>CM057455.1:1078352500-1079747500 GCA_016271365.2 Neoceratodus forsteri
TAACATCGGGGGGTGTAAGGCCAAGGTTGATTTTTCCTGCCATAGCACATGTCAGATACTTTATACGGTTGGAGAGTTGGAGCCATCTGGATTGTTCATAAAAGGTACAGGTGTGGGTTAGGCGGTGGGCACCAGTTGTGAGTTGGCATGCTTTGTTAAGTGCAATTGTTATATGTCAGAGGGCGGATGTCATGGCGGTACCATAGATAATGAGGCCATAATCAATAATTTACACCACAGAGCTCTGGATGGCAATCTTTAGGGCCTCTGGGGTGAGGTGCTGCCTGTGCTTGTAGAGTAATACAAGGCATGTGCTGGCAGCTTTAGCCACGCTGTCACTGTGAGCCGTATAGGAGAAATTGGGGTCAAGCAGAATCCCTAGGTATTTGAAAGAGTAAACTTGTTCGAGGACAGTACCCTGCTTAGTGGAAATGGCAAGGGGGTGTTGCTTGTAACAGTTATGTGAACTGCAGAATAGCAATGACTTTGTTTTCTTGTGATTGAGGACTAGTTTATGATTGGAGAACTATGTTTCAACGGCACTGAATCTGAGTTGGAGGCTGTGTTGTAGTGGTTAACACAGAAAACAGTAATTTTAAGTATAAGGAGCAATTGTGGCATCAGGAAGAATTAGCCAGGGGAAAAGCCACTCGAGATGCAGCAACAGAGGGCAGTGTCCAATCAGGATGTGGCTGTGGAATGCACCAAAAATTGAACTTGATGGCTGAGTCCTGTCATATCTTTGCAGGGTAGAGGAGCTTTCTTCCAGTCAGACCAGCTGAGCAGTGCAGGTGGAGGCTTAGTTAGAGCCAACCAACCGGGCAAGGCTTCAGGAGGCAGCAGAGATAGTATTCATGCTGGAGGCAGCACCCAATTTGGGCCTGCGCTTTGCAGGGTAGAGGAACTTTCTTCCAGGCAGACCAGCTGAGCAGTGCAGGTGGAGGCTTAGTTACAGCCGACCAACCCGGCAAGGCTTCAGCAGGCAGCAGAGATAGTATTCGTGCTGGAGGCAGCACCCGATCTGGGCCTGCACTGTTACTGTTGGCTTACATTATTGCCCTGCATGGCTGCAGATGAAGACAGATAGCTGGGTGTCCTTGGAGAGCTGAGAAATTAAGCTGTCATCTTGAGCTGAGCCAGGCCATGCCCCCCCCCCATTGGTATGGATCTTGAATGATAGTTTTTTTTGTCTAAGGTGATGCCCAGGTATTTAAAGCCTTTGACACATTCCAGTGTCACCCCCACTGATATTTTAACAACCAAAACCAGGTGGTTATCAAGTTGATAGGAGGTGTGGTGGAATAACATGGTTTGAGTCTTTTTTAGTGTTAAGTACTAACAGGTTGGCTTTGAACCAGGCCTCCAAAGCCTGACAATCACTCTCAAGGTTGGTGTTTATGACATTGATATTTTTAGCAAACCTGTATAGAACAGTGTCATCAGCAACTAATTGAACTGCTGCAGCCCCATAATTGAGTGGGAGTTCACTGATGAAAATGGAGAATAGGAGTGGTCCTAATATGGAGCCCTGTAGAACACCATCGGTTATGGGAGCGAGGGAGGACGTGGCACCAGACCATTTTATACACTGGACCCAGTTGGTTAAGTATTTGGGATGCCAGAAGTAGGATGCAGGGTCAAGACCTAGTTGATGGAGTTTGGTGAGGAGAAGTTGGTGGTTGACAATGCCGAAGGCTTTGATCAGGTCCAGAAAGGTGGCACCTGTAGCCTCACCCTAATCCATTGCCCTCAAAATGTCTGAGGTTACATGTAGCAGTGCTAATTCTGTATCATGCAGTTTACAAAATCCATGCTGATGGATAGTTAAGGCATTGTCGACTTTGAGATGTGAGTAGAGTTGATTATAAAGAGTTATCTCCTGGATCCTGGCTAGGGGGCATAGGATAGATATAGGCCTATAGTTTTATACCAGGTTTGTGGGGCCACTTTGGAGTACAGGGACTACAATTGCAGTTTTCCATTTGTCTGGGATTGTTTGAGAAAGGAAAGACTTGTTTTTTTTTTAATAGCGTTACCAGGTAGGCGATGGCAGGTGCTCCTATCCTAAGGAATTTTGGATGAAGGGTATCAAACCCAGGGGCACTGTCTGGATTGAGACTCTTGAGTAGTTTGAGGACCTCTAGCATTATGGCCAGTTTTAGCTTGAAGGTGGGAAGGGTACAGAAGGGGTTAAGCAATGTTGAGTCATCTGGGAAGGGAGGCAGGTCTCTTTTGTATTTGTCCAGGTCAGTGAAAAAGTGATTGATACCAGTAGCTATGTCTGTGGGGCTCAATAGTGTGGCACCATTTGTGACCATGGACCAGGGCATGTTGCTGTCCTTTCCTTTAAGGAGGGAGTTTATTTGGGTCCAGAAAGACTTTGGGTTGGCAAATTTATTTTCTTGTAGGGAGCGGAGGTAAGTCTGTTTGGCCTTTGTGGCCTGGGTTTTGCAAGCATTGCACAGTCATCGATAGGATTGCCAGTCAGACATCTGTCCTGTTTTTTTAAATCCCTTCCAAGCTCTGTCATGGGAATACGTCAGTGTTCTAAGATCATGAGACATCCAGGGGGAGTTTATTCCCTTTGCTCTTTGAGACCTAATTGGGGTTAGGGAGTTTAAGATGGTTTTGAAAGAGTTTATGAAGTAGTCTAATGCCTGGTTGACATCAGGGAGGCACTTGATGGGAGTCCAATCTACTGACTTAAGATGCTCAAGAAAGGCATCAGTGCTAAACTTCATTAGGTCACGCATTTTAATGAGTTTAGGAGGGAGAGTCTGAATATTATTTCTCCAGAAACAGTAGGTAGGGGAGTGATCACTAAGCACATCCAGGAAAACTTCTGTGATTTTTACATGCTGGCTGTTATTTGTTATAACTCAGTCTAGGAGACTGTGATTACCTGATTTTATGTTTAGTCTGGTGGGGTGGTGGATTAATTGTACTAGCTTTACATCCTCTAGAATGGAGAGATAGTTTGTCCTTTTGACACTAAGCCAGTTCATGTTAAAATCCCCATTTAGGATTAGGTCACTGTGGGTTAATTTGTCTAAATTGGTTAGGAATTCTGAACAGACTGAGGAAACAAGGTCATGGGGTAGGTAGATACACCTGACTATTAACTTGATGACTTGACCTAGGATAATCAAGATTATGATGTGTTCATGTTCAGGTTCATACTAAGGTGAAAGAAAAGAGCTAATAGGCCAAGGCCCATAATGCTCTTATACTAGGCCAGAGTGTAATAAGATAAATTATGCCCAGAAAAAATTAATTTATCCAAATAATATTTAAAGGTAAGCTTAGTATCACTGATAAAAACAAATGATGGAAGTTTATTCCAGGGTCCTATTGTACAAAGACTGAAGAACAATTTCCGATTATTATGTTTGAAAGATTTTCTGATCAGCTGTAAGGGATGGCCTCTGATATTATGTGAAGAGGGCTTAAATTCTACACCTAACTGACTCATCACATAAGGATCATGTACAACATCGTACAGAAAAAGGTCATTTCTCAAACATCTAGTTGAGAGTGACATGAGTTTCCGAGTTTCCAACCTGTTTTCATAAGATACCGAATCAAGACCAGATATTTTTTTCATGTATTTTCTTTTAATTTTTTCAAGGGATACTCCATCTGATTTTTTAAATGGGCACCATATCTGTGAAGCATATTCGAGAAGATGTCTGACATATGACCTAAACAAAGGCATTAACACATCATGATCTCTATATCTGATGTTGTGAAGAATTGACCAAACAACCTTATTTGCTGTACAAATAACAGAATGCAAATGTTTGGTGTAAGTAAGATTGTTAGAAACAATAATAAGCAGGTCCCTCTCATCAGAGGTAACATTAAGCAATGAGTCATTTAAGACTAATGGGTCTGTAGTGCTTCACATTCTGCTTAGCACCACCCTTATGTACAGGGATTACCAAAGCTTCCTTCCATTCTCTTAGAACAACTCCTGTGGTAATTGATTTATTAAACAACAAGGTAAGAGCACCAACTAGCTCATATTAAACTGCTTTCAGAAAGGTTAAAGGGATATTACCTGGTCCAACTGACGGTGATGATTTAAAGGAATTTATTGCTGAAAAGGTTTCTGCAACAGTAAATACAATATCAGGATCCACAGAATAATAAGTTATATTTCCCAAAGGTTCCTTATTTTTAAAGATGCTGGCAAAATACTGATTAAATTCATTTGCCATTAACTGTTCATCAGAGATTAATTGCTTGTTTATTTGTAAAGGTCCAACCTTACAGGTAGTAGTTTTTAAAGAACCAATATAATTGAAAAAACATTTTTTATTATCTTTTTATACTGTTGCCAGATTATATTCCATTTCTTTCTTTCCCTTTCTAATAGCCAATTTGGGGTTTTTTTAGCTTTTTTTTTAACCTGTTCCAGTTAAGCTCGGTCCTGTGTTTATATATATATATATATTTATTAAAGGCCTTTTTTTCGCCCTGACAAGATTTTTAATCTCTTTGGAATACCAGAGTAGAAGTCGCCTATTATTTTTATATTTTGTCCTTTCAGGAACCCAGTTTAGAAAACAAAAGTCAAGTTTTTCTTTAATGTTTGCCCATATCTCTTCTACTGTAAATTTATTTAATTCTGTTTGCCAGTTCTAATGTTATAAATAGGCTTTAATTGCCTCATAGTTGGCTCTTTCAAAGTTCCTCATTTTAGTTGTTCTCTTGGTATCCATCTTATAGTAATTAATAGGCCATAGTAACATGCAATAATCACTGTCTCCTAATGGTTCTAAAATAATCTGTGTTTCTACCTGTTCATTAAAGTTTGTGAGGATTAAATCCAGGATATTGTTCTGTCTTGCAGGTTCCTGCAATAAGTGATCTAGGCATAAGTATGTTATAGTTTCAAGAAATTTTCTTTCCTGATAATTACACCCCTCTTATGTATCCCAATTTTATTCCAGGATGATTAAAATCACCTATTGAGACAATATTTTCCAATTGATTAATGTTTTGTAGGTAATCCAGAAATTAAGCATTTTTGTTAGTTTCAAGAGATGATGGACAATAGCAAAGGCCTAATGTCATTGGGTTGGAATTATATTTTATTTTGACACATATATTCTCCATACCAATAGGTGCCGGGGTATCAATATTTACTTCTACACAATCAATACAATTTTTAATATAAATGGCCACTCCACCTCCTCTCATAGAGGCTCGATTTTTTCTGAAGAGTATATAACCTTGTATTTCACGACCCCATTGTTCATCTGTGAACCAGGTTTCTGATACCCCACATACATCAATGTTTTGGGTGTACAATATGATCTGAAGTTCGTTTAATTTATTCATTAAACTTCTGGCATCTAATAGCAATATTTTAAGTTTAGACCCTAGAGTTGGAGAATTTTGTTTCTATTTATTCGTGGGTTTGCTAGGTTCCATTATTGTAGTTCTGTTGAGTACAATGGTGTCCATATATGTACTATAGTAATCCCATCCCTATTTATTAGTTTAAAGATGAGACTATCTGTGCATAAATGCTGTTGCCCAGTATTCTAGCACCCTGTTTAATTAGATGTAGGCCATCCCTAGAGTAGAATTCCCATTTATTATTGAATTGTTCCCAATGAGTAAGCCACTTAATGTATTGTCTTAGGCACCAACCCCTTAGCCAATCATTTACTTGTTTTATCTTAGCCTCTGTGTACCGATCCTCCCTTGGTACTGGTAGTATTTCTGATAAAACAATATTGGCTCCACTATCTGCTGATACGTTTATTAATCCTACATATGTCTCCTTGATCTGTTGTGTACTCTGGTTCCTGATATCATTTGTACCAACAAGAACAATTGCCAGGGGTCTTCACCACTATTTTTAATATTTGTTTGGCCATTTTTGTGATGTCCTGGATTTTTGCACCGCGAAAGCAAGATAGAGTACGTGTAGCTTTATTTATGTCACATATTTGCCTATCCAGATTAGAGATCATAGAATCACCCAAGATATAAATTTGTTTAAGACAGTTTTGGGCTCTATCTCTATCCCTCACCATATTTAATGTTTGGTCAGGATAATTGTTACAAAAAATTGGCTCAGAAAAACTGAGTAGATCTAACTGACTATTACCATAAGTTTCTGTTGAACAATGGGCCCCTAGTTTTTTATCAGAGTAAGTAGTTACATGAGGAATCTTGGATAGTGATGGATTTGCAGTGTTATCACCCATTATAAAGTCAGTTCCTGTGACTTCCTCCTCAGAATTCACTAGTAGAGGATCAAAGCAATTACATGGTGGTATTTGAAAGCCAACAGCTTTCCTTCCCCTTTTAGTATTTTTATTGTTTTGAACTGTAAACCACTCGTCTTCATTTTCTATGTTATCTCCTTCTTGTCTTGGTCTCTTTCTGTTTGGCACATTACTAACAACTGCTGGTCCCATAGGTTTCCTATGAACCATCTGACAATTGAATTGAAATTAAAATGAGGAATGTTGACTTTGAGAAATGTGAGGTGCTCAGCATTTTCTGGTGTCAAACAGGAGCATGTGTCAGTAATGACATTACCAGCTAAACTAAACTAAACAATCATTCTGAACACACACTAGTCAGAGGGCAATTCATGTACTTCACTGCAATATTTTCTAAAGCAGGTCACATATTTTGTTTAGTAGCATAGTATGCAATTGTTTCATACCATTGGGTGCCTCTGTGGGTGGTACCCACTATGCCTTTAGTTTTTTTTTAGTTTTTTTAACTACATAGAATTTTTTTTTTACTTGGGATGAATGATGATCCAAGGTAATCACCTTTCTTTTGATTCAAGCATTCACTTGGAAAACAAAACCTTAGATATGAAAAAATCACTTTTTGGGGTTTGATTTTCTTTTCCTTTTTCAGGCTGATTGCTGTATTTTGCAGTGCCACTGCCTTCCTGAGAAATAGAATACACCTCATGAATACTTTGATTCATTTTTTATTAGTATTCTAACCTGTAACAAAAGATTCCTCTAACTAATGTGATGTCCTTCTGATGACTCTCACCCACAGGCCATTTGCTGTTGTGATTCATGACTGTACACAGCACGCTGACAGCACAGCACAGCAGTCCACTGAAACTTCCTTCCAAGATTACCAGACTGACTCCTAAAATACAGTTAGTTACTATTAAGTGACCAAATTCATCAAGTGTTAATTGTGTCTTAGAATTTGAACTGGAGATGCAGACACTTCTGATGTATAACCACACACAGCACAGTCCCACACTGGGGGTTGATTAATGCGTATATGTCATGTGATGATGATGATGATGATGATGATGATGATGATGATGATGATGATACTTGTGTGTACAGTACTTGTACTTTACTTGTGCTGTACTGTAAACAGCCTGTTACAAGTCACAAAGTCAGATTATCCACTGGGCCACCCACAGCCAGCAGAACAGGTGCATCAACTTGTATGTTGTTTGTCTGAAGAGTGTATTTTTTTAATACATGAAATTGTTAATGAACGTTAACAAGTGACCATGATTCGTGATTGGATAGCACAAGTCTAGGATTTATTTTGACATCCTGCTGCCCTTGTCCTGTACAAACAGCCACACTGAAGACAGGAAAACAAGGTATTTGGATTTCTGGGACTGTTACATTTATTGTGGGCCCCCCTGCAGTTTCTATCTTTTTATTTTTATTTATTTATCAAGTCTAGGATTACAAATACCTTTGAGCCTTGGCTCTTTTACAAAGGTTCCATGTCAGAGAAATACAAATTATGGGGAACATCAAGACAGACATTACAACAATGTGGACATTGCAAACAGAGTACAGAGTAATACAATTCAAGGGCAGCATTGTAACAATGCAGCCAGTGGCATTTGTCAGAGAAAATAGACAACAGAAAAGAAGTGCCAGAGTCATAAGGAAAGGGAAGAGAGGATGGAGGAGAAGGAATGTAGTAAGGGTGGGGAGAGGGTGAAAAGTGCAGCATTGGGTATACCAAGATGTGAGGGTAGAATCCAGTGAGGAGGGGAGGGGGGGGACAACTATAGCAGAAAGGGAAGTGGAGAAACAAGGTTAAGTTGGGCAGTCACAGGAGCTGTTGGTAGTGAGATAGTCTCGGAGCCTAGTTTTAAACATACCAATTGTTGGGGCAGAGGAGATGGTTGGGCTGAGGCCATTGAACCAGAGTGGCACTCGACAAGCAAAAGAGCATTGTCCCTGTGAAGTGTGACAGTGGGGGACTTTCAGTAGCTGTAGCGTGGATCTCCTACGGCACCATTTGTTAATTCGGTGTTGTAGCAGAGTTGAGACCCCAGAAGGTGCAAGGCCAAGGTAGATTTTTTTCACCATGGAGCAGGTGAGAAACGTTATGTGATTTGATAGTTGGAGCCAGCTAGTCTGAGTGTACAGGTCACAGCAAAAAGTCAAAGATACATAGATACATAGACAGTGTCGGCAGATAAGGGCCTATGGCCCACCCAGTCTGCCCATTTGAGCCTGTAAGTTCAGTTTATGTTTTCCTAGAAACCTGTTGCCCCTTACCCCTGACCTCCAGAATTCCTTTATGTCTATCCCATGCATTCTTAAATCTCATGATTGTTTCAGCCCCTACCACTTCCTCTGGCAGGGTGTTCCACTTGTCCACCACCGTTTGTGAAGAAATTCTTCCTCACGTTTCCTCTGAATCGTCCTCCCTCCAACTTCATCCCATGCCCTCTAGTCCTGGAACATCTTTTTCATTTAAAATAGTGTATTCTGCACCCTGTTCCTCCCTGTAAGATACTTGTATGTCTCTATCATATCCCCTCTCTCCCTCCTCTCCTCCAGGGAGTACATGTTCAGTTCCTTCAACCTGTCTTCATAGGACTTGTGATGCAATCCATGAACCATCTTTGTTGCCCTCCTCTGAACCTTCTCTACCCTGTCTATGTCCTTATGTAGGTATGGTCTCCAGAACTGTACACTGTACTCCAGGTGGGGCATCACTAGTGTCTTGTATACTGGAATTATGACCTCCCTTTTCCTGCTGGTGATGCCCCTGCCTATACATCCCAGCATCCTATTTGCTTTACCTGCTGCCTTGTCACACTGTTTCCCTACCTTGAGGTCATCAGAGATGATAACCCCAAGATCCCTTTCCTGCTCAGTGCATGCTATATCCTCACCCCCAACTGATATATTGTGCCAGGGTTTTTGTGCCCCATATGCATTATCTTGCACTTCTTTGCATTGAATTTCAACTGCCAAACCCCTGACCATTCTTCAAGTTTCTGCAGGTCAAGATGTATTTTGCCACCCTCTTGCCCTTACCCTGTACAGACAGCCACACTGAAGACAGGAAAAAAACAATTATTTGGGATTTCTGGGACTGTTACATTTATCGTGGGCCCCCCTGCAGTCACTTTCTCTCCTCTCTGGATGAAATCGTAAATGAATGTTAACAAGTTATTGTGATTCATGGTTGGACGGCACAAGTCAAAGATTTATTTTGCCATGCTGCTGCCCTTGCTCTGTACACAGAGCCACACTGGAGCCAGAAAAAAATTTTATTTGGGATTTCTGGGACTGTTACATTTATCGTGGACACCTTCAAGTAGTCTCTTCTTCTCCCCTCCGGACGGTAAAAGTCAAATATTTATTTTGCCACCCTGCAGTCTTTGTCCTGTACACACATATACACACTGAATCCAGGAAAAACATTGTATTATGGATTTCTGGAACTGTTTCATTTATCATGAGCTCCCCTGCAGTCTCTCTCTCTCTCTCATCTCTGGATGACAAAAGTCAAAGATTTATTTTGCCACCCTGCTGCCCTTGCAATATACTCACAGCCACACTGATGCCTGGAAAAAAATGTATTTGGGATTTCTGGGACTGTTACATTTATCATGGGTCTCCCTGCAGTCTCTCTCTCTCCCCCCCCGGATGGCACAAGTCAAATATTTCTTTTGCCACACTGCTTCCCTTGCCCTGTGCACTCAGCCACACTGAAGCCAGCAAAAAAATGTGTTTGGGATTTCTGGGACTGTTACATTTATCATGGGCCCACCTGCAGTCTCTCTCTCTCCCCACTAGATGTTACAGTCAAAGATTTATTTTTTCCACCCTGCTGCCCTTGCCCTGTATACACAGCCACATGGAAGCCAGGAAAAAAACATTATTTGGGATTTCTGGTACTGTTACATTTATTGTCAGTCCCCCTGCAGTCTAGTTCTCCCCTCTGAATGAGATCACTAATGAATGTTAACAAGTGATTGCGATTCATGATTGAATGGTACAAGTCAAAGATTTAATTTGCCACCATACTGCCCTTGTCCTGTGCACACAGCCACACTGAAGCCAGGAAAAAAAATTGTGATTTCATGTAAGTGTAAAATTTCTCTTGTGCCCCCAGTAGTCTCTCCCTCTCTCCTCTGGATCTGGAATGGCACAAGTCAAATATTTTGCCAGCCTGCCCTTTCTCATTTACACACTGCTACACTGTCTGAGGCTAAGAAAATAAAATACTTTTCATTTGGGATTTTCTGTAACTGTAACATTTCTCTTGGACCCCCAGTAGTCTCTCACTGTCTCCTCTGGATCTGGAATAACACAAGTCAAAGATGATGCCAGCATGCACTTTCTCATGTACATACAGTTACACTGTATGAGGTGAAGAAAACAAAAAAAAAAACTTTCATTTGGGATTTTCTGAAACTGTAAAATCTCTCTTGGACCTCTAGTAGTCTCTCCCTCTCCCTCTCTCTTCCTGCAATGGGACAATTCTACGATTTTACCAGCTTGCTCTTGCCCGTGTACATACAGTCACACTGCCACACTGTCTGTCTTTTGCATACCCTCCAGCAGTTACCCAGGCCACCACTATCTCCCCAGTCCCTCCAGATTCCTCTTTTCTCCAGTCCCACAAGCTCCTACTCCTGACTCACCATTACCTCCCCTCAACAATCAGTTTCTCCCCCTCACCCCAGTAATTCCCCTTTCTCTGAATCTCCATAGTATCTCTTTCCCCCTTCATATATTTTTTTTATATTTGTGTTTTGTTTTTTTTTTTGGTTTTGTTTGGCAACTTTTTCTGGTGGCATCTCTATCAAGGTGCTCTTGCTTTCCAACCATCCTCATCTCTCATCTGGGCTATGTTGCACACTCAGCATGGTTATATATCACGAGTGTGTCAAGTGACCATCTGTTGCCTGATTGGATGCTGCTGGCTGCCTGTAAATAGAACAAGCATGCTGATGGCATCCCCATGGCAACAGTAAACAAAATGCCATCCTGCTGGCCTTGCAATATACACACAGCCACACTGACACCAGGAAAAACATGTATTTGAGATTTCTGGGACTGTTACATTTATCATGGGCCTTCCTGCAGTCTCTCTCTCTCTCTCTCTCTCTCTCTCTTCTCTCTCTATATATATATACCCCCTCTGGATGGCACAAGTCAAAGATTTATTTTGCCACCCTGCTGCCCTTGCCCTGTGCACTCAGCCACACTGAAGCCAACAAAAAAATGTTTTTGGGATTTCTGGGAATGTTACATTTATCATGGGCCCTCCTGCAGTCTATCTCTCCCCACTAGATGTTACAGTCAAAGATTTATTTTGCCAAACTGCTGCCCTTGCCCTGTATACATAGCCACATGGAAGCCAGGAAAAAAACATTATTTGGGATTTCTGGGACTGTTATATTTATCATCAGCCCCCTGCAGTCTCTCTCCCCCCTCCGGATGAGATCACTATTGAATGTTAAGAAGTGATTGTGATTCATGATTGAATGGCACAAGTCAAAGATTTAATCTGCCACCATACTGCCCTTGACCTGTGCACACAGAAACACTGACGCCAGGAAAAGAAAATGGGATTTTATGTAAGTGTAAAATTTCTCTTGGACCCCCAGTAGTCTCTCACTGTCTCCTCTGGATCAGGAATGGCACAAGTCAAAGATGTTGCCAGCATGCACTTTCTCATGTACATACAGCTACACTGTATGAGGTGAAGAAAACAAAAAAAACTTTCATTTGGGATTTTCTGAAACTGTAAAATCTCTCTTGGGCCTCCAGTAGTCTCTCCCTCTCCCTATCTCTCCTCTGGATCTTCTGCAATGGGACAATTTGAAGATTTTACCAGCCTGCCCTTGCTCATGTACATACAGTCACACTGCCACACTGTCTGTCTTTTGCATACCCTCCAGCAGTCACCCAGGCCACCACTATCTCCCCAGTTCCTCCAGATTCCTCTTTTCTCCAGTCCCGCAAGCTCCCACTCCTGACTCACCATTACCCTCCCTCAACAATCAGTTTCTCCCATCTCACCTCAGTAATTCTCCTTTCTCTGACTCTCCCTAGTATCTGTTCCCTCCTTTCATATTTTTTTTATATTTGTCTTTTGAGTTTTTTTGGTTTTATTTGGCAACTTTTTCTGGTGGCATCTCTATCAAGCTGCTTTTGCTTTCCAACCATCCTCATCTCTCATCTGTGCCATTTTGCACACTCAGCATGGTTATATATCACGAGTGTGTCAAGTGACCATCTGTTGCCTGATTGGATACTGCTGGCTGCCTGTACATAGAACAAGCATGCTGATGGCATCCCCATGGCATCAGTAAGCAAAATGCCACCCTGCTGCCCTTGTGATATACACACGGCCACACTGTAAATGTATTTGGGATTTCTGGGACTGTTAAATTTTTGTACCCCCATGATCTCTCTCTCTCCCCCGGATGGCACAAGTCAAAGATTTTTTTGCCCCCCTGCTGACTTCTGCCCTTTGCACAGCCACCTGAAGCCAGGAAATAAATGTATTTGGGATTTCTGGGACTGTTACATTTATTGTGGGGCCCCTGCAGTCTCTCTCTTTCTCTCTCCAGTCTGGATGGCAAAAGGCAAAGATTTATTTTGTCACCCTGCTGTCCTTGCCCTGTACACACAGAAACACTGAAGCCAGGAAAAAAATATTAGGGATTTCTGGGACTGTTATATTTATCATGGACCCCCCTGCAGTCTCTGTCTCTCTCTCTCTCTCACCTCTGGATGGCAAAGACAATGATTTATTATGCCACCCTGCTGCCCTTGCCCTGTAAACACAGCCAGACTGAAGCCAGGAAAAAAAATTATTTGGGATTTCTGGGACTGTTACATTTATCATCAGCTCCCCTGCAGTCTCTCTGTCTCCCCTCTGGAAGAGATTGTGAATGAATGTTAACAAGTTATTGTGATTCGTGATTGAATAGCACAAGCCAAAGATTTATTTTGCTACCCTTCTGCCCTTTCCCTGTGCACATAGCCACACTGAAGCCAGAAAAAAAAAATTGTGATTTTATGTAACTGTAAAATTTCTTTTGGACCCCCAGTAGTCTCTCACTGTCTCCTCTGGATCTGGAATGGCACAAGTCAATGATTTTGCCAACCCGTCCTTTCTCATGTAGACACTGTTACACTGTCTGAGGCCAAGAAAAGGAAAAAAAAACTTTTCATTTGGGATTTTCTGTAACTGTAAAATCTCTTTTGGGCCCCCAGTAGTCTCTCCCTCTCTCCTCTGGATCTGGAATGGCACAAGCCAAAGATTTTGCCAGTATACAATTTCTCATGTACACACTACTAAACTGTATGAGGTGAAGAAAACACAAAACACTTTAATTTGGGATTTTCTAAAACTGTAAAATCTATCTTGGGCCTCCAGTAGTCTCTCATTCTTTCTCCTCTGGATTTTCTGCAATGGGACAATCCAAAGATTTTAGCAGCCTGCCCTTGCTCATGTACATACAGTCACACTGCCTCACTGTCTGCCTTTTGCATACCCTTAAGCAGTCACCTAGGCCACCACTATCTCCCCAGTCCCTCCAGGTTCTTCCTTTCTCCAGTCCCACAAGCTCCTACTCCTGACTCACCAATACCCTCCTTCGACTATCAATTTCTCCACCCTCACCCCGGTAATTCTCCATTCTCTGACTCTCACTAGTATCTCTTCCCTCCCTTCATATAATTTTCTATATTTGTGTTTTGTTTTTTTTTTGGTTCTGTTTGGCAACTTTTTCTGGTGGCATCTCTAGCAAGATGCTTCTGCTTTCTAACTAGCCTCCTTTCTCATCTGGGCCATGTTGCACACTCAGCATGGTTATATATCACAAGTGTGTCAAGTGACCATCTGTTGCCTTATTGGATACTGCTGGCTGCCTGTACATAGAACGAGCATGCCGATGGCATCCCCATGGCAACAGTAAACAAAATGCCACCCTGCTGCCCTTGCAATATACACACAGCCACACTGATGCCAGGAAAAAAATGTATTGGGATTTCTGGGACTGTTACGTTTTTTGTGGCCCCCTGCATTATTCTCTCTTCCCTCTGGATGGCATGTTAAAGATTTATTTTGCCACCCTGCTGCTCTTGCCCTTTGCACACAGCCACACTGAAGCCAGGAAAAAAATGTATTTGGGATTTCTGGGACTGTTACATTTATTGTGGTGCCCCCTGCAGTCTCTCTTTCTGTCTCGCTCTCTCTCTCTCCCCCTGTAGACAGCAAAAGGCAAATATTTATTTTGTCACCCTGCTGCCCTTGCCCTGTACACCAAGAAACACTGAAGCCAGAAAACAAAATATTACGGATTTCTGGGACTATTATATTTGTCATGGGCCCCCCTGCAGTCTCTCTCTCTCTCACCTCTGGAATGCAAAAGTCAGTGATTTATTTTGCCACCCTGCTGCCCTTGCCCAGTACACACAGCCACACTGAAGCCAGGAAAACAAAATATTTGGGATTTCTGGGACTGTTACATTTATCGTCAGCCCCCCTGCAGTCTCTCTGTCTCCCCTCTGGATGAGATTGTGAATGAATGTTAACAAGTGATTGTGATTGGTGACTGATTAGCTCAAGTAAAAGATTTATTTTGCTACCCTGCTGCCCTTGACCTGTGCACATAGCCACACTAAAGCCGGAAAAAAATTTGTGATTTTATGTAATTGTAAAATTTTTCTTGGACCCCCAGTATTCTCTCACTGTCTTCTCTGGATCTGGAATGGCACAAGTCAAAGATTTTGTGAGCCTGCCCTTTCTCATGTAGACACTGTTACACTGTCTGACACCAAGAAAAGAAAAAAAACTTTTCATTTGGGATTTTCTGTAACTGTAAAATCTCTTTTGGGCCCCCAGTAGTCTCTCCCTCTCTCCTCTGGATCTGGAATGGCACAAGTCAAAGAGTTTGCCAGCCTGCCCTTGCTCATGTACATAGCTACACTGTCTGAGGCCAAGAAAGGAAAAAAACTTTAATTTGGGCTTTTCTGTAACTTAAAATTTCTCTTGGGCCTCCAGTAGTCTCTCCCTTTCTCCTCTGGATCTTCTGCAAAGGCAAAATTCAAAGATTTTGCCAGCCTGCCCTTGCTCATGTACATACAGTCACACTGCCACACTGCCTGCCTTTTACATCCCCCACTGGCAGCCACCCAGGCACCACTCTTTCCACAGTCCCTTCGGTTCCTCCTTTCTCCAGTTCCACCAAGCCCTGACTCCAGACTCACCATCATCCTCTCTCAACAATCAGTTTCTTCCCTCCCTTCACCCCGGTAAGTCTCCTTTCTCTGACTCTGCCTAGTTTTTCTCTTCCCTCCCTTCATATATTTTTTTACATATTTGTGGGTATTTTTTTTTGGGGGGGGTTGTTTGTCAGCTTTTTCTGGTGGCATGTCTGCTGAGGTTCTCCTGCTCTCTGATAGTCCTCCTCTCTTATCTGGGCCGCATTGCACACTCAGCATGGTTATATACCAGGGCCCAGATATTCAAACTGCACCCAAAAAGTGTGCAACAGCAGGAGCAAGCACAAGTCCTCTGCACCCATGTGCAAGAAGCGCGATATTCAAAAACTTCGCAGGCCAAGATGCGCCTATGGCTGATGACTGAATATCACACCACCTGTGCCATAGCGCAACTAGGGATGTGAAGCTAAGCATATCTGATGCACTATAGTGCAACAAGGGATGCTCAGTGGAGCAGTCCAGATGTGCCATAGCACAACCAGGGACACCCCCTGCAGCAGGGCAGCAATGCAACAGCACAACCAGGGATGCAGGGGCCCACCACCCATGCCACAGATGGGCAGAGGAACACACAGCAGAACAGACATCGTCTCCCACACCCCATGCACTGCACAACTGGGGGAGACCTGGAATAACCACTGGCTCATGGATACCAGCAACCAACCCACAGCTGGGCCATGGTGCCCCAGCACACCCCCTGGCAAGCTGTGACCAGCACACAAGAAAGGCCGACCACCCCTTAGCACACTATCCCACCAATGCAGAGCACACCCTGCAACATGATCCCCATACACCCTGCCCAGGAGTAGCGCCCAAAAGTGCAGGACACCCCATGCATGCCACCACCCCCACTGTGACAATGCAACCCTGTGCACCATGGAGCCATGCAAGGCAGCCCCACCATGAGCACCCTGCAGTGGGCGGCAGCATGCAGCAATGCAACAGATGCATACACAGTGCCATCCTGCACATCCCCCTGAGGTACAGCTGAGAGACTGACAATGCATCAGCACACAAGGTACCCCACATGTGAAAGGGCATGCCCTGGACCCCTCCTCCAGTGGTACAGCACCCTGCACTCCCTCCCAAGGACACATCCCATTCCAGCACTAGCCACAACAGCTAGCACAGACATGCACAGTGTAGCATGGAGGCATGCACCACACAGGATGCAACACAGTGCATGGACAAACACCCACCCATACCCAAGGGTACACCAACACAGGGACACAGTAGCAGGTCAACCAAGCCACTGGCGTGTGACCACAGCTGACGTGTACACATGGCCAGCACTCATACATTGCACAGGTGTGCCAGCCACCCTGTGCAGGCACCATGAAGCTGTATGCAACCAGCATGCTGTCAGAGCACAAGTGACGGACACTGTAGCACATCCCCTGCAACAGACACAAGTGACAGCATGGAGGGAGGACAACAACAGCGGAGGCCACAGTGCCATTGGATGCAGACGTGCACCATACTGGTGATGGCAGGCAACCTGGCATTGTGCTGTGTACAGTTGTTATCCAGCATGGACAGCCACCACTGACATGCCAGCAGACAGTGCATATCACAGACATGCAAGGGTGTCAGCTGCACAGGCCATGGACGGTCTGGCAGGGGTGTCATGCACACAGTGCAGGCCCCATGGACCACTGCGCACAGGCATCCAGTGCACAGAGTGCAACACACAAACCACCACAGGCAGTGACTGATCCCCCTGCCCACACCATAGGCAGTTCACCTCTGCACACACACACACACACACACACGCCCCATGCACCACCCCTGACGCCATGCACACCACTGCAGCTGAGCACCTGTAGCCCGCTGCAAATCAGAGACCATCACAGTTGTCATAACAAAATGCATATATTTAAAAGATGAAGAAAACTATGTACAATTATTTACAAGAGGGGGAAGGGCCACATAACAGGTGGGGTGGGTAGGGACAGGTGAACATGGGAGAGGGAAGAAGGGTTTGAGGGTGGGTCAAAGGGGGAAGGTAGTAGTCAGGGCATGGGGACATCAACGGCCACCCCGGTCCTCCTCCTTATGGCGCTGATGTGTGCTCCTCTGTCTCCTCCTCACCCCATGGTGGTGTATCCTCTGAAGGAGCTGCAAGGTCTCCCTCACCACCTGGAGCAGCTCTGGTAGACTCTGCTGGATTTACAGGAGTTGCCGTCCACCTAGGATGAGGGAGCAGAGTCAGTAGGTGTGACTGTCCATTCCCCTGCAGCCCACCCATTGTGCATGTCATACAGCCATGTGCCACACCTCTGTGATGGTGTGCGACCACCCACAGTGACTGTGTCCACAAGACCTAGCTACCCAGGCAGCCACAGCCATGTGGACCACTGCACACACCCACTGCCCATGTCCTGCACAGCACCACCATGGCCGTACAGTGACTTGGCTATGCGGTGTAAAGGCAGTGCCACAGCCATGTGCCCAGTGCACACATGGACCACCACTGATGCACTCCCAGACATACAGTGCCACTGGACAGTGCTGACTGTAACAAGTTGCGTGCATGGCAGTGGTGTCAATGGATGGTGGCCATGCCCCACTTCCCACCCAGTTATACAGCATGCATTAGTAATCATGGATGTAAGGCACTCACCATCATCAGGCTGGTCTATGCGCCGTGGACCACCATCACCCCTCCTGTCCCACTGCTCCTCCATGCAGCGCCTGTGGTCCCTGTTCTGCCGGCATTCTTCTGGCTCTAAGGTGCAAACATGGAGAGAGGAACATCAGTACAATCCGGTAGCAAAGTCCCCCTGCCCCCATGTGTGTGCAATCCCACACAGCCATACCCATCCACCCCACACCCCAATACCACCACCATGGCCAACACCGGATGGCCCCCCCATGTTCCGGACTACATGCAACTGTGATACCCATATGGATGATAAAAGTGTGTGGATGTTGCACCTACCTGGCTGTGGCACCATGCCCCTCCTGGCACATGCCCACAGGTGGGAAAGCAGGTCTGGGTCCCTGCGCCTCAGTCCCCAGAATGGCGGCGGCACTGCTCTGCCATTCACCCCATACCGGTTGCCTCCTCCAGGGCGTCAGCCACCTCCTGCCAGATTGCAATCCTGGCCTTGTCCAGGGGTACCTCTCCAAACAAAGACCTAGCTTGGGGCTCAACTATAGCCACCAGGTTGGTGAGCTCAACCTGGCTCCAAACCATTGCATGCCTCCGCCATCTCTGCTGTCTGGTTTAATCAAAATGGCACTCTGCAGCGTGGTCCTGCCATGTGCATATGCTACACAGTACCGCACTGCCATTCCCAATTGCGCTGTCACCGAACAGTGCGATAGTGGTGCACCCATGCCTGATGCATGACGCCTAGGGGGCAAAGGTCAGGCACAGGGTCAAGGGTCTCCAGCACACAGGCAGCCACAGAGCGATTGGAACCCAATGCATGTAGCGTGATTGGATGCCTGTGTGCCACCTCCTGTGGCTGCCTACAGCGCTGTTGCCCCAGTGCCCTACGACACCCCAGTGCCACAGTGCCATATATGTGAACAGGGCTGTAGCACCACTGGCACAATGGTGGCCATGCCCTGCATTGTCTCCCAAGCACAGCAAGTCAACAGCGTGGCAGGCACCTGCTTCATCAACCTGGGCATGCACAGTTAGGTGTGTACTGCGCATGTCACAGAACTGCACCCTTGGCTCAGCACGTTCAACACAATTGTGCAAAGCGCAACAGCGCGATGTTCAGCCAGCTCATGCAAATCATCTAATCAGCCATTCAATGGCACAGGCACTGCATTTGCTTCCACTTAAAGATGCGCCTTGCCTCATTTGCATGGGTTGCGCTATAAAAATGTGATATTGGGCTGCACTGGCAATAACATATTGCGATGAGTTGCATGTTGTTTGGAAGTGTGGACTGTGGTGTTTGGGACATGCATGGGGACTGCACAGTCACAGGTAACACCTGTCATTCTCACAGGATGAATCATGACTGATCGTGTGGTGGAGGAAGAGGAACAGAGTCGTGGGAGGAAGAGGAGGCCAAACTTTACAAAGGCTGAGACAGATGCCCTGTTTGAGGCCTACCTTGACCAGGGGCCGCTTCTCAGTGGATGTCAGGGAACACCACAGGCCCGTGCTGCTGCATGGAAGGAGGTGGCGCGTGCTGTCAACCTGCATGGCAGCCACCTGTGCTCCATGCAGGAGTGCAAAAAGAAGATGGGCACAGACAGGTGGAGGATTAAAGAGAAGGTGGCTGCCATCAGGGCAGCATGGTCTGCGACCGGTGGGGGACAGCCAGAGGTGCAACACCTGACCCCACAGGAAGAGCGGCTTGCTGGCAGCATGCAGCATTGCATCATTGAGGGTATTCCAGGTGGTGGATTCCAGATGGGTGGTAGCCTGTCACTGCATGGTAGGTCATGGTCTGTCTAGTGAGGAGGACAGGGTAGGTCACATGCAGTAATGCTACTTTTTTTCCCTTACAGCTCCTGAGCATCTGCATGGGTCAATGGTGGTGGGCTTCTCCACTGAGGCCAGTAACATGGAGATGGAGGAGGGCCCATCCACCTCCACAGGAATACGGGGTCAGGGTGACAGTGGGCCCACCTGGATGTCCGGACAGATGTTGGTGGAGCAGGTGTGGAGGAGGCCCTGCCCGTGTCCCAGCATGCCAGCGTCCATGGATGCCAGCATGCTGAGACTTGGGCTGGTGCCTGATCCCTCACCGATGATGATGGAACTAACATCATGGGAAGTGACATGTGTGTGCCACAAGATGGCCACACTGCAGGTGACATCGTGGCCATGGCTGTGGGTGGTGCCACCATGGAGGCCTGTGTGTCATCACAGTCTGAGCCTGTGCCTGTCTGCACCAGTGGGGCGGTACTGGTGTGTGTCCAGGACAGTGGGACTGTTGCAGCCACTGCGGCAGCACTATTGAGCCCTGGATAGTGGCAGCCGGAGGGGCAGCATCAGCAGTCGGCCAATGGCCATGGAGGTACAGTGTCAGGGGGCAGTGTCAGTGCACCACCTGTGGACATGCCCAGGCCTGGTGTGCAGTGCCCACTCTCAAGGGGTGATGAGCATCAGGGCCGCAAACACCCTGAGGGACAGCATGCCGATCAGGCAGATGACCTCTTAGACGAGCACACCGGCATACTGCAAGCATCAGTCAATCAGCAGATGCAGCTTGTGACAGCAGTGGATGCACTGAGTGCGGCTCTGCACCAGGCAGAGGAGCGGCACAGCAGAAACATCACTCTGCCTCTGACAGGGATGGACCGGTTGCTGGAGGATGTGACCGCTGCCATTGACAGGCAGACACAGGCATTCACAGTTGTCATGGCCACAATGGGCACACAGTTATTTGCCCATGTGTTGCAGACACCACGCAGTGCAATGTCCACCCCCCATTCCCGGCATCGTGTGACACCATCCTTGTTGACACCGGGTACAGCTGTGGGCATCCCGAACATGCCTGGCGCAGGCATGTTCGGTGTGCTGCAGACCCCTGTGCAAGCACAGTGGCGTTCATGCAGTTGAACCCTTGGGGGACCATTGGTGCCACCCCATGAGGCCAGTGGTCAGCCTGTCACTGCTGGCGGGTCTCAGCAGGGCCTCCCATGCATCCATGGTGGCCATGGCACTGTGGCGCATGACTGATCTGTCTCCTAGTATGGCTATTGTCTGATGCTGCCCTTTGTACATTGTGTCGTTCAGCGGGCAATGCACAGGTGGTGTACCCGGCCCTGCACGCACACACACGTTCCATCTGCACACCCTCCCGGCTGCTGTCCGCTGTGGCGTGTGCATGATGATGCCTGCGTTGCATTGTATGCCACTGTGCAATGGTGCCCAGTGTCTGACACACGCACAATGAAAGGCAGTGGGCATGGTGGTCTGTGGACATGTGTGTGGCTAGCGGTGGTGGTCTGGGTTGGTGTGCATCCTACTCTTTGTGCATGTCTCGTGAGGTGTGTGTGTGTGTGTGTGTGTGTGTGTATGACCGCATGCCATGTTAGACCTCGCCCATCCCTGGCAGTTTGTGCAGTTCCATGCTCGGCCACTTCCCTTGACAGCATGCACCCCTGGTGTGTGTCCATGCGTGCTTGTGAGTTGTGCCTTTGCCACTGGTGGTTGCACATTAACCCCATGACTTACCTGGGCTGGCTGAAGTGCTCCTCTGTGATGGTGTCCCAGTGCCAGCCGGAGCAGTCGGGGGTCCCATCACTGAAGGGGGAGGCTGCCCATCACCATCGTCACCAGCATCCTCATTGTCCCCATCGCTGTCCTTCCCTTCGACCTATACAGCTATCCCTCAGTTGTTGGCCATGTTGTGCAGAATGCAATAGGCCAGAAATAGCCTCAGGCCTTTGAGGGGCTGTACTGTAGGGAACCGCCGGAGGTGTCCAGGCAAAGGAAATGTGCCTTCAGCATCCCAAACACCTGCTCACTGACACTGCGTGTGGTGGCATGTGCCTCATTATAGCATTGCTGCGATGGGGTCGCGGGCTGCTGGTATGGTGTGAGCTGCCGGGGATGGAGTGGGTATCCACAGTCACCAGTGTGTAGAGGGTGGAGGTTAGTTTGGTGATCAGCATCGCCCTGCCTTGGGCCATGTAGGTCACTACCCATGTCACCTCTGACCATGCCCCTCCCAAGCTCTATGTTTGTCCATGTGGTTTGCATACTCACCCACTAAGTGGCCAGTGGGGATGTCCCCACTCTCAAATCTGTGGCACAGTGCCGACTGGTGCCAGATGAAGGCATCATGTGATCCCCAGGTGCGTGGCACAGACATGATGATGCGCCCCCTGGCATCGCACACCATCTGGCAGTTGATGCTTGCATAGCCCTTCCGATTGATATATGCGGGCCCCCTTGGGGCCAGGTGGTGTGCGGATGGCCACATGGGTGCAGTCTATTGCTTAGCATGCCAGGCATACGTGCTTCCCTGTGGAACTCCTGTATGTTTGCTGTGTGCTCCGCCGGTGTGCTGGGGAAATGGATGTACTCTGCAGCATGTTGCAGCAGTGTGCTGAGGAATTGAGTGAGGTGGCATGACGCGGCCAACTGGGTTATGCCTGTGGTATCCCCTGTTGGTCTCTGGAAGGTACCCGTGGCAAGCAAGCACATGCAAGCTGTCACTTTAGTCTCCACTGACAGAGCATGGTTCCTTCGTGTGGATGCCTGCATCACATCACTGCACAGCTCACAGAGTCACCTCAGAATTGCCCGATTCAGGCGATACCGGCCCACGATCTCGGTATCACTGTTCAGTTAGAAGCTGGTGTGGGCTCGGTACTGCCTGTTGGGGGCATACTGCCGATGGGCCCTTCCACAGCCGCACCCCCCTGCTGCCTGCCTTCTCACCCCCTCATTACTGCCTCCATCTGGATGGTGGCACTGGCCATGTCCCTGGCTTGTATTCCCCCCGGCAGCTGTTTCTGTGTTCCCTCTGCTATCCTGGCTGCTACTTCCCCTGCACTGGGAACACCTTCCTGTGGTGGCCTTAGTGCTGTGTGGCATGTCCCCCTTCTGCACTGGCTGTGGCTGTGGCTCCCCACACCTTCCCTGTGCCTGTGGGTTCAGGGTGCCCTTTCCCTGTCCTGCCCTGTGTGTCCCTCCTGCCCTGTTTGTCTGCCTATCGGTCAGCCACATGTGCCTTCCCTGTAGCGTTCTTGCACCTCTCCCTTGTTTCTTTTTATTTTGGCTTATTTCCGCTATCACGCAACTTCCACTTGCTCCCCTATTGCGCAATGCGCATGTTGTTGAATATCGCACTGCCCATTTATGCATGATTCTTCCCCCTTCAGTTGCACATGCATTCATTATCATTGTGCTCTTGCTCAGTGTAATTGGGGGGGGGCACATCTGCCTCTGGCTGAATATCGCAGAATGGCACATTTTTAGACTTGCGCTGGAGCAACCGTATTGCGCATGGCACAACCCTTTTGAATATCTGGGCTCATGAGTGCATCACGTGACCATCTGTTGCCTGATTGGATGCTTCTGGCTGCCTGGACATGGAGTGAGCATATCGACAGCATCCCCATGGCTACAGCAAACAAAATGGCAGAAATGGCATTTCCACAGACCTGGAACCGGACTTCTGTGGTGAAGTCAATATTTATCCAGGTCCGTGGGTTGTGGGTTCAATCTGGAGGTCCAGATCTCCCACAGAAAAGTCTGCCCAGCTCTATTACAGACTAGAGGTAAGACGCTAATCTGGTGCACCAGATACTGCAGATGAAGGGCGCCGTACATTGTTTGCCTGGTTATAACCTGGTTATTGCCAGTTCTGCTTTGCATTTCTTTATTTTCATTGTTCTCCCTCCCTCATTGCATACTTTGCTCTTGGTGCTCATGTCAGAGGATTTGATTAAGTGTATTTCTGTGTTGGTTAAGTTCTTTAGAACACTTATGCTTTTATATTAATGTGCAGCATGTGATTATCTGGGGCAGGGACATATGGACTCAGATGCGGAATAGATTACTGGCAATTATCTTTATAATAATAATAATGGCTTTATTTATAAAGCACCTTTCAAAACCAAGTCGCTGTGGTAGATTAAAACACAACAAATCAAATATAACATTAACATTCCATGAAATCCAGTTAAAATGTATATATAAAATACAATGTTAGACAGTAGCATGATGTTTAATAACTAAAATTATCAGCTAACTATTATCTGGGAATGCTAACCTGAATAAATGTGTTTTAAGGGCTGATTTAAAACTTTGCACCGTCAGGTACTTTCTCACCTGATGAGGTAGAGAATTCCACAGGATAGGGGTGACATATGAAAAAGTCAGAGCCCCTGATGTCTTCAAACACACCTTGGGAATCTCTAGCAATCCCTCATTGGTGGAATGAAGTGGAAGGGAGGGGCAGTAGGGGTGAAGAAGATCTTTCAGGTAATGGGATCCCTGGTCATGTAGAGCTTTATAGGTTAGTAACCCAACCTTGAAGGTGATCCACCACTGTACGGGCAGCCAGTGCAGTCCCAAAAGACAGGCATAATGTGACTGGTCCTAAATGTACCAGTCACCAGCCTGGTCACCACATTCTGAACCAGCTGCAAACAGCAGATATCAACCCCCAGAAACCCTAGGCACAGGGCATTGCAATAATCAAGGCGAGAAGTCACAAAGGCATGGACCAAGGTAGAGAGATCATTGGGAGGAACCAGGTGCTTAACCAAGGGTGATAGTCCTCAGATGAAAAAATGAGGTCTTGACAAATGCCGACACCTGAGCTTTTAGTGTCAGCTCATTGGCAAAAATAATGCCCAGATTACACACCTGATGTGAGGCAGTCATCGGAGCATCACCAAACCAAAGCCCATATAACTGTCCAGCCTGCATACCTGCTGCCCGATGATCTGGGTTCACAACCAACACCTGAATCTTATCTGGATTTAGTCTCAGCCAGCTGGCATTTATCCAGTGCTGAATCTCAGTGAGACAGCTGTTAAATACTGAGATCACATCATCCTGCCTAGGCACAAAGGACAGGTACAGCTGAGTGTCATCTGCATAACAGTGAAACCTAAAACCATACCACCTAATAATGTCTCCCAATGGCAGCATATACACTGTGAACAACATGGGCACCAAAATGGACCCCTTCGGAACCCCACAGGATGGGGGAGAGCATCAGAAGAATAAATCCCAGTGCCCACTCTCTGAGTCCTACCCTGGAGAAAAAATATAAACCATCTGAGGACCATACCAGACAGTCCACAGATGGACTACAGGAGTTCCAACAGCACACCATGGTCCACAATGCCAAATACCATAGAGAGAGATGAATGAGAACCAAGATGGAACAAGATCTCTGATCTCTTGCTATTAGGTCATTAAGTACCTGGACAAGTGCCATCTTGGTCCTAAATCTAGAGTGAAGAGATTCATAGACATTATGGATAGTAAGATGGTCATCCAGCTGGTACTACCACCTTCTCAATAACCTTGCCCACAAAGGAGACGTTAAAGACAGGTCTGTAGTTAGCAGGACAATCCAAGTCAAGGGAGGTTTTTTTCAGAAGTGGTCAAATGACTGCCTCCTTTAGGGGGTCCAGAAAGACCCCCCTCTCCAATGAACTCCAGACTATCTTTGCAAGGATCAGGCCGATTTCATCCACACAACCCACTAGGAGTCTTGTGGGGCCCGGATCCAAACTACAACATGTTGGCTGCAAAGTCTTGATCACCACGATGTCAATGAATTCTGGCTGGCCAAAATCTGTCCAGACAATCCAGTCACCTGTGATATCCTGCCAATCATCACAGCACCCTTTGGAGGAGGACTGGTGGGTCTCAGACCTGATGGCAGCAACCTTATCTGCAAAATAACTGAGCAAACTTATCACACTTCTCTTGTGAAAAAGCTCCCCCAGAATGAAGACAGATTAGAATGCACAATCTGTCCATGGACCATAAGAGCTGAGCTGGTAGATTTTGTGCAAAGGCAACCTCTCTGGACAGGAATTCTGTCTTCTTACGGATGATTGTCAATTGATAGATAGTATAATGTTCCATCAATCTAAGCCTGTTATTCCCAGGATCAGGCTAACTCCCAAGGTGCCCACTGGGCATGACAGGAGGTAAAGAAGGACTACAACTACTAATATATGAGCTACAGCCTTAATGTTTTCCCAAGTACTTCCTATGGGTAAGTACATGTATGTATACTACACTTCTCCCCTTAGACGAAATGTGGTCTGAAATATTCAACATTAAAATTCATATTCACTAAGGAGGGGGAGGGTCAAGGATCACAGTTGGGTTGTGGAGGCAATGGGGGGGAGTGGACACCAGTCCATTCACAGTGGAGAGAGTTCTGGAAGAACTCACAGAGCTGAAGGTGGATAAGGCCATGGGGCCAGATGGCATCCACCTGAGGATATTAAAGGAGCTGCAAAGGGAATTAGCAGCACCTCTGGCAGCCCTGTTCACAGAGTCACTCAACACGGGTGTTGTTCCAGAAGACTGGAGGAGGGCACATGTAGTCTCACTGCTCAAAAGTGGCAGTAGGAAGGAGGCAGGGAACTACAGGCCAGTCAGCCTCACCTCAGCGATGGGAAAGATCATGGGGGCACTGCTGAAAGAAAGGATAGTAGCACATATGGAAACCAGTGGTGCTCAGAATCTGAGGCAACACAGTTTCGCAGCTAGAAGGTCATGTCAAATGAATCTAATAGATTGTTTTGATGGGGTGACTAGGGAAATAAATCATGGAGGGGCAGTAGACATCACCTACCTAGATTTCAGCAAAGCCTTCAACACCGTCCCACCTAGAAGGCTGATTAACAAGATGGGTAGTCTGGATATGGAAGACAAGGTGGTGAACTGGGTTAGGAACTGGTTAACAGACAGAAGACAGTGGGTGGTGGTAAATGGAGTACAATCTGGGGAGAGGTGGTGACCAGTGGGGTACCACAGGGATCAGTACTAGGACCAGTCCTGTTCAATGTCTTCATTAGTGACATTGCAGAAGAGCAGGAAGGAAAGGTCTGCCTGTTTGCAGATGACACCAAGATCTGCAACAGGGTGGATACTCCAGAAGGGATACAGAAATTGAAGAGGGGCCTGGAGAAGCTTGAAAGATGGTCTGAGATGTGGCAATGGAGGTTCAGTGCAAAGAAGTGTAAAATAATGCACTTGGGTAGAGGGAACCCTGGGGAGAGCTACAGGTTGGGGGGAGGAGCTGACTGGCACCAAAGAGGAAAGGGATCAAGGGGTTATCTCTGACTTCAGTGTATCAAAGCAGTGCACAAAGACAGCAAGGAGGGCCAGTGGCATGCTGGGGTGCATAGGCAGGGGTATCACTAGCAGGAGGCGGGAGGTGGTGATGCCATTCTATAAAACATTGGTAAGGCTTCACCTGGAGTACTGTGTATAGTTCTGAATGTCACACCTGCGCAAGGACATAGATAAGGCAGAGATTATCCAGAGAAGGGCAACAAACAGGGTGCAGGGCTTGCACCACAAAACATAAGAGACTAAGGGACCTCAATATGTACTCATTGGAGGAAAGGAGACAGCAGGGAGACATGACTGAATCTTTCAAGTACCTCAAGGGCATAAACAAAGTGTAGGTGGGGGACCTTTTCCAATGTAGGAAAAAGTACTAGAACAAGGGGTCACAATATGATATTGGAAGAGGGTAGATTAAGAGGTACTGTGAAAAGTGTTTCTACACTGAAAGGGTAGTTGACGCTTAGAATAATCTGCCACAGGATGTAGTGGGGACAAGCACAGTGGAGAGGTTTAAGCATTCCTGGGACAGGCACAAGGGAAGCCTGAGAGGGGAGGGAGTGATGAAAAGCCATTGATCACATAGGGTCAGTGGCCACATACAATGTATAGAGCCTACAGGCAGACTGGATGGGCCTAGTGGTCCTTATATGCAAACAATTTCCATGTTTCTATGTAACTTTTGGGCTGAAGTAGACTATTTGCTACCCCAGAACACATTTATGGGATTATCCTGCTCTGCTAGAGGAACTTGTTACAAAGTTACACAAAAGGTAACAAGTCCAGTTGCACAGAGACAGAGGTTCAGTTCATGTCTTATGGGTCAAGTCTCTGTGGTGCTCTCCTCTGCCGCATAGGATATGTCGTGGCTGGAGCAACTGCTGCCAGTGAAGCATGAAGTACTGTATTATCCTACCTGGTTAAAATGTTGCACGCTCTACAGCGCACGATATGACCACAAGGCAGAAAAAGCGCAGTAGGTAAGATTGAGAGGATGCAAAACCACAAAAGGAAGTATGCACAGTAGTGCACCCTCTCACTCTTCCCAGTGCAGGATAAGAATCCTGCTGGGACAGGGGTCCACTGAGCAGCTGCCATGGCTCAATGGGAAGATCCGCCGTCAGCGAGGGAGGCAGGTAGTGCATCTGGGATCTGGGTTTCGATTCTCAGTCCCAGACACATAGAATTTAATTTTTTTCACACTTTGTGTGATATTTACTGGCAACACCCCTACCCGGAGTTAGATAATTTAGTTGGGGTTCGGGAGCACAGCCCGCCGTAACGGGGGGTGTGGAGGCGGAGCCCCACACAAAAAACAAGAATTATGCCATTTGCAATACATCATGCTGTACTGGCAGCACAGTACATTACTACGGCATAATGTCTTGCAACATTATGACCCCATGCCCTGTATTATTTGGCACACTCCCTGGTGGGATTTCATGGGCAGGATCATAGTCCTTTGTCACTGTTCGGTTCTAGATTGGCATCTTCTTCTAAATGTGCTGGAGTCTTTGTAAGTAACAAGTAATCCACATGTGTGTGAACAAGCAAAATTGTCCCATGTGGACTCCATAGGACAAAGGTACATATTTTTCAACCACCACCCCAGGAATCCAAAGACATTTGGGATGTTTGAAGTCTCAAACTATCACCCTGTACCCAAGATAGAAGATCCTTACTGGCTTGGTCGACTTGCCATGACCCCTCTGCTGCTTATGTTATGTGACAGTTTTAGACAATCCCAGCTTAAACAATGCCAGGCAAATACATGGTTGACATTTGAGGAACACTTCAGCAGGTTTTCACTCTATGATGGTGTGAGGAGGGTTTCTGTAAGTGAACAAGAAACTAACATACTATTTGTCAGCAGATTAGGCCTTACGGTCTATCGAGTCTGCTCGAACCTAGATCCTTAGTTGGGTGCCGAGATCCTCCCATCCCTTGTTCTCTAGAAACCCCTATCATCCATCCCCACCCCCCCGGGACAGGCCATCATCTGATACATCCACTTTCTGTGTCTGTCCCACCTCTCTGAAGCCCTCCACTGTGGATCTCTGAACCAGCTCACCAGGCAGTGCATTCCAAGGGTCCACCACCCTCTCGGTGAAAAACCTCCTCCTCTTTTCCCCCCTCACCCTTCCACCTTCCAACTTCAAACCATGCCCTCTGGTGATACCTCCCTGCTTTAGTCTAAAGATCCCCTCCATGTTTACCCTATTTATTCCCTTGGGGTACTTGAAGACCTCAATCATGTCCCCCCTGTCTCTCCTCTCCTCCAATGAAAACAGGCAGAGCTCCTCAACTAAACAACATTTAGGTTGCAGGTACTGACTGAAAACCCTATTTGGTCTAGGCTTTTTTGAATGTCTGTATAGCTCATTCAGCTACAAATATGTCAGACCCCATTCCCATTTGTATTCAATTTCATAGTCATGGGCCAACAGAATCAGGGCCCACTGTTGCATTTTCAGTGGTTTGAGAGTTGGCATTGCTTCCTTCAGCCCCAGAATGGCCAGTAGTGGCTTGTGATCTGTCAGCAGACTGAATGTGTGTCCATACAGATACTTGCGGAACTTCTTGACTTCAAACTTTATGATCAAGGCTTCCTTCTCTATCTAATTATAAAAATTATTTTGCTTGGAAATAGGGTGATTGAAGCAAAAGCATTTGAGTGTTCCTCCCCTGAAAGTAACACATGAGAGATTACTGTGCCCACCTTATATGGGGTCACATTACATGCCAATCTCTGAAGTTTTGCGGAGTCATAGTGTGCTAGCCACTTGCTGTTCAGAAGTAGTTGCTTGCAAGACTGTAATGCTTCTTCATACTGTGGTGACCAATTTCATCTAACTTCTTTTTGTAGAAAGTCATGTAGTGGTTGCAATAATGTGGACAAGTTTGCAAGAAAACGTCCATAGTAGTTCAACAGGACCAAGAATGATCTTAAATCAGTCACATTTGCTGCTACTTCTTTTAATGCCTAGGATATTGGTTGAGGCTTGTAGCAAACTGGAGCAGCCCCCATTTGTACTTGGATCATTGCCTTGAAATCCTGGATATTGCCATAGCCACCATGAAAAATAGGACCATGTTTGTCCAATACTTTTCTCACTGCATCTTGATGGGCCTTGGTCATAGTTCTTAAAGAGAAGTTCTTTTCCCAGTTTAACTTGATCTTTTCAAGCCAGTTTCTTCCAAGCAATGCAAGTTTTTCTCCATTCGGTGCCACTAAAAGCAAAGTCCAAGCTCCTCTCTTGTTGGTGACTGGTATCTGAATCTCCCCCAGAACAGGGATCTGGTCTCCAGTGTAAGACATGAGCTGAATATACAATGGGTGCAGCAGGCACTTGTTGAGGTTCTCCTTGTAGATGTGGTCTGGCACAAGAGATACTGATGCCACAGTGTCAAGCTGCATGCTAACTGGTTTGTCCACCAGCTCAGACTGGAGGCAAATTCCTTCTCTATTTCTTTGCATTGAATTAGCAGTAGACATATCCAATGATTTCTGGTTCAATCTCTGACATAGCACCTGTAATATACTGTGCAGAAGCAGTTCATTATGTATTTTGGCACACTCCATAGATGACCTACTTTTCCACTGTTGCGGCATTTTTCTTTACAAAATCAGCATGTGCTTTGCTGGTAGTTACCTCTGCAATGGTAGCAATGTTGTTTCAACTTTGGGGAACTAATCTGTGGTGCTGACTGCCAATGTGTTTGTGGTTGATGATGAAAAGATGGTGGACCACTTTGTAAGCACTACAGGCAACTGCCAGCAACCAATTGACCTTGGGCTATTTCTATTTGCACAAGTGCCAAAAGATAACACCATATAATGCTGCTGTAAAGCCTTCACTATATCTTACAAATTATAGGCATTGGCTGGGATGTGCTCTGTTAAAGCAACAGCACACATAAACTCTGAACTGAATTTCATAACCAGAAACCCCCCCCCCAACCTAATGTTAAATGAAAATAAAGCAGGGGAAACACTGAATTTTTCCAAAGGTGAGACAGTGGATCACTTAAAACCAATCATGTCCATGGGATCACAGAAGGGACAGTTAAAACTGCATAGAATGAATGCTGGGAAATGTAAAACCTGTTGGAAAGTAACAATTCGAGAAAGGATGTCAATACTGTTAAGAAAAATGTATGCGAGTTAACAGAGAGAAATGAGGAGATCAGTCCCTACAATGTACTCCCTCCATTGACTGCCAAAGGGGACAATACCTTATAGAAAATATTGACTTGGGGTAATCTGTCCACACTCCCCAGTAAGCCTGAAAAATGTGATGGTTTTATTAAAAAAGTTTTATTCCCTTTAAGGGTAGAAGGCAAAGCTGAGGAAGCTATAAGAAATTTGCTGAAAGTGGATGCCCAGCCCATGTTTACGCTGGAAGCCTGGATATTGGCCTAGGGGCAAGCCCTAGAAACTGTGCTGCAACTCCACTATAAGACTGGCTCCTACAAACAGATAAGAGCTTTACTGCAAGCTACTGTAAGTTCATCCCAACTGAGGAAGACAATTATGACATGTAGATGGACCAGACCAACCAGATGTTCCATAATGGGCAGTGTTCAGATAGAGGGGCATGGGAAAGGCTGGGGGAGAGTTTGTGAACCTACTATGGATGCTATCTGATCTCAGCAATCCACCCATCCCAGCAGTATTTTGTTTGAATATTTATCTGCCTTGGAGGCAGGCTAGGAATATGGGCAGACTAAGTGGGCCTGGAGGTCCTTAGCTGCTCTTAACTACTGTGTTACTATGAGGGTATTTTGCAAGCACTGAGACTGGAGAGGGACTATATCTGTGGTTGAAAAGCACCAACCAAAGTAAGTGGGAGAAGCTTTCTGTCTCCTTGACTTGCCTTAAAAAACTTCAAAGAGTTTATAGGAAGGGAGGGATAGGAACTAAGGATCTGACTTGAGATGATCCTGAGGAGTACTTTTTATGCTGTCATACTGAAGATCAAACTTCACCTGTGAGAAAGAAAAACTGGCCAACTCTTATTTTTATCACTGATGTGGGAAGTCTAAACAGACAAAGAAAAGAAGTTCTGATGAAATCTTACAAAGCACCTACAGCCAAAATCAAGATGGTGAAAGCCTCAGGTATGGGGAAATGAGCCCCTCAAAAAGTCAAGAGAAACAGGATTTACTAAAGGAGCTTAAGAAGCAAATGCCTCTTAAGCAGCTAGCTATTATTCACAATTGATCTCTTGTGCTAGATACTGCCAATAATTTGTTTAAAGTTCTGAGAGAAAAGTTTGTCTGATGGAGGCCTCAGATGTTAATGATACCAACATTTCTGTGCATTTCAATTTTTAGTGCTAACCAGAGAAATTGAATTGCTAGCTGCTTTGCAAGTCAGCCACTGCAAAGAGCAAATAATGAGGGCCCCTGTCAGAGCAAGACCGTGTGCCTTCAATCTTAGTCCTGATGAATTCCCTCTTGAAAAAGTTGCAAATATTAAGCCTTGATAGTTCTCTGTACCCTACCATAGAGATAGTGATTTTTGCAACAGTTGTGGTAAACATGGACATTGTGCCTAAGGCTATAATCCCCTTGAAGATTTGAAAAAGGATAATGTGAAGTTTATACAAATGCAGTACAGTACAGTCAGAGGATTCTCCCCAGTGCCCAGCGAGGGAGTAAAAAGGGAACTCTCTGACTACAAACTGTACTGTATTAAAATGACTACATCTGTTGATCCTCCCTGATCACAGTTGCAAAAGGGATTGTTGAGACTCCCACACTGAGGTCCCTGTGAACACAGAAGGAACTGAGTGTCAAGCTAGTTTGGACAGTTGCTCACACATCACCATCATTTTCCAGGTTTGTTATAATAGACACTTAAGACACTTGCAATTGCATTACCTTGACTGACTTGTTGTATGGGGACTTTGTGACACCACCTACCCTTATAAGGAGTACATCGCTGTGGTGTTGCAGTTTCCACAAGATGTTATCAGAATACACCAGCCAATTGAGTGTCTTGCTCTTGTGTGTCCAGACACAGATGTTTGACCAAAATTATAATTTTTGGCCTAATTGGGACCAATGCCAGGATGTTTGGGAGACTGGTAGAAACTTGCAGTAAAATGGAGGGACCAATATACCTGAAAGCATTACCCATCCATGCCATTTTTTCTGGAGGTCTGTTGGAAACAAAAGAAACAGCCTAATGCCTAGGAGAGACAAGTAGGCTTTATTCTAGGGACTTAAGAAGATGAACTAGCTGGACCACTTCAGGCAGAGTGTGCATTAACTGGACTGGGTTTTTCATGGGGTATAGCATCAGATGGTGTTACAGATGCCCAGCAGAATGGTAGTTTTCCATATAGGCTACTAGAGAAAACATAGAAACATAGAATTGTATGGCAGATAAGACCCATTAGGACAACCCAGTTTGCCAATTTTTCTCTACATACCTTATCACAGCAGATCCTACTTGATCTACAGCTCTTTCTCCTTCCAACTTCCTTTCCACTATAATTCCTTTGTGCCTATCACATGCATTCTTGAATCCCACTCCGGTTTTCACCCCTCCCCCACCTCTGCTGGAAGGCTATTCCAGTAATCCACCACTCTTTTTGTGAAGAAGTACCTCCTCATATCTCTCCTGAATCTAGACTCCTCCAGCTTCATAATATGTCCCCTTCTTCTTGAGTACATTTTGTTCTGAAAAAATACTTCCCTTCTGTACCTTATTTATCCTCGCAAGGTATTTAAAGGTCTCTATCATATCCTCCCTCTCCTTCCTCTCTTTCATGGTAATATATATATTGAGGTCCTTTAGTCTCTCCTTGTAGGATTTTTGATGTAGACCCTGCACCATTTTAGCTGCCCTTTTCTGGATCACCTCCACTCTATCTATGCCATTTTTGAGATGTGATCCCCAGAACTGCACACAGTACTCAAGGTGGGATCTTACCAGTGATCTATACAGAGGTAACACCACCTCCCTCTTTCTGCTGGTGATTTCCATCCCTATGCACGCCAGTATACCACTAGCCCTCCTGACTGCCTTGTTGCACTACTTTGCCACCTTTGTCATAAGATATGATTATATCCTTGTATCTTTCCAGCCTGGTAGTTGCTAATACCAGTCCACTCATTTAGTACTCTGCCCCTGGGTTTCTGTTCCCTAAGTGCATTATTTTGCACATTTTTCACAAAAGGGTCCTTCCTGATATATCATTGATAGTAGTGAAGAATGTCATTGTGATGGTAAAGAATAAATCTGCAAAGGACATCACTCTTTGCCTAGGGAGGACTTTGGCAGGCAACTTTGTTCACCAGTTCAGGACTTTGCTCCAGCTTTGAAAAATGCTGCCCCATGATTTTTATTATCATCTGGTAAACAGCGATGCCTTTGTGTGTGCTTCTCTAAGTTAGGGAGTCAAAGGTCAGTATAAGCAAGACGTGAGCCCTCTAGATCAGAATGTCAGGAGCCAGACAGAGCATGGTTTGAGTCCCTTTGGTCAGGAAGGCAAGAGAGAGGCAAGAGTTAGACAGAGCAGGATGGCTAGATGGGAATAAAAGGAAAAACATGGGAAATGGAAATACCTCACATGAATTAGACATGAAAAAAGGAAATTAGACTGTTGCAAAAACTATTATAATTACTCAAAGGGATGGCACATCATATGAGACAAGCCAACCTTCATACAGAGCAAATTACAGATGTAGAACAACTAGAGAACCCTCCTGTGTCCCAAGAAAGAATTCAGAATTATGAAAACTCTATACAGGACTTTGCCACTCCAGAGTATTATGAGTCATTCAGGTTTGAAACTTAAATAGGCTAGAATAATTTTCACAAGTATTAGAAGCTGTCCAGGGTGTCATACACAATTTGCTAGTCTGGCATTTATCTTGATTGGAAGTAAACAACTTTGCCCAGCTCTGAATGAATGCTGACTCTTTATACAACCTTTATTCTCAAGAAGAAGAAAGCCCTACAGTTATTTTAGACTTTCAGAGGCCACATTGCTGTTAGCAGACAATTCATCACATTTTTAAGTTATAAATAAAACATGTCTGTATGGCCCTTTTTGAGACAAGTACAAGACATCATTCATATCAAAATCTTTCATTGCACTTTACACTGTGACGATAAAGAATTCATGATACTAAAAGATTTCTAAGTAATTTTCTCAAAATTAATTTACAATCAAAAATCTAATACTTTGATTGAAGGTTCCAGTCTAATTCTCTAGCAGTAATAATGGCTATGACTTTATTAACTACAGGTAAAAAGAAATGCCTGTGTGTATCCTTTTAGGTTAGACAGTCAAGGGTCAAACAAAATAGGGTGCTGCTTAGTTGGAACCAGGAACTAGACAGAGCAGGTTGTGAGCCTTCTAGGTCAATTAGCTATGGACCATAGAGGGAAGGGTGGATTGATGGGGCAAAAGAAAAAAGTGGACCCCCCAAGAATTAGATGCATATTCAAAAAAATATTAGACTGTACCAAAAAATATTATACTAGTTACACAAAGGAGTAGTGCATCATGTCAGACAAACTGATCTCCATGCTTATAATGCAACCTAAAGAACCACTTTCCTGTTGGTTATTTCCTGTTGGTTATTTTCAACCTAGAAAACCATTTACCTAAGCTACTCATTCCACCCCACCCAGACTGGACATTTACAACTTGTTTATCTTTTTATCTGTAACAAACTATAATACCATGGCCTTTAAAATACCACTTTTCTTATTGCTGAAACAGCTAAAATAAAGTTAACTCAATGAGAGAGGCAGACCGCAAGGTTTTTTGAATGTCCTCATAGATTTAGTAGTAATCCCGTTAATGCTTATGGAATTCATTGCCTTCAAAGTGTCACTTACAAAGTTGAAGCTGCTCAAAAGTCACAGTGAGTAACATGCGAATCTAATAACAAATACAAATGGAAGAAAATGAAATTGAAATGGGACTGCCTTCTATTTCTGGAAATGGCAAAGCTTTCAAAAGTCAATTGGTGGAAGCTAGTGTTCTTGCACTAAAAAAGACTACAAATGAGTCCTTAATTGTAGCACTCTTTGATCTTTTAATGTCCAGAACTGTTGGTATAAAAATTGCCTTGAACAAAATGATGCTTGGGTTCAAAGAAAATAGGCAAGAAGTAGAACAACATAAAACAAGAACAGGAGATGTAGAGGTCCAAATCATTGGCATAGAAAATAAAACAGAAAAGGAGTGTAGAGAGAGTGTCTAACAGTGAAAAAAAAAAAAGTTTAAATCCAAAATAGAAGAAAAGTTTGAACACCTTGAAAACAGAAATAGATGGAAAATGTAAGAATATTTGGACTAACAGAAGTTATAAAGGGATCTGACCCTATAGCACTCATGAACAATTGTTATGGGTGGAAGGTCTCCTCCTGGAAACAAAAAATATCAAATCAAAAGAGCTCATAGATCCTTAATACCTCTGCCAGCATCAAGTGAAAAACCAAGATCCATAGTGTTGCGGTTGCTAGACGTCCAGCAATAAATGTACATACAAAGGGCAGTAAAACACAAATTGTTCATGGATCTTGAAAGATATAAAATAAAACATTTTATTGGCTTGCCTCCAGAAACAATTAAGACAAGAGACGCATTTCTTCTACTGAAGAGGATGCTTGCTGCTTGCGAAGGTGGTACGTAAGACGTTTACCCCCCTTGTCCCCTCCCTCCCAGGACTTATGCTTAACACAAATTAATTGCCATGCAGTCTTTTCATTTAGCAAGGTGTTTAGTTTCTACTTAAGCCAGTGATAGTGGACAAGAGAGGGGAATTAAGTGGGTTTTGAGTTGTCACTTTGAACTGTCTCTCCAGGGTCACACGCTCTGCTTGCAGTGAGGATATAGTCTTTGTTCTAGCCTTATTCTTGGCGGCCGTGAAGAAAATAATTCTTCCCCTTAGGACTGCCTTAAACACCTCCCATACAGTAGAAGCCATAGTTTCCCTAGGGGGGTTAAGAGCAAAGTAACACTTGGCTTCCTTTTTAATATAGGCTTGGAAAGTTTTGTCTTGCAGCAAGGATGGATTACACCTCCATCTTGTAGAAGGGGCACCCTGGCCCAGTGGAGAGTACAAAATGGAGACAGGCGCATGGTCGAAGATTAATATGCTGCCTATAGATGCATCTATTATTCCTGGTGCTGTGGCATAATTGGTAAGCCAAAAGTCCAGTCTACTATGCATATGATGTACTGCCAAATAGAAAGAGTAGTCTCACCCCTGTGGATTGGCTCTCCTCCAGGGGTCACATAGACTCCATTCTGTCATCAGGTCAGTAAGGCTGGCTAATGCCTTGGGGTGGGTTTGTGGGGTGGGGAGGGATTTATCGAGAAAGATGTCTAAGACTAAATTGTGATCCCCTCCTAACAGAATGGGGACATCAGAGAAGCCGTTCCTCAAATCCAAGAAGGCCTGGCTGAGGTCTGAATATACCTCCCCTATATCAAGTTGTGGCCATACACATTGGCGATCAGTACTCTACCTCCCTGATATGACAGCCAAGTTACTATCCATCACCCTTGGGAGTCTGTGCACTTATCCTCTATTACCCATGGCACAGATTTCTTTAGTAGAATGGCCACTCCTCTGGATGTGGTGGTAGCACAGCTGGCAACCACTGTGCCAACCTAGAGCTTCCTTAGCCATTGTACTGTCTGACTGGTAAGGTGCCTCTCCTGGAGAAGGGCTACATCCACCCCTATAGAGTTAAGATATTGTAGAACCTTAGTTCATTTAGCTGGATGATTAAGTCCCTTAACATTCCAGGAGACTCAACTCCAGCCATGCCCTGACGAAGATGCAACAGTCGTTGCCATCCCTTCGAGGTTCAGTGAGAGAGAAAACGAAATGGGGAACTCACCCTGATACCACCCAAGAGACGTATGACAGTCCGCAACAAACGTGGGGTGAGGGGGAGTACCTGTCTGACATCCGTATGTGCAGAGTAGCAGAGGCAATAGCAAAGGGAAAAGAAAGGGTGTATGAGTAGTTGTTATCCCACCTGAATCTAACCTGGTTGGGGAGAGGAGAGGAAGAAAACAAGCAAATAAGAACTGTTATATAAAAAATCTTGAAAATGCAATATTCTAATATATAACAATGGAGTTAATGCTCTTAATATAACACACTAACAAGTAAGAGTTAATGGTGTTGAGGTGAACGTGTGATAGGAGCCATCCAATGAGAGGGTGCTCCATGCCACACTGCTTCAAACACCAAAGTTACAAGGGGAGAGGTTACACCAGAACATGAGCAACCTGTCCCAGCCTGGCCTGGTGGATCACTGCAATAAGTTGGGATCCAGAGAGTCCAGAAAGGAGAGGAAAACCTACCCTGGTGGTAGGACATACATAGGAAAGGTATCCACTGGAGAGGGAGAAAAGGAGGGGGGAGGGGCAGAGAGTCATTGGGGAAAGGGAATATTTCCTGGACATTGTACAAACCAGGAAGGAGGGTGGGGGGGGGATTCTGAGGCTAGCACTAGACTATGTTCTTTGGGAGGTTAGAGGGAGGCCAAGGAGGATTGTTGCAGGAGAAGATGGACATCGGGTGCACAGCATGCATCTCAGTCATCTGGCAAGGCCCCATTTTCCCATATGTCAATTTTGGATCATCTGCTCGGGGCTTTGAGTAAATGCGAGATAAGCCAAGAAGTATGCATAAACTGGGGAATATTGGGAGAAAACGAGGGGCAAGCAGAGGGGGTGGCTTCTCTGAACTGTGCCCTTGAAAATGGGAACGCCACCACCTGAGGGGGGAGAGTGCGACAGCGAAAGAAGATATCTTCGTGTGATACCCATTCCCCCTCAGATTCTAGAAGTGGAGGGCCTGAATACTCAAGCAGAGAAAAAAGTCAAAGCTTGTTCAGCTTAAGATTCTAATAGTCCATTTAGCCGTCTGTCTCCAATAGGGTGGACTGCTCCTTGCACATTGGTCTGAGCAGGTCTGAAGGAGAGGTGAGCACCTCCACATAGGATTTGGGTCCAGGTTTCAGGAGACACACCTCTGCAGCAGCTTCTTCCTTGCTTTCTTCCACCACAGTGGCCCAGTCTAGTGACCCCACTGCATCCATGAAATCCTCGGCGTCTTCTGCCCAGGAGGCTAAAGCTGTAGTTCTTGCTGCCACAGCCGCTTCTGCTCTGGGGAGTTTGGCAGGGGAAGAGGCTTCCATGATATCTGAAGCCAGCTGATGAGGGCTTCTGGCCCGTTGTTGTAGACCTGGTGCTGGTAAGGTTGTCTGATCTATTTGCCTGCTTGCTTCAGCACCGCTAGCTGGATATCCAACTCAATTTAGGGGAGAGCCCGCACTACAGCATCTATCTGTCTTTTGTGATGAGGAAGGAGGAAGCAGAGGGGATTCAATTATGCTTGTACCAGTCCAATCAGAGTTAACTCCTCCCTGGAATCGGTTCCCTCTCTTGTCAGTTCCCTTTAGTGTGTGTTCTCTCAGGGACCAGAGGCATCTGGGAAGTGTTGTCCGTGGCAATAGGTCTGGCCACTGACTGTTGATCCAGGCTTCTGCCTCCCTAGGTGAGTCCACCAAGAATGTTCTGCCGTCTTTGGACAAGTGCAAGGCAGTCAGCCTCCTGAATCTGTACTGGAAGGAATTAGCGGTAAGAATCTTCTTCAGTGGCCCATATGCTTTTTGCTTCTTTGCCACCTCTTGTGAAAAATCCAGATAAAAAGAAATGATGTTGCCTTTCCAGGTGATCTCCCCAAGCTCCCTAGTGGCCTGCAGAAGTTTTTCTTTGATGGAATATTTTAACAAGTAGGCTATGATCATTCTGGGACCGTGAGCACCATTAGGTCTACCAAATACACAATGTGCTCTTTCCACCCCCACAGGCTCTTTCCATCTTTCGCCGAGTAACCACAGCAGCCATTCATTCAAAAACTTCTCCATATTCAGTCCCTCAGCCCCCTCCGGCACCCCCAGAATCCTGTTTTCCTACTGCTTCTATTTTCTTGGTCCTCCACTCTTTGCCACAGTCTAGAGAGTTATTTATCACGGTCTTTGAGCCTTTGTAATACTGTAAGGTGCTGTCTCTCCAGTTCCTCTGTCCACTGTTCAAGCACATTCTGATGGTCCTCCAGCCTGCGTACGTCTGTTACATTCCTGGCCAGGGTTGGCTGTGTGTTATCTACTCTAACCAGGAGCACCTCTAGCATTTTTGTTATATTATCTAGAGCATTTCTGACTTGGGTCTGATCCTGTGAAAGATGCGGAGACTGTGTGGATTGCCCCGATGTGTTGTCTCCTGAGGCCTCCATCCCCGCTTCCATTACTGTAGCACCGATGTAGGAAAGACCTATATCGCAATTTTCTGTGAGTCTCCCAGGTGTTTGGGGGTGTCAGATGTTTATGACCCATGCTCGGCAATACTTAGCACTTCTACACTAGAGGTATGGCTCTGCAGTACTACTGTTCCCTCACGCTTGGGCTTATGCGGTCTAGCTCCTCAGGTAGCTCCAAAATATGCGTGGCTGGATTGCTATTCTAGAGACATGACTTCCCACATCAGAACAGCTAGGCTAGCATCCGTAGGGATAGAGCTGGAATCCCCAGTGGTTAGTAGTAGAAATCAAGTCTGGCATTCCAGCTTATCAGACAGGATGTATTGCCAGGCAGGGGCAGGGAGAAAGAATTATGCTGCCATCTTTCTCAGGTCCAAGCCACGCCCCCGTACAATTTGATATCTTTAAAAAAAAAAAAAGGGTTTCTTCCACACAGTAAATTTTCAGTTTCCCACCTGGATAAACAAATGTTTGCATAATTGGGGGCAAATGTCACCCCCGTTGCTGTGCCCATTATCTGCGAAAAGAACTGGTTACTGAACACAAACATATTCAGCTTTAATACTTTCTCTGTTAGATGTACGAACATATGAAATTTGCCAGCAGATAAAGGCCTAGAGGTCTATCAAGTCTGCTCGAATGTGCAGCTAGCACCCCTTATTCTGCAGCTGCCCCTCCCTTCCACCCTTCCCCTTCATTAACTCTCCCCCTTGTCCTGTCCCATCCTCGTTTGAAGCAGTCCACTGTTCTACTGCATACCACTTCTGCAGGTAACGATTCCACCCAGCCACCACCCTCTCTGTAAAAAGTGTCTCCTCATCTCCTCCTGAACCTTCCTCACTCCAGTCTCATATCATGGTCCTGGTGGCCTCCTCCCTAACTTTGAACAGCCCCTCTGTACCTGTCTTGTTTATTCCTTTCATGTATTTAAATGTTTCAATCATGTCACCCATGTCTCTCCTCTCCTCCAGTGAATACATGTTCAACTCCTTCAACCTCCTCTCGTATGATAAGTCCCCCAGCCCCTTAATCATCTTTGTCACCCTGCGCTGCACCCCCTCCAGTAACTTAATGTCTCTCTTCAGATATGGACGCCAGTACTGCATGCAATACTCCAGGTGTGGTCTAACTAATGACCTATACAGTGGCAGAATCACCTCCTCCCTCCTTGAGGATATACCCCTTGCAATACAACCCAGCATTTTGTTGGCCTTTGCAGCTGCCTTCCTACATTGTGCCGAGTTGTTCATTGACCCTATAATGAGCACACCCAGATCCTTCTCCTCCTCTGTCTGGGCTAGCTGCACTCCCACTAGCTGGTAACTCCTCCTTGGGTTCTTCATCCCAAAATGCAGCACCTTTCACTTTTGGCATTAAACCCCAGTTGCCAGGTGTCTGACCAGGTTTCAAGCTTTGCCAGATCATCCTGCAACCCTGTCATACCCCTAGGTCATCCACCACCACGCCAACCTTGGTATCATCAGCAAACAGACTGATCTTGCTCTTGATGTCCCATGATATGTCTGCAATGAATATCCCAAACAACACTGGTCCCAACACCGAGCCCTGTGGGACACCGCTCGTCACTGCCCTTGGGTGTGAGAGCCCCCACCCACCACCACCCTCTGTTGCCTTCCCTGCAGCCAGTTTCCTACTCATCTCACCAGCTTTGCACCCGCCCCTGTGCCTACTAACTTCCTTCTCAGCCTTCCATGTGGCACCAAGTCGAATGCCTTACTGAAGTCCAGATACAGGACATTGACTGCATGGCCCCTGTCCAGTTGCCTAGTTACCCAGTCATAGAACTCCACCAGGTTGGTTTGGCAGGATCTGCCACTTATGAAGCCATGCTGTCTGCTGTCCTGTAGTCCTTTGGCCTCTAGGAGGGCCACCAAACTCTCCTTCAAGATAGTCTCCATTAGCTTACCCATGATGGATGTGAGGCTCACTGGTCTGTAGTTTCCCGGTTCATCCTTGGGGTCACTCTTGTGGAGGGGCACCACATGAGCCATCCTCCAGTCCTGAGGTACACACCCTGAATGTAGTGAGGCATTAAATAGGTCTGCCAAAGGTCCTGCAAGGACCTCTGCCAGCTCCTTCAGTACCCTGGGGTGGATGCCATCTGGGCCTGGCGCCTTGTCCACCCTCAGTGCCTTCAAACCCTCTCGAACTCTGCCTCCATGATTTCCCATCTGTCACCACTTCCCCGCTCTGCCATTTCTCCCACCTTGGGTGTCACCCCTCTTCTTTTAGTAAATACTGAGCAGAAGTACTCATTTAGTGCTTCCGCCTTATCGTACCTCTGCTTCCACCCAACCCCTCCTTCCTAATCCTTACTATGTGGTTCTTACAGCTCCTTTTCCCTGATGTACTTAAAAAGTCCTTCTCCCCCTTCTAATGCCTTGTGCCAGCCTGAGTTCCGTAGATGCTTTGGCTCCCCTTACTGCCCTTGTCACCTCCTTCGATTCTGTCAAGTACTCCTCTCTGTCCTCCCCCCTCCCTGTTTTCTTGTACTTCCTAAAGGCAGCTCTTTTCCTCCTTACGTTTCCATGACCTCCTTGCTGAACCAGCTCGGTTTCTTAGCCCTAGCTTTCTTGCTCTGGGCTTTGCAGCAGGTTTTGGTTGCCTCCACTATCCCCAGCTTTATGAGCTCCCACCTCTGGTTAGTATCCATACTAGATTGAATTCTGGCCAGGTACCCTTTTACCACTTCCCCCATCCTCCCAAAGTCAGCCCTCCTGAAGTCCAGCACTCTTGTGCCAAATTCCACTCCTTCCTTGCCCATATCCAATGTGAGCCATACTGAGTGGTGGTCACTCCCTGACAGCGGTTCCTCCACTGTAAGTTCTCTCACAAAGTCCCCATTTGCCAGCACAAGGTCAAGGGTATTCCCTAACCTGGTTGGTTCACTGACCATTGCAGCAGGAAGCTGTCCTGGAAGGCCTCCAAGTACCTGCTCCTTCTGTTTCCTGGTTGTTGGGTGCTCAGTCCACTCATGGCATGTTGAATCCCCACAATCACCACACTACCCTTCTTGAGTCCTCCTGATCTGTCCTGCTAGTCTCCTGTCTAACTCCTCCATCTGAGATAGTGGCCTGTACACCACTCCCATTCTAAGAATCCTATTCTTGGAATCCTGGATTTACCCAAAGTGACTCCGTTCACTCCCTCCTCCCCTTCCTTACCAGTCCTTCCTTCACATAGTGCCATCCCCCTCCTTTCCCAATCACCCTGTCCTCTGAAGAATAACCTGTACCCTGGTACAGACAGGTCCCAGTCATTATATTGGGTGGCCATGTTTCCATGATGGCTGCAATGTCACCTCTCCCTCTGCCATGAGAACCTGTAACTCTGCAGTTTCCTCCCAAGGCTCCTAGCATTAAGGGGTAACCACCTCCACCCTCCCCATCCTGCCCTCCTTTCCTAGCATCACCAATAGTACTTGCCATTTGTCCTTTGTCACTGTTATGGGGGTAGCTCATATGATTTCCCAACCTGTGGTCTCTGCATATCTCTTCCCCAACTGCCACCCCCCACTCCTAGTTTAAATTCCCAGCTTCCTCTATATAGTCTTCCATCCTCTGTTTCAACACTTTCTTTCCCTCCTCACTCAAGTGTAGTCTGTCCTTGGCATAGAGACTACTGTCCTTCTAGGTCCTTCCCCACCCCCCAACAGCCCATACCCTTTAGCACAACACCAGGTTCTTAGCCATCTGTTAAATTCCTCTATTCTCAGCTTTCTTTTTGTGCTTGCCTTTGGTACCGGAAGTATCTCATAAAAAGTTACTGATCTTCCTGCCCCCTCACATAATTGTGTAAGTTCCTCAAACCTCCTCTGGACTATATCTACTGTCTTGTCAGCCAGGTCATTTGTCCCGAGATGTATAATTAAATGAGGCTTGTCCCTACCCCTTCTAGCATATTTCAGAACAGACTGTCCCACCCTTTCTGCTGTCATTCCTGGCATGGCCTCCACCCAAAATGCGACTATGCCTCTCCCCCTTGCTACCCCACCTAACTCCTCTTAGTATTGAGTCCCCCAGCACTAAGATTCCACCCCTCTTACTCACTGCTTGCTTCCATTCATCTCCCTCTCTCATTTCCAGCTCCTCTTCTTCCTCCTGCACATTATTTCCCCCTTTTACCCCTGTTGCAATTCTCCCAGCAGAAATTCCCGCCGCTCCAGTTTGGTCCAGGCATTTATCAATTACTCCTCTAATTTCATCATTTCCCTCCTCCACTTTCTTCCTCTCTATCAATGCACAGCTGTTTTCTGAAGACCCTTCACAAATGCCCGCTCCCTCTCTCTTCATAGTAACCTGTTCTGTTCATTCCACTCTATGACTTTTGCCACTTCTTCGCCTCCCCTCACAAGTCCCTATCTCCTCCTTCCATTTGTCTTTTGTCTCCTGACCTGGTTTCCCCGGCAATTGTTCTTCCTGGCCTGGGCCCCCTTTGTTTCTGCTTCCCTTCTTCTGACCCTCTCATCACCACTGTTGGCTTAAATCTCCCTCCCTCATCTCCCCTTCTTCCTCCCTCCGGTATTGGGCTAAACCCACCCCCAATCTGCCTTGCCTGTCTTAGTTCCTCCTGCAGACCCTCAATCTCCGTTCTAAGTTTTTCTATGTGGTTGCACACTAAACATCCTCCCACACTCCAGGCAATGTTTAGAAAGATTGGTGCACTGCAGTTGTTGCAGCCTACCACCCTACCCACTGCTGTCATTGCCCACCAGTGACTCCCCACCCTTCCAGATGCAGGATATCAAACACTCCCCATGTCTCCCTCTCCCCCACTTATAGTGCAAAACATTTTCTTTATTTCCCTTACCTCCTTTGTTGCACATGTTTAGATATATTGAGCAACTGCTTTTTATATTCCTATCCTTCCTATCCACACTCAAAAAGAGACTTTAAGTAACCATTGCACAACCTTCTTCAAACTCCTACTCCTCCTTTTTCCAATGCAATATCAATGCAAAGAAGTAATAATGAAAGCTCCTAGATTTGCGTTTACTTCCCTTCCACTGAGAGAGCAGTCACCTCTTCACTTGCTGCTGTTCCTTTCCTGGATGTCTGCTTCTGCTATGGCAGGTGCATATCCTTTGCCTGTTTAAGGAAGTGATGTCAGAACCCCTAGTATAAAGGAAATAATGGACATGGGGTGGGTGGGGTGAGGGGTTTGGGGGGTGGGACCAGCCCAAGTCTTCCAGAAACAATCAGGTAGCTTGGCCTCTGGTCAGACCATTATCACCCTTCCCCCACTGTGCACTCAAACGTTGCAGCTAGTGAAGCCAGCAACAATGAATCACAATTCTACTCAAAGCCCCCAAAATAGGTTTGCTACCCAAATAAACAGGACTCTAATTCAAACAGCTTCACCAACAACACATCAAAATAGGCTTGGAATTAGAAGATATGGGTCTCCAATTCAAAGAAACAGACACCTTTAAATTACACCAATTATGTTTTAAAACAGAATAAATAGGCCTCTACAAATGCAGCCTGCCACACAGTGAATCAAACAAATGAGCCCACTTATAGCTACCAAAACAGGTTTCAAAATTCCAACAGCCCCAAACAATACCCTGCTAGCCCCTTAGTAGTAAGAAAGAAAAGAAATAACATTCTACCAAGCAGAATCCACGAAAAACAATGTAAAACAAGAAGCTACTGTACTGTAGATCTGATCCTGTCCCCCTTCTAGTTTCTTCAAAAACTTTTCAAATCAGATATGGACCACTGACCAGTAGTGGTTTAGAGCTAACAAACTTTCAATATGCAAAATAGTTTGATTTATCATACAGTGTATCACTCAAGGCTGTAATCCCACCCTCATTAGGAATATTTGTACAGTGTATAATGACATTGAGAGAGAGGTGTTCTTGGTGGCATTCCTGACCTGAGAAGGAAGAGGAAGTTCATCACTATGGTAATCATCCTGCTGTGGAAGACTTTGGACGGTTACAAACAACCAATATTAGTATAAAATAACTAGCTTTTTATTTTTTTTTAAAAAACAGTCAAAACTAAAACAACTTCCTGATCAGTATCAAAGAGCAGAAACTGGATACATCTCTAATCCAGAAAATTCAGCCATGAAATGTTCACTTTGGCAACTTTATTATACATAGGATTTATACATGCTGCTAAAAATAAAAAGGGGGACCAGACCATTTTGCAGATGAGATAGGCTGTCACCATGTGTCTCTTGTCTCATGTAAAACTGTGGCTGTTGGCTAGAAGGTGTCAGTGTTGCTCAGTTGGTAGCACCCCTTGGGCCAGATGGCTGTGGGTTCTAATCCCACACTGCGATTGGGTTCATGCCACAAATGTTGTGGAGTGAGATCATGAAAGTGTGAGGATCCAACAAAGATAAATAATAATAGATAGTTACCTGCAGTTTGGTTTTCCACTTTAGCTCCAATTGTGTCTCCTACCCTCTCTCTGGTGCAATGCCACGTCCACCACTCTAGATTGCCTCCCACAATACAGCAAACCACCAGTAGCCAGAGGGAGAGGCAGATGGACAGATTGATTTTTAATTTAGTGTAGCACCTTTTCTGATCCTGTCCCAAAGACTAAAACCTTTCATATTTTATATCTTGGGGGAGTTACCTAGCACCCTATCAATTAAACACCTGCCCTCTAATGCTAAACTTGTGCCTTGGACATTTTACTTCCAACCAGAAAAGAAGGTTTACACAAATGTATGAAACTCTGGCCAGACAATACACTACATGCAAACTCCCCATAATTAGGTTTGTCAGAGGAGAGAATCTGGAGAGAAAGTAGAACATGTACTCCCTGAGCTAGACCACAGGCCCTTCACTCCATCCCCCCCCCCAAGCTACACAAGAAGACCCTGGGCTCCAACCCTCCCAAGCCAGACCAAGAAGCCCATCTCTCCAACCCCCCCCCAACCAAACCACACTAGCAAGCTATGCAGTCACAAGTCAGCTCTTCTGGCTGCTGAATTAAAGGGTAGGTGGGTGGAGTGACGTGAGAGAAAACCAGTTTCCAAATACAAACTGAGACAAAGATGATAAACAGGATGCAAACAAAAAAAAAATAGAAAACAAAGTGTTGCACTACAAACTATTAAAAGCACATTTTTCAGACAATCTTTGAACCAGATCATTTTTTAACAATCTTAATGAGTTAGATTCAGATAAAAATGGTCTAGCTTTGAAGTTAAGAGCTTGGGCATTCCTCAAGCCAGATCACAAAATGTCAAGTGATGGCATACTCACCAAAAACTATACAGACTGCAGAACAAATGAGGCAATTTTCTTTTATTGACACACAGACAGGGGCGTAGTATTTTTTTTTTTCAGGGGGAGGCAAACTAACCAAAAAGTCTATGCTGAACAAGGTTTAACACTGCTTAAAAACATTTATTATTATAATAGCAATAAGGCACTACCAGGGATTATGTTAATGGTCAGTTAATCATCCTCTAGGGGCATGTGGCACTCGGCTACACCTTGTACCACAGTATACCACAAGAAGGTGATTAACAGACTATTAACATAACCCTTACTCATGCTTTATTGCTTAAGTAATTAAACTGCTGCTCAATTATCATTGTAAGATACATTTTACAGTTTGAAAATAAACACTGCCACAATAGAGGCCCCACCCCTGAGCTGGAAATATGAGGAGTCCCAGAAATGCAAGGAGTCCCAGACCCCTCCACAAGCTGGAAATGCGAGGACCCCCCTATGTGGGAAATGTGAGGAATTCCAGCCACCCAAGCTGGAAATGTGAGGACCCCCCCAAGCTGGAAATATGAGAGTCCCAGGCCCCCCACCCCGCCACGGGAGCTGGAAATATGAGGGGTCCCAGAATACCTCCTTCTTGGGGATAGAAATGCAAGGAGCCTCAGCCCCCCCCCCCAGGGCTGGAAATGCAAGGCACCCCAGGTCCCCATCCTCCAGGGCTGGAAAGCAAGGAGTCCCAGGCCCGCCCATAATAACTGAAAATACGAGCAGTCCCAGGTCTCCTCTTACTAGAGCAGGAAATGCATGGCGTCTCAAACCCTTTCCTTCCTGGAGATGGAAATGTGAAGAGCCCCAGCCCCAGGTTCCCCTCCCCAGGCCTGAAAATTCTAGGAGCCCCGGGTTCCCACCCTTTAGGGCTGGAAAAGTGAGGAGTCCCAGACTCCCCTCCCACCCCAGAGCTGGAAATACAAGGAGTCCCACTTCCCCCTCCCTGGAGCTGGAAATGCGAAGTGTCCCAGGCCTCCTCCTCAGAGCTGGGACTGTGAGGGGTCCCAGGTAGCTCACCCCAGAATTTGGGTCAGGACTGCAAGAGTTCCAAGGCCCCCCTGGCAGATATGGGATTGCAAGGGGTTTCAGGCCCCTCTCCTCTTAGCTGGGACTGCAAAGGATCCCATATCTTCCCTCCTCAGAACTGGGACTGCGAGGACTCCAATACAATTCCTCCACTGAGCTGGGACTTGGGGTCCCATGCCCCCTCTCCTCAGAGTGGGGACTTGGGGTCCCATGTCCTCCCTTCTCCGGATCTGAGACTGATAGCGGTTATAGGCCCCTCCAAATTTGGGATAGTTAAAGGTTCCAGGCCCTATCAAAGTGCTTACTAAGAAATGGCTGCAATCAGCAAACGCATCATCAGTACTGCCCCTTTATCGAAGAGCTGACTCTGTTAAAATTACCGGAGTTAAAAAAAAAAAAAATCTAAGATGTTCCAGAGCAGTGCTGCTTGAAAAGAGTATGAAGATTTTCCACCACAGCTGACAAACAATGCAGCTTTAACAGGTACTACCTCTGTAAAGCCTCCTGCTCCTCCAGTGAGTGTTAAATGTGCAATAAAACGTGACAGGGTGTGAATCTGGTGGGATATATGGACACTCCTGTGGCGTGTGTGCTGACACACAAGGTCGTAAGCTAAGTACTCCTCAGCATCCAATGGCAGAGTGCCTGTATATCCCCAAAAAACACAGCACCCTGGAATGTGTTACTGCACTCACAAAAAGGTCTAGTATTAAAAGATTTAGTTCAGAAAATGTAGCATTGTGCACTTGTGAGTACATGAAGACAAGGCAGTTGATCTGGTTCGTCCTATGAGAGAGCAGTATTTGTGGTGGCTATCTAACCCATTTTATAATTTACAGCACGGAAGCCACATGCTGTGGCAGTCAGCCACTACTGATGTCCACAATCTCTCAGCTGCCATATTTCACTCCGCAACCATCTTTCGGTGTAATTCAGATCCCCAACTAAAACTAGTAATTTTCTTCACATAGGCCTTTTTGAAGTTCAGTCTCACAGACCATTCTCAACATCCAGAAGCAAACACTGTGATCTCCAATAACGGGGGTTAAAAAAAGCAAAAATACCATTTTTGGATCTACTTCACTGCTGCCAAAAAGCATCTTTATTTTTGTTAAAAAAAATGGGAGTCAAATCACATAAGCATGTCAAGCAGAACCCGTTGCTTCACACTACATGATGGGTCCTTACTGTTATTCGGTGCATCTAAAGAAAAGAGTGACTTTTAACAATGTTCTCTTACTGTTGCAGCACTTCAATGCCCAAATCCTGACAGGGAACTCTGGACCAACTCATTGATTCCCAGTCTAAAACACAAGGTGATTCCATATGTCATAATAAATACATGGTGCCAGATATTTAAAAGGGGCAGAGCTGTTTTGCAGTAGTAAAATGTGTGGTTAACAAACCAGCTGCCCTATCAAAGTAACCCCTATTCAAAATTGGTTGCTCTTGATGATTACTCTTGGCATCAGTAACACAAGATTTTCAGGAAATGAGGGATTATTTAAAAAAAAAAGTAAAGACAGAAGTATGTCACAGAAACCAAGGGGAGGGGAGAGTTGGGATCAGAGATGTTATCCCAAAAGATACCATAGCCAGGATCAACTCACACAAAGGCAAAGGTCCTGAACTTCAGAAGAGTCAATTTTTAAAAGATGGGGAAATGTTTTAGGGATGCCATGGGGGGGGGGACTTGAGTGGGTAGAGGAACAGTGGGCAAATCTGAAAGAAGGGATATGAAAGGCAACAAATCTCTGCATCAGACAAGTAAGTAAGAGCAGGAGGGAAAAAAGACCACTATGTTTCTCAAAAGAGGTGGCTGGGAAGATGAGGGCAAAAAGGTCAGCATACAGGAGGTATAAGGACACACAGGGAGAGGAAGACAGAGATGTGTATCAGGTGAAACAGATGGAAGCAGAGAAAGCAATTAGGAGTGCAAAGGAGCAGATGGAGGAGAATATAGCCCAGGCAGTGCAGAAAGGGGACAAGGTATTTTTCAGGTATATATAAGCGAAAAGAGAAAGACCAAAGGAGGGATATTAAGGCTTAGGAAGGAAGGAGGGGAGTTTGTGGAGGGGGACCAGGAAAAAGCTTCCCCCTTCTGCTCAGTAGCAGCCCTGACAAGAGCTATTAATTAGGGCCCTTAATCAAATCTCTTCTGCTCTGCCCCGACAAGTTGATCAGCTTCCTCTGCTCCTGTGTGCTGCCCAGACACAAAAAGTCTCCCCCTACTTAGTAACAATGACAAGGGTTTTATCTAGCCTCCCCATCTCCTGTCTCTGGAGCCCTTCATACCCTGACAGGGGGTTTTAAGTGGTTATCTCAGCCCTTTTAAGGTCCTCTCATAATATCTAAATACCAAGTCACCCCCTCTTACTGCCTTGACTGTCTGCCCTGGAAAGGGCGGTCAAATAGTTTTCTAGCTTTTAGTAGACAGCCTTGAAAAGGGGGTTTAATTTGCATCCCAAAACTCTCCTGCCTGTGAACAAGAGCTTGTCTTGGGCCACTACTGCAAGTACAGCACACAGAGAAATGAGCTATGCAGCGCAGAAAGCAAAAGAAAGACAGACAACTGCACATGCATGATGGCAAGAGACACATGCACAGTCTAGACTTACCACAGCAATGTTTTTGTTTCTACTGCTTGCCAAAACCACTGACCCCAAAGAAAAGTTCATCACGGGACAGTGGGTTCAGGGTTGAATGGATATCTCAACCTGTGACACCATACTGTGACATCCATAGCCCAGACTTACAGGTGGCAATAACTCCTGTGTCTTAGTGCCCACTAATGCTTTTTCACATGCTGCCTGTGTCAGGGACAAATAGAGAGATTAAACCTGCTGTACCTGGGGAAAACTGGGTGTCTGGAACAGGCAGACAGGTGATTATTTCGACCCCTACCACCCTACCTAGGGAGTAAACCAAGGCTTCCTGGAGGACAAGGTATACTCAGAAGGGGTTAGACAGCCCTTCCATGCAAGCCAGAATTTAAATGCCCTGGTGCACAAAAAAGGTCGGGCAAGCATACAAACAGCACCTGTGCCATTCATGTAACCAATTACCACTGGCACAGAAAAAACAGCACATTTTTAACACCCCCGGCTAAAAACCTTTCTTAGCAGAGAGTAAGAGTGGATGGCTGCATCTGCTGCACAAAGACACCAGACAACCTAAATCGGCAAAGGCCTGGAAATTTAAAAAGCACCCACATTGGCGATTGGGGCTGCGAGAGAATCTACTGGACTAGCCAAGACCACAAAGAAGGACAGAACAAATCACTTTTCTAGCACACCGGAAGGGCCCAAAGGTACTGGTCAGGCAGGTAGAAGACTGTGAGTGTGCGACAGACTGGGTCACCCATATTCGTGCTTGGCACTATGCCACGTGCAAACATGCATGAGCCGGTAATGTATGCAAACCTGGTTTCCGCACAGTAACATCCGGAATGCTTCAGCTGCATTTTAAGATTTTCTGCCACGAATCTTATGTTCTCAGTGCAGCAATTTTATGGGTCAGCATAATGGGGCTTTTGCAGCCCATCATATTGCAACTGAGACTTGGGATACAAAGAAACCCCATTCTCACACTTCTTACAATTTTTTACAAGAGTTTCTGCTTCAATAACCATTCCCCTTCCTACAGATCACATCCTCTGAAGTACTGACCCAGATGTCCAACATAACCCACAGATGGGCACTCGTTTAACTAGATAGCCAGCAGGAAAGCTTGATTTTCTGAGGACTGCTACAAATTCCCCTTTGTGGGTGGTTCTGTGTTATGTGACACTGATGCAACCCTCCATCCATGAACTATATAACTGGTTCCCACAATGTGTATGCTATACTAGAACTGCATCTGTATGAAGCAGCTAGTGTCAGTGGCTCTGTAGGTAGCACACTTGCCTTTGGGGCCAGAAGATCTGAAGGTCATGGGTTCCAACCCCATACCAAGTTCTTGGGGTAATACCCATACCTGACACTTTAGTGCAGTATGAGGGGGGCGCTGCACTGCTGAGGTGCCATCCTTTGTTAAACAGAGGTTCCATCTGCCCATCTCCTGCCACTGTCCAGACAGGAATACAAGATCCCATGGCAGTTATCTTTGAAGTGTGAGGAAGTTTCCTTGGTGTAATGGCCAACATTTCCCCAGTCAGGTAACAAAAAGAAAAGGTTCATGTAACCAGCTCCTCAGGACACACCTGGAAACAAACTATCACAACTTAATGTGCTTTTCCTGGTCAAAAATTACAAATAAATAAATAATGCTTGCATTCAGACTGACTCTAATGTAACTGGGCATGATCCAACACCAATCCCACATCAGTGCAGCATGCTCAGCATGAATCAAATAACAGTCTCACAGCTGTGCTCATCAATCCTAGAGCTCCTTATGTTAACTTCAGCATGATAGCAGAACTAACATCTATACCAGTTGAGTAGTGGAAAATATTCAGTCGTCCTTAAGATCCCACAGCTGTAATACTGTCTTGTACTCAGTGATCCCGAGGTTCATCCTCGAGTTGTGCTGCAGCACATACTGTAAGAATCCCAACGTTGTATTGTAACACAATTCTTTAGACTATCAAGCACAACCCATCTCCCTTGTGTAACATATACTCTTAGTTGGGTACATCCACATGCATCTCCCAGAGCTCCGTAACATGTTGTACAATATACTGGAAAACCGATTCCAGAGCTGGGCCACGCCCTCGGCTACTGTACCGATTTGTAACCGCCCTACCCCACTTCCATCCCATGCCCTTATCCCCATTCCACAGCTATGGCAGCACCGTATCAACACAGGATGGGATCCCTGTTGTCTCTGACCCTGTACCCCGGTCCCCTGATGTTAAGCTGAATGATCTCTCCGTCCACAGCGGCAGCTGCCACCACGGAGAACCCTCTACAGTTCCCCACCATCCTCACTCAGGACTGAACAAGGTTTCACTGGAACTGCTCTGGTTGGGAGAAAATGAGGGGGCGCTGCATTGTCCAGTTTATTTGAACTTGAGAGACTGGCCACTCCATGACAATGGAGGACTGTAAGACTCACGATCACGGCCAGTTGGCCTCTAGGATTTAGTTCATGGCTTACCGTTATACCACCCAGTCAATGGCACGGCATGTATGCCCGATGGGAGTCCGGTCTGGTGGGTCGATCACCGTGTGAAATCAAAGCGGGATGCTCAGCTCTGTTACAACCAGCCTAATTTGACTGAGCCATGCCTCATCAGGCAACTGAAGGAAATGGTGCCTAAAAGTAAACTATTTGTTGTGTCTGCGCGCGCTCAAATGAGCTTACTGCTTGGTGATAGGCTGCTAAAAACTTGATATTTTCAGCCAATCAGAAATGGACACACTGAACAGTGCCAGCGCCAACCACCAACGATATTGTGAATCGGGATTTGTTTTTACATCCCCCCCCCCAAGGCAGTGAGCCAGGTCCACGGTCCAGCATAAGTTCAAGGGGGGAAAAAAATGAAGAAAAAAAAAAACAGAGCTTTTAAAAATCCCAGTCTCATTTCTCTGGGGGCAGCTTGCCCCCCTGCCCCCCCTGCAATCTACGCCAGTGAGTACAAGGTAATATTGGTTAGCTAAATTCTTTACCTTTTTAATGCAGCTTTAGGAAATACGTTTTCCCCACAGGGTTTTATTTTACCCATAAAAGTATTTTTAATACATAGGCAGTGCAGCTACCCATTGTTTGTTTAGGCATTTTGTTTATGTATTGTTCAGCTTTTTATTTTCAGGCAGTCAGGAGCAATGTGTACTATCTCGAGAATGTGGTCCAAGAGATAGATTAAATTGCTTGTCTTTTTCTCTCTGTTTCTTATTTTACCAAACAGCAAACATTTTGGGAGCATGGTTTGTGGAACAAGCAGGCAGACCAAACGACCCCACCCTGTTCTCTGCTGCACCACATAGCTCTTCAGCTCCCTGAAATGGGTCAAACAAAATAAAAGTCTCTACAGATATGTTTTATTAAGCAGGGACTAGGGCTGAGAGAAAAGGTTTTTCAACAACATTATTTGCTCTTTGAATACAATGACATGGGGGGCAGTGCAGTCATACTAAGAATTGAAAAGAAGGGGGAAAAACACACTTGTCCTGCCACAAACGTTCCTTCCTGTTAAAGCAATGCAAAAGGTTTACTTCACAGTATAGAGCTCCCAGAGCACACAGAGGTGTATTTTACCTTTGCTTCTTTAAATAGGCTGATACACCAAAATGGGGGAAGGGGTACCACCATGGAAGCTTCTTATCTTACAAAGCTTAATTTATTTTACTTGGGGGCAAATATCAGTAAACGTCATTCTTAATGAGACAGAGGCAGGGGTGCAGGCATATTTCCTTGGCAGGGTGTGACAGGGTAACCTTAACATGAAAAGAGGAATGTAAAGAGAAAAAAAAAACATTTACAGTAGCTGCCCAAACTAGTATAATGGAAATTTTAGGGCTAGAAAAATGAAAATAGAAAGAGTGCTGTTGCAACAGACTTAGAAAAAGGGCACCTTACACCACATCATGCCAAGGGACGGTGGACCTCCATCATACTCCCCCCCCCCCAACTTAAGTGGAAACCAGCTTTAGCATGCTGAGTTTTCACCTCATTCCCTATGTTTCTATAGGAATGGGTTGGAGCTTCCACCCCCCCCCTCACAGAAGCTCCACCCCAGGGCACCCTATAAACAACAAAACCAAACTTTTGGCTAAACAGTAATCAAACAATTACTCATTCAACACATTTGTCCTGGGGTACGTAGATAATGTTCAATACCTAGTACAGTCATTAATTAACTAGAAAACTCTAAAAAGGACATTCTGCCCCATATCCGGACAGATAATCAACATTTTTATGTTGACTGCCAGGTAGATGCTTAATTTCAAACTTATAGTTGCAGTGCCAGGTACCAGTGAAGGATTATATCATTTGTGTCCTTCATCTAATTGAGCCAACATAAAGGGTTGTGGTCAGTAACCAACGTGAACCTGTTACCCCATAGATAGAATTGTAATGCCTCAAAGGCCCACTTGATAGCCAAACATTCTTTTTCAATGGTAGCATATTTATGTTCTCTTGCATGCAATTTCCTACTAATATATATAATAGGATGTGCTTCTCCTTGAATAGTCTGGCTAAGCACTGCCCAAGTCCAGTTTCTGAAGCATCAGTATGGACCTCAAATGGTTGACTAAAATCAGGGGAGCTCAACACAGGTGATGCACACAAAGCAACCCTGATGCAATGGAAAGCATTGTTATGATCAAGGGTCCACTGGACATTATTGGGAAGTTTCTTTTTTGTAAGGTCAGTCAACAGGGTTGCCATAGTGGTGAAGTCAGGGATAAATCTCTGGTGTTACCCGGCAAGTCACAAAAATATAAGAAAAACAGCAGGACAAGAGGACACAGCATGAGATTAGAGGGAGGCAGATTAAGGGGTAATGTGAGGAAGTTCTTTTTCACAGAAAGGGTGGTGGATGCATGGAACGGCCTACCTCAGGAAGTGGTGGATATGAATACAGTGCAGGGCTTCAAACAGGCAAGGGATAGGAATAAGGGAACAATGCAGATGAGTATGAATAGATAGGCCATTGACAGAGCAAAGGCCGATGGCACATTCATAAGGTCGAAAAAGAAATGGGCACACTGGATGATCCTTGCAGTCCTCATCTGCCGTCAACTTCTATGTTTCTATGGTTATTGGTCATTTAGCCACTGCTTCAACCTTTTCAATTTCTGGTTGAACTGTCCCATTGCCCAGAATGAAACCAAGGTATCTGTTTTCCCTCATAGCGAGAGCGCACTTTAAAGGGTTTATTGTTAGCCCAGCATTTTTAATGGCTTGGATGATGTTGGTTAAGTAGGTGAGATGGGACTTCCAGTCTTGGCTATGCACAATCACATTGTCAAGGTATGCTGAACAATATCCTGAGTGGATTGCAAACAACTGATCCATGTATATCTGAAAGGTCATGAGGGCCCCATGAAGACCAAAAGGCATATACACAAATTGGTAGAAACCATAAGGAGTGCTGAAAGCTGTTTTTTCTTTAGACAGCTCATCCAAATGAATCTGCCAACAACCTTTGGTTAGGTCGAGAGTAGAGAAGTACCTGGCATGTCTCACATGGTCAATGATTTCATCTACTCTAGGTATGGGGTAGCTGTTGAATTGGGACACCTGGTTAAGCCTATGAAAATCTAGGAAGAGGCAAATGCATCCCTCTATTTTTAGCACTATGACAATAGGTGATGACCATGGGCTAGTGGAAGGCTTAATTATATTTAATTGTCTAGGTTTGTCCACTTCCTGCTTGACATCAACCCTGATCTTTTCTGGTAACCTGTAAGCTTTTTGTCTTATGGGGGCCAAATCAGTTTTTATTTCATGCTGAACTCCAACAGCCTTCCCAGGTATACTGCAGAATGAAGCAGAAAACTGACAGAGCAGCTTCTTTAACTCAGACTTTTCCTGTTTGTCCAAATCAGGGTTAATTTTTAAATCCTGCACCCCTTCAGGTATTGCTAACCTTCTGTAAGCTATCTCCAACTCAGTATCAGGGTTTTCAGGAAACACATAAAAGGAAGGAGAAGTTTGGGGCCTATCATTCGAACTTTTCAGCAGGTTGGCATGATAGATTTTGGTAGACACTCTTTTGCCAGGTTTTGCAATCTTGTTAGTGACAGGACTGGTCTATTGACCACATGAGGCCCTTGCCACTTCATTAATAATTTACATTCAGACGAGGGTAATAGTAGCAACACTTTATCCCCTTTCTGAAATGTCTTGGGGTGTTGCTTTTGGTCATTAAACACTTTCTGTTTCCCTTGGGCTTGCCTGATATTCCAGTATGCAGTTTTAGTGTAATTAAATAATCTTTTCCTTAACTCATTTGCTCCCGGTGGATATTTTGGGTCCATTCCAGCAATGGATGGTTATGATGCCATATGGCACCTATAGGAATGAATGAGTTAAGTTGGTCCTGTACTCCACAATATTAGTATGCTTCAGTATGGGATCTGCCTCCCAATACTCCTTTACCATGTCAGGTGGTCCATGGGGATTCTGCCCATACAATAAAGCAAAAGGAAAGGATCCTGTGGAGGCTTGAGGAACCTCCCTGTAGGCAAATAAGAGTAAGGGCAAGTATAGGTCCCAATTCTTACCTTCTTTGTTCACAAACTTTCTAATCATGTGTTTCAAGGTCTGATTGAAATGCTTGACTAAGCCATCAGTTTATAGATGACATGGAGATGTTCTGATGGCTGCTATCCCCAGTAACCAATACAGTTCTCTCAATAGCTCAACAATGAAACTGGGGCCTTGATCAGTTAAAATTTCTTTGGGAATCCCCATCTTACTCATAAACTCAACCAGTTTCTCTGCCACCTTAGGGGCTGTCACAGTACATAAGGAGAATGCTTCATGGTATCTTGTGGCAGAATCACAGAGCACTAAAATGAATTTGTTACCTCTAGAACTTTTTTCAAGTGGGCCAACAACGTTCACAGCTATACTTTCAAGAGGACTGGTTACCAATGCCTTAGGTATGAGGGGTACTCTCTGTCTACTGCATGTCTGGTTAATCATCTGGCATTCAGGGCAGGGCTTACAGTAGTCTGCAATGTCTTCATGTAATTTGGGCCAATAAAAATTTTGTAGCGGCTGAGAAGTAGTTCTTTCCATCCCTGCAAGTCCAGCACAAGGTAAATCATACTCAAGAAAAAGGAGATCTTTCCTATATTTTTCAGGGGCCAACATTTGCTCCACTTTTTCTTGGGCATTCAGATTTGTACATACCCTATACAGAATAACCCCTTCTTAATAATAACAGAAGTCTCAGGCATTAATTCATTTCCCAGCTATAAGAAAAATTGTTAAGTGTAGTATCACATTTTTGTTCAGCAGCTATGTTATTCATTTTACAAGATGGCATCAAGTCCATAGTCCCTTCTTTCTGTAGTTTCCATTCCTTCTATTTCTTTTTTTTTGGGGGGGGTGGACAATTTAGGCCCCAGGCAGTACCAAAACATCCTCATCAAAAGGAAACAATATATCCAACTGTTCCACCTTTTTCTTTTTGACCCTGGTAGCCACTGTGGCTAGTTTGATTTCACAGGACATAACAAGTTTGGTGAAACCTGGATAGTCCTGTCCAATAATGATGGGTACTGGCAATTTCGGGACTATCCCCACAATCATAGTACTCCACTGTCAATTAATGCCCAGTTCTAACACAGTAGTGGGATAGTTATGGATGTTCCCATGAATGCATATAATCCCAATGGATGCAGTAGTGGAAACAGAAGGGACCAAATCCGTGCGGATCGAGCTTTGCCTGCTACCTGAGTCCACAAGTCCTTCAATGTTTCTGCCTCCAACTTGCACCTTGATGACAAAGTTACCCAGATTCATGGAGGCTAGGTATGCAGGGTCTCTCTCTTCTTTTTAGGACAGAACCTAAACATATGACCCAGGCCATGTCAATAGTGACACTCAATATTAGGATCAATCATTCTTGATTTTTCCTTTCCCTCTTACCTCTTTTTGTTTCACTGTCCCTGAACCTTGTGAAGAATACTTAGTGGGTCTTGCCTGTTGACTGGCAGCAAGGGAGGGAGCAGAGGTAGCATCATCTATTCTTCTATAGCCCTTCCTCATTGGCTGGCGAGCAGACAAAAAATCTTTGGCAAGCGTGATTGCAATTTCTTTGCTTTCGGAATTATGTTCTCATATCCACAACTGGACTTCTGAGGGCATCATCTGGATAAATTGTTCCAACACCAATAGTTCTATGATGTCCCTCGCACTGTTCCTGTCTAGTTGCAGCCATTTTTTAGCACAAGTCATTTAATCGGGTATACGTTTCCCTGTGTGGTACGTGGTGCTGATGTTTTAAGTCCAGAATCATTGTCTGTAGGTTTCTGTGTTTATATTGTACCTCTTCAAAAATTTCCTTTTTGACTGCATTATAGTCATTATCTTTTCAACTGTCCATGCTGGTATAGGTCAGCTGTGCCTTACCAGTTAAATACGGGGACAACCTGATTACCCATTGCGGTTGTGGCCAGTCACAGGCTTGGGCCACTTTCTTGATGGTAGTTAGATAGGTTTCTATGTCATCCGAAGGCATCATCTTCGTCAACTTAATATCTCTGGGAGTGAACTTAGCTACTTCCTGGCCAGCACAAATGATCTGGAGAGCCTTCACAGTGTCAGACCAGTGCTGGTCCTGTCTCCTCCTTTCCCTTTCTCTCTCCTGCAAGTCTGTTTCTCTTTGGTGCTTAAGTTCATGTTGTTGGACCACCAACCATCTCAGTAGGTCTGCATAGGTCCGTGGTGGGGCATCTTCTGGTTCCTCTCCCTCCTCCTCCAGGATGGCATCACTCTGCGAATCCAAAATCATCTCTGTGGTAAGCTCTGGTTTCATCTTGGATTGGGTAATTGGGCCCAGACCAGGGTGTAGTGTTTCCCCTGTCTTGACCACCTGCATCCAAGTCAGTTCTCCTGACAGTTTGGCTTTTTCATCTCCCAGTTTATGCGCCATGTACTCATTTTAGTCTGGTGTATCCTCAATACCAAGGTCAGTATCTGTGGAATGAAGTCCCCTGGTATGCTTGGACCTCCAATTCACCCCACTCCTGGTACCAAGATGTTGTGGGTAAGGTGTTTTAGTAATACACAGACACAAAGCTATGGAGTACAACACACCACTTCAGTGTGATTTTTAATAAAAAGCAATAAATCAAAGGAAAAGCAATGGGAAGCAATAACTGTAAAACATACAGAAACAACAGCAAAACAAGCACAGCCTAGGGGGGTAAATGGCTATATCCTAGTACCTCTGTGCCTGACCCACCCTCCAGCAGGTCCAAACAGGGTGAACTTTTCGGGTCCACTCCACAACTGAATCTGATTCCTGAGTTCTGAGGATCAAGTTTTATAGCAATAGGCTCCTCCCCGAGGACTCATGGTTCACTTCTCTCTGTTCATATCTTTGTTTCTTTTGCTTGTATTCATTTATTTTTATATACAGACATCAGTTTGCATATTAACATCTTATATAATCATTAATTCATAAAGTAGGATCTGTAATTTCATTCTGCAGACAGAAAACCATACAGTCATATTCTAAATCCCTTAGTATATGAAACCACTCCCTCACCCTGATGATTGACAACCAGGCATACACAAAAGGAGGTAAGAATGAGCCGCTGGCTCGTTTTACAGACACTGGAGGTCACTAGGTGAGACCTTAGCAACAGCAGCAACCTGCAATACAAGGTAATATTGGTTAGCCACATTATTTCTTTTTCATGCAGTTTTATGAAATACTTTTTCCCCACAGGGTTTTATTGTACCCATAAACGTATTTTGAATACATAGGCAATGCAACTACACATTGTTTGTTTAGGCATTTTGTTTATGTATTGTTCAGCTTTTTATTTTCAGGCAGTCAGGAGCAATGTGTACTATCTCGAGAATGTGGTCCAAAAGATAGATTCAATTTCCTGTCTTCTTCTTATTTTACCAAACTGCAAACATTTTGGGAGCATGGTTTCTGGAACAAAAAGTCAGACCAAATGACCCTGCCCTGTTCTCTGCTGCATCGCATAACTCTTCTGCTGTCTGAAATGGATCAAATAAAATATAAGTGTCTACAAATATATTTTATAAGGCAGGGACTAGGGCTGAGAGAAAAGGTTTTTCAACAACATTATTTGCTCTTTGGAAACAAGGACATGGTGGGGAGGCAGTGCAGTCATGCTAAGAACTGCAAAGCAAGGGGGAAAAACACACCTGTCCTGCCACAAACATTTCTTCTTATTACAGCAATGCAAAATGTTTAGTTCACAGTATAGTGCTCACAGAGCACATAGACGTGTAGTTTACCTTTGTTTCTTTAACTAGGTTGATACTACAAAATGGGGGGGAGGTACCACACTGGAAGCTTCTTATATTTTACAAAGCTTCATTTATTTCACTTGGAGGCAAATATCAGTAAATTTCATTCTTAACAAGACAGAGGCAGGGTGCAGGCATATTTCCTTGGCAGGGTGTGACAGGGTAACCTTAACACGAAAAGAGGAATGTAAAGAGAAGAAAAGACATTGCAGTAGGTGGCCAAACTACTATAATGGAAGTTTTAATGATAGATCATAGAAAATGGAAAGGGTGCTATTGCAACAAACCTAGATAAGCTCTAGCCAGAGCCGATAGGGCTGTAAATAGCTATCAAATGACCAAAGTTATTTTCTTGCTATAAAATGGCAAGAAAAAATCTAGAAATCTCATTGGCCAAGAGACATCCGCTGACTGTGTGTTAAATCTCTATATACGCACAGTCATCCTGGTCCTAAACCACATCACATAATGAGCAAATCAGTCCTCATACTACCAGAACTATCTTTCATCAGTCCCTCTTCAACCAGAACTGATCTTCCATTATAAACATGGCTGCTGCCTTTACACCATAAAAAAAACTTTCAGCTGGGCCCAAAAAATAAAACTACCTGAAATTAAAAATAAAATAAATTAATGAAAAGTTGTTTCCCTGATCACCACACTCTCCTTACACACATAAACAAATTAGAAACATTTAGTATTGTTTATAGTTTTCATTATAACTGTTTGTTTACTAACAGTGAAAAGTCCCCCATCTGTCTTTATCTGCTCATCAGGGAAATCTCTTATGCTTGCCATGACAGTGATATAATTGAGCCTCTGGTTCTAAAACAGGCCTTTGTTGTCTGTGTGTACAGAATGTCAGTACAGTAACATTCTACAAGTGGAATAGAGCAGAATTTTGAATCCCTGTATTCCATGGTAAGCATTCCATGATAAACATTCTATGTCTTGAGTGTGGGGAAAAACAGAAACCAAAAAATAGGATGAAGAATGTAAGCAATACAGTAATACTTTATAAACAAAAAGAAAATGTGGGAAAACACAGTTAAATAGGCAGAGGCAGACCCAAAGTGTCCAAATACATTGCTAATGTTAATAAAAGCACATAGATTTGAATCTTATATAGCGTAGTTTTCAGGTGAAATCTACCCTCCTTGCCCACCAAAAAAAGGCAGCCTGGCAGGTTCAAAGTTTTTTTTTTTTTCTTACTAACCTTTCACCTCAATAATACAGCAGTTTTCCTTTTATGTACTAGACCACAGCACATAAGTAAAACACGAAAATAAAAAGGTTACCTTCAATGAGACTGTAACTACAGTACAGTGTAATGAAAATTAAGTTTTAAACACAGCTTATGTCTTACAAATTTACAAATGTTACAGTGTATTTATATGATAAAATTTACATGAGACAGAGAAAATATTTCAACCAACTCTACTAATAAATACTTTTACTGCAAAGTACTGTACTAGTTAACCAATTGCTGACATATCCTATTTTATGCATTAATAGGTACTCCTTTTTTCAGTTTTTAGATGTTTTAGAGGTGTAATGTATTATAAAAAGGTCAAGAAAAATCATGTCTCCTGATTGGTTGACAGGGCAAAAAACTTCCTTAGCCAATGGGGTTTCCAATCCCCTTGACTTCTACCCAAAGCCACGCTGGGAACCCACCCAGCATGGCAAAAGTCCCTTGTGTAAATAAATAAAAAAACCTGAAATAAAAAAAAAACCTTCCCTCGTTGATTCTTTTGCCCCTCCCCAACCTGCACCCACCCTCTGCATACCCACCTCCCCACCCCCACCTCCCCCCACCTCAACCCATGCTACCTCCGGAGCCCGGCACGATGATCTTGCGTGGACCGGGAACACATCTGCAGTCTTCAAAGCCAACCGCAAACTGAAGAAATGCTGGTAAGCTGTATAATGGCATAAATGGATTTTTTTCAACTTTAGTGACTATCTCAGCCATTTCTGGGAATATTTTCACCAAATTTTCAACATGGGGTTTTTGGGGCCCCTCCTCATGAACTGTGACACTGTTATTTCATTAATCGGTCTTGAAAGGTGGTTCTGCAGTCACTGCGCGGAACTATCTTTCCAGAATGATTAATGAAATGACAGTGTCACAGTTCATGAGGTGGGCTCCCAAAAACCCTATGTTGAAAATTTGGTGAAAACATTCACCAAAACGACTGTTTTATGAGTGTGCATTGCGCAGTTCCTATGCACGCTTGTAACTTCGAGCATTTTTAATATTTTCACTCCAGATTTTCAATATTGCCATTTTACCACACCTCCTTATGAACAGTATAACTGTCATTTTTCACATCTTACCCAAAATTTGTTTTCACCCATGTAGCGCACAAAAGCGCGGTTGGTGTCGAAAATCAATATTCTGGACAGATTAATAAAATTACAGTGACACTGTTCATGAGCAATGGTCTCAAACTGGCTATGTTGAAAATTTGGGGAAAATATTCCCAAATGACTGTTTTAGTGCAGCATTGGCGTGAGTTCAGATGCACGTCAGAATCTCGAGCATTTTCAATATTTTCACTCCAGATTTTCAGTACTGCCATTTTACCACACCTACTTATGAACAGTTCAACTGTCATTTTTCACATCTCACCCGAAATGTGTTTTCGCACATGTAGCGCACAATGGCGCAATCGGTGTGCAAAATCAATGTTCGGGACAGATTAAGAAAATCACAGTGAAGTAAAGTGCAATTCATAAACTACAACAAGTAGACTGTTGTTTGCTAATGTTTTTGGTAATTGCTATTTTTTACCATTCAAAAAAGTTTCAATTAACTCTCTGTTCTATATTTAAATAAATGTTACAAAGTTTTCAAAATATAAACACCTTGTCAGTGTCCTTTTTTCCATAGTTATTTCCCATTTTAAAAGTGCAATAAGACACTCCAGGGTGGTGGTTGTAATAGAAACATAGAAACATAGACTTTGATGGCAGATAAGGACCACTTGGCCCATCCAGTCTGCCCATTTCCATACCTATTGGATAAGCTGCAGATTCTAGATAACCAACAGCCTACTTCCTGCAACCCCCCACTATAATTGCCTTATGTCTGTCCCATGCATGTTTGAATTCCCCCACTGTTTTAGACCCCACAATCTCTCCAGGAAGGCGGTTCCATGCGTCCACCACTCTCTGTGTGGAAAAGAATTTCCTCACATTACCCCTGAGCTGCCTCCCCTCTAACTTTAAATTATGCCCCCTTGTTCTTATGCATCTCTTTTTCTGAAAGATGCTACCCTCCTGGACTTTGTTGATTCCCTTGAGGTATTTAAAAGTTTCTATCATGTCCCCCCATCCCTCATTACATCAAGGTTATACATGTTAAGCTCTCTCCGTCTCTTCATATGGTTTCTGAGGTAGACCCTGCATCATTTTAGTTGCCTTCCTCTGGACTGCTTCCATCCTGTCTATGTCCTTTCATAGATGAGGTCTCCAAAACTGCACGCAGTACTCCAGATGGGGTCTCACCAACTGTCTGTATAGAGGGATAACCACTTCCCTTTTTCTACTTGTGATGCCTCTCCCTATGGATCCCAGTATCCCCTGGCTTTCCTTACTGACTTCTCACATTGCTTACCTACCTTTAGGTCATCTGATATGACTACACCCAGATCCCTTTCCATTATTGTTGTTGTTAGTACCCTCCTGCTATTGTATACTCTTCTCCTGGATTTTTATTTCCCAGGTGCATTACTTTGCACTTCTTTGCATAGAATCTAAGTTGCCATATGTCTGACCATTCCTCCAACCTTGCCAAGTCCCTTCTCATCCTTTCTACCCTCCCTTGTGTATCAACTCTGTTACAGATCTTTGTGTCATCTGCAAAGAGGCATACCTTTCCTTCCAGATCCTCTGAAATGTCACCTATAAAGACGTTAAAGAGGACTGGACCCAGTACTGAGCCCTGAGGTACTCCACTAGTAAACCCCCTTTCTTCAGAATGTGTTCCATTCACTATTTCCTTCTGTGTCCTCTTGTGTAGCCAGTTTGCTACCCAGACTACCACCCTGGAACCCACTCCCAGGCTGGCTAACTTGATTATTAATCTTTTGTGTGGGACTGTGTCAAATGCCTTGCTAAAGTCTAGGTAGGCCATATCCACAGTCCCTCCCTGGTCTATTACTTTGGTCACCCAGTCAAAGAAAACAATTAGATTCATCTGACATGACCTTCCTGCTGTGAATCCATGCTGCTTTGGGTCCTGTGCCCTGCTGGCCTCTAGGTACTCAACAATTCTTTCTTTCAGAAGTGATTCCATCATTTTCACCACCACTGAGGTCAAACTAACAGGTCTGTAGTTTCCTCCTTCTGCCTTGCTCCCACTTTTGTGAAGGGGAATCACATCTGCCCTCTTCCAGTCCTCAGGTACCACCCCATCTTCCCATGATTTGTTAAAAAGTGTGGTTAGTGGTGTCACTAGGTCCTCCCTTAGCTCTTTTAGGATTCTAGAGTGAATCCCGTCAGGCCCCATTGCTTTGTCCACCTTGACTTTTAGGAGTTCTTTCAGTACTCTTTCTTCTGTAAATGGACTAGTGTTAACCCCACTATCCAGAGTGCTTCGGCCTTATGCCTCACCATGCACCTAGGTGTATGGTTATCACATAACAACCACCACCCTGTCATGTCTTATTGCTTACTTAGTGCATATAGTGCTGTTTAGTCACAATCACAGTGCTCCCAGATCCAAATAACCATCTTCCTGTAACAAGCCCTAATTTTTCCTGTATTTTCCCTGTAGAGCAGCATTAAATCCCTGTAGATTTTTCTATAAGCCACTAGTTCCTTATTTGTGACTTGTTAATTTAAATGTAATATGTTGGTAGCCTTTTATCAGGAAAAGGGCTCTGATTTGCTGTTAGGTATTAAAATTATATGTCAAGATGGCATTGGAATGATTTGGATTTATATGGAATCTATAAGGCATAACGGGGGAATTTATTTTTTGAATTTTGTTGACTGGGTAAGCCCACTAAGACTAGAAGCCCCTTTTTCAGGGGTGACGGGGGTTACAGATGGTAACAACTAAAACTGTAACATGGCAAAAATCCTTACTTGAACCAGATTAAGCTGTTGGTGGTATTTTTAGTAAATGGGGGAAATTTGGCCAGGATACCATGGAAATTCCCCTAGTCTTTTTGAGAAGTGCCATAGGATCTTTAACATCCACCTGAACAGGCAGACAGAAAAGACTGCACCTCAGAAGTGCAGCCCCGGCCCCCATGCTGCACTACAGTGTCAGTATTGGTATTTAAAGAGCTGGTGGAGCCAAACCAGGCCGGCAGGAAAATAATATAAATTTTTAGAAGTCAGTTATAAAATTTTATTTCTGAAGTACTTTTCTTTTCCTTTTGCTCATGAGAGAGTCTTCTGTGTTATAATGTTGTAGTGGGTATGTTGAACAGCTCTTAACATAGCAGCTGACATAGCTAGCCCTATTACCCCCCACTACATCATCAGCATTATGATTTCACTCACAGTGATATCACAGGTGAATGACATGGCAGTCACTGAATTGCTGTTCCTAGGTAGCACTGATGTCACAGTCAGTGAGCTCAAAATGCTGGTGATGTAGTGGGGGCAGTATAGCTAGCTATGTCATCTGCCACACAGAGTGCTGTTCCATGCATAACACATATTAACATCAGGTAAACAATCTTCTAATTAAACAAAGGGAAAGGAAAAAGTACCTCACATATAAAAGGTAATGATTGACTGGTTTTAAAATCTAATATTAGTTTTAGGCAGTACACTAGCTCTTTAACCCACATGCCAAGTGTGGGGATATAACCCAAAACCTTCTGATCTTCCAGTCTTGAGGCCAGTGTGCATGCTATTTTTTGCATCTTTCATTTGTTAGTTTTTACACAAATTCTTTCAGACTTTTTTTCTGATCACCTGATGGAATCTTAAATGAGTTACAAAAATGTTATTATTTTCTTCAAGGCCCTGACCCTGCAAATAAATACATACTGAGTATATCATATTATAAAATGAGAAAAAAAAAACAGTCTTCTGTTTCCAGTGCTTGCCTGTAACCTTTCCTGCTCAAGGAATGATAGCTAACAAACTGCAATCCCGCTATCTGTAATCTGACACTGAGTCTGACTTTCGCTTCACAAAAGCCAAGAGTAAATGAGTTAAACCCTAGGTTGCTGAAAGAAATAGAGCAAATCTGTTATACTGAGCTGGACAGATGATAGAAACAGCAGTTTAAAAAGGTTTTTTTGTTAACATCCTGAGAGGTTCTGAGGTACAATACAGTAGCATCCTCCTCCCCCTTCAGATGCCTTTAACATAGAGCAGCAAATTGCAAAAATCAGAGGGGGAGTGCACTACTTTGCAGCTGTGGAGAAATACATACAAATGTCTAGAAAGTAAATTCCATGAAAAGCCATCTTAGAGCTGCAATCTGATCAATGTCAGAAGGGCTGTAGACTCCACCCACATCCCTAAAGCACCTTACACAACCTCATACCTAGGGATGGTGGACCTCCATCACATTCCCCTTCAGTTTCTAAACTAGGGTGCCTAGCTCTAGCGTCCGGTCATTTAGGGTCACTGCCATCCCTAGCCCTCTGATCACTGGTTACCCCTCCCTCCTTAAAGGAACCTTCTGTAGCTGCTTTGTTAACTGCTACCTGGGGAATTTCTATCTCCCTTTCACTACTCTCCATGTCAAGAGACACAGGCTGGGGAACCAACCTCCCAGTGCTTTCCACAGAGGCTTCTATGGGGTCCAGGGAACCACAATTGGCCTTTGCCATCTGACTGCAGGTAATCACACACACCACCCCCTCTTTTGGAGATTGTTCCCTAGAATCACATCCAGGGCAAGATTTTCTGCCACTGCAATGTTTTGCACAGTCTCTCTTGTCTCACCCCAGTCCAGGAGAACACTAGCAAATGACAGAGTTTTCTCCTCCCCAGTGAATCCCTGTACTGTAATGAAATAATTCGGTGCAAGCTGTTCAGGCTCAACCAAATCCCCTTTTACCAAAGTAAGGGACGCCCTCGTGTCCCTCAATTCATGGGTTTGCACCCTATTTACAGTAACTGGGTGTATGTGCTCCCTCATGTTTATAGGCATGCTTTGAGGGGATACACAGTGTACCCACCTCTGTTGAAGCATCAGTTTGGGCACTCTGTGCCTTTTATGACACTGTATTGCAAGATGCCCAGGTTGTTTGCAAAACCAACATTCATCATTTCTTTTATCAGGCAAATCCTTTCTTTGTATCCTTGGGCTGCCCACTTTCTGGGGAGGCAGTGAGGGTTTTAGCTGACCTGAAGGTGTGCTTTTCCCTTTCTGCACTGCCACACCCACCCCATTCCCTTTCTGAGCACGCCTGCTCCTGTCATAGCAGTCCAAGAGCTTGGCAGCCTCCTGCACTGTTTTTGGATCGCTGCTCTCCAGCCAGGTTTTCAGCTCTGCTGGGCAAGTCCAAAAGAATTGCTCCAAAAGTGCCACAGCCTCAATTTTCTGTACAGAGTCTGCTTTGACCCCCTCCCACCAACGCTTCAAAAACTGACGTTGCTTTGTGGCTAGTTTCTCTTAGCTCATGTCAGGACTTCTCCTGAGCTTATGGAACTTAACTCTGTATGCTTCAGGTGTCAGTTCATTCTTTTTAAGCAATGCAGTTTTAAGTTTCTCATAATCATTACTGTCCTAATTGCCTCTGTTACCCAAGGATTCATGAACTTTACTGGTAAGCAACGAGGATAGCTGGAAGCTCCAGGACTCTCAGGGAATTTTTGCCTGAATGCATACCTTTTCAAATGAATTTAAAAATGCATCCATATCCTGCCCATCTTTAAATTGAGCTATCAATTTAGAATTTAACTTGTAACCCAGTCTTGGAGTTCCAAGTTCACCCATGCCACTTACCTGCTCTGGTACTGGTCATTGGAGTTGTAGCTTCTCCAGTTCACATTTCCTCTGTTGCTCTCTCTCCTCTCACTTGGCCTCTCTTTGAAGCTGTTTTTCTCTTTTCTTGGCCTCTCTCCATTGCTGGTTTTCTTTTTTGTGCATCTCCAGCTCAATCCTCTGCTTGAACTCCCTCTGTTACTGGGCTTCAAACATTTTCTGCTCAAATTCTAGCTCCATTCTCCTCACCTCTGTCTACAGCCTGATCCCCTCTGGCTCCAGCATTGTGATGACCCTCCTCTGGTGCTGTGGCTCTTGGTTCTCATTGTTCTTGCTGCCCTCCTCCCCAGGACTGGACACTGAGATAGACTCTGGCACCACTACATCCAAGGTCTTGTCTCCTTCAGTCACCGACTGTGACCCAAAGCCCTGGGCATTTGCTTGTGCATCAGCTGTCACAAGAGCCCCCACGAGGTGTTATTTGTTTTGCCCCTTGCTCCGGACTCCTCTTTCCTGGCACAACTGCCTCAGGTATCCCACAGTTTACTCACTGTAGGTAGAAGCCATCTTCTTCCTTTATCTATGGTTACACTAGCTTGCACACCCAAAAAATTGAAACAGGTAGGGAACTTAGACTGTAACTAAAATTACTATATATATATATATATATATATATATATATATATATATATATATACAGTATTTCTTTTAAAATCTCTGCCTTGTTTGGGTGTGAACTGTTACAGTTTATCAATCCGACACACTGGACTGTTAAAGTCCATGCCACCAAATAATTGCACAGTATGCAAACTAATCTTTTAGATCATACTGCTGCACACCAGATCTGTCACAAACCCACTCCTGGGTTTGGGCCCTCTGCTCTCACAGTGCCCAATCTTTGAGTGTGATTCATGAACAGGAGACAAACAGGGACACCCTCCTTTTTGTTTTGGGTCCAAACAACTACCAGTCTTGAGTCCTGGGGTCAATTGTAACCCCTTTTTAGCTAGCACACCCAGGTAACAGATCCAATAATCACAGTCTCTTCAGGGTAAGCAGCACAATACTTGACCCAGCGGGCATAAAACCAACCTGGTTCACAACCCCCTGCTGATCCGATTAAGACTCAAGTATTCTTAACTTGCTGAATCTTTACACAGATCCTTGTTAGCATGGCTGCATATGGTGACACACTAAGCAATTTAACAGTTATGTCAGAATTTTCAATACTGTTGCACAATTCACACTCAAAATGATAAAATATCTCAGGCAGATTTAGAGAAAACCAAATTTATTACAAATAAAAATAGTAAATAAATATAGAACATATATATATTAAGATTACAGTCAGAAAAGAAATAGACAATTACAAAACAAAATGCCTGATAACTGAATTAACTATTTCTACAGTAACTCAGTTTCAGTTGGCAAAGATTCACACTTGAATTACCCATCTTGGCAGAAGTGGTCTCTCTCGATTTCAGGAAAAGAAGTGTGTCTTAGAAGTCCAGAACAAAAGTGTCAGATCTTTCAGTCAGGCTTCACCAATATCTGAGATAAGGTCCTGCCCTCCATGTGATGTCACCACTCTGACTGTTGGCATAACATCACTCTAAGTCCTGTATTTAATTGATCAGTCACATGCCCCTGCACACTGCTAAACATTCCAATTAAAAAAAATATATATACTTCATAATTAGTGAGTTACAGAGCATGCTTTATGACAGGTCAAAATATCCCTTTGTCCTATCAGGAAAACAGTAACTGAGGACCACATCTCAACACTGTAAGATTTTTGACATAGACTGACTGGGAAGGATTCTCCCTCCTGTCACCTTGTAAAAAGGCAATATTTTCACTTCAAAGCACCAACTTTCTGAGAATGTAACTTTTAGGATTCCCACAAGGGGTTTTATTAGCCATGTGTTAATTTCTTTTGAAGTTATCTGTTTCCTTCCACTCAGAGAGGATAGTACCTTTTCCAAAATCTAATGTCCCAGGATGCCTTGAGCTGACTGCCATGTTTCACAAGCAGAAATTCAAAGAAACTTACATTTATAGCAAAATATGGTACAATTAATAACAGACAAATGGCTGTTGTGACAAGGGGTAAAGGAATTTTTTGGGTAATGTAAAATTTTATTCACTCCTTTGTAAAAAATGGAGATTTTTATACTGGGGAGTAAATACTGGAAATGTAACTGGATTGTTATATAGTGTATAGTGGAATGTTGTTCTGTATAGAATGCCATTTCTTTCAAAATGCTGTTCTACCACAGTTCAAAGGTCATGGAATGTGATTCTACTGTACTGTGGTAGAACAGCATTCTAGAACCTCTAGAGACTGCATGAGTCAGTTTCATTTTGAAAGCAAAAGAACTCACAAACACATATTTCATACAGTACTGTACACTATAAAAAGTAAAGGATGAGCAACTCTATGCACAACCAGTGTGTTTTGCCAGCTTGGGGTTCTGATTCCCATAGACCTCTCGAGCTTTGCTCTTGAGGTCAGAGGGAATCAGAACCTCTCTGCAGCAGAACACAATGATTGTGCATAGTTACCCATCCAGTATTCTCTATGTTTGGGCCTCTCAGTTTAATACAGTAGAGACCTGAGTATCCAAACTGCTGGGGAGACACCTGAATGGTTGGGATAGTCAGAAAAAAACAGCAGCATGCCATGTGACACAGCCACTTATCACGCTGCCTAGGTTTACCCTGTACCACACTATGTTCTGGTACAACTTACACTATGCAACGCTTATACATCTTAAAACATGATAATGACAGAGAAGAATACTGACATTAGTTAAAAACATGTGAAAACAGAATACAGTATTAAGTATAGGGAATATAGTGAGAAAAAATGGGTGACATGGGTTGAGTTTGTTAAATAGAAAGTTCTGGATGACTAGGGTATGGTAGATTTTAAGTTGTACTGTAATTTCTTGGGACATCCGTCCTAACTCTGGGCCTTACACAAATATCTCCTCCCCAAATCTATTGGGTCAGAAAGGCTTAACTTATATCACTTTAATGTGAGAAGTGTGGTCTCCAAGATGGATGTTGTTAACCATTGATTGGATCAAGACAATCCTATTTTTTGATTCTAACTGAATTATGGCTGTCAAATACTGGATACAATGGTTGGAATGGAGAACTTTCAGGTGTCTAGGAAAGATAGATTAAATCATGAGGGTAATAGAATTATATTATACTATATGCCTCAGTGGCCTATGGGGTAAATGTTCTCTCTGTTGATGTCCCTGTGAACTGTGCTGAAATTCTTGTGGTTGAAGTAAAAATTCCACATTTCAGACCTCTTTGTTTGGCATGTTGCTACTGCTCACCTAAGACGATCCCACAGGAACTAATACATGTGGGAAATGCACTTTCTTCGTTTAATGATACCCACTGGATTATTCTTATGGGATCTTAAGCTTCTGGAGCAGCTGGAGGTCAAGATGGCGGTCTAGCTGGGTCAGCCGTCTGATAGTCTGAGTTAGTCTGAGATAGTATAAGCTATTTTTATCATTGGAAATGCTTTTAATTAAATTTGTGTCACTTACTGACTAAGGTCATTTTATTTTTGTAATATCATCATAGTTGGAAGATCTTTTACTGCAAGTTGAGGCATCTGATTACTGTGTGACTGCTGAGTATATGTGGGTGGTTGCGGGAAGCTGTGGCGCTGGATGTGGAACCGAATTTGTCTGATGGTCGGTTTTCAGCTTGAATGAGCCATCTGAAGGAGCCATTTTTATTCCTTGAGTATTCCTTGAGTATTTGTGGGTGATGACTTTTAATTCTTAGCAGGAGCTGTGGAGGAGTAAGGAGCAGCTGTTTTTGGCAGGTGTTCTTGAATTTTCAGACTTTGTTCAAATTGAGTTTTATTGCCGAGGACCCAACTGGAGAGACACTGGGGGAAGGCCCATGGCCTGCTATCAGGAGGCCACTGTTTCCCTGACCATGCCTGGATCTGGGGCAGGACACCTGCACCTGGCAGCCAACTAGTCAACAGTGGAGTGTGGAGTGGTCCTAAGACAACTGAGGGTCAGTCTGATGGCTGATCCTCCAGATGCCTGTAGCCACTGGTTGCAGTTTTGGTGGGGAGCAGTGGTTCTGGTTGGTTGGTTGGTTGGTTAAAGGCCTTTAGATTTCCCCTTTCATTGTTTCTGGTTTTGTTGGTAACTTTCTCGGCAAACCTTGCTGGATTATTGGACCTTCGAGCCTGTGGATGGATCCTGAGTGGGATTCGTGAAGATTGTTTACAACCTGCCTGTGGATTTAAAATCAGTAACTATGGTATCTTACTTTTTTCATTTGTGATGGACTGTTATATATGTGATTTGAGCTCCTGAATGACATAGTCCAGCTTCTTTATTATGCTGACTATTTTGGTGTGGTGGTGAAATTACCCTATATTCCTTATTATATCACAAATTACCATTTCTTTGGTTCCTACTGTGTGAGAGGTAGTATTGGGACTGAAGACTTTTTCTGACTACCTGGACTGGTGGGAGCTTTCAGGGTGCTGATTTACATTATTTTGCAGCTTTATACAGTAACTTTCTTGCCTCTTCTTTGACTCATGTCCACAAAGTTTTATGCCATTTTTGGATAGTTTATTTTATTTTATTTTATTTTTGGTTTTGTTAATTATAATTTCTCATTGATTGTTATTTGATTTGCTTGGGATTCAGTTAATGTGACTGTTTAGCTATTATTTTAAGAATGTGCTGTGGTGGCCAAAAGATGGCCAGGCAGTATTCCCCCACCAGGCTCAGGGAACTGCACCCTTTTGACTGCCCTCATCTATTAGTGGAGACTTACAAATATTACCAATCCCTAGGGATTGCTAGAAGGTGCAGGAAAAGGGGTGAGAACTAGGCCTGGTGGGGGGGATGGAAAGGGGGGGACGAACTGGGGTGGTAGGGACCAGGCAATGCCCTGTGGTGAAATGGTGCCAGGACAGGGGTAATCCCTGTCTTGTTCCCATACCCAAGGGCCCAACAATTGATGCTGGACAGGAGCTGAAGTCTTCCTCAGCATCTCATCCAACCCCGGTGGTGTAATGTAATGCCAGGTCCATCAAACACAAGACTGCTATTATAGCTGATCTTGTTGAAACAGTGGATCTGGCATGTATCACTGAGACCTGGCTGGATGAAAAATGCAGGCCCAATTTTGGCTTCTGCAGTTTCAGCTGAATTCTTGGTGATTCACTGACCAAGGTTGGATCATGGAGTGGGGGTGTAGCCATCTTTTTCAAGACCAAACTAGGCCTTCTAGATGTTCCAGTAGGGACCACCAGATCCTTTGAGTGTATCATGGGAGAGGGTGTATGTTGCAAGATGCTTCTCATTTACCATCCACCAGGTGATGGGGGTTTATTCTGAGGAGATTGTGGATTTCATTGTCGACATGATATTGGAGTCTCCCAGAAGGATAATTCTGAGGGACTTCAGTGCCTGGATTGACAATGAACTCTCACTATTTGGTCAAAATCTCCTCCAGCTAATGACAATGCTGGGACTTACACAAGTGGTTACCTCTTCTACCCATATAGGGGATCGCTCATTGGATCACTGTTCCTCCTGGGCAAATGAGATCTCTGACTTGGGGTGGAACCAGTCACTTGGTCTGATCATCACACCATAGGTTTCAGTTTTGGGGACCCCCAAATGGACCTACCCCTTCCAAGATGGTCCGGTACTGCCCTTTAAGGGGAGTTACCCCAGATGGTCTATCAGCAGTTCTGGACCTATTGGGATTGCTGGGTGAAAGCATAATGCCATGGGACCTCATACTAGCCTATATAATAAGGCAGTAGGAGATGCCTTGGACTTGATTGCTCCTGTTTGTGTTCGACCACTCACTCTTCGCCCAAGATCCCATTGGTATGATAGGTCCTTGAAGGAGCTGAGGTGAGTTGGTCGAAGGCTGGAGAGAGCACGGCAGAAGTCCAGCCTGGATACTGAAAGGCCTAAATTGATGGAACATTATAAGGGCTATCAATTGGAAATCACCTGTAAGAAGGCAGAATTCCTATCCAGGGATATTTCTGCTGCGCAGAATTGACTGGCTCAACTTTTCTGAATTGTTGACTGATTGTACAATCTAGTCTGTCTCCAGTCCAGAAGAGCTTTTTCACAAATTAAGTGTGATGAGCTTGCTCGGTTCTTCACAGATCAGGTTGCCAGAATCAGGTCCAGAATCAGTCCAGCTCTCTCCATGAGGGGATGTGGAGGTTGATGGGAGGTGGTGAGCACCTGGTCTGTCTGAATGGACTTCAGCCAACCAGAATTCATGGACATTGAGAAGATTGTCCAGACTTTGCACCCAACCTGTTGTAGTTTGGATCTGGGTCCTACCCCGCTTTTAGTGAGGTTTGTAGATGTTATCTCCCTGATTCTAGCTGAAACTGAATAGAGATCCCTGGGGGGGGGGTATTTCCAGACTACCTAAAGGAGGAGATCATTTGACCACTCCTTAAAAAACCCTCATTGGATCCCAATGATTCAGCTAACTACAGACCTCTCTCTAACCTTCTATTTTTGGGCAAGGTTATTGAAAAGGTAGTTGCGTGCAACTTTATCACTTTATCACTTTGTAACTCATAATGTCTATTAAGCTCTTCAGTCTGGTTTCAGGAAGAGGCATAGCATGAAGACTGCCCTTGGTTGGATACTAAATGATCTCCTAATGGTGAGAGATAGAAAGGCTTGTACCATCTTGGTCATTCTCAATATGTCAGCAGCCTTTGACACTGTGGATCATGGGGTGCTTTTCGAGACCCTGGGGTTTCTTTGTGGACTGTTGGGTACAGTCCTAGAATGGTTTCAATCATTCCTTGTAGGCAGGTTACAGATGGTGGTCACTGGAATTTATTCCTCTGATGCCCTCCCTCTCTCCTGTGGGGTGGCACAGGACTCTATATTGGCATCCATGTTGTTTGCAATGTATATACTGCCATTGGGAGATATAATCAGGCAATACGGCTTGAGTTTTCACTGCTATGCAGATGATACTCAGCTGTATATGTCCTTTGTGCCCAGACAGGTTGATGCAGTCTTTGTACTAAATAGTTGCCTTTTCATGATCAAAGATTGGATGAGCTTCAGTTGGCTGAAACTGAATCTGGATAAGACTGAGGTGTTGGGTGTGGACACTGGTCACCCAGGAGTGAGTTTGGGGACTGGGCACATGTTGGGCCTGTGGCTTGATGGTGTCCAGTTCATTACCTCAGATTGGGTGCTGAGCCTGGGTGTAATTTTTGATGATGGTTTGATCCTGAGATCTCAGGTGTCAGCTGTAGTTAAATCCTCATTTTACCATCTGAGGAATATCACCTGGGTGAAACACCTGGTTCCACTGGGTGACCTTCCAGCATTAGTCCATGCCTTCATTACTACCCATCTTGACTACTGCAATGCCCTCTACCTAGGGCTGTCTGGGGTTGATATCTGCTGCTTGCAGCTGGCGCAGAACACTGCAGCCAGGCTGTTGACTGGTACTTCTACGTCCAGTCACATTATGCCTATGCTATGCAGACTGCATTGGCTGCTGGTTTAGTGGCAGATCACCTATATGGTAGACTTGCTTATCTTCACAGCCTTACATGAACAGGGACCTGACTACCTGAAAGATCTCCTGACTCCCGACTCTCCCAATCGCCCTCTCCGATCTACTGATGAGGGATTGCTAGAGATTCCCAGGGTTCATCTAAAAACATCTGGAGCTCGTGCTTTTTCATTTGCAGCACCAACCCTGTGGAATTCTCTACCTCATCGGTTAAGAGAATGCCTGACTGTCAGTAGTTTTAAATCTATGTTAAAAATGTATTTATTTTTATTGGCTTTCCCAGACTGATTTTAAATAATTTATACTGTTGTCTGCTTGCATATTTATGGTATATACTTTGTACGGTGCCTTGCTTTTGAAATGCACTATATAAGTAAAGATTTGCTTGCTTGCTTGCTTAAGCTCCCCTGATCTGGAGATGGGGGATTAATCCACTAAAGAATGTTACCGCTGGGTCTACCACAACTGATTGTAGATCAGATGAGGATAAACATTTTAAATTCTTATAACTCCACTACTCTAGATTACATTTTTTTGAGCTCACCCAACTGATTCTCATATTTTGAAGTTTCAGTTGACAGTGTCTCAGTACTTATTATACTATGAAAAGATCTAAGGTAGAAAGGCAGATAGGTCAGTATGATGGAGGGGATGGATGATGCTATCTCTGCCAAAAGGGTGTGGTTAGCCCTCAAGGCCCTAAAGAAAGACAAATCTCCTGGGCCAGATGGCATTCATCAGAAAGTACTATGGGAATTGGCGGACATACTGGCTGCACCCCTGGCAGAGTTCTTCAACAGATCACTTGAGACAGGGAGTGTACCTAGGGATTGGCGAGAGGCACATGTGGTGCCAATCCATAAAGGGGGGTCGAGGGAGGTACAAAGTAACTATAGACCCATCAGTTTGACCTCAGTGGTGGGAAAATTAATAGAAAGTATACTAAAGGAACAATTGGGGGTGTACTTGGAGGAGGTGGGAGGTCTGGATAGACGGCAACATGGGTTTGTGCCAGGTAGATCATGTCAAACCAACCTCGTGGAGTTCTACGAATGGGTAACATCAGAACTGGACAGGGGAAAGCCTGTGGATGTATTATTCTTGGACTTCAGCAAGGTGTTTGACTCTGTCCCCCACAATGGTCTTGTGGAGAAACTGATGGGGTTAGGAGTAGGCCCTTTGATGGTCAGATGGATTGAAAACTGGCTAGCTGGACACACCCAGAGAGTAGTGGTCTGTGGGGAGCTCTCGAACCCTAGAGAAGTTGGTAGTGGGGTACCGCAGGGCTCGGTCCTGGGTCCGATCCTGTTTAATGCATACATAGCAGACATCAGGGAGGGTATAAGGTGCAAAATGAGTCTCTTTGCTGATGACTCCAAGATGGGAGCAGTAGTTGAGGGAGAAGAGGGGAGGTTGGCCCTGCAAGTGGACCTGGACACCCTGGAAAGCTGGGCTCACACATGAAAATTAAATTTCAATATCACCAAGTGCAAGGTGTTGCATCTTGGGCGTGGAAACCCTAAACAAAGGTACACCCTGGGAGGGGAGGTGCTGGAGGCCTCAATAGGGGAAAAAGACCTAGGGGTCATGGTGGATGCATGTATGAATAACTCTGAGCAGTGCAGGAGAATGGCTAGCAAGGTAAATAGGATGTTGGGATGCATCGTAAGGGGGATCACCTCTAGGAGCAAGAAAGTGATTCTGCCGCTGTACAATGGACTGGTTAGACCACACCTTGAGTACTGTGTACAGTACTGGAGACCACACTTGAAGAGGGACATACAGCTCCTGTAGAGGGTACAGAGGAGGGCAACTAAGATGATACGAGGGCTAGGAGATTTGACTTATGAGGACAGACTTGAGGAGCTCTGTCTGTTTTCATTGGAGGAGAGGAGAGACAGGGGGGACATGACTGAGGTCTTCAAGTACCTCAAGGGAATAAATAGGGTAAACATGGAGGGGATATTTAGACTAAAGCAGGGAGGTATCACCAGAGGGCATGGTTTGAAGTTGGAAGGTGGAAGGGTGAGGGGGGAAAAGAGGAGGAGGTTTTTCACTGAGAGGGTGGTGGACCCTTGGAATGCACTGCCTGGCGAGCTGGTTCAGAGATCCACAGTGGAGGGCTTCAAGAGCGGGTGGGACAGACACAGAAAGTGGATGCATCAGATGATGGCCTGTCCCAGGGAGGTGGGGATGGATGATAAGGGTTTCTGGAACACAAGGGAGGGAAGGGCTTCGGCACCCAACTAGGGATCTGAGGTTTGAGCAGACTCGATAGACTGTAAGGCCTAGTCTGCTGGCAAATAGTATGTTAGTATGTAAGTGGTTCATACTATCGCAGCTGCAATATATTTGATTATCTTAAATTCATGCAGGATGCATATAAGAAAGGCTGGGATAATTCAGAACTGATCTTTTCAGTTGGTGAGGCCTGAGAGTAGCTGTAGGAGAAGTAAAAAATATACAATTTGGGTAGGGCGTAGCATACTGCACTAATCTGGGTACTGAAATTTTCATGCAATTGAACAAATTTTACTAGGCAGATTGCTGCACTGGGCATGCACTGTGCACCTTGTAGTAAATTTCTCCACACAAATTGTGACACTTCACATCTAACATTTGCTGCAAGGTGTAAATTGTGTCAATTCATGTAGTAAAATGTGCTGCACATGCAGCAAATTGCATAGTGCACAATTTGCAAATATTACACGTACTGCAGCATGTAGCAACAGAATTTACTGCAGCTCTCAGGTGAATTTTTAATTCATAACACTCCTACCTTGGAGAAATATTCATGCAGATTTTGGTAGTCTGTGGGAAACATGCCCCTTTGAAATTTGGGAAGGCCAGGCATGTGAGTACACTACAATCAGGGCCCCTACTTTTCTGCGGCACAGTGGGACCAAGTTCTGTGCTTGAACTACCATTTAAGCAGAACTTCTGCGCGTGGTTTGTAATTTCTGGAAGTTCTGGCGGCACTAACAAACTACCACATCACAGTGTCGGCTTGTCATCCTGACTTCACTTTCATGTCAGTGGTTATAGCAATCAGGATGGTGGAAAGCACAGTAAAACTAGTTCAAAAAAATAGACTTATAAAAATAATTGTATGCCTAAAAAGCAAAACAAATGTCTCTCCTTTAAGGTCCTAGCCTGTTGCATAAATGGCATATGTAGAGGGGATCCTATATGATAAATAAGGGATTTCTATATGCATGCTGTCTATCTCACTAATGAGGTTTCCACTGTCTATCACTTATATATCTGTATGTGCTTTCTACACCACTCATGAGGTTCCCACTGTGTATCACTTATATATTATATGCAATCTGTAACATACATACAAATGTGTGTGTGTGTGTGTGAGAGACAGATACTGTGTGTGTGTGTGTGTGTGTGTGTGTGTGTGTGTGTGTGTGTGTGTGTGTGTGTGTGTGTGTGAGTGTGTGTGTGTGTATATAATATATATATTTTTCAATTTCCATGAACTTGCATCCTCATTCATACAGGTCCCATTGGAAATAGAATAGAGAAGTTATTGCAAAACTCATTTTTGATGTCATCCTGCTTACCCTGACACACTGCGTAACACCATCAGGCCATGACATGCATGTTAACCAGCTGTGAGTTAGAGCTCTCCAGCCCATCACAATGTAGCCACCGTGTGACAGAACACTGCACCATACCTTCCCAGGCACCGAGCAGTGATATGTTCCACCAATCCTTGTGCTGCCCAGCCAGCTCCCAGAGCTAATCTCTGAACCTGAGTTGCCGGCACGGAAACACAGCATGCTACCCTCTGGCCCAACAGTTGTCCCTGCACAGAACATTTCTCCATAACTTTTAGGTGATTCTATCAACCAATGACAATATGTAATCAATAACCCTGGCAAAAATGCATACAGTGCAATTATTTATTTAACAGGTCTGTTCTTTCAACAGGTCTACACATTATTATATTCCACTTTTCTGGGCATAATTATTTTTCTTAAAAATGACAGTTAAATTCATTTTACCAGTTATTCATTTCAGATGGCATCTATATACCTTAAAGGCACAAATAAGTTTGTACAAAGTGAGGTATGGACTTAACAAGTCTGTGCAATTGATGAGGTTTTGTTTAAGTTGGCCCTAGCGCAATAATGTAAGACTGAAAACTGTATTAGGCTTTACTGCAGGTTGAGCAAATATCACCATGCATGATGTGCTGTGCCACCATCTCTGGCAGTGGGAGCTGTGGTAGATAAGAGACTGTTCATTTATGTTGCAGAATGCAGTCATTTTGTTAGCTAATGTATGATGTTATAGCAATGATAACATCACATTCTGAGCATATGGAGGGGGGTTGGAGATAAAAAGAGGGGAAGGAAACCAGATTCTATGGATAAACAGAAATATTTTAAAAAAATCACCAAGAAGAGTGAATTATGGCAACTCTAGAGTTCATGTATAGATTGCAAGTTCTTGCACAAAATTCATGCCGCAGAATTTAGGGCCTTGACTATAGTAAAACAGTGAGCTCCTAAAAACACTGAAAACAATGAGACAAATTGTGGGACAAAGTTGATATAAAAAATTATGTTTCCATAAGGAATAAATTTAGAACAATAAGAAACAGATATGTGAAAGAAATTAGAAGAGCAAAAAGTCAGTTTCTTAAAAGGAAATTAGAAAGGCATGATAATCTTCATTCATGAAATTTCTGGAGGGTTTTTAAGAAGTTATCCTGTTCTGATACAAAAGAGCTAACATCATTATTTAGGGTTTATGATAACAGTTACTAACTGCCCTTAGTTAATAAGTATTGTACTTAATAAATCTTTTTTAGAGAGAGGGAGATGTTTGCAGGATGTCACTCAAGTAAATGACACAGGAACTAGCAGCAGTTTTTGGAAGATGGGATTGTTCATTTTCTTTCAAGAAATGTGAAAGTGCCAAAGTTTTAAAACAGCTACTTAATATTAACTCATGCAACGGTAGTGGACTAGATAACTTAAGCTGTAGACTAATAAGGTACACTGCATGGTTTCTGGTAAATATAGCACTGTTGGAATAGCGCGGTGAAAAAGAGTGAGGTCAAAACAGCTAAAGTGATAACAGCTACAGGGTTAAGTTAGTGCATGTAAGTTACCAGTAACTGTGTAGCTGTTGTCACATTTCAAGAGAGGAGAGGAAAAAGGAGTAAAGTGAGTGGTTTCTTGTCAAACTGCTCCCTTGGTGTAGGGGGCTGACATCAGGAGCAGCTATGGTCGTGGAGCAGGGTTCTGTTCCTGGTTTCCTGATAGCAATGTATTTTTTCTGTTCACCCCCCACCTGTGTTGTTTTAATTTTTTTGGTTGTTCTCCCCCCAACTTGTTCCATTTCCATGAGTTTTCCCCCCAATGATTTGGTTATATTTAAGTTGGGGGTGTGTGAATGGTGAAGCCTCCCACATTGGGGGGTGGATGGGACGTAGCTTCCCACTAACATACATTTGACTCTGTTTGTAGTTTTTGGCAAGGCAGCTCTTGTTGTCATTTCTAAGCACTAGTCTTGTTTTAGCTCTTTTGCCATGCATAGTTCAGGCCTGCACTATGTTTGTTTAGTTGTTTTGACCAGGAATTACACTGCACCTGCCATTTGCAGAACCCTGACACAGCTGTATAATTTGTGACACTGATTCCTTTCCTAATGGGTAGAAGATAGCTAAGATCACATCTGTTTTTAAAGGGTGGAGGGTCAAGAACACAATATTGAATGACAGGCCAATCTCAGTGTTGCAGATTGTGTTAAAGGTCTTGGAGAGGTTGGTGTTTAAGCAAATTACTGTCTAATTTCTTGAGAATAAACTGCTAAACAGTAAGCAGTCTGGATTTAAAACTTTAACACAGCACAACCACAGCAGTCCTTAATGCGATAAATTACATCCTGATAAATGGGAATTTACTCAAGCTAGCAGGAGGGATATTCCAGAAAGATGCCCGTAACAACTTTTTTAAGGAAAGAATGGTGTACAAGTTGAAACTTCTACCAGAAGAAGTAGAAAGGGTCAAATTGTTGAGCTGTGTAAAGGGGATGGGGGTGGGACAAGTATATTAGCTTAGTTGAAGGAGGGGGCAGAATCTAAGGAGTGAGAATGTCATTAGGGTCAGAGCAGAGTAGTCAGGTCGAGTGGACTGACTGGAAGGGCTTGTAGGCCTTTATATACCATTAATGTGTATGTATCTATGTAATATTTGGTTTGTGGAAGTGTTAAATAGTGTGGAGCTAATGACTGTTTCATGCCTCCACAAACCTTGAGTATACAATGCCACCTGTCTGCAGGGTGCAGTAATGCAATTTGCATAGGTGCCCTGACACATCATAGCACTGCTAGCTGTCAGGATAGTGCCACACTAACTGTTCCTTTCAATATGGCACATTTAGTGAGTCACTTGCTCTAGAGGTGTTAACCACTATTAGCAAGGCACTAACCCTGTTATTGTTTGCAATATCTCTTTGAATATCCTGACCATGTTGCCTTAAACTTCTGCTTGTTACCTCATAAAATTATGTCCCTGGAAACCAAACGTGATTCCAAAATTGAGGATTAGGACATCATGTGTAGGTACTGTATGCAGCTAGAGTAGATAATGTGTTGTAGACAATGGTCCTATTTTCAAGTAGCTGTCCTTAGTAATAAAGACAGAGGAAGCTGAAAACAAAATGATAGTGAAATATAACCAGAGTTGTGTATAAATGTTGTTTTCCTTTTTTAAGTTTCCCAGAAATGTCATAAGCCATTTAAAACTATTGCATCATACTTTTTGTTAATTGGCATGACAGCAGGTCTGAAGGCAAGGATTTCCACGCACAAAGTTTAACCAGAAAAATAATTGAATCCAAAGAGTGTAGTGACACTTTCATACCATTTCTTAGAGGCAACTGGCAAACTATGGCTTTTCATGAAAGCATTTGTAGGAGGCAGTAAGGAAGATGGAAGGCAGAGAATTATTAGTATAACTTCAGAGAATTGTGTGTAGCCATATCAGTTCTTGTAGAAATAGGTGAACAAAGTGGGTGATGTGATACCTTTTATTGGACCAACAAGAGCTTTACAGAATACAAGCTTTCAAGCTACAGAGAGTCCTTCATCAGGTCATGTTCATGTTCAAGTTTATTGTAGGAAAACTCTGTTGAGCAAGTACATTCACAAGGAGGTTCTTTGACATAGACACGTAGTTACAGATTGCATCATTGAAAAAGCAGTACACATTCAAGTACAGAATTATGGGCACGCATTAACATGTTGCATAAAAATGACAATGACATAAAAAAATACAAATACAGAAAAAAAGTACAAAGTTCTTATTTCAGAGTATCAAGGCAGCTAGTTTCTAGGTAAATAAGAGGAAGAAGTGGGCTAGGGTTAGAGCAGTGAGCTGGGATTTAGCATCAGCTGCATGTATATTTTATTTTTGTTGCAGCCAATCTTTTAACTAGGCTGACAGGGACAGTTCTAGGAAGCTTCAGTACGCCTTGGAGCTGGTTCCAGATAGTTGGGAGTACGCTCGATATGGCCTGTTGCCGAGTGAAGTACGAGTTCTTAGTACATCAAGGAGGAGGAGGTCATTTTTCCTAAGAGAGTAGGTGCTATGGGAAATACAGAAAAGGGTTGTGAGATAGTTTGGGAGCTTGTTCAGGAGTACCTTAAGAGTCCAAATACCAGCAATGGCAGAATCTACAAGAAAAAGCCCTTCATCAGGTAATAGCAGAATGTACAAAAAAAAAAAAAAGTAAAATCATTGGGTAGAACTGATAAAAAAAACTTTTACTCATGATTGTGACAGTTCTGTTGACAAAGAAGTAAATAACTAGTTATGAGCAGAAACAAAAAAAAAAGATAGTCTGTGAAACCCTACTTGATTATAAATTGGATTAGAGAAGTAGGCTGTGCTCCAGGGGTGCAATGTGACAGCAGGAGGCCTATAAATTATTAAAGAGCTGATGACGACTCAGAGAAAACTTTGAAAACCGTAATACATAGGCACAAATTATCTTGCATTCCATATATATTGTATGGATTTTGCCTACCCAATATGTATTACTGATGCAATTTACATGCATATCTGATATTTATCCCTTGGAGTTCATCTGCCTCCATACTGTAGCTTATTTCCAACTTCAGGTTCATAATCCTCTGTTGTGACATCACATTCCATTGCCACTGAAGTAACTGTGATGTCACAAAGAGAACATTATTACCTCACATAGGCAGAGGAGTGCATAGAGTCAGTGAACAAGGTGGGGGGCAGAATTCCCATAAAAGCTAGAGGGGTCTGGGGGCATGTATAATTATATTATAATTTAGTTGGAGGATGATTTTTAACATGGTGCCCCCCCCCCTTCGCACATGCCTATGCAGGTAGGGAGAAAGCAACTGGAGTAGATGAACTCTTCAGGACCAAAGATGCTGTTTTAATGCAAAAGACCTCAGTGATAAAGAATGGGGATGAGAAGTACTGAACTACTGTGAAATACAAGCTGAGTTCTCCCTAAATATCATGTTTTGCTAAAGTTCTTATGAAAGTGTCAGCTGCTCTTTAAATTCTTGTATTGTAAGAGCTTCCCTCAAGACCGGCTGTGTGTGTGTGTGTGTGTGTGTATATATATGTGTGCGTGTGTGTGTGTGTGTGTGTGTGACAGAGAATGATAGGCAGCTAAAAAGCACTTATGTGTATACATACAGTATGCTGTATATGCTGCACAAGCACAAATATGCAGTATATCCACAAGAACACAGCAGACCCAGTATGATCAAACATATAAATAAAGCCATGCTAATATATAAGGGCACACTAAACATATATATCAAATGTAAGAGATAATGTATACATAATATACACAGGACATTGGCATGCACCTGAAGCACGAGAGAGGCAGTTGTCAGTTTTAAATCTATAATGAATGATTCAAGAAACTAAGGTCTACATTCAGATAACTATTTTTAGTGTTGAGAAGAACATTAAGCCTGAGCTGCAGGTCTGTCCTTCTTGTGTATTTCTGAAGTGTCCTTTAAGAACAAGGCCAGAGAGATCCGTGATGGAGTGATAAGATTAAGAGAAATGTTATCCCACTGGTTTTTCAGTCTTTTTCTATTTTATGTCATTCATGTGTGCAGTCATTTGGGTTCAGAGGGGTTACCAGGTTTCCCCAACATAGCCTGAATGTGGACACTCCTTGCAATGGATTCTGGGATCTACATGTATAACTCCTTTGAATCTTGAAGTGATTGTTTTGAGGGTGTTGATGAAGTCTGAAGTGGAAATGTGCCCACGTTTTACTTTTAGGAACACTGCAGGGTTTAATGCCTCCTAATGCTCTGTTGTTTTGGTTAGATACAGGTTTGCTCATGACAATCAGGTTGGGTAAGATAAGTGGTTATTTGAAAGACAGTAAAGGTGGTTCCTGGAAAATACATTTCAAAGTCTTCAAACAAAAAAAAAGGATTTTTCAAGCCATCCCCATAATCATGTGAATTTCCCCTGTTGGGTGGTGGCACCTCCCACCCTGCGATCACTGTTCTAATGATTTATTAATGTTTTCCTAGTGTCTAGTGGTGTCCCCACCTTCTGATTGCAGTTCCCATTTTTTTTATATTTTTCCATGTTGTCTAGTGGCACCCCAACCCCCCACCATCTAATCATCATCCCCATAGATGTTTCCTTTTATCTTGGTGTCCAATGATGCCCCCACCCTGAAATCCCCATCCCTATATTTATGGGATTGTTCTCTTGTGTCTAGTAGTACCCCCCACCCTCTGATCAACATCCCCCTTGACATTTTCGGTTTCCTTGGTGTCTAGTGGCACCCCCACTTTCTGATATCTGACCTCAACTGAGATAAATAAAATGGTCCCTCAATGGCTATTTTTTACTTGCAAAAATGAAATTGGTCCTTCGCAGAACCTACACTCCCACCCTGACCTCACACTCAGTACTTACCACACCACACACTCCCAGACTCCCCACACACTCACTCTCCTGAACAGGTCCCAGGGTGAAGATACACTCTCTGATCGAAGACATGTCTTGCTGCTGGAACTGGTGACTGCTATATGACAAAGTAAGGTAAATGTGGTTCAATATATTTCAATGGGGTTTGCAACTGTGGTGTATAAATCTGACATTTTTGCATATTTTGACACCAGATTTTCAATGTGCCCTTTTTGAGAACCCACCTCATGAACAATGGTTATGGAATTATACAAATCTGTCCTGAAAGGCAGTTTCATGGTCACTTGGAGAAATTACCCTTTGGGTGGGGTTTGAAAATTTTTACCAGCTTTGTTCCTGAGGTGGGGTCATAAGAAGGATATGTTGAACATTTGGGCTCACAATATGTTAAAATGGCAAAATTATGCACATCTATGACATTTAGCTATACTCTCTCATAACTTTCATAATTTTCAATATTTTCCTCCCAAATTTTCAACATAGGCATTTTATTATACCACCTCATGAAAGTGACAGCTGCCATTTATCAAATTGCAAAACTCTGAAACTGTGGCACTCACACCCAAATAAAAAGTGGCACCAGAGCTCTATAAAATCATTCTGAAAACTTTACAACAAACAACCTGACGTGTTTTGGATAACAATCCTTTATCAAAGCTTGAAAAACAGTTGATCTCATGATTCTTTTATGGTACCATCACTTAAACTAAATTTAAAATGATTGTTTACTAGTAAATATTGATTTAACCAAGTAATTAAAAACATACAACAAACAACACACAGATATTACTTAATCTAAAGTGCTTCAACTATTGAAAGTGCTGTATATACCATATACTATTGCTACTATAACTACATTGCATAACAATAAAGTTCAAATTTATCACCTATAGTGATCATATCTATTATAGCCATTTCCTATGCTTCAGAGGCATTTAACATTTTCAGATACAGCTTTCATGTTCCTCAAGATATGGTTTTAATTCCAGTCCAATATTCAATCCTGGTGTTTTATTGGCCCTTAATCTAATAATCAATTCGTTTTCTTTCCTAAGAATCCTGTTTCTAAAGTTACCCCCTCTACTGTTAGGACAAACCTTTTCTATTCCAGTAAATTCAAAACCATGTTCTGTTTCATAATTTACATCCATCATATGTGCTGCAGTGACATAAGTGTCATCTTTCCTTCCTATTGCTCTCACAAGTTCATTGACCCTTGTTTTAAATGACCTTTCTGTTTTTCCTATATAAAGAGCGTCACACTAACATTTGGCCATATATATCACCCCTTTTGTGTTACAGGTGATATGTTGTCAAATGTGGAACTGATGTCCATTCCTCTCATTATTAAACATTTTACATTGTCTAATGTGTTTACATGCCACACAGTTTTGACAAGGATAACAGCTCTTACTGCTCTCAAGCCACGTTCTAGATGTATCATTACTAAAATGATTACTGACTGAATTGTCTTTTAAAGTAGGCACTTTTCTATAAGACGTAATGGGCCACTGCTTCACTACTTATGGTAGTCCCCTACCACTGCTCAGTACATGCCAATGTTGTCTAATGATATTTTCTACATTCTTGGCATGTACTGAGTACGTTGTTACAAAGTGGAATCGTTTGTCATTGTTAACATTGTTAACATTAGATGTGTTGTCCTTCAAAAGTGATGCCTGTTCATAGACTTCATTAATAATTGTTTGTACATAACCCCTTGCTTGTAGTCTATTATGTAAGTCATCAGATCTCTTCTCGAACATATCTTGCATACTGCAGTTCTTCCTAACTCTTAAAAACTGATCCTTAGGTATGTCATTTACGGTGTGGTGAGGATGGCAACTCAAAGCCAGAAGTAGCATATTCCCATCTGTTTCCTTACGATACATGTCTGTTTCTAATTTGCCTGACATGTCCTTTGTGATTCTCAAATCTAAATAGTCCACTTCTCTGTCAGTAACAGAGTAATTAAACCTCAGATGTTCATTTGTGCTGTGTAGAAATGTTATAAATTCAGACAATAAATTCTTATCTCCTTTCCAAATTAATATCACATCGTCTATAAAACATTTCCACAACACTATGTTGTTCAAAAATACATTTCTGTCTGGGTAATGCAAAACGTCATGTTCCCACTTGCCAATGTATAGATTTGCCACAGATGGGGCACATGTTGCCCCTATTGCTGTTCCTTTTATCTGTTGGTAAACTGAACCATCACACAAAAATGTTCTTGGTCAATACATGTTCTAAAAGCTTAAGTAACGTAGGTATAAGGTGTTGTGCACCTCCCTCCCTCTCTTCCCTGTTTAGAAAAAAGGCAGCTGCATCTAGGGCTCCCTCATGTGGTACATTCATGTATAATGCTTCAACATCAAGAGTTTCTAACAGACAGTCATCATTGATATTTAGTGGATCTAGAAGGTTTTAAACATCCTTAGTGTCCTAAACATTGGAAGGTATTTTTTTAACTGAGTTACATAAGAAGGAATCAACATATTTTGATAGGGGTTTGGTTTGGTAACCAATGTCACTTACTATCAAACTCCCTGGTGGTTTCTCCCTATTTTTATGCATTTTAGGCAATGCATAAAACATGGCTTTGGTAGGATCTTCTACCTGTAAAAATTTTTTGTGGTATCACTGTTCAGCCCCTCATTAAATGGAACACCAATAGTCTCATTAATACTAAACTGAAAATCCCAAGTTGGTTCATATGACAATCTCATATAAAATGTGACTCTGCCAGGATGAAGTAAATGCCACAGTTTCCTGCATGAGAAAAGGACTAATTGCCATTGAAATTGCATTGATGTATTCAGGAGGTCTGCTGCAGCATACTGCAGAGTGCTTTAAAATGGGTTTCATCCTGAAGGATGCCACTGTAGCAAAATAAATTTTAATGCAAGTATTACATTTAAAATGTGGAGATGTTCATCTAAACCACCAGAGTAGAGAGTCCATGCTTATAGAAGATATCAAAAAGAAGATTCTGAAACAGCTGCTGATTACCTCCGGAAAACCCTAAATGAAGAGCATTACAATAAGCCAGCCTTGATGCAACAAAGGCATGGGCTATCATCACCAGTTCCTCTGGCACAGGATGTGGTTTGACCCAGGTGATATTTCACTGATGAAAAAAATCACTGTGGACTTCAGTTGGCACCAGGAGTTCCAGTGTCAGCTTGCAGTCCCTTTTTCTTACCTGGGTTGAGACTCAGCTAGTTGGAGGACATCTTGTGAAGACACTATTCCAGCACAGAAACCATGCAACTTCCATCAGGTGCACAAGACAGGCATAACTGGGTGTCATCTGCATAGCAATCAAACTTTGTGTCATGCCATCTTATGATCTCACTTAGTAACAGCAGCTGGTGCACAGTGAACAGCATGAGTGAAAGGACCTAACCATGAGATACTCCACAGTTGAGCACAGAGGTTCCAAGAATGGGATTATTTAGCAACACCAGTTGTGCCCTCCTAATGAGGTAGGACTCAAACCTTCACAAAACCATGCCAATGAGCCCCACATAGTGCCTCATGGATCCAATAGCACACCATGCTGCACCATGTCAAATGGCAAGGAAAGATCTAGAACAGCTAAGATGGACCGGTACCTACCTAGTATCATTCACAGTGAGGAGATCATGAAGCACCTTGATGAAAGCAGTGTTGATATGCTGGAGGGTACCTAAATTCCATCTGAAGAGGCTCACAGTTGTCAAATTGTACAAGGTAAGACTCAAGCTTTGCTGTCATGATCCTTTTGATAACCTTTCCCAGAAAAGGAAGGTCAAGACAGGTCTGTTATTTACAAGACTGTCAAGGTTGAAAGATGGCTTCTTCAGTAGTGGTCTTGTCTTACTACCACCCTTTTCAGAGCAGTAGAAAATACCTCCTCCTTCAAGGATCACAAACAATCTCATTGAAAAGTGGCAGCAAGAATTCCTGGCAGCCAACAAGCAAGCAGGTAGACCCATGATCTGCAATACTGCAGGTCAGGTGCAATCCAGAAACCACCTGGAGCACCTTTACTTCCAAAACTAGGTGAGACTCTTCCCAGGATGGCACAGTATCTAAACCCATCAGAGGTTCACTACTACTGGCTCATGACAGGCTGCCTGAGGAGATCTCAGTTCATAAAGAGAACACCTTGTCAAGAAAACAATTTGTTAAACTCCTTACATGTTTCTGTGGAAAAAGGAGATTTGACTGCAGGCAGGGGGCATTAATCAGTCTGTCTATGGTGCAGAAGAGCTGTGCCACTCTATACCTTTCTGCAGCAATCATCTGTGACAAGACTTCAGTCATTTGCAGTGTGATTTCACAGTGGTACTCACCATAATGAACCCTCAACACCTATTTTTCCTCCACTGTGTAGAGACCACTGTCAGAATTGCTCCAACTTATATCCCTTAGTTTTCAAGCACCTCAGCTCATTACAGTACCATGGTGAGCTGCAGCAACATGTCAGACAAACATGGTAAGGTGCCAGGGAGTTCAAGTCAACCATGAGGGGCATATTCTAGCACTTGACAACCTTTTTGGCTCCCTCAATGCAAGCTGTCATCATGCCTGGGATGCCCAATATTTCCAGCATCTTGCTATTCTCCAAGTTATATTTAGGGTGGTATCATATTTTTTGTTTCATTACACTTAATATATTGCATACTCTGGAAGGCATATTGAGCAATGTTGCCCATTTTTAAATGTATCCAGTATACAAAAGACATATGATAAAACGTTTAAAAAATACAGTTAACATTAAGCACAATGGGCGCTATGCACAAAGGGTGTGGAGGTACATGGAAAACATGCATATCCCGCAAGCGCCCCTGTGCACCAGCGGACAGATGTGCATTGGTGGTATACATGACTGTTGGCCTCCTGTCCATGGCCCTGCCACCCTGATATGCAGGACTCTGCAGGGTGGCTGGGGGCAGAGTCACAAGTCCGGCCGGGCACCCAATTGGATACCCGAACCGGGACCCACAATGTATCCCTTGCATGGCAGGGCATGCATTGGCAGCACACCCCAAGGAACACAGACAGCTGGCATCACTGGCAGGTGAGGGTGGACAATGCCGATCACTCTGATCAGTGTGGTGGAACTGGTGGGGAGCATGCCTATAGGTAGAAGGGAGGGCCGGGGTGACAACACCACTGGAAGGGGGTATCCATGTGGTATAGGAGGGGGGGTGGCAGCCCTGTGCCAGTGCCCATGCCCCTGTGTGGGGTACTTGTGATGTGGGGTCTGGGGAGTCACAAAATGCACCCCTGTGTGCTAGGGCAGGTGGGTGATGTCTGGCATCCTGGTCCAGTGACCCTGGGGGATGGGTGGGCTGTTTGCCTTGTCCAACAGGGTGTGCATGAGGCATGTAGGGGGTTACAGCAGGGTCCTCCCTGGCCTACTCTGTGCCGCCTTATGCACCCTCATGGACAGCACTAGCGGGGTGGTGAATCCTGCATTGTGCTGGCATGCCCCCAGAATGCCCCCTGCATGATGTTGTCCATGGACTGGGGGATAGGGTGTGGTGGATCTGTATGCCCCCCTTCCTGAATGCCACATGGGGGTACAGTGGGTGTGGAGTGCCTGTCACCCCAGATACATGCACATAGCCACTCTGCACCTTTCGTGCATAGCGCCCGATAACAGTAGGATCGGTTAGTTAACAAAAGGTGTAACTGTTTTTTTATCATATGTAAAGACTGAGAGAGTAAGGAGGTTACTGTAAAATCTTCCTCTGGCTCAGTCAGGTACATTTTGACCACATGAGGTCTTCTTAAACAGAACAGCAAAATGAACATAGGTCAGTGACCTAGTATTAAGATTGCTGTGATGAACTGGAGATAGGTCAGACATAGATGGTGAAACTTTTCTGTGTGTTATTTTGAGAAAAAAAGTGGGCATTTTAAATTTGATATGAGCATCAAAAGATGGCAAATGGGCTGAGCTGTATAATAAGCGGTGTTGGGTTTGCTGTGGGAGGTCAGTTACAAATCTTCAGATACTGTACCACTTTTATCCTAGACAGCACCCTGGTTCCTGTGGCCAAACATTGCTGCTGGACTTGAAGGAAAGGTCTGCCTGTTCACAGAGGATACAAAACTCTGCAACAGGGTAGACGCAGATGAAGGTGCCTCTGGAGTGGAAGCCGATCTCAAGAAATTAGAAGAGTGGTCAAGAATATGGCAGTTAAAAGTTATCACTAAGAAGTGTAAGGTGATGCACATGGGTAAACATAACCCAAGAAAGACATACACACTGAAAGAGCATTAATTAGAAGAATCAAAGATGGAACGGGTCCTCGAAGTAATTGTTACCGAAGATCTAAAAGTGGGGAAACAATGTTAAAAAGCAGCACAGAAGGCCAGCAGCATCCTGAGCTGCACAGGTAGAGGGATTAGAAGCAGGAAGTGCAAGGTAATCATCCTGCTGTACAGGTCCTTGGTCAGGCTGCACCTGGAATACTGCGCACAGTTCTGGACGCCCCACCAAAAAAAAGACATTGGCACTTAGAAAGGGTTCAAAAAAAGCCACTAAGATGGTGCAGGACCTGCATCAAGAACGGTATGAAATGAGACTCACTGAATTAAACTTATACTCTCTAAAGCAAATAATAAATAGGGGACATGATAGAAACATTCAAATTACATAAATAGAATTAACACAGCCCAGACAGGAAACCTATTCCAGGAAAACAAAACAACATGCACAAGGGGCACAATCTGTGTCTAATGGAAGGCAGATTTTGAACTAATATAAGGAAATACTTTTTCACAGAGAGGGCGATAGAACCATGGAATAGCCTGCCCACAAAGGCAGTAGCATCAAAGACAGTACAGGATTTCAAACTAGTATGGGAGAGGCATTGTGGGCACTTGAAGGGGTAATAAAACAGGGAGGGAGGTGGTAGAAATGTTTGAACAGACTAGATGGATCACATGATTCCCCATCTGCTAGCTACTTCTTATGTTCTTAAAATATGTCATAATCAAGGACTGGTAAAAGTAAGTTATTAGCCAGGAGTATTGTTGCTTCAAACAAAATACATTGCCAAATACAGAATAAGGAACCTAGTCATTGGTGAATATTTTTTTAAACTTAATAAACTTTATTAATGATTTTGAGAAAAAATACAACAAATACAGAAAGATAAAGGAGCATAGGATACATCAAAAAACACTGAACTACTGTGCAAAACCACAACACTAAACATGACAATGCAAGGTGGGGTAATAAAAGCAGCTTCTCAAAGCTGACTAAAGAAGAAGACCCAATTATCACAAGGTAAAAAAAAAACAACACAATGTGAGCATAAGACTTAATCAAAAATATGGAATAGTAATAAAGTAATACCATGCTACAATAACACAATCCATAGCAATAATAGAGAGCCATAAATCAAGGAAGGCTAGTCTACCAAAGTGGGAAAAGGGCAGATAGGGGAACAAAAAATAACCTAGGGCAGCAGCCTAAAAAGAAAAACAAAGAAAATAAAGGCCCATACCAAGGTTAAACAAAGAAGGGTATCTAGTTTGTCCCATCTATTCTTACAGGACAGAAGAGTGTGACACAAACTAGCTAAAGATTTTTCCATTCGTAACATAGTTAGGATTCTGCATGCCATTCAGTGTATGTAGGACTGTGGGACTCAACCAAGTGTGTCAATATTACTAACTTTGGTACAACAGAAATAAGAGCCAAATGGAATCTCTGAGGGTCCAATAACTGCTCAATATTGAACCCTAGGAGGCACAATTCTGGGGTGAAACTCTCCCAAAGCCCCAATAAAGGATCTAAGCTAGTTTTAATGCAGTTCCAGAAGCTCTGTATAGGAAGACAGTCCCACAGTATGTGTTTCAGTGTTCCTTCTTGTGTATTACATTTCTTACATATAGAGGACTCTCATTTGCCGAGGGTAAATAAATGTTGTGGTGCATAGTATACATTATGCAAAACTTTAAATTGTACTAACCTAAGTTTATCCAATTTAGTATATCAATGTACAAATTCCCACAGTGCAGTGGAGGCCAACACTATCAGAGAATCAGGAAATTTGCAAAACCCAGTATCAGGGCTTAACAGGAGAGGCCATCTCCAACAGCTCCCGAAGGGTTTTGTATATGGAGGCAATGGCACGTGGCTGAGTTACCAATTCAGCTATCTTCCAGTAATTGGAACCATCCAACAAATGCCATGGGAGAGGATGAAAAGCAACTGGATAGCATGTTTGAGTTGAAAAGCAGCATGACAGGGTACAGAAAATTCCTGACACACAGAGTTAAAAGTAATGAACTGGTCTGCCATGAAAAGGTTAGAGATATTATGAAGGGTGGGGCTGGACAGAAAAGATAATGCTATAGATGGGTATAATGGGAGCAGCTGTTGTTGCCTACCTTGACTTCAGCAAAGCTTTCAACACTGTTCCACATAGAAGATTGATTAACAAGCTGGGTAGGCTCAGGATGGGTCAGAAGTTGGTCAACTGGGTGGCAAACTGGTTGTCGGGCAGAAAACAGAGAGTGGTGGGAAACGGTATACAGTCAGAAGAGATGCAAGTCACAAGTGGGGTACCTCAGGGATCAGTCCTGGGGCCAGTCTTCTTCCATATCTTCATCAGTGACGTTGCAGATGGACTGGAGGGTAAGATTTGTCTGTTTAAAGATGACACCAAGATCTGCAATGGAGTAGATGGGGTGGGCAAAATGAGAAGAGATATGGATAAACTAGCAAAATGGTCTGAAGAGTGGCAACTGGAGTTTAATGCAAAGAAGTTCAATATCATGCACATAGGGAAGAGAAACCCTGAAGCCACCTATAGGCTGGGAGGTGAGTTGCTGGCAATCACAAGGAAAGAAAGAGACTTGGGCATCATCATTACCAATGACCTGAAATCATCCAAGCAGACCACTAAAGCAGTAGGTAGGGCTAGGAGATGTTGGGGTGTATTAGTAGAGGTATTACAAGTCACAAAAGGGAGGTAATAATCCCTCTTTACAAGCCATTGGTTAGGCCCCATCTGGAGTACTGCGTGCAGTACTGGAGGCCACACCTTTACAAGGACAATAACCAAACTGAGGCAGTCCAGAGAAGGGCAACCAAAATGGTGCAGAGACTGCATCAGAAAACATATGAGGACAGATTAATGGAGCTCAAGATGTATACCCTAGAGCAAAGGAGGGAGAGAGGTGATATGATCGAAACATTTAGCCACCTTAAGGACATTAACAAGGTGAAAGAGTCCAACATGTTTCAATATAAGAAAAATAGCAGGACAAGAGGACACAGCATGAGATTAGAGGAAGGTTGATTAAGGGGTAAAGTGAGGAAGTTCTTTTTCACAGAAATGGTGGTGGATGCATTGAACGGCCTACCTCAGGAAGTGGTGGATATGAATACAGTGCAGGGCTTCAAACAGGCATTGGATAGGCATAAGAAAGCAATACAGATGAGTATGAATAGATAGGCCATCGACAGAGCAAAGGCCGATGGCACATTTATAAGTCAGAAAAAGAAATGGGCAGACTGGATGGGCCTTGCAGTCCTTATCTGCTATCAGCTTCTATGTTTCTATGTAATCCTTAAGTTTGAATTTTGTCTAATCAGTTGGTGTGGTTAACAATTCTTACTAACAGGTCCACATGTTGATTATATGATAGGCTGCTGTCCAGGATTAGTCCTAAATGCTTTAATTTGGAGACTAAATTAATAGGTTCAGCATCCACTGCCTGTACACAAAACTCATGATCAGGACATTTCTTGTTCCTTCCAAAGGTCATGGCCTTAGTTTTCTTTATGTGTACGACCATCTTGTATACTGAGAATCAACGTTGGAAGTTATCTAAATCTTTTTGGCAAGATATTATTTATGGCCTCCAACTCCCTCCTCCTCTTAAACATGACCATAGAGTCACACAGAGTAACATTTTAGAAGATGGGCAATCTGTAGGTAGGGCACTTTAAAAAAGGGAAAAAAAGGTGGGGTCCAAATACGGAGCCTTGCAGGACTCCACAGTCAACTTTAAGAAAGCCAAGGTAATGGTTTTGAATAATTGCTCTATGTTCTCAGCTAGTAAGATTGTCCCAAAATGAGCATGTGACTCCTTTGGAAAAATAACAATGAGTGAGGCATTGTAATAAAAGATCATAGTCTACCAATTCAAGGATGAATGCCTTGGTGAGGTCAACAAACATGGAGGCCACAGTATTACTCGAATCTATGGCCTGATGGCCCTAGTTTGTGAACCTCATCAAAGCAGTCTCTGTATTGTGGAGAATCTGAAAGCCATGCTGAACTTGGGTGAGCAGACTGTACTTAGACAAAGTCAACTGTTAGATGTAAGACACTGAACCACACTTACGGACTGGGAGTATGGTGGCCTGATTCGAAGCAGAGGGATAGATACCAAAACAGAGTGAGTGAGTGAGTGAGTAGTTTTGTGAGAGGAGGAATAATGGCCTCTTGAGAAATTTTTAGAAACCTAAAATCTAGGCAATCTATGCCAGTGCAAGGACAGGGGTTTAATTGATCAAGGTAGCACAGGACCTGCTCAGGTTAGAGATAATTGAAATAAAACTTAGGAGGATTGTGCATTTCAAAAAGATGGGTTTCCTCAGGTGTGTGTGAGCCATTTTAGGAAAACAAATGATAGTTGGAGAAATCACAAAAAAACGTACTAAATAAGGTGGTCATATATACAGGGTCACTACTACCTCGTCGTTGAGGTGGAAAGAGGGTGGATCACGTTTTATCTATCATACTAGTGAGTTCTTTAAGCATTTGTCAGAAATTATGGAGATTATGGTCCATGTTAAGTTGTATTTCTTTTACAAATTCAATTTTGGCTCTCTGCAAAAATGTTTTACAGTGGTCTCTGACTCTTTTATACTCAGTCAATAAATGGTGATCTCCAGTCTTCTTGTAATGGTGCCATTTTTTTTATCTCTGTCACATAGCAGATTTAGGATCTTTGGCGTTAACATTCACCCTTCTGGCACCTGATCTGCATTTTCTTTGGAGGAAGAAATGAATTAAAGATGCCTGTGAACATTTTGCAACAAATTATCATAAGACAAATTTAAGTCAGTAATGCAACTGAGAAAGGTCCAGTCTATAGTGGAAAGTGCCATTTTAAATTTGGTAACATCTAGTTTCTTTAAGTTTTTGGAACTGATGTAAACTGGGAGAAATTTATATTTATTTAAGGACTAGCTGCAGTAAATTGGACTGTAATCACTCAGACAATTGGGGAAATGTTCAGTGTGGAGGTATTAATATGGGGAGCCCATTAAAAAAACTACACAGACCGATGATCTAACCAAATGACTGGATCAACCTTAACCTCACCAATGGCAAGATCCAAAGAGAAGACCAGGTCCAAAGTGTGGCCATGCAGGCCAGTGCCAGAGGTAACTGTCTGTGCAAGGCCCAGTGATGACATCACCTGGAGGGACTGCTGACCAATGAGCAAGGCTTCCTCCTTGACCCAGGCATTAAAATCCCATAGCGGAAGCAGTCTGGGGGCATCCAACACCAGGATGGCCACAAAGAGTGCCAGTTCCTTCAGGACCTCATGCTATGGCCTGGAGGCTGATACATGAGGATGACCCAGTACCCTGCACCTGGCCCAACCATAACACTAACACATTCAAATGACCTGGTTGTTTCCATTTGGTGTGCTGTAAGTATTAATGCAGATCGAAAAACAGATGGTCATCTTGACCCTCCATGCACTCCCCACCTTGGGCAATGCACAACAGATTGCCCAGCTGGAATTGATACCTCCAATACCGGGCTGGAGTCATCATCCAGGGAGGTCTCTGTAATGCATACAAAGTCATCTGAGGACTCCATGATGAACCACTCTATCATCGTAGTTTCATTCCTTAGTGATTTTGCATTGCAGAAAATAACCCAAAGTGCAGAAGCAGACTGAACTCATCTGACTACCACGTGCCTGTTGATAATTGGCAGATGCCTTGGTAATAGAGTCAGACAGGGAGGACCCCTGCCCTTGTTCCACTTTTGCTCATGACATAGTACCGAGACAGCTCTTGTCCGGGTACTAAATGACCTCCTAATAGCGAGAGATTGAAGAACTCATTCCATCTTGGTCCTTCTTGATCTCTCTGCAGCATTTGACACCATGGACCATGGTGTGCTATTGGAGCCCTTGCAGTTTATCTATGGACTATTTAGTACAGTCCTCAGTTGGTTTCGCTCTTTCCTCAAGGGTAGGACTAAGAGGGTGGTGTCTGGAATTTTTAACTCTGCATCATTCCCCCTATCCTGTAGGGTGCCGCAGGGCTCAATTTTGGCACCCATGTTGTTTTCGGTGTACATGCTGCCGTTGGGAGCGATTATTAGGCAGTACGGTTTGAGTTTTCACTGCTATGCAGATCATACTCAACTGTACATGTCCTTTGTGCCTGGCCAAGATGCTGCCATTTCACTCTTTGACAACTGTCTAGCCAAAATCCAGGACTGGATGAATGTGAGTTGGCTGTAGTTGAGTCCAGGGCAAACCTAGTTGTTAGTTGTGGACCCAGATCACCAGGAGGTGGGTTTGTTGGCGGGATCACCCTTGGGTTTATGGCTTAGGGGTGTTCAGCTAACTACCTCAGACCGGGTGTGGAACCTGGGCATTGTGTTTGATGACTGTTTGACACTTAAATCTCAGGTGTCCGCAGTTGTCAAAGTCTCTTTTTACCATCTGAGGAACATCGCCCTGGTGAAGCACCTGGTTCCTCCTGACAATCTTCGTACTCTGGTTCATGCCTTCGTTACCTCCCGCCTTGACTACTGCAAGGCCCTTTATCTTGAGCTACCGGTGGTGGAAATTCACCACTTACAGCTAGTGCAGAATGCGGCAGCCAGGCTATTGACTGGTTCTTCTTGGGCCAGTCATATAATGCTTGTGCTCCGTGGACTGCACTGGCTGCCAATATGCTGGCGAATCACCTTCAAGGTCAGTTTGCTGACCTATAAAGCCCTACACGATCTTGGACCTGGCTACCTGAAAGATCTCTTTTGTCCCTACTGTCCCTCCCACTCTCTCTGATCTACTGACAAGGGATTGCTGGAGATTCACAGGGTTCGTTTAAAGACTTCTGGGGCAAGATCTTTTTGTTTTATGTCCCTAACCCTGTGGAATTCTCTACCTCGTCAGGTGCAAGATTGCCTGACTGTCCAAAGCTTTAAAGGGGCATTAAAAACACATCTTTTTAGCCTTGCATATAATGATTTTTAATGTTGCTGCCTGGATTAATTTTAATATTGCTTAAATTATTTATTGATTTTATTATGTTATGTACAGGCACCTTGGTTTTGGAAAGGCGCCTTTTTAAAAATAAAGTTTTGATTTGATTTGATTGATTTCCATGAATTTACCCTTCTGATCCTCCTGACCCTATCCTCTCCACTATTTACCACCCCCCCCCCCCGGGAAGACTAGGTTTGCTGACATAAAGCATCCAACTTTACCTGAGCTCTTTGTCTTCTAGATTTGCTTGAAAAGACAGAGCAAGGAGCAACATCTCACAGATCTGCCTGTACCTCACTGTTTTGCCTTGCAGGTTTAGCTTATGCACCACAGTTGGCTTTTAATTTTGACTTAGTGTGCATTGTTCACTGATTGTTTCTATCCACTGCAGGAGGCAATGTATTACCAACCTTCCATCCCCTAAATCCCACCCTTCCCTGGGGTATTGGCATTTACAGCCTCCTAGCACCTCTCACTTCCTACAGAGTTACAGCAGGAAGTAACCAGTACTATCTTTACTTCTTTCTAGCACAAGTCCACACATATCATTAGAGGGCACTGCACATAAAAAAAAAATCTTCTTTGGGACAGAACTTCTATTTCCGTTCACTCATCTTCTCTATTACTTTTTCCACAGGTGCTTCTATTTACATCCAAACTCCTTTTCTACTCCTTTTCTAGCAATCAATTTTTCCTAGGGGCAAAAAAAAAACTATTTCTTTTTCACAGGCATGTCAATTTTCATCCAAATTCCTTCTCTACTCCCTTTCTAGTTACTTGCTTAAAAAAAAACAACTTTTTAGTTTTTTCTTCTCTTAAGCAGGATTTATATTTCTATCCACACATCCTCCCTATTTCTGCTACAGTTGACTTGCACAGGTGCTTTTAATTTTTGTCCACACTTCCAATTTGCCTTCCTGATAACTCGGTCCAAGGAAGGCTCAGGTAGTTGTTTCCCACAAGGGGGTTCATCTTGTGTACCATCTATCCTTAGATTTACAGCAACTTTGTTTTTCATCTGTTACCCACGCAACAATATGGACATCATCAACTACAGATATTGCAGGACCCTCGTCACTAGAGTTTACTTGAGGCAGGTGGGGCATTGTCATACTTTCTCTGCAATAAATGATTTACACACTCAACTACAGTACAAGTTACATTAAACTGTCCCATCAATGAGCAGCTTTTGCATTTCTCAATGAGTTGCATAAGTGTTGCTGGATTTAACACAATGCCTTTTAAAAACTGCTGCCTACAAGTTTCAAATCCAGTTTGCATTGCATTGTGACAGAATGACAGCTGCATTCCAGATGAGTTGCAAACACCTTTTATAAAAGTTGCTGTAGAGCTGGTTAAGAATTTAAAAACAACACCATGTGAGTTGCCAGTGCATTGCAAACTTTAAAAAATAATGTTGAACCAACTCATTGGTGGGACAGTTTAATGTGAATTGTACTGTACTTGCTGCTTATGCTGAAATATACTTTCTCAGGGTGCAACTCAACCATGCTGCGTAGCACCCATACCTAGGGCACCAATCACCAATGCCATCCCCTTGGAGAGCTAGCTGACCGGGGGAGGGCAGTTGGTAGGAAAACAGAAGGCACAGCGAAATAACTCTGGAGAAATATCTCCAACACCATTCAAACTAACACATACTGTAGGTTCTCTCCATTTTCATCCAAGCCTACTGACAGGGCAGGCATGACAGTGGAGATGACCCTTACACAATGCATGGACAAGTAAACCACAACAAAAACCTCCAAGCAAAACAAAAAGCACAACTTAATAATAGGTGACTCCATGATCTACAGGGTAGAGTCACACATCCACCAAAGTGGCGGCCAAACAGAAATTGAGGATAGATGCCTCCCAGGAACATCAGCATGGAGGGACACAAACAGGACTGAGGGAATTGTGCATAACCCCGAGTGAGACATGCGCATTCTTATCTATATAGGTACAAACAACCTGGCCAGACGGTCAGTTGAAGAGACTAAGCAGCACCTAATGACTCTAGGAGAAAAACTCACTTCTCTTTCGGCCAAAGTCTCCTTCTCAGAAATTCTTCCTGTGTGGGGCAAGGGAGTCAACAGGCAGAAGATCAGAGAAAGGGACATAATCCAATGTAATACCTGACTCAAAAACTGGTGTCAGGGAAACAGGTTATGGCTATGTAGGAAACTGACAGAACTTCTGGGAGAGGGAGTTCTTTAGATATGATGGTCTACACCTTACAAAAGAGGGAACACTTGCTCTCAGCCAAACATTTGAATGTCTTTGTCAACCATTTAAACTAGAGGGAGGGGAAGGGGCATTGGCAACAGTTGCAGCACATGATCTTATGAATGCCCCTTCCTCATCTAAGGAAACTCGATTGGAACCAACACAGGGCATCACAAGCACCACATGCATCACAACTCCACATGGGTGTTCCAAACATGATAGGGATGTTCAGAACATTAGGAACACAAAGCAAGAGTGGAGATATTGTGCAGCAAGCAGGACAAACAAGACTGGAAGTCAATGTGTGTCATTGCCCATAACATTCCAAACAAAATCACAGGTCTCACAGCAATGATGACTGAGCCCAGCCTGACTGGGTTGCTATCACGGAGACTTGGTTCACAGAGAACCATAGCTGGGACATTGTCATCCCTGGTTACACCCTCTTCAGGAGAGACCACATAGATAAGAAAGGAGGGGGTCACTATTTATATCAGGGAAGGGATAAATGCTCTTGAGACCCAGGGAACACAAGGCAAGACAGAGGCCCTATGGATCACTCTGGAAGCTGGACACAGGAACCCTTTCAGGGTTGGAGTTATCTATAAACCCCCAAACCAGGAGACTGAAAAGGACAAGGTTCTCCTGGAAGACATAATGATGATGGACGACAAAGACGAGCTATTGCTAATCAGGAACTTCATTCTACCATATGTAGAATGGTCCACCTTCACAGCCTCCTCAGAGAGGAGTAGAGACTTCCTCATGGCTTTGAGGGGGGAAGGACTGAATCAGATGGTGGTTTATCCCACCAGAGAATCATCTATCCTGGACCTCGTACTCATTAACAGTGCCAGGGTATCAGATGTACAAGTGGGGATCAATCTGTGTTCCAGTGGCCACAGGTCAATCTGGTTCTCCATTAGCAAAACTGAGGAATCCTGCCACTCCAGAATCAGGGTGCTCAATTTCAGGAAAGCAGATTTCCCAAAAATTAGGGAAAGGATCAATAGATACCACATGGAATGTGGCAGACAAATGGAAAAGCTGAAAGATGCTATAGTTTAGTCACAGTGCTATGCATTAATCAAATCAGCAAGTCGAAAAGGGCAAGAAACCCTTCTGGTTCTCCAAAGAGGTAGCTACTATATTTAGGGAAAAGAGAAAAGCTTTTCAGAAGTAGAAGGAGATCAAGTCTGAAAAAGATAGAAAAGCCTACAGAGAAAAATTCAAGTAAACTGGGAAAGCTATTAGGGTGGCAACGGCCCAGACTGAAGAAAAACTGGCTCAAGAAGTGAAAGGGGGGGAGGGGCAAAATATTTTATTGATACATTTGAGAAAAAAGAAAGTGCAAAGGAGGAATAACACAGCTGGCAAACAAGGAAGGACACCAGGTGCAAAATGACAAAGAAAAGGCAGAAGTTCTCAATGAATTCTTCTACTCAGTCTTCACACAGGAAGGCACTGGTAATGTCCAGCACCAGTCAGGATACTTCCCCATACCAGGGAAGCTGACATATCCCCCTTTATAAAAGAAATGATCTTTGAGGAGTTGTCTAAAATAAGGGTGAACAAGGCAATGGGCCCTGACAGAATACACCAAAGAGTTCTAAAAGAACTTAGGGATGAACTTGCCGCCACACTTACTGAACTATTTAACAGTTCACTGGAACAGGGGATAATACCACAGGACTGGAAAAGGGTATTGGCTGTGCCATTGCACAAGAGTGGTAGCATGGAGGTAGCAGGAAATTACTGTGGAGTAAGTCTGACCTCAGTGGTGGGTAAAATAAAGGAGACATTTCTTAAGGAAAGGGCAATGAACTACCTGAAAGCAAGTGGCAGCCTGACCCAAAGTAGCTTGACTTCACATCAGGATGCTCAGGCCAAACAAATTTGATAGAATTCTAGGTTACAAGAGAAGTAGACCAGGGAGCAGCAGTGGGTATGGTGTATCTGGACTTTAGTAAAGCGTTTGATACAGTCCCACACAGAAGGCTAGCCAACAATCTGGAGCAAGTTGGCATCAGTCACAAAGTAGTTAAATGGATCACAAGCTGGCTACAAGGCAGGACGCAGAGGGTTATGGTAAATGGCACCTTGTCCCAAGAGGGGAAGATGTCAAGTGGCATGCCGCAGGGGTCAGTACTAGGATCTATCCTTTTCAACATATTCATCAGTGACATCGCTGAAGAACTGAAAGGGAAAGTCTGCATCTGCAGAGGATACGAAGCTCTGCAACAGGGTGGAAACACAGGAAGGGATCGCGGAAATGGAGGCAGATATCAGGATGCTAGAGGAATGGTCCCAGAACTGTCTGTTGAGATTCAATGCCAAAAAATGTAAAGTCATGCACTTGGGTAGAAGGAACCCCTGCATGAAGTAAGTCCTAGAAGAGCAGCTACTAGAAGCAACAAACCTGGAATGGGTGTCGTGATCTCAAATGATTTAAAGGTAGGATAGAAATGCAAAAAAGCAGTATCCTTGGATGTATTGGTAGGGGTATTACCAGTAGGAAGTGTGATGTAATTCTCCCGCTGTACAGATCCCTGGTGAGACTTCACTTGGAGTACTGTGCGCAGTTCTGGAGACCATACCTAAAAAAGGACATAGACCATCTGGAAACCATGCAGAGACATGCCACCAAAATGGTGCAGGGTCTGCACCACGAAACATATGAAACTAGGCTCAGCCTGCTAAATTTATTCTACCTCAAGCAGAGGAGGAACAGAGGAGACATGACTGAGACATTTGAATTTGTTAAGGGGATCAACACAGTACAAACAAGGAACCTCTTCCGGGAAAACAGTACTACACATACTAGAGGACACAGCATGCACCTGGTGGGAGGTAAATTCAAAATAAATGTTTGGAAGTAGTTTTTCATGGTGAGGGTGGTGGACCCTTGGAACAGCCTGCCACTGAAGGTAGTGGCGGCCAAGATGGTCAGTGAATTTAAAGAGGCATGGGATAAAGAGTGTGGTCACCTTAGCAAGACAAATTGATAGTTGGGGGTACAAAACCAAAGTAGACTGGATGGACCACACAGTCTCCTTCTGCTGGCAAATTCTTATGTTCAGATCCCACCTGCATCTTCCTAGAAACCACATCTATTCCCAGTACCCACCCTGGTCAGACAGACTAGAAGCAGCATGGAATGGTTGGATTGGGAAGTGGTGAGATAAGACAATTTGTTCAGTTACTCCAGCCAGCATGGCAGCTACAGCAGCCATCTGAAGTATCCACAGGACTGGAGCTGCTTAACACCATTCCAACACCACCTAGATCCAGGTCCAGTGTATGCCATACCAGCACTGCATCTGAATTTGTGACAACTAAAAAACTGCACTGCCCAAGTCTTTACATGCCTGCACTAAACTGACACCTACTCACTTAAGATTCCTACAAAACACATAACTCATTGGCAAAATGATAGTCCTTGATTTTCAGTCATTCTCAATGGTAAAAGACATTGATATTCAGAGACTCTTGCAAAAGAGAATCACAAATAACTTGCATTGTCTATGTACCAAACAGTATGCATGCAGATACTGATGCTTCAGAAGTGTGCAGAGGTGTGTTATGTGTATTTCACCAGTGATATCAAGCACAGCAGTGAAATCCAAAGCGTCTATAGTCTCAGTGCCCACTGGGTTGTATTCAAGTCAGGCAGCACCAGCAGCCCCTGCAGGGGTTATATTGAAGCAATAAAACCAAAAATAGCTGCTCAAACCTTTAAATTACTACACACTGGAATTCACATTTCTTATAAGGGGTGCTGCTAGATGGTGACAAACAACAAACAAAGCAAAAAGACTAGCGCACGCCCCCACCACATAGCATAACATTAAACTTTCAAATGCCAAAATGGCTATATTTATTAAACTCCACGTGAGAGGGTCTTCTTAGTTTCAGTCTGAAATTCCAATTTGAGTGAGCTAATACTCGCGTCAAGGTGGGGCCCTTCGATTTAATCCTACCATCAATGCCTCAATGGCTACTAGCTAACTGCTTTTATACTGTGCTCCCAGCAGGGATTTTGCACAGGTGATTTAACTTCTCATTTTATACTGTGCTCCCAGAAGGGATATAACACAGACATTTTAAAGGGAGCATGTTATAGAATCCCTGCTGGGAGCACAGTATAAAAGCAGTAAGCTAGTAGCCATTGAGGCATTGGAAGGTTAGGGACTAAATCGAAGGGCCCCACCTTGACGTTGGTGATTTAGCTCACTCAAATTGGAATTCCAGTCTGAAACTAAGAGGACCCTCTCCTCACATGGAGTTTCAAAGTAAATCTAGCCATTTTTGGCATTTGAAATTTTAAATGTTATGCTATGTGGGGGGAGGAGGGTGTGCGCTAGTCTTTTTGCTTTGTTTGTTATTTGTCACCATCTAGCAGCACCCCTTATAAGAAATGTGAATTCCAGTGTGTAGTAATTTAAAGGTTTGAGCAGCTATTTTTGGTTTTATTGTTTTACTTGAATTTGGGGAGTTTATGGTGCTCCTCTATAGCATGCTCCTTTTAAAATGTCTGTATTATATCCCTTCTGGGAGCACAGTATAAAATGAGAAGTTAAATCACCTGTGCAAAATCCCTGCTGGGAGCACAGTATAAAAGCAGTAAGCTAGTTGCCATTGAGGCATTGGAAGGTTAGGGACTAAATCGAAGGGCCCCACATTGACGTTGGTGATTTAGCTCACTCAAATTGGAATTCCAGTCTGAAACTAAGAGGACCCTCTCCTCACATGGAATTTGAAAGTAAATATAGCTATTTTTGGCATTTGAAATTTTAAATGTTATGCTATGTGGGGGGGGGGTGCACTAGTCTTTTTGCTTTGTTTGCTATTTGTCACCATCTAGCAGCACCCCTTATAAGAAATGTGAATTCCAGTGTGTAGTAATTTAAAGGTTTGAGCAGCTATTTTTGGTTTTATTGTTTTACTTGAATTTGGGGAGTTTATGGTGCTCCTCTATAGCATGCTCCCTTTAAAATGTCTGTGTTATATCCCTTCTGGGAGCACAGTATAAAATGAGAAGTTAAATCACCTGTGCAAAATCCCTGCTGGGAGCACAGTATAAAAGCAGTTAGCTAGTAGCCATTGAGGCATTGGAAGGTTAGGGACTAAATCGAAGGGCCCCACCTTGACGTTGGTGATTTAGCTCACTCAAATTGGAATTCCAGTCTGAAACTAAGAGGACCCTCTCCTCACATGGAGTTTGAAAGTAAATATAGCCATTTTTGGCATTTGAAAGTTTAAATGTTATGCTATGCATGGGGGGGGGGAGTGCAATAGTCTTTTTGCTTTGTTTGTTATTTGTCACCATCTAGCAGCACCCCTTATAAGAAATGTGAATTCCAGTGTGTAGTAATTTTAAGGTTTGAGCAGCTATTTTTGGTTTTATTGTTTTACTTGAATTTGGGGAGTTTATGGTGCTCCTCTATAGCATGCTCCCTTTAAAATGTCTGTGTTATATCCCTTCTGGGAGCACAGTATAAAATGAGAAGTTAAATCACCTGTGCAAAATCCCTGCTGGGAGCACAGTATAAAAGCAGTTAGCTAGTTGCCATTGAGGCATTGGAAGGTTAGGGACTAAATCGAAGGGCCCCACCTTGACATTGGTGATTTAGCTCACTCAAATTGGAATTCCAGTCTGAAACTAAGAGGACCCTCTCCTCACGTGGAGTTTGAAAGTAAATATAGCCATTGTTGGCATTTGAAAGTTTAAATGTTATGCTATGTGGGGGGGTGCACTAATCTTTTTGCTTTGTTTGTTATATTGAAGCAGACTGCCTCACTGAAGGACAACAGTAGAGGAAGTGACTAATTTAATGTCGGTCATAGAGGGAAAGCACAGTGGGAAAAACATTCTATATCTCATCCAGTCACTGCTAGACATCTATATTTATTTATTTTATTTAGCTTTTGTTGACCAGGTAAATGCACTAGACAAATCCTGCTTATTTTCAGACATGACCTGGGGGAAGGGGATACAGATGAATGCCAATTGACCTTGAAGCACATTAAGCTGTTGGTGGTATTTTTAGTGAATGAGGGAAATTTGGCCAGGACACCGGGGAAATTCCCCTACTCTTTTCGATAAGTGCCATGGGATCTTTAACATCCACCTGAACTACCACCAATCCAGACAGATGGGACCTCGGTTTAATGTCTCATCCAACAGATGACACCTCAGAAGTGCAGCACCCCTCTCATGCTGCACTACAGTGTCAGTACTGGGATATTAACCGAAGTGCCAGATGTGGGAACTGAACCCACAGCCCTCTGATCTCCCGGCCTCAGAGACAAGGGTGCTACCTACTGAGCCACTGACACTGTCATTAAATACACAATCATGATCTGGAGGTGGGTGTGTTTGTAATGGACCATGCAATAACATGCTTAGGGTGATGGATAATGGGGATTTCTGTTACTCAGTCTGTTTTGCACATGTACTAAATAATGAAATCTGGTGAAGAGTCATGTGCTTGACAAATATGCACAATTAAAAAACACTTGATACTGCATGGGACATCAAAAGATATTAACATAATTGCCACAAATGTGCTGATCTCCTCTGCCATTACTCATGGAAGTAAAATATTCCTCAGAATTGCTTAGTTAAAAATGTTTTCACAGAGTGGAAACTCCATTATTTACATGTTGAAGAGACACCTACAACAGAAAAGTTTTGCTATTAACCAGTAATAGTAGATCTTCAAGGGAATCTTCCTCATGGAACCAGACCTTTAAAACTGTAAGCTGTCAGTGTTAGGACCACACCAGCACTTTTGCCTAGCTTGGTTCGCCCATGTTGATGTATGTTGGCATCACCTATAAAATGTGGGTGGCACCATACCTCCTCTGTTTCCTGCCCGAGACTAGCTTGAAGTTGTACCTTACCTACTGAAATGGGAGACCAAAACCACAGCCTGGCTAACAAAAAAGATGGCAGTTCCAGAAAGCAAGAGCACATTTGAAAAGGCACAGAAAAGGGGAGGACCAAGTGTAAAGTAATGGACATGTCTTCCAGAGTAACAAAACTGTCTTATTCAAGAACTTCTCTCTTCATGTAGCAACACCTTTGGAATGATTCCTAAACAGTAAAAAACAGTAGTGTGGGAGGAAATATAGACAACAGGGATGTATAAGACCCCTAAGAAAATAGGCTTTGGAGGATTGCAGTGCCTAAGCTTGTCAATCTACAAGACACCAGATCCAGACTGTACTGTTTAGTGCAAGTGTGTACAGAACTCCACGTAGTGGCAGGGCATATGTCAGCTGCCAAGACTAAATAAAAACAAGCCACTGAAGTATCCATGCCATTGATGGCATGCCAATGGTCAGAACCAGGAAGATCCTTGTTCTGCTTCTAGTAATAAAACGTGCTGCAGGTTGCCAACCATTTGGAAAGGCACTGCTTTAAGATACAGGTGCCCACCATCCTGTGTACAATAGAAACAAAAATCTGAGAGGACATTCTGCAATCCATCATGTGTGCCAAATAGAAGTGTAAAACCCTATGGACATTAAGAGGTTGCAGGATAACTTCTTGAGGGGAAGGAAAACACAAGAAAGTGAATAGTCTCGATTAGTGTGAACTAAGAAACTGCCTTGGGAAGAAACCTAGGATGGGTATATAATGAAGCCTGATCCTGGTGAAACACAAGGTAGGGTATCTGCAGGCAAAGCCTGCAGCTCAGTAACTCACTGAGCAGAGATAATCACCACCCAAGAAAGAATTTTTTCATGAAAGAAAATACATAGCATACGTAGCACCAGATTCAAAGAGGGGCCTAATAAGAGATTCCTCAAGCAAGTTAAGATTCCACACCAGAACCAGCCTATGGTTTGGAGGTTGCCAAAATAGGAGCCCCATGAGGAACCTGTGTGACAACTCCAACTAGGCCACAATCTTTTCCACTACGAGCACAAGAAAGACTGAAAGATGTATCTTTACTGAAGAGCAGTGGTGGCCTGAGTCCAATAGGTTCAAAAGAAAACTGCACCAGGGTTCTAGATACACTGCAAAGACTGAAATGTGTCCATCTCAGGGAGTAGGTATGCCAGGCAGCTGTCTTATGAGCAACAGGTGGAACATCTGAAACCACCTGGGTAACCCTGATGCAAGACAATTCTACATCTTATTAACCAGCATAAAGCTGCAGGGATCAAAGATACAAGTGCAAATTACTGCCCTGGTCCTAAGACTGCAGACCTACTCATAGAGAAAGCAGGACAAGGGGCAACACTGCAATCTGCCCTTGCATAGGAACTGCATTTGCCTGGCCTGAATCGGGCCTCTTGAATCTGCATGGCCCTATCTTCCAGAATCTTAAACAATGCCTGCTAAGTCAGATATATTAGGGGAAAGGCAAACAGAAAGTCCTCTTTTCAGGATAGGAACAATACTTCTCACTAAAAACATTTAGGCCCTGGAGTGAAAGAGAGCAAAATATAGCATTTTCCATTGGGTGGGGACAAAAAAGGTCTAACTTGGATGACCCCAATGAACAAAGAGGTTTTCAATTGCATATTCCTGGAGTTCATACTCATGGAACTGAGCAACCAAACTGCTGGGAGACTCAGGCAGCTGGGCAAAAACATGGCAATGATGTATACACTATGTATCAGATCCTACTCTATTACTCATATTGCTTCTCTGCAGATGGGGTAGGAGTGCATGACTCCTTGTTTGTTGAGACAGTGCATGACATAAATGTGGCCCATCCATTAGAGGATAGACCTGAACATGAGGGGCAAAGGCCTGCAGGCCAAGAAGAACAGCCCTCATCTCCTGAATGTTGATGTTGAGTGAGCAATCTGAGGATACTATACACCATGGGTCTTGAGTATGCTCTAATGGCCCTCTGCCCATTCCGGAGACATCCATAGTGAGGCCCTTCTGTGAGGATAGATGAAGAAATGGGGACCCTGAAGCAGATGGGAACAATTTTGCCACCAACAAAGTGCCCTGCTTAAGAGGTTTATGATCAGAACTGGGTGATCCAGTGATTGGAAAGCCAGGACCCACTGAGCAAGAAGCACCCACTGGTGAAAGTACATGTGGAAATGGGCCTTAGGACTAATGGCAGTTGTCATGAGGCCCAGGAGCTGAATCACAAACCTCAGAGTGATCTGTGCTAACAGCGTGGGATTCTGGTTGCATTGTTCAAACCGAGTCATGTCCAGTACAGCATCAATAAGATAAATGCATTGGCAAGGGGTCAGAATTGATTTGGGTTCACCAAAAAAGATATCCAGTTGGTTGAACAAACTGACAAGTCCGGTATGAAGTCTGTAGAGTCACTTCCCTGAACAATTCATTGAGGAGACAATCATCCCGGTAAGGGAATACAGGCAGGGTGTGGCAACATGAAACAGAATACTGACAAAGAGCCTAAGCAAGCATGGAGTGGGAGCACCAGCATAAAAGAATCACCAACACATCTACATGAGGGTTCAGGAACAATGGAATTCAAGAATAAAGATTAATTTTTTATGACTTCAAGTCCTTCAGCAGGAGCCATACATTGTTAAAAGAAAATAAATTATTGACATGAAAGGGTGAGTTAAGAACTGATTTTTGAACATTGGTAGCAAACCCAGTCACAAAGAGTCATGAATACCAGTGAAGGAAGATGTCAAAAGCAGCAGCATGAGTGGAAGCTTCTTTTTACTGACCTCCAAACTACATGCAACACACTGCTGGACTCCAGCTTTAGCAGAGCCATTAGGCAATTTATCAACCACAGTAGAAAAAGACTTCCATAAACTATTCTAATGTTTAATAATGGAAGCCTGGTAATTGGTATTACAAAGGTCAAATGAGTCAGAGGCATAAGTCAATTCATCCATAACATTCAATTTTCTTATTTTTTTTCCAGTGGGTAAAGAGCTCATGTGAAAGGGAGCCTGGGAGAGATACTGATCACTTAGTCAATGTATTTAGTTTTTTGTTGAGGGGGGAAGGAAGTATAGCCAATCCTGCCTATTTTAGCTTTGTCCTGGATGAATATACATGCAAACCAGCTAGAAATTAAACAGCTTAAGCTGTTGGTGATATTTTTGTGAATGAGGAAGGTTTGGTCAGGACACTGGGGAAATTCCCCTACTGGACGTTGGTAGGGGGAGCAGCTGGCTTATCGGTATGGCCACTTTGCCTCTGTCAGTGGATGGTATGGATGTCGCTGAGGCAGGGGAGAGGGCCTGGTCCCCTGCACTCAAAAATCCAGAGACTATCATGGTTCTATGAGGAGAAGACGATTTAGCAGAAAAACTACAGGTTTCGGATGAATCGGAACATTTACCAGCTTTAGTAACTACAACAGATAAAATGCACCAGTATTTGAGGACTGAACACCAGACAAGTGAATTTTCTTCTAGTAAACCATGTGATGTAAACCTGACATTTGATATGGAAAAACCAATCCAAAACTCAGAAGAACTTACGATTGTAGCTGGTAGTTCTGATAACAGATACCAGCCTTATGGATGGGCCTGCTGACAGCGCTGTCAAGTTCAGTGATGCAGTCACATCAAACGATGGTGCTGCATTAGAGCCTGTGTGTCTACCCTGTCAAACACATGAAAAATGGGAAAAACTGGCTGGCAGTGAAATCGCTAAGAGTAGCAAGTGCCAAAAGCCATTCCCTTTTCGGAATGTGGTTTCAAATGGAGTTCATCAATATCATGATACAAATGTGGAGAAAGTTATGTTACCTCAAGTACCTAAGCTGATTGAAGCTCAGCAAATGGATGAACAAAACTTTTCACGATTGGCTCCCATAATGTTGTTAACAAGGGAACAAGGACTCAAGGTGGTGTTCATATTGATATTATCTATCAAACAAACCCTTTGACCCAAACACAAGTGACTACTTTCTCTTTTCAAAACAAAAGTCACACTTCAAAAATATCTCCTGAACTGTTCAAATCTAAAAGAGCAGCTTTGACAGCTGCAAACCGTAATTTGAACCAAGTACCTCTAGCACAGAATGTGGAACCTAATTCAGTGGCAGTACAAAATCCCTCAACCTCTGCTCTTATTCAGCAAGCCTTTTCTCTCCCTTCCAGTACAGAGGACAAAACTGATATCTGGTCCCCAAATACAGTACTAATGAAATCCGAATGGAAAATGTGGCCTGCAGGGATAAGGGTTCCAGACCCGGATTGGCCTTCCACCTCCCACTTGTCTTCATGCCCAACAGAATGGTCTCCTGTTATTGCTGAGCACACTAGTAGGTTTATTTCAAATCCTCTTGATCTAAAGACTGAAGTCATTAAAGGTCCTTTACCATCCGATACAGAACTTGGACAAAATAATTCACAGGAAGCAATAGATGTTAGTGCAAACCCTGAGGTCCCCCCTCAACCTAGACCTCTTCTCTCTGATCTCTTTTCACAAAAAAAGAAAGGAGCAGCACCTCGGAGAAATGCTGTAAGGATTCGATATAAAGGGGGCATAACTGAGAGACCAGACTTGAGTGTTTGTGGGCAAGCATCTCCTGAAGGAATCCTTGCAATTTTCACCCAAAGATGTATTTGCTTTTATTAACATTTCAGGGGAAGACAACTATGATGTTAGTTTTAGATCCCCTTATTTGTTAGATCTTTTCTGGCAGAGGTATAATCAGCTCAAATTTTCCCCCCGTGGTCCTCTTTTGTACTTACACCATTAACTCAATCCTTAATCAAATATGTAACTGTGATGTTTAGGAACGAGGGGGGTGCACATGGAAGATATCACTTTTTGGCTTTCCCAGAAATGTGAGGTCTTGAGTGCTCCTGAAGCAGTGTTAGATATAGAGTTTTTCTGGACTGGTAGTTGGAAGTATAAGGTGAAACTAAGACAAACTGACAATTAAATTGATCATATTCCAGATTCTTTTACTTTTGGTAGAGATAGGGGAGTTTGTTTTTATGCAGGGCAGCCTCGGGCCTGCTGTAAGTGTGGGGACTGACACATCTCTCTAGCTTTTGTGATACCACTCGGTGTGAGATATGTGGGGAATTAGGCCACAGTAGTTTTCAATGTGCAAATATGGTAAAATGTGATTTATTTGAGGAATCTGGGCACGGATATAGAGATTGTCCTTGGGCAGCCAAGAACAAGGCCACAGTCATTAGTCCTGAGCTATTGATATAAAAACCCAAGATGAGGCCTTTGCAAAAATTAAAACAAAGTGGCCTGTGGGGGGCAGGCCCCCCCCAAGGAAGATGCAACATCTGGGAAAGAACTCACTCCAGATACAGGTTTTCTTTCAAAGCAAGAGACAGAGATAAAGACTCTAGATATTCATAATACAGATGATTTTCCTCCTGTTTGTTATCAGGAGTCTGAGCCTTTAAATCTCAAAGTTCTACTCCTAAATAAAAAAGGGTAACTAGGAGTTCTAAACCCCCTCCTCCTTTACATCCACCCCTCCCCAACCTCCCCCAATTTCTGAAAAACCCTCTATTTTTTAAATAGATAACTCTTATGCCATTTTGGATACAATGGGAGGGGACTCTGACATGGATATAGGAATTACCTGCCCTTCACAATCCTCTGAGAGTAAAACATCCCAAAATAATTATAAAGAGAAAAAAAAACAAAAGAACGAAAAAAGGGCCTTGAATAAACTCTTTTGGCTAAATTCAGTGTTGGGTCCTTAAACTGCAACAGTTTATTGAATAAATTCAAAAGAACTGCTCTTTTCCAGTTCCTACATCAGGGGAATTTGGATGTTTGTTTTCTACAAGAGACATGGCTTTATAATTTAGACCATTGCTGCTTTGTAACAACTGAATGGATATGGGGACCTTCCTATTGGTCCTTTGGATTAGATAGAGCAGATGGTGTAGGGATTCTTTTTGGCTCATATAATTTTACTCTAAGGAAACTAATATAACTAATACCCAGAAGATTATTAATAATAGATGGGATTTGGAAACAGGCTAATTTTTGATTTATAGTTGTTTATGGGCCCCAGACTAAAGCTGGTCGGGTCAACCTATTCAATGCCCTTTTACCCTTTTTAGCAACTACTAGTTATATTATCCTGGGAGGAGATTTTAACTCTGAATTTCATCTTCTAGTACAAGCAAAGCGGCCAAAAAAATATATTGTGATTCGACTGCACTAGAGAGAGTTATAAATTTGGCAGGTTTGAAAAATGGTAGGAATTACCAAATGGAGGGGCTATTATACACCTTTAGGAAAGGGAAATTATCTTTGACAATTGATCACCTTTCCTTTTCAAATAATTTCCCCTCCCTCATCCATAATAACTGTTTAACTGAATTTTCAGACCATTTATTAATTACTTAAAGTTTTTGTTCTTCCCCTTTTAGAAACAGGAAGAACTCCGGATGGAAACGTAATACAGTAGCACTACAGGACCCTAGGGTTGTGCAAGGCATTACAACATTGTTATTGGCTCAAACATCAGTAGCTGAATTATATGATGATTTATGGGTTTGGTGGGAGGATACTAAAAATTATGTTAAGATATGGTTTCAAAAGTATGGGAAACATAGGGTCACAACTCAAGTTCTTCATTACCTATCTTTAAGAGGGAAATTGCAGGAATTATTTTCTAAAGACAATACTTCTAGAATTGATTTCTCTTCACAAATTGGCCAACTTAAGCAAAAAATGAGGGCATGCCAATATGCTAGAGCACAGACTGCATACAGAATTGTTCTTTGGAACACAAAATGTCCAATAGGAGATCCCTTTGAGGCTTTTAAAGATAAAAGAAATTCCACAGGTTTGGAAACCTTACAAAATGATAAAGGAGAGCTTAAAACCTCCTCTATTGACTTGTATAATACTATTCAGGATCATATTATGAAACAAGAACCCTCTAAAATCCCACAACATATGGAAATCATGAGATTTCTTCAACATACTGATGTACCTCAGTCCTCTGACTTGGACTTTTTTTAAACTAACTACTCCTATAGTGGGACCTGAAATTCTAAAAGTTATATCTTCTTTAAAACTAGGGGAGTCCCCAGGCCTGGACAGTCTTCCTTATGAATTTTATAAATGTTTCAGAAATATATTGCTGTTATACCTTGAAAAAGTTATTTTTTTTCTGCAAATAGCCCCTCATTTACCCTTAAGATTTATGTCAGGGTTACTAGTATATATTTTTAAGGAAGGGGATAAAACAACATTGAACAACTGGTGGCCTATTTCAATTCTAAATTCAGATTTTAAGATCTTGTTTCAGAGACTTAATATAAGACTTAGAGCAGTTTCTAGTGACTTGTTATACCCCCTACAATATTGTGGAATACCCAGTAGAAAAATTCAATCTGTTCTAATAATTAGAGAAATAATTGAATTTTCAGATAGAGGCTCATCATGAAGCTGTATTATATCCCTAGACCAAAATAAGGCCTTTGACAGGGCATTTCGGCCTTTTTTTATCTTCTGTACTAAAATATTATGGAATTCCCCAAGGGTTTATAAAATGGATTCAATTAATGTATGAAACTGTTCTAGTCTACCCAGTTATTAAAGGGGAATATTATTTTCCCATATTAATTAATTTTGGTGTTAGACAGGGTTGCCAATTAAGCCTCTTACTTTATGCATTTTCTCTTGACCCATTGCTCAGGAGCCTGGCTCTTTTTGATACTCTTTTAGGTATATCAGGGAATATGAGAGGGGGATACTGTGGTTGCCCAAGCCTATGCAGATGATATCTGTGTTTTTCTACCTAAAATAAATCACATTTCTGTTGTAATAGATGGTATAAGGAAATATGAGAAGGTTTCTAACTCCAAATTAAATCTAGGGAAATCTAGGGGTCTTCTTTTTGGTCCTGTAATAGATGACCAAATAAATATATCTGGAATTCTTGTTTCCTCTAAACCATGTAAAACACTTGGTATACTTTTTGGATCCCAGAATCTCCCTCTAGAAAATTGGGAAATAGTCCTAAAAAAGTCAGAAATTAAGATTCAGAGGTGGAAAGGGTGGAGATTGTCAAAAAAAAGGGTTTCTGTAATTAAAAAAATTATCATTCCTGGGTTTCTATATGTTGCCATGATATACCCCCTCCTTTGGTTTTTGAAACACGCTTATATGCCTGCTTCTTTTCCATGTTGTCAGGAAGTAGGCTTAACCCCAGTAAGCGGTGTTATACTTATTTATCCATTTCAAAAGGAGGATTAGACATGGTGGATTTTTTTAACTTTTTTTCCATGCCTTATTTCTCTCTCAGAATTTTAATTTTGAGCCTTGTTTTCCAACAGCTTTACAACAATTATGGGAATTAAATCATTTTTAACATTTCCTTGAAATATGGGAAAACCTTCCCCCTAAGATCCCAAAATGTGCCCAGGTTCCACTGTTTTTTAAACCTCGTGCTCAGAAATTGTTCAAATGATTCATATCTCACCTATTTGTAAGAAATAACATAGGACCTAAACTATATAACTCTATTATTTGGAAAATTTACCCAGATAAGCCTGAATTTGTCAACTGTTCTCCCTTATTAAGAGAGTATGCCATTAAACAACTAAATAATCCTAGAATACCTTATAAGATGTGGCAAGTTTTATGGCTTTCTGTTTATGGAAGAATAAATATCAAGGGGAATGCTAAACACAAAATGATAAATGAAAGGTACTGTCCTTATCTTCAGTGCCAGGCTACAAAGGAGACTATGGATCATTTCTTATTCAAATGTACCTATGCAAAAGGTTTATGGAAATTTTTGAGTATTAAACTCAATTTTAGTTGGTTAGTAAAATTGGATTAACAGACTTTAAATTTTTTTTGGTTTTTTTCCCATCTAACTGCTTATTATGATTCAGATAATAGTTTTCTTTTGTTGTTTAAAATATTATTTATGGCAGGCAAGAAGCCAGTGGGTTTTGCAGCAAAAATGTATGCCCTAGGAGACTTTTCTATATTCTGCTAATGGATGCAATGCAATTAATATATTTGAAGGCTAAGGAAATCTCTTCCTCAAAGCAAGTCTTTAAATGGTGAAAAGGGTTGCACATTTTTATTAAATATAAGTAAAACAAAGAGAGGAGAAAAATTACAGTTATAACTAGTGCCAGTATATGTTTCTTCTTATGTATGCGGGTAAATATGAGTTGAGCTTCTATATATCTTATGATATTGAACGGGATTTTATGAAGCATAGTTTATTTTTTTTGTTACTGATGTATTGTTACATGTTTTCTATGATTTTTTTCTCTCCCCCCCTTTTTTTTTTCTTATCAATTGATGTGTTAATGTATTAATATGGCTTGGATATGTTTTTTGATGTATTTTGATGTATTTTTCAATAACCCCCCCCCACTCGCCTGTAGGGAACCTTTTCCATCCTGGCATTCTGTCAAGATGGCTGCTTTGGTGGAGATGGAGAAGCAAATGGATGCCCGGGAGACTGGGGAGAAGGTCTCCTCTCCTGCCTCACCTTTACACGAGACCAATCTTTTCTATGATGCTTCAGAGAATACTGGTAAAAATCTATCTTTGGGAGAAATGAGAAAGCAAATACCTTTAACTGTTACAAATGACAGTTTTAATCCGAGACCTGGGACACCGACTGATGGACAGCAACATGGTATACTCTCCATAGATCAACTACAAGCTTTGCTGAATGAAGAAGAAAAGCACTTTGCACTTAGGTGCCAGGAACCTGCACTTGCAATCTCTGCAGCAAGAACAAACACTACAGTGACCACGCCCGCCTCAGTAAAGCAGCTACCTACAGCTACACCAGCATCAGGAACAGTTTCCGATGGCTGTGTAGTGACGCAGAACACTGTTGTGCATGACAGCCGCTGGAAAAAGAAAACACACTTCTGGAACAAACTAACAGTTTAAAAGAGGCTAACACTGCAACTGGACTTGTCAGGGAAGCACTGGGAATGGCAAGTACAGACAATTTGTCTGGCCTAAGACTCTCCCTGAACTCTACAGACACAGCACTGAGTAAAGATAACTGGAATGTGAACACAGCATTAGGAGGAGCTGGTTGGGTGTAAACTGAGTCAGGTAAGAGGATCTCTGGTCCAACATCAATTGTAAGATCTTCCATAAGACGGCCTGTAATCACTGAAAGATCTGTAGCACTTAATACAGAACCTTTTTTGCAACCTTCACATACTTCAAATGCTACTGCCTATACCACTGACTCTCCTTTAACTTTACCAAGAGAACTTCAGCTGACAGATAACCCAGTGCTTCCCTTTACTACTGAAGCACCTGCACAAAATATGCCAAGTGAGGAAACAAATATTTCCTTGCCCATGAGCTCACCTACTTCTACTGAACCAATGCAAACAGCTGCAACAGTAGGGCCCCCAGACGCACCTCTTAATAGAATTAATAGAACTTTTTCTAGACTGTATGCTTCTTTGCTCCATCAACCTATCTACCCTGCAAAGAGATGCATTGCTGTCAGACTCTTGTACAGAGGAGGCATGGACACATTTCTTGACTGAGTCTTTGTGGCAAAAACTTTATTAAAAGACTCTATGAAGTTTTTTGTTAATGAAATTCATGCATTGATTCATGTATCAGGTGAAACAACCTTCGAAATCAATTTTAAGCTTAATGCAGGGCTCCAAAGGTTTTGGGCACAGTTTCATACTTGAAAACAAACTCCATTGTGGGATCCCTTTGATGCTATCCCCTTAACCAAACCACCTTATGAAACAAATAACTGTGTTATTCTGAAGTGAAGGGATTAGTGTCACTGACTTAACCTACTGGTTAAAACAGAGGTGTATAGTGTTGGGTATCCCCTGAGGCTATTTTTGATGCTGAGCATATTTGGACGGGGGATGGAGGGTAAAAATCATGCTATATTCTTCTGATACAGGTTTATGTCATCTACCTGTTTTTTTTTTCTTGTCAGAGACAGAGGTGTTTTGTTTTATGCAGGCCAACCCAAGGCCTTCTAGAAATGTGGATCAATGGTGCACTTAAGCAGTATTTGTGATCAAGTTAAGAGTACATTGTGTCAGGAACTGGGGCATGCTAGTGGTTATTGTCTTAATGAACCTAAATGTAACCCCTGTGACAGTTTAGGCCACAAATACCAATGTTGCTCCTGGGCAGCCCATAATCAAGCAGACCCTTCTGATGATACTGAACAGTGTCTGCTCATTGCTATTGCATGAAGAGCAATCTTTCCTAGAGCACATCCAGTGGTTTCTGCAGAAGCACCCCCCAAGAACAGGACTAACAACCCATGGTTAACAATATTTCAGAACAGACTGCATCAGCTTCTCAAGGTAATGTAGTGACTATGGAACAAGACCCCCCAACCTGGAGAATCCACCTCAACTAACCCCACAGCTATGCCACCTCCCCCCTAAGCAGATTGCAACCAAAAGCAAAAGGATTACCAGGCATAGCTAGACTCAAAACCAATCTGCTTCAAAAATCCCCAAAACTACTGAACTGACTCTGTCTAACCAGTTTGAAGCATTTCAGAACACCACCGAAGTGCATGATGCTGACTCTGAGGACTCTTCACTTTGGTTCTGTCAATTGAACCTCCTCTCTGACCAAGAGGTGAGTGCACAGCTTCCCAAAAAAATCTGTGAAAAAGCAAAGTAAGCTACGAAAGGCAAATAAAAAGCCTCCCTGAGGGAACAAGTCAGATTAGTAATGCTTCTTTTCACTCAAACTTCTTATGGCACATACATCTCTGGCTTTATGTACTATTAATGTTAATAGTATAAAGAGCTGTAGGAAAAGACAAATAGTAATGTCTTATCTGCTCTCTAGTTCCTTTGATGTTTTGTTTCTGCAAGATACAAGACTTCACACTATTGCAGAAATAAGAACAGGGCTCAAAGCATAGTATGCAGGCCCATCCTACTGGTCCATAGGGACAGATACTTGTTCAGAGGTGGGTATCCTTTTCAGGACACAATTACAAGTTCACTTAGTCAAACTAGTGGATCTTCTGCCTGGAAAGGCTTTGATTTTAGACACAGAAATTAATAATACATACCATAGATTCATAAATACATATGCACCACAGACAAAGGCTAATAGAATCACTTTATTTCACACAACTGAGCTTGCCATTTAAAAACAAGCCAGGTTGTCCCATGGTCCCAGCCAAAAAGATGCAAAAGGAAAGGGGGAGGGAGAGTAAGAGGGGGATGGATAATGACATCGCAGGAGGCAAGAGAGGGCAATATGACTAGGTGCAGGGCTCACTGGCCATTGGCCAAGGGTAGGGGCTACCAGGGGTCCTAATCAGGGGTCCTTAGGTGTTATATGATGGCTGGTAGCCCTCTGGGAACCCTCTTTCTTGCTGATAAAATTCAAGTTCTGAATCTCAGCACATTGTTGGCAATCTGAGAGGTAAGGCACTGCCAGAGGAATCCTAGGTCTTTAGGCCACATGGAGCCCAGTGTTTAATTAGTCATTATTTATGCTGTAAGTAATGTGTAGCTAAAAGTGCATTATTGCCTAAGGGGTTCAGAGGCATGGAGGTTTTGCTGTTAATGTTTTCTGCAAGAAATCCCAGGTTCGAGGCCACGTGGAGCCAGGGGTTTGTTCAGATGTTTTTTTCTCAAAAAAAGAGAAGATGGTAGCTCTCGTTTAATGTAGGTGATTTCACATTTGCTAGAGGTTGTAATGATAGCGCTGTGTAGGATACTCTGTTACCGCAACCGAGTGAGGGTGGTTTAATCTTCAAATAAGCTCCGGCTAGATTTTTAGTGTCCTGACTGGCTTAAGTAGAGAGTGTGTTTTTTTTTTTTTGTTTGTTTTTGATTTTGGTTTTTTTTTGTTTTTTGTTTCCAGTAGCTTGTCCAGTATTGTAGAAGTGGGCTGGGGGGTTGCTGGGACAAGCGCGAATGCCAGTTTCACAATCCAGGTGGTTTTGCTGCAATTTAGGGCTGATTCAGCCCATGGATGGTAATAGTCTTCAGTAGCTGTGGCGGGTTATGTGCATGGGGCCATTCCATGCAGAGATGTGCTCATTGGAGGGCGCGGGGAAATAGAGGCCTCTGTGGTGAAGCAGGGTTTGCTAGAGGGGAGCACCATATATCGGGGAGGAGGCCGTAGTGGTGCCAGAGCTGCAGGTTGCAGCAGGATGTAGCCACATGGCCATGATGATGCCAGTAATGGCCTGCAGATGCAAGGAGGCCACGTGGGCCATCAGACCTGGGAGGACAGTTTGGGCAGTCATTTCAGTCCTAGCTGAAGGTCCGGGAAGAGCATGAAAGAGACACTACATCCCAGTCTAGGGGATTTTGGGCAGCAGAAGAGTTTTGTTTAAAAAAAAAAAAAGATTAAATGGGCTTGCCAGCACTGGGATTCCACAGTGATGTAACATGCCAGAGAGAGCAAGGGCAAGGGATGGCTCAGGGCTGGAAACTGGAGCTATTGCCATGGCATATGCAGCCATGGGCCACGTGGCACAATATGGGAATAGGCCATGAGGCCTTTCAGTTGGCACTCCAGGGGGAGGCATTTGCAGTTGAAAAGGGGGAGGTTGGTGGCCTTGTGGCTCTGGTCATTCTGCAGAGGTGCAGGAACAAGAAAATGGATGGCTACTCAGGCCACAGCTAGAGGTAATGGCCGGTGATCGGGGGGATGGGGAAGGGTTTTTCTCCACATTGGGCCTGGCAGGTCAGAGTAGGCCTGGAGACATAACAACAGGGATGGCACAAAGGATGATGGAGGGTTTTGCGGCTGTGTGAACCAGTTACCAGGGCCTGCTGTGGGAGAAGTGCCATTGTGTCTTTTAATGTAAACATGATGCTGGATAAATGCAGGCAGAAGGGTCCACAGTGTAACATATAGCCCAAAACTCAGCACCTCCAACAGCACAGCATCATCCTTTCCTTCTTTGGGAGGAAGAGCCTCTCCAGTACTGCATTGCATGGTTTTGGTTTTGGGGTTATGTGATCACCTAAATGCGTGGATTTGTGGGCCTGCAGGGTTGGGCAGTAGCTGGGCCATCTGAATTTGCAGTTGAGGGCAAACAGGGTGCATGATATCTGGTGCAGGCATGATGGTAAAAGCTATTATCCCCCCGGGCTAGTACATGTGGAATAGAGGTTAGTACTGGGCTGAGGAGCTTCCCAGCACAGACCTCTAGGGTGGGGGGGGGTGTTCAGTAATTCGGGGCCAGTCCTTCTTGGAGTAGGTGTGTCGATGAACAGGGCCTTTGCTTCATTTGGGAACGGGGCCTACATGGGAGGCCTGAGACAGGGAAAGATCAGAACCCAAAAGTGTGGGCCTTGAAGGGGATATCGCCACCCAAGAAAGGCAGTATATTGTCAGGATATAGGGAAATAAGTGAATCTTGGGGGCCTTGTGGTGAGCCCCTTCTGCCACATTACGGGGGAGCAGGAGGTGTCACTGCAACCCATGGCAATGGGAAAGGTGGGCCCAGAAGGGGCCGGGGGTTCGGCAATGGCAAGGGGGGAGTGCACATGGTGGTCTCTCAGGGACCAGGAAGTGAGGATAGTGGTCACACTGGTACTCACTGTTGCTTATTACAAATTTTTAGTAGCAAGATGGATAGGATGGCACCCAAGAAGGCATCAGTGTCCAGCACCAAGATGATGGAGGGGGCAGTGAAGTTAATGAGCCAAATGACGGAGTTGGTGGAAGCAGCCAAGAAGAGGGAGGCAGACGAAGAGGCCCAGAGGAAAAGGAGGAAGAGGAAAGAGAGGGCAGGTGGTGGAAAGCTGAATAAGTGGCCCAGGAGAGTGGGAACCTCTTGCCTGCCTTGGCCCGTCTGTACTGAACCAACTCTGTCGGGGGCCTAGGCTGCACAGTGGTAAGGATAATGTGAATTTCAACAATGAAGGGTACTTAAAAGAATATTTGGAGGGTCTGCTGGGGGACATGGGGGAGGAAGGGATGAAGAAAATGGAGCAGGAGCTGCAGGCCTTCAAGAATGGGGGCAAAAAGGAGGAGGGAGGGGCAGAGAAAGTGAGGGGCCAGGAAGTTGTATGATGGGCCACCAGATTTTACTTTGGGGGACCACATTCCATCCTCTCTGAAGGAAACAATCTGGAAGAGTGAGTATGTGAATATTTTTCGTTTGGTCGACGAAGAGACAGCCAAGAAGTATGAACAAAAGGAATCTGTTGGTAAGTCAGAGATGGCTGTGGCATTGGTAGTGGTCAGACACAAGATGGAGGAGGCCAAGTACAAAGGTAAGAGTATTGACACAAGGCAGGTGGGTTTTCTGATCTATAGCGCGCTGGTGTTGGAGAAGCAGACAGAGTTGGCTATCCCACTTTTGACTTAGATGGCAATCATTAAGGATGCGTATAAGGAAAACTGGGTTTTGGTTGTTTAACATATGATGAGGTGTTTCAGAAATGGATGGCGGCAAAGGGGGACCTGAGGTGGGACTGCACCCACTCGGAACTGTGGGTGAGGACCCTCTCAGGGCCAGCAGTATGGTCTGTGGTTGAACAGGCCAAGACCGCCTCTCAGGCCCTGGGTGCCAAAACCTGCTGGGCCTTTAATGGGGCATCATGTACGTGGTCTACTTGCAAGTTCAGGCATGCCTGCTCATGGTGAGTGAGGTCACATCCAGTGACAAGTTGCAGGCAGGGAGGGGATAAGGCTGTACAGGCAGGAGGGGCAACACCAGGAGCAGCCCTTTCAGGGAAAGGGGGAATGGGAATGGGGAGGGGGCTGGGAGGGACCAGTAGAGTGGAGTATAATTCCAACTACAGATGGAATTGGGGAAGGGAAGGACATGAGGTGGTGGGGGTGCACCCTAGCCTGCATGCCCATCAGACTCAGGGTGGTGGAGGCTTGGACAGAAGGCTATCCCAATGCCCAAGGGGCTGAGTGGCTGAGGGAAGACTTTTGGGGGGGTTCCCACCCTGTTTCATGGGGGGACGAGTAGGGATGAGAGCAAAAAAACTTGGGTGCAGTGAAGGGAAGGAAGCCATAGTCTGGATGAAGCTTCAAAAGGAGGTTCTGGCAAGAAGAGTGTAAAGGACTTTGTAGGAGTCCCCATCCTGTAACCTCTGGATGTCATCCGTGGGAGTGGTGCCCAAGAAGCAGGCAAGGGAATTCAGGCTCATACATCACCTTTCCTACCCGGATGAGGGGTCAGTAAATGAAGGGATCCTGGAGTGTTTGAGAATGGTCTCATATGCCTTGCTGGATCAGGTGGTCGAATTGATTAGGGCAGTAGAAGGGTCGTGACTGGCAATGACAGACATTGAGTCAGCTTTTCACCTGTTGCCAGTCCAGCCATTGCACTGGGACCTGTTTGGTTTCCAATTTGAAGGAGATTTGTACTTTAATAAGGCTATGCCCATGGGCTGCTCAGTGGTTTGCTTGACTTTTTTGAGACATTCAGCTCATGGGTACAAAGGGTATTCAGGACTCGGTATGGACACAGGTGGGTGGCCCATTACCTGGATGATTTCCTGCTGATCGGGGCCAGTCAGGCAGAGATGCAGGCAATGTTGTAGGACTTCCAGGACATGTGTGGGACCATTGGAATCGCCCTAGCAGAGGGTAAAACAGAGGGTCCAGCCCACAGACTGGAGTTCCTGGGGATTGAGGTGGACTCAGAACAAGAATGATTCCATCTGTCTGGGGACAAGGTAGCATGGCTGAGGTGGCTGTAGGCTCTGGTGGAGGGGAGGAGGAGGTTGCCATTGGTATAGGTACAGCAACTACTGGGACACCTTAATTTTGCCTGCAAGGCAAAAAGCCCAAGCAGGGCATTCACATGTATGTTGGGAGGGCCATGGGGGAGGCAAAACAACCCCACCATTGGGTGGAAATCAGCAAAGGGGTGCAGGAGGACTTCTGAGTTTGGGTGGAGTTTCTGGAGGCATACAATGGGGTGATATTCTGGCAGGAAGACTGGGCCTACAATACAGACATTGAGCTGTACACAGATGCTTCTGGGACCTTGGGGATGGGAGCATATTTTAAAGGGGAATGGATTTCAGAGGCATGGGCAGCACAGTGGAAGGAATGGGGTGTCAGCAAGGACATCACCTTCCTCAAGATCTTTCCCATGTGGGTAGCAATGGAAATATGGATTGACTGGATGAGGGGGAGGTGAATCCTGTTTTGGTGCGACAACAATGGGGTGGTGGAAGTGGTGGACAGACAGAGTGGTAATACTGAATCAGTCAGCCAAATTCTGTGATGCATGGTGCTACTGGAGTTATAGTTGAACCTGTCATTCAAAGCGCAGCATATTGAGAGGCTCCAAAATGAGGTCACTGACTGTCTTTCCCATTTTCAGATGGAGAGGTTTTGGGAATTAGTGGACATGCAGCACCATCCCAGACCAGGGTTCCAGACAGGTAGTGGGAGATTGGAGAGAAAGCAGAGGCCCTGTATAGGGGTCCTGGTCGCCAACAACCTAAGAGCTTATGAATGGGTGTGGGCAGGTTTCCAGGAGTTTTGGGCCCTACAGCACTGGGATACAGCAGAGCCGGTGCAGGAGAAACAGGTAATGCAACACATAGTGGAAAAGTGGGAAGAGGGAATGGCCCATGCCACCCTGGTGTTCCAGCTGGCAGACATCAGTTGGCTGTGTAAGGCTCAAGGGTGGGCAGATGCAGCTGGGGGAGGGCAGTAAGGTGGATGGTTATGGGATGGCAGAGGGGGAAGGGCAAGAGGCAGGATAGGAAGAGGCCCATAATGGGGCCCTTACTCACGAAGGTGATAAGGGCATTTGAACAAGTTTGCACCTCAGCAAAGGAGGCCTGCCTTTTCAAGGCCATCTTCAGTCATGGCCAGGGTGCATTCAGGATGGGGGAGGTAGTGGCTCCCAAAAAGGGGGCAGCCTCCCTGGTAGTGCAAGTCAAGAATGTCATGTGAGGCATGGACACGATGGTCATTTGGGTACCCAGGTCCAAGACAGACCAGAAGGGAAGGGGCACCTTGGTGTCAGTGCACAGGCACCATAGTGAAGGGGTGTGTGTGGTTGAAGGCATGGGGGGTATGGAAAACCTCGAGGCATGGGGGTCCTGGTTTCTGCATGGTGATGGATCTTCAGTGACAGGTTTTCCAGGTCGGGGCCATCCTGAAGAAAGCCCTGGCATTTGTGGGGCAGGACCCCAAGGAGTTTTCCCCACACTCATTCAGGAGAAGGGCAGCATCCGAGGTGGCCACAAGAGAGGTGGCAGTAGAGGAGGTAAAGTGGGCAGGGTGATGGCAATCCAACTGTTACAAGAGGTATGTGAGGTATTGATGTTGATAACTCATGTTCCTTTCTTTCCACAGCGGGGTCCAAGTGACAGGTGTGGATTATGGGGCACTCATTCATCTATTGGGTGGAGAGGTTTGTTGCCACCACAAGGAGAGGGATGCAGTTGCACTTGGATATGGAGCACATGAAGCACATGAAAGTTCAGTGGAAAGGCATCAGGGGCATGAGGTGGGCCCAGCTACTACCTTCGTTGGAGGAACTACGGGTGCAGTGGGCCAGGCCTGACTGCAACATTATTCATCTGGGGGGCAACGATTTGTGGGGTTGCTTTGGGGAGCATTGATGAGGGACACTATAGCGGACCTTGAGAGGGTAAAGAGTTGGTGGCTGGGAGTGGTGATTTGCTGGTCTGAGATCACATCCCAGTGGGTGTGGAGGGGGGCTAAAGGTGTTAAGGTGGTGGAAGCAGTGAGAAAGCTCCTAAATAGGAAGGTGGCCAGGGCAGTTACAGAGATGGGAGGGATACACATCCAGCATAGAAATATTTATTTCAAGCAGGCCGATGTGTATTGATCAGATGGGGTGAACCTGCCTGTCTGAATTTGGCATGTGCCTGTTCCTGTGACTTTTTGGGGACTTAATAGGGGTGATGAATAAAAAGAGCCTGAGATACCAGCCCACAAGGGGGGAGCCCCATCTTCCATCACAAGCAGGAGATGGGTCAGTGGAAAGTGGGTGGGAGCAGGAGGAAGGGGGAAGGAAGAAGGGGAGGGGTAGGCACCATAGGCTGGGGACAAAGGAAGCCAGGCATGGAAGTAACGGGGGAGGGTGAGGGGTATAAAGCTAGAGGGTGGATCACTGTGTCTGGACCTAGAGGTGGAAGAATCTGCATAAGTGTTTGGTACGTGGCTCTGATGATAGAGGGGGGAGCCAGATCAGAGTGTCTGGACCCCAAAAAGCAACACGAAACAGGAGAAGGATCAAGAAAGAAAGGAGAGCAGAATGGATGACATGGACTGATATGTCCAATGTGAAGAAATGGACTGATTAGTCAAATTGTAATACTGACTGTGTGTTCTATGAAATATTGGGATGTAACTATTACAACATGTGCCTTTAAAATAAATAATGCCAGCGAGCATCCAAAGTTAGAAGTTGTGGCATGAGTTATTTCTGGGGGGGATCAGGGGACAATTGGGCTTGCCATTTAAAGGCAAACCAGGTTGTTCCATGACCCCAGCTAGAAAGAGGCAAAAAGAAATGGGGAGGGGGAATAGGAAGGGCCTGACTAGTGACATCACAGGAGGCAAGGAAGGGTAATATGAGTAGGTGCAGGGCTGGCTGGCCATTGGCCAAGGGGAGTGGCTACCAGTGGTCCTGCTCAGGGGTTCTTAGGGGATATATAAAGGCTGGTAGCCCTCAGGGAGCCCTCTTTCTTGCTGATAAAATTCCCCACCCACCTGCCCTGGCAAGAAGAGGGGATTGCAAGTTTGGGAAGGCACACAGAATGGGAAGGCAAAGGAAGGATGGTTGCTTCTGCTGGGCCCTGCTAGGGCCATGGAAGCTACAGAAGGGCAGCTGGTGGGTCAGGGGGCTAAGTGGAGCCTCGTGGAGGGTGATAGGAAGTGGAAAAAGAGGGTAAGGGGGAGGGGGTGGAGCAGGGGATGGGGAAGGAAGGGGATAAGCACCATGGGCTGGGACAAAGGAACCAAGGCATGGGAGTAACTGGGGAGGGGGAGAGCTATAGAGCTAGGGGGCGGATCACTGTGTCCATAACTAGTGGGGGAGCAGTCTGGGTAAGTGTTTGGTACTTGGTTCTGGTGATGGAGAGGGGAACCAGATCAAAGTATCCAGACCCCAAAGAGCAACACAAAACAGGGGAAGGCTCAAGAAAGGAAGAAGGGCAGGATGGAAGACATGGACTGATATGTCCAATGTGAAGAAATGGACTGATGGGTCTAATTGTAATATTGATTGTGTGTGCTATGAAATATTGGGATGTAACTATTATAACATGTGCCTTTAAAATAAATATTGCCAGCAAGCATCCAAAGCTAGAAGTTGTGGCATGAGTTATTTCTGGGGGGGACCACGGGACAATTCAGCCATACTTATTATCATCCCATTAAGTAATCCTAGGGGGAGATTTTAACTGTGAGATGGATATCTGGGACAGGGGAAAGAATACCATAAATAAGAAAATATTTTGCGATATGTCTACCCTAACAAATATTATTACAGACTCAAATTTAATAGATGCCTATATGGCTTTGAACACTACACCTGAGCCCATGTTTCAAAAAGGGAATACTAGCTACGAGGATAGATTGTTTCTTCATATCACCATCACTACACATCTCTTCCACTTTTGTGGAAGAAGGAGAGTTCTCTGACCATAAAATCCTCACATTACAGATAGGCCTATCCCCGACTCACACACATGGCCCAGGTACTTGGAAATTTAGATCCTCTTTGTTGACCTGGCCAGAGGTACTACAGAAGAGTAAATAGGGAAGAGAGGAGGCACTGTGGGTCACCTTGGAGACTGGAAGTGGCACCACAATCTGCAAAGGAGTTGTAGACAGACTCCCAGGTCAGGGGGAGGGAATGGACAAGGATATGATAGAAGGCATTCTTAGGATGTCAGAGAAAGGGGAGTTACTGTTGATGGGAGACCTGAATATGCCAGATGTTAACTGGAGCACACTTGCTGCAGCCACATCCAAGAGCAGGGCCATTCTCGATGCCCTACAGACGGCATGCCTCAGACAGCTAGTTTCGGAACCCACTCATGATGGAGCAATCTTAGACCTCATACACTCAAATGGGAACAGTGATAGGATCTCAGATATAGAAGTGGGTTGCCATCTGGGAACAAGTGACCATCAAACAGTGTGGTTCACGTTAAACTCAGCTACAGAGTCAAGCCATACAAAAGTGAGGGTACTGGACTTCAGGAGTGCTGACTTTGGCAAGATGGGAGAGTGCCTCAGCAAAGCACTAGCAAACAGGCTAGAAGGAGGGGTGGAGCAACAATGGGGAATCATCAAAACTGCCATCACAGAGGCAACAAGACTTTGTGAGAAGCAAATAAACAAATCAAAAATGAAAGAAAAAGCCACTATGGTTCTCAAAAGAGGTGGCGGGGAAAGTCAGGGAGAAAAAGATAGCATTCAGGAAGTATAAGGAAACACAGAAGGAGCAAAACAGAGAGCTGTACCAGTTAAGGCAGAAGGAAGCAGGGAGAGAAGTCAGAATAGCAAAGGCCCAAACAGAGGAAAGGATTGCCAAATTGTTTAAGAAGGGGGATAAAACCTTTTATAGGTACATCAGGGAGCATAGAAAGACAAAGGGAGGGATGGTGAGGCTGAATAGAATGAACGGTGGGTAGGCAGAGGGGGATTGGAAAAAAGCAGGGATTCTGAATGAATATTTCTACTCATTATTCACAAAAGAGAAGGGGGAGGTGCCTAATCCAATTAACAGAAGCACTCTGGATGGGGGGTCGATCCCAGTCCTTTCACAGAAGAAAGGGTTCTGAAAGAACTCCTAAAACTGAAGGTGGACAAAGCAATGGGGCCTGATGGAATTCACCCCAGAATTCTAAAAGAATTAAGGGGAGAACTAGTGAAACCACTGACTACCCTTTTTAACAAATCATGGGAGGATGGGATGGTACCCGAGAACTGGAGGAAGGCAGATGTGATTCCCCTTCACAAAAGTGGGAGCAAGACAGAGGAAGGAAACTACAGACCTGTTAGTTTGACCTCTGTGATAGGGAAAGTGATGGAATCACTCCCGAAGGAAAGAATTGTTGATACCTAGAGGCCAGTGGGGCACAGGACCCAAGGCAGCATGGGTTCACAGCGGAAGGTCATGTCAGATGAATCTAATTGATTTCTTTGACTGGGTGACCAAAGTAGTAGACCAGGAGGGGCTGTGGACATGGCCTACCTAGACTTTAGTAAGGCCTTGACACAGTCCCACACAAAAGATTAATAGTCAAATTAACCAGCCTGGGAGTGAGTCCCAGGGTGGTAGCCTGGGTAAAACATTGGCTGAACAACAGGACACAGAAGATAATTGTAAATGGAGTCCACTCTGAAGAAAGAGTGGTAACTAGTGGGGTACTGCAGGGTTCAGTACTGGGTCCAGTCCTTTTTAATGTCTTTATAAGTGACATTGCAGAGGGACTGGAAGGAAAAGTATGCCTCTTTGCATATGACACAAAGATCTGCAACAGGGTTGATACATAAGGAGGCATGGAAAGGATGAGAAGGGACTTGGCAAGGTTGGAGCAATGGTCAGAAGTATGACAGCTAGGATTCAGTGCAAAGAAGTGCAAAATAATGCACCCAAGAAACAAAAACCCAGGGGAAGATTACACAATGGGGGGTAGTAACAAAAACAAACAAGGAAAGGGACCTGGGGGTAATCATATCAGATGACCTTAAGGTTAGCAAGCAATGTGAGAAGGCAGTAGGGAGAGCTGGGGGTATGCTGGGATGCATAGGGAGAGGCATCAACAGCAGAAAACAGGAAGTTGTTATCCCCCCTGTACAGATAGTTGGTGAGACCCCATCTGGAGTAATGCATCCAGTTCTGGAGACCCCATCTCCGCAAGGACATAGACAGGATAGAGGCAGTCCAGAGGAGGGCAACTAGAATGGTGCAGAGTCTGCAAGAGAAGCCAATGAGGAGAGACTAAAAGAGCTTAATATGTATACCCTTCAGGAAAGGAGGGAGAGGGGGGACATGATAGAAATGTTTAAGTACCTCAGTGGAATCAACAAAGTCCAAGAGGGTAGCATCTTTCAGAAAAAGAGACATGCAAGAACAAGGGGACACAATTTAAAGATAGAGCGGGGGCTGTTTAGGGACAATGTGAGGAAGTATTTTTTCACAGAGAGGGTAGTGGATGCATGGAACAGCCTTCCTGAGGAGGTTGCAGGGTCTAAAACTGTGGGAGAATTCAAGAATACAGTACATGGGACAGACAAAAGGCAATTCTTGTGGGGGTAGGAAGAAATAGGCTGCTGGTCAACTAGGATCTGCGGCTTATCCTGTAGGTAGGGAAATGGGCAGACTAGGTGGGTCAAGCTGTCCTTATCTGCCATCAAAGTCTATGCTTCTATGTTTCTAAAGCATAATCCTTTTCCTAACTACAAAGAAATCAGTAGTAGACATGTACAACACTCCTGCTATCTGGTGGGAAGATACAAAAGAAGATCTGAGACAACTGTTATAGTCTCTGAGTAAATCAAGTAAAAATAATGATTATATAACATATTTACATAACAGACAGCAGTTGCAAAAACTGCAAACTTTGGCCAGAACCACCGCTTATGACTTTACTACTCAGATTCAGTTACTGAAACATGAAACGCAGACATTTCACTTATGTCAACAAAACAGCTTAGAGAAACAACAGGCCTTTGGCACCCAAGGAAGAGCAGAGGTGATTTGTCTTTTCTTATACCGTAAGAATAGAGTTAAGAATAAATCTATGACACATTTGTTAGATCAGGATGGACTGAGTTACTCTGATAAAGACAATTCATTATGAATAATTACTCAGCATGCTACCACGTTATTTAAGAAAACACAGACCATCATTAACACACTCCCAGAATTGTTTTCTGCTTCTCCTATACCCACATGCCCTAGCTATATACTGGAAGACTTAAGTAGGAATATTTCTCACTTTTAAGTAGACATGGCTATTAAATCTTTGCATGATAGCAGTGCCCCCTGCATGGATGGACTAACTCCAGAATTATACCAAATGGCTGGTAAGGAAATCTCCAAAGAATTAGCATCTGCCTTTACTTTTATATTGCAAAACAACTCCATCTCCTTGGACGTGTCAAAGGGCATGCTGATATATCTTTTTCAAAAGGGAAATAAACAACTTATTATCAATTGGAGGCCTATAAGCCTGTTAATTACAGATTTTAAAGTATTGACAAAAATTCTTAATACTAGACTGTTGCAGGCAGCTATTCACCTAATCTCACTGACCCAGTCTTGCTCCATACCAGAGAGGAAAATGGCAGATCACTTCATTCTTTTAAGGGAAATCATACAGAGAGACAACAGGAGAGGTACAGAAGGTTTTATCCTTTCCCTAGATCAAAAACAAGCTTTTGATGCAGTCAGCCATCAATACTGATGGGCAGTTTTACACCATTATGGCATCCCTGACAGGTTTATTACCTGGATCCAAACTCTATATCATATAGCCACAGTTACCCCACAGATGGATGGCTGGCAAGGGCCCTTGATACATTCTCAAAAGGGAGTTAGACAAGGGTGCCTTCTCAGACCATCACTCTATGCATTTACTACAGATTTTTGCTTAGAACTTTGAATTCTTCACCTCAAATAAAACATCTGCAAATGGACTCATACACTATTCCACACATTGCAGTAGTTTATTCAGATGACATAACTATCATGGCAAGACACACAACATCAGTAATTAGGGCCATAGATATGTGTGAACAGTTTAGCACAATTTCAGGAGCAACACTGAATTTACAAAAATGCACAGGTAGGCAGCTTAGAAAACCAGACAATCCTCTTGCTGACATAGCAAGTATAAACCTTTCATGTGATCCCATCAACATTCTAGGAATACTGTTTGGTTCAGGAGATCTCAGATTACTTAACTGGGTCCCTAAGAAAGAGCAGGGCAGTAGGATGGTACAGAACTGGAACAAGTGTAAAATGAGTACTGTAAAAACAAAAGGATACATTTAACCAAGACATTTCTGTTACCTATATTTCTATCAATTAGTTACCAATTCCTCTCTCCTAAAACTCTGGGAGCAACAATTTATAGCATTTTTCCAGGCAGTTTGGGGGAGCAGGTTGAGCCCCCAAAAACATAATATTCTATATCTTCCATTGAAAGAAGGAGGTTTGAACATGGTGAATTCACTTACATTTTTGTATAGCAAATATACTGTAACAAATTTAAGGCCACTTTTAATACACACTAGGAAGGTTGGCTCCTTTTATACAGCATGTCCTGTAAAACCTGGTTCACACAGTGGAGTAATGCCCCCCTACGAATAGTCAAACACTCAGAATTGGCCCCCATATATGTTCGAGAAGTCTTTGTGAAACTCAAAAGCTGGAAGATGTCTGGTCACATGGTTTCTACCATGACCAGAAAACTTCTGTATAAACACATAACCAGGAATAGCTTTCTCGAACCTGTGGTCTTCCCCAAATGCCCTGCACTCTCTCCCATCACTCCTGGAGTTATTTAATAATCAAAGAATACCAGAAAAAATGTGTGATGTGCACTGGCTATGTTGACACAACAAACTCAATGTTAAAGCGAAACAGAAGCACAAACAGATGCAAGAACATATGTTATCTAGGCCATTATGTCAACAAAAACAAGAAACCATTGAACACTTACTTTTTGCATGTAGTTATATCTCAGCGTTTTGGAAATTTATGGCCCAACAATGGAAGGTCAAATGTTTTGAAAAGGTCAATAGTGACCTAATCTTATATGGGCAATTTGATGGCTCATGGAAACAATGGGATAAAAATACTCTGAACCTGTTATTTGTAGTTATAAAATAGTTCATTTGGAATGCCAGATATTTGCACACTCTGCAACAAAAAGATATTTCACATATAGAACTTTTCCAAACAAATTATGTTAGAATTGAAATTTGTATTTCTGTCAGAAGCCAGAAACAACACCGAGGTATATTTAATGTAGATGTGGAGCAATTTGTCCTGGATTACTGATTCAGAGGCTCCTGTTACTTGGAAAAAAATATGGTTCCACTCATGGCATGAATGGATATTAGTTGAAATTAAATCTATTTTCTTTATAGTACTAATTTCCTGAAAGATTTATTTTTGTGGTTTTGAGTATTTGTACAAATCCAACAGACCTCGAAAAAGTTGTATCACAATGCATTTTCTTTATGTTTATGTATGGTATGAACTCCTTATTTAATTTTATTGTTTTTCCTTTTGTTGAAAAAATGTGTTATATATGTGACATGTTACCTATTGTATGATTTCAATAAAAACTAAATACCCCTACTCTGCCAGAGGGGAAGCTGCCATCATCCAAGATGGCAGACACTGTTGAGCAGGGTGAGGAAGATGACTTGGCTGTCAGGACAGAAGTTCAAACCTCGGCCCCCTTGGATGTTGCAACTGAAGGAGAAATGCCTTTTGATTCACAGCTAGACTTGGAAAATGCCAGAAATGTGGCAGAAGCCTGCCATGAAGAGGACAAAATGGAAACTTCTGTGTTGGAACACAATGACAGTTTTCTGAAGTCAGCAGCCAATCAGTAAGCAGCAACTGCTTGGTGCCGAACTTTTGAACTCTGGACAAAAGAAAAAAAAGGAGTAGCTTGCGGCTATTTAAAGTGCTGGCAAGCAATCCTGGCAGCAGAAGATCATCCGGGGCGCAGCAAAGGGGATAGAGGAGGCTCTGTCCCAACTTGGACCCCCTCTGCCCTGCAATGGCAGTTTTTTGCCCTCCCTCTCCTTCCCCCCAACCCGCAAATTAGCTTTAGGGAATCCTTATGATTGCCAGATAAGACTGTGCAATCAGAATGGGTTCTGGTGTGATGTCACAGGGAGCTGTGCGAGTGCAGGTTAAAGTCAAGTTAAGGATGTCCAGGAACAGGAAGAATCTTATGCAAGTTATAAGGAAAGGAACAGTAAGAATCTTTATGCAAGCTATAAGGAAAGGTACTCTTTTATCCTAATAATTTCAAGCCGAAGTGGTCAGCAGATCCCTCAGGGTTTCATCACTGTTTAATAACTTTTTCAGAGACCTGCTCTAACAGAACTGAACTTTCTTTACTTTTGAATTATTCTAGAATTTGTGCACTATATGGTCACTGCTTAGTCAATGTTTAGCCACTTATTAGGTACTAACGAGGAGAACCACTTCAACAGAACTGTACTACTTTTACTTTTGAATAATTGTAGAATTTAGGTGACTATCTAGTCACTGCTTAGTCACTGTTTAGTCACTATTTAGTCACTAAAGAGGAGAGTGGCTCCAACAACACTGAATTACTTTTACTGATGAAAAATTGCATAATAATAATGGTGACTATTTAGTCACTGTGTAGTCCATGTTCAGTTACTGGTTAGTCATCAGTTAATAACTATTCAGTCACTATATGATAACTCTTTGAAGACCCGCTCCAACAGAGCTGAACTACTATTACTGACTTTTGATAAATTCCCACCCACCTCCATGATTTTGTAATGCCCTAGGGGACTTCAAGGGATTGGGCTCTCTAAGTGGGGACTTCTTGGGGATTGGGCAGTCCAAGTGGGGAGTTGGAGCATCACACAAGCAATCTATAGGAGTTCTGTGCAGTAGTTCTGTGAATGAGCCATAGGGTTGACCTCAGTTAGGGTTTGCATTTGTTTAAAGTTGAGAGACTCATACCTGAGTTTTTTCAAAATGTGGTACCACTGTCTATGCTATTGGACTATCCAGCAAGAAAAGTTGTGAATGTTTTCTTAATATTTATCAGATAAAAATAAAGCATGAGCTTGTTTTAAAGTTTGATGATAACACTGTATATTGGGACCCAGAAAAGTCAGGGGATGAAATATTGATAACACTGTTTATTGGAATCCAAGAAATACAGGGGAGGAAATAGTGTTAACACTGTATATTGAAACCCAGGAAATACAAGGGAAGAAATATTGAATTACAGTATACCTGTATAATATACTATACTATACTATTCCTGTATTATACCTGTGTAGTTAAGCTTATTGTGTAGGCACTGGTAACTGCTTAATATGCAATTTGAAAAGGGGTATCAGTGTGGCTGGGAAGGGGTTGGGGTAGGTGGGGGCATGGCAGCTGGGGTAGATAGTGGGATACAAGACCGGGGCAGCAGTCAAAGTGGGGGGAGATGAATTAAGAATAGTGGGGTGTAACAGATGTGGACCTGCAGTTTATAGGAATATGCTATGGAGAATAGGATTTTGTCCAATATGTAACAGATTGGGGCAAATGGAGGCAGAAGGTGTTAGGCTGAGGAGGGAGTCGGAGAGCTGGGGCATGGGGTATGGACAGAGATCACATTAGGAGGACTAACTACACAAGGAGAGAGGAGGATTCGTTAAAAGGGAGGCGGATGAGGAACTCTTCAATGGCAGGAAGTGATCTGAGTTTGACACAGAATAGGGGATGTCAGTTGGGGGGATCTGTAGAACTTCTCAGCATATTATTTCCCAACAAATAACTTGCCGACATTGAAATACCAGCTCTCACAATGCCTGTAACAACATGCTCCTGACATACCATTTCCCAACACATGTAGGAATCACATTTCCAAGTGAGCATTTTAATAAATATTAACAAGTAGGTGAATATGTTTGTTGCCTGGAAATGTGCAGCATTTGTCTGATGTGTAGAAATCAAGAGGGGACACAGATGAGAAATGCAATGCTGGGTGCGCTGGGTCAGTAATCCACACGAGATAAAAATGCAGTGTCAGTAATCCACACAATTTAAATTTACCTGTAGTCTTTATTAAAACAAGACCAGAATTGTGGAGGAAAAATAGGTGGGCTATGGATGGAAGTCTTATTCCTCATTTGTCTCCACACATGACCTAGGATGTAATTTTCCGGTGCACTGTATTCAGGCATTATGTGTTTGAGCTCTGTAAAAACTGTTTTGATCTCCTCTGGGTCTAAGAAGGCTAGAGCCACAAGATGCCTTAATTTCAGGGCAAATTCTGGGTCTGCACCATACTGTGTGGTTAGTCCTAAATTTTGAATTTTGCACCACACTATTTGGCCCAGGTGAAACAAACATCCTTTATTAGAGCTATCTGGAAATTCCGACTTGCAAACATTGACTGCCGCTTGCTTGAAGTCGGTCATTATAAACTCTTGAGATAGCGCTACACTTTCTTCATCAGCCAGGTCTTGTAAATCCTGAAAAAGCCTTTGGTAACACCACTGAGATTTGGATGACATTATGGCATAGACTAGGGGCATAATACGACTGTTTTCTGCAGTGCTGACAGGAGCATGGATTGAATAGAGCTGCAGAAACGTACTAGGCACAGTTCTGATGGTACCGTCCATCAGCCAGTATTGTCCATTTTGGAGATGACATATATTTGTCTTGGTTGCAAAAATAATTATTTTGTCTTCACCACTTGTGGAGTCACGAGCTAACCATGGCTGCCAGGTTACTAGACTGAGCTCAGCAGGGACTCTAGTTTCCTCCAGTGAAAGCAACTCTGCTGGCAGGTAAAGCCATTTTGCCCTTTTCACAACCTGCTGCAGCGACTGCTTACAGGGCATGCTTAGTTTGACTTCCTTAGGCAAACTTGTTGTGATAGCCTGAATAATTTGGGCTGGGGTGCCATGGGTGTCCACCGCTCTACGCTTCATTGATGCAATTGCACACGCAATTGGTGCATCTGTTGCAGTGGGAACATGATTGTGCTAGTGGTGGTTTCTAAGGCGCTGCTGGCCACCCACAAGAATGGTGGTGGCCTGTCCAAGATACTTGAGAGACTTATGACTTTAGCAGCATCAATAAAAAATATCACAGCAATTCCATTCTTTAACAAGCAGATAACCCGCCAACACAGAGCTTATTATTACCTCACTGGGACGGGATAGAACTGCACAATTCTGCCATGATTGCACTGTGAGTACAAGGGAGGGGGAGGCAAATAAGTGCTGACTGTAAATGAGCTAAAGAATTAGCAATTAAACACAGCTAAAGGCAACACCAATAAAAAGTATCACTGTGTTTCACTTGTTTGAAATTAAACACAGCCAATGTGATAAAAGTGAGCGCTCTTGATTCCTGCACATCCACCTTTTGAAACACAGCTTTAACAACCATACTAATGTGACTAATGTGTCCGCTATTTGTGCGCATCTCCTGGAAAAAACATTTTAGAAACCTTGCTTATGTGGTAACAGTGAGCTTTCTTGATTCCTGCACATTGAAACAATATTTTTACAACCCTGTTAATGTCTCCTCTTGATTCCTGCACATCTCAAGGTAACAAATATTGTACAAATCTTGCTAAAGGTGACTGATTCAGGATAATGAGTTTGGCTAAACCACAATAGAAAAAGGTGCAATTAAATGTTGGTGATCTGTTAATCTGGCAAAATTACCTTTGGGAGAATGCACAGTCAGGAGAACAAATATGGGATGTTTTTAAATGGGAAGTTAGTAGTCAGGAAATGGTACCTATTCCAGCTGGGGGACAAGGAACGGGGGAAAGGAGGGAATATGCAAGAAGAAACAAGAAAAGAGAAAAGGCAGGAGGAAATCAGTAAAGTGTATTGCACCAAGAATATGGATGGCACAGATTTTTTGGGGGGGAGTTAGACTGAGGAATAGGTATACACCCTTAAGAAGTCTGAAGGATATAGAAAATGAGCAGGGGGAGGAAAACAAGGTGGATAGGAAAGGGGTAGGGAGTAGCGGTGGGGAACTGATAGGGCTAAAAAAGGTTGCTTGGGCAGGAGGGGAGATGGAAAGGAGAGGCAAGGAAGGGGCTGAGATAGATAATTCTGAGATCCAGGGATGGGACTTGGGTGGGACATAAAGACATAGAATTTGACGGCAGATAAGGACCACTTGGCCCACCTAGTCTGCCCATTTTCCTACCTAACAGATAAGCTTCAGATGCTAATTAACCAACAGCTTACTTCCTCCTACCCCCCACTAGGACTGCCTTATGTCTCTACCATGCATTCTTGAATTCCTCCACTGTTCTTGACTCCACGACCTCCTCAGGGAGGCTGTTCCATGCATCCACAACCCTCTCTGTGAAAAAATACTTCCTGTGCCCCCTTGTTCTGGCACATCTCTTTTTCTGAAAGATGCCACCCTCTTGGACTTTTTTGATTCCCTTGAGGTGCTTGAAAGTTTCTATCATGTCCCCTCTCTCCCTCCTTTCCTCAAGGGTATACATATTAAGCTCCTTTAGTCTTTCTTCGTATGTCTTCAGGTGCAGACCCTGCACCATTTTGGTTGCCCTCCTCTGGACAGCCCCCACTGTGTCTATGTCTTTGAAGAGATAGGGTCTCCAGAACTGCACACAGTGCTCCAGATGGGGTCTCACCAACTATCTGTACAGAGGGATAACAACTTCCTGTTTTTAACTATTGATGCCTCTCCCTATGCATCCTAATATCCCCCCAGCCTTCCTTACTGCCTTCTCACACTGCTTGCCCACCTTTAGGTCATCAGATATAATTACCCCCAGGTCCCTTTCCGTTTTTACTGTTGTCAGTATCTCACCCCCATTGTGTACTCTTGCCCTTGGTTTTTGTTTACCAGGTGCATTACCTTGCACTTCTTTGCACTGAATCTGAGCTGCCACACATTTGACCATTCCTCCAACCTTGCCAAGTCCTTTCTCATCCTTTCCACTCCATCTGGTGTATCAACCCTGTTGCAGATCTTTGTGTCATCTGCAAAGAGACATACTTTTCCTTCCAGTTCCTCTGCAATGTCACTTATAAAGACATTAAAAAGGACGAGTCCCAGTACTGAACCATGCGGTACCCCGCTAGTAACCCTCCTTTCTTCACTGTGGACTCCATTTACTACTACTCTTTGCGTCCTGTTGTCTAGCCAATTCTTTGGCTAGAAAAGTCTGTGGGAGGAAAGCATGCGAGGGAAGGAGGTGACAAGAGGAGGAGGAGGAAGGAAAGAGTCTGAGGGGTATGACAGAAAAGATAAAAGTGCAGTTGAAATTGTTAGGAGAAAGGAGGAGACACTTATGCTAGAAAACCCAACAGAAAATCCAACAGAGGTGATGGGAAGAGGGGAAAAAGGGGGTAATGAGCAAGGGAATACTGAGAAGGGGAAGGACAATGCCTAACTGAACATGAAAATTAATTAAACGTGTTTGTTGGTTAATGCCAGAAGTAATAGAAATAAGTTACAGGAAGTTCAATACATAATGGAAAAATATGACATTGATATTTGTTGCTTGACTGAAACACCTGGTTGAAAAATGATTACTGGGTTGAGGGGATTCCTGGTAACGATTTTTTCCATAAATCTATATCAGGAAAGATTGGAGGGGGAGTGGGCCTGTTTATATCAACACCTTTAAAGGTGCATGTTTTGGAAAACTCACACAGTGACAACATTATGGTAGAACAATTGTGGACCACATTTTGTACTGGGAAAAGAACAATTACCCTTGATCTCTGCTATAGGTCACCTAACCTGACTGAAACAGAAAACAACCAGATTTTGAATTTGTTGGATAGTATGGTTACAACTGAAAACTGTGATTTAATAGGGGATTTTAATTTCTCTAAAATAAACTGGGATTCCCAACAAGAGAATACTCAAACTGAGGAGATAGTCTTTGAAATTTGCCTAAATAACTCACTTGAATAATATGTCACTGAGAATACAAGAGAAAAAACTATTCTTGTCTTGCTGTTTTGTAATATTGAAGGGGTGGTTAACAATGTAAATATATTGGAACCTCTGGGCACTAGTGATCACCATATGGTCACTTATTCTCACTCTCAAAAACAAATAGTCAAAATAAGTGGGAAAACTAACATATGGAATTACAGAAAGGCTGACTATAATAAGATTAAACAAGTATTAGGTAAGTGGACTTGGCAGGAAGACCTAAAGCATCAAACCTAAAAAGAACTTGGGGGAAAAAAATTATAACAAATTACAATACTCTATACAACAGTATGTGCCACAAATACAGAAATACAGTAACGGGTAGGGTACTGAAATAGTTTAATCAAAAAATATGCAGACTAGTTAATAAAAAAAACTAAGGAATTCCGAAAGTATAAAGACAATCCAATACAAGAAAGACTGATTAAGTCTTCTAATAGTCTAGGCATGCATTCTGAGATCACCTCTAAGCAAATTCTTGAAAAGTTAAGAGACCATGATATGCATAAATCTGGAGGTCCTAATGGTCTGCACCCAATGTTTTTAGTTAATATAGCCAAGGACATAGCTGGTCCTCTCTCGGTACTCTTTAATAATAACTGGTTTCTCTTTTTTCCCATAGGGAAACCACGGCGTAATTTGCCATAATGAAGGAGTGTTCATTACGGCAAAGATGCACACGGTTTCCCTGATTGTGTGCATGTGCCTGACGGATATTCTCATCTCCCCAATGGTCCACTTTTGTTTTCTCACCCAACCACCATCTAAACAGATAGGAACTGCCACTGGGAGTTGTCGGTAAGTTCTCAAAATTTGTGTGCCTCCTGAAATAACTTTTTACGCAGCCCAAAAAGAAACAAAACATCAACGAAGAAAAGTGACCACAGCCTTGCACTGTAACCTAAGTGGACTGCGGTCGCACAACAAATCCCTTTTATTTTATATAATTGCTGAGGAGAAAAAAGGGAAATCCAGCAATTATATAAAATAAAAAATGGGTCAGTGTGTGTAAACTCAAAGTTTACACACACCCTCGGGGTTAGATGCTTTCATAAACCCCTCGGGTGTGTGTAAACTTCGCATTACACACACCGACCCATACTTTATTCTATATATAATTCATCAAGAGACGGTAGAGTGATAAAGGAATGAAAGGTGGCACACATTACTCTGAATTTTAAAACAGGGGATAAAGCTAATGTGGACAATTACAGGCAAATTAGTATAACTTTGGTCTTAGGAAAAATAATGGAGAAATTCATTAAGGAATACTTAAAAGAAAATGTGAGGGAAGGAGACCACGTGATGCAGCTGGCTGGACGGTAGCTTCTGGTGACTGCTGTGACCACCGGTCCATCTATTTCAACTTTATTATACTTCTCAAAGTCAGAAACGATTCAAAAACAAGTAGGGTGTTAGTTGAATTACCCATCTTACCTGAGCATCGACGGAGAGCTGACGGGAGGTCCATAGGGATGAAGAAATCAGCTCTAAAGCACACGCTGCCATCAACCCCGGAAAAAGCTCCTAAGAAGGCAAGGGCTATAGAAATGGCTACCTCGGTAAGCCCTACTCATGGAGATCCCAACACAGAGCCACTTACAGTGTCCAGATTCCTAGAGGAATTTAAGCCTTTTCGATAGGAGCTTCGATCGATATCGGAGGAAATTAAATCCATGGCGCAAGCTCTGGAGGACGTGGCAACCTGTACATCGGATAACGAAGCCAGATTACTATCGATGGAAAAAAAACAAAAAAGAATGGAGATGGAGCTCACAGCCACATGGCACAGAATTAAAAGTTTGGAGAACAAGGTAGAAGACTTGGAAGGTAGGAGCAGGCGTAATAATGCAGTAGTAATCGGACTACCTGAAAAGGAAGAGGGGCCTGATGCTGTGGGCTTTGAGCAAAAATTCATAGAATCCATTGCTGGTCCCTCACCATTTGGGGATAAATATGTTATCGAGCGTGCCCACAGAGCCCTCCATCCACCCCCATTGCAGGGGTCCCCTCCTCACACTTTTATATTCAGATTCCTTAACTACCAAGAACGTCAGCACTTTATTATGAAAATTAAAAGCTTACAAGAAATTCGGTGGGCTGAAGCGAAAGTTCGAGCAGCCCAAGACTTGCCTTTGTCAGTAAGGCAAAGAAGAGCCTCCTTCCATCAAGTGGTAGTTAAGCTACTTGCTGCAAGCGTTAAATTCAGAATGGGGTACCCTGCGAGATTTCAAGTGCTTCTGAACAGCACTTGGACCACGTTTGAGGATGTGGAGTTGGCGGCTACTGAATTGAGGAAGGTGATGCCAGATTTATTTCATGATCGTTGATATGTATGAAACGGGAAGGGCTTTACGATGCTCTGTATAGCATGTATACTTCTCCTGAAAAGTTGGCGGAATTAGGAAGACGTGCTGAGAGACTGTATTTTTGGATTTGACCACTCTGTTTGAATGGGGCTTTAAAGTTTGGTGTGACTTGCAATGCATATTGATTTTCGGATATGGGGAGATAGTTCCCTCCATAGCTACATGACAGCGCCTATGGCCAACGCCCTTGTTTGGACAGAACAAAGAAAAATGGGTGACTTGAAATTTGGAAAAGGAGAGCCCCAGGTGCGATTTGCATCTCTTCCCACAAGAGGGAGACAAAGACAAAGACTTGAACATTGGGACTATTGCAAGCACTGGAGCTCACTATACAGAGATGGCTTCAGAGAACTGGTTACTTGTTTTTACTCCTTGTTCCCTTTTTTTTTTTTTTTTTCTTCCTTCTTTCTCTTTTCTCACTAGTCATTGTTAATTAATTCTGATTCTCGGTACTTTTGGTTTCTGGGTGATCCAAAAGGTTCTAAGAGGTTGGCTACGGCTATAACTAAAAGGAGTAAAGGAAGTGATAGGTTGTTGCGGGTTATTGCTAGAGTGAAGTTTTGGATATGTCAAGGACGCCCCTAGAATTTCAACAGGGCTTTAGGACAAACAGTTTGGGGTCTCTTGCGTTTTCCTTTCCTTTTTATGTTGTTAAAGGTTAGGGTCAAATGTAGCCCACCAGTTAGCAGTAAGGGATTAGATGGATTCACGGCTTTATTCATGTGCCGGAGTTTAGAATGCATGGCTAGATGTAATGAATGGGCAAGTAACCTGGATAAGTTTTTATTGTTTTGTAAAATAAGGGCTTGAAAGTTGCAGGACTGTCAGAAATACTTAAAAGGAATAAAAGATAGAGCTGGATATAGTATATTCCTTGTTTAGGCTGAACTCAGGTAACACTTGTAGGAAGCTATTACAGTGCTCGTTATCCTTTCTTATTCACTGTGATAGAAGTAGGCTTTTTATAGGATTACGGGGTACAGAGGCTCAGAGGTAGCTGATTTAAGTTAACATCATTTAACGAGAGGCACGGTGATAATAGGATTATACTTTCCAAGTTGATAATTGTTTGGTAAGGATTTCGGGGAGGTGCAGAAAATGGTAGTTAATAGTCATGCACAGTTAGATGGTCAGGGGAGCGGGGCAGGGTTGTTGCGGTTTAGTTAGCTGCGGGCTTGGGCTAGGACAGCAAGGGGGGTTGGGAGGTTCGAGGGTATATGGGTTGTCATTTGTAGATGTGAGTGGCAGGAATATTTTGGGGACATGGAAAGAAGGGGCCGGGGAGAGGGGGTATGTAGTAACATGGTTAGATCAAGGCAAAGGAGTAGAATTGGAAAGTGGACTAGAAGGTTATTTCCACATGTCAGTGATACAATTCCTAGAATGAAAACATGTCGAGTTCAATAAGGTTTGCCTCGTGGAATGTGAAAGGACTGAGACACCAGTTAAAACAATATACAGTCCTGAAGCATTTGGCATTATTAACCACTGAAATTGTGTTTATTCAGGAATCTCATCTCCTAGCTGTTGAAGCACTGCAGATGCGGAGACAACAAATTGGGCATGTTTTCTCCTCAGCAGGTACATCTCAAAGTTGCGGGGTCCTTATCTTGATTTCTAGAAAGATCCCTTTTACACTTCTTCGAGTACTTAATGATCCCCAAGGCAGATATGTATTTATTCATTGTCGATTATATTCCATGGAAATGTTACTGGGGAGTATATATGGGCCTAATTATGATTCTCCTGAGTTTTTTATGCGACTGGTTAATGTTTTAACTCCATTCTTATCGGTCCCTATGATTCTGGGAGGAGATATGAATATGGTCTTTGAACCGAGGACGGATTGTACGTCAGGGCAACATAGAAGGCTTTCACGAGCACATTGGGCATTCAGGAAATTGATTGATAGCCTGGGGTTGTGTGATATATGGCGAGTACTCCATCCTGGGGACAGGGGCTATACTTTCACCTCCCCGGTACATAAGACTTCATCACGAATAGATTATATATTTATTTCCAAAACTTTATTAACTGGAGTGATTGAAGCATCTATACAACCCGGTCTACCCTCTGATCACGCAATGGTGTGTTGCCAATTATCCATAGTACCTATGCAGGGCAAATCATTAAGGTGGAAATTTAATAACCAGCTGTTGAAGGATAAAGCTATAAATGACATTATTAGTAAACATATTGATCAGTTTATAGAGTTTAATATGGGATCTATATCAAGAGCAGACCTACTATGGTGTCCGTTTAAGGCGTATATGAGAGGGGTGCTGATTAGTCTTTCCTCACAAAGGAAAAAGCAAAGGGAACAGGAATCAAACGCCCTGCTTACACAAATAAGAGCTTTGGAGGCTCAGATGGTAGTCTCTCCGACGGAGGATATAAGGGCAAAATTGTACAAAATAAACGATAGATATTTGTTGCTTCTGAGGGAAAAGGCAGAATTTGCTATACAGAAGGCGAAGGCCTCGTATAAAGACCAAGGGGAGAAGGCAGGTAGACTTTTGGCATTGCACCTTAAACAGCAGGAATCGGCCAGGTATATCTCCTCCATCATATCTGACACTGATGGTACTCTGAAAACCTCACCGGTGGATATAGTCTCGGAATTCAAAACTTATTATTCTAAACTATATAGGTCAATGCCACAGACCCCTACTACTCAGGAAATAGATCGATATTTAGAGGAGGTTAAGTTACCAGGGTTGTCCACCCCACAACAACAATCATTAATACTACCCATCTCGACAGAGGAGATACAAAAGACAATTGATAGCTTACCTTCGGACAAATCTCCAGGACCAGATGGGTTTTCTGTTAATTTCTATAAGCGATTTCAAAAACAGCTTATTCCCTTGTTACATTTACTCTTTAAACACATTTTACAGGAAAAAGAGATAGACTCCACACTATTTGAAGCCCTAATAGTGGTACTGCCTAAAGCCGGGCTTAACCCAGAATCAACTTCTAGCTACCGGCCTATCTCACTCTTAAATCAGGATATCAAAATTTTGACCAAATTAATAGCCATCCATCTCAATGGAGTTCTACCGTCCCTTATTGGAATAGAACAAGTTGGCTTCATGAGGGGATGATCCTCTGTGGATCACCTTAGAACACTATCGCATGTTTTGTCTGTGGCTACAGACGTCCAGTACCCGGCTGTGCTGGTATCCTTAGATGCCGAGAAAGCCTTCGACAGGGTGAACTGGAACTTCCTATTTGGTACATTGAAGGCTTATAATTTCCCTTCTGAATTTCGGCAATGGTTAAGGGCTTTATATCAAGGACCCTCAGCTAAAATTACGATGAATGGGGAGATGTCGGCTGTTTTCCCATTAGAATCTGGTACCAGGCAGGGATGTCCACTATCTCCTCTTCTTTTCAATCTGTACTTGGAACCCTTGATTCATCACTTAATGGGGTGTTCGCAGATTAAGGGTATAAAGATTCTGGACCATCAAATCAAGATAGCAGCATATGCGGATGATATATTACTACAACTCTCTGATCCAGAGAATTCGATACCAGCTATGCTCATGGCTATTAGTGAATATAGTCTTTTATCTAACTATAAGCTAAATATGGGCAAGACGGTTATTTTTCCCCTTAATCACAAGGTCCAGCGGAGCTCCGTAGAGGCCTTTGGCCTCTCTTGGGCACAGGATACATTAAAATATCTGGGTATAACTATCTCCAGAAATACTGCCCTAATGCAGAAGTTTAATTTAGATTCGCTACTTCGAATTGTTGAGGCAGACCTAGGAAGATGGTCTAAATTGCCTATGTCCTTGTGGGGGAGGATTAATATAATTAAAATGAATGTCTTCCCAAGGCTATTCTATCCGATGAACTTGCTTAACATCTGGCTACCTCTAGCATGGTTCCGAAGAGTTCAGGAAATGGTTGCAAAATTTTTATGGGGGAATAAACATCCTAGACTGTCATACCATAAATTAGCGGCCCCTAAACATAGGGGTGGGCTGCGTCTTCCTCATTTCTCCTTTTATTACTGGGCAGCAAATGGTGCTAAATACCTAAGATGGCTCACACCATGGGAAGAACTTTTGTCTGCTCCATTTATTCCTCTCTGGCTTAAAATTGAAGTTTCTCTTATGGCAGCTAATGGACTATCCCCGACAGCTCTTTATTATATTAAATATAGTTCCTTACCGATACAGTTAAAAGGCACACCAATAGCAATCTCGATTAGAGTGCATTCACAGGTATGCAACTTTCTTAAATATTACCATACACGGGATATAGACCAACCAATTGAGGGTAATCCCAACTTAAAGATAAACAATAAAACACTTACCACCAAATGGTTAATGGGTATAAAGGACCTGTCCTTCCTTCGTTGATATCAGAGGACCACAGGTGGTTATCGTCTCCGGAAATAATACGGGTATTGAACTTGCCTGATACATATATCTTTAAAATTTACCAATTAAGACACCTTATTGTAAAGGTGTTTGGTATCTCACCTCCCAATGTAAGTCCAAGAAGTTACAGATCGGAATTGGGGGCTCTGGTCGGAACTCAAAAAATGGTTTCACAAACTTATAAAATACTGTATAACTGGGCCTACCCAAATTACTTTGCCCCCTCGGAGTTTTGGACCTTCTTTTTTCCAACTCAGGAGTTTCACTGGGAGTCACTATGGCAGAATTGTCATAAATATGTTTCACAAGATAGATTACGCCTCACCCAATTTCACATTTTGCATAATTTATATTACACTCCACAAAAGTTATTTAAAATGGGACTCCTGGCTGCCCCGACTTGTAATAGATGTGATAAAGAAGAAGGATCTATATTTCATATCTTCTGGTTTTGCTCCAAAGCTACTGCGTTATGGAATAAGATTCAACAGAATACTGATCCTTTGCTAGGTCTGAAAGAGCTTTTCACTCCTGAACTTTGCATACTAGCGGATTATAGTACAATCAATCTATCGGTTAGGCGCTATCACATGGCTCTTATCTCTCTAACTACTTAGAAGATAATTTTGAGGCATTGGAAAGACAATTTAGATATCTCCTATAATGAATGGCTAAGGGAATTACTTGCTAACTTGAGAACAGAGAAAACTATCGCCAGTCTCAATAACAAACTTAAGAGTTATACGAAGAAGTGGGAATCACTGCATACACTATTCTCCCTTTAGGAAGTCCTATGTACATATTTCTGATTAGGTTGGTTAAACTCTTTTATTTATAGTGTAACAGATTTTTCAGGGTTGTCTTGATAGGCCGTGTTGCTGGGGGGGGGAGGGAGGAGGGTGTTTTGGTGGGCGTGGGGAAGGGGGTGAGGGTAGGGCCCTGTACAGAATTCTCTTATGTATATGTCATGTACAAAGAACCAGTGGACCCTTACTAATGTAAGTGTATGTTTGTTTGTCTGTTCTGTTGTTTTTGTTATTTTTGATGCAAAATCAATAAAATTATAAATGGAAAAAAGAAAATGTGAGGGAACTGCAAATAATTGATGTAACACAGCATGGCTTTGCTTCTGGAAAATCATGTGCGAGTAATTTGCTCCACTTTTTCGAGCCAGTGAGTCAGGTGCTCGATCAGAGTCTTCCAATAGACATGGTATATTTGGATTATACCAAACCATTTGATTTTGTGTCTCATGAACTACTGTTGATGTCCTTAAAAGATCTGAGAGTACAGGAAGGTTTAATAGCTTGGATTCAATTTTGTTTAGAGAACAGACTACAAAAAGGCAGATTCAAGGGTACCTATCTGACTGGGGTGTAGTGTTGTGCGGTGTCCCTCAGGGGTCAATACTAGGATGACTCTTATTTAATCTTTTTGTCTCCTTAATGCATGTTGTTGGTGGATCATGGATCTGCAAATGCGCAGATGACATGAAGGTGAGTTCCATAGTAAATGGCACAGAATCCATACAGGAATTTCAGAAGCAATTAAATTTAGAAATGTGGGCTACTAAACATAAATTAGGATTTAATGAAAACAAGTGCAAAGTCATGCACTTTGAGCATAATAATGTTTGTGCACAGTATATAATAAATAACAAAACTATTGCCCATATTGACAATGAAAGGGACTTAGGAGTTATCATCTCCAATACTTTAATGTTTGACACACACAATAATAATGCAACAAAATGGCACATACAGTTGTAGGAAATATTCTAAAGAATATTAGAAACAGAAGAGAGGAGGCATTGATTCCTCTGTATGGGTCTTGGTCAGGCCCATATTAGAATATGTGCACCTTTTTGTACATCTCAGAATGTCGCCAGTAGTAAGCCGACTGAAAGAGTACAGGGGAGGCTAACAAAACGTGTATAAATTGAGAAATAAACCTTTGTGTTCGATTACATTAACTAGGAATCTTTTCTATGGTTTATCACAATGTCAGAGGGGATTTATGGTTTGTGTTCAGAGCACTAACAGACGGTATACTTTGGGAGTCTGTAGGACTGTGTAGAAAATAAAAATAAGAGAGGGCTACCAGGACCCACCCATTTCAGCTAAAAGGGGAGCAATACAGGATTGTAAAATGAGCTAGGTAGTTCAACCAGAGAGTTGTAGGTATTTGGAATTCACTCCCAGCAGCAGCAGTTACAGCAAATAATTTGTCTGCTTTTAAGCATCTGCTGGATCATCATTTGGGGAACAAGAAGTGGGAATTTGTCCACTAATTAGTGGCAGGTCCTTAAATGCCACTAGTTGCTCATGGACTTGTAACTGCACCTATGGACCTATGAAGAGAAGACAGTGTTAGGCACCCCAGAAGGTGCATACAAGTGAACTGGGCATGAGGACACTGCAGTGTGGGAGGATAAAGCTGGATGGGGGAGAGAAGGGCGAACACTGACCAGGAACAGGTAAGCAGGGAACCCATAGACTGCAGGGGTTATGAGGATAGCAGGGTACTTATATTGGGGGACTCCATAATTAGAGGCATCAAATGGGGGAAGGGAGGAGGGATGAATAGCTCTATTAATGCTAAGTGTATGCAGGGCATGACAGCACTCAAGGCAAGGCACTTAGTGTACGCCTTAGCCAGGGAACCCACATCGTGGTGCATCTGGGCATGAATGATCTGGAGGAGAATAGTGCAATGGAAGTACAAGCTAGATTCAAGGATTTGGCTTGAATCTATCAAGATGAGGGGAACACAGTCTCTTTTTTGGAAGTCCTACCAGTGCCAAAAGCCAGCATGGATAGAAAGGGGAAAACTGAGGAATTCAATTCTTGGCTGAGGAGGTGGAGCAAGGAAAAAGGTTTCAGTCTGGGGGAGGAATGGGGTAGGACATGGGATAATGAAATACTTTATGCACCTGACAGGCTGCATTCAAGCGAAGGGGGGGGCTCAAGGATTGTAAAAGATAAATTGGATAACTACATAAGGAAAGGTCAGCATTTTAACTGAATGGGGGCTGAGAAGCAGGGAATGGCTTAACTAGCACTCCCTCACAAATTGGGGCAGGTAGGCCAGCATAGGATGGCAGGGAGGTAAGGGGTACATGGTGGAAAGGATTATCCACAAAAGCCTGGATTTTGGGGAACAAAATGGAGGACTTGGAGGCCACACCGGTGGTCGAGGACATGGACATTGTGGCTATAACTGTAGTGGTCAGAGCATCATACTTAGGAGATAGGGATACCAGGGTACAGATGTTTTAGGAGGGTCACTGCTGGAAGAAAGGGGGGGTAGCATTGTACATCAAGGACAACATTATGGCAATGGAAGGGCAGAAGGAGAAGGGGGAGATGGAGGTCCTGTGGGTCGCATTGGATAAATGGACTGCAGAATCACTAAGACTAGGGGTGATTTACATACCTCCTAAGCAGGGTGAGGAAGGGAATAAGCAGATTTTGCAGATAGTTAAATGGATGGCACTCAAGGAGGAGCACCTGCTAGTGGGGGATCTAAGCCTAAGATGTGGACTGGGAAATCCCGACTGCAGCATCAACCAGGAGCAGAGGGATCCTAAATTCACTGCCAGGTGCTTTCATGCAACAGCTGGTTAGGGAGCCCACTGGGGGGATAAAATACTCGATGTGGTCCTCAGAAATGGAAACAGTGTGGAATAAGTGGAGATGGGAGACAGCCTAGGTACAAGTGACCACAATACGGTGAATTTCAGGGTAAGGACGGAGAGGGAAACAAATAGGACCAGCACAAAGGTTATAGACTTCAGGCAGATGGACTTTACCAGAATGAGGGAGTTATTCAGGGAAGAAATGGAGGGATCGGGGCAAATAGGTGATGTGGAGGAATTAAGGCACTCTATTAAAGAAGGGTTGCTGAAAGCCACTGAACTCTCCATAAAGAAAGTAAGAAAGAACAAAGAAAGAAGGAGGCCACTTTGGTTTACAAGAGAGGTGGCAGGAGCAATTAGGGAAAGAAAAGGGACATTCAGAACATATAAGAAGACCCAGAGGAGGGAGGAGATGGAGATGTACAGAGAGAAGCTGAGGGTGGCAGGACAGAAGATTACTAGCATTCTAAACACCAGCAGAATAGGACTGATGGTCTATCATGTCTGTTCAGCAGCCAGTCTCCAAATGGGTGCTTGCTTTTCCATCCCCCTAGCCCCAGAGAGGGTCATCTCTGGCTTCAGTTTTCCCTTGTGCCTGTCCCACCCCTTCTTGAAGCCCTCCATTGTGCCCTCCTCCACCAGACTCCCAGGCAGTGCATTCCATGGCTCCACTACACTCTCAGTGAAGTACTGTCTCCTGAGATCCCCCCCTGTAATTTCCCCCCTCTAGCTTCCACTCATACCCCCGATTGTTTCCCCCTTCTTTAGTCTGAACATCTCTTTGGCTCTGCCTTTGTTTATTCCTTTTACATATTTGAAGACCCCTATCATGTTCCCCTGTCTCTCCTCTCCTCCAGCGAGTACAGCCCTAGCTTTTCCAGCCTTTCCTTATAGGGCCTCTGTCCCATGCCCTGAATCATCCTGGTTGCCCTCCTCTGGACTAGGTGGGTTAAAGCTGATAGAGAGGAGATAATTGCTAGGCAGGCCAAACGGGGGGATAAAACTTTTTATAGGTATGTGAGAGATAAGAGGAAGGCGAGGCAGGGGATAGTAAGGGTGAACAGAGAGGAAGGAGTACTAGAAGAGGGGGACTTTGAGAAGGTGGAGGTGCTTAATAGATACTTCTGCTTGGTCTTCACAGTGGAGGGGAAGGGAAGGGGTCCTGAGTTAAGAGGAGGGGAGGGGAAAGAAAAAAGGGTGGATCCTAGCCTGTTTAGTGAGGACAGGGTAAAAGAGGAACTAGGAAGGTTGAATGGACAAGGCAATGGGGCCAGATGACTTGCATCCTAGGGTACTCTATGAGTTAAGGGAGGAGCTGGCAGCACCCCTTATGAGGCTGTTCAACTTGCCCCTGGATACAGGGTGGATGCCAAGAGACTGGAATAAGATGGACGTGGTGCCACTACATAAAGGGGGCAGTAAGGAGGAGGCAGAGAATTATCACCCAGTCAGCCTCACCTCGGTGATGGAGGTACTAATAAAGGAAAGGGTAGTAGACTACTTTGTGGACAGTGGGCTGCAGGACGAAAGGTAGCATGGCTTCACAAATGGGAGATCATGCCATATGAACCTAATAAAGTTTTTTGATTGGGTGATGAAGGTGGTAAATCAAGGAGGGTCGGTTGATGTGGCCTATCTGGACTTCAGAATGGCCTTCAACACCATCCCTCAAAGAAGGCTGGTAAATAAGCTGGAAAGCTTAGGGGTGGGACTGAAAATAATGAGGTGAGTGGATAACTGGTTGAAGGATAGAAGCAAGAGGGTTGTGATTAATGGGGTGCATTCCAGGGAGAAGAAGGTGACGAGTGGGGTGCCTCAGTGGTCAGTACTGGACCCTTCCCTTTTAATGTTTATATCAGTGATCTAGTGGAGAGGCTGAAGGGGAAGGTGTAAGTATTTGCAAATGATACAAAGATCTACAATACAGTGGACACCCTGGGGGAGTGGAGGCCATGAGGGAGGAACTGAAGATTCTGGAAGGGTGGTCAGAAACTTCCCAGCTGAAATTCAATACCAAAAAACTGTACCGTAGTGCACTTGGGGTGTAAAAACCCACAAGCAGCTTTCACACTGGGGGGAGTAATCAAGTCAACTGAGCAGGAGAGGGATTCAGGGATTATAATATCAAACAACCTTAAGGTGGGTAACCAATGCAGCAAGGTGGAGGGCAAGGCAAATAGAATGCTGGCATGCATAGGGAAGGGCATAACAAGTAGAAGGAGGGAAGTGCTGATGCCTCTTTATAAAGCCATCGTGAGACCACACCTTGAGTATGGGGGCCAGTTCTGGAGACCTCACCTGCACGAGGACATAGATAGGATTGAAAGAGTTCAGAGAAGGGCTGCCAAGATGGTGCATGGTATGCATAAGAAGCCCTATAAGGAGAGTTGGGGGGGAATTGGATCTATACCCACCGGAGATTAGACTGGAGAGGTGGGACATGATAGAAAGATTTAAGTGCATGAAGGGGATTAATAAGGTGAGGGGGGGCCACGAATTTATAAGAAACGTGGTTGCTAAAACTAAAGGTCATAGTCTAAGATTAGAGGGAGGAAGATTTAAGCAATGTGAGGAGGTGTTACTTCATGGACATGGAGAGTGTGGTAGAGTCCTGAAACAAACTACCAGAGTAGGTGGTGGGGGCTGAAATGGTAGAGAGATTCAAGAGGGCATGGGACAGACATAAGGGGATGTCGGGGGGGAGAGGTGAGGTCCCTTGACAAAGATGATGAGTGGGGGGGGGGGGATGCAGACTCGTTGGTCCAGAGAGGTCCTTTTCTGACATCATATTTCTATAATTCTGTGATTCTATGAACTGACCACACTGAATCCACAATGCCAGGGCCTGGGCACAGTAGAGAAACATGAATGACAATGGGAATTATTACTGGCCTTATTGGCTGAAGAAGATAAAAAAAAAAACTTGTGGCAGCCAAACAGAGTATGGAGCGACCACTCCAACAGAGTAAAGAGAAACTAGAAGTACCTGCCAGAAATGTCACAAGTACCACTCCGTATGTTCCAGAAGAGGTTTTTTGTGAAGTTGTCAGCTTCTGCTGGCACCTCAGAGAACAGTCAGGTACCACTGGAAGGGATCTGGCCCACAACCCAACAGGAAGCTTGATCCCCTGAAAGAGCTCTCATGTTAGCAGGATGGGTACAGATGCCTGGAGGAACATGGATACCAGATGAGGTGGACCCGAAAATAAAAAAGTACAAGAGCTATATAGCCACCAGCTCTCAGGACCCAAGGACCGCACAACAAGCTACAGCACTACAGCTCACTTCACAACCAGCAGCTACACCCAGTGCTTCCCTTGCAGTCCTGATCTTGCATTGCCTAATGCATTTGGTTCAACTCTTTAATGAGAGTAAATGCTTAAGCACTGCTAATATTTAGCTCTTATGCTATGTGATGTTATATTTAAGTAGTGTATCCTAGTAAAATGTCTAGAATGTTGTCTACCACCACTCCCTTTTTGCCCTAATGCAGTATGGACCCTCTGCATGTATTTGTTATTCTAAAGCACTTTAAACATAACCTCATATGTATGTGTTGTATTCCAAAATAGTATGTATGCTAAGATGACTGATAAATATGTCTGTTACTCCCACTCCCTTTTCCCCAGGAGACAGCTGGAAATGAGCAAACTGTTGCTTAGTATGCCTTTCCTGGTGAAACTTTTCAATAAATAAATAAAATAAATTCCCTAGAGGCAGCTATTGAATGGATACACATTAAACAGGGTAAGTCCATTATGCAACAGAAAGAGGGAGAGGGTGTTGTTTTACAAGCTGCTGGGTCTCCAGTAAGCTCTAACACTGTGGCAGCAAGGAGTGGGGAAGTGATGCATGATGATAGGCAGAATGCTGCCAATGGAGAGTCTGCTACTGCTCCAATTTCAAATGATGACAATATGGGAGGGCACACTGAGGTGCCTCCTATTCATAATGAACAAACCCGAAGGGGACATGCAGGTCCTGGAACGGCCCCTAAACAAGACAAGCAACAGTCGGAGAAGGTACAGTACCAGACAAAAGTCATATTCAGACTGTTTCAGGCTACAAGGCTACGTGCACCCAGAAAAAATGTGGTGCAGATCATCTGTAAAGGAGGACTTGAGACTCCTCCAGATAGTCTATGTAGCATGAACATTGCTGAAAAATTCAATGAAATATTTCACATCAGAGATTTACACCCTAATTCCCACTGGGGATTAAAACTATGATGTAAGCTTTAAGATGGTGCACAATTTGGACAGATTTAGGAAACAGTACAATCTATTAAAAGTAACCCCTTTATGGCTGCCTTTGTTGGCCATTCCTCTCACCAGACCTGCACGTCGAACAAAAACAATCATGTTTCGAAATGGAAGTGTCAACATTTCTGATATAATGTATTGGTTTGAACAGAGATGTGAGGTTCTGGACAGGCCAGAACCCATTATTGCCTCAGAACAAATCTGGACTGGGGGATAGAAGATAAGGGTAACATTGTTCCAGATAGAGCATGGGATTTTGCATCTACCAAATAGCTTCCTGTTAGGGTGAGACAAGGGCATGCTTTTTTATGTAGGGCAGTCTAAATCATGTTTTAAATGTGACTCAAGAACACATTTAATCAATGCGTGTGACTACAAATTGTGCCCACTGTATGGAATACAGTCATGTGACATCTGATTGTAAGAATGCTTTTCAGTGTAACTTATGTGAGAGTAGGGGGCCATTCCTTTGCTAAGTGTCCTTGGGCATCTCACAATAAAGGAACTGGCATGTGTGAGGAGAATTTGGTAGCCAAGGCCCAGCAGCAAGGGACCTCTAGATCATCTAAACAAAGAAAAGCAGATAGGCAGGCTAGGTCACAATCAGGTCAAGGCCCTAAGGAACCCACTACAAATGTAGATCCCACTCCTAAAACCTCCTCAGCCCTAGTTGAAACAGGCAGTGACAGTATAGAAACTGGGAACTCAGCGCAGATAGAGGAATCTGCTCCAGAGCAAGACCCCCTGGTACTTCTCAGGAGCCGTAGGAGAAGGTGGTAAATGTGACCTCCCACCCTCAGCTGCTTTTGTAGAGGGTTGATCTAAAGGTAGGCAAAAGGGACCCAAGTCTCAAAGTACCCCTACATCCTGAGGAAAAAAAAGTGGCTTGATAGTACATAAAAGATTTGGAGTACTGAGCCAGAATAAGGACTGGGGGACACAGAGGATAAGAACAGAGTATCTGAATCATCTTCTGTTGCCTCTTCAATGCTTGACCAACTCTCTGATCAGAATGAACAATCCATTGAGATTTTAGACACAAGGAACACAAGAGTGACTCACTTTTTGGTAAAACTGGGTGCTATTCCTTGATTGGATCCCTTAAACATGACTTAAAATGGACATTTAAAGCCATTGCCCTAAATGTGAACAGCATCAAGAACTATAGGAAGAGGCTACCTACCTTTACTTCCTTATCTGATTGTTGAGCACAAATAATATGTCTGTAGGACACTAGACTTAATACCCAGTTTGACATTTCACAGGCGTCCAAATTATGGAGCAAGGGACCAGCATTTTGGTACAAAGGCCCTGTTAGATGAGATGGTGTGGGTATTTTTCTAGCAGGTATACAGTTCCAGGTGTCAAAATTAATTGATGTACAGTAGACCCAGGCAGAGCTCTTATATTAGACCTGTCTTATTAACACATGAGATTCTGACTAATTGTAGTATATGCGCCACAAACAAAGGCCTCTAGGGTGGACCTCTTCCAGATAGTGCATCCTTATCTGCACACTTACAGAGTCATTATTTGTGGTGGGGACTTTAGTTGCAGGATGGAACTTGCTGATAGAGGTTTGACGACTACCAAAATGTTTTGTGATTCAGACTTTTAAGGTAGATGGTACATCAAGCACGCTTACAGGTCGCTTAAAGAACAGTACATAAAATGGCTGGGTACAATTTTTCAAAGGGCAGTTTAAACACCAGGATTAATTTCTTCTTTGTTTACCCACTTTTGAAAGTTTTATCAGCACACACAAAAAAGACTGATATCTCGTATCACAAGATGTTGGAAATAAGTGTAAAATGGGGTCAACCCCACCACATGGGAATGGGGTATGGAGACTAAATACCCACATGTTGAATGAATCACATTTGCTTAAACAGTAGTGTACATTATGGGATGCCAGAATGCCTGTATTATGTATGTATGTATGACAATTACCTTCAGTGGTGGGAAGATAGCAAAACAGAAATCAGGAAACTGTTTCAAAAGTATTCTGGTCAGAAACCAACATGGAAATATCTGAAATACTTACAGTTAAGAAAAATGTTTCCTACTGCTTTGTCTCAAATGGAATAATTTGATGAAGATCATAAAACGTTGATTGCATCGCTGTCTAAGGAAATGAAAGATATTCAGTATGACTGAGGAAAATCATTGCAGCAAGAAATGTAATTCAGAGCCTAAAATAAAAAACAAACATGTGATCCTTATAAGGATTGTACAAACAGGGTGGATAGCAGGACCATACAGGGATTACAGACAGATTCAGGCCGATCTGCTGAAACAATACAGAAAATCCTCAGGGAAGTACAACAGCATGTGATCAATACTTTTGGTACAGCAGTAGGGAACAAACCAGAACATGATTTCTTTTCTGAAATTAGTAATCCATGAATTCCCTGACAATATTAAACATGCATTGATTAAGCCCCTCATGATGCAGGAAGTGGAAGAGTGTAATGATTCTTTGAATGAAAGTATTACCCGGGGACATGATGGTCTAAGTTCTGAGTTCTACCAGCACTTTAAGGACCAGTTGGTGTTACCACTAACCATGGTATTGAACCACTTCTTTTGCAAAGAGCCCTACCTTATTTATGTCACAAGGACTTTTAACATACATTCACAAGAAAGGGGCCAAACAGGATTTGAATAATTGGAGACCCCTTAGCTTATTGAATTTGGACTATAAGATTCTCACAAAAATATTAACAAGGAGATTAGTACTAGCGGCTGAGGATCTTATAAGCATCACACAAACATATGTCCTTTGGAAGCATTCCATTCAGGAAAACCTGATCACTCTAAGAGAGCTTTTTTTTATAGAGAGATGGCTAATAAAGTACAAGCATTTGTTTTAAGTACTGACCAAGAGAAGGCCTTTGACAGCCTCTCACATGAATATCTATTCACAGTCTTACAAACCTATGGGATCCCAGAAATGTTTGTAAGTTGGATGACATGTCTGTATAACCCAGCACTGGTGATGCCTTTGGTTAATGATTGGTTGGAGCATACTAGTACCATACAGATGGAATATGACAGGGTTGTTCCCTGAGTCTGTTATTGTATGTTTTTGGATTGGATCCTTTGTTATGGATTATTCAAAATAATCCACAAGTAGAAGGGATTCCATTAGCACCTAACCATCCTCCTGTCAAGACTTTAGCATATGCAGATGATGTTCTCATTGTGTTGGTGAATGAATAATCTGGAATAGAAGTACAAAGCACTTTGATACAATTTGAGGGACTATCCAGGTCCAGGATACATTATGATAAAAGTGTGGGTTTTCCCCTAGGTACAGTGGCCTTGCAACCCCCTAGATCCATAGCTTCCATACGAGTGAAATCGACAGATGTTAATATCTTGGGCATAATTTTTGGTGCTGCAGGTATGATGGAAGCAAACTGGATACAGTGTTTAAATATGGCCCAGACTAAGGTAAACTCATGGAAAGAAAAAACAATATCAAAGCTGAAAACAATTTTATTGACTAAAATCATTGCTACTCCCTCATTTTGCATATATAAGTTGCATTTTGCTGCCACTTTCCAAACTGGAATCCAAGTTATATAACATTTTCTTCCAGGCTGTATGGGGAAGCCAGTTAAACCCAGTCAAAAGAACTGTCACCAACAAATTTAAAAAAGCAGGGAGGACTAGGGATTGTAAACCCTTGTGTCTTTTTTTAGTCTGTTTATGTCTGTTAACAAATGCTTCCTTTTTAAAACTCAAGATATTGTTTGGCAAGTGGCCATTAAGGAATGGACAAAATACTTTATGACAGACTGGGAAGCCCAAAGTCTGAGAAATATCAAGAAACCTTTTTTTTTATACTAGATTACATAGGCAATATGTTGTACAAATTGAAATCTTGGGAAGTGGGTTATGTATTTGTGCAATCCTGCACAAGGAAACACTTGTGCCAGGAAATACTGCACAAAAATTTTGACATTCAGATGACTTTCCCCTCATGGCCCAGCACCCAAGACCAGTTGGTTAATAGATACCTTAATAACAAAACTGTTCTGGCATAAGTATGGGATGTATTATGGCTCAATGTTCATGGGAGGTTAGGTGTGCCAAACTCCAATAAACATAAACAAATGACAGAAACATATTGTTTAAGACAGGGTTGTGATACAGATTTAGAAACACAGGAACATCTGTTTCTGCAGTGTCCATATATGGTGAATTTTGGGATGTATACATCTGCACAGTGGAAGGAGCCCTTATTTAAAACTCTGTCATATCAAGAATTAGTTCTAGGAATATTCCCAGGGAAATGGCACCAGTATCATAAGGAGACATTGCAGGTGTTAGCGATTCTTCTGATGATGTGCCTGGGTGCTTCAGCAAAAATATGTATTTTATCAGGAGATTTTGCAAAATGTTGGGAAACCCCTAACTTAGTTATACCATCAGAATTGTAAGAGATATCAATAGTCCAGAGTACGGGGATAATGGAAAAACTGTACAAATTATTTTGTTTGAAGTGAATATGAGAAATAAGGACTGTATAAGTTGCATGAAATTAATAACGTGTTTTAGTTTTGTTTCTGTATTGAGCTGTCATGTATTTAGTGAATTTTCTTTGGTTTGACTTTCCATTTGTACTGTCTTGATGAGATTAGTAATGACCTGAGTTTTGTCTTTTTCTCTTAGTTTTTTTTTCCTTTTTGTATATGCAAGATAGAGAATGTTGATGATTTTGTGCTGTTACTTTGTATGTATTTTTCCCAATTAAAAATTCCCCTACTCTTGCTGCAGGGGGTGATTTACTTCCCGTGAGCAGGTTGGAGGAGTTCAGGCTGGTGGAAGACAGAAGAGGAGGAGGACGGATTAGAGATGAGTCGGACAAGGACATGAGTTGGACAATTCCGCTACTGGCTTGTCTGACTACAATGATTCTAAACTATTGGAAGACGAATGGAGATTGCAGAGTGAATTAGAGGAGAATAAAAGACAAATTCTTCATTTGATGTCTGAAGAGGAATCACGGTATATAAAAGACAATAATAAGTTAGAGGATGAGAAAAAAGAGGAAGAGAGTCTCTATAAGTCCCACAGGATTACCAGGGAAAAATATTTCAGCAGAACTCACCTAATAAGGATTTTGAAACCAAGACAGATGTGCCATGCCAGTCTACTGTAAATTTAGCTGCTGCTCCCAGTGAAACTTGGACACCAGAGGAAGCATTAAGAAGAGTTGGATGGATTTTTACACAGGATGGCAAATTGATCCCAGACACCTCAATTCCTATCCCTGAAGAAGACAAAAACAAACAAAAAAATGGCAGTTACAACAAATATAAACATAGAGCCAATAGAACAGCACACTTAACAGCAGCTGGCTGTTGCCGACTATGCAAGGCATGACTACCCATATTTTAGACTCTGCTGAGTCAGGTAAGCAAATACCTGTTGCTGAATTACACAGTGCAAATGTTATGAATAATAGTCTCATAAGCAACACACCAACAATTCATATGGATCAATCAGAAACATTAAATACAGATGATGGATTGGACATGACTCCTGAAATACAAGAAGTGGTTACACACTAACAAAAAAACCCTAAAGCTATGCCAGTCTCTTTCTTCAACCTGTTGAAGCAGCTAAATGCAGAAATGTGGTCAGACTGAGTTATAGGGGAGATCTCAAACAACTCGCTGACAGGCATTATGTGGGAAAATCCTTAATCAAAGATTCTCCCAAATTCTCTCCAGCAGATGTATATGCATTTATCCATGCCCCTAGGAGTCTTTCATTTCAATGTAAGCTTCCAAACAACAGAACTCTTAGATAAATTCTGTGCAGCTTACTATACTGTTAAAGATTCCTTGTTTGGGCATCATTTATTGGGATTCCATTGACAAAACCCACAGTTAAAACAATTACCATACTTTTCAGAAATGAAGGTGTCAATGTTAATGACATCATTTATTGGCTGGAACAATGGTGTGAGTTACAAAGCACCCGTGAACCAATTGTTGAGGATGAGGGCTTCTGGACTGGTGGCTGGAAGTTCTATGTAAAACTAAAGCAAACAGAACAAGGCATCCAACATCTCCCTAACTGCTTTTATTTAGGTAGCGATAGAGGCATCCTCTCTTATGCTGACCAGCCGAAGTCATGCTACAAGTGTGGATTCTTTACATATCTATGCAACAACTGTGATAAACTCCATTGCAAACAGTGTGCAAATTTTGATCATACAGCAATTTTATGCACATTCACTCCTAAATGTAACCTCTGTGAGAGGAGGAACATACTTTCAGATCATGTCCCTGAGTGGCACATAATTCATCTGATTTCATGAAACAAGATTTACATAGAAACATAGAAGTTGATGGCAGATAAGGACTGCAAGGCCCATCCAGTCTACCCATTTCTTTTTCTACCTTATGAATGTGTTAGCGGCCTTTACACTGTCAATGGCCTATCTATTCATTCTCATCTGTATTGCTCCCTTATGCCTATCCCATGCCTGTTTGTAGCCCTGCACTGTATTCATATCCACCACTTCCTGAGGTAGGCTGTTCTATGCATCCACCACCCTTTCTGTGAAAAAGAACTTCCTCAGATTACCTCTTAATTGACCTCCCACTACTCTCATGCTGTGTCCTCTTGTCCTGCTATTTTTCTTATATTAAAACATGTTATGCTCTTTCACCTTGTTAATGTTCTTAAGGTATTTGAATGTTTCGATCATATCACCTCTCTCCCTCCTTTGCTCTAGGGTATACACGTTGAGCTCCAAAATCTGTCCTCATATGTTTTCTGATGCAGTCTCTGCACCATTTTGGTTGCCCTTCTCTGGACTGCCTCAATTTGGTTAATGTCCTTGTGACAGTGCAGCCTCCAGTAATGCACACAGTACTCCAGATGGGGCCTAACCAGTGTCTTGTAAAGAGTGATTATTACCTCCCTCTTCTGACTTGTGATACTATATTCATACTGCCATCAAACAACATAGAGCTGCTCAGACTACAATAGCCCACACCTCTAAATCAGATCACTGAACAACCACTGACAGGAGTGCCCCACCAAAAGATTCTACTGACAGAAGATATGAGCACAGCAGTAAAGAACATTACCCATGTGTCCAACACATCACAAGGAAACAGTCAGGTGGACATAATATTGAAAGAAATGCCTCCCCCTTCCCCCAATGGACCAGTTCCAAACAGTGGGGAAAGGGAAAAAACACAAGCAGAAATTAAAAAAAATAGATACTACAGACCCAGTATTGCTGGAAAATGATTTGCTACCCTGTCCAGGTGATGTGACATTCTGGAAGATGAGGATTCGGACATATTGGTGAGTTCTTCCCAAAAAGACCTTTTTTTCTGAAAATGATGAACCTAGCACATTGGAGGATGTACTGCAAGGAAAAAATGGGAAACTAGGTTTGAAAGAAGGACTTGCATTCATAAATAACAATGCTAGGGCTACTCTATATGTTGCCAGCCTAAATGTGAATAGCATAAAATCAGAATTGAAAAGGAAATCAACATTTGCTATTTTAAATCAATTTACCTATGTCTTTCTTTTACAGGATATAAGACTGCAAACATTAGGCGATATAAAAAAAAGTGCAGAATGAATGGCTCAGAGGAGTATCCCTCTGGTCTGTGGAGGAAGAATAATGCACACGGTTAGGTATTTGCATAGCAAACCCTGGAATTAAGATTGCAAAATTTGCAGACATAGCAAAGGAAAAGCATTGTATTTATTTATTTATTTATGTATTTATTTATTTAGTTATGTATGTATGTATGGATGGATGGATGGATGTATTTGTTGGAAAGTATACAGGTTCAATGACTGTTTATGGGTATGACCAGGACAATCTAGGCAGCACATACAGGCAATTACATTGAGATAAGGAGCCAAAAGAACAACCAAAAAAATAAAAATGAAGAAAAATAATACAGATCAAAATACATAGATTACTTAGAGTGTCTACAGCAAGGTAATGCCATTTGGTTGTGGTATTTTCAAGGTTCAAGAATGAGGGATTAGATATATGCTATCAAAAACAAAGGTACAGAATAATTAATATCTACACCCCACAAACAAAGGCACTACACACTGACTTTCTGAAAAGTATTCAGCCATATTTATTTATGGCAAAACATGTAATATTTGGAGGTGATTTTAATACTATAACGCTTGAAACGTACAAAAGCCCAAACACCAGAAAAAACGTACTGTGATATGACCTTTTTGACCCCCCATTAATCAAACTGGTTTGAAAGATGCTCTTAAAGAAAACATTTTCAGTTCCCAAGCATACCTTTTTTAAGGGAAAATTGTCCACCAGAATTGATTTTTTGTTTATATCAAAACACCTCCTGATTGAAAATGCAGAAACTACCCCAATAAATCTTCTGACCACTCACTTATTGGAATTAGAATATCAGACCCATCCCATAGTACTACAGATCAAGCAGTATGGTGACTAAATACAAGTCTGCAAGAAGACCCAAATACTTTGAAAGAATTAGCAATCGCAATCTTGGCCAGGAAATCTCTTCTCTGCTTATATAATTCTATGGCTTCATGGTGGGAGGAAAGCAACATTTCCTTTAGGGATTTTTTTCGAGCTATAGCAGAAAGAAAAGGGAGACAGAAATATAAAAAATATCTAGAATTATGGTCACAGGTCTGGAGATTACTTTCCCTTCAAACCACAACAAATGTAGATTACTCAGAGCAGATTAAGGCCAATAAAAAAGAAATGGTTCTATTCCAGTATGACCATCACAGAACATTGGAATTAGAACAAAAGTTTGGGATGCAGAGGAAACGCCATCAAACTAACCTATTTGAAGGCTGTAGAAACAGAACAGTATGTAGATATATCATGCACTTAAAAAAATATCATAGGACAGATAGTTACGTGAAACAATCCAAATCTAGAAGAAATAGAAAATAGTACACAGATACAGTTTGGTACATCCGATCCATGATGGGAGCTTGACAAAAAATTTTGTCAAATGCCCGTCAGCGACACCAGCAGGTCTACCACATTCTGCAGTCGGCTGCCGGTTTGCACTGTAATACCTTGTTTTCTTGGGGGTCACACATGAGAGCTGGACCCCACCCCCCACTTAAGGATTTTCAACTCCAGTAGGAGCTGATTGGGGGGGTTCAGAACTTCCTGACTGACAGCGCTGGGTTCCAGCGGGTCTCCCACAGCGGCATGGCACTGTAGTCACTGTGGGGGACCTCGCTGGTGAAATGTCACTTTGGGAGGGGGTAACTGGGTACATCAACCCCTGGCAATAGACACATGAATATGTTACTGCAGGCAGTACAGTTACCACAAATCACAGAACATCATATTAACCCTGTGATAGACAAAGTAACATCAACAGAAATAGAAGCAGTGATAAAATAAATGAAACAAGGAGTGGCAGCCTAATAAGATGGGCTACCAGGAGAATTTTAAAAAAAAACATGGAACAATATGTCCCAGGATAACAATATTACATAATGTACTTCTTGAGTAGAAACATCTGCCTGACAACATGTATAAAGACCTATTAATATTTTTATATAAAAAAGGGGACAAAGCAGTACTTTTGCATTGCAGACACATTATTAGATACCAATTTTAAAATTGTAACAAAAATATTAAGCAAAAAATTGGCAAACATCCTAGAACAAATAGCACACCAATCACAATTTTGTTCAGTCCCTGGAAGGAATATTTCAGAAACCTTAATGCTCCTTAGAAAAATCCTTGAAAAAGGAAAACAGTAACAAACTAAAGGATTTATAATAAGTTTAGACCAGTCAAAGGCCTTTGATCATGTGTCACATGAATTGTTATGGTTATGTTTAAAGAATTATGGATTTCCAATTAAATATATCCAATGGATACAGTTATGCTACAAATCGGCATATATGTTACCTTGTGAGAACAGATGGCTTGGGAATCAGTGCTATGTAAAACAACTACTGGCAGAGCCACTATGGCTGTAAATGCATTAACTAGATAAGGGTATTTCATGGGCTTAAACATGAATTGCCCTTGCATATATTAACGGAATCAAAGTACGGTACATTAAGAAAGGGCAGATATAAAAATAATGACACCGACTGTATTACAGTTACCTATATGTTTCACATTTTTTTCTATGCACTGTTATAGCAATCATCTCAACAGAACCAGGCTATCATATTCATGAAGGTACTGTACATTAAATGCAAACACTGCTGAGACAACTATATGTTGTGACCAGGTGGAAGATAAACACAATGCTGAAACATGTTTAGGAAAACATGTGATGTGTTAAATTGATTTTTTTAGAGATTGCTATACAGCACACACACATACAGAATTAGTATAACATAAAAGTTCACACACCCAAATGTCAATGTAAATCTTACACATTTTATTACAAGTTATTCCCTTGAAGGAAGATCTTACTGTACAAGGCCTAAAAATGGGTGTTAGGTAAAAGTAAACTGTGATAGATGTGTTATTGAGGGTATTGCATAGTTTATCTTTTGTTGCTGTTCTACCTCAGGCACACAATATGAAAATCAAACCCCCCTTGATATGAAGCAACAGGAACTAGTTAGTACAAGGACAGAAACAAGTAGGAGACTGACAAAGTGGGTAGACAAGCATGAGTATGGTAAGTCAAATAACAATTCAAAAAGCCTCACTATTATAATTCATTTTTTACAAATGTGTCTGCACAGTTGACAATTTTTTAAAAAAAAGATAATAAGAATGGGACTTATTTTATGTAACACATAATTTAAGTGAGAGGAATGAAGTTAATAAAAATAAAACAAAGTGGAATGGAAAAGAAGTGATATACAGTATGTCAGTTGGTTGACAATTTTGTTGTTGACCGACATTACAGTGACTCCTTTATGTCGATTGCATTTGCAGTCAGCATAAAGGGAGTCTCAACAAACATTTTTTTCTTCGGGGGTATTGTCTCCCAACCCCCCCAGGCAGGGGGCTCTTCACCCTGCACCCTCCACTACTGAAATATTCAACTTCGAATCAGAGTTTTTTAGGGAAGGGGTGCAAAACCACCTGAAAGCAGTGCCAGGGTCCCATGCCAACACTACAGTGACCTGACACTGTTGTCACTGTAGTGTTAGATGAAATAAAATTAATGAAGTAGCATCGATATACCAAACAAAAGTAGTTATAAAATGAAGGGGGGGCAAATACAGAGCTATTCCAGTGGCAACAGATGTTATGTTCAATTGCTCTGCATTTCAGGTGGGTGCAGAGGCAAAAAAATAACATAAATGGTAATAAAGAAAAATAAATAATATACAGCTCACTACAGAGCAGACTCACAGCCACACAAATGTCTGCAGCCGAGACATTTCTGAGACAAGCAGTAGAAGCAGCCATGCCTCTAGTTGAGTGCCCTTTCACTTCCCTCAGAAGAGGTGTTTTGTACTTTTGGTAACAGAAAACAATGCAGTCTGCTAACCATTTATACAAGCACAGTTTTGAAACTTCTGTGCCCTGCTTTTGGGCACAAAGGAAACAAACAACTGATGAGACTTATGAACATCTTTAGTCTGGTTAGTGTAGTAGCGCAGAATTCTGTGCACTTCCATAGTGTACGGAAGAGCCTCCCTTGATTGGAGTACTCAGGGAAGAATACTGGCAGTTGAATTGTCTGATTCAACGTAAACTCAGAAACCACTTTAGGTAAAAACTTATGGTTTGTACGCAGAGCCACCTGGTCTATGTGGAAAATCAAGTAAGGATCTTTACACACCAGGGCCTGAAGCTCTGAAATTCTTCAAGCTGAAGTAATAGCAACTAAGAAAAGCACTTTCCAAAACAAATAGTGCATAACACAACTTGCTGCTGGTTCAAAAGGAGGTAAAGTAAGTTTTTCCAAAAACAAAACTCAAGTACCACGGGGGAACTGGATTATGAATTGATGATTTCAGATGAAATATTCCTTTCAGGAAGGTTTTGGAAATCTCCAACTGAGCTATGGTTTTGCCATCCACAGGGAGGTGGTAGGCCAAAATGGCAGACACATGGACTTTCAAAGAGGAATAGCTGAGGCTGAGATCTAAATGATGCAAGAGGTACTCCATAAACTGGGGCACAGGGCAAGCAAAAGAGTCCCAACCCTTGGAGGCTGCCCAAATGGAGAATCATTCCATTTCATGGCATAAGTAGCTCTGGTAGAAGGCTTTCTGGCCTCAGTAAAGACCTGGACCACTAGGGTGGAAACTCCAAAGTGTGAAGCAGCTATGTCCACAGGTGCCACACATGCAGGTGGAGGGATTTAAGGCCCATATTCACCAGTCTACCCTGTTACTGTCAGGAGATTGTGACACGGCCAGCCCAGTGGCGCAGAGGGTTGAGGCACTGATGACTTACCATAAACCACACTGGTGACCCGAGTTCGGGAATGGACTCAGGCGCTGAAGGGTCTGCAGGGGAAGTAGAAGGATCGAGTGTCTGGAGGACTGTCCTCTCCTGGGGTGGGTTAGGGAGAAGCATCACTCTGTAGTGGTCCCCAGTGGAGACCAGAGGTGATGCAGATGTGATGCAAAGGGGAATTGGAGGAGGAAAAATAGAAAATGGTGCCTCCAATCTACCTGATGAAGGCTGCCCAGACCAATGCCTCCTCAGAACTCTGAGAACCTGAACTGACCTCAGCAGCACCCAGGGTCAACACCATTGGCCTCCAGGTCCTTCCTCCTTTGGAAAAGGAGAACCCACCCAATGAAGGGTTATGTCAGGTTACCCTGAGGTGGCTACGATGTGGGGTTGTGAATTGGCATCAGAGCCAAGGAGTTAGGTGTCCTTGGCAGGTGAAGGGGAGATAAACAGATAATATAAAAAAAAAACACAAGATCGTGGCAGAGAGGCAGATGTACTGGGGGATCCTTTGATAGCTGTTGAAGCAGAGGGAATCAAATCTGATGAGACCAAAGAGGGGCTATTAGAAGCATGTGAGCCCCTTCCACCTGTAGCTTCAGGAGAACCCTCTGAAGCACTGGAAGGGTGGAAAGGTGTACAAGAACCTCCTTGTCCAGCAAAGAGACAGCACATCTTACCGGAAAATACCACATCTGGGAAAGAGCGAGTAAAAATTGGGCAGTTTCGCACTGGATGGGGAGATGAAGAGGTCCATCTCCAGCCGACCCCACAGGTCGAATAAGCTTTTGACCACCTCTTGATTTAGCTCCCACTCATGAGCCCTAACAGTGGTGTGGCTGAGACTGTCTGCCAGGATGTTGCTGATGCCCAGCACTTGGACAGCAGTAAGGCAGAGGGTGTGCTGGTCTGCCTAGTACAACACTTGCATCTCATCTCAGCATAGAGGGTACGAGTGAGTGCCTCCCTGTTTGTTCAGGTACCAGACCACAGATGTATTGTCAGTCTGAACTAGGAGTGTCCCCAGATGTAAAAAATGCTGGAAGGCCTGGAGGGCATAAAGCACCACCCTCATTTCTAACACATTGATGTGTAGAGATGCTTCCAGCTGAAACCATATTCCCTGTGTCTGATGGTCTCCTAGATGGGCTTCCCATCCTTCACATGAAGCATCCATTGTAAGGGTCATGGTAGAAGCAGGGGATTGAAAATAACCCCCCGTGGAGAGATTGGACAACTCCTGCCACCAAAGAAGATCCTTATTCATGTACCCAGTCACTAGGACCCTGTGGTCCTGGTTGTCCAGCTGCTGATCCCACTGGACATGAAGAGTCCATTTGGTCACCCTCATATACAATCTGCCTACAGAAAATGTAGGGATTGCAGCTACCATCAGCCTGAGAAGATGAAGGATTGACTGGGCATTGGTCCAGTGTGAGCTAGCCACTAATCTGACCTGTTCCTGCAGGGTCTCCGCTCTGTCTGAAGGGAGAAAGGCCCTGACCTGGGCCATATCCAGCACCAACCTAAATCAGTTGTAGGTATTGGGAGGGGAGAGGTGGGACTTGGGATAGATGACTGTTATTCCAAGTCTGGAAAAGAGGTCCATGGTGAAGGAGATGGACCTCAGACTGTTCTGTGATGGGGCAGACAGAAGCCAGTCATCCAGATATAGTCACAATTAGATCCCTCTGCAGCATAGGGCCATAGCCCCCACTGTTAGGCACTTGGTAAACACATGAGGTGCTGAGGATAGGCCAACTGGAAGAGCCTTGAACTGGTAATGTTCCCCCGTTAGGAAACCAAAGAAAGTGGCAATGGGCCTGAAAGACAGGGATGTGCAGGTAAGCATCCTGCATGTCCATCACACAAAGTCAATGGCCCTTGTGGAGCAGGGGTAGAAGTCCCTGGATGATGAGCATGCAGAACCTCTTGTACACTTCATACAGGTTGAGCATGCTGAGGTCCAAGATGGATCTTAGGTTACCCATCTTTTTGGGAACTAGGAAGAAATTGAAGTAGTACCCTCTTCCTATTTGTGCTGGAGCCATGGGCTTTATGGCTGACTTTTGCAGAGGAGCCTGGATCTCGTCCCCTATCACAGACAGGTGCCTTGGAGGATAATGGGAGAGGCCTGAGGGGTTGTCCAGAGGCCTGTCTAGGAACTCTAAGGTGTGACTTCTTGCTGTTAACTGAAGGACCCAAGACCCTGTGGTTATATCCGCGATCCTGGAAGGTGGAGGGCAAATGTTCCCCCCATTTGTTCCCCCAGAGGATCTGGAGGAGGCGGGGTTCCGCATGAGTCAGGAGGCCAAGGGAAGGGAGATGGCAGCTCCTCCAGAGGCTTCTAGGACTTGACAGGGTGAGTAGGGTTTCCTGATGCTGGATACAGGAATTTGGCCTGGCATTTGGCAGGGGCCTCTTTGGTCTGGCATCTCTGTTGCCTACAAAAAAGCTGTTTGCTTTTGTAACCCCATGAAGCAGACATCACAGATGGATTTACTGTGGTCCTGCAATTCAGTGATAATATCCTTGGTGTCACCTCTGAATAACATGGATCCGCTGAGGTCTGGACATCTTGTGCCAGGCCAGCAGTCCTGAGCCACGAATGTCACCTAATGCAGACAGCAGTGGCTGTGGTTCAAGCAACTGAGTCTACTGTGTCATAAGTGGCCAGGAGTGAATGATGACAGGAGATTTTAGTCATTCTCACTGTCTCAGCAATCTTGGCCTTATGCGCCTGGTCTTGGATAGCTTCCAGCTTGGACTTAAGTGAAGCCAGGGAAGATTTCTGGTAGGAAACCCTATGAGTCACATAATTAAGGGACCTGAGGGTACAAGTGGAGGAGGAATGGATCTTGTGTCTGAAATTGTCCAGCTGCTTAGACTTCTTATCTGGATGAGACATGCTCAAATGTTTGGGTTTAGAGGACTGATCATGGGCAGATATGATAACAACCAAGTCTGCATTAGAATGGCCAGTAAGGTTTGTGAGCCCACCTTGGGGGTGGTACATCCTGGCTGCCTTTTTTGAAACAGCTGGAATGGAGGAAGGCTGTTGCCAGACAGTGGACCTTAGGCCTTCATGGGGCCCAATCCAAGGCAGTATGGTCATAGAAGCTGTGTCAGTCATGTCTAGATGCTCTGCAGACCTATTCTGCTTTTGGTTCCTGTTCCTGGATAGTACTGCCACAGGCATTTTGTATAGTTATGAGGAGCTCTGCAAAGGAAGGGTCCCCCGGGGGGGAAACTTCAGGGACTCCTTAGTCTGAGGTTCTATCGGTGTATGCTTACAAGAGCTGGAAGATGAGTTGGAGTCAGAGTCCAAAGAGTGCCTGCTAGGGCCTGAACCCTTTTTACATGAATGTTCTGAGTTTTATCCCTGACCTGGTGTCTAGAGGAGCCTTCTCTGGAAAGCTGTGAATCAACAGGAGAGGCTGATCTAGGGATTAGAAAGGAGGTGGGATTAGAGGCCACCACCGGTTTACTGACAGTCAAGTTCTGAGGCTAGTTGAGTCCTGGCCTCCTGAATCAGGATCTGAACCACTGCCTGGATATCAGCCTGAGGCTGCTGTCAAGGCAGAGGCTGAAGAGGTGGAGAAGGAGGCTGGTATAATGAATTGCTAGGCATCAGATATTGAGGGTATCCATGAGCCTGATAGGAATAGGGAAAGCCAGAAGGAGCATAACCTTGATTAGAGATGGCCCAGTGTCTGGTATCCTGGTACATAATATTTATTTTATTTATTTATTGAGTACATTCGGAATTACAAACCTTTGAGTCACAGACTTTTGCAAAGGCTCCACGTCTGTTACAGGGGGTGGAGGGTAAACAAATACAGACATAAATGAAACATAAAACAGGCAGTAGTTACAGAAACAGTACGGACAGAGCAGTCCAGGCTTAAACTTAGAGAACAGTGAGGTATTTAGCAGCATTCTTGTAATCCCTAGACAGAGACAAGTAGGTGGCTGATTCATGGGGGTCTAGAGAGACCCTGTGTCCGGGGAAGGAGGTAGTTACAGAAACAGTACTGACAGAGCAGTCAAGGCTAAACTTAGAAAACAGTGAGGTGTTTGGCAGCATTCTTGTAATCCCTAGACAGATACAAGTAGGTGACTGATTCATGGGGTCTAGAGAGACCCTGTGTCTGGAGAAGTGGAGGGTTTGGTAGCATAATTGAGTAGGCATCGTTAGCTACAGACACATGTAGCACTCTCAAGTAGTAGGGCTTTGACACCCGTTTTGAATAGTGAGATGCTATGGGTCTGGGTGAGTGGTGGAGGTAGCGTTTTGAGCCAGCAAGGGGCATGGTAGCAGAAGGATCTTTGCCCTAGGGATGTTCTACAGAGGGGGACTAGAAATGATGGGTTAGCTGTGACTCTTGTGTTGCACCTGGGGGGGGCTGCACAGATAATGGGGAGTAGGCCATTGGGGGCTATCTGAAGATGTATCTTTTTTGCAAGGATGCAGGTGTGGTACTTTAGTCTTTGTTGGAGGTTTAGCTAACCAGACAAAGTATAAAGATCGCAGGTGTGGGTAAATCTGTCACTACCTGTAACTAGACAGCAGGCTTTATTCAAGGCAATGTTTAAACCGCTAAGTGTGGAGGGTTCAGCAGAGCCATATATAACTATCCCATAGTCAATGAGGAGAGGATGGAGGAGGTGACAGCAAGTTGCATAGCCTGTACTGGTAGGCAGTGCTTGAGTCGGTAGAGGATGCCCACTCTGGAGTTGACAGAGGAGGAGAGAAGTTGGATGTGCCTATGGTAGGAAAGGGAGGTGTCTAATGTAATGCCCAGGTATTTAAAGTTTGTAACATGTTCCAGTGGGACACCAAGTGAGTTCTTAATTAGAAGTGCTGACTGACTATGTGGGCTTTAGTGATGAGCAAAGATCATGGACTTCGTTTTTTTATAGTTGATGATCAGGCGATGGCCAGCGAACCAGTTCTCTAGCTCCCAGAAAAAACCCTGAAGGGACAGTTGGAGGGTGCTCGGTTGAGGTTGTTTCCAATACAGTACCGCATCATCAGCGTAGAGTAGTAGATGACCACTACACGCCTTAGGGAGTGAGTTTAAAAAGAGAGTGAAAAGCAGAGGGCCAAGTACAGAACCCTGTGGGACCCCAGAGCAAACTGTTTTGGAGGTGGAGATGGTGGTGTTTACTCTGACTTGTTGTGACCATCCTGAGAGGTAGTTCATGAACCAGGCAGTTGCCTCTGGGACCACATTTAGTTGTGGAAGCACACAGAGTAGTAGCTCGTGACTAACTGTGTCAAATGCCTTGGTCAGATTCACATAGATCGCCCCTGCGATTGAGCCTTGGTCGAGGGCCTCATGGATGAATGAGGTGAACTCACAAAGTGCAGTGACTGTACTATGGCCAGTCCAGAAACCATGCTGTTCCTGACGGAGAAGGTTGTGTTTAGTAAGGTGTTCTGTTATCTGGTCAGAGACTATTTTTTCCAGAGCTTTGGAGAGAGGTGGGAGTATTGATATAGGTCTATAGTTGTTGTAGTTAGTGGGGTCACTGCTCTTCAGAATGGGGGTGATTATGGCTTGCTTCCAGGTTGAGGCGAACTGACCAAGGCATAGTGAGAGGTTAAGGATTTTTGTAAGGTGGGGTAGTGTGACATCCAGGGTAAGCCGAATGAGTTTCAGATCAAGGGAGTCATTGCTGTAATGGGTATTGGCTATTGCTTTGGAAATGTAGTGTTTAGCCTCACTGCAGGGGATGACTCAAAGCCGAAAGGGAGGCAGGTTGACATTGCACTGAGTTACGGGGAGGGTGGGGTGTGGGCTGGGTGGAAGAAGTTAGGAGGGAGGATATGGGAGAGGTCCAAGAAGGCAGAGTTAAGGGCTTCAGTGATAGTGGCAGGATCCTGTGTGACATCCCCATTTAGGTTGAGTTGGGTAGGGGTGGGGGTGCTGGTTCTACCACTGAGTTATTTTATGTTGTTCCAGAATTTTTGCCATCTCCCAGGAGGAGGTAAGGGTTTGTTGGTAGAAGTTAGCTTTGCCTGCATGAGGCCAGGTACATTTATTGCATGCCTCGCGGTATAGTTGTCTATCCTGTGCGTTGGGAGTCAAGGGCCTTTGCCAAGGTTGTCCCTTTGTTGAAGCAGTTTAAGAAGTGAGGGTGTGATCCAAGGGGTGGTTCTGGATTTCACCACTTGCTTAGAGAGGGGACCGAATATATCACAGGCTTTGTTGAAGGTGGTTATAAAGTGGGCGAGTGCAAGGTCAACTGACTGCGTGTTGTAAATGGGGAGCTAGCTGCTGTTAGATAGATGGGCTTTGAGGTGCTCTAGGCCTCCTCCTTTAAGCCTTTGCTGCCAGGAGATAATGGGGGGGCAGGGCGCAATTTACCCGACCACCAGCATGTAACCGGGTGGTGGTCACTGATAGTGTCGGGGAGAACAATTGCTTGGGAGAGGTTACGTGGCCTGTTGGTGAAAATGAGGTCTAAGAGGGTGGAAGTCCTGGTTCTATTGTCCCTTCTGGTTGGGGAAGTGACTAGTTGGGTAAGATCAAATGCCAGAGCAGCGTCTTTGAAGCTGGATGAGGCTGGGGATAGCCAGTTGACATTGAAATCACCCATTAGGATGATTTCATCCTAATGGATGACAGAACCTAGTTGTCCAAGGGGGCTTGGGTTGATGACCAGGCTTTGGATACCCAAGCGATGAGTACATTGGATATTCTGGGGTTGAATAGCCCAGAACATTGCCCATAGGTCCAGCTGGAGGTAGAGCTGAAGGCCTGGCAGGAGGTGGGGCAGAAGGCTCAACAGGAGGTCCAGAAGGACCAGGCATCATCCCCATAGGGACATTCGAAGGGGCTGGCATGGGTCAGGCACAGGAATATCCAGCATTAGAAGATTCATCACCTGGGGGCATGACAGAAGGCTGTCCAGCAAAGCCAGACATACCAATACCTGGTGAAGGGTTACCTGGCAAAGTGCCACTTAGTATCAGGGTGTGAGTAGAACCCAATGGAAGATCCACCATCATCTGGGGGAGCCGGCATCCAAGATGGGGGAACCTAGTTGTCCAAGGGAGCTTGGGTTGAGGAGGTCCTGATGGAAGGTCCCTGGATGGATTAACAATAGGCCTAGTGGGTGAACCAGGAAGATACTGACCCAGCAAAGGAAGGGGAACCTCCAGATTAGTGCCCACCTTTGGCTCTTGATCTTCAGGCAAGCCTGGAGGGTCCGGTTGGGTCAGTGGGAGCAAGGAACCCTCTAAAGACTGTTGCATGTCTGGCAGCTGGCTCAGTTAGACATCGGGGTATCCTGTGACATCAATGGAAGATCCTCAACTATTCAGTCCCCAGAGGAACCGGGGAGCAACTTATCAGCCGTGGCCATGCAGACATCAGAAGAACTAAGATGCGACTTATTGGCCTTGGCCATGCAGACAATTGTAGAGCTGGAGTCCAGCTTACCAGCTGTGACTGTGCACTCCTCAGTGGGGCCAGGGAATGACTTATTGACCTGGTTGCGGGTGATATACCCTGAAGAAGATACGGCCCTAAGGAGCACAGTAGGGGTTCTGTCATTCAAGAAGATCCCCGACTGCGCTGTGAGTAGAGCAGACAGGGAGGCTGTGGTCTGATCCAACAGAGCAGAAGGAGACCTGGCAGTAAGGGCACTTACCAAAGGGAAAGCCCCTCCAGCATAAGTGGTGCCTGATGGTATCTGCCTAGTGGATGGAGGACAACCCCAGTCTCGGTGCTTCTCCTTGTCCTTTTTCTTCTTTTTGAGTCTTGCATTGGAGAAGATTTTTTCAGCTGATTCTGCAGCTCCTTTTCCATCAAACCTAGGTGCTCCTCCAGCAAGTGGGCTTTGAGCTTTTTCTTGTGTCTAATCTGTGTGGCCTTGTTGAAGGACTGGCAGGCCACACAGTCCTTGACATGGTGTTTGGGGCCTAGGCAGATCAAGCAGCTGGAATGCTTGTCAGCATGCAAGATCTGGGTGTCACAGGATTTGCACTTCTTCTTTTCAACGCATCACCCAACTGTTCATGAATAGGCCAGTGGGCAAACCAGGAAGAAACTGACCTGGCAAAGGAAGGAGAATCTTCATATTAGTGCCCACCTCTGGCTCATAATCTTCAGTTAAGCCCGGAGGTTCCGGTTGGGTCAGTGGGAGCGAGGAACCCTCTAAAGACTGTTGCTTGTCCAGCAACTGGCTTAACTCAATGTCAGGAATATCCTGTGACCCCGATGAGAGAGTCTCAGCTGGGGGCTGCCCAACGGAACCTGGCAGCAACTTATCAGCCATGGCCATGCAGATGTCAAAAGAGCTAATGTCCAACTTATCTGCCTGGGTCATGCAGACAACAGCGGAGCTGGAGTCCAGCTTACTGGCTGTGACCATGCACTCCTTGCTGGGGCTGGGGAGCAACTTATTGACCTGGCTACTGGTGTTAGACCCTGAAGAAGATATGGGCCTAAGGCACACAATAGGGGTTATGTCATTTAAGAAGAGCCCCAACTGCACCATGAGTAAAGCAGGCAGGGAAACTGTGGTCTTCTCCACCGAAGCAGCAGGAGACCTGGCAGTAGGGGTACTTACTGAAGTGGAGGCTCCTCCAGTGTCAGTGGTGGCCAACGGTCACCACCAAGTGGATGGAGACCTATCCCAGTCTCATCGCCTCTCCTTCTCTTTCTTCTTTTTGGGTTCTGGCATTGGAGAAGAAGATTTTTCCTGCAGATTCTGCAGCTCCTTTTCCATCAAAGCTAGATGTCCTCCTGCAAGTAGGCTTCAAGCTTTTTCTGGTGCCTAATCCATGTAGCTTGGTTGAAGGGTTGGCAGACTGCACAGTCCTTGAACTGGTCTTTGGGGCCTAGGCAGAGCATACAGTGGGAATGCTCATCTGCATGCAGGATCTGGGTGCCACATGACTTACACTTCTTTTTGACACATTACCCAAGTGTTCATGTTCCTGAATTGTACCTCCAACTATATCCCATGCTGTAAATGTTTCACTGTTATTTATTTGCCTCCCCTTTCTTCTGTACATCCCTCAAGATCTTTGTATTAGATCTATTTATGTTAGACCTCTTTATACTGTAATTTACTATGTAATTGTTTGATCTGATGTTGTGTTCTTTTTTTATGCTTAACTGGATGTTTGTGTAAATGGGTGTTTTTGCTCATATACCTTTCAGTATAAAATAAAGATTGATTGATCGATTGATGATAGATTGAAAACTGGACTGACAGACGTGAAACACAGCAGTTCTGTAAAAATCCAAACTAGCCATACTGGGTTCAACTTGTACAAATACTGCTGGTCCAGTCACTCTGGCTGCACTGTTCAGTCTGACTTTTATGTATCTGCTTCACTCCTGGATGTCTGTTTTCCAACCCTTCCTTGGCATGGTTGAAAATGGAACCATCAGGACCATCACAAATAGGTAAAAGCCAAACCAGATCATCTGGACTGAGTGAATCAGCAATATTTGCACAAGTTGTGCCCAGTCCAGATTTTACAGCTCTGATCCGGGTGTGATGATCTGATTTTTATCCATACCCCACTGCATGTGGCTTAGTGACATACTGTACAGATGGATACAGAGTCTAACCCATTGAAGATTGACGTTTCAGAAAACCATTATGCTAAAAATACCAAGACTCACTCAATTCCTGATGATCCCCCACCCCCAAGTTACTCTTAGTCCAGGGAGCAGCTCTTTACACCACATCAACTAAATTACTGCTAAACTCTTTATTTTTTAACATTTTATTTATTTTATTTTATTTATTGTTTGTTTATTGAATTTTGATGACCGGGTTGGCCTGCTGGGCCCGGAAGGTCCCTTTTTCAAGGGTGACCCGGGGAACAGAAGCAACACAAGACATAAACTCAGGTGATCCAGAAGCAATTCAAAACATACAGTCGGGTATTTTTGTTGAGAAATGTTTGTTTTAGTATGTCCATGGTAAGGAAAAATGAATTTGAAAAAGAAACTAAAGACCCATTTATCAGTACATTTAATCACAATACAGTCTGTAATGAACTGATCAGATTCTATGTGCAGCCTAAGTCAAACAAAAATTGAACACACATATGCCTACCTACCGTATTTGTAAGTGACGCAAATGTGATTACTATCATTCTGTTGTAAACACCTATAGTCACAAATTGCAGGTTGAGAGCATTCAGTAGACTATAAACAGTAGCCCAGAACTGCATGCCTGAGAAAATGAAGTTGGTATATTATATGGAAACAGTCATCACTGGGACAGACATAAGGCAATTCTTGTGGGGGGTAGGAAGAAATAGGCTGTTGGTTAACTAGGATCTGCGGCCTATCCTGTATGTAGGGAAATGGGCAGACTAGATGAGCCAAGCGGTCCTTATCTGCCATCAAAGTCTATGTTTCTATGAGACTGTATGGTGTGGAATGTCTTGCAACATAGCTTGTGGACTGCTAAAAATCTTTTCTACTGTGACAATCACAGTAATAAATATTTACAAAAGAGTCATTGCTTAAATATAAGTAACATGGAAAAACAGAATAAGACAGTAGCAGGCTTACAAATAGAAACCCAACCTTGCAAAATGTTAGGAATCTTTTTCAGCTCTGGGGATAGGGTTACTTATAACTGGGAGACACAAGTACATAAAGGCAAACAAAGAATAGCTTTATGGAACACTTGGCATATGAGTAAGAAAAAAAAATAATTTATATGTTGAAAACTTACTTGATTCCTATGTTCCTTTTTTAAGCGACATATATCCTCTTCCCAAGAAATTAGAATCTGCTTGACATAGTTGTTTTTTTTTAGTTCATATAGGGGAGTCACTTAAACTCCATACCAAGACATAATAAATGGAGGACAGGGAATGATAAACTCAATAATTTTCTTTTTTTACTATTTTCTTTTATGCAAATTTGCTACCAATCTTGAACAAGGCAACAAATGACTGGGTAAAAGGGATAATACCTACACTATCAGAAATTATGGGTGAATGGCCATCAGTGAATTTTGTACATAAAAATAAATGTAAACAAAAAGTAAACCAGGACTGGACCAGCTGTTTTGATAACATAAAAAATGGGGTATTATTAAAAATCATGTTACAACAATGTCTAGAAAACAGCTATATGAAGATATAATGCAGAACCATATCTAGGAATATCCCCATTTCTCAGTTTATCCAAAACTGGAGCAAAATATGAATAGTACCATGTTAATGGACACTTCAACTCCAATGAAAATGTGGGACATGATCTGCTTATGCGCACATGAGGAACTTAATGTGAAAAGGAATCAGAAACATAAAGAATTAATGGAAAGATATTGTCCATAACCATCATGCTTATCAGTAATATAGAATGGGTGTGGCACTGGTGAGAGCAAGATGGCTGCATTTAATGTCACAGAGCTCCGCTGTTTCCACACTTAAATCTGCCCTTCATTTCCTTCTGTTTGAAGAATGACTACACAAAAAAGAATAAAATTGAAAGAAGGGGCAGTGAATAGATCTGAACAGAACAATACATTTTTCTCCCCCAAAACAGTACTCAGAACCAAGGTCCATTATGGGGCAGCCGGTGTGCTGCTTCAGAACAGAAAAATGTCTTCCCCAGCTGCAGTACATTCTGAAATGATCATTAAGGTGAAGTCTCTACTGAAACCAGCTTTGGCTTCAATACAAACATTCTTGATGGAGTTCCAGACTTATACTAAGGACTCTTTAAAGGATACCTAAACAACATTTTGACAACAAACTATTCAAAAATCTGACTCCATAGGTGACTAAAGAAAAGGTTGCTGTATTCATTAATGCTAAAACTACATTTATATAATTTACCTAAATGTGGTTCCACAGCATTTGAAAATTGTAAAATCAGCCTTCCAATTTTTAAAAACTGTCTTACCTGCTTCCTAAAATGACTGCCAAATGTGTTATGTGATGACATCATTTGAGACAAAGTCAGAGAGATATTTGGCTTTCTATAGTGCTAACTAGTTCTTTGTTTCCCCTTTGTATAGAATTTTCACCCAAATGGTGTATAATACACATGTTAGGCTATGGTCTGTTCATTTTGTTTACTTTAGGATGCTGACATTGTGTTTTAATCCAACCAACTTTCTCTGTGGCAAACCACAGTGCAGTACAAATCTTGAATAACCTGGTGGTCTAGTGGTGATGGTGGATCCAGAATGCTACAGTTGGGTTGCTGGAGTGGTGTGCATGCTTAATATGCACTTTTTAACATATTTATTAAACTGTTATATGTTTTGCTATTATTCTTTTCTAGTACATTTTTGACAGAACCTGCAAATGTAATCTATAGTTTGAATGTAAACATTTGTACAATCAATATATCAGACTTTTTCAGCAAAGTGAAATGCAGCAGTAAGCATGTTACTATTTGTGTGTGTGTGTGTGTGGGGGGGTCATCCACACCTTTCACCACCCCTAACGCCACCATTTTTTTTGTAACAAAGTTCTTATGCTGTTCAATGTTCGAGTTCATACTTTCTCAAAACTCAAATATATGCTTGTCTTGTCTTCTTTTTCCATGAGAAATAATAATAATAAGAAGAATCAGCATTTATATAGTGGTTTTCATACATACATTGTATCCCAAAGTGCTTTACAAGCAATACTAGACTGGTAGTGACGTGAATGAACATGTAGTGGCAGCCACTTCATGCATTAATATCCACACACAGCCTTCAACAATTGCATGAACTGGTTTTATGGAAAGGGAAATGTTGGCCAGGACAATGGAGTCAGGTAGTGATCAAGGTGCTGGCAGCCCACATCTTATTTCTCAGAGTAATCTGCTCCTATTTCTCTCTTTCTGTCTTTCCCTTCCCTGAATATACAGTAGCAGTACCTTGCAAGAGTGGTCTTCTTAGTCCCCCTCTGGTATTCATTCTTCACTATTACTCCTCACACCTAAAACTGGTGAGCTTATCACCCTTCTGCATCATGAATGCAAGTAGTACAGTCCCCATTTTATTTTGACATATCAAATATAAACATATCTTTCCAGTAAGTCAGACTGATAGCAGCAGGGAACAAGGAGAATAATTGGCTTTCCTATCCTTAAAATATTTAGACTACCTTTGATTAGGCACTATTAAATGATGGGAGTGCACATCATTATGCACGTCATTTAGTAGTGCCTTAACATAGGTGGCTTAGATCTTATACGGGTAGGAAAGCATATTTTCCCCTTGTGCCATGCTGCTATCAGCCTGGCATACCAGAAGATCATGTTTATTATTAATATGTAAAAATAATGTGGGAGACTGTACTAAACACATTCATCATGGAGAAGGATAGTGAACTCACCAGTTTTTGGTGTGGGGAGCAGGTGAGAAGAATGAATGCCAGAGAGGGACTGAAAAGGGCATTCCAGCAGGGGTCCAGGTTAGATGAAGACATGAAGGAGGACATTGAGCAGATCACTGTGAGAGCTGAAATGTGGGGCTATCAGCATCATGATCACTATCTGACTGTGCATGAGAGCATCCAGCGATAACAAATACTCAGAGTGGCAGGGTTGCACCTAAACCGTTACTTGAATTCAGTATAGAGCAATTACCCTAAGGTGGGGGGGTGTTGACATTTGTTAGAACAGTGTTGAGGGAGTTGTGTATGGCTCATTCAAGACTTGTAAGGGTGGTAGCCAGCCAACTTGCATTGTGGAGTAGATCACAGAAAAACACTGGAGAACAATTGCTGGGAACTGTCCTGCGGGGTTCTGCAGATCACAGGTAAAGGAATAGACTGACACTGGAAGTCGGGTGGATTTGCTTAAGGTATTAGTATGCCTCTCCTGCTAATAATATTGTTATCTATTGTAAGTGCAGCCCTTATGAGGACATGAACAGCAGTTATTCTGGTGAGTCATGATTCTTATTGCTTGGACCTCTAGGAAGACCTAGTCATTGGTTAATAAGGTGGGGGAAAAAATCAACAGGGGAACTGTACATACTACCTTCAACTGTGCAGAAGGGTGGTGATCCACTCAATATTTACTGTGGGAGAAGAAGTCAAACATTGGCAATGTGAACTAGAGAGTGATTTGGGAGGCATTTTTAACAGTGCCAGCTGATGATGCATATCGGTATAGGTGTGCACAACTCTCTGTGGTACAAGATTACAATCTGAGGTGTGATAATTCTCTTCATAAAACCATAAGCTTATATGCAGTCCCAGGCAGTACTAAGGACAGGGTACAGATGGTGGGGTATTCAACAGAAGGCAGGCTAGGTGCAGGGGGTTCACATGGGAAAAGAAAGCCTTATTTGTGGATTAACAAGAGAGCATGAGCTTTGGAACTGAATCAGACCAGTACTTTGCTGTGTGACCCTTAACAAGTCATTAAACTTCCTTGTGCTCCTAGGCCACACCTGCAAACAAGCTTTCAGCTTAGTGCGTCTCTCTCCTGGTTAACAAAAAACAAATTCAATGCATCACACAACCACTAGATCATTAGGTATTTGAAGTGTTGTACTGTAATGCAGTTTGCCAAGGAAAAAGTCAGTTGGATTGCAAAACATTTTCCTCTAGTTAAAGTAAACAAAATGAATAAAATCATAGCCTAACATGTGTACTGATCAAACTAATCCTCAAATTAATACATGGTGTTGATCATTCTGGCACAACAATTCAAAACAAAGAGGGAAGGAAGAACTAGTTAGCACTATAGAAATATATGTGAGTCTCTATCTCTGGCTCAGATGATATCATTATGACTCATCACTTAACACACTTGGCAGACATCGTAGGGAGAAACCAAGGCTGTTTTTTGAAAGTGAAAGGCTGATGTTTACATTTTTCAAAAGCTATGATACTCCATTTATATTATTTACATAGATGCAGTTTTAGCATAAATGTAAACAGCAGCCTTTACTTTACCCCACAATAAAGCCAGATTTTGGAGTTTAAAGTTTTCGAAAACTGCTTGTTTAGGTACCCTTTAAAGTACAATATGCACCTCTCTCACCAAAATTGCCTCAAGGTGTGAAAAAATTGAAACTAAGATGGTCAGTATTGAGGAGAGGATGGAAACTACTGAAAAAAATGCTGAGAAGCTAGTGGCAAGGGTCCTGACTGTAGAGGGGGCAGTTAATGCTTCTCTTCATGAGTAGCTCACACCATGGCAAAGACTGAGAAAATAGAAAATGCACTGCTTTTAAGGACTCTATGACTAATCAGTTTACCTGTAGCCATTCCTGCTTCACACTTTAAAGTCAGAGGTGGAAAGGATTCTGACATTGGAGTTATTTTCCGAACAAGCAGTTTGCCTGGAAACTGTATTCAGACTGCAGTCCAGAACAGAATCACAGAAGCAACAAGGCACGTCTGAATCAGGGGCAAGGTACGTGATCTGTACCATCCCATCTATTATACAAAGAAATAAGTTGTTGCAATTATCCAGAAGTAAGAAGGGATTTATTTACGAAGGTGTCAAACTCCACTTACTGTATATCCCAACTTTTGCTTGGTGACTCAGCAACACAGGAAGCATTTTTCAACAGAGGTGAGTTCTTTCAAGCAGGTATAACAGCTGTTCTGCAGTCCCCAGCTAAGTTGAAAGTGACTTTTTAAAGTAAAGATTATTTATTTTTTGATGTGGATGCAGCTCTGGACTTTTAAGAAAAATATGTTGCCCTACCTACGCATCTTGGATCTGACCAAGAAGATGAAGATGGAGATATTCAACATATAACTAAGCATATTCTGATGTCAAAAGGAGAGTGATTGTAAGAGGTATCTAAAATTGTTGTCTGTCACTTATTTCCATCTGATTTGTATTATATGTTGAGAGAATTTTGTCTAAAAACATAAATCTTTCAATGGTTCTTTAAGATGGGATGGTTAAAGCTTGGAACATGTGGAGAAAAATAAAGAACATTTTGCTAGGATATATACGTTATTTTTTTATACTTATATTTCCTCCAAAAATTAAAAAAATATACATTTCAGTCTACTTATAGATTTTTTTGAGATGTATAATTGTGATTATATCTAATGTATAAAACTGAAATTCTCTCTGAATACAAATTTAAAAGTATAAATAAGTAATAGAGACAATGAAGCATCTATATATTTGCTGTCCCTATATGATTCAATTTTGGGATATACTTTCTAAAAGATGGAATGCAAAATATTTTGGACTTGAACTCCTGAAATCCTTTCTTTGGATATTATACATCAAAATTGGGATATACTGTATATGACTGTGGCAGTATGAGACTTCTCCTAGCTTGTTTTAAATTTTGGATCAGGCAGATCAGATGCAGACTGGTATTTCAACAACAACAATTAACTCATGATAAATCACTACAATTAATTCTAAATAACATATATGCAAGAAAAAGAAAGAAGTATGATTGGTCATCAATTATTTACTGACAGGTAGGAGGCTATCAGTTGGATAAAATTATAAAAAAAAAAAACTTTGTATAGTATCCAATTGATTGGGATGAATGTCTTTCCTTAGATTTTTTTGCCTTTTTCATCACGTTTATTTTCATAGAATGGGATAGGATTTCCTGGTTTACTTTATGAAATATGTTATTGTTTACTGTTTATTAAGATGTTTCAATAAAAAAAATCCCTATCTCTTTTGGAGAAGCCACATGGGATCTTTAAGATTCACCTGAACAATCACCAGAAAAGGTAGACAGGACCTTGGTTACCATCTCATCCATTGGATAGCATCCCCTATGTACTGCACTTGGCTTCCAGCAATTATGGTATGAGTTCAGTTCTGGTGTGAGATTAGAACCCATAACCTTCTCACCCAAACACAGATGTGCTACCAGCTGAGTCATGCTGATACCCTTAGCATGGGTGGTATATAAAGCCTTAATAAAAAAGGCAGTGTATTGTTTATCCACTTTGCAAGGGACTGCAGGCATTGTACTTGGCCTGTGCCAGGCAGCCAAGGTAGCACCCTCCAAATCAGGGTACTTATGAAGAATAGTAAGTGGAGATGTGGAGACTTCTAGGAATTTGTATGGATTCCACTTAATGGCATGCTCTTCCTAAGCAGAAAAGGCTACCTGTTGCCACATAAGATAAAGCCTGAAATTAGGCATCCTCAAGGCTAGGCCTGGGTGTATAAACCACAGTGGACTAACTGCAGGAGGAATTAGTAGAACCAGAGTGAAAGCCATAAACTGGCTGCTTTTTCTCAACATCCCCTTATTCCATATCTAGGTCAGGATTATATTCATCTTCCTTTTTTTCCTGTTCAGGAAAGGAAGGAAGGATCAGAGGAGATGCAGACTTCTGAGGCTGCAAGGGCAGTTGTATAGGGTCAGAGACACTAGTCCCAGAAGAATCAACACCCAACATTGATAGGAGTGAAAGTCATGTAGTAATCATTGATGGCAAGGATAGCAAGAGTTGCTGAAATAACTCAGAGACAGTATCCAAAATCATAGCACTTGCATTGATGGCATCAGCCAGTGGAGTTAAGAAAGGAAGCAATTACAGGACAGTGCCCACTGATGACATGCTATGAATTGGCTGCTAGCTCCCAACAGTGGGACAGCCAGAGACTGCACCTGACCTTGGTGTCTGAAAGATGGTCAAGCCAGTGGTAGGGATCAATGATGCAGCCTAAGGCTTACCCTCATGAAGATTCAGTGGCAATATGCACTGGCAGAAAGACTTGGAATGTATGCAGTGATCTTCTGTCAGAGAAGTATTTTCTTGATTTTTCATTCTGTGAATAATGCTTTGCCAATAATTGCAACAGAATGGCTACCCAATGAGGAGATGTGTGGGGTTTTCCAGAAGGTGACTTGATGTAGTGAGTTGGGAATCCCAGGGTAGACGTTAAAGCTGGCCTCTTTGTAGTCTCTATTTTCTGTAGAACATTCTCCAGAGCCTGTCATAAATGTCTCCATGTGGCCTGGTTGAAGTCTTGACAAATGGCACAGTTCATCACATCATGCTAGAGGCCCACGCAGCAAACGCAAACCAAGTGAGTGTTGTCTTTATCTTCACACTACACTGACAGAAGTGAAAAAAGCATATGCTTCTTCTGGGGAAGCAATGATGGCATGCAATAATGTTTAGAAGATACAATAAAGACATAGAAACAGCAACAAAAATTGACTTAGGGCATTTTCTATGATTTGATGAGTGTTTGACAGTGGGAAAAAAACTGAGGAGATATGGGGCCATCCACATTATATAGCTAGTGCTGGCATACATGAAAGTGGGTGGTTCCAGCTTGGCTAACGTTTCTAAATGGTCCTGACACCAACAGCATACAGTTCCAAAGGTCTGGCTCTTTGAAAGGAAATGTTCTTGAGGAAGATCCTGTTGTTCAGGTTATGGACTTTGAGAATGTAGGCTGTGGGGATATCTGTCATGTGTGCAGTGGTGTGTTCAGTCAAATCATGTTTCAGTTCTGCGACCAAATTAACAATGAAGCCACCAAAGATTTAAGTGTAAAACAGAGTCCCAAAGTATGATACTTTCCATGGTGAGTCTATCTGAATGCCACACATGCTACTATTTATGATAGTCTACTGTAGTCCAAAAAAGCAAAGCATGGTTCACGTGTTTCTCTTAGAGACTTTAACGAATGTGGAAAGTAAGGAGCTTGTTTACCAGCAGAAAATATGGAGAAGGAAATTATTTGGTGTGTGATAATCCCTTGTAGCTTGAGGATTAACATGTCCTTTGGAGACTGCAAGTTGCTGTTACCCCTGAAAGTTTGAGTCTTCACTTCAGGTGTGACTTCTGTGGAGCACTGAGCCAAGGGACTGACACCAGCATATGATGCACTATTTGCAGATCCCATTTTCTGCCTTCAAATATGGCAGCTGTGGATGCTACACTGTGAACCCATGCCAAAGCTACTATTGTGGATAGGAGGACAAAGCCCAGAAGGATATGGGTTTTTCAGAAGCCAGGTTATTGACATGTCTTAAGGAAATTGATACTGCACTGCAGCAGTATGATGAGCTGTTGATCTTGGTGACTTCCCTGTCCTTTGTCTGAAGAAAGGAGTTTCCCCGTCTCATGGCCAGTGTCAACATGGGACCTGCAGAAGGAAGAGCATCTGGCAACTATGCTACTTTAGGCAGACAGGATGGGCTGGTGGGTCTTTATATGCCATAATGTTCTATGTACCTATGTACACTCCTACCGTGAATGGTGTGACTAGAATCATTGGTAGTTTGATTCCCCCCATTTCCAAGGTAAAAGTTGATGTGCACCATTAAGATCTTCTTCATGACCTGTAGCATCAGTGGTTACAGTTGAGTGGAAAGGGAGAGATAAAGAATGGGTGCCACATGGTGGATAGCTAGGGTTTGGAACCTGCACAGGAGAACCTTGCTCAAGTGGTAGCCAGAGAGTGAGAGGCAGTGGTTGCAAGGAAGAGAGTACTGAGTACAGAGGCACCTGGTCCCTCACCACTTGTGATGGCTATGGATGTTCAGGTGGGATGATCTCTAAACTTGTGACTGTGGACAGGGAAGTGGCTGGTGATTGCATTACTAATGTGGAGGTATACCTCAATAACATTGTTTCTGTAGAGAAACACTAGAAGCTGGATGAGGAATATTGGTGAAGCAGATTCTCTGTATAATCCTGAATTAGAAAAGTCATACCTAGCTGACAGAGAACTCATCAAGAAGGTAGTCTGGGATTTCCGGTGATGCAACTGACTGATATGTGGGGTAGTTGTGGAGCTTCATCCCGTTCTGTTGTAAAGCTTCCCTTCTTTGTTTTATATCAATTATAATTTATTTTTGATTCTGGAAGCTCTGTAATTATATGGGAAAATGCAGGAGATTTAAAAACTGTGGTGATGACTTGGTTGTTTCATCTTAACAGTCACCTATGCCACCTTCTGCTGACACTACTTCCACTATGGCAGAGAGCGATTCTGTTGTGCAGCCACAGCCAGCCAATGCTGCCATCCTGGAGGTGATCAGGGAATATTGGACAGAAGTCAGAGCCCTATACAACAGTTGTAAGACCTCCAATGCTAAATTGAAGAGAAATTAGGTGATCTGGAGGTGCAAGCTTCAGCCAACAACACTAGAGTCAACAGTATGGAATGGGTGCTTATAAAGTTACTACAGGATCATCAGATCTTGGTGGACCAGTGTGATGACCTGAAAAGTCACTCCTACCATAATAATATCCAGATTTATGGAGTTCCCCGAAGGTGAGAAAGGTGGTGACATGATTGTTATTTTGCATAGTTTTTTTCGCCATTGTTAGATGTGGCTGACCTCTGCCCTCTCCCCATGGAATGAGCGCATCATGCCTTGATCTCTAAGTCCCCCAACTCTGCTTCACATCCAAGGTCCATAGTGGTCCATTTCTGTAACTTTGCAGTCAAACAGGTATTACTTATGCAAGCTTGGTGCCAGGGGTTATTACTTATAAGGAACAGCCAGCACATAAATTTTGATAATGATTACTCTAGCTCATTATTAGAGAAAAACTGGGCATATGCCCTGTTTTATGCATCTTACTGGCACAAAAAAATACTTTTTCTACACCATACCTGTCACGGTTATGGATTAATTTATCATATGGTACCTGAACATTTGATGACCCAGATGCAGCTAAATAGGAATTGCAAAATAGGAAGCTTGACATCCCAGAGGAGCCGATGGACTCTACTGACACCCAACAGGAAAGGATTCTGCAGAAGGATGTCCGGTCTAAAGCTTCTCCAAAAATTAAAAAGCATTGCATAGAGCAAGCCTTGACTTGAAATTAAAAGCCCTGCTTCCATCCTTTTGAAGGAAGGACACTGTTTAATAGATTTTTTTTCAATTTTGCATTGTGTCAGCAAATGCACCTTTCATTTTATATATTGGCCAGTTCAGCTGTGGGATAGGGAGGGGAGTTAGGGATTTCAGGGGGGTTTATTTGGGGAGGTGGTGGTTTGCCTTTACTTTTGTGTCCATTTCTTTGGTTCAGGTAGCCCTCTGAGGTGTTTTTATAGGGACTGCTTGCTCTAGATTATTTTTCTGTGTTGTCTGCTGCTTAGTATCCCATAGATTTTGTATGTAGTAGCTTGCTTAGTTTTGGGGTTTAGGCTTGTATATTTATTTTTTTATTTTTTGGTTCATTTTATCTTTTCTCTCCATTTTTTTCCTTATAGGTTCCATTTGGTTGTATCACTTTTCTATGGGGGAGAGATGACTTGTCACTGGGATGTTTAGTTGTAGCATTGCCCCCTTCCCATATTCCAGAATGTTCTCCTTTCTCTTAAGTATTGTCTTGTGTTCTAGCAATGCCTGAATTTGTTCCTTCTATCCATGGTCATTGAGGTTCTCTTTTTAGGGCTGCAGTAGGTATAGCCATGCAGACCTTTTGCTGTAAGAAAAAGACTCCTGCATTCCTTCCGACCAAAAAAACATGTTGGAGTTCCAATACAGTTGCCTCCGTGTCTGTGAAGCTCTCCACGCATTGTCTTTATAGGGTGTTGCACTGTACTATTTTACTGTCGGCAGTCAATTTGTTTTTTTAATTATACATATCTCCCCCCACCTGACCCTCCTTCTCGGTGCCCATCCCCCACCTCCACAGAAACGTAATAGTGACACTTGGAGTGCCCAGTGCCCCATTGTTCCAATCATGAAATTCTGTTACTGTGCTCCATGTCCACTACCATGCATGCACAGTTATTTGAGTGTTTTTTATGTATTTTTTTATTGTTCCTTCCCTCTCTACATCCACTACCTCTCCCCCCAGAAATGTAACAGTGGCACTGAGGGGGTGCCTAATCCCAGAGTGCAGGGATCCTCATTTGTTTCCTCTTACTGCCCTCTCGCATCCACTTCCGTGCATGCATGGTTATTTCTGCCTTTTTTTATTTATTGTTTCCTCCCACCACCCAAGCCTCCCTTTCAGCTCCCACCACCACATTTCCCCTTTCCAGAAATGTAACCATGGCACTGGGGGTTCCAAATCTCCCAGTGTGAAAATCCTAATTTTCTCTCTTTTTTTTAACCTGGAAAAAAAATCCATTGCTGTCTTTTGCACTGTTACACTTCCCACCATCTGACCCTTCCACTCAGCACCCATCACCCCGCACCCCCCAAGCCTTTACTAACTCATTGAGGGTCCAACTCTGTAATACTCTCTTCACCACAGACATGTCTTCACTCTTCAAAGCCAGATCATGAACTGAAGAAACAGGTATGTGCTTCAATGTATTTCAATGGTATTTTGAATTTAGTGGCATAACTTGTCCATGTTTACATATTTTTTGTTCGAATTTTCAACATGCCTTTTTTGGGACCCCGCCTCCTGAGCAGTTACACTGATATTAGGCAAATCAGTCCTGAAAGGTGATTTTGTGGTCCCTGCATGAAATAATAATAATAATAATTTTATAAAGCACCTTTCAGAACCAAGGTGCTGTACAGATTAAAACACAACAAATCAAATATAACATTAACATTCCATAAAATCCAGTTAAAATGTATATACAAAATACAATCTAAGACAGCAGCATGATATTTAATAACTAAGATTATCAGCTAACCATTATCTGGTAGTGCTAACCTGAATAAATGTGTTTTAAGGGCTGATTTAAAACTTTGGATTGTCAGGCACTCTCTCACCCGAAGAGGTAGAGAATTCCATATGGCAGGGGCTATGTATGAAAAAGACAGAGTCTCTAATGTCTTCAAATGCACCCTGGGAATCTCTAGCAATCCATCATCAGTGGATTGAAGCAGGTGGGAGGGGCAGTAGGGGTGAAGAAGATCTTTCAGATAGCGGGGTCTCTGGTCATGTAGGGCTTTATAGGTTAGTAGCACAACCTTGAAGGTGATCTGCCACTGTACTGGCAGCCAGTGCAGTCCACGAAGCACAGGAATAATGTGACTGGTCCTAGATGTACCAGTCACCAGCCTGGCCACTGCATTCTTCACCAACTGCAAGTGGTGGATATCAACCCCCAGAAGCCCTAGGTACAAGGCATTTCAATAATTAAGGCAAGAAGTCACAAAGGCTTGGACCAAGGTAAAAAGATCAACAGGAGGAACCAGATGCTTCACCCATCGATATTACACAGATGAAAAAATGAGGTCTTGACAACTGCCAACACCTGAAATTTTAGGGTCAGCTCATCGTCAAAAATAACACCCAGGTTATGCATCTGGTGTGAGGCAGCCAGCAGAGCATCACCGAGCCAAAGCACAGATGACTGCCCCGCCAGCATTCCCACCACTCGATGATCTGGGTCCACAACCAACACCTCAGTCTTATCTGGATTTAGTCTCAGCCAGCTGGCAGTCATCCAATCCTGAATCTCAGAGAGACAGCTATTAAATACCGAGATAGCATCATCCTGTTGGAGCACAAAGGACAGGTAAAGCTGAGTGTCATCTGCCTAACAGTGAAAACTCAAGCCATACCACCTAATAATATCTCCCAACAGCAGCACATACATTGTGTACAACATGGGCACCAAAATGGAACCCTGCAGAATCCCACAGGATAAGGGGTGAGCATCAGAAGATCAACTCCCAGTGACCACTCTCTGAGTCCAACCCTGGAGGAAAGATTTAAACCATCTGAGGACCATACTGGACAGTCCACAGATGGACCGCAGGGCCATTGGGTAGGAGTTGTAAATGTTCTTTGCTCTTGTTTATGAGGTGGGATCATACAAAGGCTATGTTAAAAATTTGGTGTAAAAATATTAAAAAACAACAACATTATTTTATTATTTTTTTTTATGAGCCTACATTGAATTTTTCTAAATCAGGCTCGCAACTTTGGTAATTTTCAATATTTTTACCCCAAATTTACAACATAGCCATATCTTTACGGTACCTCATTAATGTGATAGATCACATACTGACTAAAATGTTTTTTTTTTACATTCTGAAAGGTGATTTCATGGTCCCTGTGCAAAATCACCTTTTGTGCAGGAGCTGAACATTTTATCTGCCCTTGTTCATGAGGTGGAGTTATAAGAAGGCTATGTTGAAAAGCTGGTGTAAAAATATTAAAAAAACGACAAAGTTTTGAGACCATGTTGAATTTTGCAAACTTAGGCTCATAACTTTGTTAATATTCACTGTTTTTACCCCAACTTTTCAACACTGCCATTTCTTTACAGCACCATATAAATGTGACAACTATCAGTTTTCAGCTCCTGCCAAAAATGTGTTTTTTTATCCTGAAAGTTGATTTTACAGTCCCTACACAAAATTACATTTAAGCCAGGAGCTGAACATTTTCTCTGCCCTTCTTCATGAAACAAGGTAATTTGTTGTAAAAATATTAAAAAAACAAATTTTCAATATTTTAACCCCAAATTCCTCAGCTGCAGCCCTATTGGCTCTGGTCATAATTTGTTATGTATGGTGCTATTTTCATTCTGATCCACAGCCTCAGTTTCTTTTGTTATGCTCTAAGTGGGGAGGAGTCACTTTCCCCTTCTTCTTGTCCAGGTATTAGTATGGGTCCATCTGTTGTCCTTCTGCCTTGGGCAAACATACTGTATATTGCACTTTGTTGTTTATCCTCTTCATTTCTAAATACTGTAAATTTTAGTTTGCATTGGTGCTATTAAATGGTTTGATTATGTAATGGGCTTTAGATTCTTCTTCCTGCTCCCCCTCTTCTTTCATTGCTTGTTTTTAACTATCTCTATTGGCCTTGTTCATATCTGTGATCACTCATCTTCTCTTTCTTATATAGTTATGGGGGGGGGGCTCATTTTTGGGGAGAAGCCACTACATTTTAAATTCAGCTTTTGATACTTTGCATATATGCTTATAGATACACATATACCTATGCATACACATCTGCCATTTTTATTATGGGACATTGGAACAAAACTGTATGCCAGTTTTCTCTGTTATGAGGGACCTTGCACCCTTCTTCATCTTCTTTTTCTAGGTGAAGCACGTTCTGGTTAATTTGAAATATCTAGGTATTGGGAGGTCATTATGCTTCATTTTCTTATTTTACTCTTTCTTATTTCTCCCTCTTTCTTCTTGCTCTTTTTTCTATACTTGGAAGTTCTGTTATTTTTTGGTCAGGGGGTTCTCTTATGTGGTATTCCTCTCTAAGGCTGGTTGCAGGCTCCCCTTTTGCTTGTTGTGCTGTTTTTCTATTTGCAATTTGGGGGTTCAAAATACTTGCATTTGCTTGTATTGTTCCATTTTTTGCTTACTGTATTGAACTGTTGGTCTTACAGCATGTTGAACACTGCCCTTCAAGTATCTAAAGTTATTAGATTGTAGCTGTTTGTTATTCAACGTTGGAGCTACCAAAGCCACATTTTGGTCATGACTGGTCCTCTGGCCTTGTATTGGGTTTGGACTGACCCTGAGAGCCCTGGGCTAGACCCAGTTTTACCCCCTGTAAAGTCCTTCCAGCTTGTGATGTTATCAAGGAGCTGTATTTCTAACTCAACTCCCTATCGTGGAAGTCATAACATTTGTGCTTGCCTTTGGTTATGGAATTAGTTATTTTAAGTTTCGCTTTGCCCTGTTGGCAGACTATGTTTGACTTGGTTATCAGGCCTGTTATGGGCTTCTCTCTGTTCTGTCTTTGGATGTTTTGCAGTTCTGATTCTATTTAGATAGAAGAATGTTTTGGATTAGTTACTTTTATTTTCTGGAATATTTTCTACATGGCTTACAAAGGTTTAACTTGTATTTTGTTCTGTTATTGGTTGCATTGAAGATTCAGTTTTATAGAGTTAGTACATGGTACCTTATTAGATTCTCTCTTCTATTTTTTACTCGAAGGACTATACCACTTTTATTGCTTATAGTGCAGTACAGATATTCTTGACCCTGTGGCAGGGGATGTGTGTTTTATTGTTTTGGAGGCAGTTGTTGTATGGGTTTCTTTTATAATACTCTTCAGAAGTATTCGGTGTTATTTGGCCATTTTTTTTCTTCTTTCTATGACCTCGTCCACTAAGGTATTGTCTTGCAATGTTAATGGGATTCATAATACCATGAAATGTCATCACCTCCTACAATATTTTCATCATCAGTGGGAGGTTATTATACTAACATACTAACATACTATTTGCCAGCAGATTAGGCCTTATGGTCTATCGAGTCTGCTCGAACTTTAGATCCTTAGTTGGGTGCCGAGACCATCCCATCCCTTGTGCTCCAGAAACCCATATCATCCATCCCCACCCCCCTGGGACAGGATATATTCTTTTTTTTTTATCATGTACAATTTTATTGTGTTTTTCCTTTTTCAAGAAGAAACAAATATCCATAAGTAGAAACATAGGTGTCAAATACACAAATCTATTCAACTATATGTACTCAGGCAACTTATCTCCAGTCAGTTACTAGATAACTGTATTGTCACATCCATGTGTTAGTAAGTATTAATCACTGATATATTCCATAGATAACATATATTGCTCATACAATTAAATTTCAACTATGAGTATCTGACTAAAAGAAAAGAAATCTATAGGCTCTAAGCAAAATCAGGGTATGATATTGCACTGATGCAGTTCCATAACTAACAAGGCTCTCCTTATGTTCTTCTTAGTAGTCACATTAGTTCTTACAGCAGAAATTAAAGAAGAGGACATGTAGGGAAGAACAGTTAAAGTAAGAAAATATTTATAGCAAGGTGAGGTGAGGACTCCATTTCTGACAGGAGGCAGTACCGGTGGGGAGAAGTGAGGGATATAATGGGAGGGGGGATATCACAGTATAGGAGGGTTGCTGGAGGTGGAGGTGGTATAGCACATATGTGCAAATGCAAATATGCCTCCCACTTCTTGTGATATCTAGGGAGATGGCCTTCCCTTTTGCAGTGATTCTCTCAAAGATGGCAAGCCTAGCCAGGGCCGCCCACCAGGAGAGGATCAATGGGGGGGGGCTGCTTCCATCTCATCAAAATAGCTCTCTTAGCTTCCATAACTGCCACCAGGATCCATGCTTTGAGCGGGGCAGGTAGCGGGTCTAGTGTTGAGATATCCCCCAATAACAAAGTATAATGTGAGTACAGAATCTCTTTGCCCACAATCTTGGAGCAGTCATTCAGCACCAGAAACCAGAACTGATGAAGAACGGGGCAGGTCCAAAAGATATGAAGGAGATGGGCCAGAGAGGCCTGACATCTCCAACATCTGTCATGGTTCAGCTCTTTAAGTTTATGAAGCATAGCAGGTGTTCTATACCATCGAAGAAGAATTTTCATCTGTATCAGCTTACTCTTGGCATCTTTGTATGCTGCATGAGCTGCCCTTAGACAGGTGAACCATTGTTGTAATGGAAGGGGGCATTGAAGCTCCGTCTCCAATGCCAACCAGCAGTTGGAGGTAGTGTCTAGCTGAGAATCTCTCAATGTCTTGTAAATAGTTTCCACTAGTCCCTGACCATGTCTGGGTTTATGTAGTGTGGCCAGGTAGTGCCACCCACTCTCATTAGTGTACTTGGACAGGAGGGGATGAAGCACACTCCTTATTTGGAGATACCTCCAAAAGTCTTGTGCCTTCAGATCAAAATGCTCCTGCAGTTGTTCAAATGACATCAGAGTTTTTTCATCAGGGAGGAGGAGATCTCCCACTTTGTGGATCCCTTTGTTGGCCCAGTGCTGCCAAGAAAGAGGTTTGTGATCCACCAAGATAAGCCTGTTATTCCAAAGGGGAGCATATAGAATGGGGGGGGAGCCAGTTAATTTCAGGATGCCTGTAAGGGTCATAGCCTGACACCATGCTTTACAGGTCTAGATCATGATTGGGGTAAGCTGGTTACCTGAAAGTTTTTTGCTGTCTGACAACGAGAAAACAGAGTTTCCCAGTATAAGGGCAGATTCCAAAAGAACCCATTGCAGAGAAGGGGCTGGCCTTGGGGCAAATCAAGCAGTTGCTTGAGTCACATGAAAGGCCAAGTAATAGCCCACCAACCAGGAAGCCCAAGCCCACCTTTGGACCAATGGGCTCTAAGTTTTGTACATCCCCAACAAGCTGCTTTGCCTTCCCATAGAAAGGAGGAAACCAGTTTGTCCAGAGAGGAAAACAGTTTGTGGGACAGGGGAATTGGGAGGTTGTTGAGTAAGTTTGAGACTTTCGGAAGTATGAACATACATACTGCTTCTACTTTACCCTTGAGGGACAGCTGCAGCCTATGCCAATGCTGAACTTCAGCAGTCAGAGTTGAAACTAGAGGAGAGAAGTTGGCCTTCTCAAGATCAGTCCACACTGATGAAATAAAGATTCCCAGGTATGGGAAACCCTGAGGGGCCCAGGTAATGTCAGTGCCCTTCAAGCAATGCCTGTTGCACCTTGAGTTGAGTGGGGAGAAAAGAGTTTTCTTTTGGTTGATTAGTAAGCTGGAGAGAGAGAGGTGAACTCTTCTAATAGTGGCAGCACCATAGGTAAGGAGAGATCAGGGTTAGACAGTGTGAGTAACATGTCATCAGCATATGCATTACCCAGAAAAGATCTGTTGTTGAGAGGGATCCCAGTAATGCCAGTAGTCTGCTGAAGATTCCTGATCAATGGGTCAAGGACTATGAGGAAAAGAAGAGGCAAGAGGGGGAAGCCCTGCCTAGTGCCCCTTTGTAAAGGAAATGGAGAGGAGCTGTCCCAGTTGGTGAGTATTCTGGCTGTTGGAAGATGGTATAGGGTGAAGACCCAGGAGGAAAAGTGGTCACCGAAACCGTAGAGGTGGAGGCCATTTTGGAGATAGTTCCACTGTAGGGAATCAAAGGCCTTGGAGAAGTCGATAGCTAAGGCAGCCAGAGGAGTTGAGGAGTGGAGCACCAGACATTTTAGATTGAGGACTAGGTGCAGATTATATTCTCCAGACTTGCCCTTTCAGAAACCAGACTGTGAGGGATGGATTAAGGTGGGAAGAACCTGTGTCAGTCTGTTCACCAGACCTTTGACCAGCAATCTGGTGTCCACTGATAGAAGTGAAATGGGCCGGAAGTTGGCACAGTCCAACACATCAGAGAACTTTTTAGGAATTAAGGTTATAAGTGCTTCTCGCATGGTGAGTGGTAGTGAGACTTTGCTCTGGGCCTCATTTAAGGCTCACAGCAGGGATACGGTGATCTCAGTGTTGAGTAGCTGGTAGAGCTCAGCCATCATCCCATCTGGTCCTGGAACTTTACCCTGCTCCATTTGGGATAGGGCAGTCTGAAGTTCATTGGTAGTGATGGGGGCCTCCAGATCATTACAGGCTGCCTAAGAAAGTTTAGGGAGAGAAACCCCTTTACAGAACTTCAACATATGTGTGGAGAGTTCAGCCTGGGAGACCTTAGAATGGATACGGTAAAGAGCTTGATAAAAGAGTTGTATCATTTCATTAATATCTTTAGGTGCCAAGACCACTTTGCCCTCTTTATCCTTAAGTGCCAGTATCCGGGATGAGACTTGCTGTTTACGTAGGTGGTAGGCTAGTAGCTTACCCCCTTTATCACCACCTTCCCACACTTTATGCTTGGATCGGAGAAGCTGCCATTCTGCCTTCTTACTGAGCAATGTGTTTATTTGGTATTTTGGACCTACAATATTAGGTAGAAGGGGGGAATTAAGGGGGTTCTGAGTTGAGAGCTTAAATTGTCTCTCGAGTTGCTAGCTTGGCCTGAAGCTGTTGCAAAGTTTTAGCATGGGCCTTGTCCTTGGCCGCATTATAGCAAATGATTCTCCCGCTGATGACTGCCTTAAAGTCTTCCCAGATTGTGGAGGCTGAAACCTCGTCCGATGTATTGATAGAGAAATAGGAGCGAGCCTCCTTTGTTATAAATGCCTGAAATTTGCTATCCTGCATCAGTAGGGGGTTACACCTCCACCTTGTGGAGGGAGCCCCTTGCCCTGGAGGAGAGAATAAAATAGACACAGGGGCATGGTCAGAAATTATAATACTTCCGATAGTGGCATCTGATATTCCAGGTGAGACTAAATGGTTGGCCAGCCAGAAGTCTATCCTGCTGTGCATGCGGTGGACCGCTGAATAAAAAGAGTAATCTCTACCTCGTAGATTATCCCTTTTCCAGGGATCACAAAGGTTCCACTCCCCCATAAGTTCTTTAAGGCTGACCAGGTCTTTGGGATGGGTCTGTGAGGTGGAGAGAAACTTGTCTAGGAAGATATCAGGGACCCAGTTATGGTCACCTCCTAGCAAGGTGGGAATATGCGAATATCCATTCATGAGATCAGTAAGGGCTTGGCTGATAGCTGGGTAGATTTCACCAGAGTCAGTATTATGGCCATATATGTTGGCTAGCAACACCCTGCCCCCTGGATATGAAAGTCTGACTGCGACCCACATCCCCTGAGAGTCTGTGCATTTATCTTCTACCATCCACTGCAACCCTTTACACAGTAATATGGAAACCCCTCTAGATTTACTTGAGACACAACTAGCAATAACAGAGCCTACCCACAATTTCTTGAGCCATTGTACAGTTCTATTGGTTAAGTGTGTCTCTTTAAGAAAGGCTAAATCAGCATCCAGTGAGTTCAGAAACTGAAGCACTTTAGTGCATTTGGCCGGGTGGTTAAGCCCCTTGATGTTTCATGAGATGCACTTCCATCCATGAGGAGCAGAGGGGTTGCTAGCCATATTGCCCACAAAAGGAATCAGCAAGGAAAAGGAGTACTCACCCGTAAGAAGGGAAATTGTTTAGTAGTAACAAGAGAGAGGTCACCTGGATATTAGCTCAGATAGAAAAGTGTCAAGCCTCGTGGTGGAGAAGAGGGAGCCAATAGGTAAAACAAGCAGGGAAAGCTGTAGCAGTTGACACCGATAAGAAAAAGGAACTTGGTCTTATAAACAAATAACAAATTACACAAAGTGTTATAAGAAAGTCAGCATAAAACAGTGCTTATTTATGAGAAACTGTAACAGTAAATGTAACACAGAACAATATTAAAGTTCTAATGGTACTGAGGTGAGCGTGTGAAGGGAGCTTGGGAGTGCTCTGAGCCACACTGCTTCAGACACCAATAATGGGGGTAGGTCACAAATAACCACAAGGTGACCTGTCCTAACCCAGCCTCCAAGAACCAAAATAACACCAGGTCTGGAGGGTCCGGGTAATCCTAACAGCATTTAAGCTGAAAGGGAGCATGGAAAGACGTTCAAGGGAAGGGGAAAAATGGGGGGGAGGTGTTCTCCCTGACATGAGTAATGAAAAGGAGTGGGGGGGAGAACCTCTATGTGCCGCCCACAAATACTCTATAGAAGAGGTGGGTGTAAGGGGAACTTTTGGTTCCAAATAGTGAAAGATTGCCTTGTGCCATCGGCTCCCATTCAAATAGGCCTTCCTAAAGTGAGCCACATATGCAGTGAGCTACATTCGCAATGAAGTAGTCAGGGATGAAAAAAGGGGGGGGGGGAGCTATTCAGCTTCAGCTGAGACAGGGCCCTTATTACAATCAGGATTTGTTAGCAGTGGGATGGGGGGTCGGCTCCTTCTCTTGTATTTACTATCTTGTCCAAGTAAGCAAGTGTAGCCCAACTAGCAGGCATTTGAACAGGAGGTAATCTATGAAAAAAGCAGATGGGGGGACAGGCGAAACAGCGAGTTTCTTGCACCTCACATGCCACCCAAGTTGGCTAGAAACATATCCCATATAGGGATAAGGTTCACATCAGGCACTATAGTGAATTAGTAGAACCAAAAGTCTTAGCCAAGTTGCAAATGTCCTGCTCATCATCCGTCTCTTCCAGTACATCCAATCACTTTCCTTCTGCTCTACAAGGTCACGGGGGAGTGGTCAGGGCCTTTGCAAAAGATTTGTTCCCCTGTTTCAGTAGGCCTGCCGCAGGTGCCATTTCCTCCTCGTGTTCTTCCATGGTGGTGGCCCAGTCCAATGGCACAATGTCATCCATGGGTTCATTACTTTTGGCAGCTAACAGTTCCTGGCTTTCAGGTTTGGCTGCTGAGGATGCATCTACTCGTAGAAGCTTTGGAGGGGGTGAGGCTGAGGAATTATTTACATGTGGATGGTCTGGCTTCTGGAGCATTGTCACTACCAATTGGAAGTGGTGTGTTTTGACTGTTTTTGCTTCTCTACTATCTTTGGCTTGTTGATGAATGTGTTAGTGGTAGCTAGTAGATTATCATCTGCATGAGATCCTGGCCTTCCTGTATGTTGGAAGCCTTGAGCGTGAGACATAGGGAGTGTTTTTACAGCTGGACCAGTCCAGTTATATTTGGTTCCCCCCTGCAGCCACTGCTCCTTCTTTTCCGTTCCCTTGCCAACACTATCCCCAGGAGCCCAGAGGCATCTGGGAGATGTAGTTAGGGACATAAAGCCTGGCCATTGATTATTGATTCACATTTCAGCTTCTCTGGGGAACTTGGCAAGAAAAGTCTTCCCATCCTTGGAGATCTGCAGGGCTGTGAGTTTTTTATAGTGATATTGGAAAGAGTTTGCTTGTAGTATTTTTTTAAGTGGTCCAAAGGCTCTTCTTCTAGCAGCTACCTCCTGGGTGAAATCTCTGTAGAGGGAGATGGTGGTGCCCCTCCATGTAATCTCTCCCATGTCTCTAGTTATCCGTAGCAGTTTCTCCTTCACTGAGTACCTCAGTAGGCATGCTATTATGGTTCTAGGGAAATTCGGACCGTCCAGTCTGCCATTCACTCTATGAGCTCTCTCCACACCGATCGGCTCTCTCCATCTCTCTCCAAGCAGCTGTGGCAGCAACTCATTAAGGAAGCATTCCATACTCAGGCCTTCAGATCCCTCCAGGACCCCCAGGATTCTGATGTTATTCCTCCGACTCCTGTTCTCCTGGTCTTCTGCCCTGTACCAGAACCTAGCAAGCTTTGCATCATGCTCCCTAATATGCTGCAACATCGCAATGTGCTGCCTCTCCAGCTCCTCAGTTCTCTGTTCTAGTACATTTTGCTTGTCTTCCAACCGGCATACATCTGCCATATTCCCCACTAAGGAAGCCCTTATGTTGTCCACCCTGGTTAAAAGGGCTTCAAGCATCTGTGTTATGTGTGATAATGCATCCCCCAGGTGAGCCTGATTGGAAGGGGGCTGAGTGTCTTTCAGGGAAGGCCTTGGGTCGCTGCTTGCAGTAGCATCCATCGCCCCCACCAGAGTGGTAATAATTCAGGATGATGATAGAAGGGTTAGCTTGCTGACTGCTTTGAGGTGCCCATGGCTAACGGTGATCGAGGCCCATCAGGTTATGTCTCAGGTGCAAAGTTAATGGTGAACATACTGGTAAACGAGCTGGGACCCATATTCTTAGGCCTGTGTGGCCTAGCTTGGCAAGCAGCCTGCAAAGTAACTATCAGCACAGCTACGGTAGAGCATGGCAACCTCGATAAAAAACATCAAGATAAAGGCGGCAGGGGAAGGGAGGGATTTTCCAGTTGTAATGGAGGTGGATCAGTCTGACATTTCTTTAGATTAGGTGTGATTAGGCACTAGGCTGGGACAGAGAAAAACTCTTAAGCAGCCATTACCATCAGGTCCAAGCCACGACCCCCGAGCTTATTATTTTCTTACAGGAAACACATCTGTCTACAGATGAACATAAAAAATATTTGAAATTTGGCTTTAGTCAAGTTTTTGTTTTCTTCTCATAAGTCCAGCTGTAGGAGGAGGGTGTTTATTCTCTTCTGGGGTGGTCTTTCTTTTGACCTTCAGACATGCCACGCTGCCTATGCCGGTTGCTTTGTTGTTGTTACTGGTGCTTTATACCAGAGACCTATTTATTTAATGAATATATTTTTCTCTCCTGGCATGGACCATAAATTCTTTTCTTCCTTTTTCATTGTGTTGTTAAGTAATCTGAGGGGCGGGCATCAGTGGGAAGGGGGGGTGGAGGGACTTGAACTTGACTCTGAATCCAGATTTGGATTCTTCCAGTTCTAAGGCTTATCATTCTTCCCCTGTTTATCAGTATTTGCATAGAAATTTACATCAGTTAGGTACTGTAGACACCTGGTTACATCTTTATTCTTACTAACGGACTATACTCATTACACTTCTCACCATGCAAGCTCTGCCACATTGGATTATTTTTTTACAACTGTTGAACATGTAGATACATTAGAGAATGGTCAGCCTTGTTCATTTAATTTATCTGACCATGCTCCACTCAGTGCTCTCTTTTCCCTAGGTAAACCTCCACATCAAACACTTTGGTGATTGCACTCAGGTCTCCTCCAAGATCCGAACCTACTTGGGCAGTTGGAAACCCAGGTCGCTCAGTACCTTCAGGTTAATGATAATGGGAGTGCAACCTCTAGCATCTTGTGGGATGATCTTAAATAAATTCTTTGAGGTATGTTTATAGCATGTGCCTCAGCATTGCATAGGACATAGGAATGTTGATTGCAGGAGTTGCAGCATACTCTTCGCACTTTACAGATGCCTTTTATACAAGGTAACCAGTTAGTCCATTCCCAGCTCCTGGAGACCAAGGCTGAGTTGCAAAACCTTTTAGATCAAAATAAGTGGAGCATACCCTGTTTTATCTTAAGGCTTGCTATTACGAAGAAGGAGCTCATGGAGCAAGGGGTTCCACCAAGCCGCTTTGACAAGTAATTTGTCGAACAGCATTACAGTGACAGAACAATGCTCAGTCAGCATTGTGCCATCAGTGAAACGGAGTGTTTTTTGTGGGGGCCTTCATCCCCCACCCCCCCTCATGCAGAGGGCTCTGTTCCAACACCCTCCACAATTTATGATTATCAACTCCGAGTTGGAGTTGTTTCACAGGAGAAAACAGTATCGATGTACCGCAGACTATTACAGCAAACTGCTGAGTTTGTCACTGTAATGGTCTTTGTGGTATTGCTATCACTGTTTCAATGGTATACGTGGATCATGGACTTTAGCTCACCACCTTAGAGCATATAAGGTATCAGCAATAGTTACTAATATTTGGCAACCAAGTATGGAGTTACTTACATATAAAACGCATGAGATTTGGGATACTTTTAAATCTTATTATACTATATTGGATACTTCCTTGCCAATGGAATTACAAATTCAGCTATTTTTGCACCAAGCCCACCTACCTGCTCTCTCACCAGCACAGACCCCGGCTCTTACCTCTCCTGTTGTTCTGGCAGAGATTCTTTGAGGTATTCTATTATCTAAATCAGGTAAGTGTCCAGGCCTTGATTGTTTTCCAGCAGACATTTATAAAGTCCCCTTCCTCGATAAACACTTGACCCTGCTTCTCCTTAGTCTTTTTCACTCTATATAGGAGGATAATGCCCCTCCACCTCTTGGAATTATGCCATTATTACAGCTCTTCCAAAGCCAGGTAAGGAATTACTTCCCCAGCTTCATATCACTCTATCTCCATTTTAAATTTTGATTATAAGTAATTTACATCTATGTGGGCACTTTGTTTAGAGGGACTTCTACCTTCCTTGCTGAACTGAGACCAGGTAGGGTTTATTAGAAAATGACATGCACAAGACAATGTTTGTCAAATGCTATTTCTTCTGGATTATGTTCATCAGCATTCAATTTCCCTCATCCTGGTCAGCTTGAATGTGGAGAAGGCCTTTGACCAGGTATTATGGCCTTTTTCTGGGCTACATTGGAGGTGTTTAGCTTCCCTTCAGATTTTATTCTTATGTTACAACTTCTTTATCATTCCCCCTCTGAGCTTAAAATGAATGGTTCCATCTCGTAACCTTTTATGTTAGCTAGAGGCACCCATCAAGGCTAACCATCTCCCCCAGTTTTATTTTCTTTGTATCTCAAACTATTAGCTTCTTATATCAGACATTCTCCACAAATACAGGGTATTCTGCTTGGCGGCCAAGAATATAAAATTGCTTTGTTTGCTGACAATATTTTATTAACACTTACTGACTCAACCATGTCTTTAGTAGCTGTTTCAGATCTTTTTTCCAGATTTGATTTTATAGCTGGGTTCTGCCTTAACAGACATAAAACAGAAGTTCTGTTTTTTAATTATAATCCACCCCAACAGATCATTGATTTATTTCATGTTTGTTGGAATCAAAACTCCTTGAAGTATCTTGGTATGTATCTCACAAAGTATCCACATCACTTGGAATTATTTAATTACAAGCCCTTAACAGTAGATATAACTGAGGATTTAAGCCTTTGATCTTTGTTACCTTTGTCTTTTTTTCAGAGGGTTGAGGTCATTTGTACTAACATCTTACCAAGGGTTTTATTTTATCTGCAAACTCTTCTATTTCATCCATCTCTTTGCTACTTTCGAGACTGGCATAGATTGATATCTCAGTTTATATGGCAAGGACATAGTCCTTAACTCTAACTCTCGTTGCATTTATCTCTAGTTCAGGGTTGGGTACATTTACCTAATTTGTGCTTGTATGCACTAGTATGTCAACTGCATTTATTTTGTCTGTGGATTTTAGAAAACTACCAAGCCTATGGAAAGATGTTGAATTTACCCTTAATGATCTTCATGATATTTGTAGAATTTTACTTTCTTCTTCTCCAGGTGATCATCTTTTCTCTCGTTTCTCTTGTTACATGTCGAAGATTCTAAAGATGTGGCATGTGGTCAGAACTAAATATATAGAAAGTGAAGCTTTTTTATTACATGCATTTGCCTGGATTCATAATAACACACTAAATGCATCACATTTCTTTTTAAGGCAACGGGCCCGGTTGGGAGTAATAATTTTACATCAACTATTGGACTAACAGGGCGTTCATCCCTTCTCTGATCTCTGTGACAGGTATTCTCTACAGACCATGAATTATTATCTGTATTTGCAACTGCACACATACATACATACATACTCTTCCTTATTTTGTAGATCTCTCCCGGACTCGCCACCAGCGTTGATAGCTTGAATACTTGCTCACCAACAGGGTAATGTACAGGATCATTTGATAGGCTGCACATATGCTATCCTTCCAGATTGTAGAAAGGAATCTTCCATTTCAGTTCTGAATCAATGGAATAAAAATTTACAGATTCTGTGTGACCAAGCTCAGTGGGAGAAATATTCTCTTCCCATATAAATAATGGCCCCTTACTTAAAAGAATTCACATGGAAGTGCCAGATCCATTTTTTCAAGACTGTAGTGCTTTTAACAAAATCTTTAGGACCGTAGGCTGTTGTCTGTTGGCGGGAGTGTGATGAGTCTAGTGCAGAACATGTTCATGTTTCTTGGTCTTGCTCTAAATTACATGTATGTTTCTATTGGGTGAATATCTGCACAGTTATAGAATCATTATTAGATAAACCTCTACCCATTTCTTCCACCCTGTTTCTCTTACATATCCCTCCCAATACACTGAAAATAAGTGGTAAACAACTTAAACTTTTGTTGATTTTGTAGGTCTTGTGAAAAGAAAGCTGATACCAAGCAGTAGTTTCAGATTCTGCCCCCCCCCCTCAGTTTTTGCATTGGCTAGCTATAGTAGATAGAATTTATCAACTGAAAAAGCATATATATTATTTTTTAAATATTGTACCAGTGCTTGAAATATCTGGAGACATTAGGTAATGTACAAACTGCAAGCTGATCTCACATTTGTTCCATAAGTCTCTTTCTCCCCTACTTTTTTTTTCTTGTGGGTTTAAAAATTCAGAACCTACTGTACTGTACTTCACAACTGGTTATTTTTCTGGTTAGTGTGGTTTTAGCTTGGTGCTGCCCACGCCTTGCCACAGGGTTTCTGGCTATAGTGCATTTCTTAGGCAGGTTCTTAGAGCACTTGTTTGCCTGTTCCTTTTTCATTGGTAAAGCATTGTTTTACTCTATATATCCATAGTCAAGCTATTTCAGAAACATCAGTGATGTTCTTTTTGAAGTTTTATATATATTGATCCTCTCTCTGTGTAGTATATGTTTTAGATGAGTGGCATTATATTCTGTTTGTTGTGTTACTATTTAAAAAGTTATTATAAGAAAAAAAGAAGGGGATCTGGACCTGGGGAAAGCAGCATCCATTTATTAGAGCAGATATTTGACATCATAGAGACCTAGAATGTGTGGATAAGAATGTGGGTTGAGGACGTGATTGCTCAGTTTCCAACCTGGTGCTTTAAACTTTTCTGCATCTCGTGGGAATTGTGACTGGGTGACCCACTTGTGTTTGCTGAGCAGAAGTGTTGGAAGGACTATAGCATCTACACCCACTCTGATGGCAATGAGAAGATCTGCAGCTTGAAAATGATTTTGACAGATGGCAAGAGGATAAATAACAATTACACTCCTCACTGTTACTTGACTACACCATAACAGACTGTCACTGTTTTAGATCTTCTCTATGAAACCATCAGGCATTAATATAAAGTTGTTTTTGCAAAGGCCCATTGACTCAAGGGACTGAAATGTACACTTTATGCCTATGTGTGCAGTCTAGTATTGAAAACATGTGTATTAGTTTGCAGGCCTTTAGTTTATGAAATGAATGAAAACACACACACACACACACACACACACACACACACACACACACTCTATTCTTGTTTAAGTATCTACAAACTTTAGCAGTGTTACAGCACCATGTTTAAGTTGCCATAGATGTTTCCTTTCATCCTTTCATGTCTTTCCTGCATGGGGCAAGGGTTATCTATATTGCAATGTTATTTCTTCCAGAAGTAATATGGGACATATCCTGCCTAACTGAGGGAAGTATGGAAAGTACCAAATCTAATGTCTGATGTTGTAGGTCCTACAGGGGTTACTGAAGTGCCTTATAACAAACAAGAAGGGAATGGTGTGGGTAAGGAAAAATATCACAGTGTTGCAAGTGTTCAGGTCACACCTGGAAATGAGCCACGGCTCAGTGTGCTTTTCCGGGGAACCAAATATTTAAATAAATAAATAAATAACACTTTTTTTACAAGAAATGACCATGAGAAGAAACTGGATACTGTAAATATTTGTAGCGGCTACATCCAGAATATATGTGTTAATATGTATACAGTTACTTCTCTTAAATTGAGTCTGTGCTGGCTATAGCACCCACTAGGGAGTCCCCTAGTATCCTAAGTTGTTTTCATCAGATTCTAAAAGGCTTGACAAGGATGTCAAGTGTTTCAGTGGGTATGAAGTTTAAACTCCATCATCAATTTGGGGTTTTAGGTGGGTTAATTATTTTTGCTGCAAGAGCTGGAAATTCTGGCAAGAAAAGGATCAAAGAAGGAACCAGAGAAAGTAGAGAATTTGGGTGAGAAGAGGTCTTACCAGATCATGGGTGAGGCAGGATCACTCTCAGGTAGTCCATGTTTACATGGACAAATAAGGTTGTCCATGGACATACCTGGTCACACCTGACTAGCAAAATGCACATCTGTGAGGTAGTCCCTTTCTGCCCTGGATTAGGTCAGCGTGGAGGGGTAGAACAGCATCCGCTCTGGAGTTAATGCCGAGATTCTTCTTAGGTCCTGGTGCTATGGACCAGAGAAGTTTTTCGATCTCCTGCTCTGTGATTTCTTCCTTTATGTCTGGTATTTGGATATCTTCTGATTTAAGGAAGTCACTAACTGCTAGTAGGGATTAAAAGATCTTGGGGCCTTCTGAAAGGTCTACTCAAAGTCTGGCGGGATAGCGCAATTGTGCCTTCATTCCCTTCTCTCTGAGTTGCTTCACAACACTGAGAACTTTTTTCCAACGTTGTGCCATCATTGGGGGGAAGTCTTGATCTATGAATACCCTGGCCCCATCGAAGTTTAAATCTTTTTTCATCCAGGCAAGTTATAGGATTTTATCTTTAATTGGCAACTTTAAGAATTTTATAATAATGGCTCTTGGTGGCGCTTCTTGTTTAGGTTTTGGAGTGAGGGCCCTATGTGCTCTTTCAATATCTAAGGGGGTCTCTTCCCCTATCTGCAGCTCCGTTCTCAGCCAGAAATCCATAAAGGCCACCATTTCGGCTTGTTCAGGCCCTTCTGGAATCCCCATGACATGGACATTATTGCGTCGAGAGCGTGCCTCCATGTCTTCTGCCTTGGCTGTTAGGGCTCTCTCTCACCTGTGTAAGAAGGTTAGGGAACAACTGTAGGCCATGTGTTCAGATTGTAGGCCTTCAAGATGGTGTTCCATGGAGGTCGTCCTAGATTCCAGCTTTTTAAAGTCACGCTAGATATAGGAAACTTTACCATCTATTTTGTGGAGTAGCTTCAGAATTTGCCTGGATTCTGATCTGGTACTGGTAGAACCAGAGTCTGAGCAATAGTCCTCTGCTCCCAACCCGGAGAGCAGGGATGACTGTGAGGGAGCAGGACTGAGGCTCAAAATAGATTTAACTTGCAGGTTAAATATGGCTGACTTAGGAGTCAAGGGTACCTTCTTTTTCATATGACCCATCGTGGAATCTCTCTGTTAGACTACCCGAGGTAGAAGAAATATCAAATACTGTTGCAGTGCACTGAATTCGGTATGATATACTGCTAGAGGTTACGGAGAGAAGAGTTAGGCAGCCATTCCCACCCGCTGCATCACTGGAAGTCTATATAAGGTATTTTAATCTTATCATCATTTTTAATGGTTCATTTACCCAAGCAACATGTCTCTTTCTTATATGCTTAATTTTTATTGGGGTATGATGATTGTTGATATTAACAAAGGTATTTGTAAGGTCATTGACAGACATTTCAGTGTCTAGGATTAAATTAAATCTATCCCAACGTTTCTGTTGCAAACAATAATTAAAGATAATCAGATTATAATTTACAAAACACCTTTTGTTTACACTCTATAATTCTATACTTTTTTTAATATTCCCCACTGAATACAACACTCAACTGGATTATGATCTCCAAGGTTAGGAGATACAGATTTTGGTTTCAGACTTACACTTTTGAATAAAAATATCAGGGGCCCAATATTCAAAACTTTGCCCTGTTGAAAAACTAAGTTTGCCCATGCAAACAGGGTTTTTGGTGGAAGGGCAATACTGAAAATCCCGGATAGTGTGGGCAAACTTGCCTTGCTCCTGGGCAAATGACAGAGGTGGGTGCAATGTAAATGAAGGGGCAGAGACCTGAATATTGGTGCAGTCCAATATTCATAGTATGTGCACTGCTCAAGGCCATTTGGCTTGAGTCGTTGCACAGCGCACATACCACTGATTGTAACCATGACTCACTCCCAAGCAACCCTAGTGGTTGGTGGAGGAAGTGCAGCATTCCCCTATCCCCAACACAGTGGTCCCTGGTGGTCTAGTGTTCCCCTCATTGCCAATCACCATCATGTTAAGGAAAATAAAATATCTCCCTGGTGGTCTAGTGGTCCCATTCCCCATCGCCAACTGCTTTCCTGTTATAAAATAAAATAAATATCCTAGGTGGTGGTCTAGTGGTCCCTCCCCCCCATCGCCGATTGCCCTCCAGTTTTGAAATAAATTAGATATCCCTGGTGGTCTAGTAGTCCATCCCTTCATTGCCGAGCGCTGTCTCATGAAGAAATAACAAATATCTCCCCAGTAGTCTTGTGGTCCCCCATTGCCAATCACCTTCCTGTGAAAAAAAAATATGTCCTTGGTGATCTTGTGTTTTCCCAATCGCTGATCACTGTCCCATTAAATAAGAACTATCTTCTTGGTAGTCCAGCAGACCCCCATCCCCAGTCCTCTATATTGTTGCAGTAACCCTTTCTTTGGTGGTCTAGTTGGCCCCACCCCCCACCCCTGGCAGGTAGTGACCCACCACTCTGCTCCCCCATCCCAACCCTGAGCTCGTGACTGGCACAGCTCTTCGTTCACCGCCACAGTTGGCTGCTGACTGAACTGTCACTGAGAGCGTACTGCATAGAGTAGACACTCATTGACTGACAGTTCACTTTGATATAGGATTTTAAACATTCTAGAATATAATTGAATTATCAAGTGAATATAAAGTATTTCAGAGCTTATCAACTAAGCAATTGTAACCTGTTTAAAAAAAACGAACCTAAAAACCTTCCAACTGTATCTCCTTCATTTATCCTAAGCAGTAGTATACATTGCATGTCCTATGCTGTTCCAAACAATGATGCACATTGTATTTTCTACACTTGCTCTAAAACACCAGAATAAAACCCCAACATTTGTAAAGGAGCCTCCCCGAGTCTCCCTTCTGAGTCTGCTGCTGGAATGCCCAAGCACGCCAGAGGGAGTCACTCATGTGGGCAACGGTTCCCAAGGCATCCGCTGTAGCAGCTGCTCTTTTGAACTAGAGCAACCTCCACTGACATCACCCAGCAGGTGTTTCCCAAAAGGGTTCCCAATCTACCAGCTGTTTATTGTGTAATTACTGCTTATTGTTATGTATTGTACCTTGACGTGGAGCCTTTGGAAATGAGTTACTGACTCAAAGGTTGTAATCCGAGATTCTCAATAAATAAAAAAATTTAAAATATCCTGAAGACACTGGGTTCCAAACCGTTTTGGCCAGTGAGGGATCAGAAAAAATTCCCTATCCACTGTATAATAAAAGCTGTTTCAAAAGTATGTGTGAGCAATTATGTATTCATTACAGAGTGTTGTTGTTTGGAAAAAAATGAAATAATTTGGGCTGTATATACCTTTGCTTAATAAAGCGGGAACATCAGAAATTAACAACCATTGACAACCATCATCAACTAGAATCATTCACAAACTACATTGATCATGGTCATCCATTTTCTGTCCCTGTGCATTTACCATCAGGGGTTGTCCATAGATAAGCATGGTTAAAATTAGGGACCAACCATGAATGACCACGGTTGCTGAAAAGGTATAGTTCTGGTTTAACCATGTACAATCACAGACACATAAAATCATAGACTTCATTGGCAGAAAAGGACCACTTGGTCCACCCAGTCTGCCCAGATGTTTCCTGCTTAATCTTTCTCTGGAGTCCCTAACTGGTCTCCAGGGATCTCTGCCATTCCTCCCTATTTATTAATATCCCCTGTGTCAATCCCACACATGCTTGAAACCCCCACGGTTTTCTCCTTCACCTCTTCATTGGCAGTCTCTTTCAGGCATCTACCACCCTTTCAGTGAAGTAGTACTTTCTCACATCCCTCTTAAACTCATTCCCAGCTTCATGCCATGCCCCCCTGGTCCTGGTACCCTTTCTCATTTGAAACAGAGTTCCCTCCTGCACTATGTTCATTCCTGTGAGGTACTTGTAGATCTCTATCTTGTCCTATCCAACTCTTCTCTCTTCCAGGGTGAACATGATGAGATCCCTAAGTTTCTCCTTGTAGGCATCTCATGCAATTCTTGCACCTTTTTAGTTCCTGTCCTCTGGACTTTCTCCACCATGTCAATGTTCTCTTTGCAGTGTAGCCTCCACAACTGAAAACAATACTCCAGGTGGGGTCTCACCAATGAGCAATGCAGTGCCAACAACACCTCTGTCCTCCTGCTAGAGATACCCTTCTCCACAGCATCCCACTAGCACTACCCAATTCTTTTTCATACTGATCAGCCACTTTGAGGTCATCATTTATGATACCCAGGGTTTGTTTCCTGCCTAGTGACTGTCAGTACCTCCCCACATCCTATACTCCACTATTGGGTTCCTATACCGTAGGTGTGTGATTTTTGATTGTTTGACATTGAACCCTATCTGCCATGTTCTTGACTACTGCTTGAGTTTCAGAAGATCCCTGAACATTCTCTATACCCCTTCTGAGTATCCACCTGATTACAGATTTTGGTAGCATCTGCAAAAAGGCATATGTTCTCTTCCAGTTCTTCTGCAATGTCATTGATGAAGACATTGAAGAGGACTGGTCCTAGTAGTCAGCCCTGCATGACACTGTTGGTCACTCTGTTATTATTCGAGTGAGTGTCATTAACCACCCCCCTCTGTTGCCTATTCGTTAATCAGTTTCTAACCCAGTTCACCACTTTGGATCCCATCTCTTGGTTGTTCAATTCCTTTATCATTCTCCTGTGCAGCACAGTGTCATGGACTTGCTAAAGTCCAGATAGGCCACATCCTTTGCCTTCCCCTGATCTATTTTCCTGCTCACCCAGTCACAGAAATCAGATTTTTCTGGCATGACATCCTTCCTTCCCTTGAATCCATGCTGTCTGGGGTCTTGAAGCCCATTGCATTCAAGGTACTGTAGCCATCTTTTCATAGGATACCATAACAGTCTCTTTTTCCTTCTGCTTTTACTCACTTCCTTCACACAGAGGTTGGTTGCCTTATCATGCCCTCCCTTATTTTGCCTCACTGTGCTTTCACCCCTCAGTGGTAATCCACCCCACAAGGCAGTTTCTGAGGCAGTCCCCCATTTCCTTAAAGTCTGCCCTACTAACATCCAAGATCTATGTACTTATATAGTTTAACTCTGATCCTGTCTTTATGTTAAACCACACTGCACAGTAATCACTGATACCAAGAGGACTTCCCACTGTGATGTCTGCAATGCTGTCCCTGCTTATAAGTACCAGGTGCAGCACTGCCCTGTCCCTAGTGGGATATTTGAGTAGCTGCCTGAGAAAAGACCTTTTAGGGAGTCAAGCGTGGTCCTGCTCCTTGCTGATGCTGTCATTGGAAGGCTCCACTCCTCATCTGGCAGATTGAAATCATCAAATAGCAATACCTCCCCTTTACTTGCCATTCTGATGATGGCTTCTCCTAGTGCCTTACCCAGCTTCTTTTTCTGTGCTGGACATCTGTACAACACCTGTATCCACAATAAACCATAGCATCTCCAGCCCTTCCTTTTTCTTCAGGTCACCCTGTACCTCTATGGTCTTTATTCCCTCCCTCACAAATATTGCAATCCCTCCTCCCCTTCTCCCTGCCCTGTCTCTCCTAAACAGAGAGTAGCCAGGGATGACCCAGTCCCAGTCATGGTGCTCAGTGCACCAAGACTCTGTTATGGATACCAAATCCAGGTTAACCTCTGCCATGATGGCCTCCAGATCTGGAATTTGGACCTGGTTTATATTTCCCAGACTCCTTGTTTGGCACACTTGTCTCCCATTACTATATTTCCTTTTTGCGCTGCTTTCCCTGATTTCCTCCTCCCTTCCTGCCTGTGCTGTTCCCAGGAAGCTCCACCTTACTCACCTCTTCCATTTTTACCTTGCCTGTTCACTAGCTTCTTTACTCCTTTTTCTTATTTACCTGATTTATACCACCTATTCATCTGTCTTATCATTGCCCCTGTCTTGTTCCTAGCCTTAGCAAGGTTTATGCCCATCAACCCTCCTTCCCTTATGCTGCTGTACATCATCTGAGTGGGGATAATTTTTGCCTTCTCTGGGCTTACAGTATTCTCCCCTGACTAGTTTAAATGCTAATTTGAACCGCATTTTTTTGATTGTCTGTTTATTTCTTTTTCCCATTTTCTCCCTCTACCCTCATGTCCTTGGCAGAGCGTGTGTGTGTGGAGACATGCACACACATCATGCACTGTGGGATGCCCCGTCCTACCAGCCACCCATAACCACCTGTGCTGCTACTGGACCTCCACCCATTGACAGCAGGACTGCAGATGGGCAACCTTTCCTCTCGGTAGAAGAGAGCAACCATGAGTCTGCTCAATCCTGCTCACACCCACCCTCATGCTGGCACCCCGATGACCCAAGGTGGTTACCGAACCAGGGTCACTAACGTAGTGCTAGGTAAGGCATCCAATGCCTTTTCCCTCAGTGCCACTGGGCCATTTCCCAAACAGTATTTAAACCTTCTACAAAGGAATGCAGTCCCCTTCTTAGAAAGATGTAGGCTTTCTCCTCTAGAGAGGCCCATATCCTTCCAGGTTGGCCCCCAGTTCCCACTGCAGCTTAAGCTGTTCTCTATTCATCATGCCTTCAACCAATTGTTAAATGCCCTGGTGTAGAGCACCCTTTCCTGTCACTGGCTGTACACAGGTATCACCTTGGCAAAAGCCACCATGCATGCCAGTTGCTTGAGGCCCCTCAGCAGTTCGCTGAAATTATCCTGCACTGTCCCTTGACAGGTCATTTGTTTCCAAGTGGACAAAGATGTCTATCTCTCTCCTAGCTCCTACTGCCCTAGCGATTCTCTTGATATACTCCATCCCTTCAAACCAAAGCACCTCTCAGGCTCTTCATCTCCCTCTCACTTCCTCCACGTCTGCTCCCAAATCTATCACTCTAACAATAATGTCCTTCACCAGCAGCTGCTTCCTCCTCAGCTGGGAGCCTCTTCCTCCCCATTGGGACCTCACCTTCTGAGGACCTCCACTATCTCCCTTTCCACTGCTACAGGTGCATCCTTTCAGCTGCCCCATCATGCCAGTATGGCAAAGGAATTCTGCAGTGGTACAGGCTGAGGAGCATGCAACCTCCCACCACCCCCACCTTCCTAGAGTCACCAAGGTCCAACCACTCATCCTCTGCCTGCCTAGGCACCCTCTGGGTGAGTGGTGGCAGACCTAGTGGCACAAGGATGGGACAGAGGATCCTCTGCACCCTTATCAGTTTGACCTGGTGTCCAGCAACCTCTACCCTCACCCTAGAAAGTTATGTACAAATGGGGCAGCACCTAAGTCTCCAGAAGGTGCCCTAAAAGACTGCCCCCACCCACTGAATGGCACCACTCCATGATCTTTCTTTCTTTAACTTAGTGTCAATTAAAACATCAATGTACTGTACCACCTCTTTTCCACTCCTGTTGTATTCTACCCTTCCATTTTGCTTGCCTGAAACTTGTTTGTTGCTCTGCCCACAATAGAGTGTCTCTTACTTTCCCTTTTCTAATCCACTTACCTGAACCTAACTCATCTGGTCCCTACTACTCTTTACCTACATGCCTGAGCTTTATTTACCGATCTACCCTTTCACTAGTGCCAAAGTCCCACAGGTTGGTACACTGCCTTCTGTGTGGTGCATGGGAGGGTATTGCCACATGCTTCTTGATGGCTCTGACCATGGAAACAGGTGCCAGGGTCCTTGGGCTGTGTGCAGTGGTGGCTGCCAGCAGCTGATGGGAAGTGTCTGGAAGGAGGGAGATGGGTGTGGGTAGTGGACACTGAAGGTCATAGACCATGTCAGATGGAGACACCACCAGGATCGGGATGTGTGGGATGGCCAAGGTGGTGGCTGGGGGGGGCCAGAGAATGGCTGGGATTTTGGGGGATATCAGCATACGGCTGTGAGCTGTGGCATGATGACCATACCCAGGCATGAGCATGGAGTTGGAGGCATGACAGGGAGAAACTTCATGCCTTATCTGGTTGCCAGGGAATGTCTTGTACACCCCAGGTGGTGGAGGTACCTGCCCTGGACCTGTAGTGGTCCAACACAGTCCCTGCACCTTGTGGCAGGATGGTGGATGCTGCTTTGGGCTGTCTTTGAAGGGTGCAAGTGCTTAAATCCCACACCACACCAGAGCAATGACTGGAACATAGGTCATTAGACTAGCTCCAGGCTGGTCTACAAGCCAGGTCTGTATGCCCCTGGAGGGGTGGAGCTTGCAAAATCTCTATATAGGGGACATAATAGCCTTGCTCTAGTGCAAGCCCCCTTGCATCATTTGTGCTTGTGCAAGCCCTCTTGCACCAGACCTGACATTTGAAAATTGAGCCCAGTGACTCTTATTTTCCCTTTCCTAACATTCCTTCCTATACTTATCTTATCCTGGATGTCTGCTGATACTTTCCTACTTGTGGTATATGTGCAACCTGCAGTTACCTTTCCTGTTGCTGGTTGTACATTGCAAACAGTAATGTGTTACCTCTTTATGTGGGTCTAGTCTTCCCTCCAGCAGACCCTACTATGACCTTTTGGAAGCTATGCAGACATTCCTAAGGCAGATTCTCCACTGCTGTGCCCCTCTCACATGATGGGAGATGAGCATGGTGGGACCCCATGGGTTTGTTGATGATCCTAAGATTTGTGGGCACCTCAGTTGTGACCATGAACTCCAAGAGGGGCATGCCAGACCTGGGAAGATGCACCAGCATGGGTTTGAGGGTGGCTTCCCCCTGCTGCACACCAGTTACTTGAGGCCCCATCACCACAACACTGATATCTGGGATCATATTTGTAGCTCCACCATCTGAGAGCAAGATTAGGCCTTGTTTAATGCCTAGATCAAAGCCAGACTATCCCTGCCTGATAACAGAGTTGTGGAGTACAGGTACATTGGGAATCTGGCACAGAGTCTGCACCTTGGGGAGACTGCACCTACACTGAGCACAGCAGGAGAGGTAACCAGACCTTTATTGGGTAGCAGAAAACCACAGAACAATACTGCACCTGGGACGTAATTTCCTCTATGATGGAAAGGGAGGAAAAAGAGGCAGATATTTATTGACTGTTTTCTCTGAATTACAAGAGTGTCTGGAGGAAGAAGTACAGTATGTAAGCTCTTGTGCCCCTGTCTGGGAAGCAGATGATTATTGTGAATGTGGCCCTCATTTGAGCTGCAAGGCTGTGTCCGAAGGAAAAGCTGATGGACAAACAAATGTGGAGCACTGCTATTTTTTTTTCTCAAATTGTTTAACCAGGAATAGCACACTAAGCTGAAAGCTTGTTTACAGGTACGACCTGGGAGCACAGGGAAGTTAAGTGACTTGCTCAGGGTCACACAGTATGCAAGTGGGGGCTGTGGGGTTCAAACCAAGGTCCTTGCACTCAGGTTTTTACAAGATCTTTCTGTTTGACATCTTCTGAAAAAAATATGCTTGCCAGGTGATACTGAGTTTGGACAAAGTTCACTTTAACAAATTAAGCTGTGCTTTCTGAACACCAAAGTAATGTCTGGTACTGCTGCTCCCCAGCCCCCTTTGTAGACAAAATGCCATCACTGTCAATGATACTGAAAAGTGCTAAGTTAGTTGAAAAAGTAGTTTATATTAAATTGCGTCTAGAGATATGCAAAGTTGGGAAAATCTGCTCTGCTAAACATTTTGTAGATTTTCTTAATTTTGCAAAGTGCGGAGCCCGAATCCCCCCCTCCCCCGAGAAAAAAACTTGGCAACTTTACTGGCAAAGTTCAAACTCCTCATTTTATGGAGTTTTTTCCCTAGTGTCCAGTGGTCCCCCCTGCTAATCGCTGCCCCAAGTACAATTAAAATCCCTGGTGTCTAGTGGTCCCCTCACTGATTGCCTGCTCGATATAAAATATATTTTCCAATCTCTGGTGGCTGGCAGTCCCTCCCCCCACTCAAACCCGTGCTCCATAGTGTAAAAACTGTTCCCTGGTGTCTAGTGGCCCCCACTTCACTGATGGCCTGCATGATTTAAAAGGATGTTTCCCAATCCCTGGTGGCTAGTGGTCCTTCCCCCCACCAGAACCCATGCCACATAATGTAAAATAAGTGCTCTTTGTTGTCTAGTGGACTCTACCCCCACCTGCTCAGGTAGTGCTCCACCACCCCCTCCCCCCACCCCAACCCCAAGCAGGTGACCAGTATAGGCCTCCACTCTCACTATGACTGACACCTGATGGAGCTAGAATGAATGAGTGAGTGCTTGTACAAGCACACGCTCATTCATTTCTAGCTCATGCACATTCATTGAGCTCTTTTTGGAGCATGGACAAGAGGAGAGGGCTGTTCCAGTCATTGGTGTGGGGTCAGGATGGGGGGGGAATGGTGTTGTGGACCCCAGAGGACTGGATGGCAGCAACAGTGGGGACAGTGCATTCATGAGATGATGTGAAAAAAAGTCTGTGTTGAAAATGTTTGGCCATAATATTGAAAATTACCTAACTTATAAGCAAGCATAGGAAAAATGTCAAACTATTCTCATCACTTTGCTGCTTTTTTAATATTTTGACCCCATATTTTCAACATAGCTGGGGTCTGACCCAACCTCATGGACCAGGTAGGTGAGAATTCTCTAATCCAATCCAAAAAGTGTGAAACTTGGTTTTGGCCAAGATTTGAAAAATGATGACAGTCATGAGATGGTGTGAAAAAATGGCTACTGAAAATTTGGGGTCAAAGGTTTTTTACATTACCAAAGCACATACGCACATAACTTTGTGTTTTTTAATATTTTTTTACCCCGAATTTTCAGCATAGCTTTCTTATGACCACACCTCATGTACAAGGGCAGAGAAAAGTTTCAAATCCTGCACAAAAGGACCAGATAATTACCGTATGGGATGGATTTCAGTAATTTCACTACCCTTCTTTGTGAGGCAGTGTCCCAAAAAGGCCACAATGAAAATTTGGTGTAGAAATGTTCAAAAATGACAAAATTGTGAATAAAAGTTAAAACCCCATTGAAATACACTAAGCCACACTTATTATACTTTATTTTCTCTTATAGCTGGTTCCGGAAGCAAGATGTGTGTTTGATCAGAGAGGGATCTACATCATGAGACATGTTCAGTTGAGTAAAGTGGTGTGGGGTGGTGGGTGGTGGGGATTCTGGGGGGGGCAGATCACTGATGAACCATTTTCTATTTTTCATGTGAGAAAATACAAAAGATCAATGAGGGATGTTCTTCTTTATTGTAGGGTGACACAAGCTGACACTGGAGATTGGTACATCAGTGTCAAGATGATGTTCAACTGCACCAGGGATGTGTATCCTGGTGCAACCATGTATATTAAATGAAAGGGGTAAGGTGACCTAGAGGGGATTGGGACAAGAGAAGTGGTATCGGGGGTGGGCACCCCAGACTGCTTACTACTTTAAGAAACATTGGGAATGGGGCGAGCAACCTGGAGGGGAGCGGTGTGAAAGAAGCAGTATCAGGGATGGAGGGGCACCTCAGTCTGATGTTATTAATGGATTCATAATAGGGCAACCTGGAGGGATGGGGGTTAGAAACTAAAGTAGTGATACTGGGGGTGAGCACCCCAGTCCACTTAAAGAGCTAATTTACCCAAAATGAACTTTTGTTACTCTGCACATTACATTGGATCACAATCTTTGCCATATACAACTTTCAGACATATAATTATGGTGTTGTGTATTTTGTCCATTTTCTTATCTTTTTATTTTTGGCCTACGTCTATCAGTGTGCATAGCCATCTCAGTGTGTTCCCCTTTAGCCAGCCACTTGTGTGTCATAACCATACTTTGAATGCAGTTTCTCTGTATTTTTTAAGAAACAGTCTACTGTTCATTTGATGGAGTACAGACTTATGACAAGAGTTGATGGAAGGTGAAACAGTTAATAGTGTAATTTTGGCTGTCCTAATTTGTGCTTCCCCTATTCTTTTTTTTTTGGGGGGGGGTGAATGTCTGTATGCCTAAACTGTGTGTAATATACTACTGCAGTGATCATCAGCTCCAGTACACCTTGGAACCATGAAGGCAGGCATGTCAATCTCAAGGAAACTGAGAACAACATCAATAATTAGAACTCTGTTACAGGAAGAGCTTGTTAGATCATGGGTGTATATACTTTCAATGCTCACAGACACTAATACTTCCATCAGGGCATAAAGACATTGCACTTGAACTAGTTAACAGTATTTGCAGTATACAGGAAAAACAGCACATGTACTAATGTAACTGTCTCTATCTATGTCCACTTATTCACCTTATAGCATCATTTGAGGCTGCCAAGCCAGCAATCCAGTTTCAGTGGCAGACAGATAGCAAAAGTTAGAGAGATGGCAAGAAAGAAAGAAAGAAAGAAAGAAAGAAAGAAAGAAAGAAAGAAAGAAAGAAAGAAAGAAAGAAGAATGTGAGTACGTGCAGTATGTGTTTATGTAGAGTCTAATGTTCGCTGCAGTGCTCTTTACCTATTTCCAGACACTTCTGTTTTTATCTTGAGTCCTCTTCCTTAGATTTAATACAGTTTTACTCTCAGGGGAACGGAATATCCTCTTCAATATGGACAGTACACCAAACAGCATCAATAGACAGGAATGAGCAGCTCTGTTGCACTCCATGCCTTTACCAGGGATTGATTGTTTGAATGTTTTATTAACAGCCTGCTCACTCAGAAATGACAATGCTCACTCTGTATTTTCCATTGCAATTGATTAGTTTGTAGGTTTGGGGAAATTGTGCCCCTGAGCCAAATCACGTGTAAATGCTGTACATACTGTCTGTTTCCTCTCAGTTTGGGAAGCAATGCAATGCAGTTAAAAAGGAAGAGGTCTGGGTATGTGGCACTGGATTACTGAGATAATATTGTTTCATTACAGTGGACAGAGGTTTGACTCTCATTTCAGGCAGCAACTGCCAGGAGTTTGGAGATAGATAGCTAGAGGGAGAAAGAAAGATAGATAGATAGATAGAGAGATATGTAACACCCCCTACAAATGGGGGCTCCTGAAAAGTTTTCCAAGAGCTCACCTAATTGCTCACTGCCTGGCTGGTGTTCAGTGCAATAGCCGTTGAAATGTAATGCCAGTGAGTGCCGGTGTGGCCTCTGTGTACTGACTCTTTAAGGTCTGCTTGTTTGCAGTAATAATTAATCTGGAATGGGGGCAGAGTGTTGGCATGCTCAAGTCCTGCCTGGGCTGGCAGCATAGTCAAGAGGTTAGAGGAACGAGGAGTGAATGAGCTTGATACATCCTGCAGACCAGACCTGAGTTTGATTCTCACAACATCCACTTGCATACTGTGTGACTCTGAGCAAGTCACTTAACTGCCCAGTGCTCCCAGGTCACCTCTGAAAACAGGCACTTGTGCCTAGTGGGCCTTACTCAGTTACCAAAGACTAAAATAAAAATACAAATGAAAAATAGCTCCGTTTCTGCTGTCACTAGTTGTGCAGAGGGAGCTCTATGGAACGATGTAACTAGTTGCTGAAAGTGTTTAGAGTAATAATGATAATGTAGTTTGTTCTAACCTGCCTTCTTTGCAGCAAGGACTGTTCTGACTACATCAACCATGTTGGTCCCGAACTACTGAATAGGGCCAATCAGTAGTCGGGAGCTCAAAAATGGAGCCTGCATGTAGAGGCTAAATGGACACAGAGTCTGGGAATTGTAGTTTTGGACTGTTGGCACCTTTTGCAACTGAAGGGGGAGCTCATGAGGTGATTGACAGCTTTACTGACCAACCAAACATTTTGGATCTGAAGGAAACCCCCCAAGATGTTTGCTGGTAAGCCAGTTCTAAAGTGGAAGTTGAGTGAGGAGCAGCTCAAGATATTCAAGCAAACGTTGGCATAGTTTTGAGTGGGGGAACTGTGGGGAGGCCGATTGTGAGGCCTTCAAGTCTGTCTGTGGCAGAAAGAGAGAGAATAAATCCTCTATTTCCAATATTGTGTGAACAAAGAAGCCACTGAAGGTGATCAGGCTCAACCTGTAGAGGACCGAAGATTGTGCTGAGTGCCATCAGCCCACCAGAACTCTTGATTCCCCCCAGAGCTCCTGGTTTTGAGCAGAGAATTTGCAATTGGGACCTGGGAGTGCTCACCTGGTACAGTAGGTGTCCATTACATATAAATGTGCTGAGTACCACGTGGGGGTTGCGCTCTAGTTCCCCACATTGCAAACTGTGTTATGCTAGCTGGAAATGAGTCCAGCCTCAATGGACTGACTCCACCATCAACTCCATGTGGCTGGGCCTTGCCAAGAGGGCCATGCCACCCCATCCTGCTGCACAGAAAAGAACCATCGACAAGATACCCGCCCGGGGATCAGCCCACTGCTCCACACCAGAATGGGAATGATGCCGCAGAGAATCGTGTGGTCCCTGCTTCTCCTGGCAATCCAAAGAATTCATCTGCTGCCTACATTCTAGTCCAGTCTGTGTCCAGTCTTGGGTATCATGAGTAGTCAGCAGGGTAGCTCCCTGTAACATATAGCTAAATCAAAAGTGTGTCACCTGATTGTCTTAGTTTTCCTTCACAAACTGAGCCCTCTGGCTCTGGATTACAATTAGAGTGTGGTGCATGTTTGTTTTTCCTCACAGGGCTCTGACCAGCTGCAACCCTGGCCTACCCCGGGCAATGGTCCTGGCTGGCCCACCATCCCTCCACCTGGGTACCCAGAGAGTGTGACTTCATAAGGACTCTAACTGCATGCACAGTAGTGTGAACTATAGAGTATTAAAGCTAATCAACCTGATTACTCCGCCCTTGTTCAAACCCTTCTGAATAAATCAGATGTACTCTTTTTCTGCAGTTTAACCAGACTGTGGTTCCAGTTTGTGCTCAAAGTATTGTACTGTTGCTATTTGTGCTGGCTAACCTTGTTTTACAGGGGGTCCCCAGGGCTGAGCTGGAGAAACCAACCCTGATGGTAAGTGCACACTGTGTGGGTATTGGCAAAGCATATCAGGGGTATTGTGAAAATAATTATTGTGAATTGTGTGGGCCACTAATAGGAACAGAGGGGGGTCACAGTGTCCCAGAGGGCTGTACCCTGGTTAGTTTGACCATTTCCAATCCTGACCTCTGGGTGGAGGCACCCGTTACTGATCCTAGGTCCCTCAACCTGCTACTAGCCAAGCAGGCAGGGGTAGTAGCCTTTGGGATAGCGCCATCTAGGGGTTACAGATAGACAGATAGATAGATAGATAGATAGATAGATAGATAGATAGACTGATTGATCGATCTGAGTGAGAGGCAGAGACAGATCAGAGAATCATTGTCTCACTGCTCTCATTGAAGACAGCAGCACAACTCCCGCTATGGCTTCACATTTGAAGAATGCCCCACTGTCCTCATAGTGAGAATGTAGGTGGATATGCTGTGGGACATGTTTTAGCTGAGTGAAGGTGTGTATGGGGGAATGTGAGGTGAAGGGTGCTGAATGGTGGGTCGTGTGGGGTGTGTGTGTGAGTGTGTGTGTGTGTGTGTGTGTGTGTGTTTGTGTGTGTGTGTGGTCAGATCACAGAAGGACCATTTTCTTTTCTTCAGCTTAAAAAAAGATCAACTAGAGATGGTTCCTTTATTGTAAGGGGGCAGAAGCTGATGCTAGGGATTGGGCAAATCAGTGTCAGGATGACCTTTAGCGGCACTAGGTTTGGGCCCACTTGTGCCACCACTTACATTAAATGAAGGGGGGGGTGGATGACCTGGAAAGAGGGGCCAAAAGAAGTGGCAGGTCCATGTACTAGTTACAAAAAAAAAAAAAATTGAGAGGTCAGGTGACCTGGAGGGGATGGGGAGAAAATGCAGTATGGGGGTGGGTACTCCAGTCTACCTAAGAAAAATTATAGATCAGCTAGATAGATTAACTGGATGAATGGATGAGATAAATAGATAGATAGAGAGATAGACAGACAGACGGATGGATGGATAGATGTGCACGCATAAGTGTATGTACTGTATGTGTCTATGTAGAGTGTAGTGTTCCCTGCAGAGTGCAGTACTTATTTCAACATGCTTCAGTTTTTTCTCAAGTCCTCTTCCTTAACGGTAATGAATGTTTACTCTCAGGGGAATGAAGTATTCTAACCATTACGGACAGCACACCAAACAGCATCAATAAACAGGAATGATTAGCTCTGTTGCACTCCATGCCTTTACAAGGGATTGACTGTGTGAATCTTTCTTAAACAATCAGTTAACTCACTAATGATAATCACACAGGAGTGTGGTGTGCACACATTATTGAACTCAGGCCACCTGGAATACTGTTCCGATTGCACTAACCAGCTGTGCCACTGAGACAACTGGAACCTGGGCCAGTCCTGAGCACATTACTCTTTCTCAAATGCACAACCCAATGGCAACACAAATATTTACGTCTAACAATCACACAGGAGTGTGGTGTGCATATATTATGGAACACATACAAACAGTTGTGAGAAAGAATAAGTGCCTCAGCTGGGACTTGAACCCAAGCAGTCCGGAATACCATTCCGATTGCACTAAACTGCTGTGCCACTGAGACAACTGGAACCTGGGACATCCCTGAGCACATTGCTCTTTCTCAAATGCACAACCCAATGGCAGCACAAATATTTACTTCTAACAATCACACAGGAAAATATGCACACCACATCCCTGTGTGATTGTTAGAAGTAAATATTTGTGTTGCCATTGCGTTGTGCATTTTAGAAAGAGTAATGTGCTCTGGGATGGCCCAGGTTCCAGTTGTCTGAGTGGTGCAGCTGGTTAGTGCAATCAGAATGATATTCCAGGTGGCCTGGGTTCAAGTCCCAGCTCAGGCACTTATTCTTTCTCACATCAGTTTGTGTGTGTTCCATAATATATGCACACCACACTCCTGTGTGATAGTTAGAAGTAAATATTTGTGTTTCCATTGGGTTGTGTATTTTAGAAAGAGTAATGAGCTTGGCTATGGCCCAGGTTCCAGTTGTCTCAGTGGTGCAGCTGGTTAATGCAATCAAAACAGTATTCTTGGTGGCCTGGGTTCAAGTCCAGGCAGAAGCACTTATCCTTTCTCACATCTGTCTGTATGTAACTTACTAATGACAATACTCACTCTATATTTTCCACTGCAGTTTATCAATTTATAGGTTCAGGGAAATTATGCCACTATCAGTTTCCAGTCATTTTTGGAAACATTGCAATGCAGTAAAGAAGGCAGAGGACTGGGTGGATGGCACTGGCTTACTGAGGCAGTCACTGGGATTTCATTACAGTAGGCCGGGGTTTGACTCACATTGTCATGGGATCCCCTTCCAAAAATAATACTACACACACAATCTTTTCCATCCAGCAGATCTCATAACTCCAGGTACCGTGTGATATAGCAGCGGGCCAAAGCGGATCTCTAGTCTTTGCTGCAGATACTGGATTGGGACCCACCGAGGTTAGTGTCACACTCCAGCAGTGACTTCTGAGGAACAGCAGCAATGCTCCTACCACTCCTGACATCTGAGATCACGGCAGCAGTAACAGAGCCCTAAATCATGTGGCTCCATGTAACAATCCAGGCATTCCAGTGAGCAGCATGAACACCTGCTCCAAGAGAGACAAGGAGCAAGCTACTAGAGGACAAGGACGCCTACAAAAGTTGACTGCCACTTAGCAGGTATGATTCTCTGGGTTTGCCCTGACCTCCACTTAAGTGCTCCATTTTTCTGCTGTTCTTTCATAGGCTGCTACTATCAGCCACCCTTGAGCAATGCCCTTGTCCTGACAACAGGGTGAACTTGCACCCCGTGAGACTCACCCTCCCCACAGGTTTTCAGGCAAGTATTTCTCTTACAGGTTGCTAGTAGCTGCTTTATTTTAAAGGTTTGATTTATTGCTACTGTAACTAACTTTACATCTTTTCTTTTAGGTGACTACCCATTGTATTTATTTCTGTCCATACTTACCATTCCTACAAACAAAGGAGTGATGGCAGCCTTGATATTCTTCTCTGTCATTTTAGGTTAGGGAGGCAGACAGCAGCTTTGGCTCTAGGATGTGACTGATTGTTTCTGGAGGTCCAGGGCAGGTTGGGGAGGTGGACAGCAGCTTTGGCTCTGGGATGTGGCTGATTGTCTCTGGTGGTCCAGAGCAACATTGTTAAATGAAACAAGCATCAATTCAGTAAGTAACACTTCACAATCTGAAAGTGCACCAGCCACCCCAACAATCACAAAGCAGAAAATAAACCATAATTATACTAGGTGACTCAATGATATGAGGAAGCCTGGCCCGGTGGTGCTGAGGGTTGAGGCGCTGGATGCCACACCTCGCACCACGCTGGTTACCTGTGTTCGGAAATGGGCACAGGTCATCGGGGGTCAGCAGGGGAGGAGAAGGATTGAGCAGCCGAAGGACTGCTCTCCTTTCCTGGGGTGGGGAGACACCAGGGTGTTCGCGTCGATTGCCCTTAGTGGAGGGTGTGGGATAAAGCATGCCACACCTAGATGTTTGGTGGAGCTGGGACAGATGCAATCCCCTTGCATCATTGCACATCCTAGCTCCCAGGGGACAGTAATTAGGAAAATCACCAGCCCCCACTTATGAGCCAGGCATGGTGCCCGACCCTTCAGCCATGACAATTCCACTTGAGCGGCTCCACTCTGGGGGGGGGGTGCTTCCCAGAGTAAGGGTTGGGTACCATGGCCAGGGTGAGCCCGTTCACAGGGTTAGGGGGCTTGGCCAGAAAAAAAGACGTAAATTGCAAAAAAAATAAATAATTATACAAGGAATGATGTCACACATCCAGCATCAGGTGCCTCCCTGGGATGTCAGCATGGAGGGACAAATACCATATAGAAAAACTTGTAAGCATGGCACCACAGAACACACATGTTCTCATCCACATGGGAACAAATGACCTGGCCAGTTGATCAGTGGAACAAACAAAGTTAAACCTGTCCAAGCTAGGTGATAAACTATCTTCCATTTCATCTGGCATCTCATTCTCTGAGATCCTGCCTGTGTGGAAAAAGGGGACAGCAGGCAGAATACCAGATAAAGGGATATTACCAAACTAAACAGCTGGCTATAACAGTGGTGCAAAGAGAAAGGACACCACTTCACTGGCAATTGGCAGAACTTCTGAGACAGGGAGTTCTTCAAATACGATGGGCTACACCTTACAAGATAACGAACTAGGGCACTAGGCCAGAAGTCTGATGTCCATCTTGGTTAGTTAAACCAGAGGGCGGGGAGGAGACACAGGCACTCAGCAGATCACATGGGTTGCCATCTGCCCCATCTCCAGCAGCTCCTTACAGTAATCCATCATATGAACAATACAGTATAAGCATCCAGTCATTAGCAATAATCATCGTATTTCTGTCCACCAGGTTCCTACGCCCGCAAAGTATTGCATTTCCATCCAGCAGATCCCTACACCTGTATCAGCTCCTGACAACCACTCAGATGAAAGATCATGTCAGCATTCTGACATTAACACCAGGGAATATATTTTCACCCTACAGCATCACAAGCCACAAAGCCTTACTGAACAAAAAAAAAATGCAACACCCCCACCGGGGACAACCATAACAAAAACCATATAGCCATCCAGGTGGATCAATTCTTCAAGAATGGAAGGCAATGTGCATCAAGGCTTGTAGCCTTTAAACAAAATCCCTTAACTCTCAGCTACTATGGCAGAGGCACAATTTGACTGGGTAGCAGTCATGAAATTGTGATTCTCTGAAAACCACACCTGGGGTGTTAGCATACCTAGCTACTCACTTTTCTGAAAAGGACCAGAAAACAAAGAGGGAAGGGGGAGTTGCATTATATGTCAAGGAAGGAATTAAGGCTACAGAAATTCAGGTGGAACATAGCAAAGCAGAAGCCTTATAGGTCACTCTGGGAGTTGAGAGCAGGGCTCCTATCTGCCTGGGTGTCATATATGGACCCCCAGCCCAGGACATTGGTGTGGACAAGGAGCTCCTTGAGACCATTCACAGAATGGCTGATAAAGGGAAGCTGCTTCTGGTTGGGGACTTCATTCTACCAGATATAGATTGGTCCATTTGCACATCTTCCACAAAAAAGAGCAGCGAGCTCCTTATCACTCTAAAGGAAGCAGGGATGAACCAACTAGTGGATTCACCCACCAGGGATAAAGCAACACTGGATCTGGTTCTCACTAACAGTCCTAGAATATCCAACATTCATGTCAGCATCAGACTGGGAACCAGTGATCACAGGTCTGTCTGGCTACAAATTAATAATCTGAAGGTTTCAGACCACACCAGACAAAAAGTGATTGACTTCAAAAAAGCAGATTTCCATAAAATGAGATCCACTAATAAGGCATTGTTAGGAAACAGCACCGCAGGGGATGTAGATGTTTGCAGAAAGTCCATGAAAGACTCATTGAACATGGTAACAGCAAATTGTATATGGCTCATAGCTTAATCAAAAAGGAAGAGGAACATTTTCTGGTTTTCTAGAGAGGCAACACTAAAGATTAGGAAAAAGAAAAAAGCCTTTAGGTGGTTCAAGGAGACACAGAAGAAAGTTGAAAGGGAGCTCTACAGGGAAAAGCTTAAGGAGGCTGGAAAAGCTATCAGATTGGCAAAAGCTCAAATGGAGGAAAGATTAGCACTCAGAGTCAAGGAGGGGGACAAAACTTTTTTCAGCTATATTAGTGAAAAAAGGAAGAACAAAGGAGGGATAGTCAGAATAGTAAAAAGCAAGGGTCAGATAGTATAAAAAGACCAGGACAAAGCTGAAGCACTGAACGCATTCATTTGTCTTCACAAATAAGCAAAATGGCAGTGGACCAATACTAAACATAACACAGCACCCTACTGAGGGTGCAGACACAAGTCCCTTCACAAGGGAAAGGGTGCTGAAAGAACTGGAGAAACTGAAGACAGACAACGGTATGGGACCAGAAGGAATTCACCCAAGAATATTGAGACAGCATCAAGAGGAATTTACCACACCATTAGCAGAATTATATAATGAATCTCTAGAAAGCAGTAGGGTGCCAAAGATTGGAAGAGGGCAACAGTGGTGCCCTTGCACAAGAGTGGCAGCAGGGAGGAGGCTGGTAACTACTACCTGGGCAGTTTGACCTTGGTAGTGGGTAAAATCATGGAGACACTCCTTAAGAAGCAGATAGTAAATTTCCTAAAGAGGTCAGGAAAACTCTACTCCAAACAACATGGGTTCACCGCAGGCAGATTATGCCAAACTAACCTGATCGAGTTCATCAATTGGGTGACTAGGACAGTGGACCAGAGTGGGGCAGTGGACAAGGTATACCTGGACTTTAGCAAAGCCTTTGACACAATCCTACACTGAAGGCTAACCAAAAAACTTGAAAACACAGGCATTGTTCATAAGATAATAAGCTGGACTGCACACCGGCTGCAAGATAGGACTTAGAAGAGCACTGTAAATGGTGCCATACCCAAAGGGGGTTATGTGACCAACGGAGTGCCTCAAGGGTCAGTGCTGGGTCAAGTCCTCTTCAACATATTCATCAGTAACATTGTTGATGATCTAGAGGGCAAATTCTGCCTGTTCACAGATGATACAAAACTGTATAATAGGATGGATATTCTAGAGGGAGACTCTAGTATGAAGGAAAATCTTAAAAGACTGGAACAGTGGTCTGAAGACTGGCAACTTAGATTAAATGCTAAAAAATGCAAAGTGCTGCATCTGGGTAAACAGAACCCAGGAATACAGTATATCCTAGATGGGCATATGTTAGAGGTGACCAAGACTAAAAGGGACTTAGGCATAATCATATCAGGCAACCTTAAAGTAGGGGACCAATGCTAAAAAACAACATCAAAGGCAAGCATTATCCTCAGATGCATAGGCAGGGGAATTATGAGCAGGAAACAAGAAGTAATCATCCCATTCTATAGATCCTTGGTGAGGCTACACCTGGAATACTGTGTCCAGTTCTTGGGGCCCCACCTTAAGAAGGACAAGTAGCACTTGGAGATTATTTAGGGAAGGGCCACTAAGATCTAGGGGTAGTCATGTTAGATGACCTAAAAGTAGGAAAGCAATGTCAGAAGGCAGTAAGGAGGGCTGGGGGATACTGGGATACATAGGGAGAGGTATCACTAGTAGAAAACAAGAAGTTGTTATCCTTCTGTACAGACAGTTGGTGAGACCCATCTGGAGTGCTGTGTGCAGTTCTGGAGATCCCATCTCCACAAGGACATAGACAGGATGGAGGCAGTCCAGAGGAGGGCAACTAAAATGGTGCAGGGTCTACAACAGAAGCCATATGAAGAGAGAGAGAGACTAAAGGAGCTTAATATGTATACCCTTGAGAGGAGTGGACATGATAGAAACTTTCACATACCTCAAGGGAATCATCACAGTCCAAGAGGGTAGCATATTTCAGAAAAAGAAATGTGCAAAAACAAGGGGGCACAATTTGAAGATAGAGGGGGGCAGCTCCAGAGTATTTTTTTTCACAAAGAGGGTGGTGAACGCATGGAATGGCCTTCCTGAGGAGGTAATGGGGTCAAAAACAGTGGGAGAATTCAAGAATGCATGGGACAGACATAAGGCAATTCTGGTGGGGGCAGGAGGAAATAGGCTGTTAGTTAACTAGGATCTGAAACTTATCCTATAGGTATGTAAATGAGCAAACCGAGCTGGACAAGTGGTCCTTATCTGCTGTCAGAGTCTATGTTTCTATGTGTATGTTTCTATGTAAGATGGTGCAGGACCTCCATCACAAGCCATATGAATCTAGACTCATGGACTTGAACTTGCACTCACTGGAACAATTCAATTCAATTCAGTTTGTTTGATCACTCAAGATAGTATAAACACCAAGGTTATTTCAATAAAAATATCAAGGTTATTTCTATAAAATCAACAGTTAAAAGGGTCAGAAAAGTAAAAAAAAACAACTAACATATTAAAAATATGCAGAGTATGCTTGCAAGTTCATATATGCAAATGGAGGAGTAAATTTCAACTGTGTTTGATTTTAGCGCCATGGTAAGCGCTTTGTTTCACTGAGCTTTCAAGTTTTGATTATTTGTTATCCTGAATCTTTTCTTTTTAATTCTGATGTCAGATGTGAGAAATTTGGAAACTATTTCTGCATTTTCTTTAAATTGAGGATGAAGCAAAATAAAGACCATGTCATAATTTGAGTTTTCATACGCTTTTAGATAATCCAATAAGAATTGATCTCTTAGCTTTGCATATAAGGGACAGATCATGATTATGTGTTTCAAAGTTTCAGAAAAGCCCTATTACAATAGCAGAGATTATTTACAGAATTTGATTTTTCACTGCCAAGATTTAATCTTTTATTATAATATGTATGTTTGAATGAAAAAGTTCAAATCTCACCCTTGTTATTACTTTCCTATGTTCTGGCGTAAGAGGGAGAGTTAAACAGTGCTTTAGTGCATGATCAGTTTTGTTCTCCTTAAACCACAAAGCACACTTTTGGTTTCTGATTATTTCCAAGAAAGTGTTTTTTTTTTTGCATATTGAATCAATTTATTTTTGATCTTATCTCTATATTGTAAAGAAATCATAATGTTTTTCTTATAATCATTCCACAGATGTCTCATGTTAATTTTATTTAAATTTTTCCTCAAAGAGTCAAGCCATGAGGAACAAAGCCCTTCTTCCAGCTATTTTACCTTTTCTATTAAACACTTACTTGGAATGTTATTTTTATTATTGTTTATTATTTTAAGCCATAAATTTATCAATGCAAGGTCACTGAAAGATTTAATAGAGGTTCTTCTTAATTCCACCTGAGTCATTGCGTTAGATGTAGAGTTGGGAACTTTCAGCAGTGCTTTGTAAAAATAGGATAACGTTTTTTCTAGGTTCTCGTTATTTACATAACCCCATACTTCAGCTCTGTATAAGAGTAGGAGGTGCAATATTGCTTCCCTTGCATTTAGAGCTAGGATAATTGCGATCCCTCAGTAATGATGATTAAATTTCAAGAGTACTTTAGTTACTAGTTTTGCTTTCATGGTTTGTTCCCCAACATGCTGAGACCAGTTAGTCAATGAAGTAAACCTTATTCCTAAATAGCAGGATTCCTTTACAACCTCGATTTTTTCAGACTCAATAGTACATTTAAGTTTATTATAATTTTTAAGATTATTTCCAAAAATCACAGCTTTGTTTTTTTTTAATATTTACTCGGAATTTGAGGTATTTGCATTTCTGATAACGTTCAATTTTTTTTTGTAATCCACCCTTTGTGAGTAAAAACACAACTGAATCATCAGCATATACCCTTGAATTATAGGAAGTTTATCAATTTTTGGAGAATCTAACAAATTGTTATCACAGTGTTCAAATAGATTATTGATGTAAATGTTTAATAGAGCAGAGGCTAAAAGGCATCCTGCTTTACCCCCCTGTTACTATCAAAAAATTGAGTTAAAGTACCTTTATTATCAAATCTGATAGCAGTGGTTGTCCCTCTGTACAGCCTCCCAATAAGTGTTAATAAGGAATGGACCATACCCCTAGCAGGTAGTGCATTCCATCATTTTTCTCTATTAATGGAATCAAAGGCTGAGGAGAAATCTATGTACAGTATAATGCAAATAGCTTTGTCTTTCTAGCATGAACATATTTTTCTGTCAGATGAGCCAAACAAAATATATTGTCTATGGCTGAAAAGCCTTCCCTAAAACCCGATTGAAAGAAAAATATCTCTTTAGAGTCAGACCACTGAATTGGTCTGTTTAATAATAATCTAGCAAACATTTTTGAACTTATATCTAGAAGGTTTATAGGCCAAACAATTATTGGAATCATACACTGACCCTTTTTTATGTACTGGGACAATTATATTTTGAGTCCATGAGACGGGAATGTAATTTTGGATGGAATACAGGTTAAAGAAAGTCGTCAAAATAGGTATCCACAAGTCTTTATGTTGTTTATAGATCTCTGGGGGAATAAAATCAGGTCCAGGAGCTTTGTTATTTTTTTTTAATTTTGATATGGTCAACTCCACCTCTTTTGATGAGAAGACAATGGTGGCCCTTGTTTCCTGTTAGTGTCCTCTGACCTATTAAATTATATTTCAATGGATGGTATTTTAAAAAATATATCTTTAAAGTGTTTAACCCAAGATTCCTTTGGAACGTAAACAGCCAGAGAAAGTTGGTATTGGTTGGTCCCTTTGGCAACCATTTTCTGGAAAGATTTAATATCTTCTCCAAAATTATTTGGTACATTTAATCCCATAATTTTTGCTGAAATAGTAGTTTTTTTACCATGAAGTGATTTATTGTATTGCTTTCTAGCTTTGTGTAACTCATTATAATTTTTCCTTAAAGGGCGTTTTTTGGTCCATCTTATTAACTTCTTGAGATTCATTTTTTTCCTTTTTTACACTCTAAATCAAACCAAGATTTAATTTCAGTGTGAGGGTTACCCCTGCTAACAGAGTAGATTATATTTTTCTATTTCCTGATTAAGATGCTCCAATTTTAGTTCAAATGTCTGAATGTTGTCAAACCAAGTCTCCTCAATCAGAAGAGGGTTGCATTGGCAATTGTACTGTATATGAACATAAATATGAACATATGAAGTAGCCAGCAGAAGAAGGCCATTTGGTCTATCAAGTCTGCTCATATTGGAGGATCCACAGCTTGAGCTAATGTCCTTGCTCTCCCTTCCCACTGTGTATCTATTATCTCTGTTCCCTTGATTTGACCATACTTTAAACACTGTTTTCTTTCAGAACTTAACTGTGCAAGTGGATTTATGATATATTCAGTAGAAACTTCTATGTCTTTATCTAGTTTAATGTACAAGCTCAGGGATGCATGGTCATTTTCAGTCCTCATTTGTATTTTAAGAAAATCAGACATCCCATAGCTCTCTGAACTTATATGAATATAATCTTTTATACTATGCCCATTTGATGAACAATGTGTAATTTCCCCAGCTTGATCCCTGCTTATTCTGCCATTTAAAATCAATAAAGCATTCTCTTCTATCAATTTCTTGAGATCTTTTCCTTGTTCATTCTCTTGTCTATCCATACTCCATTTTGTTTTACAATCTTTGGATATCATTTGTGTTTCAAATAAGGGAAAGTTGTCATACAAAGAAATTCAGGCATTGAAATCCCCTGCAACCAGGAATGTACCTTGTGGGTATTTTTTTAAAGGAGAGGTTGATATCTGTGATAAGGCATTCCCAGATTATCTTTACATTTTGTACATGATTTTTTAGAGGGAAATAAACATTGATAAGTATAAAAAGGTGTTGATCCCAAGATATCACCACTATAATGTAATTTTGTGTGTTTTTAACTGCTTCCATAACAGTAATAACAGAGCCAATTTTTATATATATTGCCAATCCACCAACTGGCTTGCCAATTGTTTTCACCTTAACCACAGAGAGTGACAACACCTGATACCCATTTATATTTATTACCTCTAAAGCCCATGTTTCTTGTTAGAAAATCAAATCATGAGAGGTAATTAAAGAGACACATGCCTGATCTGCCATTTTTACTCATTAATCCAGTGATATTCCATGATAGAAAATTAGGGACAGGTTCATTGGTTCTATGTTAAAATGGTGATCGCGGAATAGCGATTGCCATTATGGTGAGTGTACATCATCGAAAATGAATTTTGGCACTGCACACTCGCAGCAAGGAAAGAAAGGTTCCCAAAACCTATGGGCTTTCTGTTTCATGAAGGGGCTTTGCCCCCCAAACTCCCCTACTTTTAGATTCTTAACTCCAGGTGGGGTGCATGTCGGGGGCGGGACTTCTAAAAAACATATACATGTCAAGAAATGAGAAGAACAATTCTTTGCCCTTCTTTCCAAAATGAGATCAGGTAATAGAAACAGTATACTAGAAAAAGAAAGAAGGAAAAAGAAGCAAAAAAGTAACTGGAAGAATAGAGATGCTCTATTGTTCTATCTGTAAAACTGATTTTTTGTGCTAAGGGTCTCTATTATTATTATTTTCTATTATTAACTATTATGAGCAAGTCTTAAAATATTTGTGAGGTCTCCGGTGTATATCTTTGACCTTTGATGTATGAGTTTGCTAAGTTGAGGAAATGCCTCACTTATAATACTCACTTATAATACTTATAGTATGCAGTAGCTTTTAAATATTCAGTAGCTTTTAAGTTAATTCGAGTGAAAATCCACTTGAATACGTATACTTATTGGTGCCCTTGTCTTTAGCTCAAAACACCTTACTGTCTTATTAATCACAAAAGGGGAAATCAGAAAAGAAGTCTGTGGCTTATTTCCTGGTGTAAAGGCAAGTTCTGCACTAATTTTGCTCTTGGTGACTAGCAAATGCTTTGGCATCCCAAGAACAAATGGGGTTCAATTGTAAAAACTTTGATGCTAATGTTCAGTTGTCTAGTACAATGTTGATAGCCGATAAAAAAGGAATCAGAATTACAACAGAAATAAAAATTTAGGATCAAATAGAACCAAATGTTACCTCAGCTTTATTCAAAGAAAATCCCTCTTGCCCACTCATTTTTATATAATGGCAGTATTTTGTTTGAAGCTGTTTCAGTAACATAAAAATTGATGGGTACTTCCGCATTTTGTTACCATCAGTGAGCAGGCTGCAGACAAAATGATGTTCTATTTAGTAAGATGCCCATACATGGCATTTAAGTCATAGGATCAATGGGACACTTTTGCACATATTCACTAGTCACATGTTCAGTGTAGGCCAATGGTAGAATTGAATCAGAACCTGGAAATATGGGAGGACAACTAAAGAATATTACGGGAAAATAATACAGGAATAGTACGTGAAAAATATAAGGCAACCCTCACATCAAATGAATAGCATATATTTGCTGAAACATTAAATTCAGGTTGAAAGAAGTCAGAACTTGACTCCAGCTTCTTTCCAATTATCAAAAGACAAGTGAGCATTAATCCTATGTATGTGTGCCAATAGAAGTAGAATTTTAGGGGGAAAGCAATCATAGGCACCAGGAATAATATGGATAATATAAATAAAAAGGAATTAAAATCCCAAAAGAGGGTAAGAATAAAAAGCAAATAGTAATGGCAGTACTCCAGATTTCACCAAAGTCTCATTTAGCCATTAACTTGTGTTCAAAAAGCTCCAAACTCTGAACTTGAAAATCAAATGGGAGCTTGCAGTGTGGGCTGCAAACACCTCTGCTTTTTTCACTTTAGCTCCAAAGTCTCAGCAGTCCACCAAAATGCCAGGTACTTCCAGTAGTCACCACTGTTCTCTGATAGTCCTCTGCAGGTGGTTCCTATTCTTCTCAGAGCTCTTGCTGCTCACTATGATCATCCACAGTGAAACATGTCTCTCACACAACTGCAGGTTGCTCTTCCACTGTTCTGACTCTGCACCTCTTCCAGCTAGGGGGATAAAAGGCACAAAAACAGCAAGAAAGCACTGAACCAAGACCGCTGCACAAGCTAGACTGGAAAAAATAGTGATACACAGTTTAAGCAATCATGGCATACCTGTTAAAAACTAATAAAGCCTTCACTACTCCTGCTGTGCAGCTACTCCTCAGCTAGCACAGCATGTAGCTGCCATCTTGGAATCAAAACCGCAAATCCTCCCTGGAACAGAGAGGGTACGGGGGGGGGGGCATGATAGAAACATTCAAATTCATCAAAGATATAAACACAGTTCAGGCAGACAACCTCTTCCAGGCCAACTAAGAGGCACATACCAGAGGGCTCAACCTATGCCTCAGTGAAGGAAAGCTCAGAAATAATGTCAGGAAGTACTTTTTCACAGAGAGGGTGATAGACCCATGGGACAGCCTTCTCCCAGAGGTGGTTGCAGCAAAAATGGTGAATTAATTTAAACATGCATGGGACCAACACTATGGTAAAAGCAAAACAATCAACCTATAGGGGTGGGGGTATGATTCACGGGCAGACTAGATGTAACACAAGGTCCCCATCTGCCATCATCTTCTTATGTTCTTACAGTATATTCAATCCTTGTTTGGGTGCTCAATTGGCATACTTTATTTGAACATTACCTTATCAACTTTTATTTACACCACCAAAATGTTTTATTACATATACTGTATCTTATTTACATCCTGAGATTGGTTTACATGACCACCTCCATTCATTAACACCATTTTGAGCTCGGATGCATACCTGACACCAACTCTCAACCCTCTGGGTGCAAACCCTACGGGGTGCCAACATGGCTAAACGCACACCCTGACTGATTTACCAAACCAGTACCCTCTGTGCCTCATCTATTACTTTCTTATGCCTCTTATTCCTCCTGCCACCCTGTTCATCATCCTTCCATACTCTATGGCCTTCTGGCCGTGCCATGCCACTCCTTTTGCCCACTTTTGGCAACCCTTTCCTTGCCCATGCAATTCCCTTGAAAGCTTTCATAACACCTGGCCATCTGCTGCTCTCCACCTTCAGCAGCACAACATGGCCCCAGGCTTTCCCTTCTTTTACCTGGTCCCCAACTGCTGTTTACTTCAGCAGCTGACCATGCTGTAAACTTCTTTGACCTCCCACTATTGCCTATTGAACCACTGGGTTGAAGGGTGGGCAAATTTTTATCTAGCAAAAGAAGGGCGACCATATTCTCCCTTCCATTTTTAAACACCCTCCCTGGGAGCTTTTTACCTTGCTCCCCTCAACCAATATCTGCCTAAATTTCCTGGCTCCTCCACCTTTTGTACCATCCTTCTTCCCCGTACTCTTCACTCTCTCCCCTGCCCTTCCTCCTAGGATCATTCATCCTCTTCCTTCCCTTACCCCCTTACCACCCCTCCCCCCCTTCCCCTACTGTCTCCACCTGGTACCCTCTCTTCCATTTTGGTCAGGAAACCCCTGACAGTAAAGGTTGCCTTTTAAGTCAGAAAAAAGCTTTATCATGGGATCCTCTTCATAAAATAACACTACACACACAATCCTTGTTTGGGTGCTCAAATGGCATACTTTATTTTAACAATACCAGAAGAACTTTTATTTTCACCACCAATAGTTTTCATTACATATATACTGCATATTATTGACATCCTGTGATTGTTTGCATAACCACTTCAATTCATTAACACCATTCTGGGCTTGGATGCATACCCAATGCCCACTCTTGGTCCTCTGGGTGCAAACCCCACAAGGTGCCAACACAGCCAGATGCACACCCAGCCAATATCATGGATTACCAGCCCAGTACACCCTGGGCCTCATCTGTCCTTTTCTTATGCTTCTTATTTCCCCCATCCCCATTTCCTCTTCTTTTCACTAGTTCATCTCCAGCTATTGTGATGTATTATGGGCCCCCCCCATGTATCCTCTCCTTTACCACTCTTCCATGGGCCCTTCCAACTGTAGATTCAACCAGTCCAATCCCACATCTGTCAGGTGCACCTCTTCCAGTCTGTACAGTCCCACACACTCATGTGAGATATCTCAATGTGGAATATACATCCCCTCAATTGATTTACCATTCCTGCCACCTTCCTGTTCAATCTCTTTCTGGCACATTCCACTGCTTTTATATCGCTTGCCTACTGCTATACCCATCTCGGGACCATCTCTGACCTTGCAAGGACTACCTCCAGCCACCACCTCTTAATTCTTTCCAAATCCCCTTTTATTTCCAGCATAATGTCCACCCATGTCCTTTCCCCTGTATCACTCCCCCCCCCCAAATGCAACACCAGCTTAAATTTCAACTCCTCCAATCAGGGTAACAAATGGGCCCACTGCATGTTCTGAATCCCTTTTCAATGTACTCTTGTCCTTCCCTACATCTGTTTGAAGTTACCCCTTCCAGTGTCACTGCTGCTCTTCTCTCCACCCAATAAATGAACGATTGGCTCCACATCCATACACTGCTTATCTGATTCGAATCTGGTTGGGGGACAACAAAATTAATCGTTACTTTCCCAATTTCCTGATGTATGGTTTAGAGCTATTCAACTTCCACCTGCCTTTCTTCTTTATTTATGTGGCTGATCTCCATCTTGTAGCTTCCTCAGAGGCTGTCCCTATCCTGAATGAATGGGATGAAAACGCAGACTCATCCTCCCCCACAAATTTCAATCCTCTCCTCAGCACCGCTCCTAGCTAATAGTTAGTGGCCGGGTTCTCATTGCCATGTATAAACAAACTTCCCCCCGTTGTTGGTCTAAGTGTCCTGTATTCTTCCATAGCTTATTCTGGGCATATTTGTCCCATTGTTTTCCTCCAAATCACCACCTTTGCTCCCTGTCTCACCTGATTCATCTTGGGTCTACTCAAACAAATCTCTAGCCTGTCATCAAACTACTGTACTATCACCCAATGTAGCCCACCTCCTCTGCACTTCTTACTCTAGGCTACCACCTCACTCACGCAGAATGTACCCTGAAACATCACCAGAAAGACTGCAGCAAACAGGCATGCCTCATAATAAGAGTGCCAATTATTCCCCAATGCTCCCACTAACTTTCCCAATTAGCTTTCAGATATTGGCTATCTCCTTTCTGGGCTTCGATATTTTATCCTCTGCCACCCTGCATCATACTCCTCATAACCAGGGCCCTGAAAGGCTCTCCCCATTCCTTTAGCCTGCATATTAATCCCAATCCCACTAAATCCAGAACAAATGGTTTGATACCTTTCACTGGACCAATGAGGATGTTACAAAAAGAACAAAGAATGTTAGCTTTCAGACCAACAAGTCCTTTTTCCGAAGCTTAATGAGAGTTATTTAGGAAATGCCGTATTATTAAAACTTAGAACATGCAGAAAAAAACAGAAATCCCACTAAATGGATCCCCATGGTAGAGTGCACTACCCTTTCCTACCACATCTGCATTGTGAACCTCATTACTTGCCCCTCCATCACTGGCCCACTTACCTCCATTCCACACTGTTCTCAGAACTCTTGGAATAATTTCCATGATCTCTCATATGCTTTCAGCATCCCTGCAGACCAAAAGTTCTCGAACAGCATCTGGGCTGTCTCACACAAGTGAGACAGGAGAATCATTCTCGTGACTGCTGCCCATGGTGCGAGGCACCTGAACCTGTCCAACTGAAGACGAGAAAGGCTGTCAGTCACTGTGTTCTTAACCCCTTCAATGTGTTTCACTAAAATGACAGGTTCAAATACAACCATTGAAACACCATCTGCCTCAGCACACTCACTACCATCTCTGTCATGGCTGTCTCTCTGTTCAGTACTTCCACCACTGCCTTGTTGTCACACCAAAATACCACCCTCTAATTCCTGAGGTGTTCACCCCAAAATTGTAACTGCAACCCAGGTCAGAAAGATCTCTGACAGTGTAATGTCCCACATCAGTCACCTCTCTGTCCACTCTACCGGCCACTTTTCTGATATCCAGTCCCCTCAAAGTATGTCTCCATCCTGAATGCCTCTGTTGCATCGATATAATGTTCCACATCCATGTTAAATAACCAATCGTCTTGCCAAAAGGTGACCCTTTTATACTATTTCAAAAATTGCTCCATACTTCCAGGTCCTGTTTCACCCCATTTGATATGTCTGCCCAATGATGGGGTCACCTAGCCCACTTTGTTGCCCTAGCAAACCTGCAAGTAAATGCCCTATCTGGGGCTACTACTGTGCATGCAAAATTCAGGTGCACCAGCAGCTGTTGTGCCACTTCTAGTGGCACCCTGTGCTGGCCCTTCACTTTGTCTATCAACATCCATAATCTCTGCACCTAACTTCTGGGTAACCTGAAGGTCCCCTCCTCTATGTCCACCTCAGTCCCCAAGAACTCCAACTTATGGGTCAGGCCCTCCATCTTCCCTTCCACTAACTGTGCACCTCTCTTGTCCTGCATTTCCTGAAAACCCCTTAGCATGTCAGCAGTTCTTTCCTCCCCTGCCTTATCAGAAGGAAGTTGTCCAAATAAAGCACCACTGACCTATGTCTGTATTGTTCCTTGGATGCCCATTGCTAACTGCATGCTAAACATTTCAAACATGGCATATGCCACAGAACAACTGATTGTCATAGCTTTGTCAAAACAGTACAATCCATTACATTTAAAACCCAAAAGCTCCCAATCCTCTTCCCTCATGGGACACAGCCTGAACACTGCTTCTGTATGTGTTTTCACCAGCCATGCCCCTTCCACTGACTGGATCATCTCCACTGCTTGATCTAATGCTGCATAGGACACCGGCCTCTTCTCTTCTCCAATAAAATAATTGACTGATTCCCTGTCCAGATAGGACAAGTGGTCAGTCAGCTAGAATAATTTGGACTGCTTTTTCAGCAGCAGCCTGAATGGCAATACCCTAAGCATTTCAAATGGAGGTTCCCTAAATGGGCCTTCCACCCTGCCTGCCACTAGTTCCTTTTGAATCTTTTTCACTACCACCACTGCCACATTGCCTTTTAGGGACTCCAGATTGAGTGCCGGCATATCTCTCCTATGTCCCTTGTGTCTTAAATTAAACTCCTTTGTGAAACCTTCCTGTAAAACCTCTCATGACCTTTTGTCTGGGTATCTATTAACCCATACCTTCAATTATTCTTTATTAATTGGTGTCCTGGACATCCCAAACTCCCCTTCCCCCCCCTTTTATCCTTTTGCTCATCATCTCACTCTGTTGTTTGAGCCAAATCCCCTTCTAAAACCCCTTCCTCTCCCCCTCTGTCCCATCCCTCCCCCCTTGCCCCATACCCTGCTGATATTGCTGTTCACTACCCATTAAAATGGTGCTGTCTCATTCTTGTGAATGCGCATTGGCACATATGTGCCTCCTTCATTTACCTAAGCTATTTAAGTCTTCTTTACCCCATGCTGTCCCACCCCTCATCCTTCTTCAGTGCAGTCTGCATCCCCTTTTGCATATCACCTAGCCTTCTTCTCATCTCCCCACAAGTGGTTCTCCAGCTGGAAGCTCCTTGTTTACTTACCTGCCATAACTACCAAGCCACCTATGACTGTCTGCCTCCTGTTCACCACTGCGTTAGCTACTTCCCTACTTTTGGCCCGGTCCCCTGGCACCTTCTCTTAACCAGAGGTTCACCTCCCTTTACTGCCAATGCTTGCAGTACTTGACCTTGGAAACTGTCCTCTTAACTGCATCCTCCAAAAGCCTAACATCAAAGTTAACTTCTGAGTGAAACCTCTAAGCTAGCTGGTGTCTTACCAGTGGGTTCTGTTACAACCTTTCTCTCTACATTTATGCCAACAATCCAAGACATAAAATCAAACCAGTAAAGCTACCTTCTTAGCCAACTTTTTTCCTTTCCTTAATTTTTTTAAACCCTTAAATCCTGAGTTGCCCATACAAACCAGTTCTATCATTATGTAGATTCATTATCCTAACTTTTTACTTGTATTTCTCAATGTCCACAGTCTTACAAGATCCCTGTAAAAGCAAAATACGAACCAATGTGCTAGACGTGTCTCCAAATTGTTATCTAGGTATCTAGCAAAAGAAGGGAGATCATATTTTCCCTTCTCTTTAATACCCTTTCTCTGGGGGCTTTTTCCCCTTGCTCCCCTCACTAGTCCATGTCTTAGTTTTCTGGCCCCTCTCCCTTTTGTACCATCCTTCTTCCCAGTACCCTTTGTTCTCTCCCTTACCCTTCCTTCCAGGAATCTTTATTCTCTTCCCTCCTTCCCTTCCATCCCTACCCCCTCTCTTCCCCTTCCCCCTACTGTCTCCACCTGGCACCCTCTCTTCTATTTCCATCAGAAAACCACTGACAAAAAAGACTGCCTTTTAAGCTGGCAGCCTGCTTTCCTGGCAGCAACTGCCATGAGTTTGGAGACAGATAGATAGATAGATAGATAGATAGATAGATAGATAGATAGACAGACAGACAGACAGATAGACAGACAGAGACTGGCAAGGTGATCAGCAGCTCACTGGTCAAACTGAAGCCAACAGAATAACTACAGCTGTGTCTTCAAATTTCAATAAAGTCCTACTGCTCTCATACTGAGAATATGGGTGAACATATTGAAGGACATGTATTAGGTGAGTGAGTGTGTGCACTGAAGGAGTGTCAGATCGTGGGTGCTGAGTTTGCAGTTGGGGTGGGGTGAGTAGTGGTATGCATGAAGGGTCAGATCACTGACAGACTGCTTTCTTTTCTCAGCTTTAAAAAAGTATCAATGAGGGACAGTTTTCTTTATTGTAGAGGACAGAAACTGACACTGGGGATTGGGCACCCCAGTATCAGGATGATCTTTAGCAGCACCAGGGATAGGCACCCTTGTGCCACCACATATATTAAATGAAGGGGGAGGTGAACAATAGAAGCTATACATGGGATGGGCACCCTGGTCCCCTTACTGGATACAAAAAACAAGGGGGATGGGGAAGCTGGAGGGGAGGAGGAGAAAGAAGTGCTACTGGTATGGGCACTTCAGTCTGCCAAAAAAAATTGATTTAGCTAGATAGATTAGATTAGATAGATGGATAGATAGATAGACAGATAGATAAATAGATAGGCAAACAGACAGACAGATAGACAATAGATAGATAAGATAGAGTGTGTAAGAGATGAAGAGACAGAAACAGATCAGGGGATCAGCAGTCCACTGTTCTAACTGAAGCCAGCAGCACAACTCCAGCTGTGGCTTCACAATTCAAGAATGTCCCAGTCAGAGGCAATTCTTTCATGAGATTTCAGAGAAGAACAATGGTTCTTTCATATGACCTCATGAAAGAAAAAGAAAAAAAAACTTAGTCCCACCCTCTTCTTTTGCCAGCCAATCTCTTTTTGTAAGTCACAAAAGAACTCATGAAAGAAGAAACCTGGCTCATGAAAAAAGAAGGTGGAGATTATTTTGTTTCATAGGTCTTTTGTGAGCATATCTTCTTTCATGAGTCATGAAAGAAGAATCTCAGCTAATGAAACAAGATTGTCAGACTTAGTTTTTTCATTGTTATTTCATGAGCCTACCTACTCTTTCTTTCATGTTTTCTTTTGTGACTTAAGACTTGTGACTTGTGACATTACCTCTGAAGAAGATCAGCTCATGAAAGAACTATAAAAAACAAAATAAAGTCCCACCATATTCTTTCATTAGCTGAAATTCTTCTTTTGTAAGACTCAGAAATGAGGAAACCTTGTTCATGAAAGAGGAATCAAGACCCCGTGCTAATACTTCCATCTGGGATTTTAGGGATGTCCCAGAACCATATGTTGGAGTCGTCTAACAAAAAATAAACATCTGAATCCAATCAATTCATATGTTTGTTTTTCTCCAAAGCATAATTTTTACGTGGTTTCAAACCTTTTTTTTTTTACACAAAAAAGAAGAATCTTCTTTAATGAGCTGGGAATTCTTCATTCATAGAAACATAGAAACATAGAATTTGATGGCAGATAAGGACCGCTTGGCCCATCTAGTCTGCCCATTTTCCTACCTAACAGATAAGCTGCAGATCCTTGTTAACCAACAGCTTACTTCCTCCTACCCCCCACTAGGAGTGCCTTATGTCTGTCCCATGCATTCTTGAATTCCCCCACTATTCTTGATTCCACAACCTCCTCAGGGAGGCTGTTCCATGCATCCACAACCCTCTCCATGAAAAAATACTTCTTCACATTACCTCTGAGCCATCCCCCCATTATCTTCAAATTGTGCCCCCTTGTTCTTGCACATCTCTTTTTCTGAAAGATGCTACCCTCTTGGACTTTGTTGATTCCCTTAAGGTACTTGAAAGTTTCTATCATGTCCCCTCTCTCCCTTCTTTCCTCAAGGGTATACAAATTAAGCTCCTTTAGTCATGTCAAACATATAAATAAAAAAACCTTCCTGAACATGTTCAGAACTGAAATTCCAAATCCTTATAACTCAGGAACAGGAACAGATTAATATTTTTTTCACTAGGCCAAAAAAGGGCACTTTCCTTGGGAAAGCCCTTTCTACCCAGAACATTACAGAACAAAATACTATACTGTGTGGGCTGTAGATGAGAGCTAAAAAATATCCAAAGAAAAATCCAGATTTTTTAACTTTTTTGCACTATCTGTATCCAAGAATCTGGACATTCTACCATCATGAAACTTGTCAAATCAAGAGACCTTGCCCCCAGTACACACATATAAAATGTTGTGCAATTCCATTGAATGGGGATGAAGTTATTAAAGTACAAAGTTAGGGGTTTAACATTAAACACCCTACTCAACCCTATCCATAGGGGTGCTACTGTGCTTCTATAATACACAAATACTGTACATATATATTCTTCATAAACCTAACCTAACCTCGCCTCCTGGGTCAGTGTGGGTGGCTGTTTGTGTCTGTCTGTGTCTGTAGCTTAGTTTTTTGGGATTTACAAGATCTTCTACCTGGAGTAACTACACCATTCTTGCTCACTACATCTGTGAAGGTCTCCTGGACTGGATTTCTGCAAAACAACTCCACCAGGTATTTGCATTTTCAGTTTAAAATCAACTTTTTGGAAGCTATCCAAAGCAAAGCAGAAGTCAAGCAACTAAGTCTGACAAATTCAGTGACTCTGGGTTCTGCTTGAATCCACATTTCCATCTGACCTTCTCCTGAGGGATCTATATGTGGGCTTTTAAACAACCTCTTTAAACAACAAAAGGAAGCATAAGGACAAAATGATTTCATATCCTGCTCTTGTACTTGAGTAAGTGTGCCCCAGGCTATCAATGTAATGGGGCAGGTGAGTGCATGCCTGCAAACTCTTGCATAGCCAAAGCCTCTTGTCAAATCCTTGCCTAGCTGTGACCCTGGGTGACCTGTATCATGAATTGTACCAATAGCCCAGGACATCTAAGAATTGTATCTCTGAATAACTGCAGCCTTCTCTCCAAACTGCCAAAATTTCAGGCCTGGGTGGCTCAGATTGATCCTGACGTCATCTCCCTAACAGAAATGTGGCTATGACCAAAGATCCCAGACACAGCAATTGCCCTTCCTGGATATAACCTGTTCCAACAGGACCGTACCTCAAAAAGAGGGGGGGGGTTGTCTGGTTTACCTTAAGAGTGACATCAAAGGGCAAATACTACCAATTAGCTTCCACACCAAGGAAGCACAGGTTCTAACACTAAAACTTAATATTGGCCAACAAAACAAAGTGCTACTATTAACCACCATATACCTGCCTCCTGGGACACTACTCACTGACTTCCCACAGCTCATAAGCCACCTCGAACAGAACAAACTAAACTGGGAACAGATAATCCTAGGGGACTTCAATATTAATTGGCAAACACAGAATGCAGCAACAGCTAGAGATGAAATAGCTGGACTGTACCTGACCCAACTGGTCACACAACCCACCAGACACAACTACCGTACAGGAACCAGCACCCTCACTGACTGGCTACTCTCCTCCTATCCTGAACATATCACAGAGGTAACAGTCCTACCTGGTTAACAAAACCTAAATAAATAAATAAATACCTGACACCATCAGTGACCACTCCCATGTACTACTTAACTGGACAAACAAGTTCACCAAGAGTAAGCCTAAGACCACCATATACAGATCACTAAGGCCTGGTCAACTAGACTCCTTCAGGCACTACATAAAAGGGATTGACTGGTCCCCACTGGATATAGTCAAGGACAGAAACCAAGCACTGAATTACTTCTGCAGTATTTTTACTAAAGCCTGTGACATCTTTGGGCCTTACAAAATAAAGTAAGCCAGAGGAATCCCCAACTCCTGACTGTCCAGCCCTCTAACTGAACGCATGCAACTCAGAGATCACCTGTGGCATAGGGCCAAAGCCACCGGGAATCTAGCTGACCGGCAAGTGTATAAGACAGCTAGAAATACCTGCACAAAACTCATACGTCTGGTGAAAGCAGCTTACTACAATGACCTCATAGGAAAGACCTGGGCTACAGGGAGGGAGGGAGTTCTGGGACTCTGTAAAATCTCTCATGGGTACAGCCTCAAGGGCCCCACTGGACCTTATAGTTACCACCTCTGGTACATTGCAAGACCCAAAGGAAATTGCTGATGCTTTTAATGTTGCATACACGGACCTCAGCAATGCATTGCCCCCTGAATACCTGAATCACACCCTTGCAGGCCAGCAGCACAACCTCAACACTCCATCACCACAGGATAATGTTACCCCACCATTCTACTTCAGGCAAATCTCCACAGGTGAGACCATCAACTATATCAAACGGGTTCTTGGTAAGACCAGGATGGGAAGTGACATGATCAATATGAAGATGGTAGCACTCACATTAAATTAACTTGTGGCACCACTCACCAAGGTATTCAATGCCTCTCTAAGATCTGGCATCTTCCCTGACAGGTGAAAAGAGGCTCTAGTCACACCTGCTTTTAAATCAGGAGACAGAGCTAATTTAGCAAACTTCTGGCCCATCTCGATTTTACCCCCCCCCAAAGCACTTGAAAAAGTGGTCTCAGAGCAACTAACTGAGTACCTAGAAAAACATAGCCTTCTCTGCTTGCAACAACATGGATTCCAACAAAACCACTCCACTGTCACCGTGCTAGTAGAGTACACCACTCAGCTTTATGGGGCCCTGGATAAAGGAATGTGGTAGGGTCTATCTTCATAGACTTCACCAAGGCCTTTGACACAGTCAATCACCAACTGCTACTGAAATGTCTTCTCTCTACAGGATTGTCAATGGAATCTGTGGTCTGGTTCCATAGCTACCTAACCCATAGATCTCAATGGGTCAGGATTGGCAATATAATCTCTGAGCCCAGGGATGTAAACCTAGGGGTCCCACAAGGATCTATCCTCAGTCTTCTCTTATTCAGCCTCTTCATAAATGACATGTCTTCTACCTGTCCTGCACACTCCATACTCTATGCAGACGATGCCATTATCTCCATCCCAGGGAAAGACCTGGGATCAATTAGCTCTGAACTTCAGCACAATTTTCGTGCATTGAAATCCTGGTTCACCTGAAATAAACTGCTACTCAACTACAAAAAGACAAAGAGCATGCTCTTCAGCACCCCACAGAGCAAGATTCGAGGGTCCTCACTGCATATACTTAGTAGCGAAGGAGAAGTACTAGACCAAGTAAATACATTCAGGGACTTAGGGATTCACCTTGATGACACCCTCATCTTCACTGCCCATGCTGAGCAACTGGTAAAGTCCACCAACATGAAGCTTGGCATCCTGTACAGACATCGCACCTCAATGACACCGGCTGCCCGGAAACTTGTTACGTGCAGTTCAGTTCTCTCATCTGTGGATTATGGTCTTGTCATATATGGGGCAGGCACAGATGCAGTGCTTAAAAGGGTCAAAGCCATCTTCAACAAGGCCTGCCACCTGGTCTTGGGAGTACACAAAATGACTCACTCTTGTGACCTATACAAGAAAACTGGCTGGCTCCCACTCTACCACAGACTCCAATACCAGGCCTGTCTCCTTGCGAAAAAGTCCCTGATGGGGTACATGCCTATGACTACTTCAGCCCTCTTTGAGCCTGCACAACCATCTAAATGCACAAGAAGTGCCTCCAGGACTGCTCTAACTGTTTCCTTCAAACGAACCACACTTGGCCAAAGATCCCTCTCCTACTGTGGGCCTAAACGGTTCAATTATCTGCCTGCAGACCTTGCCAACTCCCCCAGACTTGGCTACTTTAAAAAATGGGCTTCGATCTCTTCTTGCCAGCAAATCTGACTGCCAGTGTTTCTGTTCTGTTAACCCATGGCCTCTGAAGGCGGTTCTCACACCCATCAAACGCTACCCTCTCTCATTCCAACCCTCCTGTTCCACAACTGCCCACTTCCCCTTCCCACCTCCAACCACCTACTACCTCCCCTTGACAAAGTCTCACCTTGGCTGCTAAAACATGCATTTCTGCAGACTGGGAGCACCCCGTCTGAACTGTAACATGATTGTTAAACACTGTACTGCACTTAATTAGTGCTGCATTAATATGTTTCTCTGGAAGTGTGGTCCTGTTTCTCCTTACTTCTTGTACCCTGCTTAATGTTGTAACTGCACACTAATACCACTTGTTAGTTGATGTCTTTCTGTTCTGCAATGTTTCATCACCTGTAAATGTCTTGTATTCCTTGTTGACTTGGAGCCTTTGTAAATGAGCCCCCGGCTCAAAGGTATTAATCTGAATTTGAAATTAATTAATTAATTAATTAAAAACTGTGTTAATGTACCAGTTAGGGTCAAGTTGAAGCAACAAAGTAGAGAAATGTGGCATTTGAGTTTGCAGCCTTAACTCCCCATTCCCCTCCCCACAAGCTCTCAAATAGACAAGACAACAAAAGCGACTACAAACAGCCATCATCAACGAAGACAAACAATGCACAGCCCTTTCCAGATGACACAAAAGAGATCCATCATCATGGGCCAGAACTTCTGTAGCCATAGATACACTTGCACACTTCAACATATACACACCCACTTCAGGCTGCAGTTGTTTTATATAATATGTGACAGTGTCACTGTACTGTATATATGCCATAACTTTCTAAATGTTTAAAATGGTTTACTTTAATTTGAATGCAATTTTGATTCTTTACTGTGTAATAGGATCCTAATTGTATGCAAATGGTTAATTTTGTTTTCTTTTGCCTTTTGCATGGAAAGATGATTGCATACTAATTTCAAGATTAGGAAATGGTGCGCAACAGAAGTAGAGCACATTAAAGTATTGGTTATTAGTGGTGCAGTGGGATCAGAATTTCATGCAAATATCTCATTTTTTTTCTTGAGTACAAAACTTACATGTAGTTAGGGTTGTATAGTAATTTAAATTGTGACAAATCATAGGGAATGTTAATAGTGTGTTTGCAAACACCGATGAGTATGATTACTACATTAGGATGCAATTTTCATACAAATGTCACTTTTTCATTACATCATAATTGTTTGGTAACATGTAGATAAATAGATGGAGTTAAATGATAATTGGCTGATGAAAAATAATCATGGGCATCACAGCATTTGGATCATGATGTAATGAAAATGTACCAAACTGTTTGTTGTCTGTTTTGTATAGGGTTTTGACATACAGTTATTACCACATGATAATGGCTATACCAAGAAATGGCACAAAAAGATGTTTGTGTGTTTATAATTACAAACCATTAACATAACTGTTCAGGGATTTTTGCATGGAATGTTAATTGCAGGGCAACGTCAATAATAGAAAATAGCAGAAAATTGTTGCAGTACACTTCAAAATATTGCTTTTTAACATTGCTGCACTGGGATCAGAATTCCATGCAGATGTCACAAATGTTTTTCTGGTTGCAAAATTAACACAGTATCATAATTACATAGTGATGTCAACAGGAATAAATCCTAGCCAGTGCTAATTTGTTTGCAAATAAGTATTATTAATATCAATACATTAAGATCACAATTTCATACAAATGTTTGCTTTTTTTTTTATATTTGCATAGAATGATACCATGCTAATGTAAGTGTTTTTAAATGCACAGTATCGTAATACTGCATTGAGAATCACTACTGCATGGTAGTGATTGTCAATTTGCATTGAGATCAAACTGTCATGCAACTATACATTTTTTCTAGGGTGCTATGGTTCTGCAGCCTGAAGCGGGTGTGTATGTGTTAGAGTGTGCATGTGTATCCATGGCTACAGAAGTACTGGACTATGATGATGGATGTCATTTGTGTCATCTGGAAAGAGCTGTATGATGTTTGTTTTAGCTGATGATGGCTGTCTCTGGTTGCTTGTGTTCTCTTGTCCTTTTGATTGCTTGTGGGGGTGGAAAGAGCAGTTAGGGTTGAAAATTCAAACTCCACATTTCCCTGCTTTTGTTGCTTTAAGTTGAACCATAACTGATGCATAACACAGATTTTTTTTTCAAAGAATGTCCTTTCTTTTTGAGATAATATAGATAGTGTATATGTTTCCTTCTGTTTGTCTTTAAACCACCCAAGTGAATGTATGGGAGGGGGTACAGCGTAGGGTGACAACAATGATTCTAGACCTAGGAAAATGCGATATTCGGAAAGACTGAGGGAACTCAAAATGTATTCCCTGGAGGATAGGAAGGAGAGAGGTGATATGCTTGAGACTGATTAATATTTAAAGGGCATAAATAGGGTAAGTTCTGAGAAAATTTTCAGAATAAGGGGGAGTGGAATATGAGAGGGCATAGTCTGAAATTGTAAGGGGGTAGATTCAAGAGGGACATGAGGAGGCACTATTTCATAGAAAGGGTGGTGGCAAAGTGGAATCAACTGCCAGAGGAGGTGATTTCACTGGCAACTGTGAGCAGTTTTAAGAGGGGGTGCAACAGGGTCAGAGGTAAGGTTGTAATTGAAGAAAACAGGGAAGGGGGAGGATGCTGTCTGGGAAATAACACAGGTGTTTTGGGGGGCAGCTGCAGTAGAGTAGACTGAGAGCTGCGTATTTGAGCAGACTCGATAGACTGCTATAGTCTGTATCTGCTGGCATTTTTGTATGTAAGTTACAGCTGCTTCAGGAACATTGTTCATATCAGCTGTTCCAATCTTCAGCCTTCATCCAGTTTCAGCTTCAGGATAGAGTCTCCAAATGACCTATGCGGTTTTAGCGTTTCACATTTTCAAAATGGAGTAAAGACTTGTAACCTGAGAAGTCACCATTTTTATTGTAAATCTGATGTTCTTGTACTGTTTGCATAACATCATTCGTCATCCATTATATTCCCTGAGTTACTAGTTGCAACACAACCTATAAACATATTCTAACAGTTTATAAAAAATAGTAACAACACAGTGAAAAAGTCTGAAAAAAAATATTAGAGAAAATAAATACCAGTTTAGTTAGTGGCAAATTGTTGAAGTGTTCCTGGAGATGGCGAAAAACTAAGTGCAACAAAAATGAAAAACAGTCATGTAAAGCAGAACAGTAAGTCATCAACAAAATGTTATCCTTAGATGACTGTTAGCCATTATTGTTAAAATAAGTACATAACTATTTATAAATATTTACAAGGCATACTTGGAAGTACATAACTATTTATAAATATTTACAAAGCGTATTTGGAACATTTCTCACTCCACCCCTTAAAGCAATTCTGTAAAAAAGCAGGAACAATGCATATCCAGCAAACTAAATAAGCCATTTAAATGTTAGTCAATTTTATTGTAAAATACGTTATTAAAAATAGTATGATATTTGAATAATAAATCAACTTGAATGATATACACAGTATTAAACCAATGTCACCTTTTCCTTTCTCAACATAAATGAGTGCAAATACAAGAATGCATATATACAGTCATGCACACTGATACAAATTGCATTACATTAAATCATAACTACTTTAACATAGGGTAATGCAACATATTTACACTTAAACAAGTTTTCAGCATTAAATACATATTTACATTTCATTCGTACTTTGATAGCAGATGACAAGCCATATATGTATGGTACAGCTACAATGTTTGTATATTTTATGCACTGTTATATGATGAGCTGATGTATAGACATGTATACACTGGTATGTGTATTTGTTGTGGGAGGGATCAACATATGACATATGACATAATTAGTTTTAGAAAATGGGGAAAACTATTTGAGCCTTCTGATTGGCTGACACTCTTCTATAGGTTGGCATCTATTAGACAACAAATGTCCACCTATTAAAAGTACCAGTCTAGCCTGCCTCATCACCAGGATCTTGCTACCCAGCCAGCTCTCTAATTGGCTAAACCCCCTGTTTTTTTCATTTGAAATGTGTGCCATTTTTTTAAGTAGCTTAGCGAGATTCTGGCCCCCGAATACTCGTTTATGTACAATGCTTTCCCGGTATTGAGTAGGCCACACAACAACTCACTAACTCCCCCAAAAAAAACAATGTACATTTTTTCCTTCTTTTTTTTTTGCATTTTACCTTTTTTTTACTTCCTGATCTGTGTCTCTTTCCTGCGACTCACAAGCATTCCTCTCTGCCACCCGTCATACAATATCCCAATTCCCAGATCAGGAAACAACATGTCTCCTCACCCGCAAATTAAACGGTGAAGAAAAAAAAACAGAAAAAATAATTTATAGCACTGCCGTCTCTGTGGTCACAGAGAATGACAAATCAGCATTTCCCCAACCACGCTAACTTTAAACAGCTGCGAATCCTGCCATCAGCTCACTGTGCCTGCTCTCGTCTGTAGCCATCACTCTGAAAGAACACACAGTGTGTCTCCATCTGCAGAACTCCTGGTAGGACTGCATTTAATAAAAGTTTAAAAAGCAGATACAGTAGCTCGCTGGAACTCCATAGGCATGGGGGGGGGCAGTTACCAACACAAGTACCTCCTAAGACACAAATACAGCAGCTCCACTAGGACAAAAGTCCTCACCTCAAATACACACAAACAAATGAAGAGGAACTATTTTATTATGAAAACAATGCCACATACTTTTATTTCAACATACAGATAATTTTTTTAACAAATATTGTACACTGGCCCATTTTCTAAGTACAATAATACCCTCCAGGGAGGATGGTATGGGCTATACCTGTCCTTCCAGGGGCTATAAGGCCCTCCACCTGTAGCATTGGGCCTCATTACACCCCTGGGCAGATGAGTATAGCCCAATACTGCCCACTCTGTCGGGTATTATTGCTTGCATAAACACTGATTATTTCCGCAGTCCTGCACCCTAGTGAGAGTCCCTCAAATTGAAACTATGGCAGTATCATAATTATAAACATGCAGCCAATATACGTAGTAATACAGTTTTACAAAATTAATTATTTGTGGCTTAGCGAGTGATCAAATCCCAAGGGTAACGATATCAGTGATGCATGTGTGATGTCTACCACTTTTTAACCTACTAAATGGAGAGGCATACTATTAGTAACTATTCTTCTACAGTTCCCAAAAACGTTTTTTTTAGTACAATTAGATAGGCATCGTTTAGTTTCCTTTGAATACTTTCCTTAAAGGTACATGTAGCATCACTGCACTCTATCCAACCACCACTGTATCTGAGCCAAGTAACATTATGGTCAGAATGCAGAGAAGCTCCATTGTGGAACATTATTGCATGGATGTCAAAATGCTCGTGTCCAGTCATGACTCTACCTGCAATAGTCAGTAATTGGTGTCACAACTTTGACTCCTTATGAGTCAACTCACTTTAGTATCAGCATGAGGTAATTCTCAGAATGGCTCACTCTTAGTGATCAGGTACTATTCCTGCCACACCTTGTGCACTTCCAGTCAAATTTGGCACTGATAAACAACTGTCTAAATTTGATGGATTATTTATGTGGGATATATAGTAAATTCCACAGCATGTCATCAGTCACCTCTCTGACTTAATGGAATTCCATTTTCTTCTAATGAGTTGATGATCCCCATCATAAACTCTGTTACAGCTTGCTGAACATTGTCAGCAAATGTGCCATGCTGGTCATAAGATGCCACAGCTCAATGTAACTGTGTCAGTGACTGCAGAGTATTGCTTTGCTATTGGCTGACACAAATTGCTTCAGTGAATCTGTCAAAGCAGTTGCTTTTGAATCAGTTATTGTGGCAAGAAATGTATGTAGGAACACCTGCATCACAGAATTAACATGGCAATTAACTCCAGTACTATTGCAAATGACACTACTGCAGATAGACCATTGTTTTCTGCAGTTCATCTGATATCATTGTCCAAAGTTAATCACTTATCAAATCTAAAAATAGAAGAATTGTGTACAGTAAACTTCTTCCTCTTCAATTTCTGTGACTTCTCAGAAGACATATCTCGCATGACTACACCACTCACCATTGGAATCAAAGACAGGTTGGGTTGTCATAAAGTGCACAGGTGACTGTACTCTATGATGCACTTTTTCATAGCATGAATTTTATTATGTGCAACACTGATAATGTACAATCCTGCCAGAGATCTGATGCATTACAATGTACCATAGCTTATACCGTATTTGAATATACCATTCCCTCTGCCAATCATTGCAGCATCTAAACTCAAACCCTGCAACTGGAGAATCAACACTGCATATTCAACATAGAGCGAGAACAGTTTTGTGTTCCATAAATGTCTTTGACAAGCTGGAATTTTACTGAGCATCTGTTAATGCCTTGTGGGTAATCAAGGTTGTCAAATATTACAAAAATTTTCAACAAATATTCACTGAACATTATAATTAAAGTCAACTATGTGCCCTACTGCACTACTAACTGGTCTACAGTCCACATCAGGATTGTAATGTAGCATCGCATGTGTATTTTTAGAGACTGCAAGACCTGACTCTAGATCAGTCATTCTTGACACATCTACATTCAACTCTTTCAGATGGTCAATCATCTTTGAAATCATTTACAGGTTTAAACAAATTCCGTTGACTAACTCAAGCAATGAAAGTGTGAGAATTGGTTGTTGCTGTCTCCCCAGCATTATCTGACTGAACTGTACACAGTGTTTAGGCTTTGACATCAAACGCACAGTTTCTGTTCCATCACGGAACACTTTACTAAACATATCACATCTTTCAGATATGGAACTCTCACCTTTGCCTATCACATGTGTGTTCAGTTTTGAAGCACTTGAAGCTGACAAGTTTCCAGTTCAAGCCTCATCAAATAGAACCATGTACTGTTGATTAGAAGTCTGATGCATATTTTGAAACAGATCAAGCACAGCTGAACAACTCATACCAATTCCACCAGCGCACTCATTAGTTTTTCTAGTTTCCTCAACAGTATGTCTAGAAAAGATATCCTTCTTATTCAGGGGTGCAAGTTGAGCTAGGTAAACAGAAATAACAGTGTTTTTGCCTCCAAAGGCAACTTCATTGTCTGTGCCAACAATCTCCTGCAGGTGTAGGTAGATAAAGGCAAGCATAACATCATTGATCATACTGATCCCATCAATCATCAAGAGCTCTGTTTTGTCCAACATATGCATGGGTCACTTGTAGTTTCAGAAGGCAACGTGTGGTATTCACCTGCATTTCTATGCTCAACAGCCAGCATAAAAATACAATGGAGAGTCACTCCACCTATGTTATATGCTGCAAGTCCAGTTGGAGCTGCCACAGCTGCAGACATTACTACTCCAGTATGTTTCTTTATATCAGCACTAATTGCTTTGATAAGAAAACTTTTTGCCTGTGCCAGCAGAACCACTGACAGACATAGATAGTGGTTTATGTTTGTCACAACACTGATTTTTATGATGACGAATACCACAATGAATGGCATATATCATGGCAGTATATACAACTTGTTGCTGTTGATTTAACTGCTGTTCTATGACAGAGATGGCAACACCAAATTGATATGCCTGTCCCATGGCTGTTGCAACCTCTGACATCAGTACAGTTGGATCATTCCTAGTAAGAGAATCTCCCAGAACACCTTCTCCCTCTGGATCACAGTTATCTTGAGAATTCAATTGAGTGCATTCTTTCAGATATTCTCTTGCTTTTTCTTTTTTATCATATAAGGTTTTATTGAGGTTTTTCAAGTAACATACATCTGAATGAACTGCTCCCAATAAGTAAGCAATAAGACATGATGAGGTGTGCATTATGGTGTGATAATCACACTCCTAGGGGCTTAGTTAGGCACAAGGCCGAAGGCTGAGTGCCGTTCAATCCTAGGAGTGAGGTTATCACACAATAATGCGCAACCCCGGAGTGTCTTATTGCACTTATAAAATGGCCCTTAATTTTTAGAAGCAGCTTTTGTTTATTATGAAACACATTTTTAAATAAGTAAAAATTTAAGTGAATCTGTGTTTTTAAAGTAAAATAGTCCTTCCACCTATTGGTGCTAGATTAAAGTATTGTTATACAGTGTGTGCCTCCCTGCCCACTTAAGCTTCATATTCCCCTGCCAGCCATGACAATTCACAAATTCTGTTTTCTTCATTCTAAGTATGACACATAGCCCCCTTAGTTTATTTTTTCTTGTCACTCTGTAGACAAAACTAAAATGAAGCCATAACAGAGGCTTCTCAATTCCCTTGTGCTGCAAGCATGAGCATGGTTCAAAACTGCCACACTCACTGACAGCATCATGAACTGCTCATTCTGTCCTAAAATATAAACAACAGGGTGAGCCATTTACCACTCTTTGTTTATATGGTATTATTGCTTACTTTCTTAATTCTATTTTTTCCCCCCTCTGTGTTTCCACACATACAAGAAATGGAATGTTTACCTTGGAATGTTTACCATGGAATACAGGGATTCAAAATTCTGCTCATTTCTACTAGCAGAATGTTCTTCTACTAACATACTGTACACACAGACAACAAAGGCCTATTTTAGAGCCAGAGACTCAATTATCTCACTGTCAGGGAAAGTAGAAGAGATTTCCCTGATCAGCAGATAAAGATAGAAGGCGGATTTTTCACTGTTAGCAAAGAAACAGTTGTAATGAATACTGTAAATAATACTTAATGTTTTAATTTTTTATCTGTGTAAGGAGAGTGTGATGATCTAGTAAACAACATTTAATGAATTTGTTTTATTTTATATTTAAGGTAGCTTTATTTTTAGGACCCAGTTGAAGATTTCCACAGTGTAAATGTAGCAGCCATGTTTGTGGTGGAAGATAAGTTCTGGTTTTAGGGAGCTTGATGGAAGATAGCTCTGGTTGTAGGAGGACTGATTTGCTCATTGTGTGATGTAGTTTAGAACCAGGATGACTGTGCATATATAGAGACTTAATGTATTGGCTGATATATCTTAGCCAATGAGATTTCTAGATTTTTTCTTGCCATTTTATAAGTTACATTATACATGTATACAGTGGAGTTGTATGAAATACACTACATGACATGCATACACTTTGTAAAACATCTGTATGCTAAATACAAGAAATAAGAAATATGAACCTTCAAACATATCTTGATTTGAGCTCTACATCATAACAAAGGGTGTTCAGGTGCTTATTTAAGTAGTGCAACCTGCATAATCAAAGCATCATACTACATCTACTTGAAAAGAAATGAGGTTTGTTTAGTCTCTAATAAGTATTATATGTTGTACAGTCAAAAAGATCACTTTCCAATTAATGTTAACTATCCCCTCCTTGGAACACCACAGCCTTGAGAGACTGTGGGGTCCCCAGTCAAGGCATGGAAGTTTTAAGTTGAGTAAGAGTGTTGTCTGTTTCATTAAGGAGGGTTGCCAGGTGATGGTATGGGATCTGAGCATAGATGTGATCAGGGATATTGCCCCCATTTCCTGTCAAATATCTGTGTCTGATTTGTGTTGCATATGTTAGGCATTCGAATACTGGAAGCCCATCTACTGCTGTGTGCCATGTTAGTAGTGACAGAGGTGCTAGCTGGCACCATATCATCAATATTGCTCACTTGACTTCTAGTGTTACTACCGATAAACATTTCTTCTGCTGGACCAGCAATTCAGCACCTGCTAGACATCCCCTAATAGAATGATAGCTGAAGCTGTGGGTATCTGATTGTACAGGATCTCGGCACAGTCTCCTAGCACTCCGAATAAGAAAAGGCCCAGCTTGGGGCATTGCCAAAGTATGTCCACTAGATTGGCCTGGGGAGCCTGGCACCTCCAGAATTTAGAGTGTGGGATGACCCCCATCTTCTGTAGTGTGTCTGGGTTGCAGTACCATCTTAGCAGTACCTTGAGGTGAAAAAGTTGACTCCTGGAGTCCCTGTACCCCAGGTGTGCTCCCCTGAGATAGCCCATCCATTCATCTGGGGATATTTGCGGATCCTGTGCCACCTGTAGCCTACACTTGTCAGTAGTGTTGGGCTGTGACTCTCTGAGCAGGCAGTAAACCTTCCCTGCTGTTTCCTTCACTTTGCCCTGTTTGTGCATTGCTGTAAGCTATTGACATCCATCCCCTGATTGAGCTTTTCATCTGAGTAGTTGTGCTGCCTCTCAGATCTAGAGGTATTTCCAGAAATCTTATTTGGGTAGCTTATACTGTACCTGCATTTGTTGAAAGGATATCATCTCTGGCACATATAAGTCAGCTACTGTGTGTATGCCTGCCTTCTGCCAGGAGCACTATCTAATGGTTGGCCTCCCTACCAGTATATTGGGTTTGTCCCATAGTGGACTGTACCTGGTTAGCAGGCCCCATGAAGCCTCTGGACAGTGTGTTAGGTGCTTACACTTCTGCCATGCTTCTCTCGTCTACTGGATTATCAGTGGTACTGTCCCCCTATGGTGCCCTCCTTTAGAAAGGATGTTCCCCAACCATGTGGTGTCAGTTAAGTCAGTTTCAAGTTCCACCCATATCAGGGTGCCGGGTGTTTTGGGGAGAAACCACCTGATGGATTCTGCTACCCTGTACACCAGAAGATACCCCTGTGGCCATGGGAGGCCTAGCTCGTGCCTGGATCAGTGAGCCTGCAACCTTGCTCAGCTGAACTGTGGTGTTTTGCCCTCCCACAGGAACCCTGCTATCATCTCATCCTCCTTCTCAAAGACTTTAGGGTGGATCAGTATCGGAACGGTGCCAAACAGGTAGGACAGTTTGGGAAGGATAAACATGCACACAGCCTCAACGTAACCTTTTAAAGGACACCTAAACAACATTTTGCCAACAAACTATTCTAAGATTCCACTTCATGAGGGGCTAAAGGAAATGCTGCTGTTTACATTGATGATAGCATTGCATTTATGTGAATAACATAAATAGTTTTGTAGCATCTGAAAAAGTAAGCCTCCGCCTTCCAATTAAAAAAAACTGCTCTGCCTGTTCGCTAAAATGGCTGCCAAATGTGTAAAGTGATGACATAATTGGAGGTAGAAGCAGAGAACTACATGGCTGTCTATAATGCTAACTAGTTCTGTTTTCCATCTTTGCTTACAACTGTTTCACTAAAATGATCAAAACTATGTCTTAACGTGGATTATTTTGATCAATACACATGTGAGGCTATGATTTTGTTCATTTTGTTTACTTTAGTGTGCTGAAATTGTGTTGTAATCCAACCAACTTTCTCTTTGGCAAACTGCAGTACAGTACAGCTCTTCAAATAATCAGTGGTCTAGTGGTTATGTGATGTCTCTCTGATTGCACTGAAGCTCTGGTCTGGTTCAATGCCACTGATCATGCTTTGTTGGTAATCCAAAAATATGCTTCTCTTTTAGTCTTCTTTTTCCTTATGACTTCCCCCCCTGCAGCTAGCCCACCAACCATCAAATAGTCCAACATTCATACTCTGTCCTTATTATTGCCTAGGGTCACACATGAGCTTCTCAGTCCCACTGAGAATATTATCACACTTCAGATTGTAATCTTGTGCCTCAGACAGTAGTGCACATCTGTACTGATACGTTTCACTGACTGCCATAGTTAAGTGATTCCTCCCAAATCACTCTCCAGTTCTCTTTCATCAATGTTTAATTTCTGCTCCCATAATAAACATTGGGTGGATCACCACCCTTTTGCACAATGAAGGCAGTACCTGGGTAACCATTTTTGTTCTGCCTCATTGACCAACAACTACATCTTCCTGGAAAGACAAGCAATAAGTACTGGAACTCAACTGGTAAAACTGTTGTTCATACCCGCATAAGGGCTGGACTTACTATGGATGACAACATTATTATACAGGGGAGGCATACTAATGCCTTGAGCAAATCCACCCAACATACAGAGTCGGTCTACTCCCAGTGACCCATGATATGAGCTACTCAAACTGAGCAACTCAATATGAGTGACTCAGTTTGAGCAACATTTTAAATAGCTACTGTAAGTAAATAGAGAGTTGGAAGAAGAGCTTCCAAAAAAAAAACATTCATGGAGTTCATACCTAGGGAGAGACTGTACATGAAAGGCAAAGGGTATATTTGGGAGGTCTGAATCAAGCTGGCCATCTAGCATGGAAAGGGATACAGTCCAGGAAGCTGGTGGCTTGGGGTTCAAGTCTGGTATGTGGTTCTTTCTTTTTATACTGCTGCATGGTTTTGGTGTTTGTATTTACATACTGTAGATATTGCCTTCATTGTGCATAAAGGTGGTGATCCACATGATGTTTACTGTGGGAGCAGAAGTGAAACACTGATGAAAGAAGACTGGAGAGTGATTTGGGAAGCATAATTTAACAGTACCAGTCAATGAAGCATATCGGCATAGATGTGCACTACACTCTAAGGTACAAGATTATGATCTGAAGTGTGATAATTCTTTTTGTGGGACTTGGAAGCTCATATTTAACCCCAGCACATGTTCCAGTAATATGGACAGAGTGTGAACAGTGGACTGTTTGATGGCTGGTGGGCGAGCTGTGGGGGGGGGAGGGTCATATGAAAAAAGAAGACTACAAAAGAAGCATATTTTGGACCAAATCCACAGGCCCTCAGAGTGGAGTGTAAGTACCCTCCATTCAACCAAATCAAAGCCTTTGCAAAAATCCACAAATAGAGCAGCCTATGTGGTAGCTGAGTACATAGCAAACCACTTCAAGCTGAGACTTGTGCAGATGTTGTCCACTTTGGTTTTCTCTCTGCTGAACCCATCCTGAGACTGGCATATCAGTGATGGCAATACTATTTCCAGTCTCTTGGCTAAGGCCTTAGCCATTATTTTGTTGTCTACCGAGATCAGCAAGTTGGGCCAGAAGTTAAAGTAGTCCAGGGGATCCATCAAGTTTTTAGGTAGCAGAGTGATTATAGCCTCCTTAACAGTTGGAGGAAGAACTCCCTCTGCTTTTGCCTCTTCCAGTGTGGCTAAGAGGGGTGGTAGGATCTCATCATCCAGGATTTAATAGAGCTCTGTTGCCATTTCATCAGCACTCGGGGCTTTCCCCTTTGAGAGTTGATGGAGAGCTGCATTCTGCTCAGACAGAGTAAGGGTCCTATCTAAGTTATGCATCTCCTCTGGTCTCAGGCATGGAAGGAGAATCGTATCCAGAAATGACTGGATAACTGGGTCTGGCCCCGAGACACAGGTTTGACCCTGTGAGATATATAGTGGTTCATAAAACTGATGCATGGTTGCATTCATTTCTGAGGGCTTTGTGACCATAGCCCCTTTTGGTGACCTAAGGGCATGGATTTGGGAGTTGGAGTTCTGTTTCCAGAGGTGGTAGGATATCATCATGCCCCCTTTATCTCCTGACTCCCAAAACCTATGTTTAGCCCTGAGCAGAATGTTAATCCTGTATTTCAGCCCTATGATTGAGGCATGGAGTTCTGCAGTTTGGTGGGAGCTATTTTTAAACTGAGTTTCCAAAGCTGCCAGCTTCTGCTGCAATTCCTACACCTCTTTTCTTTTTTCCCTGTTTCGTCTGGCCATGTGGAAGATGATATATCCCCTTAGGTAGGCTTTATAGGCCTTCAATACCATACACGCCTTGACCTCCGCGTTCTGGTTATTCTCAAAGAAGGCTCAAGTTTCTGATCTCAACCACCCCTGGAATTCCATGTCTTTCAATTGTAATGGTTTGCATCTCCACCTGTGGGATGTGGACTGTGTTCCAACCAGTGAAAAAAAGAGACTAAACAGAATGTGGTCCGATAAGACCATGGGTTCAATGCTGGTGTTGTAAATACCATGGCCTGCCAGACTATCTGCCAGCCAAAACTCGATATGGCTGTGGGTGCCGTGTACTGTGGAGTAGAAGGTATAATCTCTTCCTATTGGGTTATCATGATGCCATGTTTTTTTCAGCCCCATTCTTCCATCATTCCACCTAGTGTCTCCCTTGCCCTGGGATGGGTGTCTGGGGAGAGCCTAGATTTATCTCTGAAGAGGTCTGATACCAGATTGAAGCCACCGCCCATGAAAACTGGCTATTTCTCATCATCACGCTTTGCTTCCGATATAGCCTGACTTATGTGTGTGAAGAAATCTTTATCATCCTGATTTGGGACATATGTGTTGACTATTATTACCTTGCCCTGGGGTAGGCAAACCAGGCAACCTCCCACTGTCCCTAGATGTCAGCCTTCTTTCAGTCCTCCACCCAGCTGCATGCTTTGTGGATCATTATGGCTACCTCTCTGGATCTAGATGTAGCTGAGCTGTGTACCACCCTCCCCACCCACCTCTTCCTTAACCATTGTACTGACCTGGCTGTGAGATAAATCTTCTGGATTAAAGTGATGTCCACCTTTAGAGTTTTTAAGTGATTCTGCACCTTTGTTCATTTGACCAGCTGGTTAAGCCCTTTTACATTCCGGGACATGCATCTCACCCCATCCCTCATGTTGCTGGGCCTCTGCTCAACATGCAACACCTCCTGCCCCACTCACCTCCTGGGCCCCTACGTAAATGTCATCTCCTGTGCAGTTTGTGCTGAAGACCACCTGGGAAGGGAGAAGAGCCTTGAGGTCATGGGTCCCTGAGTCTGGTGCTTATACTGTAGGTCAAGTGCACTCCAACCTAGAAGCAATGTACACAGACAGAAAGATAAAAGACAGAAGATAAAACAGAACTGTGAGCTATGGAAAACCAAGTTGCCAGCTTCAACTGTATACTCAAGATTACAGTGCAGTTTATGGACTCCCAAATTCTACTGGTACCCCTCGGGAGGGGATCTGTCAGGGATGTAAGCCCATACCCTCTGACAGTAACCTTTAATGCTCCTTAGCTATCTGTCTGCTTAGCACAGCCACACTTGAGTCCTGTGTATCTAATGAGGAATTTGTGAATTCACTAGGATACCAAAGGAGTATGCGGGTATGTGAGGGTGTGTCCAGAGCCTCACAGCTACACCTCCTCGGTATCTTGCGGGAAAGTGGTTGTGAGTAAACTCATTACCCAGCTTGTTTAGACCCTTTCTACAGGGTTATTTGGTGAAAGTGATCATGGCAGGCCGACCTGGGATTGAACAGCATTGGCCTGTAGAGTCAACAAAGTGCTTCATTTAATGTTATGGTGGTGCAGTGGGATATTATCCCCTCCTGATAATACAAGATTCAGTGCCAAGTTTCCCTGGTATATCTGGGGGTTAACCATGACCCCATGGGCTATCCTGCCCAATATACTGATCCTGCTATACTGTATTCTCCCCTGATCCCCTGTCGACTTATGAGGCATGGCCCCAAGTCCCTTGTCCCTGTGTCTGGGTTCTGGCTTCTTGCATATTTTCCCCCAAATTGCAGTAGAACTCAGGCCTAACTAAGATCTCTGGTAATAGATCCTGGTATGAAGGCACTGTATTGGCACTGGTGGGGGACGGTGGATTCCACAGTGTAAAAGCGGGTCAGACTGCAGTGCAGTGTCCTTGGTGCCAGTACCCTAGGTTTGTGGCTCATAATATGCTTGCCCTAGCTGTGAGACAGATTCTTGTCCTGTAATCCATTACCCTTCCCTTCCCTTGATTGGGCAGCTGGAGTCCTTAACTTACCAGGGGGGATGGTGACACTCCTGAGCTCCTCTGTGTCATATTCTGTGTCATCGATATCCCATCCCTTATTTCTCATCTTTCCCTGATGGCAGGCATTTCTAGGGATATGCCACATGTGCTATCAGCTGCATTAACCTGCTGTCACTCCTTGTGGAAGCCTGAGCACTAGTTTCTGTTCTCCCACCTCCTTCTGACCTGCCTTCTAGAGATCCTGCCCCTTGAGGAAACTTATCTTGCTTCCCCCTTTTCCAGCCCCATCCACCCTGTGCCCCTTCTCTCATGCCTCATTTATAAAGCCTTATCCAGTTAACAAAAAATTATACAAATTTTAACAAGAAAAAGAGAGACACTAGAGCATGGTTTAGGCAGGTTGCTCACCGTGACATCAAGGAAACCCCTGTGGTGAGAGTACTCACAGAGTCTTGAGCATGTCAGCTGGTGCCTGCTGCCATGACCTCTGCAAACAAGTGGAGACCTGGTCGGACTGTGACTTCTGGTTCATCAGTGCTGTCCATGAATTTCAAATCTTCATCCTCAATTGCTTCAGCCCAGTTGATCACCCCATTAGCTGATGCTCTTCCATGAACACCTAATTCTCTTCACTGTTGGAGATGTAATCTCTGGATAGCTTGACTGGTGGTGCAGCAAGGTTAGTAATGGAGCTGCTTTCCCTGCTGAGTCAGCTCCTTGCTCTATGCCTGGTTCTCTGGATTTTGGGTCCTACCACTGGCCTCTGGTGTAACTGCTACCTTGCAGGTTGGATGAGCCACCATGACGGTTGGTACGGGGATCATCATTTTAGGTATGGGGCCGCCATCTTGTTTGTTTCTGGTGCCCTTTGTTTACAGTCTGCTGCATGCCAGTTGCCAGGATTTTCATTCCATCTGTTCCCAGGTCAGTCATGTGCTTCACAGAGCTTCCTGGGAGTCATAGTTGTTAGCCTGAAGTGGGGCCAGTGCTTGGAAAATCAGTTTTGTGTGTCCTGTAGGGTGGATCCTGTGAAATCTTATCCATCCTTAGTGTCCCACAGGTCAATGAGCTGTCTAAAGCCATATTTCACCTCACTGTCTCTAAGTTTAGCCTTGAGCATGGCTGAACACTTTTCAGCACATTGCCACATTATGGGAGAAATCTCTATAGAAGGAGATCCGGGCCCCTTTCCAGTCTAAGTCTCCCACCTCCCTTGCCACTTTCAGAGCCCAACTCTTTGACTGATTATCTGGGTATATAGTCAATAATTGGCCTTGGTAGATTGTTTGTGGCTTGAGAGCACCCCCTGATTCTGTATGCTCTTTCTAGTTCCACAGGGCCTCTCCATCCCGGCCCCAGCCGCTGTGGTATAAATTCATTCAGGAACACTTTCATGTTCTGCCCCTCCAAGTCTTCAGGGAAGCCAAGAATTCTGATATTGCTGCTGCATCCACAATTTTCCTGGTCCTCCACCCAGTCCTACAGTTTTTGCAGGTGGAGTTTGTGGTCCTCTATTTTCCACAAAATATTGTACTGGTGCCAGCCCAGTGGCATTGAGGGTTGAGGCACTAGATGCCACACCTCACACCATGCCAGCAACTCAAGTTCATGAGTGAGATCAGGCCGCCAGGTAACAGCCTGCAGGGAGGAGGACGAGGAGCCAGATTGAGCAGCTGCCAGGCAGCTCTCTTTTCTGGGACGGGATGTGTGGTTTCAACAGCTCTTGGCTGCCACCTGTCAGAGGCTAGGTGGCATTGTCAAGCCAAGGAGGAATCTGGCATTAGGCCGGGAGGGAGGGAGGGGCTGTCACTAGAGCCACAGAGTGCATGTGCACCTCCATGCACATGCAGGACCATGATTTGGAGTCCCGGGAACAAGGGGAGGAAACAGAAATACCATGTCCAGGTAATACTGGACCTTGTGCTCACAAACAGGGACAGTGTGATGGGGTAACAGTGGGGGAGCACCTGGGGAACAGTGACCACCAGTCATTGTGGTTTGAAATCACAGAAAGAGCAGAACCAAACCACACAAAAACACGTATCCTGGATTTTAGGGGGTCAGACTTTGGGAAAATGGGGAGATACTTGAAAGAGGCATTAAGGGAATGGGACAGGAATCAGGGTTGAGGAACAGTGGGCAGTATTTAAAATGGGGATTACAAGAACAACAGAATTATGCATTAAGCAGGTTAAAAGAGGAAAAGGAAGAGGAGACCATTATGGTTTTCCAAAGAGGTAGCAAAGAAAGTGAAAGCCAAAAAGATTGCATTCAAGCAATACAAACAGACACAGGCAGAAGAGGATAAGGAGAAGTACCAGGAGAAGCAAAGGGAAGCAGGGAGATCAATAAGGGAAGCCAAAGCTCAGACAGAAGAACACATTGCAAAATCAGTGGGTAGAGGGGACAAAACCTTTTACAGGTACATATGTGAAAAAAGAAAGACAAAGGGAGGGATAGTGAGACTGAAGGGGGAGGATGGGGGCTACATGGAGGATGACAACAGTAAAGCTGACATATTGAACAGGTATTTCTGCTCAGTCTTTAGTAAGGAAGAAGAGGATAATGGGTCTGAAAGGAGTACAAGGGGTGAGAATGGTGCAGAAATGGACACAAGTCCCTTAACACGAGAAAGGGTCCTGAAGGAACTGGAAGTAATGAGACTTGATAAAGCAATGGGGCCAAATGTGGTGCCCACCAGGGTCCTTAAAGAACTAAGAGAGGTGGTGGCTGAACCTTTGGCTATCCTGTTTAGCCAATCTCTGGAAACAGGGGAGGTACCTAAAGACTGGAGGACAACAGATGTAGTCCCCTTATACAAAAGTGGGAACAAAGAGGAAGCAGGGAACTACAGACCAGTCGGCCTCACCTCAGTGGTGGGGAAGATCATGGAAGCACTACTGAAGGAGAGATTGGTGGAACATCTGGTTGTCAATGGACTACAGGACCCAAGGCAGCATGATTTCACCAGGGGGAGGTCATGTCAGACCAACCTCGTTGAATTTTTTGACTGGGTGACTAGGGAGGTGGATCAGGGGAGGGCAGTGGACATGGCCTATCTGGACTTCTGCAAGGCCTTTGACACTGTGCCACATAGAAGACTATTACACAAAGTGGGGAATATGGGTGTGGGCAGGACAGTAGTGTGGTGGGTAGGTAACTGGCTGGGTGGCAGGACACAGAGGATGGTGGTAAATGGCTGTCTCTTCACAGAGGGAAGAGTGACCAGTGGGGTACCATAGGGATCAGTGCTGGGACCAGTCCTATTCAACATCTTCATTAGTGACATTGCGCAGGACCTAGAAGGCAGAATTTCACTGTTCGCTGATGACACAAAGCTCTGTGACAGAGTAGACACACCAGAGGGTGTAGACAGAATGAGAAGCGACCTGCAGAAACTTGAAGAATGGTCAGGATTTGGCAGTTGAAATTAATGCAAAGAAGTGCAAGATAATGCATATGGGGCACAAAAAACCCTGGCACAATATATCAGTTGGGGAGTGAGGATATAGCATGCACCAAGCAGGAAAGGGATCTTGGGGTTATCATCTCTGATGACCTCAAGGTAGGGAAACAGTGTGACAAGGCAGCAGGTAAGCAAATAGGATACTGGGATGTATAGGCAGGGGCATCACCAGCAGGAAAAGGAGGTCATAATTCTGCTGTACAAAGACACTAGTGAGGCCCACCTGGAGTACAGTGTACAGTTCTGGAAACCATACCTACGTAAGGACATAGACAGGGTAGAGAAGGTTCAGGAGAGGCAACAAAGATGGTGCATGGATTGCATCACAAGTCCTATGAAGACAGGTTGAAGGAACTGAACATGTACTCCCTGGAGGAGAGGAGGAGAGAGGGATATGATAGAGACATACAAGTATCTTACAGGGAGGAACAGGGTGCAGGAATACACTATTTTTAAGTGAAAAAGATGTTCCAGGACTAGAGGGCATGGGATGAAGTTGGAGGGAGGACGATTCAGAGGAAACATGAGTAAGAATTTCTTCACAGAACGGGTGGTGGACAAGTGGAACACCCTGCCAGAGGAAGTGGTGGGGGCTGAAACAATCACGGGATTTAAGAATGCATGGGATAGACATAAAGGAATTCTAGAGGTCAGGGGTAAGGGGCAACAGACTTCTAGGAAAACATGAACTGAACTTACAAGCTCAAATGGGCAGACTGGGTGGGCCATAGGCCCTTATCTGCCGACACTGTCTATGTATCTATGTATGTCTCCCTTGTTGCCAGCAAGGCAGGAGTGATAATGGAGGAGCAAAAAGGCTAAATAAAATATATATATATATTGTGCTGGTACCTTTCCAACTCATTGGTTCTCTGATCAGTCACATTCACCTGATCCTGCAATTTCCTAATCTCCTGCACAGTTCCTGCTAGTGTCATTTTTACTTTGGCCATGTCCAATAGTGTCTCTAACATCTGTGTGATGTACCCCAGAGAATCCTCCATTTGACTTGTTGGGGCTGTGGGATTTGGGTCACCATGTTGTGTGACTGGACCCAGTTTGCCAAGCAAGAAATTGCTGAGGAGCAAAGGGCTGGTAAGATTTTTGAACAATGCCTATTTTAATCCTTCTGATTTTATAGTACAGCCAGCGGGGAGGGAGCAGAGGGTTTAGCATGATTCTGAGTACCCTTTCTGTTCAATCTAATATCCTGTAATGCTGAATTGCTCTGATCCATTTAAGTATCTGTTTATGTCCATCTGTGGGGGAGGGGATCCATGCCTTGTGGTCCACCCACTGCACTTTAGACATGTTTACAACTCCATTAAGCTATGTCCATCTATTTTTTTTTAGTTGGTGTGTATCACAGTGTTTTATCTTGCCACTGTTGGTTGACCTGCCTTGTGATGCCCTGATCACTGCTAAGTTTTTAACTTTAAGGTCCATGACAAGACGGAGCTAATTGATTAAGCAGACATCTTGCTCCAGCGCTAAACCACACCCCTTCTCTAGCTTTTTCTTTTTTTTTCAGTTTAAAGTTTATTGATATATTTTCCACAATAAAAGACGGTTTAAGTGACAGTGACATTGACATTCCGATACAATGTAGAGGAATAACTGCCTGACCCACCCTTCCCTCCCCTTACTGCAGTAACCCAACCTAATACCCGTGAAATGCCAAGCACCTTACTTAAGATCTTACATGACAATATAGTCTGAGATACACTTAGACTTGAACCAGAGAAATTAGAGAGTGAAGGGGATCCTAGATTTTGGTATATGCTGCCATTCTATTGTGGAGATTGCTAATCGCTTTTTCTGTGCTCAGATTGGACAGAATTTCTTTTACTCATTCCTGGACAGATGGAGAGGACTTATCTTTCCAGTGGCATAGAATAAGCTTCTTAGCCGATAAGGCAATCATGGAAATGTGAAACTTTCATACCTTATCTCTAATAGATGATAAGTCTCCTAACAGACAGATCTCGGGAGTGAAGTATTCCTGAAGGCCCAGCAGAGGGTCCAGGAAAGTTTTAATTGAATCCCATAAGGGGGAGATTTTAGGACAGGACCAAAATATGTGGAGAAGTGTTCCTCCTTCCTGCAAACATTTATTGCATATATTGGAATTCAGGTAGCCCCACTTCTGTAATTTAACCGGGGTGTAGTACAAGTTATGTAAAATATGATATTGCATGAGACGCAATCTGTCTTGGGAAATATATTTATGACATGATCTCCACAGAGAATGCCAGTCCAAATAATGTTGAGGGAAAAAATTATTCCAGAATCTTGTAGGCCCAAAGGAACCCCCGTATTTTTTGTGAAACGAAACCTGATATAGCTTGGAGATTACACCTGAAGATCCAGAAAGTGGGGAAACCTCAGGTATCAGAGAAGTGATGGTCTGGGAGGGAGGAGTATTACCAAAATTGATTACAAGTAAATGCTTTAATTGTATAACTTTGAAATGAGAGGAAACCAGAATGAGAAATTTCTTAATAATATCTTCCACTGATAACCAATGCCCCTCTCCATCCATAAGAGAAAAAAGCTTCCCATCCCCCAATTGGGGCAACCATTGATGGGAAATCTGGTTCTTGTTGATAGTGAAAGATGGGGAGTTCCAAATAGACTGGGCCAGGTCCCGATGAGGGGAATATTGTAAAAATGAACACATTTGAGATTAAATCTTTAAAGAGGTCATTATTATGGGGCACTTTACAGTCATACGTACTGCACCTGGGGAAACTTAAGGAAAAATAGTGTAAGAGGGTCCAAATTCTTGGACTTAATTGCATCCAGTTCTATTCTAACCTAAACCGGTTGTTCTTTTTCTGGGCTGGGGGATACCCATCTCAGACATTTTGCTAAATGACTAGCCCAGTGATATATGGCCAGATGGGGAATTCGTAAACCCCCCTCCAATTTTGGGGCTGCCTGCTTATGATAAGCCAACCAAGGTTATCTGTCAGCCCACATAAATCTGGTGAATACACCATGTGTCTTTTTAAACCAGAATAAAGGAATAAAAGTGTTAAGACAAGATAATGGATAGAAAATTCTAGGAAATATGTTCTTCTTAATTACAGTATGTTGATCCAGCCCCATAATGAAATAGGAAGTTTGGACCACCTCTCGAGGTTGTGAGCTATCAACTGCAAGAGAGAATCTAGGTTTTCCTTAAACCATGTTAGAGGGTTATGAGAAAGCTTAATACCCAAATATTTAAATGACTTGGAAGTCCAACACAAACCAGAAGGACTAATGTCATTTTTGAAAACTTTATGGTTTAGTGGGAAAAATAGAGATTTACTAGCATTCAGTTTGTAATTGTACAGGTTGCTAAATCTTGCTATTTCCCTTAGTAAAGCCGGAACAGAGGATGCAGGGTGAGATAAATGTATCAGCAGGTCATCCGCGTATGCAGTGACTTTAATTTCATGTCGCCCAACTCTAACACCCTGTATAGAAATGTTATTGAGAATATTTTGAATGAGAGGTTCCAAATATAAATTAAATAACAAAGGAGATAAGGGACATCCTTGCCTAGCTCCTGAATGAAGCGAAAAGGGCTTAGAGAATGCCCCATTCACAGAAATTCTTCAGTAGGGTTTTTATAAAGTGTGGCAATCCAGGAAATAAACAGAGAGGGAAAATGAAATGCTTCCAGAACTCGGAACAGAAAGTTCCAGTTCACTAGATCAAATGCCTTCTCGGTGTCCAGGGAGACCAGTTCTGCAGGGAACTCGGCATCCCTGGTAGCCGAGAAGACATGCGACAAGGTATGTAAGTGGTCAGAAGATGAACGTCCTTTCATAAATCCCACCTGGTTTATACCTATCAACTCAGGAAGAACTACCGTTAACCTATTGGCTAATATTTTGGAGAGAATTTTAACATCCTGATTTAAAAGTGAGATAGGTCTGTAACTCTGAACCAGCTCAAGATCTTTATCTGGTTTGGGGAGCAGAACAATCAAGGCCTCAAAAAGGTGGGAGTCAGCCTCCGCCCCAGCTAAAATATGCTGAAATAAATGGCAAAGTACTGGTAATAGAAGGTCCTGAAAAACTTTATAAAATAAGGAGGAAAAACCATCGGGGTCTGGGACCTTGTCTGCTGGCATCACTAATAACGTCGGCAATTTCCTCCTGAGAAATAGGAGCAACCAGAAAATCCTTGTGTCGGTCAGAGAGAGGGGGGGCAAATGAGAATCTTTCAGGTAACTCTCCATACTCCCAGGGCAAGGGGGATGCTCCATGTCACTGTACAAGTTTGTATAGTAATGGGCAAATTCTTGAACTATTTCAGTGGGAGATACTTTTAAGGATCCATCAGCCATTGTCCTGATAGGAGGGATAAATCTCACTGATTCTTGTTGCTTAATACGCAGTGCCAGTAGACGCCCTTCCTTTTCTCCCTGGTCAGTGCAACTAGCTCTTGTACGAATAATAGCTAATTCTGCTTTGTCTCGGAGTAACTCCAAATATCTATCTTTTAACACTGAGAGTTTCCTCATATCCTCATCGGGAGGATTAATTGAGAAATTATTTTCAAGTGATCTAATTTGGGATAGTAAAGATATTAATTCCTTCTCCTGTGCCCTCTTCCTACCAACCACCATGCTGATAAGGATCTCTCTCATGAAGGCCTTAAAGGCTCCCCACAAAATGTCTGGCTTTGCACTATCTAACGAGTTAGATGAAAAAAGGATTCAATTTGTTCCCTTATAAGTTTACAGTATTTAACATCCTTGAGAAGTTGTTCATTGAGTTTCCATCTGGCTTCTCTGTTAGGTAAATTAAGCAGTACCAATTTACATAATACTAGTGAGTGGTCAGAGATTGGGCCAGGTTGAATCAAGGAAGTCTTAACCGCAGGTAATAGGCACTGAGAAATAAGTATGTAATCAGTACGGGACTGTGAGCCGTGCATCATTGACCTGAAGGTAAACTCCTAGAATCAGGATGTAAAACACGCCAGACATCACAGTACCAGCATTGGTCCAATAGACCTTTAAAAGCCTTCTGCCCCAGAGTGACCCCTCCCAGACCTCTGCCTGACCTGTCTAAATTAGACTCAAGTACCTGGTTAAAATCCCCCCCTAAAATAATCCTAATGGGAAGCATGGGAGAATAGCAGATATAAGTCTCATAAAAAATCCTGAGTCATCTATGTTAGGACCATAGATACTGCCAAGTAATATTGGAACAGACCAGAGAGTACCTTTAACAAGGATAAACTTTTCCTCGGGATCTTTAATAACCTGTGTAGAAACAAAGGGAATACCCCTATTAATCATAAGCATGACCCCTCAGCTATTTGTAGATCCCTGGGCATTGTAAACCAGTCCCACCTGTTGTCTCCTTAACTGTAAAGCTTCCACTTCTAATAAATGGGTTTCCTGTAAAAAAGTTATCTGAGAGCTAAGTAAGCTTAAATGTTTAAGAGCCTGATTCTCTAGCTTTTTCTAACAGTTCATTATCTAATTCTAATATTTTTATGTATGGAACTGAACTGTCAGTTTTGAAGGTCTCATAGCTGAATTTGAATTGTTCCTCATATGTTTCATATTCACTTTCAGTGAGCTTTCATGCCTTTCAAGGCTTGAACAAGAAAAACAGAGCAAAATAGTAATGCTGTCTGTCTCTGAAGATTTCAAAGTCAGTTTGTAATGATCCATCAGTTTAGGCTTGCATCTTTTCATTAAACCTCCATACACATGATGGGCTCGATTTTCAAAGGACCCCATAGATTGATGCAATATGTGGCAAACAGCAGCTTGTGTTGATCACCAGTGTACCAGGGACTCTGCACCTGATTTTAGTAAAGAGGTGGTCCTGGCTCCAAAGTCCTACAAATTGGCACGCTTTCCCAGAAAGGGAGTGGCAGGTACATGATAGATCATCTCAGTGACTTATTAGTTCTTTCTTTGACATGTCTTTAAGCTTTGTGTTCAATCTTAGAATTGTTTGGAATGCTTCCATAGTTTGTATCAAAATCCAGTCAAACATGTTCAAGCAAGTAATCTCTGTTGGTATCACATCTGCCTTTATAAAAAGGCAGTGCAAAAACTCAGAAAGATAGGGGTGCTCTGTTCCCCTTTGTTTGGAATGTGACCAGGGACCAGGAGATAAAGACTGGGAGATGAGGACCAGAAGACAGAATTCAGAAAAGACAGGGAGTTGAATTGCTCAGGCTGCTTTGAAGTTGAAACTGGATAGTCCCATAGTACATCTATCTCTCTAAAGTCTGAAATTTGAATTAAAAAGGTATGCTATTGCAGCCTGAATAGTGCGAGTGTTTGGCAGTGTCAGCACTTATTAAATTTAGGTATCTGATCCTAGAATATCCCCATATTTAGGCTCTGTGTTGTAGGCAGCATTGATCAGTTGTGAGGTTTTCTTGGTCAGGTGTGGAGCCAGAACACAGTGGTGATCTCAGAGAGGAACTGGGGTGGATACGAGGTGACTTTAAAATCCTGGAAGATCATGTGGAATGGTGCTATAGTGGAGTAGCACAGTGTACTTGGGAACAGAAAGTAATTGAAGGGAACTAATGCAAGTGTAAAGACTCTGATGTGATGCAGAAACAAAAAAATAGTAGTAACTGCAGAAAAGGAAAATATTCATTGAAGGAGAGCCTTTAATATGCAGGGCCCTCTTTTCTGTCTTTCCATTCAATACAAGATAGTAGTGTTTTACCCATGCATGTACATTTATTTCTGGATTATTGATGGGTTAGTGTATATTATCAGCATCCTAACTCACAGTCTGTTATTATAATATAGAATAAACAGAAAACAAGTGTACATTTATTTTAAAAATTCATTTTGGGGTAGAGGATTTGAGGTTCAGGGCCTTTTCAATGTCACATGACTGCTCACCTGTATATAAGAAGAGCATATTACTTAAACACTCATAACACTAGAACACCATTTCACAGTGGGCTGTGAATACATACTAATCTTTATTTATTTATTTATTTATTTATTAATACTTTCGGAGAGACCTTTGATCATGAGCTCTATTACAAATCTTTATTCACGCACACACCCCCAACTAAAGTAACCAACTCTGAGGGAGGTGTGGATCTTGATAAAAAAGGAAAAATCAGGAGCTGGGCACTTAGTTTAACAAAAAAAAAAAAGAGCTCAGGAGACAGGGAATCAAACCCTGATCCCCACTACACCAGGTGCTTGTGCCTTAGCCACTCCACCACATGTGTGGCATGACTAGGTATAGCATTTCTGTTGTCTTCACACTTTCTTCCAGTTTCTCATGTGCAACAGGGGTAGAGGTACTTTCCTAATGCTATTATACCCCTGTCGCTGTGCTTCATTCCACACTTTAGACTGTGTGGTTATTCATGTGGTGTTTCGGAAGACCTATATTGATGCTATATTGGTACTTGAAAAACCATTTAGTTGTGATTTGTACCTTGATAATAAGTATATTTTGAGTATAGTGATAAATTTGGGTTTTAATGAGTGCTTAACTTTTAATTAATGTTTATTTTGCACATAAGTTACAGTTGCAGCAATTTTCTGATAGAATACATGTGCTAAAGGATATTATTATATGTGTGAGAAATGAGATACCCAATAGGGTGATCATAATTTTGGGAGATATCAATGTTCAGGTGGCAGAAGCTTTGGAAAATAAACACATTTTTGGAACCTGGATGATACCATTGATATTCCGATTTATAAAGCATGTGATGAAGTCCTAAATGGAAAATGGAAAAAAGATACTACAATTAGCTGCTAACCTAAATTTGAGAATATTAAATGGTAGAAGCCCAGGAGATAAGGAAGAAGCATTCATATTTCCAAAAGGAAATGGTGGTTCTGTAATACATTTAGCACTTATTCATCCATACTGTTTTCATAAAGTGAACAAAATGAAAATTTAAAATGTTTATGACAGTGATCACTTTCCAATCTATATTGAACTAAGAACATCTAGTCAAACAGGTACAATTAAACACAGTGAAATTAAAGACCCAGACAGAAATATATGTATTAACTATGCTAAAAAGATGATTTGGAACCTATTTACAAAAGAAAACAAATCTAAGTATTTCACAAGATGAAAGCTAAAATAGAGCCAAATGGGAAATGGGGTTAATAAGATCTGCACAGAGGAAGAGAATCCCATTGGGGGAATTATTAGACTTTATGACAACATGGCTAAGAAAATAGTGGAAAGCATAGATTGTTATGAAAGAAGAAAATATAAGGTTCAGAATGGGGAGCAAAGAAAATGTTTGATGTATAATGTAAAAATGCAAGTTTGGGAAGAAAGATTGGGAAATATGCTATGAAAAACTGCAATATGCAATCCATGAAAGACTATACAGATTTAAAAACAGAATATGAAAATATATTTCAAAAGAAGAAAAAAGTGTTACAGAGTCAGGTTATGAGATACATTAAGAGATACAATATACGAGATGGACAGTACACCATTCTGGGCCCTGGAACATGTAATATTGACACTATGATCAGTCCAAACATGTGGGTATCTTATTTCTAAAAATCTATCATGTTAATGTAATTGATGATGAAGATGTGGGGGAAGTGACCCATGCAAGTCACTGTTACAGCAAATGCCAATAAAGTAATATTAGGCATTAACTGATTTGCACAGCTTTTTGCTGGAAATTCATTTGAAGCTCTTAACGAAGCTTTCAATGCCAAATTAAGAACCAAATAATGTATTGGAGTAAAATATGGGGAACGGCTTTAAGAGCTCATAAAAATATGAATAAGGGCTCATAAAAATACGAATAACATTGAGTCAACATTGAGTGTTAGTGGCTCAACAGGTAGTACACTCCTCTCTGAGGCTGGGAGATCAGAAGGCTGTGGGTTCTAGCCCCACACCAGACACTTGGGTTAATATCTAATAATGACACTGCAGTGCAGCATGAGGGGGGGTGCTGTACTCCTGAGGTGCCATCTTTCAGATGAGATGTTCAATCAAGGTCCCATCAACCTGTTCAGGTGGATGTTAATGATCCCGTGGCACTTTTCAAAAAGAGTAGGGAATTTTTTTTTATTTATAAAATAATACAATCCAGGACAAAAAAATAAACAATATGTACAGGAATTTCAAAATATGTTTGATTGTGCAACTGAAAAAAAACATACCATTTAACATTCTGTATAATTCATGCTTTAAAGGAAAACAAATATGTACATTCCCTACATTCCATTATCAATACACTTATGTAACAGGGACAGCACTATCAGTGACCCATGGTAAATTCCTCCAAAATTTCTGTAACCTTCTTTCCATATGTTTTGCTTCCTGAAAGTAAATGTCATGTAACTCTTTAAAAATTTTCCCATAAAACTCAACATAGGTGAACTCTTTTTGCTGAAGTGTAAATAAACATATAGAATTCAATATGTTTTATTTGATAACCAGGAAAATTATATGCTAAGTACTCTTCTCCCATTTAGCCCATGAATGTAAATACTCTCCATACATTATAACTGGAAAAGAAACATTTTGAAAAAAAAAATTCCTCTAGATTCCTGGTACAGAAAACTCCAAAAATTAGAAATGTATGAACAAGTAAAATAGAGATGCTTAATAGTTTCTAACTTTTTTATACACAATGGTCTAGAGCATATTCTTTCCTGCACTTTTTTGTGTTTCTGATTTGCTTTAATGTTTAAACTTTCATGGCAGTTTAGCCAATGTGTGTCTTTAAATTTAGTGGGAATTCTATCTTCTATTATAAAATTCATTAGAGCTACTTGGCTTTCTAGAGAGCATTTTGGGAAAGGGTCTACCTCCCTGAAGTATGTCTCTATTATGTAGGTATTTATTTGCTTTTCATTTTTTATCACCATTCTATATGAGAGACTCCACAACCTCAGTTTTACAAAAAGCTTCCTAAGGTACCCCGGTGAGGAAGCTTTGTGCTTAATTTGTCTTGCTGGTCTTTCTCCCTATCCTTAAACCACATTGACACTGTTTGAACAAATATGTCACCCCAGTACTTATCAGAATATACTAACAAAGGTTTTAAATTGGCATTTAAAACTTGACAGAAAAAGAAAAGTACTGGATTTACCATATTTTACCCTCCCATATTTAATCTTTATTTATTTATTTATTTATTTATTAATTAATACTTTCGGAGAGACCTTTGATCATGAGCTCTTTTACAAATCTTTATAGAGCATGTTTCACATGATTATGTTCAGCCTACTCCCCAAAAGGATTAAAAAAAAGGCTGTACAGTTTTGATTCCTTGTCTTTGGCACTGGGAACACTGCACTAAGATATAGGAACGCTGGTATGAGGTATGTTTTAATTAAGTACAGTATATATTTTTTTGATAACTCATTTTCCTTTGGTTCCAACTTTGGACCTTCTGCCTGCCAATCTGTATTTTCAAGTCCCCATTCACTACATCCATCTGGGCCACCCCAAATTCAATCCCTAAAATTTTTAAGTTACCTGTCATAATTGAAATTCCTGCCACACTTCTCTGAGAGACATCGTGGTGTCCCAATGGTTTCCCTACACATTTTGGGGTATTTAATTGGGTTCCAGAATAAGTCTCATATTCTTGGCATTTTGCTATTGCCTTGTTAGCTGATCTTTCAGTCCCTACTAGTATAACCACATCATCTCCATAGGCAAGAGCTATATAGAGGACCACTTGGTGTAGCAATTGTATATGTTTAATGTCCACCTCCAAACTGAGGAGCCTTAAGAGAGGGTCAATGCTAAAGACATACAATAAGGGGCAACAATGGCACCCTTGTCTGATCCTCTTTTGTATGTGCACATAGGGGACAAAATAACCATTTACACAGGGTTTGACCGTGGCCATTCCATATAATGTTTTTAACCACTCTACAAAAGTTTTAGGTATACTGTAATGCAATGAAGTCGGCCATAAAAAGGCAAGGTCCACATTATCACACTCTTGTTTTTGATCAAGACAGAAAACATACCCCTCTAATGGTGATACATTGTTTCTATAAAAGAGTTCCCTCAGCGGGATTAATTGATCTGTAATAGTATTTCCGGGGACTGTACACGATTGAGCTGGGGTGATTAAATATTTTGCTACTGTTAACAATCTTATGTTTAACATTTTTGTAAGAATTTTAAAATCATTGTTTAATAAACTCGTGGGCCTCCAATTTGATAGTTCCAATTTATCTCTTTTTTTATATAAAAAAATGAGTACCCCGTAGCCATTTCTAGTGGTATATTGTGATTTTGTAAGATAAAATTGTAAACTTTCATAAGTTCATTGAGAATTTCTTGGCCCAACATTTTATACAGTTCTGATTTTAAGCCATCTTGTCCAGGAGCCTTACCCCTTGTGAGTAATTTTTTTGCCTCTGCAACTTCTAGTGTGGAAAAGGGCCTAGTTAATGCTGCTATAAGCTCTTGTGGGGCAGATGGGATAGTAAGTTTATTAAAAAAAGTTGAATAATCAATTATCTCTTTATTTTGTTTTTTAAACAAGGAAGCTGCATATTCTGATGCAATGGTAATAACCTGCTTTTTGGTAGTCTGTACATTGCCCTGTGCATCATACAATGCAGTTATTACTTTTTTCTTGATGTGCTCTAGATTTTTAAGTAAGGGTCATATACTTTCAAATGGGCCTTGTGTACAGTATTGTTGCTGCAGCCTGAGACCTTCAGTCTGCTTTGCATGGTAGTGCAACATTCTAGTCTTTATGTTCATTATTTGGTCACAGAAGTCATGTTTAGTGGATTGGGAGAGAGTATACAAATTCTGCAATTGTTTCCTATCTTTTAAATATAAAAGGTAGTCTTCCCTTCCAGCTTGTTTAGTAATTGAAATAAGTAAATTCCTAAGCTCCTCTTTGGTCTCCATCCACCAACTAGCTGGGTCATCATAAAGGTCAAACAATGATTTTTTACAAATTAAAAAATATGTAATATGTTGTAAAAAAAACAGCTTGTTCCAAAAGGCTGGAGTTTAGTTTCCTGTATCCTTGGCCAATGGGGGCTTCTGGACTACCTACTGTAAGGGTTAAAGTGTTGTGGTCTAAATATTCTACAGAGACTACAGATGCTGTCTGAATGTTAATTGTCCTAGAAATAAAAAGGAAATCGATTCTCGTGGACAGGTTCCCTTTAAAAAAGCTTTGTTCTTTTTACCAATGTGTTCAAGCAGTGCATCCTTTCAGTTTGCTATATGCATGGCAGTATTTTGAGCTGTCATATCCCAAAATATTTTCTCGGTAGTTGTTTTTGTCCCTCTATCGAGTTTACTCAGTCCACAATTAAAATCCCCACCCAAATCACATTTTGAGCTGTGTGTAAGCATGGGCCTATTTGCTGAAACATAGCCATGTGGTTAGCTTTTGTTTGGGGGGCATATATGTTGATGATCCTAAAAGAAACATTAAGTTTAATATCAAGCAGGAGTACTCTTCCTGGCATCAGATCAAGGATTTTAACTACGCTCGGTTGGACTTTATGGAAAAAGATCCCCACACATGAACACTGATCTAGACCAATGGACCAATATGATACTCCATAAAGCAATTCCCTGGTTGCTTTCATTAATTCCAGAATAGTGTGCAACCTAGTGTCCTGTATAAGAAAACCCCTGGGGGATAGGACTGTAGCAGATGGAACACTGCTCTTCTCTTCAGGTTATTCTTTATGCTGTTAACATTAGATGTTAAAACCAAAAAAAGGAGAAGACATAGGCATCATAGCTTGTTATGGGGACTAGCTGCATTTTTCCTTTTTAGTTTTCCCTTTCCTATGTTCATTCCCTGGGTTTGCCTCTCATACCTCAGGTTTTTCTATGTCTGTCTGTCTGTGTCTCTAGTGGGTTAGATTCTACTGAGGAACCCACAGATTCGCTATCAGAATTCTCAGCATCCAAAAGCACCTGGTATCTATTAGATGTATTGACCAATGTGATTTTGAGAACTTTAGGTGTTGGCTGAGACCAGGCCTGTCTCCTTCTTGTATGCATTCTTTTTTCCACTACCTCTTCTGCCCTTGTAGGGTGGGCATGGAGCTAAGTGGGATTACTCCTTGTCCTACTAACTCTATGTTCTCTACTGTGGTGGACATACTGACTGTACTTTCCTCAGTAGATGGAGGGACAGTGCCCCCTCTGTTCATCTTGGAGTTTAGGCCCATGTCCTCTGATAGTATTGTTCTTCTGCTACCTGCTACAGTGTGCTTCTGTGGATGGGAGACCACAGGTGTCTTCTATGCAGCTTTTTTATTGTGTTGTCTCTGGGCCAAGGTAACTAGGAGCTGCTGCTCCTCACTATCAGCAGAAGTTTGTTTCTTATGGGCTGCTTCTGGGCAAGCTACATATGTGTGACCTTCCTCCCCACATAAATTGCATTTAACAGAACTTCTGCACTGAGCACTAGTGTGTTTTGTCTCCTGGCATAAGGTGAATTTTAACTGGTCACAAGCACTACTTATGTGACCAACGTGCCCACACCTATGACATGTCTTGGGCTGACCAGAATAGAAGATGACATCTCTATCCCTCCCTAAAAAACAGTTTGGCAAATGTTGGAGCCCTTCATCTTCAGTTCTCAAAATAACTCTGATTTTCCACTCCCATCCAGATCCCCTCTGAATCAAAAATGGCCTCCAGATGTCCTGTGACAGTGCATCTTTGCTTTAACCAAAAGAGTAGGTCAGTGTCACTAACTCCCTCATTCCCAAAGAGAACTGTTATGGTTTTGTGTGCTGGTCTGGTTAGGGGAATCACTTCAAAAGGGGTCCATAATGTCAGTTTTTTAACCTGGTGGTACCTTGCCCAAAATTTATCTAGGTCACTCCCCAATTTAAAACTTACATCAAATATGTTCTCCCCGGGACATGGATCAGAGCATACAATTCAGTGACATTAAAATGCATACTGTCCTTCAACAATATCCTGCCTACTTAAACTCTGTCTTGAAAAGTATCCAAGCCACCTTTATAAATGAGTCTCATAGTGTTGTGCCTTTTAGCAGGGTATACAGTATGCTGAAACAAAGAAGCATAAGGCCTGGAATTCTGTGTAGTAGTAAAGTGCATTGTAACATCCTCTACTAAAACAAGCCGATTACTAAGTTCTGCAGGAATATTTTTTGGTATGTCTGATACATCAGAAAATGTACTAATTTTATCATCTATATTATCTTGCTCCAGTTCACTTGTACCCTCTCAGTTTATCATTGCCAGTACTGGGTGCTGAGTAAGTTCAAGTTCAGGGGGTAATTGTAAAGGTGAGTGCACTTCCCAACCTTCAACGACATTATTTTCTTCTGGCAATTTAGTAGGATGTGAAATGTCACAAGTAACTTCTCCTGCAGTCCATGATCTGCTTGCATTACTCACTGTGCTGTTCAGGTTTGTTACTGTCATTGAGACTCCTGGTATTTTGATGGGTGCAAAGCCAGAAATCTACTTCTGTGTGTCTGGGCAGTGAACCCAATCAGCTGCCTTTAGAGATTCTTCGACTGACCATGGACTGGCATCCATCATTGGCGTGTCTGTCCAACTCAGTTTACTGGGAGTCCCTTTCTTTATCACACATTCCAGTTGCTGCTTCTCTGCATTTGCAGTAAAAGAAAAGACAGAGGCTGCACTTTGATCTTGTCCCGCTGTGTAAAACACCATACGCTACTTGCTCTGTGGGTTGTTTCCATGGAAACACAGGGATCTGTCTTTGCATCATCATTCTTAGTGTATTTCATACGCTCCATATCCTGTTGCTTAAACTGACCTAGAATTTCCATTTTCTTTTGCAAGTATTTAGTTTCCTCAACTAGTAACAATTGTTCCAAAGTTTTTTTCTTTCTCTGCATGATCTTGAGTTTCTTTCTGGTCTGCCACATTAGCTTCTATTTGCTGTCTTCTCTTTTCATTGGATTTATTTTCTGACAATATTTCTACTCCATCCACATTATCAATGGCAGTAGCATCAAAGAAGATTTCTGCTTCAAGCAAATCTTGTGCCAAGGAGGAGACAGACTCCTTTGCCAGCTGCATATCCATTCCAGTGCTTGCCAGCTCTCCAGCAATTCCACCACTAACCACCCTGTCATCTGTCATCTTGGTACTGCAAACCAAAAGGGGTCCCCTCTGCTCATAGGAAGCAAGGCCCCTGCAGGCAGAGTAGAGGAATTTCCCCAGTGCCCTTGCCAAATACCCCCCCCCCATTTACTGAAATACCACAAGCAGCTTAATCTGGTTCAAAGTCAGTTGGCATTCATCTGAATCCACTCCCCTGGCTCATGCCTGAAAATAAGCAGAATTTGTCTAGTGCACTTACCCAGTCAACAAAATTTAAATAAATACATAAAAAAAAACTGTTTTCCTTGAGGTAACCCTAAACCTGACACAAGATATACCCTCACCTTGTATACAGCATGCGTAGAAAGTTATTTACTTACCCTAGAGTTCTCAATAGAAATCAGATCCATACTGTATGTTTACTGGGGAAAATATTGGCAATGAATGATGATAGACTGCCTCAACAATGTCTAGAAGAACTCCCTGCTTCATAAAAGTGGAAATAATTATTTTTCAAAAAACAACATTATTTTAGTAAAAAAATGGAATAGAAAGTATCTGGTCAGTTATCATGATTAAATTATAATGCATTTAAAACAAAAGTTGTGAAGAGACTGAAGGATGTACAAAAAGATATGGGTACACTGCATGCCTTAAAAAATAATAGTATTTACAGTCAGTTGAAAGATTTTTTTTCTGAGAGTGATATTTGATCAAGTGTGAAAACAAAATCTTAAGAGCTACATATTATAAAGTTTGCTACAGAATCTTGAGAGGGTTCCTTCCAGATATAACACATAAAGTTTCCAAATTAGAGATAATTAAAAACTGAATATGTAAAAATGAACAGCTTATTGCACAACAATGCCTTATTTTGACTGTGAAGCACTGATACCTGAATGGAAAAAAATGGATTACATCAATATTGTATGGCAAAGAACACCGTACAAGCAAGAAAATAAATTGTTGCTTACTACCACTTGAGCCAGTATTTATGCAGTTGCATTCTTTGTACAAATTAAAATATGTAAATTAATTTATATGAGTGTAATTAAAAGTTGTGTTTAGCTTTGATTTTTAAGATAAGCATGAATTTTTATGTTTTTAATCTTCTGATTACATACATTTAATAAAACTTGAACTTCAACATCTGCCTTGATGTTGTTTAAAACAAATCTCAGAGGCAGCACATATGTTTTATCATTCTGAAATAGTACAGACATGTGCACAGTCATCTAATTCAAACTTACTCTTAAGCTGGATGTTATTATCCACCTAAGGACAAATGACCTGGCTAAGAAAGGGATTAGAGAAGTGCAGGAAGAGTTTGTGCAATTGGGGCGGGGCCTTAGACAAGAAGCATGCATGGTAACCTTCTCAGAGGTGCTGCCCATCTATGGCATAGGAGAGGCTAGGGTATTCCGCACCATGGGATTCAATCAGTGGTTGAAAAACTGGTATGAAGCTCAGGGATTTGGCTTCATTGGAGACTGGGGGTCCACCTGGAGTGATGCAAGCCTATACTGGCATGATGGGCTGCATCTGTCCAGGTGGGGAACCAAGATCCTAGGTGATAGGTTTAAATGCTTCATTGGAAAACATTTAAACTAGCCAAGGGGGGAGGCACTGGAAAGGAGCAGGGAAATCCTAGCCCCCCAAAAAATCATGGTGGTAAGTGCGGTATACACCAACATAGAGGTGTCAATAAGGAGAAGGGCAGGGGTAAATGGAGAGAGTGACAAAGGCAAGAAGGACAGGGATGGGGCAAAAAGGAGTAAGGCCATCAGGAAATGGAGGGTAATGAGTACCAATGCCCATAGTCTAGGCAACAAGCTCCCTGAGCTGGTGGCCTTGATGGAAGAGGGATGCCTGGATATCGTAGCAGTCACAGAAACATGGTACAGAGAACCATGACTGGGATGTTAACATACCAGGGTACATAACCTACAGGAGAGACAGGCAGGGGAGAAGAGGGGGAGGTAGCTCTCATGTAAAGGAAGGGAAAAAGCAACTGAACAAAACAGTAAACAGGGAGGAGAGGAGGTACTGGGTCACCTTGGAGACTGGAAAGGGCACCACAATCCCGACAGGGTTGTGTACAGACCCCATGTCAGGGAGGGAATGGACAAGGATATGATAGAAGGCATCTCATAGAATGGCAGAGAAAAGGAGATACTGTTGATGGGAGACCTGAATATGCCAGATGTTAACTGGAGCACATTTGCTGCAGCCACATCCAAAAGCAGGGCCATTCTTGATGCCCTACAGGTGGCAGGCCTCAGACAGCTAGTTTCAGAAACCACTCGTGAGGGATCAATCTTAGACCTCATACTCTCAAACAGGGGCAGTGAGAGGATCTCAGATCTTGACGTGGGTTGCCATCTGGGAACAAGTGACCATCAAACAGTGTGGTTCACGTTAAACTCAGCTACAGAGTCAAGCCATACAAAAGTGAGGGTACTGAACTTCAGGAGGGCTGACTTTGGCAAGATGGGAGAGTGCCTCTGAAAAGCACTAGCAAACAGGCTAGAAGGAGGTGTGGAGCAACAGTGGGGAATCATCAAAACTGCCATTACAGAGGCAACAAGCCTTTGTGTGAAGCAAATAAACAAATCAAAATGAAAGAAAAAACCACTATGGTTCTCAAAGAGGAGGCTGTGAAAGTCAGGAAGAAAAGATAGCATTCCGAGTATGAGGAAACACAGAAGGAGCAGGACAGAGAGCTGTACCAGTTAAGGCAGAAGGAAGCAGGGAGGGAAGTCAGAATAGCAAAGGCCCAAACTGAGGAAAAGATAGACAACTTGGTTAAGAAGGGGGATAAAACCTTTTATAGGTACATTAGCGAGCATAGAAAGACAAAGGGAGGGATGGTGAGGATGAATAGAATGAACGGTGGGTGGCAGAGCGGGACAGTGAAAAAGCAGGGATACTGAACAAATATTTCTGCTCAGTATTTACAAAAGAGGAGGGGGGGAAGTGCCTAATCCAATTAACAGAAGCACTTTGATAGGGGGTTCGATCCCAGTCCTTTCACAGAAGAAAAGGTTCCTGCAAGAACTCTGAAACTGAAGGTGGACAAGCAATGGGCCTGATGGAATTTACCTGAATTCTAAAAGAATTAAAGGGAAACTAGTGAAACCACTGGCTACTCTTTTAATAAATCATGGGAGGATGGTGGTACCCGAGGACTGGAGGAAGGTGGATGTGATTCCCCTTCACAAAAGTGGGACCAAGACAGAGGCAGGAAACTACAGACCTGTCAGTCTCACCTCTGTGGTAGGGAAAGTGATGGAGTCACTTCTGAAGGAAAGAATAGTTGAGTACTTAAAGGCCAGTGGGGCACAGGACCCAAGGCAGCATGGGTTCACAGTGGAAAGGTCATGTCAGACGAATCTAATAGATTTCTTTGACTGGGTGACCAAAGTAGTAGACCAGGGAGGAGCTGTGGACATGGCCTACCTAGACTTTAGCAAGGCATTTGACACAGTCCCACACAAAAGATTAATAGTCAAATTAACTAGCCTGGAGTGGGTCCCAGGGTGGTAGCCTGGGTAAAACATTGGCTGGACAACAGGACACAGAAGGTAATTGTAAATGGAGTCCACTCTGAAGAAAGAGGGGTTACTAGTGGGTACCACAGGGTTCAATGTGTTGGTCCAGTCCTTTTAATGTCTTCAGAAGTGACATTGCAGAAGGACTGGAAGGAAAAGTATGCCTCTTTGCAGATGACACAAAGATCTGCAACAGGGTTGATACACAAGGAGGCGTGGAAAGGATGAGAAGGGACTTGGTAAGGTTGGAGGAATGGTCAGAAGTATGGCAGCTAGGATTCAATGCAAAGAAGTGCAAAATAATGCACCTGGGAAACAAGAACCCAGGGGAAGAATACACAATGGGTGGAGGTAGTAACAACAACAAAAAAGGAAAGGGACCTGGGGGTAATCATATCAGATGACCTTAAGGTTAGCAAGCAATGTGAGAAGGCAGTAAGGAGTGCTGGGGGTATACTGGGATGAATAGGGAGATGCATCAGCGGCAGAAAACAGGAAGTTGTTATCCCTATGTACAGACAGTTGGTGAGACCCCATCTGGAGTACTGTGTCCAGTTCTGGAGACCCCATCTCCGTAAGGACATAGACAGGATAGAGGCAGTCCAGAGGAGGGCAACTAAAATGGTGCAGGGTCTGCAAGAGAAGCCTGATGAGGAGACACTAAAGGAGCTTAATATGTATACCCTTGAGGAAAGAAGGAGAGAGGGACATGATAGAAATTTTAAGTACCTCAGTGGAATCAACAAAGTCCAAGAGGATAGCATCTTCAGAAAAAGAGACATGCAAGAACAAGGGACACAATTTAAAGATAGAGGGGCGGTTCAGGGCAATGAGGAAGTATTATTTCACAGAGAGGGTAGTGGATGCATGGAACAGCCTTCCTGAGGAGGTTGCAGGGTCTAAAACTGTGGGAGAATTCAAGAATGCATGGGACAGACATAAGGCAATTCTTGTGGGGGGTAGGAAGAAATAGGCTGTTGGTTAACTAGGATCTGCGGCCTATCCTGTAGGTAGGGAAATGGGCAGACTGGATGGGCCAAGCGGTCCTTATCTGTCATCAAAGTCTATGTTTCTATGTTTCTATATGCTACCAAATGTCCCCACATCTCATTCTGCTTGACAATTTGTGTCAAATCTCCTTTTACTCTTTGTAAATGACAAAATAGCTTCTTGCAAGAGACTCATTCAAACTCAATTTCTTCTCTCTTTCCAGCTCAAATATAACTATCTTGTTTCCAAATTTGTCTGTCAACTGTGTTTCTGTCAGTGTAACTCAGCTAGATATCTGCTGTGCATCCTGAACAGAGAATTCATCTTAAGGTGCTTCATTTTTTTGGAGTTGATGAATAAAAGCTGTGGCACTGTCCATATTATCTTTTATCAATAAATGATCTAAGCGTGATAATTTGCTAACAGTACTGTTGACCTAGAACTTTTTTGAAACTCATCAGTGCATTCCTGTATTATGAACAGCAATAGTGCACTTGTGGTGGAATACACTGTTACAAGCTCCTACGTGCAAGGATGCCAGTGAGTGACCCATCAGATCAATATGAGATCTAACTGGGCATTTGTCTATGTTTTATATCAGTTTGTATTTTTGGTGAGTCTTTGTGATTACCTTTACCTCATCAAAAGGCTTGTGTCTAATGTTACAAGTGTCATCATATGTCCATGTCAGATACTGGGTCTTGTTTTATTCTGCTGAAAAGTCATTCATTGTGTTCCTCCATCTCATGTGAATCATGATGTTCAACCAAGGGCAAAACACTTTGTTTTCTCAGCTTCATTAACACAGACAGCTACATGCTTACTGTATGATTGGAATCTCATCAAAACAGAGAGTCAAATACAGTGGCCCAGATATTCAAAAGGGTTGTACCATGTGCAATAGGGTTGCTCCAGTGCAAGTCCGAAAATGCGCCATTCTGCGATGTTCAGCAGGAGGAAGATGCACCCCCCAAATCACGCTGAGCAAGAGTGCAATGATAATGAATGTATGTGCAACTGAAGGGGGAGGAACCATGCATAAATGGCGCTGTGTGATATTCAACAATGTGCGCCATGTGCAATAGGGTAGCAAGTGGAAGTTGCGTGATAGCGGAAATGAGCCAAAATAAAAAGGAACAAAGGAGAGGCACAAGAACACTACAGGGAAGGCACATGAGGCTGAACTATAGCAACACAAACAGGGCAGGAGGGACACACAGGGCAGGCCAGGGAAAGGGCACCCTGAACAGAGAAGCACAGGGAAGGTGTGAGGAGCACAGCCAGTGCAGAAGAGGGAAGTGCCACACAGCACAGAGGCCACCACAGGAAGGTGTTCCCTGTGCAGAGGATGTAGCAGCCAGGACAGTGGGGGGAACACAGAAACAGCTGCCGGGGGTGTAAACACAAGCCAGGGAAATGGCCAGTGCCACCATACAGATGGAGGTAGTAATGAGGGGGGTTAGAAGGCAGACAGTAGTGGGGCACGGCCGAGGAAGAGCCCATCGGCGGTATGCCCCCAACAGGCAGTACCGAGCCTGCACCAGCTTTGAGCTGTACAGCAATACTGAGATTGTGGGCAGGTACAGAATGAATTGGGCAATTCTGAGGTGGCTCTGTGAGCTGTGCAGTGATGTGATGCAGGCACCCAAACGACGGAGCCATGCTCTGTCAGTGGAGACTAAAGTGACAGCTTGCATGTGCTTGCTCGTCATGGGTACCTTCCAGAGACCAACAGGGGACACCACAGGCATAACCCAGTCATCCACATCATGCCACCTCACCCAATTCCTCAGCACACTACTGCCACATGCTGCGGAGCACATCCATTTCCCCAGCACACTGGCAGAGTGCACAGCAAACATACAGGAGTTCCACAGAGTAGCACGTATGCCTGGCATGCTTGGGACAATGGACTGCACCCATGTGGCCATCTGCACACCACCTGGCCCCGAGGGGGCCACATCAAAAAATTGGAAGGGCTATGCTAGCATCAACTGCCAGGTGATGCACAATGCCAGGGGGTGCATAATCAATGTCTGTGCCATGCACCCTGGGTGAGCACATGATGCCTTCATCTGGCACCAGTCGGCACTGTGCCACAGATTCAAGAGTGGGGACATCCCCACTGGCCACTTAGTGGGTGAGTATGTAAACCACAGGGACAAACATAGAGCTCGGGAGGGGCATGGTCAGAGGTGACATGGTAGTGGCCTACATGGCCTGAGGCAGGGCGATGCTGATCACCAAACTAACCTTCACCCTCTACACACAGGTGACAGTGGATACCCACTCCGCCCATGGCTGCTCACACCATACCGGCAGCCTGCTACCCCATTTCAGCAACGCTACAATGAGACACATGCCACCACATGCAATGTCATCAAGTGGGTGTTCAGAATGCTGAAGGCACATTTCCATTGCCTGGACACCTCCAGCGGTGCCCTACAGTACAGCCCCTCAAAGGCCTGTGGGCTATTCCTGGCCTGTTGCATCCTGCACAACAATGGCCAATGAATGAGGGATTGCTGTACAGGTCGAAGAGGGGGACAGCAATGGGGATGATGAGGATGCCAGTGACGATGGTGATGGTCAGACCCCCTTGGGCGATGGGACCCCCAACTGCTCTGGCTGGCACAGCTGCACTGGGACACCATCACGGAGGAGCAATTCAGCCAACCCAGGTAAGTCATGGGGCCATGTGCAACCACCAGTGACAAAGGCACAACCCACAAACATGCATGGACACACACCAGGAGTGCATGCCATCAAGGGAAGTGGCCGGGCATGGAACCGCACACACCACCAGAGATGGGCGAGGTCTAACATGGCACGTAGTCATACACACACACACACACACACACACACACACACTCCTCACCAGACTTGCACAAAGGGTAGGAGGCATGCTGACCCAGACTGCCACCCCTAGCCACACACATGTCCACAGACCACCACGCCCACTGCCTGTCATTGTGCATGTGTCAGACACGGGGCACCATTGCACAGTGGAGTACAGTGCAACACAGGTATCATCTTGCACTCGCAACTGCGGACAGCAGCCGGGAGGTGTGCAGATGGACTGTGTGTGTGCGTGCAGGGCTGAGTACCCACCCGTGCATTACCCGCTGAATGACACAATGCACACAGGGCAGCATCAGACAGTAGCCATGCTGGAAGACAGGTCAGTCACGCACCACAGTGCCACGGCCACCACGGATGCATGGGTGGCCCCACCAAGACCAGCCAGCAGTGACAGGCTGACCACTGGCCTCATGGGGTGGCACCGACAGTCCACCAGGGGTTCCACTGTGTGAACGCAAACGTGCTCACACAGGGGTCTGCAGCACACCGAACATGCCTGCACCAGGCATGCTCGGGATGCTCACAGCTGAACCTGGTGTCAACAAGGGTGATGTTGCACGATGCCGGGAATGGGGGGTGGACATTGCACTGCATGATGTCTGCGATGCATGGGCAAATAACTGTGTGCTCATTGTAGCCATGACAGCAGTGAATGCCTGTGTCTGCCTGTCAATGGCAGCGGTCACATCCTTCCGCAACCAGTCCATCCCTGCCAGGAGCAGACTGGTGTCTCTGCTGCGACGCCCTTCAGCCTGGTGCAGAGCCACACTCAGTGCATCCACCGCCATCACAAGCCGCATCTGCTGATTGACTGATGCTTGCAGTATGCGGGTGTGCTCATCCAAGAGGTCATCTGCCTGATCGGAATGCTGTCCCTCAGGGTGTTCATGGCCCTGATGCTCGTCACCCCTTAAGGGAGGGTGCTGCACACCAGAGCCAGGCCTGGGCCTGTCCACAGGTGGTGCACTGATGCCACCCCTTGATATTGTACCCTCATGGTTATTGGCTAACTGCTGATGCTGCTCCTCTGGCTGCCACTCCAAACGGCTCAATGGTGCCGCCAACAGTCCCACTATTCTGGACACGCACCAGTGCTGCCTCACTGGTGCTGACAGGCACAGGCTGGGACTGTGATGACATGTAGGCCTCCATGGCAGCACCACCCACAGCCATGGCTGCGATGTCACCTGCTGTGTGGCCATCCTGTGGCACACACTTGTCACTGCCCATAACGTTAGCTCCATCATCATCATCAGTGATGGATCTGGCACCAGCCCGAGTCTCAGCATACTGGCATCCATGGACGCTGGCACACTAGGACACGGGCAGGGCCTCCTCTGCACCTGCTCCACCAACATCAGTCCGGACATCCAGGTGGGCCCACTGTCACCCTGACCTCCGTATTCCTGTGGAGGTGGATGGGTCCTCCTCTATCTTCATGTGACTGGCCTCAGTGGAGAAGCCCACCGCCGCTGACCCATGCAGATGCTCAGGAGCTGTAAGGGAAAAAAAGTAGCATTACTGCATGTGACCTACCCTGTTCCCCCCAACAGACAGACCATGACCTATCATTCAGTGATGGGATACCACCCATCTGGAATCCACCACCTGGAACACTCTCAATGGCACAATGCTGCATGCTTCCAGCAACCTGCTCTTTCTGTGGGGTCAGGAGTAACATCTCCGGCTGTCCCCCACCTGTCGCAGACTGTACTGCCCTGCTTGCAGCCACCTTCTCTTTAATCCTCCGCCTGTCTGTGCTCATCTTCTTTTTGCACTCCTGCACGGAGTGCTGGTGGCTGCCATGCAGGTTTACAGCATGCGCCACCTCCTCCCATACAGCAGCATGGGCCTGTGGTGTTCCCTGTTGTCTGCTGAGAAGCAGCTCCTGGTCTAGGTAGGCCTCGAACAGGGCATCTGTCTCGGCCTTAGTGAAATGTGGCCTCCTCTTCCTCCACCAAGCGCTTGGTCATGATTCATCCTGTGAGAATGACAGGTGTTACCTGTGACTGTGCAGTGCCATGCATGTCCCAAACACCACAGTCCACACTCCCAAACAGCATGCAACTCACTGCAATAGGCTGCAGTAACCGACTATGGCCAGTGCAGCCCAATGTCGCACTTTCATAGCGCAACCCATGCAAATGAGGTGAGACGCATCTTTAAGTGGATGCAAATGCAGTGACTGCACCATTGAATGGCTGAGTAGATGATTTGCATATGCCATCTGAATATCATGCTGTTGCGCTTTGCGCAATTGCATTGAATGTACTGAGTCAAGGTCGCAGTTCTGTGATATGCGCACTTCACACCTAACTGCGCATGCCCGGGTTGATGACGCAGGCACCTGCTGCGCTGCTGATGTGCTGTGTGCGGGAGGCAATGCAGGGCACGGCCACCATTGTGCCAGTGAAGCTACACCGCTGTTCACCTATATGGCACTGTGGCACTGGGGCATTGTAGGCACGCTGGGGCAATAGCGCTGTAGGCTGCTACAGGAGGTGGCACTAGGCACCCAATCACGCTACATGCATTGGGTTCCAATTGTGCTGTGCCTGTCCATGCACCAGAGACCCTTGACCCTATGCCCAATCTTTACCCCCTAGGTGCCATGTGTCAGGCATGGGTGCACCACTATCACGCTGTTCAGTGACAGTGTGATAGAGAGTGGCAGCGCTGTAGCACGCAGCATCTACACATGGCAGGACCACGCTGCCAAGTGCCATTTTGCTTGAACCAAGCAGCAGAGATGGTGCAGAGGCGTGCAGTGCAGTGGAGCCAGATCAAGCTGGCAAACCTTGTAGCCATAGTTGAGCCCCATGTTGGGGCTTTGTTTGGGAGGCAACCTTGGACAGGGCCAGGAGGGTGGTATGGCAGGAGGTGACCGACGCCCTGGAGGAGGCCACCAGTATAGGGTGGATGGCTGAGCAGTGCTGCCACCATTATGGGGACCTGAGGTGCAGGGACCTGGACCTGCTTGCCCACCTGCAGGAACATGCCAGGAGGGACACAGTGCCATGGCCAGGTAGGTGCAACATCCATACACTTTTATCATCCATATGGGTATCACGGTTGCATGTGTCCAGCACATGAGGGGGGTATCCGGTGTTGGCCGTGGTGGTGGTATCAGGGTGTGGGGTGGGTGGGTCTGGCTGTGTGGGATTGCACACACATGGGGGCGGGGAGACATTGCTACCAGATTGTACTGATGTTCCTCTCTCCATGTTTGCGCCTTAGGGCCAGAAGAACGGAGGCGCAACTGAGGGGGGAGGCACCGCATGTTGGAGGAGAGGGGCAGGAGGGATGAAGGTGGTCCATGGCATGTGGACCAGCCTGCTGATGGTGAGTGCCTTACATCCATGATTACTATTGCATGCTGTATAACTGGGCTGGCAGTTGGGCATGGCCACCATCCAGTAACACCACTGCCATGCATGCAACTTGTTACAGTCAGCACTGTCCAGTGGCACTGCATGTCTGGGAGTGCATCAATGGTGGTCCATGCATGCACCGGGCACATGGCTGTGGCACTGCCTTCACACCGCATAGCCAAGTCACTGTATGGCCATGGTGGTGCTGTGCAGGGCATGGGCGGTGGGTGTGTGCAGTGGTCCACATGGCTGTGTCTGCCTGGGTGGGCAGGTCTTATGGACACGGTCACTGTGGGTGGTTGCACACCATCACAGGGGCATGACACATGGCTGTATGCCATGCACAATGGGTGGGCTGCAGGGGGATGGACAGTCACACCTATTGACTCTGCTCCCTCATCCTGGGTGGCCAGAGACTCCTGCAGATCCAGCAGGACATTCAGGAGCTGCTGCGGGTTGGGAGGGAGACCTTAGAGCTCCTCCTGACACATCTACCACCATGGGGTGATGAGGAGGAGGCGGTGATACCATTGACGCCAGGAGGAAGAGGACCAGTGAGACCAGTGAAGTCCCCATGCCCCAACTACCACCTTCCCCCCTTTGACCCATCCTCACATCCCTTCTTCCCGCTCCCATATGTTCACCCCTGCCCCTTACCCACCCCCACCTGTTATGTGGCCCTTCCCCCACTATTGTATATAGTTTTGTATATAGCTTTACTGTACATAGGTTCAATATATACATTTTGTTATAACAACTGTGGTGATCTCTGATTTAGAGTGGGCTACAGGTGCTCAGCTGCAGTGGTGTACATGGCGTCAGGGCTGGTGCACGCATGGGCGTGTGTGTGTGTGTGTGTGTGTGTGTGTGTGTGTGTGTGCAGAGGTGAACCACCTATGGTGTGGACACTGGGATCAGTCACTGTCTGTGGTTTTTGTGTTGACTCTGTGCACTGCATGCCTGTGTGCAGTGGTCCACTGGGCCTGCACTGTGTGCATGGCACCCTTGTCAGACCATCCATGGCCTATGCAGCTGACACCCTTCCATGTCTGTGATATGCATGGTCAGTAGGCATATCAATGGTGGCTGTCCATGCTGGATAACAATTGTACCCGGCACAATGCCAGGTTTACCGCCATCACCAGTATGGTGCACATCTGCCTCCAGTGGCACTGTGGCCTCCACTGTTGTTGTCCCCCATCCATGCTGTCGCTTGTGTCTGTTGCAGGGGATGTGATCCAGTGTCTGTCACTTGTGCTCTGGCAGCATGCTGGTGGCATACAGCTTCATGGTGCCTGTGCAGGGTGGCTGGCACACCTGTGCAATGTAGGGGTGCTGGCCATGTGTACACGTTAGCCGTGGCCACACGCCAGTGGCTTGATTGGCCCGCTACTCTGTCCCTGTGTTGCTGTGCCCTTGGGTATGGGTGGGTGTTTGTCCATGCACTGTGTTGCATCCTATGTGGTTCATCCCTCCATGCTACACTGTGCGTGTCTGTGCTGGCTGTTGTGGCCAGTGCTGGGATGGGATGTGTCCTTGGGAGGTTGTGCAGGGTGCTGTACAACTGGAGGTGGGGTCCGGGGCATGCCCTGTCGCATGTGAGGTACCTCGTGTGTTGACGCATGGTCGGTCTCTCAGCTGTACCTTGGGGGGACATGCAGGGTGGCACTGTGTATGCATCTGTTGCATCACTGTCTGCTGCCACCCGATGCAGGATGCCCATGGTGGGGCTGCCTTGGATGGCTCCATGGTGCACAGGGTTGCATTGTCACAGTGGGGGTGGTGGCATGCATGGGGTGTCCTGCACTGTTGGGTGCTACTCCTGGGAAGGGTGTATGAGGATCATGGTGCAGGGTATGCTCTGCATTGGTGGGATGGTGTGATATGGGGTGGTCGGCCATCCTTGTGTGCTGGTCACAGCTCTCCAGGGGGTGTGCTGGGGCACCATGGCCCAGCTGTGGGTTGGTTGCTGCTATCCATGGGCCAGTGGTTATTCCAGCTCTCCCCCAGTTGTGCAGTGCATGGGGTGTGGGGGACGATGTCTGTTCTGCTGTGTGTTCCTCTGCCCATCTGTGGCATGGGTTGTGGGCCCCTGCATCCCTGGTTGTGCAGTTTCCTTGCTGCCCTGCTGCTGGGGGTGTCCCTGGTTGCACTATGGTGCATCTGGACTGCTCAGCTGAACATCTCTTGTTGCACTATGGTGTATCAGATATGTTCAGCTTCACCTCCCTAGTTGCACTATGGTGCAGGTGGTGCGAAATTCAGTCGTCGGCCGTAGATGCATCTTGGCCTGCGCAGTTTTTGAATATCACGCTTCTTGCACATGGGCACAGTGGACTTGCACTTGCTCCTGCTGTTGTGCACTTTTTGGGTGCAGTTTGAATATCTGGGCCAGTGACTCCAAAACAATGAGACAAATACAGCATGTGTCATTTGAGCGATATGGTATTTACAGTGCATGTTAAGTTTAGCTTTGTTAGCAGTATTGCTCTTTTGATCAATTTTTGTGCTGCTCAGAGATGGCTATTTTTAGTTAGTGATTTTGTGGGCAAAGTGGATTGTAATGGTGGTTTTGTCGTCCTTGTTCAGTGCTGTGTTGCAATGTGCCATTATAATTCTCACTGTTTTGGAGTCACTGTATTTGCCCCACATGGTTTTGCAGGCACGGTTCTGACATGGAATCTCTGTATGGCATGTTTCTTCCCAAAAATATGCCTCTCTCTGCTCAGTGTGCAGTCAAGACCTATCAAAGATGAGGCAGAAGTTATCTCTCTTCAAATCTGGGAACTCCTGCATCTTAATCTTAACCTTGAAAATCTTTTGTTTTTATTCATCTGTTTGAGCCATCATCTGTGACCACAAATGTGATTACAAATGTACAGTCACGCATACAAATTCTTTAACTCTGAGATTTAATTTCATAATTTGTATTTTTCCTTTAATTTTCTTACTTTTACATCTCATTATTGCAGATATTATCTGCTCTATTTTTGCTTTTGCATAAAATGTCATAAAATAGTTAGCTGTACTGTGATGATGCTAGCTGCACACAGATGTTTTTCTTCTGTTTTATTTGCTGCGTGCTAGTATGGATTTTTTGCTTGTGTGGTTCTCTAAGATATTCAAATGAGTTGCAGTTGGTGCAACTGAGTTGTGCCAGCACAACCCCAGAAACGCACCCTGGGGCAATATTCAAAAGGGGGAATTGCACGGCATAATTCCTGATGCACTGGGTCATAATGCATGCAGCACATCTCCAGGGGAGCATGCCCATGCATAATAATAATAATAATATTTATTTCTATTGCACCTTTCTAAAATCAAGACGCATTACAATAAAATAACAACATATAAAACATCATAAAACAATTAAAATCGAGATTAAAATACACAACACCAGTCAGTGTCTACATCATCTCCTAAAGCCTGTTTCTATAAAAAGGATTTTAAACCTCTTTTAAAACCCTCCACCGTCATGCACTCTCTAATCCAATGGGGTAGAGAATTCCAGAGGGTCGGCGCCATGAACATAAAAGCTTGGGCGCCAGAAGATTTTAAGACTACCCTCGGAATCTCTAGCAACCCCTTGTTGGCTGAGCAGAGTGGTCACGTTGGAAGGTAAGGAACCAGAAGATCTTTCAGGTAGTCAGGGCCCAGACCGGGTAGGGCTTTATATGTCAGTAATCCAACTTTAAAGGTGATCCGCCACTGAACCAGCAGCCAGTGCAGATCCTGCAGCACCAGTGTAATATGGGAGGAATGAGAAGTCCCCATTTAACAACCGGGCCGCTGAGTTCTGCACTAGCTGCAAGTGGCGGACATCATGTGGCAAATCCAGATATTCAGCCTGAGATGTGCAGCGCAGCTGCCAGCACATCTCAGAGATGTGCCGCATACCTGGGCACAAAGTTGATTCCATAAACAACTGGCTCAACTGCTAGCCACCCACGGGCAGGTAACTGTAGTGCAGGGTACAACAATGTGGCTGCCAGCCATGGGTGGCTTCCCCCTCCCAGAACACCATTCACAAGCACCCACATAACTTCTTGGTTGTCCAGTGGTTCAACCTACTACACCTCAGACCCTGCTTGATCTCTGGCTCCCCCCTCTTTCCTTACCACTATGGTTCCCTTATACCTACCCCTTACTTGCTTGAATCATGTTACTGTTTTTGCTCCACGGACTGTGCTGGGAGGATGTTCCAGGAATCCACCAGTATTGTAGATTCCTATCTGCAGTGACAACTGAGTGTGTATATTTTGCAGTTTGCATGCCAGAGATACAAATCCGTGATGGTAGCTCATCAATGCTACTACATTTGTGTCATCTGGAAAACATTTATGTGTTGTTTGTCTTACCTGATGATTGCTGTCTGTGATTGCTTGTGTGGTGTTGTCTGTTTGCTGCTTGAGGAGTAGCGAGTTAGGGTTGGGGACCATAATCTTGAATTTCCTAACTTTTGATGCTTTAATACCAACTTTAACTGATGCATTAACGTAGTTTTTGCAATGAAGATATAGTATATATATATATATATATATATATATATATATATATACACACACATATATATATTAGAGGCAAAAACTCCATTTAATGCATTAGTTAGGGACATTCTACAGTGACAAAAGTGAGGAAATTCAGTATTAAGGTTGAAACCCCCTGGACCCCGCCCACTCACCAACCCGGCATTGGGGTGCGCGATGGGGTCATCAGCCCTAACTCTGACCCCATCACATGTGTAAAGCAGCAGAAGTATAGGAGAATGGGGTGAGAGTAAGGACCGATGACCCAATGTTCACCCCAATGCTGGTTGGGGGGTGGGTGGGGGGTCCAAGGGGGGTTTTCAACCCTAACACCGAATTTCCTCACTTTTGTCGCTGTGGAACAACCCTAACTAATGCATTGAATGGAGTTTTTTGCCTCTAATTTTGCTTCTTTTTGAGAATGATAATGAGAACCCTCCCACCAGGTGATGTCTTGTGGCATAGTAACAGGAACAGCAACGCAAACAGAAGTGCTAACAGTGGCACACATGGTAACGCAAGCGCGAATGAGAACAGAAAGGGTAACGCACATGGTGGCGTAGACGGGAATGGTCTGCCACGTGATGTGTTGTCACATAGTAACATGGTGCCTGCAAACAGAAATGTCAATGGGCATGGTGATGCAAAATGAAACAGAAGAGAAACAGTACTGTAGACACAAATGGCAAAAATAACAGAAGCATAGCGCATAATGAAAGCATAAGCGATAACGCACATGGTGGCATAGTCACAACGGTATGTGAATGGGTACAGAACCGCAAGCAGAGGGCAACGGTAACAGTAATGTAAGCGCACAGGCTGGTTTTCCCCAAAACCTGCATAGAGAAAGACAGTGAGTACAAAGAATGTATGCATAATAATGGGTATCGGAGCAGAAAATGAGGACTTGGAATACTAAATAGGTTATGTCTTAGAAACCGTACGACGTAGAAAAAAATGTAAAAGTCATATGATTTACAACTGTCCTGGCTAGTTTGGGGCTAAGTATTTTTCCGACGAAAAGTCCGTATCTCGCACCGTTTCCAAGATACGGGCCCTGAAAGGCGTGGCAAATGCCGAATGTTATCCTATGGGAAAAAAAGAGAAGTTCAGAGTGCCATAACTTTGCCTCCCTGTAATATTTTTTCACAAAACCACTGAAAGGCACATCTGTGGACTGTTGGCTGTCTTCCCTCCAAATTTCAGGAAAAAAGACCAAACCGTTATTTTGCAGCAGGGTGCCAAAGATTCCTGTATTGCGTTGGGTGCCATAATGTTATCCTATGGGAAAAAAGTCAACTTTAGAGTGCCATAACTTTGCTGTTGTGTAATATTTTTTAAACACAATACTGAAAGGCACATCTGTGAGATGTCCACTGTGCTCCTTCCAAATTTCAGCCCAAAACTCCAAACTGTTCTTTTGCAACGGAGTGCCAAAGAATTACTGCTATTTTGGGCATAGTGTCGCAAAGTAGTGTCGTGATTTGCAAAAGCCTTCGCAAAAATTTGCAACACTTTCATGAGTGTGACACTACTTTGCGAAAGTACTTTTTCCAGAAATCTGAAAAAACATTTCTGGAGTGTTTTACCCCAAAATAAAGACATGGCTATCATCCTCAGGGCCTGACTAGGTGAATACTAAAAGAATTAGGTTGCTAGAGGATCTCAATTTTAAATGCCAAGCATTTTTCTGATCACTAAATGAAAACAAAATGGTGGATTTACGACAATAACAGGGCCATTTGCGACACTAAAAAGTGCATTTGCGACACTGTCGAACTTTTTGTTAACTTTTCCCATTGACTTATAATGGGAAATTGTTTTTTGAATAACTTTTGAACTGTTTAATATTTTTTCATGAAATCTTCGAAAGGCACATCAGGGACCCCGGCATACGTTCCCTGAAAATTTCGGAAGTCGCACAAACAAATGCGACCTGTAGAAACATAACAGTAGAATTCCAGAAAAGCGAACACATACGTGAGATCACATTAATAACTCCGCAGCCGTCACATCCGACGGTCACAAAACTTGGCAGATTCCAAGGCCTGTGGTTCTTGATCATGTATTCCAAATTTCTGGTAAATCTGTCAAATGGTTGCAAAGTTATTAAGGTGCAAAATTTTTGGGTTTAACACGTAAATGGCTCCTCAACCCTAACTATAGTAGCACTACCGTGCTACCATACATATATATATATATATATATATATATATATATATATATATATATATATATATATATATATATATATCTTCATTGCAAAACATTTAATTAATGTGTCAGTTACAGTAGGGTTAAAGTAACAAAAGTCAGGAAATGTGGTGTTAGAGTTTCTAACCCTAACAACCCACCCCCACTCTCCTGCACAGACCAAGAGGCATTGAGAGGTGACATTGGGGTTGTCAGCACTAATGTTCATCCCATTCCATTAGAAAATAAGCTGGGTAGATACAGCACAGGAGAATGGGGTGAGCATTAGAACTGACAGTCTCAATGCCACCGATGATGCCTCTTGGACTATGCAGGGTGGTGGGAATGTTAGGGTTGGAAACTGTAACACCACGTTTCCCTACTTGTGTGGCTTTAACCCTAATTGATGCATTAACAAGTTTTTTACAATGAATTTCCTTACTTTTTGAGCTAGTATAATAGTATTCCTATTTTATTGTTGGAGCATTTGGTACTTCAGACCCTGTGCTCTAATCCCACCATAGATGTGCATACATATGTAGATGTGACAGCACAGGGCCCTCTGGGCTCTATGCATCCCTGTGTAGAACAATTGTGACCAAATTGTGAGCATAGCCATCTTATTACCCCACCTCATGTACCCCGGGACAGAGAAATTGTGAAATGCAAACCAAAATATAATTATGCTCAACTACAATGCCATTCTGTGTCACAGGTGCAAAAACATATTGTGGGCAAGGTTTGACAATAACAGCTGTGACATACATGAGGTGGGGTAATAAGAAGGGTATGTTGTAAATCTGGGGTCTTAATATTAGCAATTTCTGTCTTTATAAGCATGTGTAGAGAAATTGCAATGAATGGTCATGACTTTGTAATTTATTTCACATTTTGACCCTAAATTGTCAACATAATCTTCTTATCATACCACCTAAAAAACCCTTAGGTGAAAATATCTTAATCCATGGCAAAATGCCATTCCATGCCACAGGTGCAGAAACACATTTTAGACTGAATGTGAGAAATTACTGCTGTACTGTTCATAAGGTGGTGTGAAAAAAATGGTTATGTTGAACATTTGGAGTGAAAACATTAAAAATTGGCAAGGTTATACAGATGTGTATGAAAATTTTAATGACCGTGCATAACTCGAGTGTTTTTTGGTATTTTTGCTCCAAATTTTCAACATAGGCTTTTTGGTACATCTCCTCTTGAATACTGGCACTGTCATTACATTACTCAATCCCAAAAGATAATTTTGTGCAGCATCCATGAAATCACCTTATAGGTCCGATTAACAAAATGACAGTGACAGTGTTCATGAGAAGGGGTCCCAAAAGGACCACGTGGAAAATTTGATCCAAAAATACCTTTAAATGGCTGAGATATCAACATTAGTTCAAAACACAATTTATAGTCATTATTGCATCATAGCTGGGTCCACTGTGTTTATTATATGGACACAGTCATGCCCGTATAGTTAGGGTTGAGTAGCATATTTAATGTTAAACCTCATATTTTGCACTTTAATAACTTTGCAACCTATCTATTGAGTTACACAATATTTGACATGTGCTGTCCCATAGGGTAGATCATTTGATGGGTCAAGTTTTGTTTCAATTGGAAGAGCAGATTCTGAGATCCGGATAGTGAAAAAAAACTTAAATGTCGCCATGTGCAGTTTTGTCTTCATTGCCGTGCACCCAGATGGCATGGAATATTGGTGTGAATGTTTTATGCTAGAAACAGGTTAGGTAATAAAACTGCCAATGCATTTGTTTGGTGAAAAAATATTAATCTGTTGCAAAGTTATTCAATTTTTAAATTCCCATTATTTTCAATGGGAAGATCTCTGTCCAGGATAGAGGTATAACGTTCAGCAAAGGGTTTGACCTCACAAAAAAGGATTCTTTTCATGAGGGGCCAATTCTTTTTCACCATAAAAAAAATCCTTTTTTGTGAACCTCCATATTATTTTCTCTTTTTACGCACAACAAACTATCATAATTCTGCCCAGGGATGTCTTCTATAGACATCCAAGCATGCATCTTGCTCTTTGGGAGCTGATGAGCTTCACTGTGTATTTTTGTATAGCTGCCATGGTCTCTAACATTTTTTTGCAACTATTTAAATCCTTTTTTGCCACTCACTAAGCTCCTTTTTCATGATTCCTTTTTCGTTATTGCCAGAAAGGAAATTGGCTGGCGAAAAAGGGTTTAAGGAAGAAAGGAAATTGATTTAATATTTATAAGACTCATAATTTATTTTGATGCTTCATGGACTGGGAATTAAAGATTAATTTTGAAAAGTCATGTCTAATGTCTCTTTTAGTGTAATATTTATTTTTTGATGGTTGGTTACAGAATGCGTTCTCCATTTCTGTTTTAATGGTGATAGGTAACATTCAGAGGTGCTCAAATAATGAAAATTTAACATGTTAACACTTCCCTTGATGTGCTTGTTTTTTTTCCATACTTTTTGACAGTAATCTATGTAGTGTAGCAGCAATCAATTTATTAATTTCATCACCATCTCTGTTTTTTTAGTTCAGCCTCAGAAGCTCATACATGGTGACTTTGATGGGTGATAAGGAATGCTTGACCCACCCAGTCTGCCCATTTCTCTACCTATTGGATAAGCTGCAGATTCTAGTTAACTAACATCCTACTTCCTCCTATGCACCACTAGAATCGCTTTATGTCTGTCCAGTGCATTCTTGAATTCCCCCACTGTTTTGACCCCATGACCTCCTCTAGAAGGCTGTTCCAGGCATCCACCACCTTCTCCATGAAAAAAATACTTCCTCACATTGCCCCTGAGCAGTCCCCCCCTATCTTCAAATTGTGCCCCCTTGTTCTTGCACATCTCTTTTCTGACAGCCCTTAGAGCCAATCCTTATCCCAAAGTTATGGACCTGGCTTGCTAACTTCACTTACCTGCATTGTTCTAACATGCCAGACATAAGGACAACATGGGACAGACATAAGGCAATTCTTGTGGTGGAGTAGGAAGAAGTAGGCTGTTGGTTAACTAGGATCTGCAGCTTATCCAATAAGTAGGGAAATGTGCAGACTAGGTGGACCAAGCGGTCCTTATCTGCCATCAAAGTCTATGTTTCTATGTCAGATGCTGTTCATCTTAAAGACCTGCTATGGATATGGGTATGGCCTGGTGCAAGACTTATACCATCTCCCTCAGATTCTCAAGGGCCAGTGAGAGCTTACCTGATGCCACAGGAACCGCAATGCTTTCCAGGGTTCAGGCCTCTCTCTTGGGGCAAACCCATTTCAGGGTGCCCTGCCATTTACAAAGAAAAGAGAACTCTCCCATTGGCTCCCACCAGCTTCTCCAGGATTGTTTGCATTACTGCACTGGTTGTTGCAAAGTGCCTGTCTCGGCAACTCCGGATTTGGGGATTTGAACCCGACTCCCTTTTGATTGGCTGAGGGCTCAAGCCAGTTGTTTCAAATGGTGATGACAACAACTCCCTTTTGCTTGCACTGACTCTGGCTACAAACTGCTATCAAATGTGAATTTTGGAAATATGTATAGTAATTGCTTTCATTACTTTTTCAGGCTTTATTTACTGAAAGAAAGGAAGGTCCTGTACCTACTTATGGACATAGGTGGTACGTAGTTATTTACAGCGGACCACCGCTGACATTTTTTTCCCTATGTTTGTTGTCTTGTAGTGTGAATCTGAGACTGTTCACTATAAATAAATCTTGTTACTGGTTAGTTTGAACTCCTTTACATGTACTGTTGCTGTACAGAATCAGTATTAATTATGAAGGCATACTTTCTGGTTCATCTTACTTTATTGTTGTATTACTGCCATTTGTCAGTGTCTCCCATGTTTGAAATTACTGAATCAGCATATTTTCAATGAGTGCAGTCACAGAGACATTCTCTGATAAATTTTAATGAAATTTGTCTGTAATTCATTTATTTAAAATAATAAATCTTTTGCGATTGTTTTGTTTTTACCAGCTGAACTTGAACATTAACTCAAAAATTGTTATAACTTTAAAATGGTATACTTTTTCACCAAACCTTTGAAAGGCACACCCTTGGCACAGGATCCTACAACCCTGAAAATTTCATGAACAAATTCCACACCATCTACACTGTAGATGAGAGCAAAAAATACACAATATTAAGTGCAGGTTTAGTGTTTTTTTTTTCTTTTGCTGATTGTGGGTGAAGAGTTACATAGAAACATAGAAACATAGAAGTTGACGGCAGATAAGGACCGCAAGGCCCATCCAGTCTGCCCATTTCTTTTTCTACCTTATAAATGTGCCATCGGCCTTTGCTCTGTCAGTGACCTATCTATTCATAGTCATTTGTATTGCTCCCTTATGCCTATCCCATGCCTGTTTGAAGCCCTGCACTGTATTCATAGCCACCACTTCTTGTGGTAAGCTATTCCATGCATCTACCACCCTTTCTGTGAAAAAGAATTTCCTCATTCCCCTTAATCGCCTCCCTCTAATCTCATGCTGTGTCCTCTTGTCCTGCTATTTTCTTATATTTAAACATGTTAGACTCTTTCACCTTGTTTATGCCCTTAAGGTGTTTAAATGTCTCGATCATATCACCTCTCTCCCTCCTTTGCTCAAGGGTATACATATTGAGCTCGTTAATCTGTCCTCATATGTCTTCTGATGCAGTCCCTGCACCATTTTGGTTGCCCTTCTCTGGACTGCCTCAATTTGGTTAATGTCCTTGTGAAGGTGTGGCCTCCAATACTGCACGCAGTACTCCAGATGGGGCCTAACCAATGTCTTGTACAGAGGGATTATTACCTCCCTCTTACGACTTGTGATACTCCTACTAATACACCCTAACACCTCCCTCTCTTACCTACTGCTTAGGAGGTCTGCTTGGATGATTTTGGGTCATCAGTGATGATGATGCCCAAGTCTCTTTCTTCCTTTGTGACTGCTAGCAACTCCCTCCCAGCCTATAAGTGGCTTCAGGGTTTCTCTTCCCTATGTGCATGATTTTGCACTTCTTTGCATTAAATCCCAGTTGCCACTCTTCTGACCATTTGCTAGTTTATCCAGATCTCTTCTCATTCTGCCCACCCATCTGGATCATCTACTCTGTTGCAGATCTTGGTGTCATCTGCAAACAGACAAGCCTTACCCTCTAGTCCATCTGCGAGGTCACTAATGAAGATGTTGAATAGGACTGGCCCCAGGACTAATCCCTGAGGTACCCACTTGTGACTTGCATCTCTTCTGACTGTATAACATTTACCACCACTCTCTGTTTTCTGCCAGTCAACCAGTTTGCCACCCAGTTGACCAACTTCTGACCCACCCGAGCCTACCTAGCTTATTTATCAATCTTCTATGTGGAACAGTGTCAAAGCTTTGCTGAAGTCAAGGTAGGCGACATCAACTGCTCCCCTTGGTCCACCACTCTGGTTACCCAGTCAAAGAAATCTATGAGATTAGTTTGACAGGACCTTCCTTTGTAAACCCATGCTGTCTTGGATCCTGTGCCCTATGGATTCCAGGTGTTGCACTATCCTTTCCTTAAGAGTGTCTCCATAATCTTGCCCACTACTGAGGTAAGACTGACCGGTCTGTAGTTCCCCACCTCCTCCCTGCTACCACTCTTGTGGAGCGGGATCACATGAGCCCTTCTCCAGTCTTCTGGGACCTCTCCTGTGCTCAGAGACTCACTAAACAATTCTGCTAATGGCTCTGCTAGTTCCTCCTTCAGCTCCTTAAGTACCTTGGGATGTATGCCATCAAGTCCCATTGCCTTATCCACCCTGAGATTAGCAAGCTGTTGTAGGACCCTTTCTTTTGTGAAGGGAGTAGTGCTCACCTCCCTCCCCCCTGTGTCCATGATGCTGAGCTGTGGGCCCTGCCCTACCTTCTCTTCAGTAAATACTGAGCAAAGTATCTATTTAGGATAGATGCCTTTACAGGGTCCTCCTCCTCACATGCTCCCTTTTCTCCATTAAACAGCAATACCCCCTCTGGACTTTCTCCTTTCACTAATGTATCTATAGAAAGTCTTGTCACCTTCTTTACTGTTACGTGCTAGTGTTTCCTCAGTTTGGGACTTTGCCTGCCTTACTGCCTTACCTGCTTCCCTTAGGGCAGTTTGGTATGCCTCCCTATCTTCATCCCGCTGTGTTCCTTATATTTCCTGAAGGCCAGCCTTTTTGGCTCTGACCTTTTCTGCTACTGTATTTGAGAACCAAAGTGGTTTCCTTCTTCTTTTGCACTTCCTTTTCTGTCTAACACAATGGGATGTTGCTTCAAGTATTGCATCCTTAATGCTTGCCCACTTTGCCTGTACCCCCTCACCTGTGTTTCTTTTTGTCAGGGCTAGCTTAACTCTGTTGGCCATCTTATCAAAGTCAGCTCCTCTGAAGTCCCATATTTTTGCCTTGGAATGGGATGATTTAGATGTAGTAGCCAAATTGAACCATACCATGTGATGGTCACTGGCCCCAGGTGACCTTCTACCTGGAGATCTGTGATCCTCTTTGTTAGTCAGTACTAGATCTAGGATAGCCCTGTCTCTTGTGGGTTGCTGTACCAGTTGTTTTAGGCCCCCCCTGCAGGAATCCACTATGAGTCTAGTTCTGGCAGATGTTCCTGCAGGTATTGACCAATCTGTATCTGGCATGTTGAAGTCTCCCATTATCAGAACCTCCCTTTAGCTGTCATGTTTTGTATATCTTCTAACAGTAATGTGTCTATGTCCTCCCTCTGGTCTGGGGGCCTGTAGACAACCCCAGTTCTTATGGCTGTCCCATTTCCTGTTTCCAGGGTGACCCACAGTTCTTCTGGCTCCTTATGTGTATTCTGAATTTCTGTAGCTTTGATATTTTCATTAACATACAGGGCCACTCCTTAGGGCTGGAAACCTTAACGTTACATTTTCCTACTTTGTGGCATTAAGTTATCTTAACTGGTGCATTAATTACGTTTTTTTGCAAAGAATATACATATTATACAGGCATGGTAGTGCATGTATATTAGGGTTGTGTTGGGTTTTCTTTAAAAAATGCTATTTTCAGACACTTATAACTTGGTCATCTTAGATCTTAGAATGGTAAGATCAAGCATGCTGCATCTCAGTCCCAGTGTCTACTAATGAGGCAAGTTTTGTAGACATCTATTTGCCTGTTAGGGATTGATAAAGTTTTGAACATATGTATTTGTGCATGTTTTTGAACCAGAAGTGTTGCTCAAAGATAGAGAAAAAAATACAAGTATTTAAGTTATGAAACTTATAGGTTTATTAGATGATAAGGAGGATTACACCCTTTTTGTGGTTTGGTGGAAAAAACTTAATTTGCTTTGTAGTTATTAAAGATATTAATTTGCACATTCTTAGTTCACCAAACAAATAACTGAAAAAAACTACAAAAAGATACATTTTGTAACTTACAGGTTTGTTAGAAGTTACAGAACAATAGGTCCTCTTGGATGACATTTTTTTAATTCATTTTTAAGTTATTTATGTTTCATTGTTCACACATGCTCAGTAAAAAAAATAACTAAATACCTGGGCCCGAATATTCAAACTACGCCAGGCTGTGGCGCAAGCCTGGGCGCAGCTCAACTTTGTTGCACAGGGGTGTGGCCTGGGTGATATTCAATGGAGCTGCACTATGGCACAGCAGCTTTGAATATTGCACCCTGGCCACCCCCACTGTGCATGGTGCAATGGCACTGCGCCAGCGCAAATGGCAAATTGAACTGCGGAGATGGCTAGCGCAAGTGCCATTGCGCCATGCACAGCACCTGAGATATTCAAAAGGGGACATGAAAATGGGGCCATAATTTATGCAAGGCACACATGGGGCCATTTGCATGTCATTATGGCCCCATTTGCATCCCATTAGCATGCAGGTGCACCAATCCCTGATGACTTGCACCTGGCGTCCTGCCAGGCAGCAGCCATCGGGGACCAATGCCCCTGCAGCCAGATTGTGGGCATTCATCTAACAGAAAACCCCCCTCTAATATCCCTGCTGGTCCAGTGGACCCCTATGTACCCGATTGTGGGCATCGGTATAAACCCCCCCAATACCCCTGGTGGTCCAGAGGACCTTACTCTGCCCAATTATGGGCATCCGTAAAACATAGAACAGTCCTATTACCTTGGTGGTCTAGTGTACCCCTTCCCCACATGCCCACTGAGCCCCACTGCCCCGCTCCCCCAATCAGCCTGCGGGAGGCAGCACTCCACCCACCTGCTGCCCCGCCACCCACTGACTGACAGCGTGGTAGGGCTGCATGCCCATTGGTTCACAACATGAGCCAATGGGCGTGCAGCCCATACCATACAACACAGTCCAGATATGTGCATGAATTCATTCATATATCTGGACTGAGTAGTACAGTAAGGGCTTCACGCTCATTGGCTCACACTGTGAACCAATGGGCATGCAGCCCTACTGAGCTGTCAGTCGGTGAATGGCGGGCAGCAGGCCAGTGGCTGCTGCCTCCCGCTGGCTGACCAGGGGGAGCGGGGCAGTGGGGCTCAGTGGGCGGGTGGGGAGAGGGGTACACTAAACCACCAGGGTAATAGGACTGTTCTATGTTTTACAGATGCCCGCAATCAGGCAGAGTGCGGTCCACTGAACCACCAGGGATATTGGATGGGGGTGTCTTTACAAAGATACCCAAGATGGGGCATGGGGGGTGCTGCCAGGTGCATCAGGAACTTGGGTGGCCACCCACAGGTGGCAGCTGCCGTGTTGTGCCCTGCACCAGAAGGTGTAGACAGAATGAGAAGGGACTTGCAGAAACTTGAAGAATGGTCAGGGATTTGGCAGTTGAAATTCAATGAAAGAAGTGCAAGATATTGCATATGGGGCACAAAAACCCTGGCACAATATATCAGTTGGGGGGTGAGGATATAGCATGCACCAAGCAGGAAAGGGATCTTGGGGTTATCATCTCTGATGACCTCAAGGTAGGGAAACAGTGTGACAAGGCAGCAGGTAAAGCAAATATGATGCTGGGATGCATAGGCAGGAGCATCACCAGCAGGAAAAGGGAGGTCATAATTCCACTATACAAGACACTAGTGAGGTCCCTCCTGAAGTACAGTGTACAGTTCTGGAGACCATACCTATATAAGGACATAGACAGGGTAGAGAAGGTTCAGAGGAGGGCAACAAAGATGATGAATGGATTGCATCACAAGTCCTATGAGGACAGGTTGAAGAAACTGAATATGAACTCTCTGGAGGAGAGGAGGGAGAGAGGGATATGAGAGAGACATACAAGTATGTTACAGGGAGGAACAGAGTGCAGGAATACACTATTTTTAAGCGAAAAATATGTTTTAGGACTAGAGGGCATGGGATGAAGTTGGAGGGAGGACAATTCAGAGGAAATGTGAGGAAGAATTTCTTCACAGAATGTGTGGTGGACAAGTGGAGCACCCTGCCAGAGGAAGTGGTGGGGGCTGAAAAAATCATGGGACTTAAGAATGCATTGGATAGACATAAAGGAATTCTGGAGGTCAGGGGTAAGGGCAACAGACTTCTAGAAAAACATAAACTGAACTTACAAGCTCAAATGGGCAGACTGGGTGGGCCATAGGCCCTTATCTGCCGACACTGTCTATGTATCTATGTAATGCGGCAGCTCACCTGTGGGTGGCCATCATTTGTTCCTTTTTGGGGGGGCTTAACTTTGTGCAGGCACAGGTAAGGGTTGTGTATGCATGACTCTGCACATCTCGGGCTGAATATCGGGCTGTGCAGGTAATGCATGGGCATGCCCTTCTACCCGTGCCTGCATACATTACTGATGCACTCCGGTGCATCGGTATTTGTGCAGCGCACTTTTCTCTTTTGAATATCGCACTGGGCACAACCCTTTTGAATATCTGGGCCCATGTTTCATCAAGTAGAAGCCACCATTGAATAAAAGCTACCCTCAAAAACAAGCTGCAGCTCAAAATTTATTTTTTTAATAAAAGTTGCATCCAATACAAGCCACAGTTAGGGTTGAAGTCACGTCAGATTAAACACTGTGGGTGATTTTTATCTTTGTAGATAGAATTATTATTGTCGGTTTTCTTAACTGATTATCTTAGTTGATGTTTCTTTTGTTTATTTTAATGTGATGTAGACCAATAACAATAAACATGGTCAAATCCAAGATGTGTAATATTTTATTTTTAATGCTTAAAAATGTGATTTTGCAAGACAAGCCACCCTTAAATTCAAAACCACCCTTGACAACAAGCCACAGGTAAAAATGCTACATTTTAAAATAAAGCAATGCAAGATAGTATTTAGATATCTTTTTTCTATAAAAAGTTTGTCCTCCTTAGCCAAGGCAGGATGGTTCCTTCAGATCTGTCCCCACCACCCTCCATGGGCAACTGCCTACCAGGTCTCCATTGTCAGTCACGTTTCTCCACAGATAATCTCCTGTGGTAGGGACAGAAGGAGGAGGGTCATCCTTTTCACCAAAGGCTCTCATCCAGTTGCTGCCAACAGGGGTCCTAGTGGTGGCATATGTGAGTGTCGGTGCTCTGAGTGACATGTATGCATTCATTTTCTTCTGTTTTTTTTCTCCCTTTACTGTAACTGGGGTGTGCAAGTCAGTGGTTGGGTTTGGAGGAGTGCATACATCTCAGAGTCCTGCAGCTCCCTCCTTCATGCCAGTAAAGACTCACACTAACACCAGATCTCCACAGTCTTGCAGCATAGCCAACAAGTCGTCCCTCCCCGCAAGTAAAGGATGCTCTATCCTATCACCTCAGCTGACCCACAGCAATCTGAGACTGCTCCTAAACTAGGGTATGGTGTGCAGTTGCCCTACTGCCATGCCACTGGGATGGCCTATATTTCAGTATCTTTAATTAAAAAACAAAAAGTTTGCACAGGAATCCCTTATAAATGTTTTTTGAAAATCTACCTACTACACAAATATGTTGAACATCTACACAATGGTTTCTTCTTTCATCACCTTGGAAGGGCCACTGTCTAACAGATTAGAAGTTGAATGCATGCATTCTATAGAAATAACTGTTTCTTCAGTACTTGCATGCTCACTACCGATCATCAGATGACAGATGGCTGAGGTGGTGAGTAGGGGGGGTCATAGCTGATCAATGTCTGAGAACATGATAGCAGCTCACCTATGGATGGATGGGTGAATTTGGGACTGACGGGGGTGGGGCTGGTGGTTACTCAATGAGTAGGCTGGGGAGGGAGGCTTCGACACTGACTGGTTGTGGGTAACACTAAAGTGCCAGGGATGGGCATCAATACATTTCCACAACACCAGATCAAATGAATTAAGAGGTCCACTGGACTGCCAGGGAAGGGATGTAGTACAGTTCCTTAAAAGCAACAGGGACTGGGTGAGGTAGGAGGTCCGTTAGACAGTCAAGGAAGGGCTTTAGTACATTTTCATAATTCCAATAGGAATCAGGTGAGGTAGGATGTTCTTCTTGATTGCCACGGATGACATAGGTTGGTAAGGCTCTATGTGGGGGGTGTGGCTGAGGCTCTGTACAACACCTTCCACATATGTGCATGGAAGCATTGTGTCAAGCTGTTAATGGCCACATAATGACATGCAAATTGCTCTTTTGCACTGTGCATGCTATACGTTATGACAGTTATTAACAAAAAACAATACTTTTGACAACTAGGTCATTTCTGCATGATCTAGTTGTTAAAAGTATTGTTTTTTCTAAATAACTGTCATTATGCTTCTGACAAAGGACTGGTTGGTCTGAAAGCTAGAGCACTCTGGTCTTCTTGTTACATCTATGTTGTTCCATTAAAAGGTAACAAATCATTTGCTTCTGAACCTGAGTCATTTGTAAATCTTCAGTGAAAGGGCCTTTTCTGTGGCCACTGTGTTTATGTTTAATGCCTTACCAAATCACCTTTGTCAGATATCCTATGCTGATGTTTTTAAAAGGGCTCTTAACACCCATCTTTTCCCTTGTATTTGAGGACTCATTTTAAAGATGTTATGCAATCACAAACATTCAGTCTCTAGCTATTTATTGTTTCTTTTCCTTTCACTTCTCTCGTTGATGAGCTCTGCTCAGTGCCTCTTTGGTCATGAAAGAAATAAATCTCTCTTCTACATAATGGGCTGTTGACATTTTTACTACAATACAGTATTTACAGTTGCACACATAAGAAGACGACCCCAAAAATCACTGTCCCTTCCAATACTGCAAGACAGCCTCTGTTTAGACCCTGGACATAAGCCAAAACCATAAGGTAACTTAAAAAAATGATTTACCCTTTACAACATCTATTACATGAGTTCCATATCTCCTCTTATTTCTTGCAAAGTATCAGTGGGTGAGGTTTTGCCTTAGGACAGAGCATTTCCTATACTGTGTTCTGAAGTCAGCAGAGCTTCCAGCTTGCTATGCACACTAGGTTCATGTAATTTTCATTTATTTCATTTTATTTTATTTGAATTTTGATGACCAGGTGGGCCCACTGAGACATGAGTCCCTTTTTTAGAGGCGACCTGGGGAATAAATGTATTACAAAGAATACATTGTAGCATAGTACTTTACAGATGTTGAACAGAAACAAAAGTGAGTCAATAGTGATAGTCCTACGGGGACACAGAATCAAAAATCAGGATATAATCGAGTCCAGAACAATACATACTATGGCACACAGGTGTGTCTAACATTGAAATATGAGACAGTATATACATTTACTTACATATTTTTTATAACCACTTTAGTACAGTGCAATACTACATTATAATACAATACATTACATAAGTATTGAACAGAGGAGTGGAGAGAGGATGAGGCCAGGGGATGGGGGAGGAGTGAGGATCGAGCATAGAATAGGTGAGTATAGACAGAGAAGCAGAAAGAGCATGATGATGGGGAAGAGTGGAGGAGTGGGGTTATAGTGTCAGGTAATGAGGGGAGCAAAGAGAGGAAGCGGGAGAAGGAGGAAGGAGTTGCAGGTTGAAGGGGGAGGATCAGTGCAATTAAAAGTGGGAGGAGGAAAGAAGATTTTTTTGAAGTACATTTTGAAGTGGGTAAGAGATAGACATGAAAGAAGCCTATGTGGTAGGTTGCTCCATTTATGTGATGTTGCTGAGGAGAAGGATCTCCTTCTGATGGCTAGTCGGGTTTTGGGTGTTGTTAGGAGTGGGAGGTGGAAGGATCTGAGGGTCCTGAAGGAGGGTTTCAACTTGAGGAGATTGGACAGGTGGGAGGTGAGGGGAGGTGCAGGAGTTTGAAGACTGTGCATAGAACAGGGAAGTCCAATTTGGCCTCAAAAGTCAGCCATCCTGCATGTCGCAGTGGTGGACCTGTGTCAGAGCCTGGTCAGCAAAGAGTGTGACTCTATGATAGGCCTGCTTGATTTTGATCTGGATAGCTGTATTGGCAGTGTGGGTTATGGGGGCCCCATATAATAGGCCTGGGAGAAGGGTGGCTGAGGCAATGGCCTTGCAAGCATGAGGTGTTATGTAGGGTCCAGTGCAGTATAGGGGACTTAATTTCTGATTAACCTTGATTATATTAGATGCATGTGTTTCTGATGACAGATGTTCATCCAGAGTCATTCCCAGATATCTGAAGGCATGCAACCCATGCAGGGGCATGCCCAAGGATGTCTTAATTTTCAACAGAGGCTGAGAGGATATATCATAGGAGGTATGATGAAACAACATAAGTAAATTTTTTTGTGTGTGTGTGTTCAATACCAGTCAATTCTCCAAGAACCAGGCTTCCAGTAGCTGACAGTCATTTTTCCAGTTTAGGCCTAATGGAGGAGACATCTTTGCAGGCTCTGTAAAGTATGGCATCATCTGTGTAAAGCTGTACTGATGTCCCACCACAGTTCTGCAGCAGTTCATTTATGAGATGGAAAATAATAGAGGCCCAAGGATAGAGCCTTGCAGGACCCCATCTGTGATGGGACATAAGGGGGAATAGACACCAGCTCATTTGACACATTGAGAATGATTAGTTAAGTAGTTAGAAATTCATCAGAGAGATCTGGTGTCAAGGCTTAATTATGTTAGTTTGGAGATGAGAAGTGAGTGGTTTACTAGATCAAAGGCCTTGGTGAGGTCAATGAATACAGCCCCTGTGGCCCAGCCTTTATCCATAGCATGAAATATGTCTGCAGTGACTCTTAAGAGGGCTGACTCAGTCCCATATGCCTTATGAAAGCCATGTTGATGGATGCTGAGAACATGGGTTTGTTCAAGATAGTAGTATAACTGATTATGTAACATTCTTTCCTGCATTTTTGCAATAAGACATAATATGGATATGGGTCTGTATTTTTCTACCAGATTGGTTGGGCCACTTTTGTGCACTGGGACAACAATTGCTGTCTTCCATTTGTCAGGAATGGATTGGGTAAGGAAGGATCTGTAAATTAATTTTGCAGTCAGGTGAGTCAATGCAGGTGCTCCTAATTTAAGGAATTTTTGGGGTAGGGAGTCAAATCCTGGGGAGCTATCAGGGTTAAGACCCTGCAGGAGCTGAAGTACCTTTTTCCATGAGGTGGTCTTTAAATGGAAGAATGGGTGGGAGGCTTCGGGGGGGATTCAGCTTGGGTAGCGGGGTGGGGCATACCTCTCAACCTCCTGCCTCATAAATCAGGGACAAGGCTTAAAAAAAATCAGGGACAAGAGACCTAAATTAGGGACAAATCTTAAAAATGGGAGATATCCACCCACAAAGCTGGTAGAATTTGGGGCTTAGTGGAAAATGAATTTTCTAAAGCAGAACAAGTCTGTAACTTTAATGTTTTACATGATTTTGAGCTTACAATCCCCACTGTTTAGCCACGAAAACAAAGATTTTAGGAGGGACAGAGTAAAATTTTGAGGCAAAATCAGGGACGTCTCTGAAAATCAGGGACTGTTGAGAGGTATGGGGGGGTCAGGTAGGCCTGTCTTGTGCACATCAAGGTCAGCGAAGAAGAGATTTATTCCTGAGGCTATTTCTGAGGGAGTGGATAGTAAGGAGCCTTTTGATATCATATTCTGGGGGACTGTCCACTCTTTGCCCTTAAGTAGAGTGTTAATCTGTGCCCAGAAAAATTTTGGGATTTGCGAGATGTGTTTCCTGCAGGGATTGAAGGTAGAATCACTTTGCTTTGTTAGCTTTGGCTTTACAGGAGTTCTGCAGTTGGCAGTAGGATAACCAGTCTGAGTGAAGCCCCATTCTTTTGAAGGTTTTCCAGGCCTTGTCATGGGAACACATTAGGTGCTGTAGTTCTTGGGAAAGCCATGGGGAGTGGAGTTCTTTTGGCTCTGTGAAGCTTGAATGGAGCATGTGAGTTGGGGATACAGAAATGAGTGGAGATAAGATATTCTAGAGCCTTATTTATGTCAGCAAGAGAGGTAATTGAGGTCCAGTCAACTGAAGCCAGGCTTTGCAGGAAAGCAGCAGTATTAAAGTTGGTTAGATCCCTGGATCTAATGGTTTTTGGGGTGGGTGAGGGTTGTTTTTCTTCCAGATACAGAAAGTGGGGGAGTGATCACTCAGTGCATCAGGGAGGAGTTCCATAGCCTTGATGTAGTACTTGTCATTGGTGAGCATCCAGTCCAGGAGGCTGTGGTTCCCTGATTTCAAGTTAAGTCTGGTCAGGTGGTCTAGTACTGTAATTGTTCTGATTTTGCATTGGACAAAGCTGCATGTAAAGATAATCTATTTGGCTAGATCCAATTGAGATTGAAATCACCACAGAGTATGGTATCTCTAAGGGGGGGTGTCAAGGCTTGAGAAGAATTATGCGACAGAGTAGGAAGCTAGTTTATGGGGCAGGTAGACACACCCTATGGTTAGATGCTTCACTTGACCTAGGGTGGCTTTGATGAATAACTGTTCAATGTCAGGGTTAATGCAGGGGCAGGGAGCATGCTGATGGCCATCCCTCCTCTGATATATAATAGAACTCTTCCCCCTCCTCTGATATATAATAGAACCCTTCCCCCTCCTCTGATATATAATAGAACCCTTCCCCCTCCTCTGATATATAATAGAACCCTTCCCCCTCCTATCTTATTAGGTCTGTCTCACTGATAAAAGGAGAAATTGGGGAGAGCTATGTCATAGGATTCGATGCTTGGTGTGAGCCAGGACTCAGTGACGCATAGGATGTCTGGTTTATAGTGCAAGGTCCATGCTTTGAGTTCCGCAATTATTTGCCTAATGTTTTGTATGTTCATGTGGGCTATCTTGAGCCCTTTAGTGTCAGCCCATGCAGGACATGAGGATGGAGAGCTGGGCTTATCTTGGAAGGTCCAAGATTCAACTCAATGTCACCAGATAGTAGAATTAAGCATAGATGGGACCTGATTTGGGGTGGGTGGACAAAAAGGGACTTATGTTTATTTTTACTTTTAGCCCATGATACAGAAATTATGGTTTTTCCATACTGGGTAAGGGCAAGGAGTCAAAGGTGATGGTGGTGCACTTTGAGTGAGCAAGGTAGGTAGTAAATGGGTTGTGGCAGGTGGCCTCCGAGGGTTAGGGTGAGGTGGGTGCCCAGACCAAGCCAGTATCATCCTGATGGAGACAAGATGAAAGTGAGTAGAGAATGAGAAGACCTTTAGTGAAGTGTAGAGATATTCTACTAGCTAAGTGAGTTTAAGATTAGCAATGCAGGAGGGTGAACTGCCTGGAATTAAGGCTAGGGGGAGCACCAGTAAACTCATGCTTATTGGGCAAGGTATGGCCAGTTGGGGAAAGAGATAAGATAATGTCTTAGTGTTGTGATTATGTTCGCTCAAGAGAGCTAAGCATGAACCATGATTAGAGCAGTAGCACAGCCACCCAGTGGCAGAAGAGTATAACTTGCAGATGGAAATCTTACAAGATAGAAAAATAAGTAATAGTTCCTAACACTGAAAAAGTAACACCGGAAAAGGGTAGGAGTGGTATCGGTAGGGTGGGGAGCCACAGCACAGTGGTGGCGGGAACTGTCATGGTATGTTCCGGCTGCAGTGAGTGGTCAAACGTGGGCTCACAAATGAGCGGCCACCCTCCTGCAGGAACTCAGATTATCCTCTGCCTGAGGCCCTCACCCTTATGCAGGAAAGCAGCAGTGGGGCTGCTTCAAACAAGGGAGCTGGTTTGAGTATAGCCAGGAAAAGCAGGTTCAATTAACCATTGGGAGCCCTGCTGCAACTTAAAGCCAGAGTTCGAATGAGGATGGTGGTTTGAACGTTTGGCAGCAGCTCAACCAGGAAATAGGTTCCTGGAAACTGCCTGCTACTTGATCCAATATGATTAGTAGCAATCCATGGCAACAAACCATTAAATGGGATTAGAAATTCAGTTACTGACATGGAGGTCAGTGTTTGGCTGCAATTAACTTTAGGTCAACAACGTGAAATTAAATAATTGAGTAAATCAAATAATTTTGTCAAAATTTATCTATGATTTTTCTATGCAGTATATAGGACTTAATTAATGAAATCAAGTTCAGAGATCTCCAGGAGAGATGCAAGGTGGTTAAACCAGTCCATGAAAAGGAGCCAAATTTAAACGGAGTGTCCAGTTGGACACTATCTTCATTGTTAAGTTCAAGTGGTGTAGCTGGTGTGGTAAAGTAGAGGGCTGGGAGCAGCTCCTGCTGCTACAGCCACATGTTGGGAAGTGCCAAGGTGGCAAGGCACCAACTGGTGTGGTGAAGTAGAGGTCTGGGAGCAGCTCCTGTGGCTACAGCTATGTGTTGGGAAGTGTTCGGGGGGCATGGCACTACTACCACGCCACTCTAGTTTCAAATTAGCTTATGTGCAAGAGGCAGCATTGCTGTTGAGACAGCACTCTGGCACTCCTAGCTAATATTCACTTTGGCTCTGGGCACCTCACATTAACCAGACAGTGCTCTCACCAGAAAGTGAACTTGAACACAAATGCACCAACATCTACCTCAGCCTGCCAGGCAGTGACTGGCAATCTTTTCTGGCCCTCTAATAAAGGTAACATCTTCAATATCCATACAGTACCAGTTTGGGATTCTCCAAATAGCTCATCGTCTACATGTTTGTGCAGCTCAGTCTTTGGAAACAGATATCTTACCATCTTCAGCACAGCTGATTGCATCTCTTAGTCACAAACAGGGCCAAAATGTCCCCCCAGGATGAAAACACCCACTTTGATGAAATCCTCTGTGCATCACGAGGCTGTTACAGACTTTATTTGAGGATAACCCACTAGGATCATTAATCACTCCTAGTGATCACTGACATTTCCAAAATAATTAATGGTGATCTACACTAAATGGCCTTTAGACTTTAAGTTCCTCAGTCATCATTACTTTCCTGGTGACTAACATTGGAGGCTACAAGATGACTAGACAATGAGTTCTGCTGTTCTCACTCACTGCAGAGCCCTGCAGAAAGAAAGTTATGACTCATGCACAGGAATCAAAGTGCTCAGTGCATCTTGCCCTAAGCAAAAATATCTGGAAGGTACCAAGAAAGCTGAGTCACTTTTTTTCTACAACGGGCCTCAAGGGCATACACAAACCAAGTTGACACTTACTTTCTCAAAGACTAAGGAATTTTATTGCAAACAAAATACATTAATGGAGATTTGGGTTGCTACTGCATAAAACTGAAACCCTCAGAGTTTGGGACTATGATACTATGGTTTTCAATCCAATGCCAACACATTTGGAAACATGCTATCAGTGTAGTCAAGCCTAACTCACACACAACCCCTCCCCCCCATACACACAGTTCCTAAGCTACAGGTGTGGAACCATGCATCAAAGGTGTGGTACCTCATACAGGGACAAGACATTCCAAAATTATAAATAGCAACCCTCATCTCCACCACAACCCCTACCTTTCAGACCCAAGACCAAGCTATAGGTCTGGAGTCATGTGGTACAGATCTTGTATTTAATATGCACCTATACATTTTATGTCTGTAATTAGAATACTTGTGGTGCACAGCTAAAGAGTTTTACATTCATTTATGATGTGGCTTGCTTTGCACACAGTACTGTGGACCCCTTGCAAAGTAGCAGACTTGTTACAGATTTGTAAGTACAGTACTATACATACTACACATTTTATTTCTTTAGAAAGCATACTTCAAACTACTCAAAGCATGTTACATGTCTGGTCACGTATACTATTTTATGCAGTGTGCTCTTGAATTGTATCAAACAAAGTACAAGTGGATGGCACATTTATTTATTTGTTCATTGATTGATTTATGTATTCACTCATTCATTCATTCATTTATTTAAAACTGGTACTCAGGAAAGGCACACTGAGTCAAGACTCATTTACAGGTTTGACCTGGGAGAGAAGGGTATAGGAGTACAGACATAAAGTGCATTACAGAACATCTGAAATGCTAAATACAAAATACACACAGTAGGTAGGTACATATCCTACTAAGCAATATATGAAGCAAAATGCTGCAGTGTGTGTTGCACTATACACAGGGTTCACAAGGCCATAAATAGTCAATATAGAACTGTGTGGTAACTATGCAACTTAGCATTGGACCAAATAAAGCTCACATGAACCAGCACAGCCTTGAACTATGGAGCCAGATCAGTGGGACAAATGACCTAGCTAGACATGAGATCACTGCAGTGCAGGATGAATTTGTGGAGTTGAGGAGGGCCTCAGACAGGTAGCAAGCATGGTAACCTTCTCAGAGTTGCTACCAGTATATGGCAGGGATGAGGCTAGGGTACTGCACACCATGCAGTTTAATGAATGGTTTCAAAACTGATACAAAGCACAGGGCATTGACTTCATTGGGGACTGGGGGTCCACCTGGAGAGATGAACGTCTATACTGGCATGATGGTCTGCATCTGTTCAGGAAGGGAAACAAGCTCCTAGGTGACAGATTTAAATGCTTCCTTGGCAAGCTTTTAAACTAGCCAAGGGGGGGAGGTGCTGATAGGAAGCAGGAAAGTTCAAGCCTCCCCCCACAAAACATGGCAGGTAGTACAGAAAACACTGAGGTACAGAGCTTGATAGAGGACAGGACAGGGGTAAATGGAAAAATAGACAAGAGCAATAAGAGCAGGGATGGGGTAAAAGAGGATAAAGCCAGCATTAAATGGAGGGCAATGAGTACTGATGCCCATAGTCTGGGAAACAAGCTTCCTGAGCTAGTAGCCCTGATGGAAGAGGAATACTTGGATATTGTGGCAGTCACAGAAATGTGGTACACAGAGAACCATGACTGGGATGTCAACATACCAGGGTACACAATCTACAGAAGGGGCAGGGAGGGTAAAAGAGGAGGTGGAGTAGCTCTCTACATAAGGGAAGGGATAAAAGCTACAGAACTAAAAAGTAAAGGAGGAGGACAAGAGGCACTCTGGGTCTCCTTGGAGACAGAGAATAGCATCACGGTCCACACAGGGGTTGTATACAGACCCCCATCTCAAGGGAAGGAAATGGACAAGAAAATGATAGAGGACATTCTCAAAATGGCTGAAAAAGGGGAGATACTGTTGATGGGGGACTTGAATATGCCAGATGTTAACTGGACGACATGGACTGCAGCCACATCCAAGAGCAGAGTCATTCTCGATACCCTACAGAGGGCATGCCTTAGACAGCTAGTGGTGGAACCTGCTCAGAAGGGAGCAATATTAGACCTGGTACTCTCAAATGGACAGAGGATCACAAATTTAGAAGTCAGTAGACATCTGGGAATAAGTGACCACTGCACAGTGTGCTTCACAATAAACACAACCATGGAGAAAAGCCATACAAAGACAAGGATACTGGACTTAAGAAGAGCTGACTTTGGCATAATGGGTGAATACCTGAGGAATGTATTAGCAAATGGCCAGAAAGGAGGGGTGGAAGAACAATGGAGAAAAATCAAAACTGCCATCATGGAGGCAACAAGCCTTTGTGTGAAACAAATAAAGAAAACAAAGCAGAATAAAAAAAAACACTATGGTTCTCAAAAGAGATGGCAGGAAGGTTAAGGAGAAAAAGGTTGCATTCAAAAAGTATAAGGAATCACAGAAGGAGCATGACAGGGAACTGTATCAATTAAAGCAGAAATTCGTGGGGAAGGCAGTCAGAAAAGCAAAGACCCAAACTGAGGAAAAGATAGCCAACTCAGTTAAGAAGGGGGATAAAACATTTTATAGGTACATTAGGGAGCATAGAAAGGTTAAGGGAGGGATAGTGAAGATTAATAAAGGAGAGGGGAGGTGGGCAGAGGGAGACGGTGAAAAGGCAGAGATACTGAATGAATACGTTTGCTCAGTATTCACAAAAGAAGAAGAGGAGGAGGAGTTACCTAAACCAAACTATAGAAGCACTCTGGGTAGTGGGGTTGACACCGGTCCATTTATAGAAGAAAGAGTCCTGAAAGAACTCCTAAAAGTCAAAGTGGACAAAGCTTGATGGGATTTACCCAACACTCCTAAAAGAACTAAGGGAGGACCTAATGACACCACTGACCACACTTTTTAATAAATCATGGGAGGATGGGTTGGTACCTGAAGACTGGAGGAGGGCAGATGTGATTCCCCTTCATGAAAGTAAGAGCTAGGCAGAAGCAGAAAACTACAGACCTGTTAGTTTGACCTCAGTGATGGGGAAAATGATGGAATCACTTCTGAAAGAAAGAATTGTTGAATACCTAGAGGCCAGTGGGGAACAGGACCCAAAGCAGCATGGATTCACAGCAGGAAGGTCATGTCAGATGAGTCTAATTGATTTCTTTGACTGGGTGACCAAAGTTATAGACCAGAGAGCGGCTGTGGATATGGCCTACCTAGACTTTAGCAAGGCATTTGACACAGTCCCACACAAAAAATTAATAATCAAGTTAGCCAGCCTGGGAATGGGTCCCACGATGGTAGCCTGTGTAGCAAAATGGCTGCACAACAGGACACTGAATGTAATAGTGAATGGAACACATTCCAAAGAAAGGGGGGTTACTAGTGGAGTACCTCAGGGCTCAGTACTGAGTCCAGTCCTCTTTAACGCCTTTATAGGTGACATTGCAGAGGGTTTGGAAGGAAAGGTATACCTCTTTGCAGATGACACAAAGATCTGTAACAGAGTTGATAAACAAGAGGGGGGTATAAAGGATGAGAAGGGACTTGGCATGGTTGGAGGAATGGTCCGACATATGGCAACTTAGATTCAATGCAAAGAAGTGCAAAGTAATGCACCTGGGAAATAAAAATCCAGGAGAAGAGTACACAATAGCAGGGGAGGTGCTAAGAACAACAATAATGGAAAGGAACCTGGGGTAGTCATATCAGATGACCTGAAGGTGGGTAAGCAATGTGAGAAGTCAGTAAGGAGAGCCAGGGGGATACTGGGATGCATAGGAAGGGGCATCACAAGTAGAAAAAGGGAAGTGGTTATCCCTCTGTACAGACAGTTGGTGAGACCCCATCTGGAGTACTGCATGCAGTTTTGAAGACCTCATCTACGCAAGAACATAGACAGGATGGAAGCAGTCCAGAGGAGTTCAACTAAAATGGTGCAGGGTCTACATCAGGAACCATATGAAGAGAGGCTGAGAGAGCTTAATATGTATACCCTTGATGACAGTAGGGATGTGGGGACATGATAGAAACTTTAAAGTACCTCTAGGGAATCAACAAAGTCCAGGAGGGTAGGATCTTTCAGAAAAAGAGATGTGTAAGAACAAGGGGGCACAATTTAAAGATGGAGGGGGGAACGTCTCAGGGGTAATGTGAGGAAATTTTTTCATGGAGAGAGTGGTGGATGCATGGAACCGCCTTCCTGGAGAGGTTGTGGGGTCTAAAACAGTGGGGGAATTCAAACATGCATGGGACAGACATAAGGCAATTATAGTGGGGGGTTGCAGGAAGTAGGCTGTTGGTTAACTAGAATCTGCAGCTTATCCAATAGGTAGGGAAATGGGCAGACTGGATGGGCCAAGTAGTCCTTATCTTCCATCAAAGTCTATGTTTTTATGTTTCTAAGTAGCCTTGGCCTTGGGTTACAAGGGTAGGGAACAGGGTGGTGATTAGGGTTGTTTCCAAATTTTGCATATGTTGGTCCCGTATGAGGTACCCCACTATTGATGCATGGCCCCATACCTGTAACATAGTCTTGGGTAAAAAAGAGAAGTTGTGGGAGGGGTTGAGAGTTAGGCTTGACTACCCTAACAACACATTTTCAAACTATAGGCAGCATAGTTAGATGTAGAGCTAAGGGGACTTATGTCCATAGCACACGCCTGCTGATTTCAAACTTGCCTGCTACATATAACCTATCTAGGTGGTGTTTAAACACTTCCACTGATGAATTTTCCACCACCTTTTCTGGCAAGCCATTCCACATAGGGATAATCCTCTGGGTATACCACATTTTCTGTGCCAAGTTCTACAATTTTCCCCTTGTAGATGTAATGAATGTGCCCTGGTCTCATGAAGTCTATTTTTGAGTGTTAAGCCTACCTTTGCTCATAGGGCATGGTCAGTAAATGCCTTGAAAAGAGGGCACATGTCTCCTCTTAACCTTCTTTACTCCAGTGTGAACATCTTCATCTCATCCAATCTAGTAGTGTAGTCTTTCACTTCCATCCCTCTAACCACACGTGTGGTCCTTTTTTGTATTTTTTCCAGTTTGGCAATGTCTCCCCTAAGGTATGGTGACCAAAGCTGGGATCCATACTCCAACAGAGGTCTCACTAAATCTCCATAGAGGGGCAGTGGAACCCTACTGTTTCTGTTGGATATATTTTTGATGATGCAGTTTAAGACCCCATTTACTTTCCTAGTAACATTGGTGCAGTGAGTGCCAAAATGAATATCTTTTCAGAGATTAATACCCAGTTCTCTTTCCTCGATTAATGTTTTAAGGTTAATGTTAAATAGCTGATAATTGGCAGTGGTGTTTTTGTTTTTTTGCCCAGACATTTTACTGTACATTTATCAAGATTCAGGTATATTGGGAAGTGTTGCACCATTTGTTAATATGGTCCAATGCCTGCTGTAGTGCAAGACGGTCATTCTGATCTAGTAAGTCAACTCTCAAGCTGCAATCATCCATAAACTGTGTAATCCATACCCTCTCATGATCAAATGATAATGTTGTAACATAGATGTTAAACAGGCAGGGTCCAAGGACTGATCCCTGTCACACCCCGCTGGTCACCTGTGTCCAATCTGACAAGGCATCCCTAATATTTACTATTTGTTTCCTACATGTAAGCCATGAGGTGATTCATGATACTATGTTTTCATGTCTCCCTATTTTTTGTCGATGTTCGATGAGCTGTAGGTGGGGCTAATTTGTCCATTGCCTTTGTAAAATCCAGAAAAAACACATTGACTGACCCCCTAGAATCTAGTCTTTTACTGACCCTATTGTAAAAGTCAAGCATGTATATTTGACAAGACTGACCCCTTCTGAAACTATGCTGAGTACTGTCCTCTAACCCCTTTTCCTGAAGGAAGGAAATAATAAAGTCCTTGATGATTCCCTCTAAAATTTTACATAGCTCACATGTCAGATTACCTGGCCTGTAGTTTAATTGGCTTTTTTGTTTCCCTTCTTATATAGAGGTATCACTACTGCTTTTTTAATCTTTTTTCATGACTCACTGGAACAAGAAAGAATTTGGTCTCTATATGGGTACTGGATTGAGAACCATAACAGAACAATCCAGTAGCAACACTAATCTGCATTAATGTAGTTTTGGTTTTTACAATATTTTAGGGCACTACCGTGCCCCCAGAGCTAGGGTTCAGTAGGCACTTTAATGTTAAACCTCAAATTTAGCACTTTAATAACTTTGCAACTGTTAAATGGATTTGCACAAAATTTTCCATGCGTAGTCTTGTGTGGTAGATGTCTTCACATGGCAAGTTTTGTTACAGTCAGATTGGCAGAGTTCAAGCTGTGTATAGTGCAAAAATGTTAAAATGTGTCTTTTTTGCACTTTTTGTGTCATTGTGCAGTGCCTAGATGGTTTGAAATTTTGGCCTGAAATGTTCAGGATAGGAATGGCTTGACCCACAAAAATGCATTTTGCTGGTTTGCTGAAAAAAAAATAATACTTGGTTGCAAATTTATTTAATGTTTTGTGTTCTAAGCATTCCCAGTACAGTCTTTTAGATAGCTTCCTGGAACAAAAAGGGAATTTGGTCTCACAAAAAAGGATCCTTTTTCATGAGGCGCTAATCCTTTTTTGTGAGAAAAATTTTCTTTTTCACAAGCTGCCTTCTTGTTTTCCCATTTTTTCAAATAAAAAAATGTAAACCCCAGAAAAATGAACACATGTGCAGACACCAACATATCAATCTTGATCATTGGGAGCCTGCTGGCTGCATTCTGCAGTTGTCTGTTGGAATAGTACATTGAAAGATATTATTTTGGTTTTTTTAAATCTTTTTTTGGGACTCACTAACTTCCTTTTTTGGGAGTCTATAGCCATTCTCCGAAAAAGGATTTCATCTGTCGAAAAAGGATTTAAAAAAAAACTAAGTCTGAAATCCTTTTTCATGAGCTCAGTTCCTTTTTCACAATCATGAAAAAGGACTTGAGAAAAATTATCCTATCTTGTGAAAAAGCATTTTAAAAAACAAAGTCCAAAATTATTTTTCACAATTCAAGATCCTTTACCTCAATCACAAAAAAGTATTAGCAAAAAAAATTGTATTTTATGAAAAAGGATTAAAAAAAGCTAAGTCCGACATCCTTTTTTGCAAGCTGGGATTCTTTTTTGTGACCCTGAGGAAGGACTCACGATGAAGGATCCTTTCTCTCAAAAAAGGATAAAAAAATGCCCAAGTCCAAAATCCTCTGGTGTAACAATAGATCCTGTTTTGCCAGAATTAAAAAAAGATGGCAAAAAACAATTTATAGTCACGCAAAAGGATTTTTACCTCCTTTGCAGTGCCAGATCTTGCATTTCTATTGGTGCCCAGTGGTACCCCCCCACCCTGCAATTTTTCCTATTGACTAGGATCATAAAATATATGTCCCTGGTGTCTAGTGGAACCCTCACCCTCTGATCCCTCTATTACTTTTATTTCATATCCCTGTTGGTGGCCAGTGGCACCCTACCCTTCCCTGTCACCATAAAGCTGCAAAAAAGAAAACAGTCCCTTGATATCTTTTTATACATTTTTTTATAACCTGTGAAAAAAGAGTCTATCATTGATCTGATCCATACCCCCACCTGACCTCCCGCTGTGCACCCACCATCATATAAATGTATTTACTTACTTACTACTTACATCACACACACCCCCAACACACCCCTCACTTACTTGGGTGTTCCCTCAGTTAGATCTACTCCAGATCAAGACGCATCTTGATACTGTAACCAGCAACTTCTGTATGAGAAATAAACTAACTGCAGTTCAATGTATTTTGCGACTGCAGTTATCTTACTATGTCAGACAGCAGTCACCAGTTCCAGCAGCAAGACATGTCTTCAATCAGAGAATGAATCTTAACTGTGGCAACATTTCTGGTGAGTGACAGTGTGTTGGGGGTGTAGGGGTGTGGGGTGGTGGGTGCACAGTGGGAAGTCGGGTGGTGGTGAGGGACAGATCAGTGGTGGACTCTTTTTTTACAGGTTGCAAAAAAAAATAAAGACATTGAGGGACTGTTTTCTTATTTGCAGCTTTACAGTGACATGGAAGGGTTGGGGGTGCCACTGGTCACCAACGGGACTATGAAATAAAAGTGATATTTCAATCAGAGGGGGGCCACTATGTACCAGTAACATATTATTTGTAAGATTAAGAGGTTAGAAAGCACTACCAACAGTTCAAGCTGATTCTCTATGGATACAGCACAGATGCACAGTACCAGCGTAGTTCTGGTAGCTGTAACACTCTAGTACTGACATTAAAACAGGAAAGGGGATGCAGCTAGAGATTTGACAGTATGGTGAAACTTGTGTAAGGGGGACCAGAGGTATAGGCAAGCAGGAGAAATGACAGAGGAGTTTGTTGTACAACATTATCTACTAATTTTTCATAATATAATGGCTAAGAAGACAACATTATGGTTATAGCAATTTAAATCTGTTAGAATTGATAGCAGTTTTATCAACTGAAACATGCAATATTACCATTAAAAATTAAGAACATTAGTTTAAAATGTGTGGAATCAAACACTTAATATCAAATGTCTTAAGTGAATCAATATTTTATTTTTTATTATTTGATGTGGGCCAAGAAGAAGTCAATTGCTTCTCTTTGGTAAGTGGGGCTTGTTAAATGTAACAATATGTGGAACAACGTAATATTAATAATGAGTGTAATAATTATAGTGGATATTATGGAGGCATAACATTTAACTAATGTTGTCTCATGCAGTTGAAAGGTTCAATGTTGTAAAACAATTTACTAGACACCAGGCCAATTAACTATACATAAATGGGGACTGGGGCACAGTTGGAGGGTGGGAGGTATCACTGAACACCAACTGAAATATAACAAAATATATATGGAAATTGGAGGGTGGAGGTGCCAATAGACGACAGGGATTTTCACTTAAAATTAGTGAGAACAGGATGCAAATGTAGAGTGGGGAGGGAGTACAATCCATACCAGGGAATAGAGAAGTTTCAATTAGAAAAGTAAGATCCGACACAATCATGTATGCATTGGAGTGCAGGGTCCAAAGGACCCTGCGCTCTCACAGCAAAATAAGGACATGATTATATTATCTCAAAAGGTAAAGAAATAAATTGCAAAAAAACTTTGTTAATGCACTCGTTAGGGTCAAAGTGACAAAAATTGGAGAATGTTATGTTATGGTTTACAATCCTAACACCCCACTCCAAGCAGAACATCAGGTCTGGGGTGTGCCTTGGGGTACTCAAGCCTAACACTTATAAATTATATTATAAAATATTATATTACACACTAATTATATTAAATTATTACTATACATTTTGAGTAAGCAATACCACACAGCTGGGTGAGCAGCAACCCTAAATTGCTGCATGCCCTATGTGGGCTGTGAGGTATGAGGTGCAGCTGAGTGCCTTCAACCACCTGGGAAGTGCAATATAAAATTCCCAAATGATCACATTGTAAATTATGAGTAAGCAATAACACAAGAGAGAGTGTATGGTAATGCTAAATGAATGCACATCCTAGGTGGACTGTCAGGCAAAGATGCAGTGAGTGCCATCGACCACCTGGGAAGTTTGGATGTCTTCACTGAGGTGCCCACATGGATGATTGCAAGCAGGTGCCAAGTGCGTCCAACCACCTTGCACGTGTATCAATGACTACAGAAGTGCTGGACCATGATTATGGATGTCTCTTGTGTCATCTGGAAAGAGTTGGATTTTGTTTGTCTTATCTGATGATGGATGTCTATAATTGCTAGTGTTGCCTTGCCTACCTTTAGCTGCTGGGGGGATGAGGAGTTAGGGTTTAAAACCCTAACATCTCATTTCCATGCTTTTGTTGCTTTAATAGCAACCCTAACTGATGCATTAGCCGAGTTTTTTTGCAAAGAAGTTCCTTACTTTTTGAAATAATTTTATTTATTTTATTTATTTGGAATATGTTTCACCAGGAAAGATAACATGAGCTGTAAACAGCTCATTTCCAGGGCTACAAAGTTGGGAGAACAAACAATAACATAGCAATACAGGAGCAATACAAGCACTATTATCAAAACATAACAGTGTGGTAACAGTACAGAGCGGAATGACCCAGACCAACCAGTCAGGGAGCAAGCCATGTTTGGATATAACAGACATTGTAGCAGCCAAAATATAAGGTAAACCAGAAGGGTATAGGTTAGAATAGGCAGACACAGTTGAAGTGCTATGGAGATTAGGCTGAACATATGATAAGTGCTGAAGTAGGTCTTTCGAAGGCCTGGTTTTAGGCAAAAATTGGGGAAAATAGGGAGGACAAGGGGAGGAAAGAGGTAGGGATGGGTGGCTGCCTAGATCAATTCACCTTCAGTATGCTGAGAACCCTGCAAGTGGATCAGGACCTGGCAGAAAGTGAGGGGGGCAGGTAGAGAAGCAGGGGTGGGAGGATAATAGCGTAATAAAGGGATGAGGAGGAGGAGGGGGGGATTGGGCATGGAAGGACTAGAAAGTGGGGGGGAAAAGGAAGAGGGACCTGCTCTTCCTCTTGTGGATGGAGACCTCTGACTTGGTGGTGGAACAACTGGGATGGCTGGATCACCACACTATAAGGTTCAATTTTCAGGCTCCCCATAGGCCTGTCCCTGTGGAGATGGTCCCTTTGAGGGGAGTGACCTCAGATGGCCTACTGGAAGAGCTGGACCTATCGGAATTACTAGATGCAACTGAAAGTCCAGAGAACCTGCTACAAGCTTATGATAGAGCTGTGGCAGGGGCTCTGGATGTCATATCTCCTATCTGGGTTCGTCCTCTCATCCTTCACCCTTGGTCCCCTTGGTTTGATGGGACCTTGAGGGAATTGAGGCAAATAGGATGAAAGTTGGAGTAGTGTTGGTGGAAATCATGCCAAGATGCCAACAGACCTAAACTGATAGACCATTATAGGGGCTATTAATAGGCAATCACTCACAAGAAGGCAGAGTACCTGTCCAGGGAGATTGCCGCAGCTCAGAATCGACCAGCTCAGCACTTTCAAACTGTGGACAGACTACTCAATCCAGCCTGTCAGTAAGTTCAAAGAGCGTTATCACAAGAAAAGCGTTAGGAGTTTGCTTGCTTCTTTGCTGATAAGGTTGCCGACATCAGGTCCGAGATCCTATCAGCCCTTTCTTTACGGGGTAGCAGTAGTCAGTGAGAGGTTGCTGCTCCTCTGTGTAGCTGGTCACACTTTGACTGGCTGGAGATTGTGGTTGTCATGCAGACTGTCAGGAGTTCGCTGCTGACTTGCTGTAGTTTGGAACAGGCCCGACGCGCCTCTTAATGGGGTGTGTTGATGTCATCGGCATGGTCCTAGCAGAGATAGTTTGGAGTTCGTTAGATTCAGGTGAGTTTCTGGACTCCCTCAAGGAGATGGTGGTGAAACCCCTCCTTAAAAAAAACTCTCTCTACCTAGACTGCCCCGTTAACTACAGACCTATCTCTAATTGGACTAACCACCTCTTTGTGGGGAAGGTTATTGAGAAGGTGGTTGTGCTCCAAGTGGAGAATCATCTTACCATCCATGATATCTATGATCCTCTCCAGTCCAGATTTCAGAAGAGGCACAGCACTGAAACTGCCCTTGATAGGGTCCTCAATGACCTCCTGGTGATAAGAGATCGGAAGAGCCATTCCATCTTGATTCTTTTTGATCTCTCAGCAGCTTTTGACACCATGGACCATGACTGTTACTGGAGCAGCTGCAATTCATCTGTGGCCTGTCTGGGACAGTCCCCAGCTGGTTTCATTCTTTCCTTACTGGCAGATCCCAGAGGGTGGTGTCGGGGATTTTTTCTTCTGACTCATTCTCTCTGCCATGTGGGGTACTGCAGGACTCTGTGCTGTCCCCCATGGTGTTTGCAGTGTACACACTGCCACTGTGGGACATTGTAAGGAGGTATGGGATGAGGTTTCACTGCTATGCAGATGATACCCAGCTATACCTGTCCATTGTGCCCAATCAGGATAATGTGGTCTCGGTGGTTAACAACTGCCTCACTGAGATACAGGACTGGATGAATGCCAGCTGGTTGAAGTTGAATCCTGACAAGACTGAGGTGTTGGTGATGGATCCGGGTCACAGGACAGAGAGGCTGGTGGTCAGCCATCCCCCCCAGGCTTTGGCTCAGTGGAAGTCAGCTGCTGACCTTTGAATGGGAGCGGAATCTGGGGGCACTATTTGATGACAAGCTTACACTTCACCCACAGGTGTCAGCCATCATCAAGTCTTCCTTTTACCTTCTTAGGAATGTTGCCCAAATTAAGCACCTTGTTCCATCTGATGACCTTCTGACACTGACCCATGCCTTTGTGACCTCTCACCTTGACTATTGTAACTCCCTGTACCTAGGGCTTCTGGGGTTGATATCCATTGCTTGCAGCTGGTGCAGAATGCAGCTGCCAGGTTGTTGTCTAGGCTCTCTCAGTCCAGTCATATTACACCTGTGTTGTGCGAACTGATCTGGCTGCCAATTCAGTGGTGGATCACCTTCAAGGTCAGCTTGCTGACCTACAATGCCCTATGTGGACAGAGTCTGAGTTACCTACAAGAGCATCTGTTTCCTTACTGCCCCTTCTGACTGCTCCACTCTGCTGACAAGGGATTGCTAGAGGTTCCCAGGGTGCAGATGAAGTCATCTGGGTTGTGGGCATTCGTGTTTGTGGCCCATACTCAGTAAAATTCTCTACCTCTTTGGATACAATAGTGCCTGATGGAGGAGAGTTTTAAGGCTGCACTAAAACATTTTTTGTTTGAACTGGCCTTCTGTGAGCATATTTAAGAATCATATTGTGTTGTGATGATGGATGTTTTCATCTGAATATTTATGTATTTATTGTTAGGGCACTGTGATCTTTGGAATAGTGCCTTTTTATAAATAAAGTTGGTTGGATTGGATTGGAAGAGAGATCCAGTCTAAGGGGATATAAACCCCTAATGTAAACCCCTTCAGGATGCAATGAATCCTGCAAGGGGATTAAGATTTGGGAATGGGAAGAGAGGATGAGGGGAGATGAGAGATGGCAAGGACTTGCACCCCTTCAGGATGTGGAAAACCCTGCAAGGGGGGCCAGGAGACAGGCAGAAGGAAACAAGGAGAAAGGGGGCAGGAATGGGAGAGAGGTGGAGTACAAATTGGGATCCTGGGATGAGTGTCAGGGATATAGTAGTGGAAAGAGAGAGAGAGAGGAGTAGGATATAGGCATAAAGTGTGGTGGGGGTCAAAAAGGTGGGCTAGGAACAGGTGTAGTTAGGGGAAAGGAGTTAAATAGGGCCAAAGGAAGGAGATGCTTGGGGGGAAGGTAAAGGAAGGGCTAAGGACAAGTGCAATTAGGGGAATAGAAGTTATGAAGGGCTAAAGAGATAAAGGGGATGAGGATGAGAATGAGGATGAAGAGAGATGGATAGGAGATGGCAGGGAGTTTCAAAGCTTAGGGAAGCAGTAGTAGAATGTTACCTTTCCAGTGGAGGTGGAGCAATGAGGAATAGATAGAGTGTGAATGTCAGTGGTTCTAAAGTTGTGAGAGGAGGGAGTGGGAGAAGAGAGAGAGGCAGAGAGTTGGGGGGAAGTCCCAAACCAGTATTTGGATGTGATCTTGGCACAGTGGGGGAGATGCCTGCATCCCAGGGAGCGGAATGCTAATGAGCGGTATAAGCAACAGTGATGAGTGCGGAAGGGGGCAACAAAAGCAAATATGTCACAATAATAAAAAATAGGGAGTATCATTTTCTAAACAAGATCATGCCAAACTGGTAGTGGTAAGGAACTGTGGTTCCTGTAAAGGGCACCATGGTTGGGACGCAGTTTTTTCAGGATGGCGTCAAAATGTACAGAAAAGTTAAGGTGTTGGTCCAACTAAACACCCAGGTATTTAAAGAGGAGGTATCCTATAGAGTAGTCCAGTCAAGGGTGTGGAAGGAGGGGAGTATAAAAGTATAATCCTATCCTTTTTTGCCTTTGTTGTCAACCTGTGGCAAGTCATATTTCTCTACATTTGAAGAGTGTATCATTATGAAGCAGTGGCTTGGAGCTCTTTCTTGTGCTTCAGATTGGATACTACAGGCTAGGGGTGAGGGGTGAGCTTTAGGGTTGTCAACTCCCAAGGAAGACCTCACCGCTGATTTTCCAAGACTCCGGAAACCCAAAACTGTAATGCTTTTTTCTTTTGCTGCTTGGAGGGGTGGTGGTGAGGCTGATCAGTTGGTATATATACCCTTCCCTCCATTATCTCTTTCAACTACAGCAATGAGCAAGCAATAATGAGCAAATTACATTTGTAACTGATCTGTGAATAGTTAATAGTTATGGGATGCACACTTCACCCTATACATACTCTTTTAGCAAATATCAGTACATTATTGTAAAGTTTTCTGACCATTTTTATTGGATTAAGTTCATATTTCTAATTTATTTGTTAACAATGAATTTTCCAACATCAGGTTGGCCTAGTACTTGCTCACCTCTACTCCCCCCCCCCTTGGCTTTATGCCATTTAGTGCCTGAATGTGTTGGCAAGTACAGTCAGTGAAGATGGAGGGGCAACAATTAAATTATAATATAAAACTGACGGAGAGACCTTCTTTACACTTACACATGAATTGCAATTGTATAACTGATGGCAGACATGTGACCTAATATTGTCAGACTTTAATGTCAGAAACTGTAGTTCTGCTGTGCAAAGATGAGGTTGTTGGTGTGGGAAGATGTCCAATGAGATTTAAGCATAAGGGATACTTTTTTGCATCCCCCATTTTCCCCACACAAAGTCTCAAAACTTACCTAAGGTTGTTGTGCAATTTTTTTAATTTATGAGGGAGTGAGGTAGTTCTCCTACAGGAAAGTCACCCCATCATCTTCCCTATGGAGGTGATCAAGTAGTTTTCTTCTCTTAATAGGGAAATGGATCCCTTTAACATTCCATGATAAGAATTTAGTTAGTATGTCATTAGTATACTTGACTTTAGAAGGAACAAGATGATTGCAGGAGGTACTGACTTTCCAAGTATAGCACCAGACTAAATAAAAATGGTGAGCCATATGGGTTCCAACAAAACTATGATGGGCCATGGACCCTAGACCACCTAAATAGATTGGCCATGAGGTCAGACTGCCCAAAAGGGAAACTATAGTGCAATGTAATACTTCTATAAACTATCCATTACAAGAAATGTTAGTCCACGTAAGCAAGATATAATGTGGGAATATTCTAAAAAGCAAGGTCAGAGAAGTCATACCTCTGTGTTGAAGTTGTGTGCCTCTGGTGAGAGGTGGTTGATTTAAATGAAACATGATTACTAAACTGTACTTATGTTATTTTTACTTGTGTGGTGTGGGATGTGGTAAATGGTACCTTCCCAACTGCACTACTCTCCTTGCCTTAGGGTATTCAGGATTTGTGGGAAACTGGTGGGCTTGGTCTGTCAAGCATTTCCCTCAGTGTTATCCCTACTATTACTTGCACTCAGTTGCACTTTTAAATGTACAGCCTTACTTTTACTGTAATTGGCTCCTGGCTATAGAAGGAGCTCTTTTAGACCTTGAAACAACAGTATTTGGGCACCAGAGGGGAATGAGAAACCAGAAGTAAGATGCGCAGTGACTTTCGGTTTTCGTGCTGTTTCAGGGCCAGGCTAGTGAGTGGGGAGAGCGTGCATGGGGCCGCATGCAGAGACATGGTAGACACTTGGAACAGGGCCCACATATCTGCTAGCTGTCTTAGAGAACAACCAGAAGTAAGTAAAACAAACTACTCTGTTGATATAATATAAGTTAACCAGTGAAAAGACCAAACCAGGCAACTACTGCTATTCTTGTCAAATGTATGCAAGGGGGAAACAGACTCCTGATTTTGTATGTGATAGATGTTTGTTAGTTCAGGCATTACAGGAGTAAATAATACAACTCCAGACTAAACAATTACCTCAGATATAGAGGATGCAGAACAATGTATTGACCAAATGGTATCATTTCTAGAACCTAATAAGTCATCCATTCCTATGGATGAAAATGCAAAGCCAACTACTATACAAGATCTTCTTAATGAAGCCCCAGACAACTATCCCCAAAGTTAAAACCAAAAGGAGGGAAGGTCAGATAGTTAACAGTGCCCCAGTTCTTCCCTTACAAAACAGATCTGAGGCATTAATCTTGGCACATGATGTCTTATCCAATAATGCTCATTTTCATAATTTCAAGCCCAAGATGGATATGGCTCATAACTCTACCAGAATTACCCCCACCTTAAAACCTTCTCCCCAAACATACCCCAGTCTTACAGAATAGGTAGTGGAACCTACCATTAATCCCCCTGATCCTCAGAAACTACTCCATGATGAAAGTCAAATTTTTGAGCCCAGCACTAAACACATTTATGTGCCGGGAGATTCCATCATTAAATATATTGACAGAGCAGTCTGCAATCCTGGCAAAATATACTGCACATGCTCCAGCTACAGGGGGGCAGGGTATCAGAAATGACATCTATGGTAAAAGGGATACTAACTAATGCAGGGGATAACTCATTAATGGTTATACACACAGGCACCAGTGATAATACCATGACCACTCTTGACCAACTTAAACAGGATTATGTAGCACTTAACAACATCCTGGTAGAGTTGGGATGTAGTGTCTGCTTCTCTGAAATACTGTCAGTTCCTAGAGCCATGGACTAGCTCATGAATAAAATCAAAGCCCTGAATGAATGGCTCAGGAAATGGTGCTACAGGCAAAAAATTATATGCCTAACACACTGGGAAGAATTCAATGATAAACCATCCCTATTTTGTTGGGATGGCCTGCATCTGAGCAGGAGGGGGAGTATAATGCTAGAAAGAAAAATATCTGTGTATATTAACAGTCGTTTAAACTAACATCAAAGATGAGGAATGGGACTACTCCCAAGTCTCTGACTACAAGAAATCCATTAAAAATCAGAAAACATGCAACATCTTATCGCTTAATGCCAGATCATTCAGTGTTATTAAGATGGCTGAATTAGAAAGTAAGATTCACACATTAAATCTGGGAATAACAGCTACTGTATAACTGAGACCTGGACGAACTTAGACTCTCTGTAGTTAAGAGAGATACCAGCTTTCAAGTTCTACTCCAAAAATCAAACTAATAGGAAGGAGGGGGGTCTTCCTGTATGTCAGGAATGACATCACCTCTTTTGGAGTCCCATACATCACCCAGACAGAAAGTATATGGATTAACATTCAATTTAGAGGTCAACCCCAGATCCTTGCAGGCACATGTTATCGACCACCATCTGTTGATTTAGAATACACAAACTCTTTAACCAATGAAATATTACATTTAGCAAACAAAGGCAATGTTCTCATCCTGGGTGATTTTAACATGCCTACAATAGACTGGTGCTCCTTAATAGGTAGCACACAACTTGAGAAGATCCTTCTATCATCCATTATTGATTTAGGCCATGTACAAATCATAAGGGAAATCACTAGAGGATTCAATATACTAGACCTTGCAATAATTAACATGGAGAACAAAATCTCCCATCTCTCCATCATCATCATCATCATCATTCTTTATTTATAAAAAGGCACCTTTCTAAAACCAAGGTGCCTGTGCAACAACAATTAAAACACATCAATAGATAAATAATACAAAAAATGACAAATTATAAATATTATAAATACAGCAGTGGCAGAACAGAAAATGATAGGCTAAAATGATATATTTTCAAGGCAACTTTAAAACTTTGGACGGTCAGGCAGTCTCACACCTGACAAGGTAGAGAATTCCACAGGGTTGGGGCCATAAAACTAAATGACCATACAAGATCCCTTGGGAAACAGTGACCATGTGACTATCCTCCTAAAAATATCATATGATTACCATCCTGCCACCAACCAAATGCAGCTAAAACACTATGAAAGAGCTAATTTTGAAGAAATAAATAACCATTTAAACAACATCCAGTGGGAAAGTATTCTACAGTCCCTTCAGCTTGAGGAAGCCTGGAATTACCTAAAAACAATAATTCTTGAACTGGAAGATATACATGTTCTTACAAAAAATAAATATAATAATAAAGGAAAAATCCTACTATGGTTCAATAATGCCATACACAAACAAACAAAACATAAGAAAAAACTATTTGCATCATTAAAGAAATGTCCTTATATTCAAAAAGAGGAAGCCCTAAATCTATATAAGGTAGCAGTTAAGAAACTAAAAATATTAGTTCTAGCAGCCAAAGGAAACCTCGAATTTAAAATAGCCTACACAAAAGACTGCCACAAGTCCCTATTCTCCTATCTTAACGAAAAAAAGGGAATAATAGGTTAATAGGCCCACTAACCATAAATGGCTCCTTAATTACATGTGATAAAGAAACTGCGGATGCTTTTAACAACTATTTCTGCTCAGTTTTTTCAAAAAAATATGCACAGAAACCCCCCATTGACCTTATTAGTAAATCCACTGATTATGCAATCACTACAACCGATACTAATAACGTATTAAAAACACAAAAATAAAATACCAGTCCAGGTCCTGATAAACTAAACCCAAAATGATTAATAGCAACAGACGATGTATTAACGCTCCCACTAACTATTATTCAGTCAATTCCACTTGTGTGCACAAGGTCGGGACCTGCTTATTTTGTGCACACAACTGAAAATGCAGTAAACCAAAAATGGCATTTTACTAACGTGTCTGATATGCGGTTGTGATAAAATCATGTAAAATCATGTAAGCTCCCTAGTAAACACTGTAGAACACCTTAGAAACACTTTACTTAGTTAAAATTTGTAAGAATATTGTAAGAAGTACTGTAGTACCATAAGATATGTTGTTTAACTCTGACAGAAGTGTTGACACTTACAGAACTGCTGACAAAAGTGTTCATTCCTGAGCAGTGTACACATGAGAAACTATGAAACAGAATGGCTAAAACCACTAAAATCACTGTCATAAAGCGCGGACTGAAGTTTTTGTTCACATTATAAAACAATGCGAAATGAAAAAAAAAAAAGTTCACCTGTGTACGTTACCACTAGATGTCCAGTCACAGTCCCGATGTGCTATAAAAATCAATGCTTGTCTCACTGTTTATTTAGTTAGTGATTCCAGCCTGGGGCTGTGACTCAACAATCCGACAGGGCACTGTGGATTGTGAGCTTTCAACCCCCCCGACTCTTCTATTTGCATCCGAGAGTGATTAACCAGGTGATTAATACAACATTGTTGAAGCAGACAGCTCAGAGCCTTACAAAAGCAGGCATCTAATTGTGGTCAGCTGCAATTACACCTCTTACAAATGCAGCTACTGACAGCTAAATGGTGTCAGAATTGTGCACTCAACCGAAAGCCTGAGTGTACACAACCGATTTTTTTAAAATTAGACACATAGAAACTGAATTGGGACCAGCAGAATGTGAGCACACAACCAAAATGTGCACACATCCAAATTGCACACAAGTGGAATCGACTGTATTTAACAAATCTTTATGTGAATCTACTGTCCCTTCTGATTGGCTTACAGCATCTGTTATACCTATTTTTTAAAAGGTAATCATTCAAAAATGGAAAACTACCACCCTATCAGCCTCACATCAATTCCGTGTAAACTCATGGAGAAAATAGTTAAATCTTTAATTGAAACAGAAATGCAATCTTTGAACATCCTTGACCTTTCCCAACATGGGTTTAAGCAGGACCACTCATGTACAACCAAACTTTTCTCATTTTATAACCACACAAGTCAAGGTCTGGATTCCAGCACTCCAATGGATTTTATTCTATTGGATTACAGCAAGGATTATGACAAAGTATCACATGCCAAACTAATAAATAAACTATTCCAAATGGGATTCTATTCTAATGTGGTCAAATGGGTTGACAGATGGCTAAGGAGAAGATCCCAGAGAATAAAAAAAAAATGGAATTCTGTCAGATGTTGGGAAAGTAACCAGCGGTGTCCCCCAGGACTCAGTCCTGGGGCCCACACTTTTCAACATTTTCATCAGTGATATGAAAATCAGTCCCAGTAACATATTATCCAAATTCACAGACAACACTAAGTTGGGGGGAAAGGTTGACTGCTCTTCTAACATGAGTGGACTTAAAGCCGATCTCATTACTATTGAACACTGGGCTCATATTAATGACATGCATTTCAACACAAAAAAAATGTACTGTTTTGTATCTGGGGAAGAATAATCCCTATCAGAAATATACCTTAAACAAAACCACCTTAAAAACATCTGACTGTGAGAAAGACTTAGGTATTACAGTAAACAACAAGCTGTCCCCAACTGACCACTGTATTAAGGTAACAAATCTTTCCAACACACTCCTCAGATGGATTAACTGTACATTCATCTCCAAAACTGAAGAATGAATCATTTCATTATACAGATCACACATCAGACTATATTCAGACTATGGCTCACCCTTGTGGAGCCCATACTTACCTAAAGACATCAACAGGATTGAGCAAATACAGCGTAGGGTGACTAGGATGGTCCCTCATTTGACTTTCATCAACTACAATGAAAGACTTGAAAGGACCGGACTCCACTCTTTAGAATTAAGAAGAAGCAGAGGTGACCTCCTTCTACTATTTAAATTCTTACAATCACCCACATTAATGCAACAATGTGATATAACCTTTGCAGAAAGAAAAATAGTACCAAGGCTACATAATAAGCAACTTGACATTGGCAAAGCCAAGACCAACAACAGACTAAGCTTTTACACCATCAGAGCCCCAAGACTGTGGAATAGGCTTCCCCAAGAACTACTGGACTGTAACAATTTTAATACATTCAAAAAATAGATACCTGATTCCTATACAACACCATCTAGAATCAATGACCTACAACTGTGGGGACAATCCCAATGGGCCAAGGACTACTTTTGTCCTTTCTTACCAAGTTACAATAAGTGAAGAAAAGAATAGCTAAAATAACAATAACATACACTGTATATAAAACATTAAACATCTGATGAAGCTAGGAAGGTAAAAGCTATACAAGCATAGAGTCCTCAAAATGCCTGTCTCACTGACCCATGGCAAACACTGTGAGGTGTCACACTAGTGGTACAGCAAGCACAGTACAAAGGGAGAAAAATACAGCATTCAGGAAGTATAAGGAAACACAGAAGGAGCAGGACAGAGAAATGTACCAGTTAAAGCAGAAGGAAGTGGGGAAGGCAATCAGAATAGCAAAGGCCCAAACCGAGGAAAAGATAGCAAACTTGGTTAAGAAGGGAATACGACCTTTTATAGGTAATTTAGGGAGCAAAGAAAGTCTAAGGCAGGGATACTGAGGCTGAATAAAGAGGAAGGTGGTTGGGCAGAGAGTGACAGTGAAAAAGCAGGGATACTGAATGGATACTTCTGCTCAGTATTCACAATGGAAAAGCAGGAGGAGATAACTAATCCAGTCAATAGAAGCACTCTGGATGGGGGGTGATGTTAGTCCTTTCACAGTAGAAAGGGTTCAGAAAGAACTCTTAAAACTGAAGGTGGATAAAGCAATGGGGCCTGATGGGTTCACCCCAGAATTCTAAATGAATAAGGGAAGAACTAGTAACACCACTGACTACCCTTTTTAATAAATCATGGGAAGATGGTGTGGCACCTGAGGACTGGAGGAGGGTGGATATGATTCCCCTTCACAAAAGTGGGAGCAAGACTGAGGCAGGAAACTACAGACCTGCCAGTTTGACCTCAGTGGTAGGGAAAATGATGGACTCACTTCTGAAGGAAAGAATTGTTGAGTACCTAGAGGCAAGTGAGGCACAGGATCCAAGGCAGCATGGATTGACAGCAAGAAGGTCATGTCAGACAAATCTAATTGATTTGCTTGACCGGGTGACCAAAGTAGTAGACCAAGGAGGGGTTGTGGACATGGCCTACCTAGACTTTAGCAAGGCATTTGACAAAGTCCTGCACAAAAGATTAATAAACAAATTAACTAGCCTGGGAGTGGGTCCCAGGGTGGTAGCTAGTGTAAAACACTGGCTGGACAACAGGACACAGTGAGTAATAGCAAATGGAGTCCACAGTGAAGAAAGGGGGGTTACTAGTGGGGTACCGCAGGGTTCAGTACTGGGGCCAGTCCTTTTTAATGTCTTTATAAGTGACATTTCAGAGGGACTGGAAGGGAAAATATGTCTCTTTGCAAATGACACAAAGATCTACAACAGGGTTGATATGCAATGTGGGGTGGAAAGGATAAAAAGGGACTTGGTAAGATTGGAGGAATGGTCAAATGTATGGCAGCTTAGATTCAAAGCAATGAAGTGTAAAGTAATTCACCAGGGAAACTAAAACCCAGGGAAAAGTACACAATGGGGGGGGGTTAGGTACTGACAACAACAAAAATGGAAAGGAACCTGGGGGTAGTCATATCAGATGACCTAAAAGTGGGCCAGTAATGTGAGAAGGCAGTAAGGAGGGCTGGGGGGATGCTGGTATGCACAGGGAGCAACATCACCAGTAGAAAACAGAAAATTGTTGGCCCTCTGTACTGACAGTTGGTAAGACCACATCTGGAGTACTGTGTACAGTTCTGGAGACCCCATCTCCACAAAGACATAGACAGGGTTTCTAGTACATGAGAGGGATGCATACCACCCATGAGTCTGTAGTGTTGGCATGCGCCATTCATGTATGCCAAAGCAGGAGATATGCTTGAAATCTCCATGGAACTTTCACAGCTAAGGTAGTAAATTTGAAGACTCCACTGGTGGTGTCAACCTTTATGGAAGCTGGTTAAAGGAACAATGTGCCACAGACAAGCTATGGTGATATCCTGGTTCCCTTACATGACTCCAAGCATCATATTGTCATATACACAGACAGGGTGGAGGCTGTCCAGAGGAGGGCAACCACAATGGTGCAGAGTCTGCACCAGAAGACATATGAAGAAAGACTAAAGGAGCTTAAGATGTATAGCCTCAAGGAAAGGAGTGAGCGAGGCACATTATAGAAACTTTCAAATACCTCGAGGGAATCAACAAAGTCTATGAGGGTAGCATCTTTCAGAAAAAAGTGTTGTGCAAGAACAAGGAAGCACAATTTAAAGATAGAGTGGGGATGGCTCAGAGGTAATGTGAATAAGTATTTATTCACAGAGAGGGTTGGTAGATGCATGGAACAGCTTTTCTGAGGAGGTCATAGAGTCAAAAACAGTGGGGGAATTCAAGAGTGCATGGGACAGACATAAGGCAATTCTAGTGGTGGGTAGGAGGAAGTAGGCTGTTTGTTAACTATGCTCTGCAGCTTATCCATTAGTTAGGGAAATGGGCAGACTAGGTGGGCCAAGCAGTCCTTATCTGCCATCAAATTCTGTGTTTCTATGTTTCTAGTACATGAGAGGGATGCATGCCACCCATGAGCCTGTAGTGTTGGTATGCACCCGTTCATGTATGCCAAAGCAGGAGATATGCTTGAAATCTCCATGGAACTTTCACAGCTAAGGTAGTAAATTTGAAGACTCCACTGGTGTCGACCTTTATGGAAGCTCGTTAAAGTAACAATGTGCCACAGACAAGCTATTGTGATATCCTAGTTCCCTTACATGACTCTAAGCATCATATTGTCATGCTACATAAAGCCAAACATGTCAGTGAACCCTAATGACAGCTGCTCCTTGTCTGGGGAGAGGGAGCTTCTCATGGAAGGAAGGGTGAGGCATTCCAACCAGATCAGGGGGTGATGGGGAAACCTAACAGACAGGATGTCTCTCTCTAGTAAAGGAGCTCCCTGTTTAGATCTGAGGCACAACATGGCACACTTTCATCATTCAATTAAAGCCCCAATTTCAAATGTTGAGGTATTAAAGTCCAATGGGGGGGGGTAAGTGGATGAGAATAAAGCAGAAAAATGTTCAAATACTGTGAAACTGAATGGTACTGTCTGAGGAGGAGTGGCGTGAAAATTAGGTTATTCTTTCTCTCTCTCTCTCTCTTTCCACCTAAGTGACCCATTAAGTGAGCAATCTAGGATAGTTCCCATTCAATCCCACCCCTATCCACATCCCAATGTTTAATGGAAATATGTTGTTTCTGTACCTTGTGATTAGTGGTGGGCAAAGTCCCTAAACTTCGCTACATGGAGTACTTTGCATATAACGCAGAATTCGCCTATTACTCTGTAGTGTAAAGCATATAACTTCGCCTTTGTGTCTTAATGCAAAGTTCCATTGGTTTCAATGAACTTCGAATTAACTTCACCTTTTATATTGCTTCACCTCAATTTTAAAGTGAAGCTCCATTGATCTGAATGGACTATGTGTTAACTTCACCTTGTTATTGCTCTTTAAGGTAAATTTGGCAGTGATTGATGAGATGGTAGGTCACATCGGTCTATATTGTCTTGCACAGCCTCAGTTCATTGTAGTGTGTGTAGCGGAATGCTTAAGACAGTTTGATCTCAGAGCTTTGAGATTCAGACCCTCTAAAAGCCTTTAAAAATGCCTTTTTGCCATTGATTGTTGTAAACCCTTATGTTGTTATATCATTCAGCATTTATTGATTTTTTGTGAATATTGAATGTTAATTTCATTGATTCAGTCTCTGTACTGGCAGACGCTAGAAGTATGCATCGAGGAGGGGGGGTCTCTGTGGTGAAGGGAGATTCACAGTGAGAAAGGCAGTCTTTCTAACTGTTGTTGGGTATCTAGTGTGTTAGTATTTGTGTGTTCATGTACACACAGTAATACTTTCAGTAATTTGTGATCATTTTTGCTGTTTCCTGTGGTGCAGTGCATTTTTCAGTCGGTTTAAAAGATTTGGTTATAGAGTGTTCTGAACTATTACAGTTTCTGTGTATTACCTGTAGTGAGTGTGTGTATATGTGTGTGTGTGTGCGTGTATGTGTGTGTGCATGCCATCAACTCAGACACATTTTATTGTGCCACACCATAATCGCAGCACTCTGAGTCTCTTATCTGTCTGCAGTATTTTTTACTGCTTCATTCTGTCTGCTTAGTGGATGGTACTGCAGCTGCATCCCCCCCCCCCAATAAAGGTATTATTTTTCCAGTTTGGGATTTATGTGACCACTGGTTATGGTGTTGCTGTGCCTGTGTGGCTGCATCTCTTGAGTACGCAATCTAGATCTGTCTGTGCGTCTGCATCTGTTTAGGGCCCAGTATCCATCTGTAAGCCACAGTTGTTTTTTTGGCTTCCCATCCACCCCAAAGTTCAGAAATCTAAATTTGTTATTAATTTTGTGTGCAATCCAAAAAAATGCCTGCAAAGAGATGTGCATGCAAAGATGTTTCTGGCATGGCACTGCTGCCAGTGGCTAGAGTGGTCATAACTGAGGTAGTACGCAGCATAAGGGCATAGTTGATGGCAGTAAAGGGATTTCTCCGACTATGTTTTTCACAGGGCAATCAGTTGCTTCAACGATGGTTTGGAGATGCTGTTTTCTCTGTCTCTGCTGCTGGTGGTAGTGAAATTGCTGATGGCATTATTACTGGCCCAAGTTCAACCCATGACAAGTTAACAGGTTGCCAAAATATGGTGGCATCTAAAGACATGAGTCAGAGTGTAGTTGATATCACACTCCCTATCCCCATCCCCACAGTATTTGAACATGATTCTAATCCTGATGATGACACACAGTCACAATCTCATGTTTCCACTGATGTTGAGGTTATTCTTGGGCCATCCAAAGATCAAAATGTTGAAGAGAAATAGTGGATGATCATACAGCTGTGGTTGGAACATATTATCTACAGGACAGCATCCAAGCTGAAATTGTGGATGCGGATGATGATTATGATGATTTCAGTGACCCCAACTGGGAACTGGAGAAAAAAAAAGTAAAGGTAACTGTGTGTAAACAGTCTGGTAGTAAATCACCCCCTCCTCAAAGTTGTGATGTAGCTGTGTCTGTTGATGATGATGAGCCGGTAATAGTCATAGATTGTGATGGTCAGGTAGAATGCATTTGCACCCAACAACAGAAATCATGTAGTACACCCCCATTTCAGTCTATAAAAAACTGTAGTCGAATATGCAGCATCAGGGACATGTGAAAAGTAGGGCATCAAAATCCCGCATTTGGGATTTTCTTTGTACAAGATGCAAGTGATGAAAGAGTGGAAAGCTGCCAGCTCTGCCGAGCATGTGTGAGGCATTGTAAAAAGGGTAGCCAACTGGGCACTGGGGACCAGCATACACATCAGAAGAGCAGGCACATGGCACTGTGGACTCGGCACCAGAGGGGAGCTGATACCATAGTGGGGCATTCATCCTTATCCACCTTACTGAGCATGGTAATCCCTCCCTTGACTGTAAGAAGCCCAAGTAGCCATGTCTGCAGTAGTGGTGAAATAACACCTAAGGATTATTAAAGGCATGAGGAGGAGGATTATTTTGAATTGTCACGTAGTGGTCAGAGTAGCAGTGGCAGTGGTCTATGCAGTATTTCTAGTCCAACATCAACCCCGTGTTAAAACAGGGAAAATAACATCATTTGTTAACTTGTCCCCTGTGCATCCCTCATCATCACACGGCAAATGCACCCCACTCATGGCAGTTTTCAGAGCACAGCCATTTTGCATGCCACGCGCAAAATGGGTAACAATGCAGCCCGCATTGCACAGTCTTTTTTGTCTGGAACATGAAGTACCCACCAAGTCACACGGTATCACTTGAACTGAATGCTGCTGTCATGGAAATTCTGGGAATTGACCTTTTGCCCTTCTCCTTTGTGGAGAATTCTGGATTCTGTCATTTTGCAGCACATGCATGTCCCAAATGGAAGGTCCCATCCAAGTCCTACTTTTCCACTCGTACTGTCCCTGAGTTATTTTGATGCTGAACTTGGCTTGTTTCAGCACTTCGGTTCATGGCTCAGTGGAGGGCCTGTGGTTGGGAGAGGTGGACTGTCTTTTGATGGTCTCCCCCCTTCATAATTTGATTGTGTAACTAACAAGTTTTATTTTAGTTGTTCTTTTCTTCTTTTCTGCTGGTCTTCCCCCACTGCGCGAGAGGTGGTGGGGGCGATCCATTCGGTACTTTGGAACTGGAGTGGTGAGAGGACTCTGATTCATTACATTTTCATTTCCCCCACTGCCTGAAAGGCAGTGGGGGTGACTTATTCTGGACAATTAAAGCTGGAGTGATGAAAGAACTCCAGAGTATCATATTTTGTATTTTTCTAACTTTGTATAATTGTTTGTTTTGGTGTGATGTTTGTTTTATTGAGTTTTATATTGTTATTAGTTAGAAATTTGGGGGAGGGTGGGTATTTTTATAGGACTATCTGTCTTTGTTTTATATTCTTTTAAGAGGTGGAGGTAATATGGGTTATTATTGATAGAAGATGTGTTGGCTGTTGCTCTCCCATTCAGGCTTTACTCCCCCACTGAACTCTGGGACCTCCAGCCCTTTTATTCTCCTACTCTGCCCGCTGCAGTTTATAACTGATGTAGAGCTTTGGGTATTGTTAGTAGAAAGCAGAGGTGGACTGGGGGTCCTGGACTTTGATGGGGGTCAGTGGGTTGGCTGTATTGGGGTTGTACGGTCCAGGAGATGCTCTGGGGCGAAATGATCTCTAGATTGTGGTCCTCCATGTCTGGTTACCATACCCAAGGGCTCCTGTATTTCTGGGCAGATAACTTGGTCCGCCCCAGAACCCCATCTGAATCGAGTGGTGTTATGCAATGCCAGGTCTTTTAGGAACAAGACAGCAATTATTGCTGATCTTGTTGGGTCAGCAGACCTGGCTTGATGACAATGTGGGCCCTATTTTGGAAGCGGTGGTCCCAGATGGGTTCTCGGTGATAACACCACTCGAGATCAGACCACAGGGAAGGGGGGGTGGCTATCTATTTTAGATTGGAATTGAGCCTTACTGGTGCACCAGTTGAGGGGGCCAGATCATTTGAATTTACCATAGTAGCAGGTGTGGGTTGCCGGATCATTCTCTCTACCATCCACCCGGGGTGAGTAATTGTTCCTGCAGGAAGTAGCAGACTACATCGTCGATGAGTCATTGGAGTCTCCCAGGCTGATGTTCCTGGGCAATTTCAATGCCTGGGTTGATGATGAACTCTCGCAGTTTGGTCAAGACTTCCTCCAACTTATGTGTGCATTGGGGTTCACACAGGTAGTTGCCTCTGCTGCTCATAATCAGGGTTACTCACTTGATCTGGTCTTCCTCCTGGGGATTGAGTCCTTCGACTTGATAGTAGAGCCAGTCATATGGTCCGATCATTACACAGTAAGATTCAATTTCCACCCCCCCTTATAGGCCTGCCCCTGTGGAGATGGTCTGATACCACCCATTGAGGGGTGTAATGCCGGAGGGTCTCTTGGCAGTGTTATATTGAGTGTTCCGAGGGCAGGCAAGGATCCAGATAATCAAGTTCTGGCCTGTAATAAGGCTATTACTGAGGCTCTGGATGCTATTGCCCCAGTCCATGTTCACCCTCTCTCTCTCCACCCTTGGTCCCCCAGGTTAGATGGGACCTTGAGGGAGTTGAGAAGTGTAGGAGAAAAGTTAGAGTATCACTGGTGGAGAACAACCCTTGAGGCCGACCACCTTAGACTGATAGATCATTCTTAAAGCTATCAATCAGCAATCACACTTAAGAAGGCAGAGTTCCTCTCTGGTGAGATTGCTGCTGCTCAAAATTGACCTGCTCAGCTATTTCGAACCGTGGACAGGTTGTGCAGCCCAATCTGTCTGCAGGTTTGAGGAGCATTTTCACAAGTTAAGCATGATGAGTTTGATCAATTCTTTGTGGATAAGGTGGCTGACATCAGGGCCAAAGTCTGTTCAGTGCCCTCTATGGAGCTTGGTGGTGGTCGGTGTATGGTCACCTGTCCTCAGTCTTCTTGAATATCTTTTGACTGGCCGGAGATAAGGGACATCATGCAGATTGTCCAGAATTTAAAACCAACATGCTGTAGTTTGGATACGGCCACTACACACCTGTTATTAGGCTGTATGGAGTCCATTGACCAAGTCCTTGCAGGGATTGTTTGGTGCTCCTTAGATTCAAGAGAGTTCCCTAGCTCCCTGAAGGAGGCAGTGGTGACACCGCTTCTTAAGAAAGCTTTTTTGGACCCTAACAGCTGTGAAAACTACAGACCCATCTTTAATCTTCCCTTTGTTGGGAAGGTGATTGAGAAAGTGGTTGCACTGCAACTGGAGAACCCTCTTACCATCCACAATGTTTTCAATCCTCTCCAGTCATGTTTCCAGAAGAGACATAATACAGAGACTGCTCTGGTTCTGGTGCTCAATGATCTTCTGATGGCACAAGACCAGAAGTGCTGCTCCATCTTGGTGCTTCTGGATCTCTCTTCAGCATTTGACACAGTGGACCATGGGATTCTGCTTGAGCACCTGAGGGTTATCTGTGGCCTGTCTGGTCCAGTTCTCAAATGGTTCCATTCTTTCCTAGCTGGCAGGTCTCAAGGGGTGGTATCTGGGATTTTTTCCTCTGTGTCATTCTCTCTGTCATGCAGGGCCCCTCATGGCTCGGTGCTGTCCCCCATGTTGTTCGCAGTGTATTTGCTGACCCTTGGAGACATTGTAAGATGATATGAGCCAATGTTTCACTGCTATGCTGATGATACATAGCTCTAACTGTCTTTTGCACCCAGCCAGGATAGTGCAGTCTCAAAGTTTAACAGCTGTCTGCCAGAGATCCATGACTGGATGAAGTCCAGCTCATTGAAATTGAACTCCAGGAAGACTGAGGAGTTGGTTGTGGATCCAGGGCACCAGATAGAGAGGCCAGCAGTGGGGCTACCTTTTGGGCTTTGGCTTAAGGTGTACAACTTCCTACCTCTGAATGGGTGCGTAATCTGGGGTGGTTCTTGACGATGGGTTGACACTGTGTGTGCAGGTGTTGGCAGTCATCAAGTCTTCCTTTTACCATCTTAGGAACATCACCAGAATTAAGCATATTTTTCAGTCTGATAATTTGCCCATGTTCATCCATGCCTTTGTGACCTCATGCCTTGACTACTGTAAATCCCTATACCTGGGGCTTCTGGGGGTTGATTCCCACCACTTGCAGCTGGTATAGAATGCTGCAGCATGATTACTGACTGGAACTTCACGATCCAGTCATATCACTCCCATGCTGTGTGATCTGCACTGGCTGTCTATACAGTGGTGGACCACCTTCAAGATCAGTCTTCTGACCTATAAAGCCCTACATGGATTGGGACTGAGTTACCTGGAAGAGCTCCTGGTTCCCTATAGCCCTGGACAGCCTCTCCGCTCAACTGATGAGGGGTTGTTAGAGGTTCCCAGGGTGGGGTTGAAAACATCTGGTGCCTGGGCTTTTATGTTTGTGGTGCTATCCCCATGGAACTCTCTACCTCATCAGATTAGGGAGTGCAGGACCATGGAGAGCTTCAAGACCAGTTTAGAAACACATCTATTTAAACAGGCTTTTAATATCTGATGTTTTATGGATTGTGAGAATTTTAACTGAAGCAGAAATATTTGTGTGATTGTATTGAGTTGTTTTATGACATTTACGTTACGGTATGTACAGCACTTTGATTTCTGAATTGCGCTACATAAATAAAAATATTATTACTATTATTATTATTCTACTGGACTGTGACAGAATCTGTATGACATGCCCTTCAACATTCCTCCTCACCATACATTCACTTAAGTATGGATATGTGGAAAAGTGGCAAAATGGTGAGTAGTACCTATTTGTGTATTACTGCACATTGGGTGTAGGTACCAGAGGTTGTCTGTGCTGGTGGGATTGGAAAGCAGTGTAATAAGGCAGACTGTCATGGTAGCAGCCTTTAGGGATTTAGACAGCATGCAACACTTGCAATGCATAGTGTTGGAGGGTCCCACACATGTGAAAACATGCTAGACTTGCTACTGACAGAAATTGATGAGTGGCTGAACTCCCAGTCCCCTCAAAGCTAGCTTTATAGCCAGTGACAATGGATCAAACATTGTTAAATGTATCAGCAATGGTGGCTTTGTGAGGGTTCCTTGCATGGCTCACTGTTTACATCTTGTGGTACAGGAGTTTCTGCAGTACTCTGACATCAAACAAATGCTGACAATTGTATGCCACATCGGTGAACACTTTGCATACTCTGGAAATCACGTGACCAACTGAGGCAGCTGCAGATTCAAAACAGCCTTCCTCAGCACTGCGTCAAGAAGGCAGTCATCACACACTGGAACTCAACACTTAACATGGCACAGCATTTGTATGAATAATACTGGACCCATGATACAAACGTGGCATTGCATCCTTATTGGAGGGAGGGCCTGATCAGGTTCAAAACCTTACTGGACAGATGGTGGTATTGGTTCATGGAGCACAGAAGTCATGCAAAGTTCTGCAAACTGCAGCAAAACAAGGCTGAAGATCACTATGGCATAAGCACATCCAGTAAGGTGGCTGTGAGGCAAGGGGGGGGGGTGTCAGCAAAACAGGTTGCCATTAACCAACTTTGGGGTGCCTTTTCTCAAGTAGGAATCTGTGACCTTGATGAATCCTGTGAACAGGTGAATGACTCATCATCAGGACTGCATGCATCACAGAGAATGCTTGATGCCTATTTGGCAGAAAACATACATCTGTCAGTACTTGACAATCCTCTGCTGTACTGGAGTGGTAAGGTGAATGAATGGCCAGAGCTGACTTCAGTAGCACTGAAGTACTTGACCAGCCCACCCTCCAGTGTAAGTATGGAGAGGATATTTAGTTCTGTGGGGGCATAGTGCGTGACCATCATACTAACCTCTCACTCACAAATGTCAGCATGCTGACATTTATAAAAATGAATGAAGGTCACATACCAAGTCGAACTACCACATCTGTGTTTGTGCCTCGTCATAATGATGGCTGTGCTGATGATGTGGGTGAAGCAGACCATCCTGGTGGCAGCATCAAATGGTCTACAATTGAGGTTGATAATTCAGTCATGGAAAAAGAATTTCCAGGTGGGCACAATTCTGACCTTGACAACTGTGAGGTCAGCTTCCTCACTGATCAGGAGGATGAGGATGATGGTTCTGGTAGTGTGTAACTGATTTAAAGGCTGTTACATTTCTGTAATGTTATTTTTTTTCCTTTAAAAAAGAAAAACAGTGTCCTTGACTCTCATTCCATATGACAGATATGCACAAATAATTATCCCATCATTCGGCTTTATCTTCCTATTGGTAGATTTTCAGAGTATACTTAACAGGATGTGTGATGTCATTAGCAAACACGTCAACATCATAAATACAACTGTCCAGTTGTAGCCACTTAAATCCTGCTGATTAAATGACAGAAATCCTCCTCCAGCCCTGACACTGAAAGACTGTAACACACCATATCCTGTCACCCATCTTGATGAGAGTGAGAGACAGAGAATGTGTACCTGCACCCATGCCCCGAAGGAACCAGCAGCCAGCCACAGCCACCCATCCACATGAGAGTGAGAGACAGAGAATTTGTGCCTGTACCCATGCCCAGTGAATGAACCAGCAGCCAGCAACAGCCACCTGTCTAGATGAGAGTGAGAGATGGGGAATGTATACCTATGCTGATGCCCAATGAACAAACCAGACCATCAGCCAGCCACAGCCACCCCTCTACATGAGAGTGAGACATAGAGAATGTGTAGCTGTGCCCATGCCCTGAAGGAACCCACAGCCAGTCACAGCCACCCATCTGCATGAGATTGAGGGACAGAGAATGTGTACCTATGCCCATGCCCAATGAATGAACCAGCAGCCAGCCACAGCCACCCATCTACATGACAGTGAGAGACAAGGAATGTGTACCTGTACCCATGCCATGAAGGAACCTGCAGCCAGCCACAGCCACCATGATTCATAGTATCATTAGTTTACAGTGAGTATGTAGTAATTTGTCATACTATTTTTTTCCTTGAACTGTGTGAATGCTTTCTTAATCATTTTACAGATAACTTTGTCACCAAATTCCGGCAACTGATTTTTTTTCCACAGGTTCCTGATACAAACAGTGTAATAGGGGTGGACAGGAATACTGTAGTACCACAATCACCTGAAAGATATCATTTTCAGGTAAGTATCAGTATTTCAAGCTGGATATAACAGAAAGGAACATCCTTGCTTGTAACAGAATGTTTTAGTGCAACAAAGTCAGAATTATTTCTTCTTCATCTTTTTGCAGGTAATATTTAGGTGCTGTGTGCTGCCATTGGTGCTTTCTTCAGATCAGAACACGTGCAACTTGTATGAATCTGGAGAATACACAGAAAACCTGTAAAGAAGATAAAACCATTATACAAATGTGTTTTCAAATGATACCCCACCCATCCCCCAAAAAAAAATACTGTACTGTCATGGCTTGGCGGTTTTTGTAGAGTAAAAGTCAGCAGCAAGCCAATATGTGCGCAGTCAAAGTAGTACTCAATAACCTTTAAGAGAGAAAAAAAATTAAGATTATATATACTATATATATATATATATATATATATATATATATATATATTATGGTAGAGGAGCCATTTACATGTTAAATCCAAAATTTTGCACCTTAATAACTTTGCAACCGTTCAACGGATTTGCCTGAAATTTGGAATACAGAATCAATACCCATATGCCTAGGGATCTGCAAAGTTTTTTACCGGTCAGATATACAGTTGCGGAGTTATTAAGCATGATCTGAGCATGCATTTACGCTTTTTGGAAAATTCTACGGTCACGCCTACAGGTCACAAGGTTTGTGCGACCGGTCCAAAATCTTCAGGGAACATGCGGCCGGGGTCCCCGATGTGCCTTTTGAAGATTTCGTGAAAAAATATTAAACGGGTTATTCAAAAAACAAGTTCCCACTATAAGTCAATGGGAAAAATTAACAAAAGGTTTGACAGTGTCACAAATGCAGTTTTTACTTTCGCAAATTGCCCTTTTACTGTCTCAAATCTACCATTTTGATTTCAGTTGGTGAACAGAAAAATGCTTGGCATTTAAATTTGGGACCCTCTATCAACCTAATTATTTTTGCATTCTCCTAGTCAGACCCTGAGGATGCTAGCCATGTCTTTATTTTGGGGTAAAACACCCCAGAAATATATTTTTCAGATTTCTGGAAAAAGTACTTTTGCAAAGTAGTGTCACACTCATGAAAGTGTCGCAAATTTTTACGAAAGCTTTCACAAATTGCGACTACTTCTCTAGGCTGTGGGAAAATGACAGCAATTCTTTGGCACCCTGCTGCAAAAGAACGGTTTGGAGTTTTGGGCTGAAATTTGAAGGGAACGCAGTCATCATCTCACAGATGTGCCTTTCAGTGTTTTGTTGAAAGAATATTACACAGTGGCAAGGTTACAGTACTCCAAAGTTGACACGTTTTCTTTTAGGATAACATTACGGCGACCGACGCAATGCAGTACTTGTTTGGCTCCCTGCTGCAAAATAATGGTTTAGTCTTTTGGGCTGAAATTTGCAGGAAACACAGCCAACATCCCACAGATGTGCCTTTCAGTGGTTTGGTGAAAACATATTACAGGGAGACAAAGTTATGGCACTCCGAACTTCTGTTTTTTTCCCATAGGATAACATTACGGCATTCACTGCACCTTTCAGGGCCCGTATCTTGGAAACGTTCGAGATACGGACTTTTCATCAAAAAAATGCTTAACCCCCTGCTGGGGCCTAAGTACAAAACTAGCCAGAAAACTGATAATTCATATGACTTTAAAATTTTTTTTCTATGTCGTACGGTTCCTGAGATATAAGCAATTTACTATTCCAAGTCCTCATTTTTCTGTTCCAAGAGTCATTATTTTGCATACATTCTTTGTACTCACTGTCTTTCTCTATACATCTTTTGGGGAAAACCAGCCTGTGTGCTTACATTACTGTTACTATTACAGTTTCCGCTTGTGATTCTTTACCCGTTTCAATTACCGTTCACGTTTACGCCACCATGTGCGTTACCCTTTGCGTTTCATTTGCAGTTGCGTTTACATTGTTGTTAACATTTCTGTCTACAGTACTGTTTCTCTTTCTGTTTCACTTTGTGTCACCATGCGCATTATGATTTGCATTTGTGGGCACAATGTTACTATGTGACAAGACATCATGTGGCGGGAGCGCGGGGCCCGCCACCGCATTACACTCACTATTTCTCATTATCATTCTCAAAAAGAAGGGAAATTAGAGGCAAACAACTCAGTTTAATGCATCAGTTAGGGTTGTTCTGCAGCAACAAAAGTGAGGAAATTCAATGTTAGGGTTGAAACCCCCTTTGCACCCCTCCAGCCCACCCCCAACTGGAATCGGTACGTGTTGAGTCATCGGTCATAACTCTCTCCCCATTCTCCTACTTCTCAGCTTCTTTCCACATGTGATGGGGTGAGAGTTAGGACCGATGACCCCAACACACACCCTGATTCCAGTTGGGGTGGGATGGAGGGTACAAAGGGGTTTCAACTCTAACATCAAATTTCTCGCTTTATCGCTGTGAACAACCCTAACTGATGCATTAAATGGAGTTGTTTGCCTATATATATATATATATATATATATATATATATATATATATATATATATACGGCCCAGAAGGCCAGTATAGTTAGGGTTTGTAGGAGTGTTTATTTAAAGTTAAAGGACAATTTTTCCTGTTTAATAACTTTAAATTGGTTTCACCGATTTTCCTGAAATTTGGCATGCATCATTTTTATGTATGTATTTATTTATTTATTTATTGAATAGAATCGGAATTACAATCCTTTGAGTCATCTGCTGTGGTAGGTCCATTAATGTACCACATTTGTTTCGAATCCCTTTTGAGATTTTTAAGATATAAAGTGTTGAAAATGCAGAGATTTCCCTGGTTTTTGCTGTTTTTTTTGGCCACCTGTATCTCAGAAAAGGCTTTCAGTGCTGGGCTGACATTTTCAGGGTAGAAAGCTTTGGCCTCACAGATGTGCCTTTTGAAGGTTTGGTAAAACAATAGTAATCCATTCCAAAGTTATTAAATCTTGAATTTGCCATTATTTTCTATAGGAGAAAGGTTTAAATGTGAAAGTGATTTTTGCACACTGTCATCCAGTTTTGCACATTTTGCACCTGAATAACTTTGCAACACTCCAACAGATTTGCAGGAAATTTGACAAGCATTGGCCTAAGATACAGGTCTCTTGACTTGACAAATTGGGTTTGAATCCCTTATTTGATTTCTATGATATGTAGTGTTGAAATAAAACAGATTTTTGAGGATTTTTCTGTTTATTAATGTTAAAAGGTAATTTTTGGATCTTAATAACTTTGTAATGGTAAAGTGATTTCTATGAAATTTGGTACACATAATTACCCTGGGGAGGTGTTTACAAGCGATACATTTTATCTTAATGGCTTTAGCTATTTCTGAGATACAGAGTGATAAAAATAAAGGTTTGGGGGTTTGACACATTTTTGTCCACCTGTATCTCAGAAATGACTTTAGCTTCTGGGCTGACTTTTCAGGGTAGAAAGCCTTGGCCACACAGATGTGCCTTTTGAAGATTTGGTGGGAAAATATGTATGTGTTCCAAAGTTATGACATGTTGAATTTATTTCCCATTATTTCCTATGGGGAAAAACAGATGTCCCACACAACACAGAGTTCTGCTTCAAACTAGGATTCTGATTTGAACCAGGATTATGCTTCAAGATAGGATTCTGCTTCAAACTAGGATTCAGCTTTGAACTAGGATTCTGCTTTGTATGAGCCCTATGGAAAGGAATTCTGCACTGAACAAGGATGATACTTTGCAGTACTGAATTCCTTTTGGCAGACAGAACCAACACAGTGAGGGAACAGGAACCCACAGTCAACCAACCCTGCCTGTTCTAAAGCCCCCAGGGCCCCACCCCATGCTGCATAAACCCCCTAGAGTTTTTTTTAAACATAATCTCCACTCTGGGGTGATCTGTCAGGCTTTGTTTTCAGCAACACTGTGAATGGAGTTTTAATCTTACTATAGGACTGAATGAAGTGCTGACCTTTTTGCTGGTTTTCCATTTTGGTGCTTTTCAACTGAGTTTAACACCCTGGTAAGTGCACCTCATGCTTGAAGGCTAAAAGTTTGGGCCATTGTGCTACTGCCTATTGTGCTTTTTGCTATTTCAGTATCTTATCCCCCCCCCACCACCACCAGCACAGTCGGACTCTGCGGAGCCCACTCCCAGTGTGCCAGATAAAGCACCCTTCCCCTCACTGTAACTTGTACACCATTTGAGAACAATATATTTGTATGGTGTCCAAGTTGGGTGGAAGGACACCGTGGGATATATCAAATAACTGTTTTGTATCTAATGTTTGCTGAGAGTGGTGTTGTGTTGATACATGAAAAATGGAGTTTTTTTGCAATATATATATCTATATATATATATATATATATATATATATATATATATATATGAAATAGGGACACGGTAGTGCCACTATAGTTAGAGTTGAGTACCCCATTTAAGGTTAAATCTGAAATGTGGCAGCTTAATAACTTTGCCACCATATGGCGGATTTGCCTGACATTTGGCATGCATGGTCTGGTACCATAGATCTCTGGACCTAATAAGTTTGGTTTGGTTATGGTCAGATGTACGGTTGTGGAGCTACAGAGCACCAAAAAATGCACAAATTATTCATTTTTGTGCATTTTTTGCTAGCTCCTAAAGGTCGCATGTTTTGTGTGACTAGTCCAACACTTTCTGGGAACATGCAGCCAGGGTCCCCAATGTGCCTTTCAAAAATTTCATGAAAAAATATTAAACAGTTCAAACATTATTCAAAAAACAAGTTTCCCATTATAGTCAATGGGAAAAGTTAAAATATGCAAAAGTGTCTCAAATGCACTGTTTGCTTTCGCAAATGACCCTTGTAGTGTCACAAATCGGCCATCTTGTTTTTAGTTGGTGGTCACAGAAATGCTTGGCATTTAAATTTTGGACCCTCTAGGGACACAATTTTTCTTGTGTTCACCTAGTCGAGCCCTGAGAATGCTAGCAAAGTATTTTTTTTCGGGTAAAACACCCCAGAAAGATGTTTTTTTAAATTTTTGTAAAAAGTAGTTTCACAAAGTACTTTTACATATACAACACTTTCATGATTTCATTTGTGAAAGTGTTGTGATTTTCAAAAGTACTTTGTGACACTATGGCCAAAACAATAGGGAATCTTTGTCACCCTGCTGCAAAAGACCTGTTTGGTCTTTTAAGCCGAAATCTGGAGGGAAGAAAGCTAACAACCCACAGCTATGCCTTTTGGTGATTTGGTAACAAAATATTAGTAGCACTCTGAAAGTGACACTTTTTTCCATAGGCTAACATTACGGCGTCTGCTGCTCCTTTCTGGGCATGTATCTCAAAAAACACTTTGAGATACGGACTTTTCAACAGAAGAATGCTTAGTCCCCTACTAGGGAGCTAAGTGCAAAACTAATCTAGAAAGTCATAAATAATATGAGATTTAAAAATTTTTTCTACGTCTTGCGGTTACCGAGATATAAGCAGTTTAATATTCCAAGTGCTCATTTTCTGCTCCAAGGGCCATTATTATTATGCATACATTCTCTGTATTCACTGTTTTTCTGAATGCACCTTTTTGGAAAACAAAAGGGTGTGCGTTTGCGTTACTGTTAGCGTTTCCGATTGCGTTTCCATAACTGTTTGCATTAGTTTCCTTTTACATCAGCGTGTGCATTACCCTTTGCATTTGCATTACTGTTACCCTTTGCATTTCTGTTACTGTTTTTGTTTATGTTTACTTTTGTGTCTGTGTGTGCATTACCATTTGCATTTGCGTACCCGCTTGCATTTCCTTTTACGTTTGGGTTTTCTTTGGCATCATCGTTGATGTTACCATAAGCGTTTGCATTTCCAATTTCATTACCATTACCATTTACGTGTTCATTACAGTTTGTGTTTCTGTTGGCCTTAGCGTTTGCATTTTCGGTAGAGTTTTCATTGTTGAGTGCATTACTGTTTCCTTCTGCATCGCCATTGCCATTACCATTTAGTTTCTGTTTGCGTTTGTGTTAGCATTTGCATTTTTATTACCTTTTTCATTACCATTTGCATTTCTGTTGCCATTAACATTTGCGTTACCATTTCTGTTTTCATTTGTGTTTGGGCTTGTGTTTCTCTTACTGTTTGCATTATCATTTCCGTTTGCATCACCATGTGCGTTACCATTTGTGCTTGCATTTGCGTTACTGTTAGTGTTACTATTATCTTTTACCTCATTGTTTCCATCACCGTTTGCGTTAACATTACTGTTTGTGTTTTTTGTTGGCATAGTGCAGTGCAAAACATTGTTTTCACTATTTTACTGCACTGTCTTCCATGACACATAGTGCAGCCAGTGTTTGGGTGATTGGTCTGAATCTTGGCATGTGGAAAGACCTTTGTTCAGGGAACATGACAGTTTTTGTTTGGTGAAAACATGTTGTTCCATTGTAGAGTTATTGCCATTTGAAATTGCCCCGCTTCTCAGTTACTGATTTTTCAGCCACTAAGTCCACCATCTTAGTACATTTTCAGCCATGATTTCTCCCATTTTGTGGTGGAAGACTTCTTAAAGGTGCACAAATGTAAAAATTGAATATCTCTGGAATGGTTTGATCTTTTCATATGACATTTGGAGGGTGCTGAGTGGATGTTCTGGGGATGTGAATGATGCTGTTTACTTGTTGGAAAAATAATTCCTTATGGAGATACTGCATGACACAGTTAATGTTTTGCGCATAGCGTTCTGCATGGTGCAACTGGCTTATAATAACTGGCAATAAATTTTTTATATGGGCAGAGAAGGTTGATATTCATCATAACAACCAGCTGGTTGTTACGACAAACACACGCTCAGTTAAACAGAGCGCAGTTTGAGCCCCACAGCTTATGTTCTCTCACCCACTCAAACAACCACCACCGCGGAGAAGAAAACAATTTCCCCACAACTTCCTGACATAAATCTTGCTTACTGTAAAGCACTCCTGTGAGCAGACAACAGCATCACATTTTGTCATGTTAAAAAAATGTGTTTGAAGCTAAAAAGGGAAAAAAAGGCATTTTAAAATGAGTGGCTGCTTTGACATCTGACATCCAGACAGACTTTCATAGAACAGCAGAAAAATGCCAACACTATGCACAAAATGAGTAGTGACCTCAGGATACTGTACACATACTTACAAGAAACAGGTGAACAAGCTGAGTTTACACAATTTCCATTAAAAAAGCTAGACAATATTCTAGCAAATTTATCTGTTGTCTAAAAAAGACAGACACAACAGACACCTGAACTCTGGTAGGAAACAAATTCTTTGCCAGTTTATTATACAAAATAAAAGATGGGGGAGTGCGTGAATGAGATTTTAATGCACATCCAAGGGGTGGGATGCTTTCATAAACCCCCGGGATTTGCCCCTGGGGTTTATGTAGCATCCCACCCCTCAAGTGTGCATTCAATTCTCATATTACACATCCCTCCATCCATTATTCTCTATGAAATTTATAGCATAGGTAGCCCTAGTGGTATGGAGGTGCCTTGCAGTGGTTTGTTGGGTAAAACATTAACAAATGCGGAATTATGCCACTCCGACAAATGAAAATTTGTTTGATTATGCTTCAATAACTTCTGAACCGTATGTCTGATTTGCCTGGCATTTGGAATGTACAAAGATTTATGATACATCTTTGACTGTGACAATTTTCAGGTCACTGGCTCTTATGGTTGCTGAATTGTTCATGTTTTGTTGTTTGCTCATGGCACTGTGTGACCGTTGAATGAAAGTACACACAGTGTGCTATGGTACTGTACATGTCTTCCTTTAACAATTTTTGTTTCCATCGGATATATGGTTCTTGTGTAGCAAGGTGGAAAAAATTATACTTGTGGAACTCCTGCGCAGTTTCATAGTGCAGCCAGTGTGTAGTTGATTGATTTGAATCTAATCATGTTGAAAGACCTGTGTTCAAGGAACATGCCAGTTTTTGTTTGGTGAATAAATGTTTTTCTGTTCCAGAGTTATTGCCATTTGAAGTTGGCCCCCCTCACAGTTACAGATTTTTCTATCACCAGGTCCACCATTTTAGCGCATTTTCGGCCACGATTTCCACCATTTTATGGTGTGAGACTTCTTAAAGGTGCAGAAATGTAAAAACTGAATATCTCTGAAATGGTCTGGTCTTTTCACATGAAATTTGGAGGGTGCTGAGTGGATGTACTGGGGGTGTGAATAATGATGTTTACATGATGGAAAATTATTCACTGCAAAGATACTGTGTGACACAGTTAACTTTCTGTGCATAGCATTCTGCATGGCGCTACTGGCTTGAAAGGTATAGTGTAGGTAGCCTTAATGGTACAGAGGTGCCTTGTAGCAGTTTAGTGTGTAAAACATTAACTGGTGCAGAATTATACCACTTCGATGAATGAAAATTTGGTTCATTTTGCTTCAGTAACTTCTGAACTATGTGTCTGATTTGCCTGGTATTTGGAATGTACACAGGTTTATAATACATATTTGACTGTGACAACTTATAGGTTACTGGCACTTATGGTTACTGAATTGTGCATGTTACATTGTTTGCTCATGGTGCTGTGTGACTGTTAAATGGATGTACGCACAAATTTGGTCACACAGTATGCTATGGTACATGTCTTCTTTTAGCAATTTTTGGTTCTGTAGGATATACAGTATGGTTCTTGTGTAGCAAAGTGGCAAAAATGATATTTTCGGCACTCCTGCGCAGTTTTTCTTGGTGTGACACTGAGCAACTGTTGAATAGATTCAGATAACATTTGTTATACATGCTGTGGTATGGTACATCTTCATTACCAATTTTCATTTCAGTCGGTCATACAGTTTTTGAACAGCAAAGTGACAAAAATTCACATGGTGGGTCCCAGCACTCCCACCACCACATTCTATTCACTATTTATAGTGCACATTCTCAAAAAGAAGGTAAAATCATGGCAAAAAACTCTGCTTAATGCATCAGTTAGGGATGTTGCACAGTTAAAAAAGCGAGGAAATTCGGTATCAGGGTTGCCACCCCTTGCACCTCATGCCCACCCCGTCCCCACCAACAGGTATCAGGGTGTATGTTGGGGTTGTCAGTCCTAACTGTCTCCCCATTCACCTATACTGCACCACCTCAGCTTATTTGCACAAGGAATGGGGTGAGAGTTAGGGCCGACGATGACAACGCACACCCCAATGCCTGTTGGCGGGGCCGGGGTAGGCATGGGGTGCAAGGAATGACAACCCTAAAACTGAATTTCCTTGCATTTGTCACTGTGGAACAACCCTAACTGATGCATTAAACATAGTTTTTGCACAATGATGTATGTGTGTGTGTGTGTGTGTATATATATATATATATATATATATATATATATTTACATAAAGTAAATGTCTGGGTCTCTGAAAAAACATGAACATGAAATGTACAGTAACTTACCAATGGTGGTATGAATACATGTCATAGGGCAGTCTGTTTCAGTCAGTGAAGCAGATTAATGGTCCTCCAGAACATGACAGAATGGTTCACCCAATGGTCATCTGTGGCTATCATCATTTGGCAACACACTGTGCATCGGCTCAGTCAGTGGCAGCAGCAGAAAACAGAAGTACAATGACAGCAGCAGCAGGCACCAGAGTTGTGGCTGTTGGTGCATGCCTTAATTAGTGCATCCTGAAATAAGTGTTACTTTTCAGCACATTTTCTCATGTGATTATTCTTTATCTGGGGTCAGGCTTTTTCATAACAATTTAAAAGCAGCCATTTTAGTGGGCACACTTATGTAGAGTAGTGGTTGTTGTTACATGCCTTAATCAATTGTCCTGAAGTAAGTGTAACTTTCATCACATTTTCTCATGTGATTATTCTTCATCTGCATGCTGAATGATGTAGCAAGATAGCAGTATAATTAAGCTACAGTCTCATATCATAGTCTTTTTTTTTTCTGAGGGGATGTACAGTAATTGTGCTGGGTGATGGTAGGGTATTTGGATTATGGTTGTTGTGAGTATGCTAAAAAATCAGAACACAGTCAACAGTTACCAAAAACATATATTGCATGACAACTAATGCATCAGTGTAATAATCAACTGAAAATTTTTAATTGTACTTTTCTACGCAATTTTCACTAGGTAGTAGTTATCTACTGACTTGTCTATATGGTACCCTTATTTCCTCAGTTTACATCTGCTAGACTTCATTTTTTCACAGATGACATATTAGACAGCACTCCTCTTAATCTTGCTTGCATCAGGTTTTCATCAGTATTCACACCAGTTTTTCTACATTGATCATTTCAAATCCGTTCTGTTGGGACTCAAATGAAGTACCATGCAATCCAATAGGACATGGTACATCACCATTAGATTACAGAGCAGTAGGTGTTCAAAAACTGCTGGGTAAACTGATTAAAACAATGGTTGAGAAAAGAGATTAAAAGGAGCACTACTGTTATTTCACATCTGAAAAAAGAGAGTAAGCACGCTGCAAGGAACCCACAACAGAACATGGGTGTATCAGGGCATTAATGTATGTTCTGGGTCGATGCAAGGCATGAAGAAGAAGAAGAATCAGCATTTATATAGCACTTTTCATACACAGTATCACAAAGCACTTTTACAAGCAATGCTAGACTGGCAGTGAAGTGACTGAATGTGTGGTGGCAGCCATATCACACATCATCACCCACACACAGCCTGGATAATTGCATGAACCGGTTTATGGGAAGGGAAATGTTGGCCAGGACACTGGGAATGTTCCCTGCTCTTTGCAAAGAGTCCCCTGGGTTCTTTTACTTCCACCTGGACATCCACCAGGACAACACCAGGATGGGCAGAAGGGACCTTGGTTTAACGTCTCATCTGAAGGACAGCACACCCCAGCAGTACAGCACCCCCTAATACTGTACTCAGATGCCAGTGATTTTTAGGTGCAGGTCCAATCCCAGTGTGGGACGAGAACCCATGACCTTCTGGTCCAGAGGCGGATGTGCTACCAACTGAGCCACGCTGACACCCAAGACGAAGACTTGCCAGAGTGACTTACACCAGCTGGGAAGTGCATTAATGTCCTGATACACCCATGGGCTGGAGTGGGTCATATCACTCTTCTAAAATGGGATGGCTAACTGTAAAAAGCAAAAAATAAAAAACTTTCTACATTAAGCATGCCACCCGTTGGTTGAGCGGGGCATTAATGAATGATCAGGTGACACTTCTTGCCAAATGGCAAGTTGACACATTTGAAATTTCATTAGTACTTATTTATTTATTTTAAGTTTTTGGTAACTAAGTAAGTGCACTGATCCAGGGGACCATTTTCAGGCATGACCTGGGCCACACAGGCAGCAGCTACAGAGGTAATGACAAGTTATACAATGAACACAAGCCATGTGGATATACAGACATTATTGGTGAACAAAGTAGATATACAGACATCATTGGTGAACAAAGGAAGTGACATAGGAAAGTAAAATTAATGAGCTACTAAAAAAAAAAAACAATCAGTGCATCATGATAAACAACAATTATTATACAATTATTTACTAAGGATAAGTGGCCAGTGCAAATTAATGGATGAAAGAAAACAAACACACAAAAAAACATGCAAGACAATAGCCAAGTGGGACAGTCCAAGAAGCAGGCAGTGAGGGATATAAGACAGGAGTCCAAAGAAATGAAAGAGGGCGGAGGAGGCCAAAGCAGCCCAAAAGGGAAAAGTTAGAAAGGAAGGGGGAGGGTTATTCAATCTAGCAATGGCATGTGGCCTCATCAAGCAGCCAGGATTTGAGATGTGCCTTGAAAGTGGCATGGGAGTCTAGAGAGAGGATGAGCATGGGGATTTTGTTCCACAGAGTAGGAGTAGCCACAGATAATGCTCTGTTACCCATAGCGAAGGAGACTTTTGGGATATCCATAGGTACGCCCTACCTGCCCCCATAAGACAAGCACAAAATCCCTATCATCGATCCCAACTACTCAAGGCACATTTCTCCTCTAGCTGCTCCTGTTAATTTAATCAATCTCTGATTCTGTTATGTGTTGTACAATCAGTACTAGATTTTTGCATTGTCCTAGTACATCTATTCTCCTCTCGGAAAACTCCCTGACTATAGTCTCCAAGTGTACACTTTCATGTATTCTAATTTACTATTGTAATGCACAAACTTTCATATAATGCACCGGGCCTCAGCCCCCAGGTCTCATCTGGAATTGAGCATTTTGCTCAGTATGCCTTCCTGGTAAATCTCGTAAATAAATTAATAAATATAAATATAAATAACTTTTTTATAATGCAGAAGAACATTAATTGTGGATATAATGGCATCATACAAACAAGTCAGTAAATAAGGGACAATTGAAAATAGAATAAAACTGTATACATCAAAATTGTTCAAGAGCAGGTGAGCATTACCAGGTGGTTATTACTACCCAGCACTCCTCAAACATATATGATAGCTGACATGCTCCAGTGTTGAGGGATATTAATAATACCATGTGGTATGGTCCAGTAACAAACTGAAAGCACCCTAAGTCTGTATGTACCCACAGAAAAACACAGCAGTGTCTGAAACTGGCTGAAACAACACCCAGGCAGGTACACCCCTGTTAATTTGGGGACATCAGTAAATGAATTGAGAGTATGCACTCCACTGACATGTATGGGCATGATTTTTCTAGAGCGCCTCATACTACTTCCTGTTGCAGCTGCTACTGCTGCTGATCTGCAGGGGCCATGGCAAGTGGTGGGGGGCAGTGGTAGGTGCCACAGGCAGGGTGCATGCATAGCACCCGTGCCTCCTCTTCAGGGAGGGGAGCACCAGCAGCACTAAAGACAATGCTGCAATTGATAAGCATGATGCCACTGCATATATGTGGCCCAACACGCTGTCCTCTACATGCCCCAGAGGAAAAAAACCCACCTCTCTCCATTTTACACACAAAAACAAAAAAATAAACTATTAAAAACAACTACTGAAACAAAAATAAAAAGAGGTAAACTAAGGAATCAGGACTTGGAATATGACCTCAAAATCAAAAGGGGCACAACTCAAAACAACAAATAGGCAACTAAACTACCAAGAAAATCTCAAAATTTGATTGAAGATTCGAAATATCTATCTTTCTCTATATCACCCCAAAAAACTCCTTCTCCAAGACTAAGCAACTATTTTACTGTCTTGCCTGATTAACTTCCTACCTGCAGCATGTGACCTGCAGGCTGTGAGTCTATGTGATTCATGTGATCTGTGGGCTGTTTCAATTATCTCACACTTTACCTTTGTGTGAAAATAAGGCAATGAGAATGCAAAGTCAGCAATGCGACATCATTCATTATGATGGGTACTTCACGTAGCCCAAAAGGGATGCTAAGTGGGCAACTTCTCGTGCACTTCACTAAGGAATTAAAACTTCGCTGCATCTCTACTCATGACCATGGTGACCATAATTTGAAATTAGAAAATGAGAAGGACCCAGTTTTCAAACCCCTTGTCTAACTGATTGTCCAGTTTATTAAACTTCTCGAGTGGGTGGGGGGGGGGCAGGACTATCGCTCAAGGAAGTCTCTGGTAGTATATGTTACTGCTTGGAGTTGGATTCTTTATAAGTAAGGTGTTAAGAATCAAGCTGCATTCAAGTATCCCAATATTGAGACAAGCTATAGCACCTTTATGAAAGCTGGTGGACTGTCACAGAATCCTGATCTGTGTTATGACTGCTCAAATGCTGCTAACAAAAGCAGCTGGATCACTGCTGAATGCAGAAGCAAATATCACTTCAACTGCTGTAAGGGTAGGTAGAAAGGAAGAGCAGGTGCAGGCAACAGATGTTCCATACATCATGCACAGCAGTCAGGACTCAATTTGCATCTGCTCTTGTCCCACCATTTATGTCCTATACTCAAGCCAAACTTGGAAGGGGGCCAGGAGCACAGACGGGAAGCAACAAGGGGACAAACGTAATGAAAAAGAAAATGCTGGGTTTGCTGAAATAATGTTGCTCCCCATATGCCACTACCAACCCACTCGCAAGTCAGGATTCTCCCAAAGCAGGACAAATCAAATAGCAGGGCCATATGGTATCATCACTGGCGCCAACCCTCAAATCCAATCCAGACAGCTATGTTCAGAGTGACCTCTCTGAAGCTTTCTATTATTAAACTTCGGGGGGGGGGGCTTATTTAGACTTCAGGAAGCCTCTGGGAGAGTATGTTGCCACTTGTACAGTAGTTGGGATCTCAGTAAATAACTGGTCTATGAAGCTAAATGGCAATCATCTATCCCGGTACTTAGGCAGCTGCAAAATACATAAATGGCTGGTAAGCTATCTATACCAATCGGCACAAGGGCTGTTTGAATGCAATTGGCATGAGCATCTGGAATGCTGATGCTTGTTCATTCGAAAGCCATTACAACTGCCTTGAAGAATGGAAGATGGGGATTGCAGATACAACAAACAAATGTGCCCTTCCCAAGAAAACAGCACCAATACGAGGATCAAACAGTTACCACCCCCCATCCATCAAACCAGCTCCCACACCCAAGGCAAACATGGGGAAGGGGATGCAGATGGAAAGCAACAAAGATCACTGCAAGAAAAAAAGCCAAGAAGGCAGAGATCAGCACTACATTGCTGCCTACTTACCAACTCAAACCAACACACAACTTGGAACACTGTTGCAGTAGGTCAAAACAAATGGGGGCTCTGCAGCAACACCACCAGAGCTGACCATAAAATTTGTTACAGCTAGCAGTATTCAGAGTGATCCCTTAACCCCCACATACAGACCCCCACAAGCAGTAAGCAATACTAATAGTCATGTGTGAAATCACAGCTAAAAAGTTTGGGGGTAACCTGAGTGGAGAAAAAAGTCAGTCAGGGAAGACAGTCTGATGATGCCACTAAGACTGCCTCCCTCCAAGTGACAGCTCAAAGTACCTCTTTAGCTCTAGACAGCTGGCTCCTCTCCCTTTGAAACCCTGTGGCATACCAGCTGACCTCACACACACGGTATGTGCACGGGGGAGTCTCCGGCGCGTGTCTTCCCGTCTCACTTATCTGTCCTCAACTGCATTGCCATCTGTCATCACTCAGGCGGCAGTAAGGCACCGACGACAGAAACCTTCTTTTTCTGGAGAGTATTCCCTGGGATCCTCCACTCTTTGGCTGGGTCACGATGACCCAGGCTTGTTATTGAACCTGGGTTGCCAGCATCACCCAAAAATGGCTAACAGACATATGTCCCAAAACATCAGGTTGAATTCAAAACTGCAAAATGATCTAATAGATGGAATACATTACCTCAAATGTTTGCACTTGATTTCCTACTCAAAAACAATGATTCTGCATTCTTATTTCCTATTTTGCTTAATCTGTCTTACATATAAGTTAAATGCAACTAATGGATATTATGTTATTATGTTGCACTGGCTTGACAGGTTAAAAGACAGAATAAACTTGTGCACTGCTCAAAAGGAAAAGACAAGCAAGTAGAAACTTAAGGGTTTATCCTCCATTGGCTTTCAATGTACCCAACCACATGATTCATATACCATGCGCCCTTTTCTACATAGATTAACTTTTTAAGCATGCCAGGAATTCTCCCTTCTAAAGGCAGCCAGGTTTAGAAACAGTAATGATAACCTACACTTCTTGTAGGCACAAGTCAGAGCCTGGGTTCATCATTACCCCCCCCCACACTGCAGACAGATAGGGGTGACATGCCATCCTGGAGAGTGAAGTCCTGGAGTCTCTGTCACTTGGCATCACCAGGTTCCACTCTTCAGATCGTCAGAACCCGCCTGCAGCCCCCTCCCCCTTCAACTAGGTGACTTCCCTGTTCAACAGCAACTCAGTATCAAATGGGACCAGTGAAAAGAAGGAGTAAACTTGTGCACTGCCCAAAATGAAAACCCTAGCAGATAGAAAATTAAGGATTTATCCTCCATTGGCTTTAACAGTACCCCACTACATGATTCATACACCATGAGCTCTTTTCTGTGTAGATAAACTATTTTAGCATTCCAAGAATTCTCCCCTCCAAAGGCAGCCATGTTTAGAAACAGTAATGAACACCCAGTGGAATGTAACCCCCTATCCTTACAGGCACAAGTCACAGCTTAAGTTTGTTATTGTCTCCACACTTCAGACAGGGTAGGTGATGATGGGTGATCCTGGAGAGGGGAGGCCTGGAGTGTCTGTCACTTGCCATCACTGAGTCCCACTCCTCAGATGGTCATAACCCACCTGCAGTGCCCTCCCTCCTCAGTGATGTGCCCCGCTGGTCAAGAGCAGCTGAGCATCAGACTGAACCATTCTGGGAAAGCCAGCCTTTGCCACTGATTCAAATGGGTGATGTTCACAAGCACATAATGTGCTGGTCATGTGACATGCAGATGTCATTATGTCCCATAGGCACATGGGAACTAGCCATGACCCAACAGCATCTGACAATGTATGGATTTCGATACAAAGCAACACTAAACCATATACTTTTGTTATATGGGGGGGGACTCTTCCCCTAACCTCTGTAAATCAGTCACCAGAAGCTGGGTCAGATTTCAGCACACTAATACCCTAGTGTGGCATTCACATAATGCCTTCAGTGGGGTCCTTAGTCATCCTCTTATGCCCCTAATTATTAAATATAAATAAAGTTAATGTACATACACATCTTGAGATGATGAACATGACTGACACTAGTGATAGTCTCTGCTGGGGTTGAAGCACACACCAGAAGCAGGAAGTCAAAAGGAAACATCAGGAAGAACAAACTGGAGCAAAAGCAATCAGGATTCATCTGGACATCTTTTGGTGTGGACGCAGGAGAGACCCTAAAGAAAGGGACCACCAGAACAGTACATGAGGAGGAAGTGACTTGACCGGTGACTGACAATTAGGCAGAGGCAGCAGGAGAGGTCAGGACAAAACCCAACAGACATCAGAAGGGCAGCCAGAGGCAGATGATGGTGGAGGTCCACAATGAAAGTGACAGTGTCAGCTGGTGGGGGCATGCACAGCAGATTGCATTCACAGCAGCAGGATGGAGACACCAGTAAGTAAACACGGATTAGGTGCCTATTCCTAAATCTGAATAGAACTTAAGCAGAAACAGTGACTCCAGGAGGAACCACCCATGGACACCCTGCACCACTTCACTGAAGTAAACTTCGTGTTGTGACAGATGAGGCACAGCAGTGACCACATTCAGACTAAAGAGAGTGAGCTGGGACTGGAGCAGGTGTTGAGGTAGTAAGTCAAGTGGCTGTCATACCTGCAGATAGTGAAAATATGAAGAGCCAGTGCAAAGGTAAATCACCCAGAGGACAAGGTTGCAAGTGACAGATGACTGCTACTAGAGCCATCTTGGGATCCCAATGAGGAAAATTATCATGCTCTATTGAAGTTCAGTTCAGGTGATAATGCAGATCAGGAGGGGAACAGATTCTGCAGTTCTGGAGGAAACTCATGGGGAAGAAAACAAGACACCCCTTTTTTCTGCAAAGCCATGTGTAAAGCTCTCTAAAATTTTGGCATTCTGTCCAGTAACAAGATTTTACAATACTTTTCAGATAGCCAGCTACTTTTTGATGATCAGTAAACCATTTCCTGGGAAACAAGATGCATTAGATTTTTATTTTATTTATTTATTGAAATGTTTCACCAGGAAAGCACACTGAACAGCAAGTTGTCTGCCGGTGCAACCTGGGGGGATGTGTACAATAGAGTAACAACAAAATACATTTAGGTCTTCATTTACAAAAATACTCTTACATTGAACAAAACATTTGGCAGCAACACTTGGGAATAAGAAACAGGGATCTGGAAAATAAGAGTGACAAGGGGAGGGACCTAGTACAAAATAAAGGCTGGATGATGGGGTAACAAAGGGAGAAAATTGGGAAAATACTAGATAGGTGTACCAAGGAGTCAAGGAAGTATATTTGTAAGTGCATCAATAGAGAGATTCTTAAAGTGCCAGAGAGGGTGAAGAGGGAGAGAGGGGTGTGGATGGGGGGAGGAGGGCAGCCACTGGAACCTCTACAGGATGTTTTGCAGCCATGCAAGTGGAGGAGAGAAGAAGGGGGTAGGAAAAGCTGCAAGGAGGTGAACAGGGGGAGGAGGGAATGGAGAGCAGAGCTCACAGCAACCCCCTCAGGATGTAAATGAACCCGCAGGGGGCCTAGGGGCAACTGCAAGGGGTGGGGTGGAGAAAGTTAGCTATAAGAGATAGTAGGGTGGGTCAAAATAGGTGGGTGAATTCAGGCAAGGGGTGAGAGACTAGTGTGTAGGCGAGAGGCAAGAGGGTGGTTTGGAAGGGGGTGCAAGGGAGGGGGTGGGGAAGACAGAGGCTATAAGAGAGTGGAGGAATGATTTATAGGTGGGGAAGATTCAGAAAAGATAAATGGCCATGCATTTGGTGAGTGCATAGTTAGGGAGGGTCATGGTACTATAGGTGCAGTTCAAAGAGAGATAATTGTGCAGGGCAGAGCATAGGAAGTGGAAGGAGGAGGAGAGGCAGATTTAAGGGGGAAGGGAGTTTCAGATTTTGGGAAGGTGGTAAGAGAAGCCAGATTGGCCAATTTGGGTAGATCATCTAGGGATTACCAAGGTGCATGTGTCATTTGATCTAAGGAGTGAGTAGGAGAGGCTGGTGTGATAAAAGAGGGAGAGAGCTAGTTAGGGAGAGACCCTAACCTCTGTTTAGAAGTGAGCTTAGTGCAATGAGATAGGCATCTGTTTGGGAGAGAGCGGGAAGGGATAATGTATTGTAGAGATCACAGTGGTGTGTGTGTGAGAGATGATATCATGGGCAAAGTGACAGAAAAAGTGAAATAGTGTGTCCAGTTTAGCCAGGGATGTTTGGGGAACAGCACCATAAACTACATCACAGTAGTCAATAATCAGAAGAATCATCTTTAGGACAATTTCATGCCTAGCTGTAAGAGGGATGCAGCTATGGTTCCCGAATAGGGTGCCAAGCTTGGGGCTCAGTTTTTTCAGAATGGCATCAATATGCCCAGAGAAGCTGAGGTGCTGGTCCAGCCAAACCCTGAGTTATCTAAAGCAGGAGGTGTTCTCAAGAATTGTCCCATCCAGGGTGTGGCAGGAGGGAAAGTTGGGAAGCCCAGATAGTCTCTGCTTAGTGCTGAAGGTCATGGAGACAGTCTTCTTGGCATTGAGGAAGAGGTGGTGGATAGCAAACCAGAGCTGAACTTTGTTGAAATCATGCTGAAGACTGGTTGTGACCTCAGCAGGACTTGAGCCAGATGCAAACAAAACAGTATCATCTGCATACATGTGGATTGAGAGGAAGGGGAGCAGACAGAGGGCAGGTCATTTAGGAAGATTGAGAATAAGAGGGGGCCAAGCTCAGAGCCCTGAGGGACACCTGTGCTTATTGGGAGGGGAAGGGAGATGATGCCCAAGATCTGAACTGATTGGCTTCTACCAGTGAGGTAAGCCCTGACCCAGTTTGTCGCAGATAGCAAGAGGCCTACTGTTGAGAGTCAAGGAGTAGGGAATGGGAGACTGTGTCAAACACTTTTGCAAGGTCAACAAAAATGGCATAGGTGATAAGGCCATTGTCCATTCCGGTTAAGATGGAGTCAGTTAGCCAGATAAGGGAGGTGGGTGGTGGAGTGGTGTTTCCTGAAATCAGAATGGAATGGGGTGAAAAGGGAGGAATCAGAGAGGTAGGAGGTAAGCTGGGAGAGTACCAGGTGTTCTTAAAGTTTAGCAAGAGTTGAGAGGAGGGAGATGGGGCTATAGTTGCTAGGGGAAGCAGAGTCTCCACCTTTGGGTAAGGGGAAAACTACTGCGTGTTTCCATGATGCAGGGACTGAGCCAGTAGTGAAGGAGAGGCTTAGAATCAGAGAGTGGATAAGCAATGGCCTGGGCTTAGAGTGATAGTAGTTTGGGGTTGATGTCATCTGGGGAGGAGCCCTTTGCAGGGCAGATAATGAATAGGGCTTTTAGAGTATCTTCAGGGGAGATGGTTGAGAAGGAGAAGGTAGAGAAGAGGGATGAGAGGAGTGTAGAGGGTGGAGTGAGGGGGTAGGGGGGATGGCAGTGCCTTTAGTAATTCAGTAGCACAAGTGGTGTAGTAGGAGTTGAATTCTGCAGCAATAATACTTGGGTCAGCCACCAGAGAGTTGTTTATTTTGAGGACTGGTGGTGGAGGGTGGGATTGTGGTATAAAAAGGGCGTGGACCACCTTCCAGAATGTTGATGTGGTATTTATATTTGTGAGGAAGGCAGATCTAAAGTTATCAGATTTGGCTAATCTCATAGCCTTAGTGCAGGTATTCCAGAGCTTACGGTGTGCAGCAAAGTCCCTGGCAGACTGGGTAGATTTGTGGTACTTCCATGCACAGTCTCTGGCTCTATGGCTAGCCAGGAGTTCAGGGGTTATCCAGGATTGGTGGTTTCCCCTATCTCTGGTTGTTTTTACAGGGGCAAAAATATCCCACATGATTAGGAAAATGTCTTTGAAATAGGAGAGAGCCTTTTCTACCAAGGAGTAGGAGGTTAGGGGAGACCAGTCAGTGATTGATGGGTGATGTAGAAGGGGTTTGAGGTTCAGTGAGGTGAAGGTGAGTAGTTTCATGGATTTGGGGAAGGAGATTTTGGCCTATGAATTTTGCAGACTAGGAAGATTTTTATTGTGGTCACTTAGAGCATCGGAGAGGATGCCAGATCTTATTACTCTGTGTGGCTGGCAGGTGAGCGCCCAGTCAATCAAGAAATGGTTTAGTGTCTTGTGGTTTGGATGGGTGGGTTCAGTAATCAACTGGGTAAGTTGACCATAGCCTTGGCTAAAATAATACATGCAACCCAGCAGCTACAATGTGCTTGCTGTGAGGTGGGTGTGTCAACAAGTGAATTATACTGCAATAGAAGAGAACGTGTTTTAGCTGCAATAGTGTAGACATTCTGCTGCAGCTACAAACTCCCCAGTGACATCTTGTTGCAGTCTCCTCTAACAGAACTCTGAGATCTGCTGCCTGCATCTACTGTTAAGCATTGAATCCTCCCCCAGGCCCGGCTCCAACACAGAGTAGTAAACAGCAGAACAAACTGATTGAGGAGGAAAGGAGGAAGCTTGATGAAATGAGAGACAGGCACCAGTGGCACAAGAGACTCTGAGAAATTCAGAAAATGGAGGAGACAACAAACAAGGTTAATAGAGCACTTTCAGCTGGCAGAAATGAAGGTGGTGATGCAATCAAAGCATCTGCATCAGTGCATCTATGCATTTACACCAATGTCATGCCATTAACATGACTTTAATAGGATGTGCCCTGGTAGTGTGTCTCCACAACATCACACAACCTGGCTGACAGCTGTCAGGAAGTGTCTCAATGTTTGCCATCAGGGTCAGGTAGTCAGGGACCAGGGATGAGTGCGGGCAGTGTATGTGAGGAGTTCTGCTGTAAAACTCACTTACCCAGCTGTGATTTAACTGTAGTGAGAACTACATTTCAATAACAAATAAACTGCTACTGCCTTCCCTAAATGTTGAAGTGGGTATCATTGGGGCCTGAAAAAGTTGAGGGGGACATGTCCCCCTCATCCACCCTAGTGGATGCGCTTGTTGACTAAACAATAAACATTGACATCAAACCAGTAAGGGATTTTCCCTTCGTGAAAAAGGATCTTTTTTGTGACTTGTGATATGAAAAGAGATTCTTTTTCCGTACCATGTGTTATGAAAAAAGATTTATAATATTAAAAAAATAACATTTCAAGGGCATATCTCCAAAAGTGAAGTGCAGATTACACCTAACGTGGTCTGATCAGCCAGATAGATATGTTGGTCTCTTTCCATCATGTAATTTTTGTGGCTTTTGAACATTTTTTTTTTTAACTGGGAACAAGATGGTGGCAAATAAAAAGGGATTATTTTCAAAATGAAAAAGTATTCCTTTTTTGTTTCATACAGCTAACTTGAAATGCTTACTGAGCATGCTCAGAACAATTTAAAAAAAAATTCAAAATTAAACTACTCTGGAATGGATTAATATTTATTCATCAAACAAGCAAAAAGGCACATCTGTTGGCCAGCCTCTTTCTACACCGAAAATTCTAGACCAACATTCCAAACTGTCTGGGCTGTATGCAAGTTCAAAGAAAAAAAAAAAACAGCAAAACCAAAGAGCGAAAATTCACTTTTGCACTATCCAGTACTCAGAATCTGCACATCCAACTGAAATTAAACTTGGCACATCCATAGATCTACAACACGAGACCACACATGCAAATTCTTATCCAAATCCATAGAACAGTTGTGAAATTATTAAAGTGCAAAAAGTGGGGCTTAACATTTAACTGCAATGCAACCCTAACTATAGGGGTGAGACTGCACCCCTATAATATGCACATGGGCTACTACATGGCCTGAATGAAGACATCATATGTATCTTCATGAAACATCAATGATGTATCTCACGAGTGGCAAAGATATCAGTGAAATATATTAATATTATTGGCCTCAAATCAAAATAAATGACAGGCTCGATTGTCAATGGACTTACATCAGTGCAAGGGACTTGCATCAAAATAGTTTGATGCAGGAAGTTACTAGCATCACAACTTGTGTCAAATGTGATTTTTTTTAGCACAGCCTGCATCAAATCCAGATGCAGCTGCACCAAAAACCCCTTGCACCAGTGTTACACAAAACAACCTAGTGCACCAGGTCACTAGGGGGCTTACTCCTTGGCAGGGCTGTAATATCCCCATTTTTGGGGATTTTAAAAGCCCTGATGTGGATGCAGCAAAGGGAAACCACTAAGAGGAGTTGGTCTAAGTGGCATATGTCAGTGAGATGGGGTGGACACTGTACTGCTGCAGGTATAAGGTACACAAGAAATTGCAGAGGGGGAGTTGGGGGGACAGCTGGGTCTGAATATTAATGATATGTTGGGGTGTGATTACAGCTGTATAAATATTGTAAATGCCAGCACCTAATCTTACTGTACTACAATGTACAGTAACTAGTACCCATACTGTAAATACATAATCAGCCCTAAAGGAGGACATAAGGGTAGATTCTGCCCTGATCAATCACAATAGGATCAGAAAGGAACTGGGAAGATTGAGGGTAGATAAGGCTTTGGAACCTGACACCCTACATCCAAGGGTACTCCAGGAACTAAACTAGCTGCACCCATAGCAAGGTTGTTAAGCTTGTTCCCGGATACAGGATGGGTACCCAACAGACTGAATTGGGCAGACATGGTGCCACTTCATAACAGTTGGTGGTCAATTATTGCTCATTCAGCATCACCTTGGTGGTGGGTAAGGTGATGGAGGCGATATTAAAAGAAAGTGTGGTCAGCTACTTGGTGGAAAGTAGGCTAAAGGACATTCATCAGCATGGCTTCACAGAGGGGAGGTCATACCAGATGAATCTAAAAGAGTTCTTCAATTGGTTGATGAGGGTCATTGATCGTTGGGGCAGTGAATGTTGCATATTCACTAAAAATACCACCAACAGCTTCATCTAGTTCAAGGTCAGTTGGCATTCATCTGTATCCTCCTCCCCCGGGTCGTGCCTGAAAATAGGCAGGATTTGTCTGGTGCACTTACCCGGTCAACAAAAACTAAATAAATAAATAAATATATTTGGACTTCGGGAAGGCCTTCAACACTCTTCCCCACAGAAGGCTAGTAAATAAGCTGGAATGTTTGCGGTGGGTCAGAAAATAACAATGTGGGTGAAGAACTGGCTGATGGGTAGAAGCCAGAGGGTGGTGGTAAATGGGGTACATTCCAGGGAGGTAGGGGTGACAAGCAGGGTCCCCCATGGGTTGGTGCTGTGGCCAATCCTGTTTCACATTTATATCAGTGACATATCGGAGGGGCTGAAGGGGAAGGTCTGCCTATTTGCTGATGATGCTAAGATCTACAATAAGGTAGAATCCCCAGAGGGAGTGGAAGCTATGAGGGAACATCTAAAGATACTGGATGAGTTGTTGAATACATGGCAACTAAGATTCAGTGCCAACAAATGCACAGAAATGCACATGGGGTGGAAAAACCCACAAGCAACTTACACATGGGGAGGGGGAGTAATGAAGGCAACTGAGCAGGAGAGGGATCTGGGGATCATAATGCAGCAAGGTGGTGGGCAAAGAAAATATATTGCTGGCAAGGATAGGGAGAGTTATAACAAGTAGAAAGAGGGAATTGCTGATGCATCTTTACAAGTCCATGGTGTGGCCTCACCTCAAGTAAGGGGTTCAGTTCTGGAAACCTCACCAACGGAAGGACATATATGGGATTGAAAGGGGTACAAAGAAGGGCACTAAGGTGGTACATGGGTTGAATGGGAAGCCCTACAAGGAGAGGTTGAGGGAGTTGGATTTTTTCTTGGAGACCAGAAGGGAGAGAGGGGACATGATAGAAATGTTTAGGTACATGAAAGGGATAAATAAAATGGGAAGCAGCTTCTTTTTTTCGATATATCTTTTGTAAGCTTTTTTCTCCATTTTCTCCCCACCCCCATCTCTGGCATGTCGAGATGTTCTCCATTCATGTCACCCCTTCAGCTGTGCCAACACTGGACTTCCACCCAGTGGCTGCGGGAATACAGGAGGGTGACCACCTCCCTAGGAGAGCTGCCATAGGCTGCTCGATTCTGCTCCTCCCCACCCTATGCTGGCACAGTGATGACCCAAGTTCATTCCTGAACCTGGGTCACCGGTGTAGCATGAGCTAAGGCATTCAGCACCTCATCCCTCTGTGCTACTGGACCAGGGAGGGAGCTTATTCACAGGAAAGGTAGTAGCTAGGACTAGGAGCCATGGTCTATGGATGGAGGTAGGAAGGTGTGAGGGGAATTTGAGGGGGCATTACTTCACTGAGAGTGTGGTGGAGCCCCAGAACAGTCTGCAGAAGAGTTGGTGGGGGGAGACCAAATGGTGGAGGGTTTCAAGAGGGCATGGGACAGATACAAGGGGCTAACCAGGGGGCAGAGTGGGGTATCTCGGGGGAGTAAAGGGCAGACTATATTGGCAAAGATGGTCCTTTACTGCCATCACATTTCGATGATTGTAAACAGGGGTTCTATTTCTTTCACCTTTTCCAAAACCTTCCAGTGTATATGCTGCCAAAAGAGTGTACTTTTGAATACTGCAATGAGTTGCCTTAAAATACATAAACTATAACCCACAACATGTAATGGTGTATTTGGAGCCATTAATGTATGCACCCTGTGCATTGTAAGGCCCAAGGATGAAGGCCAAGTGACCTCCAACCACGAGGCAAGTGCATTAATGCCCCTATACAGCCATGGCCTGTAGCGCATTTTTGCACTTACAAATCTGATTCAGGGTATGAAATAGCACAGTCTACATGATGTAACATGCCTTTACCATATGGTACTCTTTTCATGAGTCTAACCACAAAGGTGTTAAATTTCAGTCTTTGTCTTTTGCTTCCCACAAACTGATAATGTTTTAATAAATTGAACATTTTCAGAAATAAATTATGTCTGTCACTAACAGCTGACCCGGAATATCTGTTGACTGTCAAACAGCATTCCCATTAAGGCTGCAGATCTGGGGTGCATTGTACCCGCTCCAAAAAATTTCAGTGGTACAAATTATATTATAAGGGTTTATTCTACCATTTGTACAACATTTTTGTTGGGCACATATACTGCAAACAGAATTATGGGGGTACAGCACACACCCTGCACACAAAAATGTACTTGAGTTTCATAATTTGTAAGTGAGTCACATACAGTTGGGGGTAAATGGGAACACTGCTATCAAATGTGTAACAAAGGAAACTTCATACAAAATTGTAACCTATTCAATAAAACTTAAAATGGTATTCTGTTATTTGCACGTTTATTTTGGCATGTATATAGCAATGTGTTTGTCATGAATCACAACAGTGCATCATTTTAGGGGGCCATAAAAGGAACACTAAGCTGAAAGTTGCCATAAAAAAACAAGGATGTTAGAGGACGTAATAAAGGTCAGATAGGGTGGGATTCAAAGATACTGTGGCCTGGATATTCAAAGGGGTTTTGCCTGGTGCAGCCCTGCATTGTGCCCCAGTGGGATATTGAGAAGGCTGCCTGGTGCAGCGCAACTCCTGATGCACTGGGGCACAATGTAATTGCATGTGGTGCAGATGCAGGGGACATGCCCATACATAAATGGCACATCCCGATATTCAGCCCGGGATGTGTGGTACATATGATGGTGCAACACTGCAGTGCACCGCATAGGAAGGATCAAAGTTGAGCCCATGAGGAGAGGGAACAAATCCTGGCCACCCACAGGTGGGCTGCTGTATTGCAGGGTGCAACACAGCAGCCCACCCAAAACACTGTCCTGAAGCTCACACAGCACCATGGTAGTCTTGTGGTACCCCCTTCTTCCAAATCCCCAATCATGGTAGCTGTATAGTACGCCAATTCCTGGTAGTCTAGTGGTCCCCCCAGTCCCCAATTCCCTGATAACTAGGATGAAAGACCTTCCCTTGTAGTCTATTGGTCACCCCTCCCACCTGATTCCCTGAGAAATGACAGAAAAGACCAACCCTGGTGGTCTAGTGGACCCCCACCCATTTTGGCAGTCACTGTACATGACGTCTAGAAATATCCCTAGTGATCCAGTGGCACCCCCCACCCTCCCTCCCACACAGAACCTCTGGACCACCCCATGCCCCCTTGTCATTCACGTATTTGGGACTGTCTAGTACAGTATGCCCTGCATTGAGGACCAATGGGCTTACAGCTCATACTGTACCTACCATTTGGCAGGCGGCTGGTGGTATGCGGGCAGGTTGCTGCCACCCACCAATGATGGGGGGGTGCAGGGTGAGCAAGGGGTTCTGTGTGGGTTGGGGGGGTGTGGGGTGCCACTGGATCACCAGGGATATTTCAGATGGTGATGTACCACAATCGCAGAACCGGGTGGGGTGGGTTCCACTAGACAACCAGGGTCAGTCTTTTCTGACAGTTCTCAGGGAATCAGGTGGTAAGGGGGCCCACTAGACTACCAGGGAAGGTCTTTCATCCCAGTTATCAGGAAATCAGGAACTTAGGGGTGCCACTAAACTACCAGGGAATTTCCATTATACATGTACCGCAATGGTGGTACCAGGAGGGGAATGCCACGGTTTCCCCACTGCACACGTCATGCTGTGCAGGGTGCCACGTGCAAGTCACCGGGTTGCCCTGCACAAAGCATGCAAACAGGTCCATAGTGACATGCAAATGGCCCCATTCGCACCTTGCATATTTTATGGCCTCATTTGCATGCCCCCTGCTGAATATCGTGGGTGATGAACCTAGCACAACTTCTCTTGCACTGGTGCATCCCCATGCTCCCTATCTGTGGTTTGCACTGGCACAATATGTGTGCTCTGACCATGCCATGTTAATGGTACTGCACCATGACGCATTACCAAAACAGAAAGACTGCCTTTTTCTCCCAGTTAATCTACCTACACTACAAATACTCCCTTCCCCCAAGCACACTTCACAGTGCACAGAGTGACTGTTCTAAATTAACATTCAAAATCCACACACAACAATAAACACTCAATGATATGAGCACAGAAGGGTTTCCTACAATCAATGTACTAAATTTTGAGCAAAAAATATTACTCAAAAAGACATTTTAAACTGCTTTTTGAGGTTTTGAATCACAGAGCTCTGACAACAAACTGTCTCCAGCTACCACTGCACACACACTACCCAGGCCAGAAATTAGGCTGTGCCAAACAATCTAGAGCCCATGTGACCTGCAATCCCATGAATAACTGCAGAATTTCATTTGGAGCTCAATTACAGGGTGAAGTGAGGTGAATTACATTGATTTCAATGTACTTTGTCATAAAATTGGTGGAGAAGTGGTTTGGGAAGGGGCAGAATAACGCAAAGTCATTGGTTTCAATGGACTTTGCGTTCCTTTTTATGAAGCGAAGTACTCTGCTTCATATTGTGGAGTTCTCCACGGATTCTACGTTACTCAGTGAATCACTTCAAGGAGAAAATCGGTGCCACTTCGCCCACCACTACTTACAGAACTGTAACTCACATGTTGTACGGGAAGGAACATGAATGCCTATGGCTGTACTTCCCCGATGAGCTGTAACACAAAACTCCCCAACTTAAAAATGCTTATTAATGAGTACAATAGTGGAGTGATGAAGCCTGGAGAGATATTACAAAGCATGCGTAAAATACATCCAAGTAACTAGTAAAAAAATGAATGTTGTGATTCATGATGTGATCATGAATCGTGATTTGTGACTGCATTTGTGACTGTGATGATGAAGAACGTGACTCAATGTCGACGGTGTGAGATAACCAATATGGAACTGTATTGGGAATGCAAATGCCTATGGCTGTACTTCTCCGATGAGCTGTAGCACAAACTCCCTGACTTAAAAATGCTCATTAATGAGTACAATGGCAGGGTGGTAAAGCCTGGAGAGATACTACAAAACATGCTTACAGTATATCCAAGTAACTAATCAAAAAATTTGTGTTGTGATTCGTGACGTGATCGTGAATAGTGATTTGTGACTGCATTTCTGACCGTGATAATAAAGAACGTAATTTGTATCACGAGTGACTTGTGATGATGGTCCTGACTAAAAAATGCATATTAATGAGTACAATGTACATGCAGAATTATGCACCACACCTGTCCAGTACTCTGAAGGGAAGCCAAAGAAACAACTGTGACTTAAGTTACAGATGGAGATTAGGCCCTAAAGAGATGAAAATGCACAGACAGATTAAGATTGCGCTGCACACTGAAGAGATGCAGATTCAAAGGCACAACACCTAACCAGTGCTCACCATCAGAAATTCAAATCTGGAAAAGAATACATTTGTTGGTTGGGGAGAGCCGCGGCTGGGCGATGTACTGCACTGCTGCAGTAACAGTCACTAGTGCTAGTACCAGTGAAGATACCACAAAGAAGTACAAAAATCACACAACTGCAGTGGATAGCAGGTTCACATTGCCAAAATTATTATGTGGCACAATAAAAGATGTCTGATTTGATGATACGTGTCACACACATACTCACACACACACTAAGTAATGCATAGCAAATTGAAAACTTCAGTAATATAACCACATATTTTAAACAAACTAAAGTTATGCACTGCTGCACAACAACAATCAGCAAAAAAATGGCAAGAATTATTGAAAATATTTCTGTGTATATTAACACAGTTATACAAGAAAAATATCACCAAAACAGAAAGCACTGTCTTTCTCCAAGATAATCTACCTACACCACAGATACACCCTTCCCCCAAAGCACTCTTCCACTGTCTCTCAGTACACAGACTGAATATTGTGCATTAACATTCAAAATCCACACACAGACAAGAAACGCTCAATGGTATGAGCACAGGAGGGTTTCCTATAATCAATGAACTAAAGTTTCAGCAAAAAAAATGACTCAAAAAGACTTTTTTAGCAGCTTTAAGAAGGTTTGAATCACAGAGAGCTCTCATAGCAGATTGTCTCTCACAGCTTTCTACACACACTACCCCAAACTGAGGCTGTGCAGAACAATCTAGAGCCCATGTGACCTGAAATCCCATTAATCACTGCAAAATTCACCTTTGGAGCTTAAAAACAAGGCCAAATGAGGCGAACTACATTGTTTTCAATTTACTTTGCCTTAAGAATTGATGGAGTAGTGCTTTGGGAAGGTGGAGTAACGTGAAGTCATTTTTTTTCAAAGGAAGTCACATTACCCATTATAATGTGAAGTACTCCACTTCATGTTGCGGAACACTCAGTGAATTCGTCTTCACTCCGCGAATCACTTTGCAGAGTGAATTGGGGCCACTTCGCCCATCTCTAGGACTAGTGGACATATGGAGGATAATGCACCCTTGAACCAGAGACTATTAATTTTACTCTCAGGTGCATGAAGTGCACAGTCAAATAGACATGTGGCTCACCTCACCCCAGGTAACACAAGCTGCCATAGCTGCCAACATCCTTCTGATCATAATTTCAGACTATTGCCCAGTCATGCTGTCCCTTCAGTGAGGCCTCCAACTTTCACTACATGGACACTGGATCTGCTCCTAATGAGGGACACAGAGTTCATGGAGTGGACTAAAACAGAGCCAGGTAATTTTTCAGGAGACTCTAACTGGGGATACCATGGCCAGGAATACATAGGAGGTATTTAAGGCCACCCTGAGGGGCCAGAAAGTAGGGTATGTGGTTGCCAGAAGATGGCAATGTGAGAAACTACTGAGGGATTTAGAAGGGGAACTAAAGGTAGTAAGGAAGAACACTAGAAGAGCCCAACTCATGACCCACACTCCTCCCTAGTTAGGAAGGCCCTGGGTCTGTGGATGGAGATCAACTCCCTCTTAACTAGGATGGCAGAGGTATCCATACTTAGGATGAAACAAAAATATTGGGAAGGTGGAGAGAAAGGGGGGGGGAGTCTTAGCATACAGACTGCTCAAGCAGCAAATGGAGAGGCTTATTGCAGGACTCAAAGGTAGGGAAGGGTTTGTGCATACATCCAGTGAGAAGGTGAACAAAGTTTTTTTTTTTTTTAAGGTGAACAAAGTTATGGAGACTTTCTATGCCACCCTGTACTCCTCCTAGGGGGATGGGAACCCCCAGGGAATTCAGGACTTCTTTAAATCAGCTACCCTTCCAATCCTCTTCCCACAGCAAAGGGAAGGGTTAGAAACCCCGCTAACTGTAGAGGAAGTGAAAGGAGTGTTGCTCTCACTGAAGCCAGGGAAGGCTCTGGGGGGATGGGTACACAGTGGAAATCTGGCAAGCCTTGGCAGATTACATAGCACCGGTTCTGTAACAGGTATATCAAGAGGCAGGGATGGTGGGTAATTCCCCCCACCCCATGATGAGAGAGGCAGTGATCATGATCCTGCCCAAGAAAGGGAAGGACTCCATAGCACCTGGGAGCTATCGCCCCATCTCATTGATAAATGTAGACAGCAAAATTGTCACAAAGGCTATAGCCCACAGGCTTAGCCCAATCCTACAACAGTTAATACACCCTTCCCAGGTGGGATTCACCCCCAGAAGGTACAACTCATTTGGGAGGTACACATTCGGACTCTGGTAAATCTGACCCACAGCGCCAAGGACATAGACACTCCAGTGGCAGCAGTGGCAATAGACTTCAAGAAGGCCTTTGACTCGCTGGAGTAGTACTATCTCCAGGCAGTCCTTGAGCACATAGGAATAGGCCTTAGATTTAGATCCTGAATAGGTGTGCAGCAGTGGTGCCGGAACGGTTTGAAAAGTGGTAGGGCCAAGGACGTAAGGGGTAAATTTTCCCGTATTAAATATATTACCATGATAGCAAAAAGTGATAGGGCCACTTATGAAAGTGGTAGGGCCACGGCCCTAGTGGCCCCCCCTGTTCCGGCACCTATGGTGTGCACTACAATTCTCCCACCTACCGAATACTCACTAACTCCACCATATCCCTTTCAACTTGAGAGGAGAAAAAGACAGGGTTGCCCTCTCTCTCCCGTACTATTTGTCCTAGCAGTGGAACCCCAGGCCTCCACCATCAGATACTACAAATGAATCCCAGATATCCGGGTAGGTGGGGAGGAATATACCTCTCACATTTATGTGGATGACCCACTGATCACCACCTCAGACCTCCCCAAGGCACTCCCACCACTGCTAGAGGTGTTACAGGCTTTCTACTCCCTCTTGCAGTTAAGGCTAAATCAGAATAAAACTGAAGTCCTTCCTTTCAGTCCTCATTGTACCCAAGGCGTACTCTGGATCACCAGCTTAGGGTGGACGGGTGAAGGAATAACATATCTGGGAATCAAATTCCCAGCTATGCTGTGAAAACATGGGATCTCAACCTTCACCCACTCCTGATGGAAATTATGGAGGCCCTGAATAGGTGAGGCAGACTCCACCTTACCCGGATGGGGAAGATTGCAGCAGTGAAACTGATTATAGCACCCAAGATCTTCTACAAACTGGCACATAAACTGCTGTCCCCCACAACTGGGCCCAGAAAATAGATAGGGTAATAGGGAGGTTTCTCTGGGAAGACAAGCCCCCAAGGTATAGTCTCAACAAAACTGAAGTCCCACTGGAGAAAAGGGGGATGGAATACTCCATGGTTTGAAGGGTACAAATGGACCTTCACAATGACACAAACACTTCAATGGTTTAAAGTAAAAGGGCCTGTGAGACCTCAGTTGGTGGATATAGTGGAGGTACAGTGCTGCAAGCCCTGCTTGCCTTTGCTACTCTATACCCCCCCCCCCACAGATGAAAACACATCCCACCATAGGGCTCTTCCTGAAATGCTGGGTTAAAGAAGAAAAAAGACTGGAGAAATACCTGACCCTTAATACACTAGCCCCACTGTGGGGAAATGTGGATATCCTCATAGATAGGTGACCTATACACTGGCAGAACTGGGAAAGAAGAGGCATCAGGAAGGTAGGGGATGTTCCAACCTAAGATTTCTGGAAGTATTTACAGATTCACAGTGCTATATAAGCATATGTAAAACAGACTCCAAAGAAACTCCCTACTACCTTCCTGGCTGTCTAGGGACAAAAGAGTGGCCAGCGACATACATGGTAAGATCAGGAATGCCATGTCTAGCTAATCTGAGACTTCCAGGCTCAAATGGGGGAATGCCCTTCACTCAGATATCACCGAGGAGTGCTGGAAGGAGTGCTGGAAGGGGATCCACAAAAACTTCACAGATGCTGAAATCAAGCTGATCCAGAATAAGATCCAGCACTCCTGGTACCGCACCTTGGTGGTCCTGAAAAGGATGGAGTTATAAGCTCTGGCCTCTACTGGAGATGCCAACAGCAGGACGGGGACCTCCTACATATTCGGTACGAGTGCGACATGGTCCAGCCCCTTTGGGCACATGTTTGCAACATGGTTTATAAGGTACTATGCAAGCAAAGTCCCTCAGTCTGCCAAACTGGTAGTGTTGGGGATGGGATTGGAGGCTCCACACCTTAGAGGACATGAACATACCTGGCTAGCCCTGCTTGCAATGCAGGTAAAGTGCCTCCTTTTTGGTAAATGGTGAATCCCTGTGATACCATCCACGCAGGAGATTATGGCCTCTCTAGTAGTAATAGCCTCCATGAATCAGTTGTCTCATCTGGCTAGAAACACTACGATAACATACAATGAATGTTGGGCTGCCTTCCTAAGATATGCCACCCCAGGACTGGTATAAGGTAAAGTATGGTACACAGTAGGACTGTCTTCCCCCTGGCGAAGGATAAGAAGATAAGCTCTGAACTAGATTGTTTATGCATGATTCCCCTGTATGTACATAGTTAATGGAGTATGTAGATAGAATAGTGGTTCTTTGTGTTTACTTAGTCTAGGGTGAAGGTTGCCATAAAAGCACCATAAGTCTCATAAGGACCTAGAAAAAAAAGTGGAGCTACGAAGCTGTGAATTTCCACGCACTCGCAGACGAACCTAGATGTGTTAAGGTGAGTCTCTCTTGATCTGGCATTTATATGTACCTAGATATAGGTTGTAGCTGTGATCTGCAACTTTCATCCTCATTTTCATCCTGTATAATGTATATAATGAATAAGGAAAATTAAAAATCAATAAAACATTGTAATGCAAAAAAAAATCACCCCAATTGAATATGAATATTGGTTTAACCACTCCCTTCTCCACTGCAGAGATTTCCTGCCCTCAACCATCTACCCCACTGTGCAACAATAATTTTGAAAAGAAGAAAAATATTTGCTCCTTGCAATCTGCTATGTGTCAACACTGTCTTTTCAATAATCTTCCCGATCAAAGCCCCCAAAGTTATAGAAATAGGGCTCACTTTCTGGGTGATGCTGTCCTGGTCCTAAGTCATCAATGTGGGGGCAGTAATGCTTACTACTGAATAGCTTATTCATCCCCCCCCCCAACAGTCCTAAGGGTGCATTCCCACATAGCTGTAATACAGTCATCTGCTGTATTAGCATAACAAGGCCAAAAAGTCCCAACAGTGGGGAGGGTGTAATATACATCATAGATGATGCTATGCAGACTGGTAGTCCATCTACCTAGCTTCATCAGGGGTGACTGCAGTCTGTTCTGCCCCCCTCCCATTTGAGCCTATCTCATTGCCTTGCTTTGCTAATACTTTCAGAGGACTGTTTTAGAGCCAGGTGAGAAAATGTACTTTAGGTTTGGGAAAGAGGAGAGAAGACTGAAATATCTAGTTTTATGTGTGCTTTCCCCATCACATTGACGATTGGGGTCATAAGGGACAAATGAGTAACAAGCTCATTTTTGTTACTTGGGGACTTGGGGGGGTTTGGGCTAAGGAGAGGCCATTGAAAAAATATGTGTCTCTACAGTTTGCTTTCTTTTTTTAAAAACTATTCTCAAAGATTGAGCAAGGGTTGGAAGCTGGAAAATCTCTTCAGTGGGGAAGGGCTGGCTGAGGGACTAGCTCTAGCAACCTGCAATGACTTTTTTTATTTTATTTTTTTTATTTTTAGGGAATTGTTTTATTTTTGGATGACTAGTGGAATAAACAATAAATAGTAGTTGTAGTATTTGGGGTGCCAAAAAGAAAAGTTATTCTGACACCCCTTTTGATGGTACACTAACTTTGAAAAAAATCCATTGCAGGAGGACAGTTCATGCATGAGAGATAGCCCCTGTAATGGTAACAACCAGTAGTACATTAAATATGTGCCTCTAGCTGTGGCTGACTTTGAGCAAAGCAATGTGCATTTGGCCTATGATTCAGTTTTATTTTTAGCAACATTATCTACATTCTGTGGTCGAAATAAATATATGCTTAATGGTTTTCAAATGCTTTTCCTTCTGTGAGAATGTTTATTGTTGCACACTGACCCACCTGGATACCATCTGAAAAGTAAATAATTATAGCATTTTGGCAATGTTGTCAGACCAGATGTTTGCTATGTTGCTGTCTCCATGGCATTTTCATTTAGTTTGTTTTCAGCTGGAGAAGAATGCTGCCCCACCTTTTCACTTCAGGTTCCTGTTTACTTCTTTGCCTGGCTTTGATCTCACTTAGTTTGTCTGGCAGAAACGTGAGGTTCTGTACTCAAAGGAAATGTTCAATGTTGTTATAACTCCAAGGCCAATTTTTGTAGAGAAATCAGAGATTACTTGGTTGTCATACGCATTGTAACATACTACTCTACTGCTGCCTCAAGACATTTTAAACATGAGAGTCCAGTTTCAAAGGTTTACTGTCCTAGTAAAAGAGACCAAACATGTGTTATAAATGGAGGTGCAACAACATCTGATATGCGCAATTAGATCTGTTTACAGTATGTACACACATAATAGTGCTGCATGGGTTCAGAAGAAGGAGATGAGGACATTTTCTAATTTACCTCACTATATTTTAAAAATTAAAAACAAATGCTTTTTTAATTATTTGGTAACCAGATAAGGCCCACTAGGCACAAGTGCTTGTCTTCAGGGGTGACCCAGGAACACTATCAAGGTTAAATGACTTGCTCAGGGTCACACAGTATGTAAGTAGGGGTTGTGGTAATCAAACCCAGGTCTGCTGGATGTACCAAGCTCATTACTTTAACTTCTAGGCTATACTGTCAGCCCCTGTTATGCAAAGGAGCCTTCAATGCGTAATTGCTTGGAAGACATGACCACTTTAAATTGTCATTTAAAGTAAGAAAAAACAATTGCTCTGCTATTACTATACATTTTGTTTACAGTTTAATCAACATTTTACAACAACAGGCGTCAGAAAAAGTTCATAGTTACAATCAAGGTTCCTGGCTGGATTTAAAAAAAACTCCTTGGAGTTACAAAATATGAGTACTCAATAGCACAGTAATAAATCAACCATGTCATACCAAACAACAAGCTTAAAGTGACAACAGTATCAACTAAACCTAGTAAAACATATCGTAGTTTCTGGCCCTCGAGGAAACAGGGGGCCTCCTAACTCAAACAGCTACTACAAAAACCTGAACCATCCTTAGTTCACTTTCAGGTGCCTCTTGCTGCCTAATATCCATTAATAAATGGAGCCAATCTAGGAGCCACCATAACAAAAAGGAGAGGCCACCCCTATATGGGGTGGAAAGGCAAGAAAAAAAAGGAGGAGGTGAGGGAGAGTTGGAGGGGAGAGCAGAGACCACTCAGAAGGGTGAAACCACCCCTCAAGTCTAATTCAACCACAGCATAGCCCAGAGGAGAATTCCCCTGGGCACTTTCACTAACTCTGGAATGTGTGAAGGGGATCTATAGTTGCTCAGAAGGAAGGGGTCTCTTCGGAAGATTTAGAAAGGGTAACCAGATATGAGCAAAAATATCATGCTTACCCAAAGCTATATAATGTAAGTGTTCAAAACCGGTGACCCTGAGCATCCTCTCAATCCACTGGTCCCAGCTGGGCACATCTGTGGTATGCCAGCAGTGTAATACCAATCATTTATCTCCCACGGTAGATGTCATGAACCATTCTCTCTCACATTTACTAGCCTGAGGCAACAAAAGGGTGTTTCCCAACAGCATGAGAGATGCATTCAAAAGTATCTGGAGCTCCAGTGTACTTCCCATAATCATAAGTATAGATTGTGACCGGGGAGTAATTCTGGGGTAATCCCACAAGATATGCAACAGCGTACCGGAATCTCCGTCACACCTCCAACATCTCGAATGCTATAACTGCCCCATAAGATGCACAGCTGCCAGAGTGTGGTACCAAAGTCACAGAATTTTCAGTTGAATAAATCTGACAGTCATATCCCTATCCTTTTTATATCCATTGATCCACATAACCTGCCTTTCCTCTGGACTTGGAGGATAAACCAGCAACTACTCCCATCTCGACTAGAGTTTGCTCATATCAGGTGCTCTGGACCTTAACAGTGCTTTATAAATAACACCTATTTTGGGGGGGATGACATGTCATGGGTTGATGTACCTTTCCTGAAATCCTAATTCCAGAGATCCAAGGGAGGCAGGCTCGATGATCCCCTCAGTTTAGAACACAACATATGGCGTGTCTGAAGATATCGACAGTGATGGGTCGAGGGGAGAGAAAAACTCTGTTGAAGCTCCTTAAAGGAGTTAAGACATCCCAGGGATGGGGAAAACATGTCCCCCACCCTTTGAATACCTCTTTTCTCCCACAGCAGCCAAGAGAGGGAGGAACCATCTAGCAACAATTGGGGATGATGCCACATTGGCCACAGGTGGAGCCCATTCCTTCCCCAAAAGAGCCTTGGCCATTTTCCAGACTTCCAGGGAATATTCCTTGGAGGGTAGATATTGGGCTGAGGGGGATAAATTCCATAAAATATGTTCAGAGAAACCAGGGAAACTCCAATCTGATTCCAATTACAACCATTGGAGAGATGGAGTCCAATTCCAAGAATGTAACCACAGCCAGATCTGGCCTAGGCCAGCCGCTATATAGTATCCTTTTAACCATGGGGCTGCCAACCTGCCATGCTCGTATGGTGCCATCAAACATGCCATGCACAGACGGGGCTTCTGTCCCTCCCAGTAAAAATGAGACAGAGCTCCCTGGAACTGCTGCCACCAACTCACTGGTATCGTAAGAGGAAGGTAATGTAGGATATGCAGTACTTTCAGGAAGAACATCATACATATACTTGTATTTTCCCCCAGAGAGTTAAGTGCAGATGCTTCCATCTCAGGATATCTCCTCTCAGCTTTGATAAAATGGACCACAGGTTCAGTGCCGGCCACTCTGATGGAGAAGGAGAAATAATAATCCCCAGGTATTGTATGGGACCTGAAGACCACTCTAAACCTGGTATTGAAATCAGGGCAACCTGTCCCATGTGGCCTAATAGCAGAATTTCAGTCTTGGTACAATTGTTCTTTAATCCTGATATGGATACAAAATTATCCAGTAGCTGAACCAAATTATTGGGGGAGTAACTTATATTTTGTGGGGTAAGCAGCACGTTGCCTGCGTATAACAGCCTTATAAGTTTTGGAGCCCACCTGAATGTCCTCAATGTCTAATGAATCCCTAATTTTCTGTGTTAATGGCTCAATAGCCAAGAGAAAGAGGGCCAGGGAGAGGGGGCAAACTTGACATGTGCCCCTACCTAGGGAGAAAGCTGGGGAGAGTTTACCATTCATGAGAACTGATGCCTTCGGGGCTGAATAAATCACCCATACCCAATAGATAAATTTAGGGCCAAACCCAAACTTTTCCATAGCCACCTATAAATAAGGTCACTCCTTGTCCAGTGCCACTATTGCTCCACAATCCAGAGAGGCCTTGAGGACACAGAGAACATCAACCAACAGGCAGATATGGTTGTAACCATCCCACCCTTCACAAAGCCTGCCTGGTTGGGATGAATCAGCGAGAGGAAAGATTTTGGATAGTCGGTTAGCCAAGGTCTTTGCTATAAGTTTGTAATTGACATTGAGAAGAGAGACTGTGCGGTAGCTCCCACAGTGATAAGGGTCTTTTTCCTTCTCAGGGAAAAACTGATATAACCGCATCATATATGGCAAAGGAAGCAGCCCATTTAACCAGGCCATGTCAGCTACTTTTGCCAACAAGAGGCAAACCATATCACCCATTGGCCAATAAAATTCAACACTGAAGCCATCAGGGCCAAAGCTCTTCCCTCCTTGCAATTGGGCAACGGCCACCTGAAGTTCCTGAGGCGTTATAGGAGCCTCCAGAGTGTCAAATTGTGAGGCAGACAAAGTTGGTAGGGATAGTGAACCTAAGAAATCCTGTATGTCTGTGTTATTCCTCCCAGACCCCCTTCTGGATGTATAAAGTTGACAATAGAACTCATGAAAGACCTGATTAATGCCATCTAGGTCTGTTATGGTGCCTCCATGTTGACGGATTCCAGAGATTATTTTGGATATTTCCAACTTCTTTAATTGAAAAGCCAAAAGACTTCCAGCCTTTTCTCCCCCCTCCCAGTAGGCCTGATGAGTACTGTACAGACTCAGGTCCGTCTGCTGCGAATTTAACATGTTCAACTGAAACTGCATCATTTCTCATATTATGTACCAGCGACAGGTCTCTCTGACCTGCCTTGTGCCATTTTTCTAAAGCTTCTAACTGGGATTCTAAGGTTCATATGGTGGCCTGCCAAGTCTTCCTCTGGGCTGTTGCATAGGGAATCGGCTTACCTCTGATAAAAGTCTTCATACCCTCCTACCCCCATTGTAGTGCTGTATCCTCTGGGGAATTAAAATCCAAATACTCTTGGATTTGCCCCTCAGCTAGTCCTGGAAAGAGGGATCCATCAAAAAAACTGATGTTACAATGCCAGCATAGTGTCAACCTGTCTCCATGTGATAACTCAAGGGACCAAGTTAAAGGGGCATGGTCCGAGATCATAATAGGTTCAATATTAAACTGCAATGTGTTCCTAACCAAATCCCTGGAAGCCAGGATCAGGTCAATACAGTGGTAAGATTGGTGTACGGAAGAGTAAAAAGTGTAGTCCTGTACATCCAGATGTCCCAACCGCCATACATCTCCCAAACCATGCTCCCTACACCCACCAGAGCTTTGGAGCCCAATGTAGATAATCGCCCAGGGGTCTTACTTCTATCAGAAAGCAGATCCAGCACCTCATTCATGTCACCACAGATGATTAGGATGCCTTCAGTTTTATCCTGCAGAATTTTGGATAGCCCCTGGTAAAAGGAGGCTCCATCCTCGTTGGTGCCATATACCGATACCAAAGAAAAGAGTCTACCATCCAAGGTACCCATAACAATAAGTCACCTACCTTTGGGATCCCTCTAAACATGTTTAGTAACCCAATTCACACCATTCTTCAGCAAAATTATCAGTCACCTTCTCTTGGACATACACGAGGCGGCATAGACCTGGCCTCCCCAATATGCCCTGAAACAGTCAACCTCCTTTGATAACAGATGGGTCTCCTGAAGGAAAACTACTTGGTTCTCCAGTTTCCGAATGTGGGTTAGGACCCTCTTTCTCTTCACTGGGCCATTCTTAGTTAGTGCACCAATGACACCGCAATGTAGGACAGACAAGTAATGATAATAAATATAAATACAAAGCTCCATTACCCTTAAACTATATACAGACAGCTATAGCCAATATAACACTCTCTGTACTATACTATACTTATTCCTAGATACTCTCTGGATCATGCTCCTCCCCACACCCTTATCAGTGTACCTATACAATGCTTTCTTCCTCTTTAATCAATCAATAAATTAGTTAATCAAAATCTTTATTTATCCAGGTGAACACCATTGAGCATAGTTCATTTACAAGATGGGCCTGGATAGCACAGGAACACGGGATATGCAATTTATAAACAGTCACAACATAACATCCCAGTAATACTACACAGTAGAGTGACATAATAGTTTAACAGAAACACAAATGGAGAACAATTGGGGAATAGTGGTTCAATTCCTTCATGGTGTAGTAATGTGTATAACAACAGTAGCAGAATGAACTATACGAGGACAACAGTTAGGTAACGGTATAATACATTCAGTGCCTTGTGAAACAAGACAGTCAATGTGTTCATAATCATTATAAGCAGGGTAGAAGAGGGGTGGCAGTCAGGGTCAGGGGGGGAAGAAGAGTACAGGCAGAATGGTTGAAGGTAGAAGAGGGAGAGATAAAAGCCACAGAGAGGACACAGGGCAGGAGGATGGAGAGCACAGACTGGATGACAGAGAGGAGAAAGTAGTAGAATAAATCAGAAGGAGAGGCCTAAGGCCAGACATAGTAAAGAAGACAGATGCCTTCAAGGTGCACCGTAGGGGCAGAGGAAATTTAGGATAGGGGTAAGCAGTCACAAATTTCCTTGACTGAATGGGCATATAGTGTCTAGGAGGAGGATAGATTGATCGAAGTACTAAGCTTTAGCAATTTTTGTATTTTATTCCATAGGGATGGCAGTGCAAAGCTTACAGCCATTCTCCCAAAGTGAGTTTTAAGCTTAGGTACCTTTAAGGAAATAAAGGAGTAGCTTCTAAGTGCATAATTCCCTAACTCGCATAGCAGAAGACAATTGGAGATATATAGAGGCATTTTTTTGTTAATGGCTCTGAACGTACAGAGTACAGCATTTCTGCTTTTCCAATAGTGGAGGGAAGGCCACCCCACGGCAGCATAAAGGGCACAGTGATAAGTGGAAAAGGGTAGGCCGGTAATAAATCTCAGAGCCCTGTGATACAACATATTCAATTTAGCAAGATGGGAGGCAGGGCAATGACTATAAAGAAAGTCAGATTAGTCAACCAAGGAGAGAAACATTGTTTGTACCAGCTGCAGCTTGGCATCTCTAGTAAGGAAGTTATTAATTCTTAAAAAAGGAGACCAAGCCTCTGTCTCTGTTTTTTTGGCAGATCCTTGATATGGTCTATAAAGCAGAGTCTATGGTTGAGTCACACTCCCAAATACTTGAATTTATTGATAAATTCTAGGCTTTCTCCCTCTTCTTGAGCACAGCCCAATAAAGAAAACAAAGAAATCAAGCTTCCTCAGAATCCACTAGAGAAGTCACCTACCCCTCCCGATATAAACTTTCTAAATGTTAACTATGAAGGGTTAATAACCCCACCATAATAAAGAGCCACACACTTCAAATAAAATAACATATATGAATAACCAGAGTGGGACCTCTCCCTTAGCAAGCAAGCTATGCCAGCACGTGGATAGGCTCATTCACATATTGTCCAGCTCTTAACCCACCTCAACCCCCACGCAGGCACAACAAGATGCCACCCAAACAGCAGGATCCCGGATGCATCTGATCATTTCAGGGAGTCCAGATTACCCCAGTTGTTGCACCCCATCTCCGCTCCCATTGGGAGTGGGAGTAGGGGAGAGGAAACATGTACAGGATAAGATCCCCTGGTGACACCACCCAAACCCCCACATTGCAGTGCACAATGACCCCACCACCGGGGCATTCCTCCATAGCCAGAGCCCAATCATGGCAGAAGGGGGATTTCTCCAATCTAATTGCCCCAACACCTCCCAGGATTGTCACCTCAGGATACTAAAAGAGTCCTGACATTGGTGCAATAAGCGGTCTTGCCCAGGGAGGCATCCACTTTTTGGGTTAAAGTGACAAAAATAGGGAAATATGGTGTTAGGGATTCCAACCATAACACCCACCCTCCACCTACATAGACAAAGAGGCCTCGGGGCAGCATTGGGATTGTCATGCTCACCCCATTATCCTATGCTGTACCCAACCAGCTTGTTTTCTAATGGAATGGGATGAGTGTTAGGGTAGACAACCACAATGCTGCCCCCTGAAAAGTACATCTATTGAAGTAAGGCTAGCTACCCTTGTTATTTAAAGCCAATACCACCATGGAAAACGCTGTCCACAAAAAGTAAAATGCCTCATGCAATATCTCTGCAACGAATGTATTGTCTGACACCTAGGTACTATAATTCACATCTACAGGACTTCCCATCAGCACTCTCCAAGTTTCAAGTTAAAAGACCAAACCATTTCCAAGACACTTAATTTGAAACATTGTTAAAATTGTGCTATCTGGTCTCTCCCAATCTGGCCATCTAGTCCCTCCTTCAAGATCAAGGAATCTTTGATTATGAGCCTGCAAATTAGTTGATCGTGAGGTGGGACCAAAAGGCCAAAACCCCATTCTTTGTTCACAAAATACACATATAAATTTTCCCTTTGACTTATAATGGGAACTTATAAGTGCTATAACTTTTGAATGCCTCAATATTTTTTCACCAAATGAAAAGTGGCATGTTCAGCCTGGGATGCTCTTTCAAACAAGCCATGTTACAGAGTGGCACACCACACAACGGCCATGCAGTGCCATGGGCAATATCCCCAAAACTGCCTCCAAAACTCGATAATTTTGCATTTTTCGGCATTTTCCTGTGCAAAGACCGTAAGTCTGACCAAAACAAAATTAGGCAAATCGAGTGATTTACCAAGCTCCACTGTGCATACCAAATTTCTGGCAAATCTGTTGAATTGGTCGAGAGTTATTAATGCACAAACTTTTGACTTTACATAGAAGTGACATCTCAACCCTAAATATAGTGGCGCAACCGTGCCACTATAAAAATATAATAATAGCCACTCTGGTGGGAGAGGGCCCCGTGCTCCCACCAACTTGCCCATTTCTGCATAACAATATGCATCTTAGTGAATGCGAGCCCTCTGGGCCTGCGCTGCCACTTATGCATAGCTTCAGAGCCATGCAGCATTCCTATTGGCCACCAAATGCTTGTAACAACTAATTTGTCCATATCTTGGGAACCATAACAGCTAGAAAAACAATTCAAGTGTCATTGTAACTGTGATAGCAAGCAGATCATGCCATATTCACTGACTGTACCCATATCTCACAATGTTTCTGAGCTATGGGCACCAAAAGCACTGGGCAGACACACTTTCAACCCTTGTGGCAGTACTTTCACAATATCTCATGAACTGCGCAACGTACAAACAAAATTCCACTGAAGGCTTACTCTAGAATGTCAAGTCTTTTTCCAATAGCTTAGATCACCTAAAGGTGATCTAAGCTAACTATAGCAAAAAGTCTTTATCTCACTTTGCTTCCAAGATAACGGCACCGAAAGTCATGACAGACAGCAATTTAATCCAATGGGAAAAATGTCAATTACGACATTGAATATCTCTGCAACAAATTATTTCCCCAACACTTAAACAGCATAGTTCACATCTCCATGACATCCCATCAATGTCCTGAAATTTTCAAATAAAAAGACAAAACTGTTATTGAGATATGGTCATCTCAATTTGGGCCATCTGGTCTTTCTCATTAACATTCCGAAAATACCTATACATTTTTCCATAGGATATAATGGGAATTTCAAATTGTAATGACTTTTGAACAGATAAATATTTTTTCACCCAACAAAAAGCAGCATGTTCCTTGGCCCAAGCTCCTTCTACGTCCCAAGTTTCAGACCAATAGCCTACGCGGTGTCTGTGCAATGCCACGGACATAAAATGCACAAAAGTAGTGAAAAGTGCATTATTTGGCACTTCGCTGCACAGATGTTGTATCTCCGACTGAAAAAAAATTCAGTACATCATAAGATCTGTCACACCAGACTGTGTCTTCCAAATTTTGTTCAAATCCATTGAATGGTTGCAAAGCTATTAACATGTAAATTGTGAGGTTTAACATTAAAAGTGCCTACCACAATGCAAAACGCAATACACAAAATGTAAAGTGTGTAATGCAATAGCTCTAGAGCAACTTAATTTTCCAACACCTAGATCCCATAATTCACAAGTACAGGACATCCCCTCAGCACCCTGCAAATTTCAATTTAAAAGGCAAAACCGTGTCCGAGATATAACATTTTAAAGTTTGAGATTTTCATTGGTCAGAGTGGCAAAATTCTGCACCTGTTTGCATTTTACACACCTAACGACTGAAAAGTACATCCATAGCAGTAAGGCTAGCTACCCTATAAATTTCAAGCCGCTACCACAATGCAAAACACTGTCCACAAAATGTAAACTGCGCCACACCATATCTCTGCAAAGAATGTATTTTCTGACACCTAAACACCATAATTCTCATCTACAGGACATCCTGTCCACACCCTCCATATTTCAAGTTAAAAGACCAAACAATTTCTGAGGTAATTAATTTTAAAAGTTGTTAAAATTCGGCTATCTGGTCCCTCCAAATCTGGCCATCTAGTCCCTCCCTCAGGATCAAAGAATCTTTGTGTTAGTTGTCATCCATGACATTTCAGACCTTACTCAGGGATGCAACTAACACAATCACCTTTACCAGGTGAGTAAACACCCATTGTGAGCCAGCAAATTCTTTGATTGTGAGGAGGGACCAGATGGCCAAAACCCCATTCTTTGTTCACAAAATAACCAAATAAATTTTCCCATTGACTTATAATGGGAATTTAAAAGTACTATAACTTTTGAATGCCTAAATATTTTTTCACCAAATGAAAAGCAGCATGTTCGGCCAGTGAAGCTCTTTCAAATGAGCTATCTCACAGAGCAGCATGCCACACAATGGCCATGCAGCACCATGGACAATATCCCCAAAACTGGATAACTTTGCATTTTTCAGTGTTTTCGTGTGCAAAGACCGTAAATCTAACCAAAACAAAATTTGGCAGATAAAGAGAGCTACCATGCCCCACCACACATACCAAATTTAAAGCAAATGCATTGAATGGGTGCAAAGTTATTAATGCACAAAATTTTGACTTTAACATAGAAGTAACATCTCAACCCTAAATATAGTGACACGATCACGCCACTATAATATATATAGCTAGCTAGCTGTGGAGGTACAGTGCCCTCCTGGCCCTGCAATTCTATTTATAGGACAACAGTGACCAAATTGTCCACATAGCTTTCTTATTACCCCACCTCATGTACCCATTATAGACATTTTTTGAATACCAGCCAAAACGTAATTCTGCACAACTGCAAAGCCATTCAGCGCCACAGGTGTGAAAATACATTTTGGGCAGGATTTGAAAAATGACAGCTATGGCATAAATGAGGTGGGACAATAAGAAGGCTATGTTGAAAATATGGGGAAAAATATTTTAAATTTCAAATATTACTAGCGGGCATAGCAAAACTGCAATGAATGTTCATAACTTTGGCATTTTTTGATAATGTGACCCCACATTTTCAACACAGTCTTCCTATGGGCCAGCCCCTTGGTGCTGAAGGTTAAAGTTCTGGACACCACACATTGTGCTTCACTCTTGACCCGGGTACGGGAATGAGCCTGAGTCACCGGAGGTTGACTGGGAGGGGGTGGGGAGCTGGATTAAGTCACTGATTGGCAACTCTCCACTCCTTGGGTGGGTTGGGCACCATTCCAACTAGTGGACTGTGTAAGGAGAGAAGGGACTGCGTTAGGCAATAGGCAGAAACTGTGTCTCACTACGGCTTACTGCCTGGACTCTGGTCCTGTCCGACAGCATCCTCGGGGACTGGGATGGGACAACATAGTTACTTCTGCAACCACAAAAAAATCCTGCCCCACTGCTGCATAATGTGATCCTGATAGAGGTAGAAGGAACCCTGGATAGGCAGTATGCCACCATCAAGCCTTAGCTGGCAGTGGGAATAACAAGTTAAAAAAAAACGTAGGGCCTGATTCTAGAATGATGGTGCAAGTCTCCTTTGGCACCAAACATGGTTGCACAAGGGACCCTCCACTTGAATCTCTATTAGACAGGGCCCCCACAGCTAAGTCCTGTGACTTGCACCAACCATACCAGTATGCCAAATGGAGATCACACTGGAACAGCCGGCCACAAGCCTATGGCTTGCCCAAGTATAGGGCACAAGTGCCCCCCCACACATGCTGTACAGCTCCACAGTGTTAGGGGAACCCAACAACCCCCACCAATGCTCTGATCCTCCAAACAAAACAATCTATAGGGCTAGACCCCCCTCCATGCCCAATCCCCATAACATATGTCCAATGCTCAGCAAGAGTAGCACACCCACCTCCATGCCTGATCCCCCATATTAATTGTAAAAGCCCAGCAGGGCTAGTGCACCCTCTACCCCACTCTCTGAGCTCTGGAACTGTGTTATGCAAAAAAAAAACAACATAGCCTCTGATCTCCCTGGTGTTCTAGTGGCTCCCTCATCCCCCCGGCAGTGTCAGTGCAACCCACACCCTTCCTGACCCATACTCAGTCAGCGACTGGCACAGCCCACCTCTCACCACCACAGCTAGCTGCTGACTGAGAGCCATATGAGCTCGTACTACTGTAAATAGTACACACTCAATGAATGAATGACAGTTCATTCATTGAGTGTGTACTATTTACCATATACGTGCTCATACAGAGCTCAGTCGGTGGCTGACTGTGGTGGTGGGAAGTGGACTGTGCCAGTTGCTGACTAGGTAGGATTGGGGGGTATGGGGTGGATTGGTACTACTGCATGGGGGGCCACTAGACTACCAGGGAGATTGGGGGTTATGTTGTTTTTTTTTGTGCATAATGCAATTCCGGGGTTTGGGGGTTGGGGAGAGGGGGAACTAGCCCTGTGGGGCTTTACAATTGAGTGTGGAGATCAGACATGTAGGGGTGTATGTTAGCCCTGCGGGTCATTAGACATATGTTCAGGGATCAGGCATGGAGGGGGGGTGTTAGCCCTGTAGGGGCATTCATTATGTATTTGGGGGAAGGGGCATGGGGGGTCTGCATGCCCTGCTGGGCATATATGTGGCTGTGGGGGATAGGATATTTGGGGGGCATGATTATCCCTGTGGGGCTTTACCACTACCAATTTGTGGATCAGGGCATGGGAGGGCACTAGTCTTGGGAGCTGTCCCGGTGGCAGATCGGCACAACCCCCAGAGGATGGAAGTACACTTGCACCAGTCAAAAGCTAGTGTAACTGTACTTTGGCAGATGTCCTCCGGGGGTTGTTTGAGAATAGCATACCGATGGTCTTGGTTGCTGCCTTTCCAGAATAGGGTGCAACTGCTGCCATAAACCCCCTAGTGCCATGTCACAGAGGGTTTAGGTTGTAACTGGTGGCATAAGTCCACTTTGTTGCAAGCAGCCTGCGGCATGTCACAGGCTGCTTTGCAGAATACCAGTCATCACAACTGCTGGTGTAACTTGCTACTTGCACCATTTGTCTTGGTGTAAGTCAAGTTATGTCAAGCTTAAGCTTTTGAGAATCAACCCCATAGTCTTCTTATGACCGTACTTCATAAACCCCGTAGGTGAAAATTTTCAAATTCAAGCCAAAATGCCATTCTGCACCACAGGTGCGAAAACACATTTTGGACAGGATAAGAAAAATTACAGCTGTAATGTTCATGAGGTGGTGTGAAACAATAGCTACGTTGAAAATTTGGACCCAAAATATTGGAAATTACCAAAGTTATACATGTACAAAAAAACTGTCAATGAATGTATGTAACTTGGCCATTTATAGGAATTTTTTCACCAAATTTTCAACATGGGCTTTTTGGGACCCCACCTCATGAACACTTGCACTGTCATTTCATTAATTGGTCCCAAAAGGTGATTTCATGCACTGACCATGAAATCACTTTCTGGGCTAGATTAAGAAAATGATAGTGACAGTTTTCATGAGGTGGAGTCCCAAAAAGCCCATGTTGAAAATGTGGCAAAAAAATACCTAAAAATGGCAAAGTTATGAACATAACTACAAAATGCCATTGAAATACATAATAAGGCACTTACCTTTATTCCTCAGTTTTTCAGTTTGGCTTTGAAGAGTGAAGACATGCCCTGGCCCACATAAGATGACACCCTACAATCTCTGGTGGTAAGTATGGGATAAGGGAGGGTTATGGGGTGGTGGGTGCTCAGGAAGGGTCAGGATGGTGGAGGAAGATGAGGAAGATGACTGGGGACCATTTTCTTTCTTTTCAGGATAAAAAAAAAGACATTAAGTGATGGTTTTCTTTGTTCCAGATAATTTTTAATAGAAAAGGGGCAGCTACTAACCAGCATGCTGATCAAGGATTGGAGTAGGGGATGGGACACTACACTATGGAAAAGTTGTTTTTTTTTTTTTTTGATACAGCAGGGTGATCAAGGCTTGGGTGGGGTGTGGGACACTACACTATGGAAAATGTTTTTTACTGTATTACAGCACAGTGATCGGGGGTTGGAGTGAGGGGGAGGAACACTATATTAAGAAAAGGGGGTGTGCTTTATTACAGTACAGGATCAGGAATTGGGGTATGGATGGGACACTACAATATGGAAAAGTTATTTTTTGTTACAGCATAGCGATTGAGGATCAGGGTTGGGGTGGGACACTACTCTATTGAAGAGAGTTTTTTTTTCATTACAGCAGGGTGATCAAGGATTGGGTGGGGTGGGACACTACAATATGGAAAATATATTCTTTTATTACAACAGGGTGATTGGGGATTGGGGTTGGGGTGGGACACTACACCACACTATGAAAAGGGGGTTTGCTTTATTTTCAGCACGGTGATCAGGGATTGAGCCAGGGGTGGGGCACTACACTATGGAAATGGGAGTTACCAAGGATGCGAGTCATGATTAAGAATCCTTTTTCTGTGATTCGTGATATGAAAAGGGATTCTTTTTTTCATATTACGCAGTCACAAAGAAGGCTTACTAACAGGAAATAAAACACATTTCTGGGCCATATCTCTAACACTGAGGTGCATATTGTACCTAAGGGGGACTGATCAACCTGCTAGGTGTGGTGATCTCTCTCTCCTGAATGTCATTTTGGTGACTTTTGACCTTTTTTTTAACAGAAAACAAGATGGCGGCTCATGAAAAAGGAATTTTCTCTCATGAGAAAGGAATTTATTCTCTTGAAAAAGGAATGGGTCCTGCAAGAGTGAATCCTTTTTTTTACAAGAACAAAATCCTCTGTCAAGTTTTCTCCCTCTATCCTGAAAAGTGCTCCACCCATTGAAAACAATGGGAAATGACCAACATAATAACTTTACAACAGATAAATATTTGTATACAAAATTAAGCATGCATGTTCTGTTACCCAAACTGGTTCCACCATAACATCACATAACAATTCCAAATCATCTGGACACAAGGCAATGAGGAAAAAAAATGCAAAAAGTGGCAACTTTATGACTTTTTCAACTGTCTGGATCTCAGAATCTGCACATCCAACTGGAACAAAGCTTGCCACATCAAGAGATCTACCCCATGGGACAGCACATGCCACATTTTGTGAAAATCCATTCATCAGTTGCAAAGTGATTAAGGTACAAAATTTGAGGTTTAACATTAAACATGCTACTCAGCCCTAACTATAGGGGCCCTACCGCACCATAATAGCATCGAATTTCCACACTTTTGTTGGTGTGGAAGTGAACCCTAACTGATTAGCAGAGTTTTTTGCAATGAAAAATACACACACATATATATATATATATATATATATATATATATATATATATATATATATGGGATATACAATGGTGAGCTGTCAGATAAATGATTTATCTACATAAGTGCTGTTTGACCTCGGGTAACTTGCGAGTGGCGTAAGCCACGAGTGAGATATCAGGTCAAACAGCACAAGTGTAGATAAATCATTTATCTGACAGCTCACCATTGTATATTTCATTTATGCAATAGGGATGCTTCTTATCAGTGCAGGAACATTTGGTTTTGACTGTTTATCTTCTTTTTTTAAATTATAATTTCTGGAACTTTCGGTTAACTTTGCTAGTGTATGTCCACCTAGCATGGTGGTTGCTATTAAATGAAACACCACTCATTTTGTAGAGAACTTCTTGCTGAACAAATGTCATGGTCACAGTATCATGCTACCTTTTTTGTTTTAAAGTTATTCACATTTGTTTGTCAAAAAAGTGAAAAGAAAATTGAATTTTATGCTGTTTTTTACAAATTATGAAAAAACTAAAAGGTATCTATGAATGAAATACCACTCATTTTGTAGATATTTTTGTGCTGAACATTTTTCGTGCTCACAGCACCATGCTATCATTTTTCATTTTAAAGTTATTTACATTTGTTTGTCTAAAAAGTGAAAAGAAAATTGGATTTTATGCTGTTTTTTGCTAATTATAAAAAAAATAAAAGGTATCTATAAATGAAATGCCACTCATTTTGTAGATATATTTGTCCTGAACATTTTTCGTGCTCACAGTACTATGTTATCATTTTTCGTTTTAAAGTTATTCACATTTGTTTGTCAAAAAAGTGAACAAAAAAGCTTTGATTGACAGTTTGCATTTATCCCACATATGTGGGATACATCTAGGGTGGTTAGATTTATCCCACATATGTGGAAATAAATGGATTTATGCAATTGCTTTTGGTTCCACATCTATTGCACAATATATATATATATATATATATATATATATATATATATACAGTATTATATAATATTATATTTATATATTATACATATTTTTTTCCATTGCAAAAACTCTGTTAATGCATCAGTTAGGGTTAATTTGCACACCAACAAAAGTGTGTAAATTCGACATTAGTGTTTACAGCCCTACTACCTTATGCCTCACCCACCCTCCAAAACCAACAGGGGTGTGTGTTGGGGCCATCATGCATAACTCTCACCCCACTACATCTGTAAACAAGCTGAGCTGGTGTAGTATAGGAGAATGAGTTGAGAGTTAGGCACACACACCTGATGCCTGTTGGTGAGTAGAGGGTGGAGTGGGGTGGGAAGGGGCATGGTGTAGTAGGGTTGGAAACCCTAATGTCAAATTTCGACACTTGGTGTGGAAATCAACCCTAACTGATGCATTGAGTTTTTTTACAATCAATTTCCCTTCTTTTTAAGAAAGTGAAATGTTAGTCATATGGACCCTGCTCTCCCACCCATCCATAACCGTCTCCTCAGGTTTGCAAAATGGAATCCATAGGCGAGAGTGCAGGCCAGCTCCATGCCCTGCAATCCCACCCACCCATAAGTATGTCCTCAGGTTTGCAAAATGGTATCCGTAGATGGGAGTGCACTCACACCTACCCATGAGTGTAGTGCTCACAGTTTAGCATAAATAGTATGCACAGATGGGAACTCGGGCTCTCTTGGCCCTGCACTCCCACCTACATATAAGTACAGACACATAGCAGAGGCCTAGAGTCATTCCCAGCAACACTCGTAAAGCATATTTGTCAATATTTCAGTAAACGTAGCAAGTGTGGAAGGAATCATTTTGTAGTTGTATTCATGACCTAGCTACTTCTACATAAAAGGTGTACTGAGCTGCATTTAGTGAAAAATCAGTATCTCAAATTGTTTTCAAAATATAGGTGCCAAAGTGCACCACAACCATCAAAATGCAATCCTGTGGGACAATTCACAACTTCAGAGTGCTGTAGCTCTGAAACTGGTATAATTTCTTTCGCCAAACTAGCAAAAGGCACATCTGCGGTGCAAAGGCTTGCCACTCTACAAATTTCATCTCAAAAGTCCAAACCAAGTAGTGGCAGTGAGGTGACAAAGAAACCATGATTTTGTTGAAGAGTACAGTTGCAAATTGTGAAAGTTTCACAGATTTGCAAACGTACCGTGCAACACTTTCACAAATTTGTGAAACAGTCACACTCCCATTTGCGACAGTACAATTTGCCACATCAAAATATGCATATTTCCAGGTCTTTTGGAAAAAAAAACTACTACATGGGTGCTATTCCTAGGATCCTGTTTAGGTATACACAACAGTTGGTGTTTAGCTAGGGACAATATTTTTGAACTATAATGTTTTTTCTCCACCGCTAACTGAAAACAAGATGGTGGCGGCATGACACTACTGAGGGCATTTGCGACAGAAAAAGGTACTTTTGTCACACTACAAGTTGCTTTCATGTGTAACATATATTTTTTCCCATAGGATATAATAGGAAACTTTAAACCTTAATAACCTTTGAACAGATTAATATTTTTTCACCAAACCTTCAAAAAGCACTTCCCTTACCCAATCCCCATATTCCCTGAAACTTTTGGACCAGACTGACAAACATACCATTTGGGCTGTAAAGAAGAGCAAAGGATTTGCAAATGTTAAGGATTTTTAACACTTTTCAATGATTCGCAGCTCCGCAAATAACACTGGAACGAGAATTTCCTGATCCAGAGATCTATGGTAGAGCAATGAGCAAGCCAAAGTTCAGGTAAATTGGAAAAATGGTTGCAAAATTACAAAAGTGCAAAATTCTGGGTTTAACATTGAAGTGACCATGCAACCCTAACTATACCTACCCTACTGGCATATACTGTATATAGGATACTGGAAAAATCAAGCCACGGGTGAGGTCACAAGATCAAACTTCACAAGAGGAAATATCTGATATTTCCAGTAGACCAATTGCATTTCTCATTTATGTAATGGGAAATGTTAATTTATTAAATTGCCAGTACGGAGTTACTGCCAGGTACAGAGCGGATGTTGAGTCTGGGAAGTGAGCAAGGTATTGACTGCTCTGAATGATTTTGTTTTGTATTTTGTTTGTTTTTACTGTCATAGGTGAAAAATAAAGGGAAAAAAAAACATACCTCTCAGTGTGAATGCCAGTTTCACACTGAGGAGGTTGTGAGTCAGAGCTGTCACATAAGTGAGTGAATGAGTGAATTTGGGATGCATAAGGATGGTGAGCTCTGGCTGACTGCAGCTTATGCTGACATTCTGGCTAACATCAGATAGTGCCTCTCAGTGACCTAGTGTGTGGATAAATGACCTACAGTGAGGATAAATGAGATATCCTCACTGTAGGTCTGATCAGTCCATGATATTGATGGTATTTGCCATTTTTTATCCTCAACCACATTATATATATATATATATACATATACTGTGTATATATATATATATATATATATATATTTGCTAAAAAAGGGGATGCACCCCACTCCTTCACTGATGACAAACTGTGCCTTACATTCATGTACTTTCTGTGCTTGCCTGGGGCTTAGGGCAACTGAACCAAACACTTTCCTCATGTTATTGCCTCACATGCATGCATTTCCAAGTAATTTTTATACTTAGCAAACCTCAGCTGTTACAGTCCTCTTTATTTATCTATTTATTCATTTATTAATGTTATTTATAGGAACATAGAAACAGATTTTGTTGGCAGTAAACAACATTTAGGCCCCTCCAATCTGCTATTTGACCCTGCTTATTCCTTCCTCCTGACCCTAGTTCGACATACATGTCACTCCTTCCCCAATTCCTCTACTTAATGTGCTCCTGTGCTTATCCCACATATTATTTTATTTAGTTTTTGTTGACCAGGTAAGTGCACTAGACAAATCCTGCCTATTTTCAGGCTCAACCCGGGGGGGGGGGAGGGATACAGATGAATGCCAACTGACCTTGAACCAGATTAAGTTGTTGGTGATATTTTTAGTGAATGAGGGAAATTTGGCCAGGACACCAGGGAAGTACCCTACTCTTTTCGATAAGTGCCATGGGATCTTTAACATCCACCTGAACTACTACCAATCCAGGCAGATGGGACCTCAGTTTAATGTCTCATCCATATGTGCGATCCCACCACATTTTCAATGAGGGAAACACACCCTGTGTTTACTCTTTTTACTACATTTAAATCTTCAAATTATTTATTTATTTATTCAATTTTTATAACCGGGATGTCTAATTATAACCGGGATGTCTAATTAATACCTAATACTGGAGTCTAAGGATATGATTTTAGACATAGTGTTGCAGCTACAGAAAACAGACCATATACTGCATGTGTAGGGATTTGCAGACTGGAAGTGTTTATTATTGAGAAAAATAATGCTTTTGTTTTTCCTCTCTATATTGGAGAACTCTAGGGATTAAGGGCATTCAGAATATTTTACAGCCTATATATGATCGGGTTTAATCTAAACAATTTTGTTAATACTTGCTACCATATACTGTACCTTGCCATGACTGCCAAATTAGACACTGCATTACACATTGTTACCCCTGTAGGCCCTCCTATTGACATTGTGTCCTTCTTCAATTACCTAGGAGTGACTCTGGATCCCTCACTTACCTATTACATCACATTGCTAACATTATAAAGAGGGTCCACCAAAAGTTGGGGGCTGCCTACCATGTAAATCACCTCCTGACCCCTGTGATAAGACTTGCAACTGCCCAGGGAAATCTCCTGCTCCTCTATGACTTTTACTCTCTTGTTTTCTCCCCCACATCCACTTCACTTCTCTCTCACCTAAGTAGCACATATAACTCTGTCACTTTGCCCTTCAGGTACCCTCCTCCACTCACCACTGTTCTCTATATCAGTCCCTCTCACTGATAGGGTGGAAACTCTTTCTCTCAGGGTCTCTTCCATTCCTCCCCTGGTTGTCCCCCACTGTCATGGGGAGCAAGGCCTTCTCAGTCTCTGCCCCATCTCTCTGGAACTGACTACCACCTGCCATCAGAATCTTACCCTCTCATTAGTCCTTCAAAGTGAAGCTTAGTGACTGGCTCAAGTCTCAGGCCACCTGCACCAGCCCCTAGGTAGAACCCCAGTGACAATCTGCTTAGAGGCAAACTGCAGCAACTGCCTTACTTTGTGTGCACTGACTACCAAATAACTACTTGCACTTACTGGCCATCTTTGTGGAAACATAGACTGCTGAAAGTGAAATCCTTTATACAATGTTCTGTGCACCCTTGTCCGGCTATACTGTGTATAGAGATGCAGCAAATTTAAAGTCTGCCAGTGAAGTGAACACGAAGTGGCCACTTTGTGTTGGCACTTTGCTACACAGAGCACCCCATAGGAAAGGCTCACTTCACCTTGTTATTATTACTTCGCATTGTCATTCCACCTTAAATGTGAAGTAAGGTAGAGTGACAACAATATTGGCAGCACCCCACCCACACAGTCACCAGAATTAATGTGCATCCTCAAAGTGCTATTGTCTTGTGTCCAGAAAACTCCTCAGTGCTGATGAAGTGAAATGAGAGCATAACAAGAAATGTAATGTCTCCCAGAATTAATGGCACACTCAGTCATGCACGCAGTGGTCACACACAGATTCACCAGAATTAATGTGCATCCCCAAAATGCTACTGTCTTGTGTCCAGAAATTCCCCAGTGCTGACAAAGTGAAATGAGAGCTTAACAAGAAATGCAGTCTAACAGACTTAATGGTGCCATTCAAATGCACAGACAGATTAAGATTGTGCTGCACACTCAAGGGATACATATGAAAAGGCACAACACCACCTAACCAGTGCTCACAAGTCACAAATCCAAATCTGGAAAGGAATACATTTTGCAGTTGGAGGATTAGTGCACAGCAGTAACAATCCACTACCTGTAAAGACACCACAAAGCAGTATAAAAAATTAATGCAGGTGCGGTGGATAGCAGGTTCGCACTGCTGCAATTACTCTGTGGCACAATAAAAGGTGTCTGATTTAATGGCATACATCACACACACACACTACAAGTAATACGTAGCAAATTGAAAATCTTTAGTAACATAACCAAATGTTTTTAGCAAATTATACACTGCTGCACCACAACAATCAGCAAAAAAATTTCAAGAATTACTGAAAATATTACTGTGTGTACATTAACACAGTTATACAAGAAAAGTATAACCAAAACAGAAGGACTCCCTTTTTCTCCCAGTTAATGTACCTAACCACAAATATGCCCTTCCCCCATAGCACACTTCACAGTACATAGACTGACTGTTCTAAATTAACATTCAAAATTTACACACAACGATAAATACTCGATGATATGAGCACATAAGAGTTTCCTACAATTGATGTACTAAATTTGGAGCAAATAAAATGACTCAAAAAGGTATTTTAAACAACTTTTAGAGGTTTTGAATCGCAGAGCTCTGAGAGCAAACTTCCTCCATCTACAACTACACACACACTACCCAGGCCAGAACTGAGGCTGTGCAGAACAATCTAGAGTCCATGTGACCTGCAATCCCATGAATCACTGCAGAATTTTATTTGGAGCTCAATTACAAGGTGAAGTGAGGCTAATTACATTGATTTCAATGTACTTTGCCTTAAATTTGGTGAGGAGTGGTTTGGGGAAGGCAGAATAACGCAGTCATTGGTTTCAATGGACTTTGCATTCCTCATTATGAAGCAAGTACTCCACTTCACATCGTAGAGTACTCCACAGATTCCACGTTACTCTGTGAATCACTTCGCAGAGTGAATTGGGGCCACATTGCTTCCAGTACTTACAGTATTGTAACTCACATGCTCTACAGGAAGGAATACAAATGCCTATGGCTGTACTTCCCTGATGAGCTGAGCCCGTATCATAAAACTCCCCAATTTAAAAACTCTTGTTGAGTACAGTGGTGGAGTGGTGAAGCCTGGAAAGATACTACAAAAAAGGCTTACAATACAGCCAAGTAACTAGTAAAAAAGTTAATGTTGTGATTCGTGATGTGATCATGAATTGTGATTTATGACTGCATTTGTGACAATGAAGATGAAGAACATGATTAAGTGTCGATGGTGTGAGACAAACAATATGGAACTGTATTGGGAACGCCAATGCCTTCAGCCGTACCTCCCTGATGAGCTGTAGCACAAAACTCCCGGAGTTAAAAACTCTTATTAATGAGTACAATGGTGGTGCGGTGAAGCTTGGAGAGATACTACAGAACAGGCTTACAATACATCCAAGTAACTAGTAAAAAAATTAATGTTGTGATTCATGACATGATTGTGAACCGTGATTTGTGATTGCATTTGTGACCATGATGATGAAGAATGTGATTTGTATCAAGAGTGACATGTGATGATGATCCTGACTTTAAAACGCATATTAATGAGTACAATGTTCATGTAAAATTGTGCACCACACCAGTCCAGCACTCTGAAGGGAAGCTAAAGAAACAACTGTGATTTAAGTTACAGATGGAGATTGGGCCCTAAAGAGATGAAAATGCACAGATAGATTAATATAGCGCTGCACACTGAAGAGATGCAGATGCAAAGGCACAACACCTAACCAGTGCTCACCATCAGAAATTCAAATCTGGAAAAGAATACCTTTGCCAGTTGGGGCGGGCTGCCCGGGGGGGCAGTGTACTGCACTGCTGCAGTAACAGTCACTAGTACTAGTACCAGTAAAGATACCACAAAGAATTACAAAAATCACACAGCTGTAGTGGATAGCAGGTTCACATTGCTGAAATTACTTTGTGGCACAATAAAAGGTGTCTGATTTGATGACACGTGTCACACACATACTCACACACACACTAAGTAATGCATAGCAAATTGAAAACTTCAGTAATATGACCACATATTTTAAACAAACTAATGTTATGCACTGCTGCACCACAACAATCAGCAAAAAAATGGCAAGAATTATTGAAAATATTACTGTGTGTACATTAACACAGTTAAACAAGAAAAATATCACCAAAAGAGAAAGCACTGTCTTTCTCCAAGTTAATCTACCTACACCACAGATACACCCTTCCCCAAAGCACACTCCCACTGTCTCTCAGTACACAGACTGACCGTCATAGATTAGCATTCAAAATCCATACACAAACAATACACGCTCTCTCATATGAGCACAACAGGGTTTCCTACTATCAATGAACTAAAGTTTCAGCAACAAAAATTACTCAAAAAGGCTTTTTTACTAGCTTTTAGAATGTTTGAATCACAGAAAGCTCTCAGAGCAGACTGTCTCCTATACCTTCCTACACACACCATGCTGAACCGAGGCTGTGCAGAACAATCTAGAGCCCATGTGACCTGAAATAACATGAATCACTGCAAAATTCACCTTTGGAGCTGAAAAACAAGTGAAGTGAGGTGAAGTACATTGCTTTCAATGTACTTCACCTTAAGAATTTGGTGGAGTAGTGGTTTGGAAGGCGGAGTAATGCAAAGTCATTGTTTTCAATGGACTTCACGTTACCCATATAATGCAAAGTACTCTGTTTCGCATTGCAGAGCACTCTGTGAATTCGCTTTCACTTCGTGATTCACTTTGTGTAGTGAATCGGGGCCACTTTGCCCATCTCTAACTATGTACTGACTCACTACACATCTAAATGACTGAGTCAACTGTTGTCAAAGACGCATTGATTTTGAACTTATGAACTTCCTCCTTTCTCTCTAAAATACAATGTCTATATATCACTGTTTCATTTTCCACTGTACTCAATGTATTATATTCACCTGCTGTATTGAAATGTGTACCATTAGTCTGTAACTTATACCTATTGTCAGACTTTGTATTGTCTGCCACTTGTGTGGCTCAGATCACAACTGAAAATGGTCCTTTGGATCAGCTTGCTTACCCAGTTACCAAAAGCATAAATAAATATAGTAACTATTAACCAGAGAAAGAGTAACATGCAACATGCTACAACTCAGGATCTACCCAATCACCATGAAACTCTGGGACAGGGCCCAGAGAAAGGGCAAGGAGGAGCCTATGGGAACCTCTTGGTCCAGAGACTTGTTTTATCAATGTGTCAATCATCACTTAAAGTAACCTGATAGGGTTCACATTTTCATTGGGGTAAACATGGAGGAAGTAGGGGTGCAGGCCAAGAGTTCATGTGTGCACTATGGAAGTCTGTTTATATGATCAGAGAAGCAAAACAAGCTTTTGTACAACACACCACTGTGTGTACTAGTGAACACTGTCTGGACCTGGCATACCTTGACAATATGAAGCATGATGGAACTTTGTATATGTGATTCAGTTCTTCATGCAAGGGTGTTTGAATGACAATTTTCTTCTACAAGGGAGAACAACTAAATATCAAAAGTCATCATCACTCTGCAATTAGTTGTGAAATATGTGCATAGACACAGCTTCTTGTACTTCTGCTTGTACTCGCAGAAGAGATCTGTGGAGTGTGATCCTGTGACATAAGTTGCATTGCAATACATTTGTTCAAGTAGATGACAGTAATATAATATAATTTTTTAAATCATTTAAATGTCTTTTATTCATTGTGATAAGTCATGATTGCAAGGTAGTTTACTTTTTTTGCAACCATGGAAGGATAAGCCTTCAGATGGCATTGGGCTAGGCAGCATACATAATATTTGAGTGGATAATATAATCTGAAATACAGTATTATGATACATGATAATATAATCTGATATGATATATAATAGTATAATCTGAGCTACAATGAAACAAGATATGATATATGATACAATAATATAAGCTTATATCACTCAGAGTGACAGCTCCATTCGGTCTATGAGGGGTTGCTAGAGATCCCGAGTGTGCCCCTGAAGTCTTCTGGGGCCCATGCTTTTATGTACATTGCCCCTACCCTCTGGAATTATCTATTCCATCGGCTGCTGGAGTGCATGACAGTGGGAGGCTTTAAACAAGCGTTGAAAACATTTTTATGGTGCCAGGCCTTTGATGTCATTTAGTAAATGAACCCTGTCAGACTCTGTTTGCTTTATACTGTATTTATTGTTTTTATTATTCTCTTTTAATCTTGTATAAAGCGTCTTGATACTTGAAAGGTGCTTTTGTGAAATCAAGTTATGATTATTATTTTTATATTATTAATATTATACATATATATATATATATATATATATATATATATATATATATATATGAACAAATAATATAATCTATTATATAATATATTAACAGATAATATTCACATAATCTAATATGAAATATGAACTGATAATAGGTCTGATATAATATCATATGATATATAAAATTATAAGATATAATATAATGTAAAATAATTTAACATATGCTCATTTTATTATTTGCTTTTTATTTATATGTCACTGAAACATGAATCATGAAACTGAACGCATGATTTGGGCTTCTTACTTAACTCTTCTCTCATGCTGTTTTCATAAGCTATAACTGACAGTGTTGGGGCGGCTTTAAGGAATTTGGCTGTAAATGCAAGATAACTTTTAAGGGGATATAAATTTTACATTTTTGAAAAGATTACTTTTATACTGGATAGGGGAGCTAGAAGCAGATGAAGAAGGAAGCAGGTGGGTTGGTGTGTTTTTGGATTTCTTAGGATGGTTTCATAATAGAGTTGCGAGAAATTAGCAAATTCTAAATTCATGGAATTTTTTTGAAATTCTGTGAATTTTTGCAAAATGTGAATTTTTGGGGAATTTTCTGAACTTTTTTAATTGGCTGTAACTTGGTCATTTGTAAACCTAGGTATCTTCAATTTGGCATGCGTATTGTCTTGGACAGTTGACAAAAGCTTGCTAAGTTTCATAACATTTGGTCAAATGGTGGGAAGTTATAGGGGCTCAAAGCTAGCAATTTAATATTCATGTTTACATTTCTGAAAATATTTCTATGCTTAAAACTTAGCCACCATTGGAACTAGAAAATTAAAAAGTTAAATGCATACTTCCTTGGAAGATTCATAGAAACTCTACAACAGAGATTGCCAGAGGCTCGCTTCCTAATCCAGGTTGTCAGCATTGCAGCGTGATATTCTGATGCTGGACCATGGTGGTTACCTTAAAGCCTAACATTTAGGGACAAGGAACTTAACAACATTGGAGATATTCTGTTCTCAAACTTTAAACTTATAGGGACTTAAAATTCAGCAGTTTATATAATTGCAAAATATCATTTTAAAATTCCTGAAAGTAAAGAAGCTTGTACCTCAGTCACCTTTAATAGCTAGAGATGTGAAACTTGGCACACCTATTTTTTTATTTATGTATTGAATTTTGCTAACTGGGTGGGCCCACTGGAACCATTGCAGTCCCTTTTTCATGGGCAACCTGGAATTAATTACAGGTAGAAATACAAAGACGTTTTACAGAGTACGATAATTGTTTACATTACAACATACAATAGTCAGTAACTTTTGTTAATACACACAAGACAGTTGTGCATATGTATGAGCATAGGTAATTTCACTATGCCATTTGTTTTGCAATTTGCACAAACACATTTAATTTATGTAGTTAACTGTAATTTTAAAATTTTTGAATGTTTGGAGGTTTATAACACAATCATTTTTATGATGGCTCGCACTTGCGTAAGAGCCAACATATTGCATTAGCAGCAGATTTGGAGGTCGTAATTTGTGACTGCATTTGTGACCATGATGATGAAGAACATGATTTGTATCATGAGTGACTTTTGATGATGGTCCTGACTTGAAAATGCATATTAATGAGTACTATGTTCATGCAGAATTTTGTACCACACCTGTCCAGTACTCTGAAGGGAAGCCAAAGAAACAACTGTGACTTAAGTTACAGATGGAGATTAGGCCCTAAAGAGATGCAAATGCACAGACAGATTAAGATTGTGCTGCACACTGAAGAGATGCAGATGCAAAGGCACAACATCTAACCAGTGCTCACCATCAGAAATTCAAATTTGGAAAAGAATACCTTTGCCAGTTGGGGAGGACCTTGGGGTGGGCAGTGTACTGCACTGCTGCAGTAACAGTCACTAGTACTAGTACCAGTAAAGATACCACAAAGAAGTACAAAAATCACACTGCTGCAATGGATAGCAGGTTCACATTGCTGAAATTAATATGTGGCACAATCAAAAGTGTCTGATTTGATGACACACGTCACACACATACACACACACTAAGTAATGTGTAGCAAATGGAAAACGTCAGTAATATAACCACACATTTTAAACAAACTAAAATTATGTACTGCTGCACCACAACAATCAGCAAAAAAATGGCAAGAATTATTGAAAATATTACTGTGTGTACATTAACACAGTCAAACAAGAAAAATATCACCAAAACAGAAAGCACTGTCCTTTTCTCCAAGTTAATCTACCTACACCACAGATACATCCCTCCCTCAAAGCACATTTCCACTATCTCTTAGTACACAGACTGAATTTTGTATATTAACATTCAAAATCCACACAAAGACAAGAAACGCTTGATGATATGAGCACAGGAGGGTTTTCTATAATCGATGAACTAAAGTTTCAGCAAAAAAAAAAAGACTCAAAAAGGCTTTTTCAACAGATTTTAGAAGGTTTGAATTGCAGAGAGCTCTCAGAGTAGATTGTCGCATACAGCTTCCTATACACACTAGCCCAAACTGAGGCTGTGCAGAACAATCTAGAGTCTATGTGACCTGAAATCCCATGAATCACTGCAAAATTCACCTTTGGAGCTTAAAAACAAGGTGAAGTGAGGTGAAGTACATTGTTTTCAATGTACTTCACCTTAAGAATTGATGGAGTAGTGGTTTGGGAAGGCGGAGTAATGCCAAGTCATTGTTTTTAATGGACTTCGCGTTACCCATTATAACACGAAGTACTCCGCTTCGTGTTGCAGAGCACTCTGCAAATTCACCTTAACCCTGTGAATCACTTCGGGGAGCAAATTGGGGCCACTTTATCCATCTCTAGCTGTAGGTCATGTGGTTGCTAACAACCTGGACATGCTCAGTATGCACCCCATTAAAATGTGTGGTATGATGATGTTTAAGTACCAAATTGCTAAAGGGAAACCACAAGACATATTAGCTCTTTGGGCCTCCTGCTCTCTCTCTCACACCTTTACCTTGCTTTCAGACTCTCGCCCTACAGCCATTACTGCATCCCATGTTTCTTCTTCCCAGCTCCTTTACAGCACCATTTGCTGGCCATGACTAAGGTAAAATATATTATACAATGGCAATAAAGAATGCTGACGTCTGATTGGTCAGTCTAAGGCTGGACCCATGATGTTATCCCAGCATAACATCACAGTTCTGGTCTCAGCAGACACATGGCCAACTCACCTGAGAAAAAAAAATCAGTGCATGTCTTATGTTCCAGCAAAGTGAAAGCCATGTTTGTGATCAGCTTCTCACTGCTCACTCTACTTACATTCCCTGCTCACAGAACATCCATTTTATTTTACTTAGAAAAAGATCTAAGTCACAGTGAAATGTAAAGCCATGAGATCAGCTTTATACATCACTTTTGACAGTGCCATCTTCTCTCCAGAGACTCCATGCTGCCAAATGAAATAGGCATGATTATGATCGGCTTTATGGCAGTCCATTATGCCCCACTAGCAGACTCAGTCAGCACGTGCTTCACTACCCAAGGACATATGACTTTTAAACATGGAGTACACTATCACTAAAAGGCAAACTTCTCATTTCATTGTGAGGTTTCTCAGTATAAACACCTAGTATGGGAATACGAGTAATTGTACCAGGAGACCTTTCAAAATTTAATAAAACCTCTCATCCACAATCTGTAAAACACAGGACACACTGTACTCACTGATCAGCTCACTCTTTGGTGGTCAGGTGGGCAGACAGAATCACTATAACACTTTATGGTCACGCAACAAAACCAGGAGAGATTTTTAATTCCTCCTGGTAGAAAACCAAGAACAATCGCAAAAGAGACACACGGAGGGACGGGTGGTAAACCATGTTATCCAAGGCAGGGATAAGTCAGAGGGGGTTTGCGTAGCAGACTGCAGAGCCACAGTAATAGCAACTCCACCTACTAGCCAATGCAGTCAATAAGCACTATTTCTTTTAAAGCAGACTTACCCATTGAAAAAACAGGAAAAAAATAAACTTTTACATGTACTTTTTAATTTCTTTTTTTACTGAAGGCAGCTATTATATATGGAATAATTCACTCCAGGGTGTGTGTCATGCTGGGATAACATCACTTCTTAGGTGTTGGACACAGTCAGCCTGCAGTCTCATACACAGCCACCCAAGGCATGACATTATCTCTGCATGACACACACCCTGTCATGCATTATTCCTTTAGTAACATTTTGTTTTCTTATTCAGTGCAATTTCTCTCAGTGCAGATTGTCAGGCATTCACTTGCTGCAGTCCAATACCTTTGTCACTGGGGGAAGTAAGCGTTGATCACTATTCTTGGGACATGGCAGGGATGGCGAGTCCAATTTCATTCCAGGCTACAGCCTCTTGTCCTGGTTAGAGGTGTGGGAAAAACAAATTCCACATGCAAAATTTCACCGAAAGTGGTATTTCACTTCCACAGAAGTTCAGAAATCATTTCACCAACTTTCACTGAAATCCTGCCTAAAACTGTGGAATAAATCCAAAAAAAAAATGCAAGTCAATGTTATGAACTGCGGGTAAAGAACTTCTGCTGATTTTCGAATGTGAACCGCAGTACTTTTATGTATTGCGGACAAATCATAGTAAGCTGCAGAAAAACTAGTTCCCCTCATTCCCACTCTGTATATTATTTGTACCTGTCAGCAATATTTCCACCATACGTGTTTCTGAACTCCACAGTAAAATTAATTTTCCATACTTATTTGTACGCATGGTAGTTGTGGAACTTTTGTCAACTTTTGCAAGTGTTTTTGTTAACAGCGGAACAAATAATCCACATTTTTTGTGCACCAGAAACCAGACACCAGCCACATCAAATGCAGAAAATGCATGAGGTAGGCTTAATGGAGGCTGGAGACTGGAGAGTGAGATAAAGAGAGTGATAGACAGACAGAGTATTTAGAGACAGAGTTAGTTTGGGGGCATTTAAGTAGAAAAAAAAGCCCTTTTAAAGTATGTACGTATATAATATATATATATATATATATATATATATATATATTTATATACTGTATATATATAGTTTTCTGTTTGAAATTTTTTTTCTGTAATCTTATTTATTTATTTATTTTTTTGTCTGGCATTATTTTTGTAGTTGAGCACCATCACCATCCCCCCATAGATATAATGCTTGCACAGGCAAATGCACCATTGTCATCTGAGCCTCAGCCCCAAGAAGAGGGGCAGGCTGTGCAGCAGCATGGTGTGCAAGATGCAGCAGACTCTGGGCAGCATCATGGACAGCACGTGTCACACAGCCAGTACCAGCACCACCAAGCAGAAGAGAACTACTTCATCACCTCCATTTTTCAGCAAGGAAGTGGTATTGCTGTTAAAGTTGTGACTGAACATACCACTGACCTATTTTGGCCTGAAAAACTGGACCTTAAAAAGAGGAAAGAGGTGTGGGCCAATATTAAGGTCACTATGGACAGTGAGGGGGTGAAACTGTGAAACGTTCCATTAAACATCTGAAGCACAAGAGGGATGATTTACAGCACCAGGATCTGGATGACTTGGAGGATCTTGGAGCTGCTGTGACATGCGTTCCCTCAATGTTGAGGAAGAGGAAGAGGATGAGTGTATCGAAGGACAGCAGCACTAGTACGTATATTAAGATATTTCTAATCCTTATGTTGTGTGTGTAAGCAGTAAGGCATGCCCAGGTGCTCTGTTAAGGGTCTGTTAATCACCCTCTAGGGGTATAATGTGTCATGAGGTGTAACCCCTGATCATGCCTTACTGATATTGAATTAAAAAAAATATCTGTAAGAATTCTTTAGGCAATAATGCATGACGTGGCATGTGTTGTTCTGGGATTTTGTGTCACGAGGGACAGCAGAGTGACCTTAACCACACAAGAAGTGTGTAAATCCCACTACTACACATGCCCTGAAGTGCATTACTGTGATAATAAAATTAATCTGTTATTAAAAATTAAAATTACAATAAAGTTCAAAGAAAGTAAACATTTGATTACAGAGACCTTTACCAGTTCTCTGTTGCAGGATTTACACATGGCCATGTGACATGTTTTGATCGAGCTGAGTTTACAAGATTTTCAAGAACCATTCAGGGAATGCCCCCCCCCACAACAGGTACTGTGACATGAAGTCACGCTCACAGTCAAATTGACCCACTAGAAAGTGCTGTACCAACTCCCTGATATCAACTGCACACATTTTTGAACACTGGAACAGTGCACTGTGCCAGTGAGGAAATGCCACCTCCCCCAACAACAGGCACTGTGACATGAAGTTACACTCACACTCGAAGTGACCCACTAGAAAGTACCGTGCCAACTCCCTGATATCAATTGTACACATTTTTGAACAGGCTGAAGTACTTACCTTGCCAGTTTGGTGATGAACACATGTGTAAGCCACCAGATTGGCAAAGTAATGTAGGATACGAACAGCAATCAAAGCAGCTGCAGCACCAGTGGTACTCATAAAACAGTAGTGAGTCAGACCTGAAACAAATGGAAGTGCAGTGTTAGTAGCAGAAATAAGACGAGCATGGATTGACATTATTTACTTCTTGAACAGCAACTGTTGGTATCGAAAACAACCAGGGACCTTATTTCTCTTCAACTAATATCAGTGTTGGGTAAGTTACTTTTTCTATTACTTTCTATTACTTTTGGGAACTTGTTCCAGAAAGCTCTGTGCAGTCACTAGCAAGGATGGAGAAGTACTAGAAAATGTAATACACGTACAGTTATAATTACTTATTTCTTTTTATGCAAAAATAATATGTAACTGTAGCTGATTACATTTATTTGAAAGTAACTAGTAACTAACCTATTACTTTCAAATAAATGTCATCTATTTTTTTTATTATTTTTGCATTGTTTTTGTACCTGTATTTGTATGTGCAATGTTTATTTAAAAAATTTAAATAAGGATTACGTTATTACATGGGCAGTTGGAATGGACACACCATGAAGTTACATCGCTTGGTAAGTAAGAAACTAACAATGTTATAGCAGTAGCAAGTTAGCATCTGCAATGGTCATAAAATGCACAATGTTCCAGTGTTCTAACATATATTGGTTGTTATCAGGGAGGTGGGACGTTAATACTTAGGGGTTCAGCTGTGTGTGCTGTGGGTGTGAACTCAGTAATGTTTATAGTACTTGTTACTTTGTGGATGTGGAGCATTTTCTGGCTGAGACCATGCACGGTCCCGTAGTGATCAAAAAATATATATCTGTGTATTATAATTGTTGTATAACAGTCACTCACAGCATTACCATATTCATAAGTGTATGGATATTGTAATGAACACTAATTTCCCTCACCATCCTTTCATTCTGTACTGCAGCACTTGAATCCATCAACATATCAGGGTCACAACCCGAAGGCGAGGTGGAGCCACCAAAGGAGGCAACTCAAAGCACACAATGCAAAAACCAGGTTGTGAAAATCAGGAAGGTGTTGAATGTCTTGCAGTGAGGGAGGAATCATAACAGCCCGAGCCTGCCTAGATCGGGGAAATAGCCAGCATGCCAGGGACAGGTAGAAATGCTGATGGTGCTATTCAGCAAGCTCCTCCACTGGATACAAGTCAGCCAGAGCTGGCTGGAAATAAGAGGAGGGTCAAGAAAATAATAAAGTTGATGCAAAGGGTTAGGAAAGGGAACATTGTTTAACCAGGAGTAGCACACTAAGCTGAAGCTTGTTTCCAGATGTGACCTGGGAGCACAAGGAAGTTACGTGACTTGCTCAGGATCACACAGTATGCACCTAGGTGGCTGTGGGATTCAAACCCAGGTCTCCAGATCTACAGCTCAGAGACTTAACCCACTGTGCTATACTGCCTCTAAAGGGTCAATTCTCTGACGACCCACATTGTTGAAGTCAATGGGAATCAATAAAAAATTATATAAAATGCTATTGAGGCTAAGAAGGATGATTGCAGTGCTTGGAGTTCACAGGAGCACTCCAAGAGCAGCAGTCTGCAGCAAAAATGTTTAATGTCCAGTGAGGTGACAGTACTGCTGTGACATTGACGTCCAGTAAATAGTTAAAAAATTGTAGTGTTGTTAAATTGGTGTTGATGTTTGCTGTTCTCATTATTTTTTCTCATTTCTTAGCCCATACTATAGCTACTGTTGTATTTTTTTGTAATTGATGGCTTGTGTAGTTATATAAGTTACTGAGTGTTCATTGTGGGTTTTTCTAAACATGTATCTTGTTCTGTTTTCCTTTTCTGAAATATATAAATCTATGTTTTTATACCACTGTAGTCATCCTTGTCTTGGGCTGGGGTACTGATTATTGACACAATTTAGGTCAAGGTTCAGATAAGCTTATGTCAATTGGTGGCATGCTTGCTAAAGTGCCCCATGCAGTCAATTTTCTGTTTAAATCCCCCCTCCCCAAACGACCACTCACTTCCCATAAAACACACTCTACATATTGGGGAGTAAAAGTAGGAATATCAGTACAATACTTACCTATTTGACTGACTGACATTGAAAAGAAAAGATCAAGGGTAATAAATAGAAAAGTATCCCAAAAAAAATCTTACCTGGTCAGCTGTGATGGACACATCATGATAAAAACAGGTAAAAGCGGCGTCAGACGGGATCCTGGCAGCAGCAACATCAGCAACGTCAGCGTGTGAAAGGCATGGAAAGGAAACATGTTGATGCGAGATAGTTATAGAAACAAATGATGTCTGGCTAGCAAGCACAGTGATATGTTGTAATAGGCTTTCAGAACAGTTTCTTATATTCTGCACTATCTTTGACTGCCAACAGTGACTGCCTACTCCATTGACTATCCTAACTAATCCTACAACCTCCACCTGGTGTGTGCCTCACCCAATCCCCAAACAACCACTTGCTACCTACCCATTAAACACACTCTACATCTTGAGGTATGAAAGTAGGAATACCAGTACAATACTTACCTCTTTGACTGGTTGACATTGAGAGGAAAAGATCGAGGGTAATAAATAGAAAGGTATCCCAAAACAATATCTTTCCTGGTAAGTTTTGATGGACTCATCATGAAGAAACAGGTTTGGATAGTGGTGTCAGGTATGATCCTGTCAGCTAGAGCAGCAGCAGCATCGTGTGACAGGCATGAAAAGGAAATAGGCCAAGGTGAGTTCTGTCAGTTCTACTTTTATAGCCACTGAATTTGACTGACAACAGGAACTTCCTGTTTGGCAGTAGGAAGGGAGGGATCATAGAGAAAAATTAGTTTTGTCAACCCTGAAAGAAAAAAATTAACTCTTCTCCCCCTCAGCTGCTGGAGGTCTGACTCTGAGCGAGGAAGAAGGAGACTACTGAAAAATACAGGAAGTTGCTCTCCCAGAACAGGAAGGGTGAAAGTTGTAAGGAGAAGAGAGAGTAAGAATACAGAGCAACAGGAGAGGGGACACAAAATAAGATGTGATGGGAGTGGTGCAGTGCAATGGCTGTGGGGCAGCAGTGTTTCGGGAGCCATTCTGGAGGCTGCAATGCTGCCCTATTTGCAGGCACCTCTCTGGTCTGAGGGAGGAGGTTGTCTGACTCCAGGCTGACCTGGCTAGGATTCATGAAACCTCCTCCCCCACCCAGGGACCACCAGGGCCACCACCACTACCTCAGAGGTTGCCCAGAAAAAGGAGCGGCTGGGCAAAGGTGGGCTCAGGGAGTGAGATGGTGGTGGAACAGAGGTGCATCCCTCCAGCTGTACCTCTCCACAATTCATATGCTGTTCTGGCGGATAGTGGTTAATCTATGGAGGCACCTGCAGTGGAGACCAAGAAGGATGCTGGGAACCTCCACAAAGGAGACTCACAGGAGGGTGACACAGGACCCCACAGGGTTAGAAAACAACTCCTAGTGGGGGACTCAATCATTAGGGGGGTAGAAGTGAAGGAGGAAGGGGAGAGGGAGGTGAGGTGCCTGTCTGGCACCATGGCTTGGAGGGACAGGAGGTGAATCCTCAGGATCGTGGGAGCAGCTGCATGAGGGAGGGAGCTGGATTTCATTGTCCATGTAGGGACAAATGACCAGGCTGGAAATGGGATCAGAGCAGTGCAAGAGGAGTTTGTAGAGTTGGGGAGGGGCCTTAGACAAGTAGCGCATAAGATAACCTTCTCGGAGGTGCTGCATGTCTATGGTAACATTGATGCTAGGGTACTCCACACTGTGGAATTCAATGATGGTTGAAAAACTGGTGTGGAGCTCAGGGTTTTGGCTTCATTGTGGACTGGGGAGCCACCTGGAGGGATGCAAGCCTCTAGTAGCATGATAATCTGTGTCTGTTCGGGAGGGGAACCAGAATCCTAGGTGATAGGTTTAAATGCTTCATTGGCAAGCATTTTAAAATAGCCAAGGGGGTAGGCGCTGAAAAGGAGCAGGGAAATCCCAGCCTCCCCCCACAAAACATGGTAATTATTGAGGTAAACACCAAGGTAGAGAAGTCATTAGGGAGCAGAACAGAGGTAAATGCAAAAAAAGGCAAAAGCAGTATGGGAAGGGATGGGGCTAAAGGGGGTAAGGCCATCAAAAAATGGAGGGTGATGAGTACCAATGCCTGTAGTCTCTGTAACAAGCTTCCTGAACCATGAACTAGTGGCCTTAATGGAAGAGGGATGCCTGGATATTGTGGCAGTCACAGAAACACGATACACAGAGAACCATGACTGGGATATCAACATACCAGAACACACAATCTACAGGAGGGACAGGAAGGGTAAAAGAAGAGGAGGAGTAGCTCTCTATGTAAGGGAAGGGATCAAGGCAACAGAACTAAACAGTAAACAGGGAGCAGGTGAGACACTCTGGGACTCCCTCAAGACAGGAAATGGCACCATAATCCACATGGGGGTTGTATACAGACCCCCATCTCAGGGGTTGGGAATGAACAAGGAAATGATAGAAGGCATCCTTAGAATGACAGAAAAAGGGGAGATATTGTTGATGGGGGACCTGAATATGCCAGATGTTAACTGGAGCACCTTTGCTGTAGGCACATCTAAGAGCAGGGTCATTCTTGATGCCCTACAAGGGGCATACCTCAGACAGCTAGTACTGGAACCCACTCAGGAGGGAGCAATCTTAGACCTGGTACTGTCAAATGGGGACGGAGAAAGAATCTCGGATTTAGAAGTGGGTAGCCATCTGGGAACAAGCAACCACTGAACAGTGTGGTTCACGATAAACACAGCCATAGAGTCAAGCCATACAAAAGCAAGAGTATTGGACTTTAGGAGGGCTAACTTTGGAAAAATGAGAGAGTGCCTCAGAAAAGTACTAGCTAACAGGCAAGAAGAAGGGGTGGAGGGACAATTGGGAGTAATCAAAACAGCCATCACAGAGGCAACAAGCCTTTGTGTGAAGCAAATCAACAAAACACAATGAAGGAAAAAAAACACTATGGTTCTCAAAAAAGGTGGCAGGGAAGGTTAAGGAGAAAAGGATAGCATTCAGGAAATATAAGGAAACACAGAAGAGCAGGACAGAAAACTTTATCAGTTAAAGCAGAAAGAGGCTGGGAAGGCAGTCAGAATAGCAAAGGCCCAAACCGAGGAAAGGATAGCCAACTCTGTTAAGAAGGGGGTAAGACCTTTTATAGGTACATTGGGGAGTGAAGAGAGACCAAGGAAGGGATACTGAGGCTTAATAAATGGGCAGGAATGTGGGCAGGTGACAGTTAAAAAGCAGGAATACTGAACAAATATTTCTGCTCAGTATTCACAAAGGAAGAGGAGAGGGAGGTACCTAAACCAAAGAAGAGAAGCACTCTGGATAGTGGGGTTGATACCAGTCCATTCACAGAAGAAAGGGTTCTGAAAGAACTAGTAAAACAGAAGGTAGACAAAGCAATGTGGCCTGATGGGATTCGCCAAAGAATTCTAGAAAAACTAAGAGTAGAACTAGTGACACCACTGACTCAGAAATCATGGGAGGATGGGGTGGTACCTGAGTACTGGAGGAGGGTGGATATGATTCCTCTTCATAAAAGTGGGAACAGGGCAGAGGCAGGAAACTACAGACCAGTTAATTTGACCTCAACGGTACGGAAAATGATGGAATCTCTTCTGAAGGAAAGAATTGTTGAGCACCTAGAGGCCAGTGGGGCACAGGATCCAAGGCAGCATGGAATCACAGTGGGAAGGTCGTGTCAGATGAATCTAATAAATTTCTTTGACTGGGTGATCAAAGTAGTAGACCAGGGAGAGGCTGTGGACATGGCCTACCCAGATTTTAGTAAGGCATTTGATACAGTTCCACACAAAAGATTAATATACAGTTAGCCAGCCTTGGAGTGGGTTCCAAGGTGGTAGCCTGGATAATAAATTGGCTGGACAACAGGACTCAAAGGGTAATAGTAAATGGAGTCCACAGTGAAGAAAGGAGGGTTACTAGTGGGGTACCGCAGGGTTCAATACTGGGGCCATTCCTTTTTAATGTCTTTATAAGTGACATTGCAGAGGAACTTGAAGGAAAAGTATGACTCTTTGCAGACAACAAAAATATCTGCAACAAGGTTGATGCACAAGATGGAGTGGAAAGGATGATAAGAAACTTGGCAAGGTTAGAGGAATGGTCAAATGTATGACAGCATAGATTCAATGCAAAGAAGTGTAAGGCAATGCACCTAGGAAACAAAAATCCAGGGGAAGAGTACACAATGGGTGGTGAGATACTGACAACAACAAAAATGGAAAGGGACCTGGGTGTAACTATATCAGATGACCTAAAGGTGGGCAAGCAATGTGAGAAGGCAGTAAGGAGGGCTGGAGGAATACTGGGATGCAAAGGGAGAGGCATCAACAGTAGAAAACAGGAAGTTGTTATCCCTCTGTACAGACAGTTGGTGAAACCCCATCTGGAGTACTATATGCAGTTCTGGAGACCCCATCTCCTCAAAGACATAGACAGAGTGAAGGTTTTCCAGAGGAGGGCAACCAAAATGGTGAAGGGTCTGCACCAGAAGACTTATGAAGAAGGACTAAAAGAGCTTAATATGTATACCCTTGAGGAAAGAAGGAAGAGGGGGGACATGAAAGAAACTTTCAAGTACCTCAAGGGAATCAACAAAGTCCAAGAGGGTAGTATCTTTCAGAAAAAGAGATGTGCAAGAACAAGGGAGCACAATTTGAAGATGGGGGGGGTGGCTCAGAGGTAATGTGAGGAGGTATTTTTTCATGGAGAGGGTTGTGGATGCATGGAAAAGCCTTCCTGTGGAGGTCATGGAGTCAAGAACAGTGGGGGAATTCAACAATGCATGGGGCAGACATAAGGCAGTTCTAGTGGGGGTAGGAGGAAGTAGGCTGTTGATTAACTAGGTTCTGCAGCTTATCCATTAGGTAGGAAAATGAGTAGACTATGTGGGCCAAATGGTCCTTATCTGCCATCAAATTTTATGTTTCTATGTAAGATAGTTATAGAAACAAATGATGTTTTCCAGCAAACGCAGTGACATGTTATATCAGGCTTTCAGAACAGTTTCTTATATTCAGCACTAACTTTGAATGCCAATAGTGACTGCCTACTCCACTGACTATCCTAACTAATCCTACAACCTCCACCTTGTGTGTGGCCCCTCCCCCACTCCCCAAATAACCACTCAATACCTACCCATTAAACACACTCTACATCTTGAGGTATGAAAGTAGGAATACAGTACCAGTACAATACTTACCTGTTTGACTGGCTGACACTGAGAGAAAAAGATCAGGGGTATTAAATAGAAAGGTATCCCAAAAAGAATTCCTACCTGGTAAGTTTTGATGGACACATCATGAAGAAACAGGTTTGGATAGCAGAGTCCGGTATGATCCTGTCAGTGACAGCAGCATTGTGTGACAGGCCTGAAACGGAAATAGGTCAGGGTGAGATAGTTATAGAAACAAATGTCTTTTGGCTAGCAAACACAGTGACATGTTATATCAGGCTTTCAGTACAGTTTGTTATATTTGGCACTGTCTTTGACTCTCAACAGTGACTGCCTACTTCACTGACTATCCTAACTAATCCTACAACCTCCACCTTGTGTGTGCCCTTCCCCACTCCCCAAACAACCATTTGCTTCCTACCCATTAAACACACTTCAATCTTGATATATGAAAGTATGAATATCAGTACAATACTTAGCTGTTTGACAGGCAGACATTGAGAGAAGATTGCGGCAAGGTTATTAAATATAAAGGTTTCCCTATATATCTTACCTATTGAGTTTTGATGGGCACACCATGAAGCAGCAGGGATGGCGGTGTGGGGTCAGTCAGACTCATGATCTGGGTGTCGACCAAAGTGACAGCAACAACAGTGGCAGTGTGTGACAGTCCTGGAAGGAGAATAAGAGTGAGACAGGTACCGTCCAGAAACAACAGCAATGTTGCTTTTCAAGAGACAGTACTGTCATCATAAGGCTTTATGCACATTGCTAGAAATGTAGGACTGGTTAACAGCAGTTAAAACAGTATGTAAGTGCTAGTAACATATCTCTACAAACAGACTGTTATGGACTATAATGCATACCAAAACAAAGTACCCTAGCACTGCCACACTCCCTCCCCGTGTGCGACTGTCAGCTCACACACACCACGCAATACACAAACAATGCTATTTTGTTTAGGATTGCCTCTTACATGAGTAACAGTAATGCAATAGTCTTTAACGTTAAAAATAGGGCAGTCATTAAAACAATTACTCAAGTACTACATTACATGATGTGGCAATAATGAACTTTAAGAGCTCTACCAACCTATGGTATGGTTGTAGATTCAGAATCAGCAGTTGCATCCAGATTCAGCAACTTTACTGGGCCTTCGTGCTTCCTCTTTATGTTTTTCTTCATTATGGCATGCATGAACAAGATCAATAAATTCAACACTGGTTGTACATTTGCCGAATGTGTCACTCGAAGCAGAGTCATGTATCTGGATAAAATATGCTGTTTCAGCAGTTCTCTTCAGCATCACAACCCACAGTTTGTTTGCAGTGGTGAGGTGATGGATTCAGTAAATCGATGATCGTCTTTAGGATTCTGTAGGGCATAATACTGACTTTGGCTACATTGGCTGTTATTATTTGGTGCAGCAGGATCAACTGGGTATAGAATGTTTTTTTCATCTTCAGGAGATGGCTGGGGGTGGCATCATCAGCAAAATTAATGTAGCATACAACTTAACATGGCTGTTGTGATATGGGGCAGCTTGATCTGCAATGGTTTTGATTTGGTGAATGTCTCAGTAGCAACTGCAACAGCATTTATTGGTGGATAGTCATCACTCTGTTTGTTTTACTGCAGTATGCATGTGTAGTAGTGACAGTGTGGCACAGATATTTAGTGTTAGTCCTGTTTTTCAGATTGACTGGTCCCATGGGACTTGAAACTGGTCCATGAAATTATAACTTGGACCTTGGGGTATTGGAAAATTTGGATAGATGTGTTGCTAATTGGCTGAGCGGCAGGGCACTGAGGGTGGTTAAGGGGGAGAAGTTCTCTAATACAATGGAGGTCACAAGCGGGGTTCCAGAGGGGGTGGTGTTAGGACCAGTGCTGTCTACCATCTTTATCGCTGACAAAGGGGCAGGCATTTGGGGGAAATTGTGCATGTTCACAGATCACACCAAGCTATGTGGGAGGGTGGACACAAAGGCAAGGAGGGAATAAGGGAACTGAGGGTGGACATGACCAGACTGGAAAGATGCTCTGGGATATGGCAGCTCAGATTTAATGCTAAGAAATGCAAGGTGATGCACATGAGGTGAAGAACCTGAGAACAGAGTACTACATAGGAAAGTAGATAGGAAAGTTTCAGGTCACACCATTGGAGGAAGAAAAGGATCTGGGGTCATCATTATGAGTGACTTGAAACACTCAATTCAATGTAAAAAGGCAATTGCAAAGGAAAATAGGATGCTGGGATTTATTGCAAGTGGTTTCAACAGTAGAAACAGTGAGGTTATTCTGCCACTATACAGGTCTTTGGTAAGACCACATTTAGAATATGATGTAAGATATTGGCATCCACACCTGAAGAAGGACATGCAGTTGCTGGGCAGAGTTCAGAGGAGCATAAGTGACTAGAATGATAGGGGGATAGCAGGATAGATCATACGAGGAGCGGTTGAGGAACCTGGGGATGTACACACTGGAAGAGAGGAGGCAGATGGGGGAAATGATAGATATATTAAAATACTTGAAAGGAATAGTCGGGGTAGAAAATGAGGGCCTATTCAACAGAAGGACCAACACTGTCACTAGAGGGCAAAACCTAAAAATGGTGGGGGAAAGGTTCAGGAGGGACATGAGGAACCACTTCTTTACAGAGAGAGTGGTGACAGTATGGAACAAGCTGCCAGTGGAGGTGGTGTAGACAGTCAGTGGGTGCCTTCAAAAGGACCTGGGATAAACACAAAGGCATGTCATGTGGAAGTGCCAATGAAAGAACAAATATTAGGGGGGTAGGGGGTGTCAGGATCAAAAGTGTAAACTTGGGCCAGAACTTAATCACTAGTATCTCCAGCAGACGTGATAGACCGAGAGGTCTCCTTCTGCTGTCTATTTTCTTATGTAATTTTAACTGTTTGGGAATGTACTGGTGATGTTTTCAAAAGGGATAGATACAAATTAACATCACTAGTATACAACTAAGGATTGCAACTTCTGACACTGTTCAAAGCATTGTTTCTGATAATTATATTTGTTTAGTGGTTTGCTTGAGATGTAACATGCACATGAATGTTGTAAAACTTGGAAAGGTGCTGAAGGTACCACAGTTTACTAAACATTATTGGTACTTATAAAGAAACAGTAACAGTAGGACAAGCCAACATGTGTCCGTAAAATTTTTCTGTTATTTATATTTTGGGGGGTGAGGGAGAGGGCCCAGAATATTGACCAACTTGGACATTAGTTTCACACTGCAAGTGGTGTACAACACATCACGATATGCATCATAAGCATTAACTAATGGACAAGCCAACATGTGTCCATTCAACATTTTTGGGGATGGAGGGAGAGGACCATGAAAGTTGGCCAACTTGGACAATAACAAGTACCATTATAATCTAATGCACTTTATATATTCATTTCTTTAATGCACATGAATCATCAGTATAATACTATGATATGTGTGATGGGGTGATGAGTACCTCAGCACACATCCATGTTTTTGAAATGCATAATTAGGAAAACTCAAACCCCTCGGACATGTCCTCCTTCTCAGAGGCAAGAACCACACTGTCTTCAGCTTCGGTTTCCATCTCGACATCACCTTCTTCACCAGTATAATATCTGGACACTGATGACAGTTTATACTGCGATGGGAGGAAATGAGAATTAATTTTTATAAATATCAGGTACACTATGTTTCTGTCAGACAGGCAACTGCGCCAATCACTGACTACTGCACCGGAGGCACTGAAAACCCTCTCTGAGCTGACACTAGCACAGGGACAAGTCAGATACTCGACAGCCAGAGATGCAATGACAGGCCACACTTCTAGCTGACTTTGTCAGTATAACAGTGGCTCTTCATCAGTGTTCAGCTGCTGTGGGTTATCCAAGTAGGATTGCACCATATGGCTGGCTGACAACTGCAGTTGACTTTTACCATGACATGGCTGCCATACAGAAACACCAACCTGCTGCAGCATGGACCACAGAGGGTTTATGAAACTGCTTGATGAGGGGGACACCACTACGACAGGCACATTACATGTAAAGGAAGATGAGAAAAAAATTGTGGCACTATGCTTTCCACTGTCAGGTTTGTCCCAAGGACACCAAATGGTGACCGTTTCTCAGCATGGTCCCCTGCCATATCAGTCAATCAAAATCTTTATTTATCCAGGTGAACATCATTGAGCAGAGCTCTTTTACAAGATGGACCTGGTTAGAACAGGGTCGGGTAACATCCATCGTAAAAACATATAAATACATGTAAATAAGTATATAAGCACAAACACAATGGTGCAGTAATAGGGGAGTCAAATGATAAAAGGAAGACAAGGCAAGCCATAACAGAGGAGGACTCAAATACAAGGGTGCAGGTCCACCACTGAACCACGCAACTGTATATAAACCATGTTCTCTATATAGAAGTACCAGTTAGTCCATTTACCAGGGGCAGTCACTAGTACTAGCCGTGAAAATGGCTTGGAGAACCACCAACTAATGGCAGATGGGGTACCAGGAGGTGTATGTAATATGTAACCGAAGGATAAACATTGTGAGAAGTGAAGTCCCATGGATAGGTCAGTAGAACTGAGTGGTGGTGGGGACCTACAGGGAGAGGGAAAGGGGAGTTAAGACTTTTATAGTATGACTGCATGTAGATTGTGGATGAGTGCAGTATAGAGTTGTGAAAAGAAGGCTGGAGAAAGCGGGAAGATAGACCAGTATCAAAGGGAGGACAGAGGCATCAAGGTGTTACAGGAAAGCATGATGACAGACCAGGGCCAAGGAGGAGACAAGCATTAGAAGTAATTCATTCATGGTTAAATGATAAAGGTTAGCATGATGACAATTCATGGTCATAGGAAACAATTGCACTGATCATTTCTGAGACATGAACATAAGAGCTTGAAAGATGAGATGCCGATGGGTGACCTTAGTTTCAGTTTTTGTTGCAATTTATTCCACAAGGAGGGCAGTGTAAAGCTTACAGCAGCCCTGCCAAAGTGAGAGTGAACTTTGGGGACTACCAGTAGGAGAGATTTGCAACTTCTCAGGGTGTAATTGCCTATTGGTTTTATAGGAAGATAGTCTGTAATGTATTGGGGCAGTTTTTTGGAGTTGGCTCTCTGGGTCCATAAGGCTACATTTTTATCACACCTGAATTGAAGAGAACTCCACACCACTGATTGATATAGGGAGCAGTGGTGAGTGGAATAAGGCAGGCCTGTGATGAACCTCAAAGCTCTAAGATATAATGTGTCAAGTTTGGTGAGGTAGGAAATGGGACAGTGACTGTAGAGGATGTCAACATAATCTATTAAACATAGAAAGGTTGATTGTACCAGCTGTAGTTTGGCACCTCTAGTTAAGAAGCGGGCTATCCTAAAGAACAGGCCAAGTCTCTGTCAGAATTTTTTGAGCAATTCTTCAATGTGCTCCATAAAGGAGAGCCTATGGTCCAGCCATACTCCCAGGTATTTGAAATTAGGGACAAATTCCAACTTCTCGCCAAGAACTGTGGTAATCTGTGGCACAGGATCTGATAGGGCTGAATTTACCATTTGGGCAGAGGGAGAAAAGAGAGCATTGCTTTTGTTTTCTTGGCGTTAAGTAATATTTTTTTGTTTAGGAGCTGGTGTTGCAGCAGGTTGATCTCAGATTGAAGATCATTACATGCAGATTGTAATGACAGGCAGCTTGTGTAAAGAACTGTGTCATCTGCAAACAGATGAATGTTGGCCTTAATTATGCTTTCAGCAGTATTGTTGATGTATATTGCAAATAAGATCAGTCTTAAGATAGAACCCTGGGTAACACCTCTTAGGAGAGGTTTGGGAGTTGAGAGATCTCCTTCCACTTTCACCTGTTGGAAATGATCAGAGAGGTAGCTGTTGAACTGTGGCAAAGATAATGGGTCAGCACTTAGTGAGGTCAGGGAAAAGAGTAGCAGAGAATGGTCGACAGTGTCAAACGCCTTACTCAGGTCCAAGAATACGGTGCAGGTGTAATTCCTGTTGTCTAGCTCTCTTTGCCAGTCATTAGTCACTTTGGCAAGTGCTGTGATGGTACTATGTTTAGCTCTAAATCCTGATTGGACTGGATTAAGCAGGTTATTAGCTTTTAGATACCGCCTCAGCCGGTTACTTACAACTTTTTCCAGTAATTTTGACAAGACCGGGAGAATCGAAATTGGTCTGTAATTATTTCAATCACAGGGATTTCTGGACTTGAACAGGGGTATGATGTGCACTGTTTTCCATTTTGAAGGAATGGATCCTTGAGTTAATGATAGGTTAAATAAAAGGGTTATGGGCATGGCTAACACATGGATGGCCACCTTCAAAAAAATATGGGTTGAGGGTATCCGCAACAGCACTTTTTTTTACATCCAGTTTTAGAAATATGTCTTCAACTTCTTTCAGAGTAGTAGGATGCAAGGAGAAGACTGAATCGGTGAAGCTAAGATCTGCACCTTGATTATCCACCTGAGAACATATCAAATTTGCAGGGGAATTGTCGAAGGCTAAGCATGCAGTCTCAAAGTTATTATTGAAGGCATCCAGAACTTCCAGTCTGTCACTAATGGTGTTATTGTTTAAGGTGATTTCATCAGGTAGTGAACCACCAGATGTCTGACCAGACAAGTCCTTGATGGTTTTCCAAAATTTTGTAGGATTTTTGAAGGCAGAGAGAAATTCAGAATGACAGTATGCAGCTTTTGTATCTCTAACCATTCTAGTACATGAGTTTCGTGCCCTTTTGAACTTGCACCAGTCCGCAGCAGACTGGGTTTTGCGTGCTTTTTTCCATAGGTTATCTCTTTCAGTCAATGCAGATTTTAATAATGGTGTGAACCATCTACATGCATTTTTTGCTATTCGCACCTTAACTATAGGGGCATATTTATTTAGGGCATCTAGGATAATTTTCTGAATATGTCGAATGCTGATTGCATGTTTTTTGCCAAATAGAACTCTTGCCAATACAAGGAGTGTTTCAGTTCATTTATGTAGGCAGTGAGATCAAAGTTATGTCTAGATCTCTTGGCAGCAAACTTCGGCAAAGTAGAAGGTTTGCTGCTTGATCTTATGCAAGCAATAAATGAGTGATCACTGATATTACCGAAGAAGGTGCTCGCAGAGGAGAAGAGGTGTGGTTTATTCACTAGGATAACATCTAGCAGGGAGCTGTTAACAATGTTCTTTTTATTTACTCATGTTGGTTCATCAGTGAGTTGCAATAATCCTTGAGTGACACAGAAAGCTACGAGAGGAGCGGCGGTTTTGGATAGCCAGTCTAACTTAAGATCCCCAAGAATAATTATTTCTGAGGATTGTTGTTAGATGATATTACTCAGATGAGGTAACAATTGTAGATCGGCAGAAGTAGGTCTATAGCACCCTATGATACATAATGTTGAAGTGTGAGAGATGGTGACTTGAAGATACGGACATTCATAAGCATTTGCAACAGATAAAGCACTCAGACAGGATGCCGTATACCTACCCTTCACATAGATGGCAACCCCTCCACCCCTGGAGTGTCTGTCTGCTTGAAATAGTAAATAGTTAGGGATATTGACTTCCCTGTAGGAGGTGGCCGGTCTAAGCCAGGTTACTGAAACCACTAGGATGTCTGATCGAGTATAGAGGACCCAAGAAGCCTGGATCATGGAGAACTTTTTTAACAGACTGCATACATTAATGTGGAGGAAACTCATGCCTTTCAGTGTGGCAAGGTCAGAGGGTGACGTGATTGCAGCTGGTGGCCCCGGATTGAGCTCCACATTTCCTGAGCATAGGAAAAGAAAGAGTAAAAGTTTTCTTAAAGTGGCAATAGTAAGCTTCATACTGGTAACCTCTTTATGTCGTTGTGGGCCATCATCCTGGGGGGCGCACCCCAACATATTTTTACCCTTCCCATTAAGGGTGACAGAGATGAGTACTCTGACTGCTATCTGCAGAGGTGATGCCTCTATGATGTTGGCGGAAGTCATAAGCTGAGGTGGTAATTCATTTCGTGTACCAGCATTAAAGGTAATATGAAAATAGTGTTGAGGTGTTGGGGAATTGAAAAGGCATATATCCATGTAGGGACAGGTACTAGTTACAGAGCAGATCAGATTAGTATCCACAGTAATAAAAGCTTGAGGTGGCAAATATTGGGCATGCGATATGAGATAGAAGAATGACCAGAACAGGATTCACGATTTGACACACACAGTGGAATAAGGATGGAGGGGGAGCCAGAGAGAAGTGAGGTAGAAAGCCGGGGCAGGGTTTATGTGTATTTAATGAATACTGGGGTTGGGTGGGTGTGTGTGTGAAAAAATTGGCAGCTAGGGCTCCCTTCCTGGAGGTAATCAGTCCCTGAAGTCATGTCCGTACCTGCATTTCTGTTAGGGGCTGGTGGCTTCAGACCTGGACTGTGGGTGGCAGTCTGGCAGGTCAGATTCATCAGAGAACCATGGCTGTGGCTCTCAGACTACCTGGAAGGAGAAGGCAGGGGCAACTAAATAAGAAAGTCAGAGGGTGGGGGCTGCTCACGGAGCTAAAAAAATACAGACTGGCTAAAATGGGGGGTGTTGCAGACCAGAATGTTAGGCAAGGTGCCTTCAAGTCTGAGTGAGCAATAACAGGGCTATTTAAAACGCAATACTAGCTTAAAAAGGTGAAGGGGGGGGTTCAAAGGCTTGAGTTGAGATCACTACTGGTCGTTTGAGGAATACAATATAGACATTTACATTAAATCAGAAAACTTCAGCTATAAAATACAAACAAGATAGTTTTAACAGAAAACATAATCTAGCACAATATAATTACACATTAACAGTGCAGAGCTATATGGAGCCAATCAGAGTGCTCCTGGAGTTGACTGCAGCCAGTGAGCCACAGCAGTAAAAGACTCTGTATTTAAGCCCAAAGACAACTGTCCTCATGTAAAGAAAGCAAAAACTGGCAGCTAGGGCTCTCTTCCTGGAGGTAATCAGTCCCTGAGGGCAAGTCTGTACCTGCTTTTCTGTGAGGGGCTGGTGGCTCCAGACCTGGACTGCGGGTGGCAGTCTGGCAGGTCAGGTTCATCAGAGAATCACGGCTGTGGCTCTCAGACTATCTGAAAGGAGAAGGCAGAGGAGAATTAAATAAGAAAGTCAGAGGAGGTGGGGCTGCTCATGGAGCTAAAAAGAAATGCAGACCGGCTTAAACGAGGGAAGGGGGGTGGTGTTGCAGACCAAGATGTTAGGCAAGGTGCCTCCAAGTCTGAGTGAGCAATAACAGGGCTATTTCAAACACAATACTATCGTAAAAAGGTGAAGTCCCTAAGGGCAAGCCCGTACCTGCATTTCTGTGAGGGGCTGGTGGCTTCAGACCTGGACTGCGGGTGGCAGTCTGGCAGGTTGGGTTCATTAGAGCACCAAGGCTGTGGCTCTCAGACTCCCTATGTTTCTGTGGGGGACTGGTGGCTTCAGACCTGGACTGCGGGTGGCAGTCTGGCAGGTCAGGTTCGTCAGAGATCCACGGCTGTGGCTCTCACTAATTTTCTACCTTCTCATGAAGGATAAGGATATAGCAATCAGCCTCAGTTTTCCTACTGGTAAGTAGAGAAGTAATGCCATGTTTGTACCTTGGATCCAGTAATGTGGAAAGGACATACTCCATGCCTCTGAGGCATTGATGTAAATCTCTCTTGGGTCATCATCAAACAACTGCAGAATCCTATTAGCCAGTTCTACACCTACTGAGTCAGCTGCCACTTGAAACTGCTCCCTGATGTTTACCAGTGCCTGATACAGTACTCTCATCAGTGGTATTACCTGGTTCAGGCATGCATTGTCAGAGCTGACCACTTGCATGGCATTTTCAAAAGGATGGGGTATTGGAATTACATTGTCCATCAACATCCACTGAGCTGGACTAAATGACATGGCTGCCTGCATGTCATGGTCAGGCAGCTGCATGACATAGTCATTTATTGATTTATACTGTTTGAATAGTCGCTCGAGCATGTACAGTGCTGAATTCCAGCATTGACAACAGCCAGTTTTAATCAATGTTGTAGCACTCCATTTGCCTTCTGAAGAGTTGTAAGCACTGACCTTGCAAGTGCGGAGAGAAAAAAAATGGTTGCAAATGTTATGGCTCACATTCAGCATACTGGTTACTGACTCATGCTCCAGAAATGCCTTAATAATCAAATTCAGAACATGGACAAAGCATGGGACATGAAAAAATGAGCCATTGTGGCTTGCTTTCACAGCATTTTGAGCATTATCAGTAGCAATAAAGCCCACAGAGAAACTATGCAGCTTAAACCACCTTGTGCTGGACTTGATAGTTCTTTCCAATATTCCTTCAGCTGTATGAGAGCCATGCATGCTCTGCATGCTTAGGGTGGCATGCTGACGAGGACCAACAGTACTACTACCACTTGACAGTGGATAACCTGAAGAAGTACATGGGTGAAAGGAAGAAACATTGGGTAAATTTGCCCAGTGTGCAGTAATACACATAAAACTTCTCCCGGAGGATGGCCTACTTGTCCATATATCAGTGGTAAGGTGGATTGTGGGTACTGCTGAGTGGGACACTGTGTGGGAAACAATGCAGGAAAGGTCACTATAAAGAGCAGGGAACGCCTTTGTGGAATAGAATGTGTGGCTGGGAACTTTATATTTTGGTGCCGCTTTTTCCATCAAGTGAAGAAAGCTGTTTTTTTCCAGAAAAGAGTATGGCAGCTGGTTTGTGGCAAGCATGCAAGCAATGGCTGTATTCAGCTCTTTTGCAACTGTGTGATCATGGTGGTACTTAGTGTGCTTTGCTAGGGCCAATCTAATATGTGGCTGCTTCGGCTTTTGTGTGACTAGTGAGGAGGTGGGTGTACTGCACTTACAATATTGCCTACTGATTAGACTGCCCTTGGTAACAGGATGGCCATGATGCCTACTTTCGACAGAGGCAGGAGTGGCATGAATTTCCCACTGAGTAGTGCTATCACTGGTATCTGCAGAATCAATAATGGTTGAACTGAGTACGGGCTCAAATGTGGAAACTAGTTGTGCTTCTCATTGCTCATCATGAGCAGATTCTGAAGTTGTCATTGTTGCCATTCGCTTCTTCTGTGACCAACGAATAGGATGTTTCGTTTGCAGATGGCTATGCATTCCAGTAGTTACAGTAGTTCCATAATGTGATCCCAGCTTGCCACAACTGACTTTTGATTTGTATATGTTACATATGACTGTGCTATCATCACTGTCAAACACAGAAAAAAAAATCCCACACCAGTGACTTGTTGCCCCTCACATGTCGGATTTTACATGCTGCAGGCGCAGGGGATGGGGCTAGGAGGTTTGGGGTTGACAACACTATTGGCTGCTGCTGCTTTTCTTTCTGCTTCTCCGTAACATGTAGTGGTACCCTGCTTCTAACATCCACTTGCTCCTTACACTACAATGGTTCAGCAGACGTTCCATTGCCTTTCCTGTCTTTACCCATCACTAAACTTTTTTTCAGTTGTTTTTGGGGAGGTTTCCAAATAGGGTCAGATACTGAGTCATCATTCCTCCCCCCTCATCAGTAATGATTGACTCGAGTATTTCATGCACTAATTCAGATATTTCCACCAAGTCATCTTCATCTGCACTCTGCACATCATCCTCCACATTAGCCCAAGAATGTTGATCAGGCTCACGCAAAGGAAATACTTCCTCCTCTGCCCCTCTTTCCACCACTCGCTCAAGCTTCCTCCTCTCAGCAAGGAAACTTAATGGTTGGGTACTACATCTAACATCAGGCCTAATGGTGCTATAACCCACAGCTGGTGTACTACTACTCCCTATCAGCACCTGAGAAAATTCTTCAGAATCATCATGTGGCTGGTCCTCCTCCTCCTGAGACTCCTGTTGCTGACTCAGGAGTGCTGCAACATCCACAGTAGTTTTTCTTGCCAGTCTTGTATGGGATACAGTCACAGCTGCTGAGCTTTGACCACTACACCTATTCAATCCAAAAAAAACTAGTAGCTGCAAAGCCAACTCCTGCTGCTGAAGTCTTCACATCATGGTCAACTCCTGCAGTTGCACTACCAGTAATTATGCTGATGCTAAGACCTCTGTCATATTCCCCCATATCTTCTGCACCTCCAGTAGAGACAGTTTTACATGCTGAAACAGCAACTGTTTTCTTCCCAGAGACTGCAGCACACTCTGACTTTCCAGAAGACTTGCTCTGCTGCTTTTAGTTATTACCACGCAGCAAAAAATATAAAGTAACACAATGAAAAAAATGAGATGTGAAAATCTATCTATGAATCAACTGCACTAATTCCTGTCAACAGAACTTCACAGATTGCTTCAGTAATCTCACTACTCTCTCAAGAATAATAACAGTTCAACAAACACCAAACTGAATTTTCTGTCAAAAATCTCACAGAAACAATGACAAACCGTGAGTAGCACAGTCTCTCAGAAGTATTACTAAACAAAACTCAAAAAAACTGATTATCTCAGCAGGAAAAGAACAAGAAAATTATATCATCAGGAAAAGTTCATGTATGAAACTTTTGCCAACACAAATTATCATTTGTTTAAGAGTAAACACTCAAAATAGGATCATCAGAGTGCAAAGAGCTCTTTCCTCATCAGAAATCACTTCAGACATTAAACTGAGGGAGAGAGACTCACATGCTGAAGCCCTTTGCACACCATGTGATCACTTAAGAGCTACAACCAACATGCAGTTAGTAATAATTGCTGTGTAATTTGAGATTTCTGCAGATTTTCCATGCATAACTGCTGAAAATTCACACTGTTGCTGTACTTAAACAATACAGTATTCCACTTTACTGGAGATTATGTGGAATTTATTGAAAACTGCGGATAAATCAGTTCTAGCCATGAGGATGCAGACTTGAAAATAATGTGATTTGAGCAAACTGCGGGTCAATGAGAATTAATGGAGGAATTACTGTTCTAAACTGTGGAATTTGATGAACAATGCTGCAAAAACAAAATCATGCAACTCGGCAGGTTCTGCAGAATTAAAAATAAGAAACCCGCAATACAGCAAGGACAGGAGGAAAAACAAGACAAAAAAAACAATCATTAATGTTAATTTCTGTCACCTCAGCTAACTGGGTCTACTCTTTTTGGGTGTTTACATTCGGTTTTGTACCTTAAGATTTACAGTATAACATCTACAGAATTAAATATGGCAATACATGGATGACGGAAAAAGAAATCCACAGTAATGCCTTGAAAAACACGGAAAATTACACTATACTGCAGAAAAACTCACAGGGCTATTTATTTCCACATCCAGTGACAAATTTTCCACACTTTGTTACTAAATAATGCAGATGGGGTGAAAATCTCCATATAATTGTCAGAAATTTGGAATTTTGCCCAAGGCAAAAGAGCAAAGAATTCCACGTAAGTTTTGGTCTTTCGTGGAAGTTCCGGACAGGCAGAATTTGCAGCCTTCGCCCAGCACTAGTCCTGGTCAACACTCTCTCTCAAGCTCTCTCTTTCTTTTTTCTTTCTCTCATGCTAACAGGATCAATGCAGTTCATCCAGTTCAACCTAAAAGTTCCAAAAAACTGCTGACAAACATTTTCATTTGGAGTTTCTTTCTAAGTCTCTTTGTGCTGCTGCATGCTACTGAGGCAAGCTGAAACTCAATCTCAGACTGGAGCCAGCTCCAAAACACAACAACTCTGGTCAGAGCCACAACAGCTGCTACTGCACTAGAACTAAGGTTTATTTTAATATCTTTCAAGGGTTGTGCATGATAATGCCATCTGGATGGGCTGCCCTGTTTTTCTAGTAAAACAGCTTTAGAGTATTAGGCAGGGGAAGCTTCACACCCCTAATATGAATTACAGGGCAAACTGATAAAAAACCTGTACATAGTCTGAATTCCTTTCTTCTCAAATCAGTTTACAGCACTGAGGTTCTTATGATGTCTGTGGAAGAGATCATCTTGAAGACAGTAAAAGCTTAGAAGAGAAAACTAGTGCTATATTTGTGCAATGTTTTTTTTGTTTAGCTTTAGCATCATGATAGAATATTAAAAATGTATGCTTTCCCGTCTATGTTTACCAGCGCACTGCACATTTTCTATATGTGCAACACCTTTAGGATATAGGACAGTGCAAGTCTGTGAAGTTAAAATGAGGGATTTAAAAGGGGGTATTTCATTTCTGGTACAGGTATCTCTGTTATCTGCCCTCAAATCTGACAACTAAACCACCAACAATAACAATGTAACACAAAAGGCAGAAACAAAACTACATCTTAGTTTGTGTTGTGTGTTGCACTCAGCTGCACTTAAAAAAGAGCAAAAAGTTTGGCAATAAATTGCGTACAGGGTAGTTACAGCCATTTAAATGTAGGAGGGAAAGTGCAGTACCCAGCATTTCTTTTCTTTAATAGCCCTGCTGTCAGAAATAAGAAACAGACTCTGCGTTGTGAAATAATGCTTTTCAGGAATCTAACTGCTGGCTCATTGGCTAAGTTTAAAATCTTCTGCCAATGGGTTCATTGGGTAAGGATATGTTGAATTTACTCATCATGAGAAGGACAAAAAGAAGACTAGGATGAAAATGCCCCTTCCTAAAGCATATCAGTGGTGTAGCGATATGGTGTGAGCTGCAATGTGGTGTGAGCCAAGCTACTCCTCCTAAAACTGTCACCAGTAGGGTTCTGCTCTGTGGCAAATTAATTTATCTCAAAGCTCACCCCCTCCAACAAGACTGGACACCAGTCCTCTCAGCTACAAATTTGAACACGGCTCTGGACCACTTTATCAATATCTTTAATGAAGCATGCAACATATTTGCTCCTATCAAAAGGCGAAAGGTTAAAGCACTCTAACCCCTGGATCACCGGAGACCTTCTTAAGCAACTACAGGAAAGAGACCACCTCTGGTCACTCGCCAGAGCCACTGGGAAATGCACTGACATCACCAACTACAAACGTGCAAGAAATGACTGCACCAAAAGAATTCAGGATAAGAAATCAGCCTATTTCAAGAATGCCCTCACCAACTCCTGGGGAAAGGGAAGATATTTCTGGAAAAACTTAAAAGAAGTCACTGGGTATCAGACAAGATACACCCCTTTGGATCTCAGTGTTAACGGAGATATAATGCTTGACCCCAAACTTATAGCGGACACCTTCAATAACACCTTCACTGACCTTAGCTCAGTACTCCCTCCTGACTTTTACAATGAAATGGCCAGTCCTCCCCCCCCTTCTTCTACTACCCTGACTAGTCACCCCCCCCTTCTACTTTAAAGCAGTCAAGATGCACCAGGTACGTGACTACATAACTAAAGCAATCAGCAAGTCCAGAACCAGCAGTGATTCCCTGGACATCAAACTTCAATCCCTCACTCTTTATGAATTGCTTCATCCACTGATGAAGATCTTCAATCTCTCCCTCAGCCTTAGCCAATTCCCTGAAAAATGGAAACTAGCCACCATAACCCCCATCCATAAAAGTGGTGCCAAAACTGCACCTGAGAACTTCTGACCCATCTCCATCCTCCCTCCTCTTTCTAAGGCCCTGGAGCATATTGTCACTGACCAGCTGACAGACTACCTTGACAAACACAACCTGCTAAGCAGGCAGCAACATGGTTTCAAAAAGAATCATAGCACCTCCACTGCACTGCTCAAATTTACTGGCACCATCCACCACTCCTTGGACAAAGGGCATCCAACTGGTACAACTTTCATTGACCTAACAAAGGCCTTTGATACTGTGCACCACAGCCTCCTGCTTGCCCAGCTCCTGAATTTGGGTCTGTCTTCTAACTTGGTAACTTGGTTCAAAAGCTTTCTAGACAACTGGTCCCAAAGAGTTAGAATTTCCAACACCATCTCCAATCCCAGAGCAGTCCGCTCAGGTGTTCCACAGAGCTCCATCCTAGGCCCCCTCCTTTTCAGCTTGTTCCTAAACTTGCTTCCTGATTCCTGTCTTCAGCAAATCATTCTCTAAGCTGATGATGCTGTCATCCTTGCCTCCCACCAGAATCCTCAACAACTGCAAAATAACCTTCAGCGTGGTTTCACTTCAGTTGAAAGCTGGTTCCTAAAACACAAACTTATCCTAAACCAGAAAAAAACAAAATCCATGATCTTCAGCAGCTCTCATCACAAATTCAAACAGTTCCACCTCACCATCAAAACTAAGCAAGGAGTCACACTCGAACAAGTACAATCCTTTAAATATCTTGGCATCACCCTCAACTCCCACCTCTCCTACACTGCCCACACAAATACCGTGGCTAAAGCAGCTAACATCAGGATGCGTCTGCTGTTGCGACACAGGAAACACTTAACCACTGAAGCTTTAACAGTTGCCATCCAGAGCTCCATCAATAGCATCATCGATTATGGATTAATTATCTATGGCTCCGCCACTGCCTCCTCCCTCAAGCGGATTTCTACCACCCTCAATAAGGCCTGCTGTCTTGCCACCGGGTCTCACCGTCTCACCCATACCTGCAACCTCTACTCTCTATCAGGGTGGCTAGCACTAAATATTCACCTTAAATATCAAACCTACATCACACCAAAAAGAATAATGATGGGCAATGCCCCTCCTGGAGTCTGCTTTCTCATCAATCTCAAGACCAACAACTGCAACACCAGGAAATCCAAACCACACCTGCTGCAAATCCCACACTGTTGCACTTCCCAAGGCCAAAGGTCCTTTGCTTATAGGGCACCTAGCTGGGTAAATAATCTCAACAGTGACATCACTACCCTGGCAACTATGGGTGCCTTCAAGACGAAATTCCGCCAAGCTCTTCTGACCCCTGACTCCTGTGACTGCTATTGACCAATCCCTCCTCAAACTGACTCCCCATTTACCCCACCTCCCAGCACTTACACCTCCTCTGCCCAGCTAATGCTCTTATCCTATCCTCCTCTTGACAAAGCTGCTTCTGGCTGCTGCATATTACCTTCCTCTCACCCACCCACTCCCTACCCCCCTCTTGTGTCCCTCCAGCTTTCAATGTTTTCCTTCCCCATGCCTCTCCTGACCTCTATGTACCCCCTTTTCATTTGTTCACTTGTAAGGAACCTTCTATTAATCATGTAAAAACCTCCTTTATTAATGATTGCTTTATACTGATATTGTAACTCCAAGACTGTACACACTGACGTGGAACCTTTGTGAAAGAGCCTCATCTCAAAGGTATTTTGTAATCCTAGATTTGAATAAACAAATAAACAAATAAACTCAAAAGTCCAGTTCCTAAATACATTTATTTTTTGCATGATCAAATTACTGAGAAATAATTAAACATTGTGGTTGATGGAGAGTGTTTAGGGCAATTGTTTCAGGCCTGACTATTGACAATGCAGCATCAGCAGGGTTGGACCCAATACCTATAAGCTGGCCATGGGAGCTTTTGCAATGGTCTGCCAACACTCCTCTCAATTTCAAGTCTCTGAAGTTAACATGAGGGACTTTAAAGGGGATACTTTTCTTCTGGTATTTCTCTCACCTGCACACAAACCTCACAACTAAACCACCAACAACAAGACCTGAGCATGGAGGAGAGCAAGTTGGGAGTCAGTAAATGGCTCCCTCCCAGGACCAAGACAGGCAGCTGGCAGACACACTCTGGGAGGGGTCTGGGACCAACAGAGCAGAGAAGGTACAGTAAACAGAGACTCTTCTTGAAATACCTCAGAGTGGGGGTTGCAGTATGGAGATGGCAGGGAATTCCCCACCACCATCACCACCATGTCATCAGGAGCCAAGGCAGCAAAACAACCAGATGATGAGAGTGTATATTTTTAACTGATGTTATGGGACCGACAGGATTTGGCATAAAACTGCTGGATAAATCAGATGTGCCAGCAGAGTTCCACAAAGAAATGTGAAAAAAAAGTGTGTCTATGACAGTATACAAAGAAGCTGCAATGATATGAAACAAAAGGTTGACATTTTATAGCATATATACTTACATGGTCAGCACGCCTCTGGCAATATGATTTTTAATGTAAAATGATTGCTAAATGTAAAAGAAATTGCACTTTAAAAAGTTTATCTGTGACTCTGGGCATGCACATCACAGTCATGGCTCGAATTTTCAAAGTGAAATTTCTTTTACATGTAAATTGTTTCACATTAAAAGTCATATTATCAATGACAGTGTTGACCATATAAGTATGTGTGCTACAAAACATCAGTTTCTTATAGAAAAAAATTGAACTCTCTCATAAACAATTCTACTGGCACTCTGGCACCATGTCAGGAAATAAGGAGAGCCAGCACTACTAGCAGACACTGCAAGAAAATAGAGCAGTAGCAGAGTGGAGGGGAAAAGACACAAAGGAACAGTACTATGGTGAATGGAGAGTACCACAAGTGCTTCAGCTCCACTGTGGAAGGACACAGCCTAGGTATCCAGTCATATGTTTTCAGAACCACATTCTCTCTGAGTGATAGCAAGATGTCAGCATAGCTCTTTATGCAGCCGTAAAAAGGGCATGGCTGGCAGCATACCTCTCAACTGTCCCTCATTATATCCCTCATTTTACTCCTAAAAAGTTTCACATCCCTTATTTGTCTTTCATGGAAAAGATGCTACCCACAGAAAGAATGTGCTATAAATTTAGACTTTAAGGCAGAAATTCATAGTATTATAAATTGCTTAATAAAAAATACATTTTGTACAAGATAATAAAATGTTTCTCACAGTGTTCTGAGCTTCTATCTCCATATATGAGTATCTGTCCCTCATTTTGAGGGTCAGTGTTCCTCATTGTCCCTCATTTTGAGTGTCCATGTCTGTCATTCCATTGACAGAAGGTTGAGAGCAGGGCCCCTACTTTTCTGCGGCACAGTGGGACCAAGTTCTGCGGCAAGACTACCATTTGCCGCAGAACTTCTGCGGCGGGGGTTTGTAATTTCTGTGGAAGTTCTGCAGCACTAACAAACTACCACATCACAGTGTCAGCTTGTCATCCTGACTTCACTTTCATGGCAGTGGTTATAGCAATCAGGATGGTGGAAAGCACAGTAACACTAGTTCAAAAAAATAGACACAAAAATAATGTTATGCCTAAAAAAGCAAAACAAATGTATCTCCCTTAAGGTCCTAGCCTGTTGCATAAATGGCATATGTAGAGGGGATCCTATATGATAAATAAGGGATTTCTATATGCATGCTGTCTATCTCACTAATGAGGTTTCCACTGTCTATCACTTATATATCTGTATGTGCTTTCTACACCACTCATGAGGTTCCCACTGTGTATCACTTATATATTTATATGCAATCTGTAACATACATACAAATGTGTGTGTGCATGTGTGGTGAGAGAGACAGATACTGTGTGTGTGTGTATATATATATATGTTTAATATATATATATATATATATATATTTTTTTTTAATTTCCATGAACTTGCATCCTCATTCATACAGGTCCCTTTGGAAATAGAATACAGAAGTTATTGCAAAACTCATTTTTGATGTCATCCTGCTTACCCTGACACACTGCGTAACACCATCAGGCCATGACATGCATGTTAACCAGCTGTGAGTTAGAGCTCTCCAGCCCATCACAATGTGGCCACCATGTGACAGAACACTGCACCATACCTTCCCAGGCACCGAGCAGTGATATGTTCCACCAATCTTTGTGCTGCCCAGCCAGCTCCCAGAGCTAATCTCTGAACCTGAGTTGCCGGCACGGAAACACAGCATGCTACCCTCTGGCTCAACAGCTGTCCCTGCACAGAACATTTCTCTATAACTTTTAGGTGATTCTATCAACCAATGACAATATGTAATCAATAACCCTGGCAAAAATGCTTACAGTGCAATTATTTATTTAACAGGTCTGTTCTTTCAACAGGTCTACACATTATTATATTCCACTTTTCTGGGCATAATTATTTTTCTTAAAAATGACAGTTAAATTCATTTTACCAGTTATTCATTTCAGATGGCATCTATATACCTTAAAGGCACAAATAAGTTTGTACAAAGTGAGGTATGGACTTAACAAGTCTGTGCAATTGACAAGGTTTTGTTTAAGCTGGCCCTAGCGCAATAATGTAAGACTGAAAATTGTATTAGGCTGTAGTGCAGGTTGAGCAAATATCACCATACATGATGTGCTGTGCCACCATCTCTGGCAGTGGGAGCTGTGGTAGATAAGTGACTGTTCATTTCTGTTGCAGAATGCAGTCATTTCGTTAGCTAATGTATGATGTTATAGCAATGATAACATCACATTCTGAGCATATGGAGGGGGTTGGAGATAAAAAGAGGGGAAGGGAACCAGATTCTATGGATAAACAGAAATATTTAAAAAAATCACCAAGAAGAGTGAATTCTGCGGCACCGCAGAAGTTCTGCGATAGATTGCAAGTTCTGCACAAAATTCTGCGGCCACAGAATTCTAGGGGCCTTGGTTGAGAGGTATGGCTACAGACTCAACATTCAATTAAAGGAGATAAGAAATGTTTTTTACATACTGTAGCTAACTGCCTGTCCATCTTCCTTTCCATGCCAGTTATGTATTCTGATATGCTTTGACCAATTTTGGATAAATAAATAATGTAGTTTTGAAGTGCCATGTGATCTACATAGAGTTCCACTCTCCCCATCAGCAACTTCTCTCTCATTTCATATTTCTAAGACATTCCATGACATCAATATCACAATTCCATGCTATTCATCTAAATGGCCTGGAATGGTATTATTGATGTCATAGAATGTTCAGGCATCATGAAAAGAGAGAACGGCAACTGCTGAGCAGTGAGTGACTCAAAATAGTTACAAAGACAATACAATTAGGTAATTAATTAATCCTTAAATGGCCACGGACTGATATATCAGTCAAAAATTCCTATACATTCTAATTCTGTTGGCATCCTAAGGGTTAAACAAAAAAAGGTGAAAAACATCAGAATTTTGGGTAGACACTAAAAGGCAAGTAGAGGGCATCTAAAGGTGCAAAACTGTTTCCTATCACCTGTAATGCTAGTTGCTCTAACATTTAGCAAAGCTCTGTTTTCTTCTTTAACAAAAAAAACTCAAAAGGTCCTGAATGCAAACAGGGAGAGGATTACATGATGCAAGCCATTCTTTCCAGTTAAGTGCACATTACTCTCTCCTAGGCAGTCACATTTCTACACTGGCAGTCATGGGTGTTGAATCTGCTTTGGACTAACGCAGCCCTCCCTACACACTTTGATCTCTTTAGCTATTCAGTTTTCTTGCCTCATCCTTCAGTTACCCATAATCCAGGTAAGCAAATAAACATTAAAGGGGAAACTCCAATAAGGTCACAAGCAGTCTCAAACTCCTTAGCACCAAATGAAAGTTTTACTGTGCTACAACACTGTTATTATCCAAGGCCTATAAATAAGATGAACACTGTTAAATGTATAACTTTTAGTTTTAGATTTCACAATACTAATAATGCCACTTGTATAGGTATAATAAAATGCACCTTATTTCAGAGGTTAGACTATACAAAAACTTACTGTAGAATTTCTCTTTTACATAGACCACTTCAGCATAATTACATACAGAGAGCATAAAACACATTTTATATTATATTTTTATCTAAAATGCCCTTCCATCTCATCTAACTTTTGTAAGTTTATTCTAAAAGAAGCATACTTAAAAGATGTTTACACAGCAGGATTCTTGTGACATTATCCTGCCAGTCTGTTTAACACAGATTGATAAAGCCCCTCTGCATATATACCCTTTTCGGTACCAACCTTTGCACATTCTGCTGATTTGACATTGTTTTAAAGTGAGAAAAACATGTTATTCAGTCTAATGTAGTATGACCTCATATTAGTGGTATGTGCACAGAAGATACTCTTCTGCCCCATCTCCGAGATGTACAGAATAATATGTGTTTAACTTTTTAAGCACCTGGGCCTTATCTCCAATGTTTTTGTTAAGCTACACTAGACAGTTTGTCTGCAAAAGTTACAACAAGGCAAAAGTAAATTATGAGAAAGAGATAACATTATTTGCTAAGGATCTGAGTCTTCACAGATTTTTCTTTGCAGCTTACTAAGGTCAGACAATTTAAGCATATTTTTGTCTTCTCTAATTCCCTAATAACCTCTTAGTGGTACTGTGATATATGAATAACTAAAGGAATAACATATTGTGTACAATATGGTCCTTAAGCCTCTTGATATAGTCATATACTATGTATGAGTGTAGTGCATATAATAATATGCAACTCCTAACATTCCACACCTCGAGGCATCTAAGATTATATTCCAGGGCCCAGATATTCAAAAGGGTTGCACCATGCGCAATAGGGTTGCTCCAGCGCAAGTCCGAAAATGTGCCATTCTGCAATATTCAGCGGGAGGCGGATGCGTCCCCCAAATCATGCTGAGCAATAGCGCAATGATAATGAATGTATGAGCAACAGAAGGGGGAGGAACCATGCATAAATGGTGTAGTGCAATATTCAACAACATGCACCATGCACAGTAGGGGAGCAAGTGGAAGTTGCGCGATAGTGGAAATGAGCCAAAATAAAAAGGAACAAGGGAGAGGCGCAAGAACACTACAGGGAAGGCACATAAGGCTGAACTCTACCAACACAAACTGGGCAGAAGGGACACACAGGGCAGGCCAGGGAAAGGGCACCCTGAACAGAGAGGCACAGGGAAGGTGTGGGGAGCCACAGCCAGTGCAGAAGGGGGAAGTGCCACACAGCACAGAGGCCACCACAGGAATGTGTTCCCGGTGCAGGGGAAGTAGCAGCCAGGACAGCGTGTAGAACACAGAAACAGCTGCCAGGGGGGTGAACACAAGCCAGGGACATGGCCAGTATCACCAGATGGAGGCAGTAATGAGGGGGGGTGAGAAGGCAGGCAGCAGGGGGGCACGGCCATGGAAGGGCCCATCGGCAGTATGCCCCCAACAGCCAGTACCAAGCCTGCACCAGATTCAAGCTGTACAGCGGCACTGAGATCGTGGGCTGGTACCGCCTAAATTGGGCAATTCTGAGGTGGATCTGTGAGCTGTGTAGTGATGTGATGCAGGCACCCACACGACAGAGCCATGCTCTGTCAGTGGAGACTAAATTGACAGCTTGCATGTGCTTGCTCGCCATGGATACCTTCCAGAGACCAACAGGGGACACTACAGGCATAACCCAGTCCGCCGCGTCATACCACATCACCCAACTCCTCAGCGCACTGCTGCCACATGCTGCAGAGTACATCCATTTCCTCAGCACACCGGCAGAGCGCACAGCAAACATGCAGGAGTTCCACAGGGTAGCACGTATGCCTGGGGTGCTAGGGGCAATAGGCTGCACCCAAGTGGCCATCCGCACACCACCTGGTCCTGAGGGCACTGCATATATTAATCGGAAGGGCTATGCTAGCATCAACTGCCAGGTGGTGTGCGATGCCGGGGGCGCATAATAAATGTCTGTGCCATGCACCCTGGGGGAGCACATGATTCCTTCATCTGGAACCAGTCAGCACTGTGCCTCAGATTCCAGAGTGGGGACATCCCCACTGGCCACTTAGTGGGTGAGTATGCAAACCACACGGACAAACATAGAGCTTGGGAGGGGCATGGTCAGAGGTGACATGGGTAGTGGCCTACATGGCCCGAGGCAGGGCGATGCTGATCACCAAACTAACCTCCACCCTCTACACACAGGTGACAGTGGATACCCACTCCATCCCTGGCTGCTCACACCATACCAGTGGCCCGCGACCCCAGCGCAGCAACGCTACAATGAGGCACATGCAACCACACGCAATGTCATTGAGTGGGTGTTCGGGATGCTGAAGGCACGTTTCCATTGCCTGGACACCTCTGGCGGTGACCTACAGCACAGCCCCTCAAAGGCCTGTGGGCTATTCCTGGTCTGTTGCATCGTGCACAACATGGCCAACGAATGAGGGATAGCCATACAGATCGAAGTGGGGGACAGCGATGGGGATGATGAGGATGCCGGTGATGATGGTGATGGGCAGCCCCCCTTGGGTGATGGGACCCCCGACTGCTCCGGCTGGCACAGCTGCACTGGGACACCATCACGGAGAAGCACTTCAGCCAACCCAGGTAAGTCATGGGGACATGTGCAACCACCAGTGTCAAAGGCACAACCCACAAACATGCTTGGACACACACCAGGGGTGCATGCCATCAAGGGAAGTGGCCGGGCATGGAACCGCACACACCGCCAGGGATGAGCAAGGTCTAACATGGTACGTGGTCATACACACACACACATACACCTCACCAGACAGGCACAAAGGGTAGGGGGCACACCGATTCAGACCGCCACCCCTAGCCACACACATGTCCACAGACCACCATGCCCACTGCCTGTCACTGTGCATGTGTCATATCCTGGGTACCATTGCACAGTGGCGTAAAGCACAACACAGGCATCATCATGCACACGCAACTGCGGACAGCAGCCAGGAGGGTGTGCAGATGGACTGTGTGTGTGCATGCAGGGCTGGGTACCCACCCATGCATTGCCCGCTGAATGACACAATGCACACAGGGCAGAATCAGACAGTAGCTGTGCTGGGAGACAGGTCAGTCACACACCACAGTGCCACGGCCACCACGGATGCGTGGGTGGCCCCACTGAGACCTGCCAGTAGTGACAGGCTGACCACTGGCCTCATGGAGTGGCACCGACGGACCGCAGGGGTTCCACTTCATGAACGTGACTGTGCTCATGCAGGGGTCTGCAGCACACCGAACATGCCTGCGCCAGGCATGCTCGGGATGCCCACAGCTGAACCCGGTGTCGACAAGGATGGTGTCGCACGATGCTGGGAATGGGGGGTGGACATTGCACTGCGTGGTGTCTGCAACGCATGGGCCAATAACTATGTGCCCATTGTGGCCATGACAGCAGTGAATGCCTGTATCTGCCTGTCAATGGCAGTGGTCACATACTCCCGCAACCGGTCCATCCCTACCAGGAGCAGAGTGGTGTCTCTGCTGTGATGCTCCTCTGCCTGGTGAGGAGCCACACTCAGTGCATCCACCACCGTCACAAGCCACATCTGCTGATTGACTGATGCTTGCAGTATGCGGGTGTGCTCATCCAAGAGGTCATCTGCCTGATCAGCATGCTGTCCATCAGGGTGTTCGCAGTCCTGATGCTCATCACCCCTTGAGGGTGGGCACTGCACACCAGGGCCAGGCCTAGGCATGTCCACAGGTGGTGCACTGACGCCGCCCCCTGACACTGTACCTCCATGGCCATTGGCTGACTGCTGATGCTGGCACTCTGGCTGCGGCTTCCCTGGGCTCAATGGTGCCGCCGCACTGGCCACAACAGTTCCATGTCCTGGACACACACCAGTGCTGCTCCACTGGTGCTGAAAGGCACAGGCTAGGACTGAGATGACACGCAGGCCTCCACGGTGGCACCACCCACAGCAATGGCCGCGATGTCACCTGCTGTGTGACCATCCTGTGGCACACACGTGTCACTGCCCATGACGTTAGCTCCATCATCATCGGTGATGGATCTGGCACCAGCCCGAGTCTCAGCATGCTGGCATCCATGGACACTGGCATGCTGGGTTACAGGCAGGGCCTCCTATGCACCTGCTCCACCAACATCAGTCTGGACATCCAGGTGGGCCCACTGTCACCCTGACTCCCGTATTCCTGTGGAGGTGGATGGGCCCTCCTCCATCTCCATGTGACTGGCCTCAGTGGAGAAGCCCACCACCACTGACCCATGAAGATGCTCAGGAGCTGTAAGGGAAAAAAAGTAGCGTTACTGCATGTGACCTACCCTGCCCCCCAAAAGACAGACCATGACCTAACACCAGTGATGGGCTACCACCCATCTGGAATCCACCACCCAGAACACCCTCAATGGTGCAATGCTGCATGCTTCCAGCAACCCACTCTTCCTGTGGGGTCAGGTGTAGCACCTCCAGCTGTCTCCCACCTGTGGCAGACTGTGCTGCCCTGATGGCAGCCACCTTCTCTTTAATCCTCCGCCTGTCTGTGCCCATCTTCTTTTTGCACTCCTGCATGGAGCGCTGGTGGATGCCATGCAGGTTTACAGCACGTGCCACCTCCTCCCATGCAGCAGCATGGGCCTGTGGTGTTCCCTGGCATCTGCTGAGAAGTGGCTCCTGGTCTAGGTAGGCCTCGAACAGGGCATCTGCCTTGGCCTTAGTGAAATTTGGCCTCTTCTTCCTCCCACGACTCTGTTCCTCTTCCTCCACCACACGCTCGGTCATGATTCATCCTGTGAGAATGACAGGTGTTACCTGTGACTGTACAGTCCCATGCATGTCCCAAACACCACAGTCCACACTCTCAAACAGCATGCAACTCACCACAATAGACTGCAGTAACCGACTATGGCCAGTGCAGCCCAATGTCGCACTTTTATATCGAAACTCATGCAAATGAGGCGAGGCGCATCTTTAAGTGGATGCAAATGCAGTGACTGAGCCATTGAATGGCTGATTAGATGATTTGCATATGCCGGCTGAATATCGCGCTGTTGTGCTTTGTGCAAGTGTGTTGAACATGCTGAGCCAAGGGCGCAGTTCTGTGACATGTGCAGTACACACCTAACTGCGCATGCCCGGGTTGATGACGCTGTGTGTGGGATGGAATGCCGGGCATGGCCACCATTGTGCCAGTGGCGCTACGGTGCTATTCACCTCTATGGCGCTATGGCACTGGGGCATTTTAGGCGCACTGGGGCAACAGCATGGTAGGCCGCTACAGGAGGTGGCAAACAGGCATCCAATTGTACTACATGAATTGGGTTCCAATTGCGCTGTGGTTGTCTGTGTGCCAGAGACCTTTGACCCTGTGCCCAACCTTTGCCCCCTAGGCACCATGTGTCAGGCATGGGTGCACCACTATCGCTCTATTCGGTGACAGTGCGATAGGGAATGGCAGCGCTGTACTGCGCAGCATCTGCATGTGGCAGGAACACACTGCAGAGCACCATTTTGCTTGAACTGAGCAGCAGAGATGGCGTGGAGGAGTGCTGTGCAGTGGAGCCAGATCGAGCTGGCAATCCTTGTGGCCATAGTGGAGCCCCATGTTGGGGCTTTGTTTGGGGATGCACCCCTGGACAGGGCCAGAGTGTGGTATGGCAGGAGGTGGCCAATGCCCTGGAGGAGGCCACCGGTATGGGGTGGACAGTGGAGCAGTGCTGCCACTGTTATGGGGACCTGAGGCACAGGAACCCAGACCTGCTCACCTGCCTGCGGGCAAGTGCCAGGAGGGGCATGTGCCAAGGTCAGGTAGGTGCAACATCCTTACACTTTTATCGTCCATACAGGTATCACGGTTGTATGTGTCTGGCACATGGGGGGGCCATCCCGTGTTGGCCATGGCGGTGGTATCAGGGTGTGGGGTGGTTGGGTCTGGCTGTGTGGGATTGCACACACATGGGGGTGGGGGGGACATTGCTACCTGATTGTACTGATGTTCCTTTCTCCATGTTTGCACCTTAGGGCTAGAAGAACATCGGCAGAACTGGGACTGGAGGCACCGCATGGAGGAGCAGTGGGCCAGGAGGGATGATGATGGTCCCTGGCGCGTGGACCAGCCTGCTGATGGTGAGTGCCTTACATCCATGATTACTATTGCATGCTGTATAACTGGGTGGGCAGTTGGGCATGGCCACCATCCAGTAACACCACTGCCATGCACGCAACTTGTTACAGTCAGCACTGTCCAGTGGCACTGCATGTCTGGGAGTGTGTCAATGGTGGACCATGCATGCACCGGGCACATGGCTGTGGCACTGCCTTCATACCGCATGGCTAAGACACTGTATAGCCATGCTGGTGCTGTGCAGGACATGGGAGGTGGGTGTGTGCAGTGGTCAACATGGCTGTGGCTGCCTGGGTGGGCAGGTCTTGTGGACACGGTCACTGTGGGTGGTCACATACCATCACAGGGGTGTGTCACATGGCTGTATGCCATGCACAATGGGTGGGCTGCAGGGGGATGGACAGTCACACCTATTGACTCTGCTCCCCCTTCCTAGTTGGCCGGAAACTCCTGCAGATCCAGCGGGACATCCAGGAGTTGTTGCGGGTTGGGAGGGAGACCTTGAAGCTCCTGCCATTGCCACATGATGAGGAAGAGGAGGCGGAGATCCCATCAGCGCCAGGAGGAAGAGGACCGGGTCGGCCAGTGACATCCCCTTGCCCAAACTACCACCTTCCCTCCTTTGACCAACCCTCACATCCCTTCTTCCCTCTCCCATATGTTCACCCTTGCCCCTTACCATGCCCCCATCTGTTACTATATGAGGTCCTTCCCCCACTATTGTATATAGTTTTGTATATAGCTTTACTGTACATAGTTTCAATAGATACATTTTGTTATAACAACTGTGGTAGTCTCTTATTTGAAGTGGGCTACAGGTGATTAGCTGCAGTGGTGTGCATGGCATCAGGGGTGGTGCATGCATGGGCGTGTGATTGTGTGTGTGTGTGTGTGTGTGTGTGTGCAGAGGTGAACCACCTACGGTGTGGACAGGGGGATCAGTCACTGTCTGTGGTTTGTGTGTTGTACTCTGTGCACTGCATGCCTGTGTGCAGTGGTCCATGGGGCCTGTACTGTGTGCATGGCACCCCTGTCAGACTGTCTATGGCCTGTGCAGCTGACACCCTTGCATGTCTGTGATATGCATGGTCTGCTGGTGTGTCAGTGGTGGCTGTCCATGCTGGATAACAACTGTACCCGGCACAATGCCAGGTTGACCGTCATCACCAGTATGGTGCACGTCTGCCTCTGGTGGCACTGTGGCCTCTGCTGTTGTTGTCCACTATCCATGCTGTCGCTTATGTCTGTTGCAGGGGATGTGCTCCAGTGTCTGTCACTTGTGCTCCAGCAGCATGCTGGTGGCATACAGCTTCATGGTGCCTGTGCAGGGTGGCTGGCACACCTGTACAATGTAGGGGTGCTGACCATGTGTACACGTCAGCCATGGCCACATGATAGTGGCTTGGTTGACTCGCTACTGTGTCCCTGTGTTGCAGTGCACTTGGGTATGGGTGGGTGTTTGTCCATGCATTGTGTTGCATCCTGTGTGGTGCATGCCTCCATGCTACACTGTGTGTATCTGTGCTTGCTGTTGTGGCCAGTGCTGGGAAGGGATGTGTCCTTGGGAAGGTGTGCAGGGTGCTGTACCACTGGAGGTGGGGTCTGGGGAATTCCCTGTCACATGTGTGGTACGTCATGTGCTGACGCATGGTCAGTGTCTCAGCTGTACCTCAGGGGGACATGCAGAGTGGCACTGTGTATGAATCTGTTGCATCACTGTCTGCTGCCACCCACTGCAGGGTGCCCATGGTAGGGCTGCCTTGCATGGCTCCATGGTGCACAGGGTTGCATTGTCACAGTGGAGTTGGTGGCATGCATGGGTGTCCTGCACTGTTGGGTGCTACTCCTGGGCAGGGTGTATGTGGATCATGGTGCAGGGTGTGCTCTGCATTGGTGGAATGGAGTGGTACGGGGTGGTCTGCCCTCCTTGTGCCGGTCACAGCTTGCCAGGGGGTGTGCTGGGGCACCATGGCCCTGCTGTGGGTTGGTTGCTGGTATCCATGGGCCAGTGGTTATTCCAGCTCTCCCCCGGTTGTGCAGTGCATAGGGTGTGGGGGATGATGTCTGTTCTGCTGTGTGTTCCTCTGCCCATCTGTGGAATGGGTGGTGGGCCGTTGCATCCCTGGTTGTGCTGTTGCATTTCTGCCCTGCTCCTGGGGGCATCCCTGGTTGCGCTATGGCGCATCTGGACTGCTCAGCTGAATATCCCTTGTTGCACTATGGTGCATCAGATATGCTCAGCTTCACCTCCCTAGTTGCGCTGTGGCGCAGGTGGTGAGATATTCAGTCGTCGGCCGTAGGCGCATCTTGGCCTGCGCAGTTTTTGAATATCGCGCTTCTTGAGCATGGGCGCAGTGGACTTGCACTTGCTCCTGCTGTTGCGCACTTTTGTGGCACAGTTTGAATATCTGGGCCCAGGTGTCTTGCATTATATTAGAGGTGTCATACGGCACATTCTAGCCTGTATTTTAACTTGAGACAGTGTATGCTTAAACTTCTGATACATGCAACAATTGCATACAGTTAATATCAACTGCAAACATAAAAATATAAAGAAATCAACCAGTGTATTTGGATGCTGGACATACTGTACATTGTGAGAAATGGCCACCAGCCAAGAGTTGGCTGATTAAAAGTGTCTTTGCTGATGACATAATTTTCCATGTGTAAACAAATCAAATCTTCAGGCTTGCGGCTCAACTAAGTTGGTATCTCAAGTGTCAGCAGTGGAATCTTGATCACTCTTGGTGGCACAGCTTTGCGGACATCTTCCAGGTAGGCCCATTCAGTCTGTATGGTGGTTATTTTAGGAAATACAGGCACGAGTCGGATGACTTAACCATTAATAATAGTAGTCAAATTAGGCTGTAAACAAAGACTTGCGGACCAAGCAAAATAGTCATTTCTGAGTTCATCTGTAACATAATCAGTAATGGCAACAACACAGTAGGATTATTCCTTGCATAAGCAGCAGGTACTTATAAAAACTGAATCTGTCAGCAGATAAGGACCATACAGCCCTCCTAGTCTGCCCATTTCCCTACTCACTGCTGCACTCACTTGTAGATTTGGTATCCATAGTTCAGTTTGCAAGTGACAGTATGTAGCTTTATCAGAGATGCCGCAAAGGAAGCAACCTCTGGGTGAAATATCACATCTGAAAAGGTATACATCTAATGTAGCAATTCTATGCAAAAGGAAAGTTCTGGCTCTACTCATTCATTGTGCACCTGCATGATGAAGATCGGAGCAGGCACAAGCTGCACATGGCATGGTTACTCCACCTTATCCAGATTAACAACTTTCGTTAAACTTAAAACAGACATTTGACATGGTATGATAGGTATTTGCAATACAATAGGTACTAAAGGTGAACTATGATTAACTACACATCCATGTCCAGCAAAATAAACTCTAGTTAGTTTCCAAAGAAGACATTCAGTGCCGTCAGTTTGATTGACATTGTGTAAGAATTTTTGCAACATACTGGTATTTATAAAAGCAAGAAGTTTACCTGTCTCAATATCTCTGAAGGTATCTTGTAATCTGTTCAGGACACATGTATGCAATACATGCCTCAGTTCTCCTAATTTCATACATATCATCAGCCTTTATATTGCTAACTAATTGTGTCCAATTGTGTAAGAACAGAACAATCTTGCAATATTTCTTACATGTTAACAATGGTTTTAAAATGTTCATCAGAGTCCCTGTCTAATGTGTACGTCTTTGTCTAACACCGCTTGTTTAAGCATGTTTTCAAAATTCTTTTGATTCTCCTTTATTGTTTTTAAATCCATAGTATTCCAACTCTCATTCCTGAGCCTAGAGTACCTGTTATATCTCCCTATAAACTTCTCTTGCCCCTTTTAAGACCTTTACCCAGCAGCTGTGGAAGAAGCTGTGGAGGAAAAAACCTTATATTTCTACTTCTAAAATTAAACCACATATGAGTAATAAAAACTTGGTATAACTGCTTTATTTATTTGTTTACCAGGTAGGTGCACTTATCCCATGGACCGTTTTCAGGCACAGCACAGGCCATGAAGATGGCACATATATATACAGACAAAATAGAAGTACAGAACTTAATAAAGTTGCAGGTGTCTATTCAAGTTAGATATACACTGAAATGTTTTGAACACAGAAGCATACTGAGGTGGAACAAAATACATTAGAATACAAGATACACAAATTGAATATGAATGCCAAACAGTACACGGAATGGTATTACATTAAATAATGAAATACAGTACAAGTAAGGACCAAGTGCATATTGAGAGCAAATATCCTTCAGCCACTCCATACTAGACAAATTTAACAAAACAGATACAGTAATGTATTGTTTATAAGCACAGGTTTTCCAGTTTTTGATATGTGTACCCATTCTCTGTTACTGTTGTTATAGCATTTTCAGAAAAACAATCATTTACTTTATTTTGTGCAACAGAAGAACTAGTATTAACAGAATATCTCTGAGTTATTTTTTTTTAAATCACCAGGACTCAAGGTGATTTTAACCCTGATACTATTCTTTGTTAAAAATACTTTGTATAATTGAGCTGGTGTGGATATAAAAAACACAAGTAATTGCCTAGAGCAAAGGGTCCGACATTTGGTATGTTGACACCTAGGTTAATTCCAGAAGGGTATGTCACATTTTTTGTGCTGACTAGCACTCCAAAGTTTTATCCCTGTGCCATAACATTATCAATACCTTGTTTGTCATGCATTATAGGGTCATCATAATGCCACTTTGGGTGTGTGTGGGATAAAATGTAACCATATTGCCTTTTTTCCTTGCCCCATTTGCAGAACTGGAGCTGTTCCTGATTACAGGAATTCTCACATTAGTCCTTGCAAAACAGGCACAAAGGTTGCCCTTGGCACACTAGGCAATTACTTTTCAGCTTTTTCTTTCTGTTAGGTATTCTCTACCACAGTATTATTAAATGTGATTTGTGATTTTTTGGCAGCCTAAGGAACTGTATAAGGTGAAATAGCCACTTATTTTTGTGCAACCCTTTTGCCAAGGGCAGTACTGGAGACTTTATTTCACTGATCTAGCAGCAACAATTTTTCCTGCAAAAAGGATTCTGAAAAACACAAGCTTAAGATTTGTTAATTACCAAATTTCTTCAATTGCATGAAATGAAAATAGTTAATATGGGCATTCCCCACCTACTGAACACTGCCTGTCATTGTGCGTGTGTCTGACGCTGGGCACCATTGCACAGTGGCCTAAAGTGCAACACAGGCATCATCATGCACACGCAACTGTGGACAGCAACCCGGAGGGTGTGCAGATGGACTGTGTCTGTGCGTGCAGGGCCGGGTACCCACTCGTGCATTGCCCGCTGAATGACACAATGCACACAGGGCAGCATCAGACAGTAGCCATGCTGGGAGACAGGTCAGTCACATGCCACAGTGCCATGGCCACCATGGATGCATGGGTGGCCATGCCAAGACCCACCAGCAGTGACAGGCTGACCACTGGCCTCATGGGGTGGCACCGACGGTCCCCAAGGGGTTCCACTGCGTAATCGCGACCATGCTCTCGTAGGGGTCTGCAGTACACCAATCATGCCTGCGTCAGGCATGGTCGTGATGCCCACAGCTGAACCCAGTGTGGACAAGGATGGTGTTGCACGATGCAAGGAATGGGGAGTGGACATTGCACTGCATGGTGTCTGCGACACATGGGCCAATAACTGTGTGCCCATTGTGGCCATGACAGCAGTGAATGCCTGTATCTGCCTGTCAATGGCAGTGGTCACATCCTCCCGCAACCGGTCCATCCCTAAGAGGAGCAGAGTAGTGTCTCTGCTGTGTTGCTCCTCTGCCTGGTGCAGAGCCGCACTCAGTGCATCCTCCACCGTTACAAGCCACATCTGCTGATTGACTGATGCTTGCAGTATGCGAGTGTGCTCATCCAAGAGGTCATCTGCTTGATCGGCATGCTGTCCCTCAGGGTGTTCGCAGCCCTAATGCTCATCACCCTTTGAGGGTGGGCACTGCACACCATGGCCAGGCCTGGACATGTCCACAGGTGGTGCACTGACGCCGCACCCTGACACTGTACCCACATGGCCATTGGCTGACTGCTGATGCTGGCACTCTGGCTGCGGCTCCCCTGGGCTCAATGGTGCTGCTGCAGTGGCCGCAACAGTCCCACTGTCCTGGACACACACCAGTGCTGCCCCACTGGTGCTGACAGGCACAGGTTGGGACTGTGATGACATGCAGGCCTCCACGGTGGTACCAACAACAGCCATGGCCACGATGTCACCTGCTGTGTGGCCATCCTGTGGCACACACATGTCACTGCCCATGACGTTAGCTTCATCATCATCGGTGATGGATCTGGCACCAGCCCAAGTCTCAGCATGCTGTCATCCATGGACGCTAGCATGCTGGGACACGGGCAGGGCCTCCTCTGCACCTGCTCATCAGTCTGGATGTCCAGGCGGGCCCACTGTCACCCTGACCCCCGTATTCCTGTGGAGGTGGATGGGCCCTCCTCCATCTCCATGTGACTGGCCTCAGGGGAGAAGCCCACCACCGCTGACCCATGAAGATGCTCAGGAGCTGTAAGGGAAAAAAAGTAGTGTTACTGCATGTGAACTACCCTGCCCCCCCAATAGAAAGATCATGACCTACCATGCAGTGATGGGCTACCACCCATCTGGAATCCACCACTGGAACACCCTCAGAGGCACAATGCTGCATTCTGCCAGCAACCTGCTCTTCCTGTGGGGTCAGGCGTAGCACCTCCGGCTGTCTCCCACCTGTGGTAGACTGTGCTGCACTGATGGCAGCCACCTTCTCTTTAATCCTCCGCCTGTCTGTGCCCATCTTCTTTTTGCACTCCTGCATGGAGCGCTGGTGGATGCCATGCAGGTTTACAGCACGCGCCTACTCCTTCCATGCAGCAGCATGGGCCTGTGGTGTTCCCTGGCATCTGCTGAGAAGTGGCTCCTGGTCTAGGTAGGCCTCGAACATGGCATCTGCCTCGGCCTTAGTGAAATTTGGCCTCTTCTTCCTCCCACAACTCTGTTCCTCTTCCTCCACCACACGCTCGGTCCTGAATGATTCATCCTGTGAGAATGACAGATGTTACCTGTGACTGTGCAGTCCCATGCATGTCCCAAACACCAAAGTCCACACTCCCAAACAGCATGCAACTCACCTCAATAGACTGCAGTAACCAACTATGGCCAGTGCGGCCCAATGTCACACTTTTATAGTGCAACTCTTGCAAATGAGGCGAGGCGCATCTTTAAGTGGATGCAAATGCAGTGACTGAGTCATTGAATGGCTGATTAGATGAGTTGCATATGCTGGCTGAATATCGCGCTGTTGTGCTTTGCGCAATTGTGTTGAGCATGCTGAGCCAAGGGTGAAGTTCTGTGACATACGCAGTACACACCTAACTGCGCATGCCCAGGTTGATGACGCTGTGCGTGGGAGGCAATGCAGGGCATGGCCGCCATTGTGCCAGTGGCGCTATGGCGCTGTTCACCTCTATGGCTCTGTAGCACTGGGGCATCTTAGGCACACTTGGGCAACAGCACGGTAGGCCGCTACAGGAGGTGGCACACAGGCACCCAATCGCGCTACATGCATTGAGTTCCAATCGCGCTGTGGCTGTCCGTGCGCCAGAGACCCTTGACCCTGTGCCCAACCTTTGCCCCCTAGGCACCATGTGTCAGACATGGGTGCACCACTATCACACTGTTCGGTGACAGTGCGATAGCAAATGGCAGCGCTGTACCATGCTGCATCTGCATGTGGCAGGACCATGCTGCAGAGCACCATTTTGCTTGAACTGAGCAGCAGAGATGGCATGGAGGAGTGCTGTGCAGTGGAGACAGATCGAGCTGGCAAACCTTGTGGCCATAGTGGAGCCCCATGTTGGGGCTTTGTTTGGGGAGGCACCCCTGGACAGGGCCAGGAGTGTAGTATGGCAGGAGGTGGCCGACGCCCTGGAGGAGGCCACCGGTATGGGGCAGACAGTGAAGCAGTGCTGCCACTGTTATGGGGACCTGAGGCACAGGAACCCGGACCTGCTTGCCCGCCTGCGGGCACGTGCCAGGAGGGGCATGGTGCCACGGTCAGGTAGGTGCAACATCCTTAAACTTTTATCATCCATACAGGTATCACGGTTGCATGTGTCCAGCACATGGGGGGGCCATCCGGTGTTGGCCGTGGTGGTGGTATCGGGGTGTGGGGTGGATGGGTCTGGCTGTGTGGGATTGCACACACATGAGGGTGGGGGGACATTGCTTCCTGATTGTACTGATGTTCCTTTCTCCATGTTTGCACCTTAAGGCCAGAAGAATGCTGGCAGAACTGGGACCGGAGGCACCGCATGGAGGCGCAGTGGGCCAGGAGGGATGACGATTATCCCCGGCGCGTGGACCAGCCTGCTGATGGTGAGTGCCTTACATCCATGATTACTATTGCATGCTGTATTACTGGGTGGGCAGTTGGGCATGGCCACCATCCAGTAACACCACTTCCATGCACGCAGCTTGTTACAGTCAGCACTGTCCAGTGGCACTGCATGTCTGGGAGTGTGTCAATGGTGGTCCATGCATGCACCGGGCACATGGCTGTGGCACTGCCTTCATACCGCATGGCCAACACACTGTATGGCCATGATGGTGCTGTGCAGGACATGGGCGGTGGGTGTGTGCAGTGGTCCACATGGCTGTGGCTGCCTGGGTGGGCAGTTCTTGTGGACATGGTCACTGTGGGTGGTCGCACACCATCACAGGGGCATGTCACATGGCTGTATGCCATACACAATGGGTGGGTTGCAGGAGGCTGGACAGTCACACCTATTGAATCTGCTCCCTCTTTCTAGGTGGCCAGACACTCCTGCAGATCCAGCGTGACATCCAGGTGTTGCTGCGGGTTGGGAGGGAGACCTTGGAGCTCCTGCCACTGCCGCAGGGGGTGAGGAGGAGGAGGCGGAGATCCCATCAGTGCCAGGAGAAAGAGGACCGGGGTGGCCAGTGACATCCCCATGCCCCAACTACCACCTTCCCTCCTTTGACCCACCCTCACATCCCTTCTTCCCTCTCCCATATGTTCACCCCTGCCCCTTACCCTCCCCCACCTGTTACTGTATGTGTCCTTCCCCCACTATTGTATATAGTTTTTTTTATTTAGCTTTACTGTACATAGTTTCAATATATACATTTTGTTATAACAACTGTGGTAGTCTCTGATTTGCAGCAGGCTACAGGTGCTCAGCTGCAGTGGTGTGCATGGCATCAGGGGTGGTGCACACCAGGGGTGTGTGTGTGTGTGTGTGTGTGTGTGTGCAGAGGTGAACCACCTATGGTGTGGACAGGGGGATCAGTCACTGTCTGTGGTTTGTGTGTTGTACTCTGTGCACTGCATGGCTGTGTGCAGTGGTCCATGGGGCCTGTACTGTGTGCATGGCACCCCTGTCAGACCGTCTATGGCCTGTGCAGCTGACACCCTTGCATGTCTGTGATATGCATGGTCTGCTGGTGTGTCAGTGGTGGCTGTCCATGCTGGATAACAACTGTACCCGGCACAACGCCAGGTTGATCAACATCACCAGTATGGTGCACGTCTGCCTCTGGTGGCACTGTGGCCTCTGCTGTTGTTGTCCACTATCCATGCTGTCGCTTGTGTCTGTTGCAGGGGATGTGCTCCAGTGTCTGTCACTTGTGCTCTGGCAGCATGCTGGTGGCATACAGCTTCATGGTGCCTGCACAGGGTGGCTGGCACACCTGTACAATGTAGGGGTGCAGACTATGTGTACACGTCAGCCGTGGCCACACACCAGTGGCTTGGTTGACCCGATACTGAGTCCCTGTGTTGCAGTGCCCTTGGGTATGGGTGGGTGTTTGTCCATGCACTGTGCTGCATCCTGTGTGGTGAATGCCTCCATGCTACACTGTGCGTGTCTGTGCTGGCTGTTGTGGCCAGTGCTGGGACAGGATGTGTCCTTGGGAAGGTGTGCAGGGTGCTGTACCACTGGAGGTGGGGTCTGGGGAATTCCCTGTCACATGTGTGGTACGTCATGTGCTGACGCATGGTCAGTGTCTCAGCTGTACCTCAGGGGACATGCAGAGTGGCACTGTGTATGAATCTGTTGCATCACTGTCTGCTGCCGCCCACTGCAGGGTGCCCATGGTGGGGCTGCCTTGCATGGCTCCATGGTGCACAGAGTTGCATTGTCACAGTGGCGGTGGTGGCATGCATGGGGTGTCCTGCACTGGTGGGTGCTACTCCTGGGCAGGGTGTATGTGGATCATGGTGCAGGTTGCACTCTGCATTGGTGGAATGGAGTGGTACGGGGTGGTCAGCCCTCCTTGTGTGCCGGTCACAGCTTGCCAGGGGGTTTGCTGGGGCACCATGGCCCTGCTGTGGGTTGGTTGCTGGTATCCATGGGCCAGTGGTTATTCCAGCTCTCCCCGGTTGTGCAGTGCATGAGGTGTGGGGGATGATGTCTGTTCTGCTGTGTGCTCCTCTGCCCATCTGTGGCATGGATGGTGGGCCCCTGCATCCCTGGTTGTGCTGTTGCATTTCTGCCCTGCTGCTTGGGGTGTCCCTGGTTGCACTATGGTGCATCTGGACTGCTCCACTGAACATCCCTTGTTGTGCTATGGTGCATCAGATATGCTCAGCTTCACCTCCCTAGTTGCGCTATGGCGCAGGTGGTGAGATATTCAGTCGTCGGCCGTAGGCGCATCTTGGCCTGCGCAGTTTTTGAATATCATGCTTCTTGAGCACGGGCGCAGTGGACTTGCACTTGCTCCTGCTGTTGCACTCTTTTTGGGCACAGTTTGAATATCTGGTCCCAGGTGTCTTGCATTATATTAGAGGTGTCATACGGCACATTCTAGCCTGTATTTTAACTTGAGACAGTGTATGCTTAAACTTCTGATACATGCAACAACTGCATACAGTTAATATAAACTGCAAACATAAAAAATGTAAAGAAATCAACCAGTGCAGTTGGATGCTGGACATACATTGTGAGAAATGGCCACCAGCCAAGAGTTGGCAGATTAAAAGTGTCTTTGCTGATGACATCATTTTCCATGTGTAAAGGTATCAAATCTTCAGCCTTGTAGTTCAACAAAGTTGGTATGTCAAGTGTCAGCAGTGGAATCTTGATCACTCTCAGTGGCACAGCTGTGCGGACATCTTCCAGGTAGGCCAATTCAGTCTGTATGGTGGTTACTTTAGGAAATACAGGCATGAGTCAGATGACTTAACCATTAATAATAGTAGTCAAATTAGGCTGTAAACAGACTTGTGGATCAAGCAAAATCGTCATTTGTGAGTTCATCTGTAACATAATCAGTAATGGCAACAACACAGTAGAATTATTCCCTGCATAAGCAGCAGGTACTTATAGAAACTGAATCTGTCAGCAGATAACGACCATACAGCCCTCCTATTCTGCCCATTTCCCTACTCACTGCTGCACTCACTTGTAGATTTGGTATCCATAGTTCAGTTTGCAAGTGACAGCCTGTAGCTTTATCAGAGATGCCGCAAAGGAAGCAACCTCTGGGTGAAATATCACATCTGAAAAGGTATACATCTAATGTAGCAATCTATGCAAAAGGAAAGTTCTGGCTTTCATCATTCATTGTGCACCTGCATGATGAAGATCGGAGCAGGCACAAGCTGCACATGGCATGGTTACTCCACCTTATCCAGATTAACAACTTTCGTTAAACTTAAAACAGACATTTGACATGGTATGATAGGTATTTGCAATACAATAGGTACTAAAGGTGAACTATGATTAACTACACATCCATGTCCAGCAAAATAAACTCTAGTTAGTTTCCAAAGAAGACATTCAGTGCCGTCAGTTTGATTGACATTGTGTAAGAATTTTTGCAACATACTGGTATTTATAAAAGCAGGAAGTTTACCTGTCTCAATATCCCTGAAGGTATCTTGTAATCTGTTCAGGACACATGTATGCAACACATGCCTCAGTTCTCCTAATTTCATACATATCATCAGCCTTTATATTGCTAACTAATAATGTCCAATTGTGTAAGAGCAGATCAATCTTGCAATATTTCTTACATGTTAGCAATGGTTTTAAAATGTTCATCAGAGTCCCTGTCTAATGTGTACGTCTTTGTCTAACACCGCTTGTTTAAGCATGTTTTCAAAATTCATTGATTCTCCTTTATTGTTTCTTAATCCATAGTATTCCAACTCTCATTCCTCAGCCTACAGTACCTGTTATATCTCCCTATAAACTTCTCTTGCCCCTTTTAAGACTTTTACCCAGCAGCTGTGGAAGAAGCTGTGGAGGAAAAACCTTATATTTCTACTTCTAAAATTAAACCACATATGAGTAATAAAAACTTGGTATAACTGCTTTATTTATTTGTTTACCGGGTAGGTGCACTGATCCCATGGACCGTTTTCAGGCACAGCACAGGCCATGAAGATGGCACATATATATACAGACAAAATACAAGTACAGAACTTAATAAAGTTGCAGGTGTCTATTCAAGTTAGATATACACTGGAATGTTTTGAACATATAGTAGAAGCATATTGAGGTGGAACAAAATACATTAGAATACAAGATACACAAATTGAATATGAATGCCAAACAGTACACGGAATGGTATTAAATAAAATCAGTGCAATACAGTACAAGTAAGGACCAAGTGCATATTGAGAGTAAATATCCTTCAGCCACTCCATACTAGACAAATTTAACAAAACAGATACAGTAATGTATTGTTTATAAGCACAGGTTTTCCAGTTTTTGATATGTGTACCCATTCTCTGTTACTGGTGTTATAGCATTTTCAGAAAAACAATCATTTACTTTATGTTGTGCAACAGAAGAACTAGTATTAACAGAATATCTCTGAGTTATTTTTGTAAAATCATCAGGACTCAAGGTGATTTTAACCCTGATACTATTCTTTGTTAAAAATACTTTGTATAATTGAGCTGCTTCGGATAGAAAAAACACAAGTAATTGCCTAGAGCAAAGGGTCCGACATTTGGTATGTTGACACCTAGGTTAATTCTAGAAGGGTATGTCACATTTTTTGTGCTGACTAGCACTCCAAAGTTTTATCCCTGTGCCATGACATTATCAATACCTTGTTTGTCATGCATTATAGGGTCATCATAATGCCACTTTGGGTGTGTGTGGGATAAAATGTAACCATATTGCCTTTTTTCCTTGTCCCATTTGCAGAACTGGAACTGTTCCTGATTACAGGAATTCTCACATTAGGCCTTGCAAAAACAGGCACAAAGGTTGCCCTTGGTACACTAGGCAATTACTTTTCAGCTTTTTCTTTCTGTTAGGTATTCTCTACCACAGTATTATTGTATGTGATTTGTGATTTTTTGGCAGCCTAAGGTACTGTATAAAGTGAAATATCCACATATTTTTGTGCAACCCTTTTGCCATGGGCAGTACTGGAGATGTTATTTCACTGATCTAGCAGCAACAATTTTTCCTGCAAAAAGGATTCTGAAAAACACAAGCTTAAGATTTGTTAATTACCAAATTTCTTCAATTGCATGAAATGAAAACAGTTAATATGGGCATTCCCCACCTACAGAACACTGGTTTTACCAATGATTTTGCCATGGCCTGAGTTGTCGTGCTGCACATTGGAAAAGCCTGTATCAGTTCTGTGGCTACCAGCCACTCATCACTTTGATTAAAAAAACAAAAACAAAAATAACTAAACAAAAACAGAGAGGAAGGCATCCCCACCCTGACTGGTAGGTTAGGAAGCATTTTAAACTGATGCACATACAATTTAGATCACTTCCATGTCCCCTGCTTCTGATTGCATTCCATGGCATTGTTTTTCCATAACCATTTTATTGACAGGTTGAGTCACACCAGTGCTGGTAACAGTTATAGTGAAACAGTTATAGCAATACACATACCCTCTCCTCTGGTGAAACACAAAAAAGCCTTCTACCAGAGTAAATTTAGTTTTGTGGGTACAGTATATCACCATTTTTAGAATGTTATTTTTTAAACAAATTGGCATGAAATCATTTGTCCATGGCTACTCTAAACTTAAACAATGTAATTAACATTCAAAAATGGTTGTCTGCCTCTTATGGGAACATCTGTTAATTCTCTTATGCCGAGTTTAAACAGTTGTTAATCAGCTACTGTGGAAAGCAGTTAGTGATGGGGTGGGAGCATACAGATGACCCCTGTCTTTCTCCCCTCCAGCTCCTTGTAGTGCAAGGAAATTGGCTTGGGTATTACTTTGTAAAAGGGAACTTAACATAAAGATTACAAACTGCAAAACATCACATAAAAAAAACAACTTAAACACAGCAAAAGGTAGGAGTGTGTCATTCAAAACAGTGAAACCCCTGAATGGAGTACTTAATCAAAGGTTTGAGTACCCCCCCCACCAAACACACACAAACACACACAGAGGATCTTGTCTATAATATAGTCTACTGTATATAAGCACAGTAACACTGGCATTTTATTCAGAAGAAAAAGGATAAAATCTTAAAATTGCTGATAAAAGTTAAACTTCATTTAGTCTAATGAGCACTTCACAGTTAAATGTGTTTATCTGTTGGATTGGATTTCAATCACTTATTCCTTCTCAAAGAGAGGACTAAAGACTCAAAGTTATAATGAGACAGCTTTGTTTAAACATGCCTGTTACAGAAGCATCCCCTCCACTCCTCCCGGGAAGGAGAATTTAAAAAAAGTAAAACTATTTAAAATCTCTTTTGCTTAACTAGCAATATGGTAAACAAAACCTGTGGGCCTGATTCTCAAAGCTCCTGGCAGGGTGTAAGGGGCTTGTGCCACTAAAAATGGTGCAAGGTGCCCCTTGCCCCAAAAGATGCCCTGGGAGCGATTCACAAAGGCAGCCTGCATTAACAGCAGGCTGCCTGCCCCAAATAGGACTTACGCTGCCCATGCACCCAATAATGGGCTGCGACTTGGTGCTAGGAGGCATGTGGCAGATGTAAGCTGCTACATCCCCAAAAATGAGATTAACAAATCTTTCCCACAGGGAGAAATTCTAAGTACCCTTAGACCAGCCAGGGCTGGTCTAAGAGTACTTAGAAGAGACTCCTCTGGGAGACAACCTGTGTGCTGGCAATATGCGCATTTTCCCTCCCCAGATTGGATGCCATGGGTAGATACAGTAAAAATTGTACACCCTCCCCTGGTGGTCTAGTGGCCCTGTCCCCTACCTTGCCCTTATTATAAGTAATAAAATCCACCCCGATCCCGGTTGCTGCTGATATTATCTCTAATAAAATACTTCTGCTTCTCCAATGCATTCAGTAATTTAGAAACATATATGACCCCGAACCCCAATGCCACCATTATTAGAAATATTAACCCCCCCTTGTAAGGGATAGACTCTCAGCTGACCACTTCAGGAAACTGTTTTACCTTTTCTCTGCATCCAGGGACTCTCTGGAAGCTGCAGCTTTGGTCTCCCTGGACACAGAAAAGACTTTTGACAGAGTCTCATGGGACTACCTTTTCTCCATTCTACCAAAGTTTGCCATCCCCAAAACCTTTATTCATTAGCTAGAGGTTTTGTATACCTCCCCATCAACAAGAGTCTCATGTAACAGCTCCCTATCCTCACCCTTCTCTCTACACCAGGGCACAAGGCAAGGATGTCCACTCTCCCCATATTTGTTTCATCTGTTTCTGAAACCTCTAATTCATAAACTTAACACTTCACCTAATATTACTGGTATAAGAATTGGGGATACAGAATACAAATTATCAGTGTATGCTGACAATATATTGATGCACATCTCATCCCCTGCTGCATCCATACCTGCTGCCCTGCAGCTCATATCTCAGTTTAGTATGCACTCTAATTATAGGTTGATTTTACACAAAACTGAAATAATGCCACTCAGAATATATATACCAGTAAAGCAGATCTACAACACCTGGGTTTTCTCTGGGTAAAAAATAAATTGAAATATTGAGGGATTCTTCTAAGCACGCCCTCCAAGAAAAGCAAACAGAACAATCTGGAATCAACAGTGTCAACTATTAAAACAGACTTAAACCGATGGAAACTATTACTCCTAACCCCATGGGGCAGGCTTATCATTAAAATGAATATTTCACCCTGCCTATTCTATCCCCTTCAGATGTTTAATGGGTCCTTGCCACAGAGCTGGTTCTCTCAAATTAGTAAGATCCTAGCCTTCTTCCTTTCTCAGGACAAGAAATACAGGTGGGCATATGTCAAACTAATGAGGGATAAGAGAGAAGGCAGATTATAAATCCCCAACTTCTACTTCTACTATCTAGCTATACGTTTAATGAGGCCCTTGCACTGGTATCAACATCCCCTTATTTTACCAACTAGCTCATATACCCCTCTTTGGATAGATATTGAACTGGGAGTTTGTTCCAACGCTGGCTTAGAGGTTGCAGCCCTACTCTATCTTTAGAAAAAACAACTGCCTAGTCAGCTACTTGACACCCTTCCCTGGAGAATCCTTAATTTTCCAATCCCAACTAACTATGCTACTGAAAATTCACCGAAAACCATCACATTTCTCCTCCCCGATGCTGCCCATATCATATTTACAAACTTCCAATCCCCAATGCTACCCATCGTATAATATTTAATACAACTCAGACCCCCGATGCAGTCCCATTAATACTGAATACCGTGACCCTGTCATGGTGGCATAGTGGCCCCCCCAGCCCCAGCAGATAGTGCCCACCTCCAACTCCCTCTCCTATTCCCTATTCTCCTATTGCATCTCCGTATGCATCCCAGTGTCCCCCGAGCCCTCCTTACTGCCTTTTCACATTGCTTGCCTACCTTTAGGTCATCTGATATGACTATCCCCAGGTCCCATTCCATTTTTGTTGTTGTCAGTACCCTTCCCCCCATTGTGTACTCTTTCCCTGGGTTTTTGTTTCCCAGGTGCATTACTTTGCACTTCTTTGCATTGAATCTAAGCTGCCATATATTTGACCATTCCTCCAACCTTGCCAAGTCCCTTCTCATCTTGTCCACTCCCCCTCGCATATCAACCCTGTTGCAGATCTTTGTGTCATCTTCAAAGAGGCATACTTTTCCTTCCAGCTCCTCCGCAATGTCACCTATAAAGACATTAAAGAGGAACGGTCCTAGTACTGAATCCTGTGGTACCCCACTAGTAAGCCCTCTTTCCTTGCAGTGGACTCCATTTACTATTAACCTCAGCATCCTGTTGTCCAGCCAATTTTTTACCCAGACTACCACCCTGGGACCTACTCCAAGGCTGGCTAACTTGTTTCTTAATCTTTTCTGTGGGACTGTGTCAAATGCCTTGCTAAAGTCTAGGTAGGCCACATCCATAGCCCCTCACTGGTCTACTAATTTGCTCGCCCAGTCAAAGAAATATATTAGATTCATCTGACATTACCTTCCACTGTAAATCCATCCTGCCTTGGGTCCTATGCCTCGCTGACCTCTAGGTACTCATCAATTCTTCCTTTCAGAAGTGTTTCCATAATTTTCCCTACCACTGAAGTCAAACTAAGAGGTCTGTAGTTTCTTGCCTCTGCCTTGCTCCAACTTTTGCAGAGGGGAATAACATCCACCTTCCTCCAGTCCTCAGGTACCACATCATCCTCACATGATTTGTTAAAAAAGGGTAGTTAATGGTGTCACTAGTTCTCCCCTTGGTTCTTTGAGAATTCTGGGGTGAATCCAATCAGTCCCCATTGCTTTGTCCACATTCAGTTTCAGGAGTTCTTTCAAGACCCTTTCTTCTGTGAATGGACTGGATTCAACCCCCCTATCCAAAGTGCTGCTATTGTTTTGTTTGGGTACCTCCCACTCCTCTTCTTTTGTGAATACTGAGCAAAAGTATTCATTCAGGATCTCTGCCTTTTCACTGCCACCCTCGGCCTACCTCCCTTCCCCTTTATTAAGCCTCACTATCCTTCCCTTGGTCTTTTTTTGCTCCCTAATGTACATATGAAAGTTTTTATCCCCCTTCTTAACAGAGTTGGCTATCTTTTCCTCAGTTTGGGCCTTTGCTATTCTGACTACCTTCCTGCTTTCTTCTGCTTTAACTGATACAGTTCTCTGTTCTTCTCTTTCTATGATTCCTTATACTTCCTGAATGCTCTCTTTTTCTCCCTAACCTTCCCCGACACCTCTTTTAAGAACCATAGTGGTTTTTCCCTTCATTTTGTTTTGTTTATTTGTTTCACATAAAGCCTTTTTGCCTCTGTGATGACAGTTTGATTTATTTCCCATTGTTCCTCCATCCCTCCTTCTTTACCATTTGCTAATGCATTCCTTATGCACACTCCCATTTTTGCCAAAGTTAGCCCTCCTAAAGTCAGTACGCTCGCTATTGTATGGCTTGACTCTACAGCTGTGTTTATCATGAATCACACTGTTTGGTTGTCACTTGTTCCCAGATGGCTGCCCATTTCTAAATCTGAGATCCTTTCTTCATCCCCATTTGAGAGTACCTGTTCTAAGATTGCTCCATCCTGAGTGGGTTCGAACACTAGTTGTCTAAGGCATGCCCCCTCTAGGGCATCAAGAAGGACCCTGCTCTTGGATGTGGCTGCAGCAAATGTGCTACAGTTAACATAGAAACATAGACTTTGTCGGCAGATAAGGACCGCTAGGCCATCTAGTCTGCCCATTTCCCTACCTACGAAATGACCATGAATCCTAAGTTAACAACAGCCTATATCTTCCTGCCCCCACAAGAATTGCTTTATGTCTGTCCCATGCATTCTTGAATTCTCCCACAGTTTTAGACCCCACAACTTCCTCCAGGAAGGCTGTTCCATGCATCCACTGCCCTCTCTGTGAAATATTACTTCCTCACATTGCCCCTGAACCGCCCTCCTTCTATCTTTAAATTGTGTCCCCTTGTTCTTGCAAGTCTCTTTTTCTGAAAGATGCTACCCTCTTGGACTTTGTTGATTCCCTTGAGGTCATCAACATCTTGCATATTCAGGTCCACCATCAATAATATGTCCCCTTTTTCTATCATTCTAAGGATGCCTTCTATCATTTCCTTGTCCCTTTCCTCCCCGTGAGACAGGGGTCTGTAAACAACATCCTAGCAGATTGTTGTGCTATTATCTGTCTCCAATGTGACCGGCAGTGCCTCCTTGCCTCCCTGTTTACCCTTTAGTTCCATTGCTTTGATCCCTTCCCTTACATAGACAGCTACTCCTCCCCCTCTTTTACCCTCCTTGTCCCTCATGTAGATTGTGTACCCTACTGCTATTGACATCCAGTCATGGTTCTCTGGGTTCCCATGTTTCATATTTCTACAATATCCAGCTCTCTCTCTTCCATCAAGGCCACTAGTTCAGGAAGCTTGTTACCCAGACTACAGGCATTGATAATCATTGCCCTCCATTTTTTGATGGCCTTACCACTTTTAGCCCTATCTCTGCCCTTGCAGCCTTTGCCTTTTTCTCCATTGACCCCTGTGCTGCTTACTTTCGACTTCTCAACCTTGGTGTTTCCTTCACTAACTACCCTGTTTTGTGGGGGGGATGCTGGGAATTCCTTACTGCTTTTCAGTGCCTCCCCCCCTTGGCTAGTTTAAAAGATATCCTATGAAGAATTTTAACCTATCACCTAAGATAGACTGTTCAGTCAGTGCCCAGTCATGGAGGTGAGAGGTGGGCTGTGCCAGGCACTGGCTGTCATTGGGGATAGAAGGGGGGAGAGGGAGGTTGGCACTGCCTGCTAGGGTTGGGTGGGAGGATACTGTAACACCATTAGGGGGTCACGGTGTTCAATATTTAATGGAACTGCATCAGGGATCGGAGGTGGGTTTGTGTTAAATATTATATTATGGGCAGCATCAGGGATGGGAAGTTTATAAATATGATATGGGCCGCATCGGGGAGGGGGATATAGTTTGCATTATCAACTGTGGGCTGCATCGGGGATGGGGGTTACTATTTCTAATAACGGCAGCATCAGGGATCGGCGACATATATGTTTATAAATTATGAACAGTATTAGAGGAGCGTAGGTATTTGTATTGGATGTAATAAGGGCAGCATCAGCATTTGGGGTAGATATTATTGATTGTAATAAGGGCTGCATCAGGGATCAGGGAGGAAGGTCACTAGACCACCAGGGTAGGAGGTGTACTGTACTGTACTTGGGTATGGAGGATTGGTGGACCACTTGCTTGTGCTGCAAGGGGCTTTTATCAGATCCTTCCTGTGTGCCAGGTGTTTGTTGCATGAGAGGATTTGCCCCAAGTGTGCTGACTTAGGCACCGGGACACCTCCTGTACCAGAATCTGGTGCAGGTTCCCTGGCACTCTGGGCTTTGGTGCAAGCTGATGTTTGCCACAGCTTGCACTGATCCTAGCCATTTTTGAGAATCAAGCCCTGTTTCTTAAACAATTGATGTATACTAAGAGTAGGGACCCCCTTGCAATTAAGATGACACAAATGTGTCTTTGTAATGTAAAACTGCAAATACCTTGAAATACACAAATATTAACAGCTGAAGGAGAACATTCTTATTTCTGTAAATTAAGTATTTTTTAAAACTAGGTTTAATCTAATAAAAGCCTTTGGCAACAAAGAGTAGGAGTTTTAATTTAATAATTTGAAGATATGTTTGCAGATTTTTTTATTATTCAGTAACCAGGTAAGACCCACTAGGCACACGTACCTGTTTTCAGGGGCAACCTGGGAGCACTGGGGTGGTTAACTGACTTGCATGGAGTCACACAGCATGAAAGTGGAGGTGGTGGGAATCAAACCCAGGTCTGCTGGATGTACCATGCTCATTCACAGCTCATTACTATAACCTCTAGCCTATGTTATATATATATATATATTTTAGAAACTCAGGGCTCACAGACTACAGGGATTGCTGTACTTTAAAAGGATATTGAGCCATCTACAGGAAAATTGTTCCCTTAGAATTACAATGGTTGTATATGAGAACTGAGTAACTTGGCTTCCCTAGGAAATAATGTGATTTACACAAACATATACAGTAGTAGCTCTGAATTAGTCAAGGGATTTTTCAGTATTTTGCAAAATCCTTTTCGAGAATTGTGTGAAACATTGTGAAACCTTTTTTTTTCTTGTTTAGTAACATGCTCAATGCTACCAGGAGAGGGTGTTGGACTTGATAGCCTTGTTGAAGATCCAAAAGATTGCTCTAGAGTACTGTAATTGGAACTGGTTTCTTTCTATAATGAGAAATGTGTCTTAATTGCTTTTTGTATACTAATCTCTAGTTCTCTGATGTTGCAGGTGTTAACCAAATGGGCTGATGGTGTAGAGGAAGTGTGTTTGTTCATGAAAGCAAGGTTGCTGGGTTCAAACCTAAAGAAAGGAGTTGTCATTTATTATGTTTGCTTGCACACATGTGCAAGAAACATAGTGCGATGATCCAAAATGCAGTGCTGTACAGTTGAAAGAGAGGCACTGCTTGAGTGAGCAGCATTCTCCCTTCCCACGCGCACGCATGCTCATGCGCTCCTACCTCCCCCACACACACACACACTGTATGGCTGATGGGGTTGCCCAGTCCCCTGTCAGCTCTACTGTTCCCCCCCGTAGTCTGTATGGCCGATGGGGGTGCCCAATCCCCCGTCGGCTCTACTATTCCACCCCAGACTATCGGGTGCCATGCTGGGAGCTCACCCCAGCATGGCAACAGGTCCTATTACTGATGGGGGTGCCCAATCCCCCATCGGCTCCACTGCCCCAACAGCCTTCTTAGCTGCCATGCTGGGAGCCCACCCCAGCATGGCAAATGTCCCGCATTGTCCAAATAAAAAAAAACCTGAAAGAAAAAAACCTTCCTTTGCTGCTGTCTTCACCCCCCTCTCCCACCTGGCCCACACACTGCATACCCTGCCTCCCCACACCCCCACCTCACCCCATACTTACCTCCGGAGCTCAGTGCGATGATCTTTGGTGGACCAGGAACACATATGCACTCTTCAAAGCTGACCGCGAACTGAGGAAATGCCGGTAAGCTGTATAATGTAATGAATAGGGAGTTTTCAACTTTGCTGCATATTTCATGCATTTTTTTGAATTTTGGCACCAAATTTTCAACATGGGGTTTTTGGGACCCCTCCTCATGAATTCTGTCACTGTCATGGTATTAATTGGGCCTGAAGGGTGATTTCACGGTCACTGTGTGAAATCACCTTTCAGGACTGATTAACGAAATGACAGTGCCAGTGTTCATAAGGTGGGCTCTCAAAAAGCCTATGTTGAAAATTTGGTGAAACAATTCTTAAAAATGACTGTTTTATGAGCATGCATTGCGCTGTTCCTATGCATGCTCATAGGTTCATGCATTTTCAATATCTTCACTCTGGATTTTCAACATTGCCATTTGACCACACTTCCTTATGAGTAGTACAGCTGTAATTTTTCATATCTCACCCAAAATGTGTTTCCGTGCATGTAGCGCACAATGGCTCAGTCGGTGTGCAAAATCAAAGTTCAGGACACATTAAGAAAATCACAGTGACACTGTTCATGAGCAGAGGTGTTAAAATGGCTATGTTAAAAATTTGGTGAAAAAATTCCCAAAAATGACTATTTTACGAGCATGTGTTGCGCTGTTCCTACGCACGATCGAAAGTTCGTGAATTTTCAAAATTTTCATTCCAGATTTTCAACATTGCCATTTTACCACACCTCCTTATGAGCAGCACAGCTGTCATTTTTCACTTCTCACCCACAATGTGTTTCCGAGCATGTAGCGCACAATGGCGCAGTCGGTGTGCGAACTCAATGTATGGGACACATTAAGAAAATCACAGTCACACTGTTCATGAGCAGAAGTGTTAAAATGGCTATGTAAAAAATTTGGTGAAAAAATTCAAAATGACTGTTTACAAGCGCTTGTTGCGCTGATCTCACGTGATGCTCATAAGTTTGTAAATTTTCAATATTTACCCAAATTTTCAATATTGTCATTTTACCACACCTCCTTATGAGCAGTGCAGCTGTCATTTTCACATCTTGCCCAAAACATGTTTCCGCCCATGTAGCGCACAATGGTGCAGTCGGTGTGCGAAATCAATGTATGGGACACATTAAGAAAATCACATTGACACTGTTCATGAGCAGAGGTCTTAAAATGGCTATTTTGAAAATTTGGTGAAAAAATTCCTAAAAATGTCTGTGTTACGAGTGAGCATTGTGCAGTTTCCACGCACCCTCGTAAGTTCATGAATTTGTAATATTTTCAGTCCAGATTTTCACCAGTAACATTTTTCCACACTTCCTTATGAAAAGTATAGCTGTCATTTTTCACAACATGGCCGAAATGTGTTTTCACACTTTCAGCACAGAAATGCGTGGTCGCTGTGGGAAATCATTGTTCGGGACAGATAAAGAAAATCACAGTGACACTGTTCATGACCTGAGGTCTCAAAATGCCTGTGTTGACATTCTGCTGTAAACAGTTCCCAAACTAATTTCATTACGGGTGCACGTTGCACAGTTTCTATGCACGCTTGTGACTTCACCAGTTTTTTTTTATATTTTCACTGCAGATTTTCAACATTGCCATTTTTTACACCACAGCTGTCATTTTTCACATCCTGTTCAGAATGTGTTTTTGCACCTGTGGTGACAAATGCCGTAGTCGCTGTGCAAAAGCAGCTTTCAGCTAACAAACTGATATTGCCACTGTTCATGAGGTGGGGGTCACAAAAAACCCATGTTGAAACTTTGGAGTGAAAATACCAACGAATGCCTGAGGTGTTAGGGTTTCCGACCGTAACACCCTACCCTGTAGAGAATGACAGGCATCAGGGCTGTGACTTGGATTGTCACCTGCAATGCTCATACCATTCCACCCCCCACCCACACCCTGCAGCCACTGAGAGGCAGTCGAGGGTGCTTTGACTCTTTGGCCCCAAAGTTCACCCCATTCTCCTATACTGCACCCATCTCACAATATTTCCTGATAGAATGGGTGTATAGGGCCAAAGACCTCATACACACAGTGACACTTGTCAGTGTCTGCACAGTAGGGTGTGGTGAAATGGCGTGCCGTATGCCTGATGACCCAAAGGCACACCCCAATGCCTGTCACTATCTGCAGGGTGGTGATGGGGTTGGCTTCAGTTCAATACTTCACTGCCATTCCTATTATGCAGCTCTGTAACTCCTACACTACCAATGCCAATGCCAGCAAGCAAACATTCGGCATTGACAAATGCTTGTTTTCCCTACTTTTCACCCCGAGAACATTATTTAAATCTTAACAGAGGCTTAAACATTTCTATTAAAATATTCTTATATCAATTGCAACTTCATGTGATCTATGGAAACAATGAGAACAGTAAATTTTTATCAAACACAGGATGACTGTAACAATATGTGCAGGCAGGAGATTGACTTTCATGACAGAGACAAATAAAATTTGCATATAATTTTTGCTGCCTAAAAAAGTGCCCATGACATTTATGCTAATACAGTAGTTCTGTAAAAAGTACAGGTAGCAGGAAAGTGCTTTTGGCACATCTGCTATCATATTTTTTTTACGTTTTAATTAAGTAGTGATCTATGGAGGCACGCAGTAAGAACAGTAAACTGCCTACTGTATATCACAAATCTGAGCAGAGACAAAATAGTGTTAGAACATGAAGTTACTGATTGGAAATGTGTGTGTAAATTTTAAAGTGCTCTAAGAATGTCTAGGGGGTAACCCTTGCCTCAGTGTTTGTGCACAGAGGTTCTTTGTCTTTTAAATAGTTTTTTTTTTATTTTAATGGGTTCACCACAATATAACCCAGACAGACCGTCTTAGGGTAGCTGGTTCACTCCACTGGGGTGTCAAACAGACAAGGCATACTGATGAGTTCTGGTAGGACGAAACATGTGTGGATGTCATCTGTTAGCACCCTTTGCAAACAGTGTGAGAGGCCTTCCGGCACCATGCAATTCTGCTTAAAGTTGAACCAGCATAACATTCTGTGGTGATTTGCATATGCAGCCCATGATGCTTTGCATTGTGTGGGCATGTGTGATGTTGTATTTTCTTGAAACTTGGCTTCCCTGCCAAATGCCCTTTGGGGTAACCCTTGCCTCAGTGTTTGTGCACAGAGGTTCTTTGTCTCCTAAGAATGTCTAGTTCACTAAAACAGTGCTAATCTTTCTGTCAGTCAATAAGTAGTACACTAGCAGGGTTTCTATCTGCTTACCACATGGTGAGGCATTCTAACCTGAAAAAGGGTTTTTTTTTCTTTCAAAAAGAAGAGTTTTGATACTAACACCTTTTAGCTAATTCAGTGCAAGTGGGCTGCTGATTATATTACATATTAAAACATTGGCAATCATATATTTCTCAATCAAAACAATTCAACATGTTGATTTAATTTCAAAGTATCCTGATAGTATACAGTTCACTAGATAAGTTATTTTTTTCACTACTGATCAGTAGATCATTGGTAAAGTGTTTGCCTTTTAACCAGAAGGTGAAGGGTTCAAATCTTGGGCATCGACATTAATTATTATTTTTTTGTTATGAACAGAAGAGTTTAGATACTATGGGCCAGATATTCAAAAGGGTTGTGCCATGCACAATAGGGTTGCGCCTGTGCAAGTCCGAACTTGCTCCATTCTGTGATATTCAGCAGGAGGCAGTTGCACCACAGAAAACATGCTGAGCAACAGTGCAATGCAAATGAATGCATGCCTAACTGGAGGGGGAGGAACCATGCATAAACTGCACAGCCTGATATTCAGCCGGGCTGTGCAGAGTTGTGCAGGCGCAACCCCCAACCTGCGCCTGCACAACTTTGAGCCAAAAAAAAAAGGATCAAGTCGAGGGCCACCCACAGGTGAGCTGCTGCAATGCAGGGTGCAACACAGCAGCTGCCACCTGTGGCTGGCCCACAACCCACTCCCTGTGCCCCCCCCGCAGCCTGATCGCGGGCAGCAATGTGCCCCCCAACACATCCCTGGTGGTCCAGTGGACCGATAAGCCCAATCACGGGCTGCAGTAATTAAACACCCCCCCAACCTCCCGAATATATCCCTGGTGGTCCAGTGGACCGATAAGCCCGATCCCGCACTGGAGTTTTCAAACACACACCACCTCCGATCATATCCTGGTGGTCCAGTGGACCGAAAATCCTAATCGCTGGATGTGTTGTCAAACTCCTCGAACACATCCCCGGTGACCTAGTGTCCCCCACCTCACCCACCCACCCATGAAGCCCTCACTCTCCCCGCTCCCCCAAGAAATGCAGCAGTGGCATCCCACTGCTCTGCAACCCACCGCTTCGTTAACTGATCACTGCAGCTGGCATTACCTATTGGTGTAGAAAGAGCCAATGGGCATGTAGCCGCATATCAGAGCAAGACAGTCCAGTCTTTGTGAAATGAAATCATTCATTCACAAAACTGGACTGTTTCGTAGGTAGAGTACGCATGCCCATTGGCTCTTGCCTGCACCAATGGGCATGCAGCCCTACCAGGCAGTTGTCGAGAACAGCGGGCGGCAGGCAGGTGGAAGCTGCCGCCCGCCGCCGCGGGGGAGCGGGTGGTGGGGTCGTGGGTGGGTGGGGGACACTAGGTCACCAGGGATGTGTTTTGGGGTTTGACAACTACATCCTGAGATCAGGATTTTTAGTCCACTGACCACCAGGGATATGATTGGGTGGTGGTGGGTGTTTAATTACTGCAGCCCACGATCGGGCTTATCTGTCCGCTGACCACCAGGGATATGTTCGGGAGGGAGTGTGTTACATTACTTCAGCCCAAGATCTGGCTTATTGGTCCACTGGGCCACCAGGGATGTTTGGGGGATACATTGCTGCCCGGTGATTGGGCTGGTGAGGGGGGGTAGTTAAGCTATGCCTGCAATCGGGCCAGTGGGGTGTGGTGGTGGGGTTTTACTCTTTTGCCCATGACCGGGCTGCAGGGGGCGTCGGTCCCCGATGGCTGCTGCCTGGCAGGGCGCCAGGTGCAAGTCCTCATGGATCGGCACACCTGCATGCTAATGGCATGCAAATGGGGCCATAATCAGATGCAAATGTCTCCCCGTGCACCTTGCATGTATTATGGCCCCATTTGCATGTCACCTTTTGAATATCGGGATTTTGCACATGGCACAATGGTACTTGCGCCACCGCAAGTTGAATGCTCCACTCTGACCACTTGCAGTGGCACAAGTTCCACTGCGCCATGCACAGTGGCTGTGGCCGGGGGGTGATATTCAAAGGAGTTGCTCAAGGGTGCAACTTCTTTGAATATCGCTTTGGCCACACCCCTGCGCAACTATTTTGTGCAGCGCAAGGGCTTGCTCCACAAAATAGCGCAGTTTGAATATCTGGCCCTACATGCTTTATTAAATTCAGTACAAGAACACTCATTGTCAAAATATTGTCAAAAGCAATCTAAGAAGGTCTGATAAAGTACTATACACATATGTTCCTTACTTTTAAATCTCATAGCCACCACCTAGACAGCTGATCACATTTCAAAGTGCACTTAAGCTGCAGCAGTTCTTCCTGTTAATCAGTAGTACACTGGCAGGGTTACTGTCTCTAAACCATAGAGTGAGGAATTCAGTTCTTTCTTTCCCCCTTACCTCATTCAGTGTAAGTGAGCTGAACTGCTGATTATCTTAAAGCAGCAGTGCAATGGATCAATATCACTGTGTTCACATGTTTTTACTCTGAACGTGTCTGGAATAGTTAATTTATGTACCTTTTGCAATTGGATGGCATTGGATTGTAGTTCTATGTTCAGTTTTTTTTCCATTGAAGCACATACACCCTTGCCAGGATCGCCATTTTGTATCCAGTTGCATTATGGTATTTTTTTGGATGAAAAGGCTTACCATGATGCAACTGGAACAATCTCATGATGTAATTCTTTATTGTTGTTCAAGCGCACTCCTGGTAACAGTTTTGGACCACTTGCATGCAAAAAATAATGGCTCTTGTTAGCAGTAGTGTTTCATGCTGTAACACCTCAGATACTGTGTGCGTGAACTTAGGATTTCAGCAAGCATTTTTATACCTTTAGTAAGTTTTTAGATAGATAAAGTGCATAATGCAGCATTTAAAATTCAGCAAATGTGTAAAACACCTAGGCCCAGACATTCAAAAGGATTGTGCACGGTGCAACAGTGTTGCGCCAGTCGCAACCCACTGATGTGCCCCGGTGCGATATTCAAAAGGGAAAAGTGCACGGCACAAATCCCGATGCGCTAGAGTGCATCAGTAATGTATGCAGGCACAGGTAAGGTGGCGTGCCCATGCATAACCTGCACAGCCCGATATTCAGCCCGGGATGTGCAGAGCCATGCATGTGCAACCCCTACCTGCACCAGCACATAGTTAAGCCCCCAAAAAAGGAACAAGTGATGGCCACCCCATACAGTACTACACATTCCAGATATGTGATTCATTCACATATCTGAAATGTGTAGTACAGTATGGCTGCATGCCCATTGGCCTCACACTGTGAACCGATGGGCGGCAGCCCTACCGAGCTGTCAGTTGGCGGTGGTGGGGCGGCAGGCGGTGGGTGCTGCAGCACGCGCTGATGGGGGAGCGGGTGGTGGGGCTCAGTGGGCGGGTGGGGAGGGGTACCACTAGACCACCAGGGATATTGGTCCTTTCTTTGGGTACAGATGCCCACTATCAGGCAGAGAGTGGTCCACTGAACCACCAGGGATAGTGGAATAACTCTCATTTTATTATACAGATGCCCGCAATCGGGTGAACAGCAGTCCACTGGACCACCACAGATATTGCAATAATTCTCATTTTATTATACAAATGCCTGTGATTGGGCACAGAGAGGTCCACTGGACCACCAGGGATATAGGAGTCTTCTATTTTTGGACAGATGCCCGCGATCAGGCAGCATTCGGTCCACTGGACCACCAGGAATATTGGACGGGGGGGTTTATTATAATGGATGCCCGCGATCGGGCACATAGTGGTCCACTGGACCACCAGGGATATTGGATGAGGACTTTATATTTAAACAAATGCCCGTGATCGGGCTGCAGGGGACGTCGGTCCCCGATGGCTGCTGCCTGGCAGGGCACCAGGCACAAGTCATCGGGGATCGGCACACCTGCAAGCAAATGGGATGCAAATGGGGCCATAATGACATGCAAATGGCCCAATGTGTGCCTTGCATAAATTATGGCCCCATTTGCATGTCACCTTTTGAATATCGCGGGTGCTGTGAATGGTGCAATGGCACTTGCACTAGCGCATCTCCATACTCCACTCTGGCCACTTGTGCTGGTGCAGTGCCACTGCGCCATGCATAGTGGGGGTGGCCAGGGTGCGATATTCAAAGCTGCTGAGCCATGGCGCAGCTCCTTTGAATATCACCCAGGCCACAGCCTTGCGCAGCCAAGTTGAGCTGTGCCCAAACTTGCACCACTGTCTGGTGCAGTTTGAATATCTGGCCCTATTTTTTTCATAATAAATAAAATTTGGGAAGCTGAGGTACTGCTATAGACAAAGCAATGGGGCCTGGTGGGATTCAACCCAGAATTCTAAAAGAATTAAGGGTAGAACTAGTGACACCACTGACTACTCTCTTTAACAAATCATGGGAAGATGGGGTGGTACCTGAGGACTGGAGGAGGGCAGATGTGATTCCACATCACAAAAGTGGGAGCAGGGCAGAAGCAGAAAACTATAGACCTGTTTGTTTAACCTCAGTGATATGGAAAATTATAGAATCAATTCTGAAGGAAAGAATTGTCGAGTGCACAGAGGCCAGAGGGGCACAGGATCCAAGGCAGCATGGATTCACAGCAGAAAGATCATGTCAGACTAATGTAATAGATTTCTTTGACTAGCTGACCAAAGTAGTAGATCAGGGAGGGGCTGTGGACATGGTCTACCTAGACTTTAGCAAGGTATTTGACACAGTCCCACACAAACAATTAATATACAAGTTAGCCAGCCTGGGAGTGGGCCCCAAGATGCTAGCCTGGGTAAAGATTTGGCAGGAGAACAGTACACAGAGTGTAATAGTAAACGGAGTCAACTCTGAAGAAAGGGGAGTTACTAGTGGGTTACCGCAGGGTTCAGTACTTGGACCGGTCCACCTCAAAGTCTTTATAAGTGACATTGCAGAGGGACTGGAAGGAAATGTATGCCTCTTAGCAGATGACAAGAAGATCTGCAACAGAGTTGATACACAAGGTGAGGTGGAAAGGATAAGAAGGGACTTGGCAAGGTTGGAGGAATGGTCAAATTTATGGCAGCTTAGATTCAGTGCTAAGAAGTGCAAAGTAATGCTCCTAGGAAACAAAAACCATGGGGAAGAGTACACAATGGGGGGTGAGATACAAACAACAACAAACATGGAAAGGGACCTGCGGGTAGTCATATCAGATGACCTAAAGGTGGGCAAGCGATGTGAGAGGGCAGTAAGGAGGGCTGGGGGATACTGGGATGTGTAGGGAGAGGCATAACCAGTAGAAAACAAGAAGTTGTTATCCCTCTGTACAGACAGCTGGTGAGACACCATCTGGAGTACTGTGTGCAGTTCTGGAGACCCAATCTCCACAAAGACATAAACAGGACAGAGGCAGTCCAGAGGAAGGCAACTAAAATGGTGCAGGGTCTGCACTGGAAGACATATGAAGAGAGACTTAAATAGCTTAATATGTATAGCCTTGAGGAAAGGGGGGGCATGATAGAAACTTTTAAGTACCTCAGGGAATCAACAAAGTCCAAGAGGGTAGCATCTTTCAGAAAAGAGGTGTGCAAGAACAAGGGCACAATTTGAAGATAGGGGTGGCTCAGAGGTAATGTAAGGAAGTATTTTTTCACAGAGAGGGTTGTGGATGCATGGAACGGCCTTCCGGAGGAGGTTGTGGAGTCAAAAACACTGGCAGAATTCAAGAATGCATGGGACAGTCATAAGGCAATTCTAGGGGTTGGGGGTAGGAAGAAGTATGCTGTTGTTTAACTAGGATCTGCAGCGTATACATTAGGTAGGGAAATGGGCAGACTGGGTAGGCCAAGCGGTCCTTATCTGCTGTCAAATTCTATGTTTCTATGTTTCTATGAAAGAGTCCGTCCCAGGACCAATTGGTAAATGAGCCTGCTCAATTGTGTTTTCCTATTAAAATAAAAATTAAATTGAAAAGCACTGACAATGAGAAGTTTTGTGACAGAATTTATTACAAATCAAGAACTGCCAGTAGCTATCATTAGTGAAGCTATCATTAGTGAATTAGAGATTAGCTTTTTTCTTCACCAATGCCTCTCCACAAGTCCGTTCCACCATCCTGTCACATATATTACTATCCCTCACAGGGCTCCTTTGTTTGCATGCCCATGTCTAATGTTGACTCTGAGCTCCATGATATGCTTGCTCCGTACCTCTCAGCACGGCTGACCAGGCACCCGAGTCTCAGTACACTGCCATTTTTTTGCCTCTCCTGTATTGCTGTGCATTGTCCTACTGTATCACCTGTTATACCTTGTAACTGTTGCTTGAAACCTGTAACCATTGCTGTGTATTGATCTATGTAACATTGACTGTCTTTGTTGTCTATGACAAGGTGCCTTTGTAAACGAGTCTTTGACTCAAAGGTCTGGAAATCCAATATTTCAAATAAATAAAAAATCAAAGTAAAGCAGATGATGCAGATCACAATTATACACATGCTCAACAATGTCCAGGAAGGATGCCAGAACATACAAAAAAAATTACAAGCTGCTGTTCACAGTACATGTCATGTCACATCACAGGTGATGCCAGCTAAACAGCATTTCTATCCCTTACACAATGAGTTTTCAATCAAGATGAATGCGGAACATAACCATGATATACTAAAAAAAAAAACATGCATTCAGGACTTCAAATTTTTACTCTGACTGAATGTGGAATATTACCATGCCATGTAAAAAAATACTGTATATATATTTGTGCTGGGAGTGAGAATTGAACCTGACCCTTTGTGACAGTGCAGCAAAAACACCAGGGAACATGCTTTAGCCACTACAACAAACCTGCTTCACATGTTTTACATGTAAAGAAACTTGCTTTTATCAAAGTATCAGTTTGCAGCTCTTAATTGACAGTGTGGCAAGACAGTACTTGTTATTATGATGCCCTGATTTTCATACTCACAAAAGGATACAAATGGCAAACACATTTATGACATAAAAAATCATTATAATACCACCAAACTGGGTTGAGGTTACTCAGCTTTCCTTTCTCTCTAACAATTACTGCCCCATCTCCTCCTTTGCAATGGGGAGCACTGTGACAGAGCTTGCTATAGGTCAGGAATGATAACTAGCTACAGTATCTTTAGCTGCAGAGGATGATGAAGACTATGATCACACAACTGATCAGCAATGACTAGGAAGATTGCCAAATAAATTTTGCGGGATGATGTTCACGGTGCACATCATGTCACCACCTAGGTGATACCAGCAGTACAGCATTTCCTTCACGTATACTATGAGTTTTTATATGGAATGCATGTTGAACATAGCCATGAAATATTGAAAAGCATGGATTTTGACCTGAAAGTTTCCAGTGTAAATAAATGAAATATTTTACCATGCCAATAAAAACAGAAGCATTGTGGATGGGCATCAAACTCAATCCCTATAACATGGCAAACAAAAATGTGAGACTATTGCATTAACCACCACACCAATGTAGCTGTACAAACTCCAAGCACTAGGAGACTTGATTTTATCAAATAATTAGTCCACAGTTGATAGCTGCATTCCTCCCACACCTTTTATAAAGTGTTCATTTCTGTTTTAGAATAACTGTGCTACTCTTAACTCCCTTGTGATGTTACATTTATTTCAGTCAGTGCTGCCACCAATTAGAATCTAGCTCTCGTCAAAGTAGTGATGACAAGACTCCTTCATGAAGAGGAGACAAGATAATGGTAAGAGTCAAATGGCGAGATAGACTGATGGTAGGGGGTTAATGATGCCCCAGATGCTGACATAAGTCCTGAATTTGAATATCCTATTAAAAAAAAAAAGCAGTAATACCAACACAAACTTGTTAACATAAATTATACAAATATGGATATGATTCTTACAGCATCGGTTTCCTGTGAGAAACTGTCATGTACAACAAGCTCACAAAAAAAAAAATATCCATATGAAAAGATAAAGTAAAGCAAAGAAATGCCAAAACACAAGTAAATAAGGAGGCAAGGACTACTCTATGTGACTGTGTTGAAAAACTCTAACATACTATACAGCCAAACGTGAAATTCAACTACTGACCACTCAACAGACTCCTGCTTTCATCTCATGAATGTGCACACCAGCCATGACTTAGAGGACAACAAATGCATCATGGGATGCTTACTACAGAGATTCATCATGGTGAGTGATTAATTAAATTGTGTGAATTAAATAAAAAATGTATAAATCACGCTGCAACAAAGAATTGAATACTGAATGTAAATACATATTCATGAATCAGAATATCACCCTAACATCTCAGTAAGCTAAAATCATTTGACACAATTTTATACACAGTCCATTGCACTACTGCTTTAAATATTGTCCAAACAGTGCACCGGTGTTTAAACAGCAGATCAGATTTCAATTGTCCTGAAAATCTCTAGTTCACTAGAGCTGCAAATATTTTCTCTACTGATAAGCAGTCCATTTGTATGTTTTTTTGTTATTTTTTTACTTCCAACCAGGAGGGTAATGGGTTCTAATCTTGATATGGATTTAAGTTCGTCTTTCCTTTTTTAAACATTTGTATTAAAAAAATGTTATTTCTGTTACCAACAAACTTTAGTAACAATCCATGAAATAAAGAACAGTACATTTACTAAAAATGTAATCTTGTTTAAAAAAAACTATTTCTGCAGATACAAACATACGAAAATGCCAGCAGAAACAGGCCTCACGGTCTATCAAGTCTGCTCGATTGTACTGCCCTCCCACACTGTTTCATACCCTCTTAAAACCTCCCACCGTGCAACAGGATACCAACTGCTCAGGCAGAGTATTCCATTTGTCCGCTACCCATTCTGGGAAGGCCCGAAGGAGAGGGGTCCTCGTGGGCATGGAGGCAGCAGCAATACAATGGACAAAAAAAAATACAAATGTAAATATTTTTAAGCCTTCCGTTAGTTAAAGGAGTCTAGTTTAAGAATAAGGACAACACACAGTGATGACCTCCATAAGGTAATCCAGTTTTGAAGCAAACTGATCTATGATAAAGTGCATTCAGTTTTCCAGGAGGATCATGAGGCAATTGGTAACCAAATCCAAAGAAGAGAAAAATCTGAGGGTGATGATCACTAGTGACCTAAATCATTCCTCACAGTGCAGGATAGTGGTGGTAAAAGCCAACAGAATGCTGGATCACATCACCGGCGGATCAGTAGCAGGTGGGAGGAAGTCATTCTGACATACAGATCACTGGTGTGGCTGTACCTGGAGTATAGCATGCAGTACTGATGTCCTTACCTGAAGAAGGACATTAGTCTGCTAGAGGCAGTCCAGAGGAGGGTGACTAAGATGATTAATAGTCAGCAAGGCACAACATACAAAAAGAGGCTGGAGAACCTGAACATGTTCTCCTGGAGGAGAGGAGGGAGAGGGAAGACATGACTACATGACTGAGATCTTTAATTACATGAAGGACATTAACAAGGTGAGCCAAGAAAGCCTCTTCAGTCCCAGTGTCAATACAAGTACAAGGGGACATTGCCTTAAGGTGGGAGAGGGAGGTTCAGGAGAGAGAGTTCAGGGGGCATTTATTCATGAAGAGGGTGGCTGCAAGATGGAACAACTTCCATGAGGAGGTGGTCTCACTGGAAACAGTGGAGGGCTTCATAAGAAGGTGCAACAGGGTAAGGCCAGGGCCAAAAGGGGAGTGGACAGAAAGAGGTGGTGTTAGCATTCAAGGAGGGGAGGACTCCTTAGTTGCCATTTGGCACTTCACAATATAGCCGCTTTGACAGTTCACTAGGCCTTCATCTGCTAGCACTTTTCATATGTTCATAATCATTTTATTGGCAAGATAGCTTTTACAGCTGTAAAAATACAAATTTAATTTGGAGGAAAATAATGGAACTCCAGGAAGCACACCTCTACAATGACCAGAGGAGGCCCCGGTAAAGAAGTTGGCCCCTTTGAGAGTATGGCCAAGGTCTGCTCTCTGAGGCCTCTCTCTTCAGGTGTACAGCTGTTCGGTAGGGTGCTCCATGCTCCCTGCTCCTCTGCAGTGGCCCGGCTCGAATATAAGCCAGCTGCACCTCTCCTGACCCACGGACCGGACTCTGTACACAGTTGCACAGCCCTCTGGTAGGGTGCTCCACTCTCCTCTGCAGCAGCCCGGCTCGATTATGAGCTGGCCACACCTCTCCTGGCCCACAGACACCTCCTGCACACAGGTGCACAGCCCTCTGGTAGGGTGCTCCATGCTCTTCACTCCTCTATGGCAGCCTGGCTTGACTATAAGTCAGCCGCACCTCTTCCGACCCAAGGACCAGACTCCTGCACACAGGTACACCCTCCTCAGGCTCCGGAAAGCTCGGCCTACAAGCGGGCAATTTGATTGGTGACTCTCGCCTGCCACTGGCCTCTGATTGGCTGCCCCTTTGCTCTTACTGCCAGTGGGGCTTGGCGCTGAATTTTTAACTCAAACTTGATTAGAATTATTTTTTTGGACTTGCTGCTCTCTAGCCTGCAACTCTACTCATACTAATAATTTATCTCTAACAAAGCATAATGTTTAACTTGTGTTTAAATAAGCATAATGTTTAATTTGCATTTAAAAAAGGAAAAAGCATAATGTTTAATGTGTATCTTAGCCGAGTCAGTGATTTGCAGTATTATTGATGTTTAAGAAATTAAACATAATCTGCTTACAGCTGCTAGTTAACTCCTGTCTCTCTCCTCCTAAACACACTATCCACCTTCTAATCCCATGTCCTCTAGCTGGCCGATTGTGACCACATTTTCTTCTTTACTGTCTGCCTTCAGCTCCCGCCAGCCTGTGCAGCTACAGTTTCTCACCCTTGCTCAACTACTGAGCCACTTCTCCTCCTCCCACTGCTCACAGCTGTCTGTGTCCTCCCCTCACATTTTGCTCTATGCTCCTTACTCCTCTGTGGTGGCCTGGCTTGACTATAAGTCAGCCGCGCTTCTTACAACCCATGGACCAGACTCCTACACACAGGTACACCCGCCTCGAAGCTCAAAAGCTCAGCTAAGGCCAACTTGGTCGGTGACTCCTCGCCTGCCACTGGCCTCTGATTGGCTGCCCCTCACTCCTACCGCCAGTAGGGCTTGGTGCAGAATTTTAAACTAAAACTTGATTAGATTTTTTTTTCAGACTTGCTGCTCCCTAGCCTGTGACGCTACTCACACTAGTAATTTGTCCCGCACCGCCCACCCTGGCCCTGACCTCGACCTCTATTAAATACAATTATGCTCCTCCTCTTCCCTGTGGTTCAAGGATTACATTAGTTCATTTGCACAAGGCTACCTCCAGGCTATTGGGCCTATCCTAGTCTGCTTACACAGGTCTATGCATCTCTCCCTTGTTAAGCTTGATCGCTCTTACAGCTCAACACACAATGGGCAGGTTAATAATCCTATATCTCCCCTCCTGCCTCCTACTTCTTGTCTCTGCAGATTACCTCATTTCTATGGCCCTAAAACACCCTCCGATATATGACACCTTTGTGCCCTCCCCCCTACCTCCCCCAAACTGACCTTTTGTTTAGGTTTTACCTAGTCCACTGCCTGCCAAAACAGGGTGTTGCCTACCTTGGACTGTGGTTTCTCAGAATCATAAACAAACACCCCATCAAGGCAAAAAATGAAAAACAACACCTGCTTTCTACCCCTATGTACTGGTTCCTACTTCTTCTCCTGCTTGCCCTCTCTGGCAACATCAAGCCTAACCCTGGACCCAGCTCCACGACCCCCGCTGCTCCGCGACCTTATCAATCGAAGTCACTACCAAAGGGTCTAAAAATAGCTCACTTGAACATCCATAGCCTGAGATATAAAGTGCCTAAGCTTGAAGCTTGAGTCAATATTAACACTCCTTATATCCTGGAATCTCTGAAACCTGGCTAAAACCGTGCGTCAAACCACATGAGGCTGCCTTACCAAGTTACAAATGCTTTAGGGTATATCGTCAGAGAAAAAAAGCCCATGGCATAATCATGTACATAAGGGACAGACCGGATGCTACCCAAATTGTTTTGCCCACCTCAGCTCCCACTGAGGCTGAGACAATATTCATTTCTATCACCCTTGGGTCAGTCAAGAAACTACTGGTTGGCTGCGTATAACTATCCCCTGAGGTGCAGCATCATGCCTAAGCACCTTCTTAGCCTCCTGTGTGAGCCTCCCTCAGCAGATTATTGTTATTAGTGGTGACTTCAACATTGACTGGATGAGCAAAAAAATGACTAAATTGACTACATCCCTAGCAGACTACAACCTGGTACAAGTCATAAGGGATCCAACTCGCATGATCTCATGCTCGGGCAACCATTCCCTATTGGATTGGGTGGTCACCAACTGTCCCTCTAAGATAAAATCTGCTAGTGTTCTCCTCGACAGTATAAGTGACCACTCCCCAACCCTATGCATCTGGTGCAACAACTATCCCACCCACCCAAAATCATCAAAACACATGATATGTCCAAATTTGACCCCATCCATTTGGCAGACACAATCCGTAACACCGATTGGGGACCAATAAATACCCTCCCAGATGTCAACTCAGCACTTGACTTCTTTGTTTCCACACTCACAAACATCACTGGCTCCCTTGCACCTATGAAAAACTGCCAAATAAAAGGGGTTAAAGCCCTCTGGCTTTCCCGGGAGATAAAACAACTTATGACTTCCCAGGACAAAGCATGGAGGGCCTACAAACTCAGCAGCCTACACACTGATTGGCAACTATACAGACAGCTAAGAAACGGCTGCAAAAACTCCATACAAAAAGCAAAATGCTGCCACTTCAAGAAACTCCGAACAGAACACTTAAGCAACCCCAAAGAATTGTGGAGGCAGGTCGAAGTACCCAGCTACATTATTGCTCAGGGAACAACACATACAAGCCCCCTATCCATTGCTTCTAGCTTTAATGAATTCGTCTCAGACCTACAACAATATAGCACCCAATTCCCTAACTCCATTGCCCTCCTCTCACTGGACCCAGTGCACACTGACCTTCACTTGGGCCATCCCTCCTTCCACTTAAAACTGGCCACACTCAAAGAAGTCTGCCATCTGCTTATGAATCTGAAGGCTGACAGCTCACCAGGACATGACAGCCTGGAACTCAGATTCCTCAATCTAGGAGCACATGCACTAGCTTGTCCTATCAGTGACCTCCTTAATAAATCCTTCCTAACCTGCACTATCCCGGATAAATGGAAGGTAGCAGTGGTTGTCCCCATACATAAAGGAGGCCTCAAGGGAGTTGTGAAAACTTCTGCCTCATATCAATACTTTGTCTTTTAGCCAAGATAAAAGAATGGATTCTGTATGACCACCTCCAAGACTACCTTGAGCATTATCAACTCCTAACTCCCTCCCAGCATGGTTTTAGGAAGAACTACAGCACCACCACAGCTCTGATTAAGATCACCACTGACATATACCATGCAATGGATGCAGGTCTTGTCATGGGAGCAGTATTCATAGACCTGACCAAGGCTTTTGACCTGATCAACCATGACCTACTCCTTCGACAACTATCTGAATTAGGACTTGATACAAATGCGCTATCCTGGGTATGAAGCTACCTCATTGGCCACTCCCAACAAGTCAAATGGGTGGGCTCCTTGTCAGAGGCACAACCCATCACCCATGGGTACCTCAGGACTCTATTCTGGGCCCCTTACTGTTTTCCTTTTTTATCAGTGAGCTCCCCAACAACAGTGGGGGTACCACAGTTCATCTCTATGTGGATGATGCCATCATTTACAGTACCGGTCCTCTTCTGACCCTGAGTGGCTCAACAAATCACTAGCAAATGACTTCCTCACCCTAGAGGATTGATTTACTTGAAAGCATCCGGTTCTTAATGCTAAAAAAACAAATGAATGCTCTTTTTCCACTCTTCTTCCTATGCTAGCCCCCCCTTGCAAGCCAAACACTTGCTGGTGTTACCCTAGAATCAGTTCAGTCTTTCAGATATCTGCGTATCGCTCTGGATCCCTCCATCTCACTGAATGTACATGTAGCTTCCCTTACTAAAACTCTCAACCAGAAGCTAGGCGTACTCTACAGAGTCCTCCCGTACCTCTCCTTCACCTCATGTCACAAGATAGCTCATGCCACTCTCCTGCCCCTCCTCATGTATGGTGCACTGCTCCTTCTCTCTTCGTCTTCCCTATCCCACCTTACACAGGCATATCATCATGTGGGTAGGTTTGCCCTGGGAAGTGATGCAAGTCACCATCACTGCAGTGCATGACTACTGGAATTGGATTTTCCATTTCAGTACAAACTCAATACACTATGCTCAGCTTGCTACACTAGTTTGTTCCATCGCTTCACCCCCCAATCAGGCTTATTCCAGCATAAACTCCCCCAGCGTGCCCTAAGGTCAACCTCTCTGCCCCTGCTATCCGTACCTAATCTGAGACTCTCCTTGTCCTAGAAATCAGTTGCCTATGGGGCTGTGTCCTACTGGAACTCTCTGCCTCCAGCAATCCTGGCCTGTTCCCCCATTTCTCAATTTCAGCATGTCTGCTAAATCACCTTGTGCTCCTGCTTGTACTTGCTTTAGGTAAACTGTTAAGCTTCCATCTCCTCCTCTGCTGTTTCTACTATACTTCTTATGCTGCACCTCTTGCTCCCACAAGCCATCTAGCGGGTCATATGTACACTTATGTTGATGAATGTATATAGTAATAATCTAGCTGTGATGTACTCATTACCTTCTTGTATAAACTGATATCCCTGCTTTAGATGTTTAATTGTCTGCTGTTACAATCATAATCCAACTTGACTATGTACCTAATTCCCTGCTCGCTTACAATCTGTATGAATTTAACCTGTACTACTGATGTATAAAGTCAGCGCTATCAGTGTTATTGCACTCTCCGGGTCACCCCTGAAAAAGGGACTGCCATGTCTTAGTGGGTTTACCCGGTTAACAAAATTCAATAAATAAATAAAAACAGTATCCCTAACATGGTAGTGAGGAGCAAGCCTAGTGGGTGGATGGGAGGCATTGGAGGCCTGTTCTGTGAAAAAAATGTCTCCTAATTTTCCCTCCCTGAATCTTACCCACTTTAATCTCAACTGATGCTCCCTCATGTCTCTCCCTCTTCTAATCTGGAAAATCAACTATGTGTTAGTCTTGTTTATTCCCTTTAAATACTTAAAGGGGAAGTGTCATCAACAGGATTATTATAGACGTAGGAAGTGCTGCAATAACAGCTGAATAATTATAAAACAGTCTATTTCCTATTTAACCTGTTGGATTAAATACAGTCAAAGAGGACTCTAGACCCTCGGTGACATCATTTCCTATCAGGAGTCCAAAACATATGGCTGCCACCAGCCCTTAATTACAGGGTGATTTACATATGAATAGCTCTGGACTACAAAATCTCACAGATCAAAACAATAGCTCAATCAATTTAGCTTGTTTTGGGCTTTCAGTCATTATGAAAACCTGTTGAAGACAGTTCCCCTCTTAAGGTTTCAATCATATCTTCCCTGTCCATCCTCTCCTCCAGGGAATGTTGTTCAGCTTTCCCAACCTCTCCTCGTAGGATTTCTGCTCCAATCCCTGGATCATCTTAGTCTTCTTATGCAGTACCCCAGCCCAACAATCTGATGTCCTTCTTCAGGAATGGGCACAAGTACTGCACACAGTATTCCAGGTGCAGCCTTACCAAAGACCTTTACGGGGGGAGGATAACCTCCATATATCTGGAGGATATTCCCCTTTCTATACACCCCAGCATCTTGTTAGCTTTTGCCACCATCTTCTTACACTGAGCTGAGTTGGTCATACTCCCTGTTATAAGCACCCCAGATCATTTTCCTCCTCAGTACTTTCCAATTGTACCCCTCCCAGCTGATTGCTCCTCACCTAGTTCTTAGTCTTGAAGTTCAGTACCTTGCACTTCTTTGTGTTAAACCCCAGCTGACATGTTTCTGACCACTCCTGCAGTTTGATCAGATCCTCCTGTAGCCCGTTTCACCCTTCAAAATCATCCACCACATCCCACATCTTCAAATCATCTGCAAACAGACTGATCTTACTCCAGAGCCCCTGTGATGTATCAGCTATAAATATACCAAACAGTACCAGTCCCAATACCAATCCCTGTGGTACTCCACTCATCACATCCCTTGGTAATGAGAGTTCTCCCCCACTACAACCCTTTGCTGCCTTCTCTTCAGCCAGTTAGTGACCCACCTAACCACCTTTGTTCCCACACCAGTTTTTCTACTTCCCCCCTAGCCTCCCATGCGGTACAGAATCAAAGGCCTTACTGAAATCTAAATACACGATATCCACCTCATGGACTACGTCCAGCTCCCTGATCACCCAGTCATAGTACTCAACTAGGTTCGTCTGGCAGGAACTTCCAATGACAAACCCATGCTGTTGACCATCCTGGAGTCCATTGTTCTCCAAAAAGATCACCAGCATCTCTTTTATTTGTTGTATCAGAATTGCATACCTTTGAGTCTGAGACTCATTTACAAAGGCTCTACATCAGAAAACATACAGATATTCGACATTAATTTCACATATAGCAGTTAGTTACAAAAAGTGAAGTACAGTTGTATGCAGGTAGCATTGTCATGAAAGCATCCAGGTTGTACACTGTGGATAATTATCCAGTATTTACATTATATACAGGTTACATGGTCTTATATACAGTAAAATGACTACTGCCAGCAGGAAGCATGGGCATACATTTAACATATTTATTCAAAATTACATTGCAAATGACATTTTGTTTCATGAGGTGTATAGCAGCTACCAATTGTAGTTTAGCCCTAGGTATATAGCAGCTACCATTAGATCTTAGTCATAGGCAGTATCAGTGGTCAATATTAGGAAATAATTTACCAAGCTGGGGGGGTGTAGGTTGGGAACCAATAGCATCTGGGAACCAATAGTGTCTCCCAAAAAAAGGGTGCCAGGTACAAAAAAAGGACTTCTGTCCTTAAATTGCAGGCTCAGGGTCCCAAGTTGCAAAGCAGGACATACAGCCTGTAAGGAAGGGATGGAGTTTAACTATGGCAGATCTCCTTCCCTGTGAACCATCTGAAGTGGCGTATTGAATCTGTAGCTTAGAGATGCCCGGTCTCCACTAAGCACAACCAGACTGCTGGAGACATTGCAAGCGAGTGTTACACTACAGACAACTCTCTCAATTTATTTATTTTTTCATCCAGCAGGAATGCCGCAAGCAGGGGGATAGCACTGACATCCCTTCCAGCACCATTTATCCTGTACTAAAAGGCAATCCCGCAAAGAGTACAATAGTTGATAGATCCACTGTAGTGCAACAGGAACAGCTGGGAGACAGTTTTGTCACTTAAGGTGTAGTAAAAGGAGTAGGCAGGGAGGGACAAAGTTGGAGGAGAGGGGAAATGAGAAGCGGGCCTGTGAGGAAAGACTCAAGGGCAAGATATTCGATGGGAAGGGGTAGGCTCAGAGGAGATGGGAGGAAGTACTTCTTCTCAGAAAGGGTAGTGGATAACTTAAACTGACTTTGAGCAGAGGTAGTAGGTACAGTACCAACATGGTAGCAGGTTTCGGGCATGCATGGGGTAGACACAGGGGACCTTAGTAACAGGGCTGGAGATAGGTAAGTAAGGCTGCAGATCAAGTAGGGTTTGCAGTGATGCACTGGGTAATCAAGGCTATCTGTAGGTGAATCAGTCATGGAGGAGAAGCAGAGGAAAACTGCCTGAAAGTCTACAATACCCCCCACATCTGAGGTGGGTTAGGCAGATGCAAGCCCTGTGTAAATACGCTGTCATATACCTGTTGACATAAGTGAAAGATCTGCTAGGCCATTGGGCCCTCCTTATTTGGACTACAAAGAGGGTCTCCTTTGTTGTTGTTTGTTATTGCTACATTATAATTTGATTCATCTCTGCAAGCACACTAACACTGAATGTATCCACCACAGTAGGAGCGTTGCCAGAAGCCCACACAAGTCTTTGGGGTGTAACATGGTGGGTGTACCTGCATATCGAGTACTGGAAACTACAGAGGGAAGGTATGAATGTGGGCATATTAGAACTGTGTGTTATACTTTGAATTGCATTGCTACCCTTTGTGTCCCATTTTCTGTATTCATCCTTGCCTTTCCTTACTGGTTCTACATCATGACTTCAATTTTCTTGTCGAAGTTAGACACAACGGCAGTCTCAATATCGAAAGGCGAAATTTCACCTTTCAATATTAATTGTTTTTCTTTGGAGGGCTTTGCCCCCCACACCATCCCCTCTTCTTTTAGATACAAACTCCAAGTCAGAGTTTATTTGTGGGGGGAGGGTGAAATTTTGCCTTGAAGTTCATTACAGTGACAACGGCGAAACTGTTGCTGTAATAGACTTTGTTATGTTTCTGTTGTTGTGTGGTTGGTACACCTTCCATACCCACCCCCTCCCCAATATTATTGCTTACACAGTTTACTTGCCAGTGTAAGTACTAATATTACATTGTATCATTTTAGGGTTGCCACCCTTACATGAGATGAAAACCATATGCTAAACCACATCCAAACTCTGCCTCTGGCTCCATCCTTCTTCATGACTGACGGGTATAACGTCCCTACATCAAATCCATTTTAATGACAGAGAAGACTTTTAAAAGTGTTAGGAAACCATCTTTATACTGTTATTTTTATGAATTAGTCATTTTTGTTCTTGGTAACCAGGTAAGGACCATTTACCACAAGGCCCACTTACAGGGGTGAGCTAGGAGCACCAAGAGGTTAAGCATCTTGCTCAAGGACACACAAGATGCAAAGGAAGACTGGGGATCAAATCCTGATCAGCTGAACATGCCAAGCTAATTCATAACTCATTGTTCTAATCTCTGTTAAACGTTTTACTTTTTCTTTTCATGTTAATCATTTATTTTGATAAGCTTTGCCAATTTTTGACACATTATATATCAGAGTTTGTGATAACCTCATTTCTGCATTGTATTCCCTTTAACTCAGCAGGTACTGCTGTTTCTTTTCATATTTCTAAGACATTCCATATGTTCAGACACACCATTCCAGGCTATTCATCTGAATGGCCTGTAATGGTGAAACTAATATCATGGAATGTTCTAGTAGTATCAAAAATGAGAGTAGAAGCAGCTGCAGAGGACTCTGGAGAAAGGGAATCAATGTTGTAATAAAGGGTAACAGAACTGGTCTAAAACACATTAGAATATAGGACAAACAAAAAGGAAGGAACACAGAAGGGCATATATAAGGGTATAAGAACTGTTTCCTTCCCAGCAGTAAAAGACCATATTTAAAATTCAGGCTAGAATGGGTTAAGATGATTTACTGCTAATGGCCTTAATGGCCATACAGTACTTTACACCCCCCATATACAGGTAGACTGGTTTTACAAAGGTCTGTGACATCAGAACTTCTTTGTAACCTGGACATGCAGCCAAAAGAGTGAATGATTTGATACAATAATTTAGAGTATGTGAGTACTCAGACTAGCCCAAAAACTGGACTACATTTGAGTAAAACCGGATGACCAGATAAAGACCCTAAACAAATGGATTATTCAGTCTAACACCTGATAGGTGGCAACTCTAATCATATTATTTCTGAGGTACCATGGCATCCATAATACAAGTAGAAATGCAGGTATGATGTTTATGTCTCCGGGGGAGCAGTCAATGAAGGAGTGGTTATGAGAATTAAGATTGAGGGTTAAATATTTGATATCAGAACAGATTTTGCTATGGTAATTAACAGCTAGACTGTATTGAAGTTACAGTACCTAGAATATACAGCTCACCTGAGGTGGCGTTTGTAGTGATGGTGGAGATGAGTTCAGTGACTGCAGAACTGGGGAGACCAGGGCTGCAATACATGCCGGCTATAAATATAGGTAGTGTATGGCGTAAAGATAGGTTTATAAGGAAATGTTCAAATGTAGACTGAGAGGAGATAGCAGCACAGGGGAAAATTGGAGGTTAGACTAGAAATATATGGCAATGCCCCCACCTTTAGAAGGCCTGTCTTGGTGAATGTTGAAGTAGTCAGGAATTTGGAGGTATTATAATGTATTTTAGAAGAAAGACAGGTTTCTGTGAGAATAATAACATCAGGGTGGAGGTTTAGAATGAGGGTCTATAAAATGATTAATTTAGGGACTAGGCTTCTAATGTTAAGATAAGTGATTTTCTGTCTTTTGAGGAGATGAGAGGGGGTTGGCCTTGAGTTCATTTCAGTGTCCCTGGCTGTATGGAGTAGCAATGTTATAATGAGTCTGATGAGGTTATTTACTCTCTTAGAGGGCTTGAGCTGTGTGAATGGGGTTAAGAAAAGGTGTTGGGATTGGGATGTGAGAGGAGTATTAATTAAGGTAGGAAGGCAAGGAGACTACTAGGTGGGAGTATTGATGAACCTGTTGGCCAAGGGCAGTGGGGTAGTTGTCTGAAAGAGATGGCTGAGATAAGAGCAGGGGAGGTGGATGGGTGTGGAGTGGGGATGTAAGGGACAGAGGGGTATACGGTTGGGGAAAGGAAACTAACATGGTTAGGAGGGAAAAGATGAATATGGTAATTAGGAAGATTGCAGGGTGAGCTGTGCAAGATGCAGATAAGGGGTTTATGGGCTGCCAGATAAGGCAGTGAGTATAGCAGTATATGTAGGTATTCAGAGAAGGTGAGGTTAACAGAAAAAAATTACAGTTGATGCAGCACTAATTGTCAGAATATAGAAGTTAATTGGAATAAAAGAAAGTGATGGGTGATTCAGAATATCAAAATCCTCCTGCTTCCTGTGTGTTGGAGGAATGGACTGGGAGACAGACAGGGCAGTTAAAGTTGGGGACTCAGGGATGAGGACTCTGTCAATGAATGCTATCAGGGAGGGGAAAGGGAAAAGGGCATTAGAGAGGGGAAGGTGGTGTGGACTGTGGAGTAGACTCCGATATCTCACCATTCCAATTTCTCCAAAATAAAATCCTACCTACTGTAGTCCAAGATTCCAAACCATGAGTGTGTATGTCTAGGAGGGACAGAGGCTTACAGGCAGCTAACCATATACCATGTAAGGGCAAGGCAGTTTCTTTTCTTTTTTGGACTTATCCTTGTGTTGGGACTGGATTGGGACTTGGGAGTAAAAAAATCTACCTCTCATTACTTAACGCAACACAGAAGTGCTGTTCTGTACCAGCTGACATGTTAGGGAAAATACCTCTGTTTTTGGTGCAGCTACTCAATGCAGCCCAATCTCCATGTTTTTTTACTACTTATACTACTTAACTAGCTAACGGTGCTATCCTGACCTGTTCGGGAAGAAATATTCCTGTGTTTTCACTACTTCCAAAGAATCAAAACAGCTCTTTATGAGTCCTGTCATCTTGTGACTTGTGCTGGTAAAAGAACCTATACCTATGAGCTCTATAACCAAACGGTATGACTCCATTGTCAAGGAAGGATTGACTACAAGACCTGCCTCCTAGCTATGAAAATCTGCCTTGGCCTTACCCCACCTGCCACACCAGAACTGTGCTCCTCGCAGTGATCTATTTGCTTTTGTAGATATCAGCAGCATTTTGTTACACTAGCCGAGACAAGATTAAAATGCTGTCACTGGTGGCATGCAAAACAAATTGCACTTCAGGACTGTGCTTGTGGTAGGTCTATGTTCCCAACCTGGATGCGCTTCTGCGATGCTGGTGTATAATGATCAGACTGAAGGAATAACTATTTTAAGAAAAATCACAGTGAAAGGTAAAAAGGCTAAACTGTTATACATGCAGGGGCATTTTGCAGTACATGAGTGATAGGTGTGTGCCAGGAAGCACACTTTTCATTTATGGAACAAATTGAAGGGGCAAAGCTTTCAGTGCCCCTTTAAATTACCTGACTCAATGCAGCCAGCAGTTATTGACTGATTTGTCTAGGAATATAATTTAAATCTTCTTTTTTATTTGGTGAAGCTATTTGACACAGCTGGTAGTGTGCTGTGGCCTGTTTGGAAATAAATAATTTACCCATATTTTCACTAAATCAACTACATAAGTCGACGCAGGAAGCTATTATTTACTGACCTGTTTGAGAATAAATCTCCCTGTAGAAAATATTTTGAGCTGCTACTTGGCGCAGTCAGCAGTGCTGTACTGATTTGTTTGTGGTAATTATCCCTAAGTTTTCATTACTTTAACTATCTGACTTGATGCAACCAACAATTGTTTACTGACCTGTTTCTGAATATATTTACCTGTGTCTTCACTACTTTAACTACCTGACTGGATGCACACAGCAGTTGTTTACTGACCTGCTTGGGATTAAAATGTAAATATTTCTGTTTATTTTGGCACAGTCACTTGACGCAGCTGGTAGAGTGCTGTCTGTGATCTGTTCTTTTTGCAGTTAAATTCTTTATTGAATTATAGAGACAAACAATACAAGCAAAATAATTATGGATGCACAAACAACAATTCATAAAGCTTACCATGAGTCACAATCAGGAAATTACATACAGTTCATAACAAACAAAACCTACAGTATAGTTGTGGAACATTTATGGATACATTTGAGGATGTAGTTGGGCTTCTGGGAACATAAAGAACTGTGGAAGGAGGCCCTCTACTATTTATGTGTGGAGATGGGAGAGATGGGTGAGTTGGAAGGGAGTCAAAACCATTTGCTTAAAGTCATTGAAACAGGCATAATATACAACCTGGTGGGTTTACTCAAGGGGGCTTAAGCCTGTCCCTACTTAGGGGTGCAACTGAGATTGTTGCTGATCCCTGGACAAAGTGCATAAAGGGGGACCATCTGTCAGAGTAAACTTGCTGGGTGCCATTGGCTATGTGTGTTAATCTGGAATAGTTAGCCAGTTTTGCCATGGCTACAAGACAGTCCGTGAGGAAAGGGACCTCCTTAGTCCACCATTTACACAATAGTAGCCTCTTGGCTTGCACAGACACCTGTAACAGCCATAGAATTTGTTGGCCCAAGAGACTGCTGTCAGTAGGGGGAACCCCAGGATCCAAAACATTGGCATATTAGGGACCTGGTATTCTAGAATACGGAAGCAGCATGTAATCACTTCTGTCCAGAAGGAATGAAAGGGGCCACAATGCCATAGCACATGTAGTAAGTCTGCTCCTTTAGCATCACACCTCCAACATACATCTTTGTGCAATAAACCCATTTTCTTTAGTAGTGCAGGAGTACGGTACCAGAGGTGTTATATTTTGTTTTGAATAAGGAAGCTCCGGGGATTCCCATATGCCTTTCTGCTGTTCCCCAGCTATATTTCCATTTCCCTCTGAGATGGGAGAGCCCAACAGCCCTTGCCACTTCTCTTTGGTTGGCATAGAGGGTGTCAGGGAATTCATCCCTTATAAACTTATAGATCAGGCCTGAAAGGCCCTTTTGAGTTTGTAACCACCTATCTAAAGGAAATTTATTGTCAGTGGCCTGCCCCTTGGTTTGACACCAAACACATGGACATCCTCCTTTAATCCAGCCTGAATAAATGGGTCTTATTTGTAGATATCTCCAGAAGTTTTTCTTCTCTATCTTGTATTTGTCCTGTAGGGAGGTACAGCTATCCAGGGTATATCCATCCCCCATTAGGATATCTTTCATCCTGTTGATCTGCTTCTCCCTCCAGCCCTCCAATTGCAAGGGTATCTGGTTGATTGTCCAACTGGTATTGTTGCAGAGACTGAGATACTTTCCCAGATTCAGGCATGTTTTGGTGATATACCCTAAGTGCTGCCAGGCCCCATGGGCTACCTTAATCATCAGCCAGTGTTGAAATTTGGATGGGAGCAGCCTACCCAGGAACCCTGTGAAGTCATTACCATGAATGGCATTTCTTTCATTTGCTTCTCATGCTGGTAAATTGCTGCTGTCTCCTTGAAACAACTTGCAGGTGCTAGCTACCGAGTATGCATATGCATAGTTTTGGAAATGGGGAATGCACCCCCCCCCATTCCATGGGGCTCTAAATTTAGATCTGCTGTAGTGAGGAGTTTTCTTTTCCCACAGGAATGCACCCACTAGGTTGTCCAATTTTTTGAACCATTTCTTCAGAATTTCAATTGGTAGGTAGGATAATATATAGAAAACCCTTGGGGCAAGCATCATTTTGATTGCGGCCACCTTACCAGGTAGAGTTAGGTTCAGCTGCTTCCATCTCTGGGACTCTTCCTTCAAGCTGTTGATAAGTGGGGTGAGATTGGCTTCTGGCAAGGAGTGTACATTAGAGTTGACCCTTATACCCAGGTGTTTAATGAACCCTTTGGCACATGCCAGACCCACCTTAGAGATAGCATCAGGAGTAAGCTGTGCATTTAAGGGAAGGACTTCTGCTTTTTCCCAATTAACCCTTAGGCCAGAGTTTTCTACAAAGGATTGCAGTAGTTCCATTATGTGTTGTGCACTGGCATGGAATTTGTCAGTTAAGATGAGGCAGTCATCTGCATACAGCATGGCATAGTACAAGTTTTCACCTATACTTATACCCCCAATTTTTGGGTGCTCCCTCACAGCACTGGCTAGGGCTTCTATGGCTAACACAAAACAATGGTGACAGTGGGCATCCCTGAGTGCCCCTGTGAAGTTCAATTGGGTCCGACAGAATTTCGTTAGTCAGTAGCCTGACCATGGTAATTTTGTAGAGAGTTTTAATCCAACCCCTGAAAACACTGCCAAGGTTTCAATGTTGAAGTATCACATGTAGGAAGTCCCACTTCGCTGAGTCAAAAGCCTTCTCCAAGTCAACCGAGATGGGTGCTGCAGGAGTGGTGTTGTGCCCTGATCTTTGTACAAGGGAAACCAGGGATCTGAGGTGGTCTGCACTGGCACATCCCTTAAAAAAGCCTACCTGAGAGGGGTGAATCAAGAAGGGGAGGACCTTTTCCAGGCAAGCTGCTAATACTTTTGCAAGTATTTTGTTATCTGCATTACTGAGAGAAATGGGCCCGTAACTCGCAGGTAGGGTGGGATCCTTTCCCTCTTTTGGGAGGACTGTAATAATTCCCTCTCTTAGGATAGAAGGGAGTTCCTCCTTTTGCAGAGCCTCCTGGAGCATATCCCTCATGGGTAGGGAGACGGTATCTTGTATTATTTTGTAAAAGTTAGCCGAGTAGCCATCCCCTTCCCCCGGGGCTTTCCTTGGGGCCATACTATTAATTGCATCCCTGATTTCATGTACCTCGATCGGCCCTTCCAACTGCTCACTCTGGGTATTTGTGATCCTGGGGAGTTAAGCTCCTGCCATAAAGGTATCAAATTTGACCTTGTCCCAGGTTACATGAGAGCTGTAAAGGGAGTCATAGAAGTCCAACATTATTTTGTTTATTAAGACAGGTTTATTATGTTTTTCCCCCTCTTATTTTGTAATTGGGCTATATGTCTGTCAGCTTATTGTTTTTTTAGTCTGTACATAAACAGTTTGCCAGCTTTTTCATCTCCTGCCCAGTATTTGTGTTTCAGTCTTAATATCTGAAGCTCTGCCTTGTGTGTGGCTAGCGTATTCAATTACATTTTTAAAGCCAAAAGGTTATGTAGCAGTTCTGGGTTCTGAAGTCATTTGGGGTCTTTTTTTATACAGTGTTTTCCCTTTTCCCCAACCTCCTTTTCCAGCTCCCTAGCCTCTTTTTCCCTATGTTTCCTGTGTTGCGAGGCATAACTTATAATCCGGCCTCTCACCATTGCCTTGAAAGCCTCCCAAATGTCCGCAGCTGATGCAGACCCTTGAGGGTTGTCAGAGAATTACATTTTAACCTCCCCTTTTAGCAACTCTTTGAAGCAGACAGGAAGGGAAGAGACTTTTGCTGTTAGCATTTGGCTAATATTTCAAGATAAGCCAGTAAATCAAAAATTTAGGACCATGAACAAACAGCTGTTGTGCACAATTATACTAGGAGTATGGTAGTTCAAAATGGTGGTGATAAGCAACACAATCAGGTTTAATAAAGTTTAAACATTTTAAAAATGTTATTAAAGAATTCTATTGCAGAAACACTTGAATTGGTTTGTTCTTGAATATATTGTTCATGTTCCTGATGATACATCACAAAGTTGAAACTCTAACCAAACACAAACCAAAACAGTATGGCTAGAGTAGGTTGTGATTTTAAGGGCCATACTTAGCACAACAATGCAGGTGTAAAGCACAGCAGTGGCATAATTTGCATGTCATTGAAGTCTGTAGAGGGTATTTTGGATCATTCAGACTTTTAAGCTTTGCTTCCTGGTGTGATGAAGATGGGGAGTTAATTCCTGTCTGGCATGGCATCTGACTGTCCTTGATTGTTTTCAAAGAGATACAGTGATATGGTTAGGAAAACAGATGAAAACATTAAAAATAATACTTTTTCCAATGACTGGTGTCTGGTGACGTGGTCTGGGAATATAGACTTCCAGAAAGGCATCCAAGAAAGGCTGTCAGATAATCTTAGCATAAAAATGCTGATTTAATGTATATGTAAATCACAAAATGAGGTGGATGACCTACAATTTAAGTTTAAATTTATCTTTGAAACTCCAGGGAGGTGGGTCAGAAGCACATCCCCCAGCCAGTGCACCTAAGGAATTCCAGTGCTGTGCTTGAGGAATGGGAATGCCCCACATGGTCACCCGAGGTTTCACCTAGGGAGGATGGGTGGGGCCTCTGGAATGGAACCCCGAGGGTGGAGGGTGGGAGACCACAAAGGAAGAGAATGACACTCCTGGTCGGGGACTCTATTATCGGGGGGTAGAGCTAGGAGCAGCAGGGGAGGGGTAGGAGAGTGAGATAAAATGCCTGTCAAAGGCATGGCTTGGAGGGTTGAAAAGTGGTCCAGGGGATTGCTAGGGTGGTAGCAAGGAGGGAGAAATTCAATGTCATTGTCCATCTGGGAACTAATGACATAGCTGGGAATAAGGCAGAGATAGTAAGAGTACAGAAGGAGTTCCTAGAACTGGGAGGGGCCTAGGGCAGGTAGCAAACTCAGTGATTTTCTTGGAAGTGCCACCTGTCCATGGCAAGGAGGAAGCTAGGGATCTACGCACCAAGCACTTAAACGACTGGCTGAAGACATGGTGCGGAGAACAAAGTTTTGGCTTCACTGGGGAGTGGGGTCCCACTTGGGGAGATGCAGACCTGTACAGGTGTGATGGCTTGCATCTTTCCAGAAAGGGCATTGGAGTTCTTGGTGAATGGTTTGAATGCTTCTTTGGCAAGCATTGAAACTTACCAAGGAGGGGTAGAGAAAAGGAGATGGGAAAATCATACTGCCGACCCCCGCAGGCTAATGCATCCTGCAAGGAGGACATAAATATGTACTACATGTGGCCAGAAAGGAGGGAAACAAATATTGGAAGCAGAAAGAAACACCGGTATAGGACACAAAGGGTAAGGAAGGGGTAGTAAGGGAGCAAAAAAAGGGAAAAGTGAATGAGGTTAAAAAACAGGAGGGTGAAGGCAGGATTAGTGGGAGGGCAGTTAGCAAACCATGGAAGGCCATGGTTACAAACCCCCACAGCCTGGGAAATAAAATCCCAGTCCTTGAGGCCTTGATGATAGAGGCAGACCTGGACATAGTGGCAATAACAGAGACCTGGTTGACCACAAAGTATGACTAGGACACAAATGTCCCAGTTTATGCCCTATTCAGGAGAGACAAGGGGAGTTTTTATTTATTTATTGAAATCTTGGATACACCTGTGAGTGGGTGCTCATTGAGAGGTTCCATGTCATGTACACAGACAACAATGCAAGGAATTCAGGACACTATACAGATAAAACATCGAGAGTACAGTAAACAGATGATGACAATAGTAACATAAGTGTATGTAAATCCAAGCCAAACCAGTAAGCGTGGTGATGTGCAAACTAAGCCTGCATCAGAAGGAGAAGTAGGGGAAAAGGGGGAAGAAGGGGTGGGGTAGACAGGACAGTGGACAGAGGTGGGTAGGCTGGGATAAAGCAGCTGGAGATGGGGCTAAGTGCTCTGGTTTGCCTATCCCCAGGATAGGGGCTGGGAAGTACTGGGGTCAGTCAGTGGGTGTAGATGACTCAGTGGTGACACATTCAGGTATTCATATGAATAAGGTGTTGGCACAATTTCAGTTTTTTTGTTTTTTTTAGTCTTTGGTAACTGGGTATGGCCCACTAGGTGCAAGTGCCTGTTTTCAGGGGCAATCTGGGAGCACTGGGCAATTAAGTGACTTGCTCAGAGTCACACAGTATGCAAGTGGAGGTTGTGAGAATCAAACTCAGGTCTGGTCTGCTAGATGTATCAAGTTCATTCACACCTCATTCCTCTAACATCTAGGCTACACTGCCAGCCCAAGTTTGACTGGTCCAAGCATAAAAGGGTGTGTGTGTGTGTGTGTGTGTGTGTGTGTGTGTGTGTGTGTGTGTGTACTTGCCCTGTATGTAAGAGAGGGTATAAAACCAACAGAGGTACAGGGTTAACAATGGTAGACAAGGCACTGTGGGTCACCTTTGAGCCGGACAATGGCACAGCTATTAGAACAGGGGTGATCTACAGACATCCAGTGTTGGGGGGGGGGACAGCATGGACGGGGATCTAGTGCATCAAATTCAGGAGATGGCAACAAAGTGTGAGGTATAGCTGCAGGGTCATTACAATATCCCAGATGTTGAGTGGACCATCCCAGAAGCTGGGACATCCTGGATACCCTACAAGGGGCTGGCCTCAGGCAGCTGGTGTGCAATTCCAAAAGGGAAGGGGCTATTCTGGTACTGACCAATGAGGGCAGAATCTCAAACATCCAAGTGGAGGGTCAGCTGTGAACCAGTGACCACCACATCAATCAATCAATAAATCAAAATCTTTATTTATCCAGCTGGGCACCATTGAGCAAGGCTCATTTGCAAGGTGGACCTGGTCATGAATATATCAAAGTACGGTACAGAAGCAGGTAAACAAAAAGCAATAATATACAAGGAAGAAAAAGTATATACAGTGTATACAGTATGAGTACAAGGTTGAAATAAATAAAAAAACAGCATTATTTTACAATTGAAGAAATCAGCAGATGTACAATCAGCCACAGGCATACAGGGATTATAAGCAGAGATCTTTTGAGTGAGGCAGCCGACAACTACACACATAGGGGAAAGAGGCCGTGTATGGGGTGGCAGGTTAGAGAGGTAAAGAAGAGGAGGGATATATTACCGATGACTGGGGGAAAAATTGAGCTAAAACCACAGAAAGTGATGATGGCTGTCGTGTACTTGTTTATTATGATAATGAAGGAGGAGGGGTAGATACAGTAATTAGGACACTGCTATGGCTGGGGTGTGACTTAAGCCAGGCTGGAGTGGACAGGGAAGGGTGGGTGCAGCAGGAAGAGTTAATAGGGAAAGAGTGAGAGCCAGGGGTAGAAACATGGTAAGACTCAGGAAGGAAAGGGGGAGTTGTGGAATTAGTGGGCTAGCAGTGAGGAAAACATTTGGAAGGTGCTTTCACGTAGGGATCATAGAGCGCCTTGAATATATTCAGGCTAACAGGGCAGCTCAGCTTCAAGTTCCTTTGTAAACCGTTCCACAATGTGGGTAAAGAGAAGCTTAGAGCAGCTTTTCCAAAATGAGTTTTGACCCTTGGAACTTGGAGGGCAATTAGGGAATAGCTCCTTAGAGCGTAGGTACCTAAAACACTCTGGGGAATACAATCTGAGACATATTAGGGAATCTGGTTGGTCACCGCTCTGAAGGCCAACAGGGCGGCATTTCTATTCCTTCTATAGTGAAGGGAAGTCCAGCCTAACGATGATTACAGGGAGCAGTGGTGTGTGGAAAGTGGAATGCCAGTAATGACCTGATAGCTCTGTGGTAGAGGGTGTCCAACTTAGCCAGTGCAGAGGCAGTGCAGTGGCTGTAGAGCAGGTCCATGTAATCTATTAAAGATAGGAAGGTAGCTTGAACCAGTTGAATCTTGGCCTCCTTTGTGAGCAGGTGGTTAATTCTGTAGAATAGTCCTAATCTTTGCCTTAGTTTCTTCTGTAGTTCTTCGAGATGGTCGTCGAAGGAAAGTTTATGATAGAGCCAAACTCCTAGATATTTGAATTTAGCTACGTACTCTAGTGTTTCTCCAAGAACAGTGGTAATTTGTGGGATAACTCCTCCCCCAGCAGGAATTGCCACATGCAAGGAGGGGGAGAAGAGCATGGCTTTTGTCTTTTTCCCATTGAGCAAAAGCTTTTTGTTTATGAGCTGGTGTTGTAGAAGGTTAAATTCAGTTTGGAGGTCTTCACAGGCTGCTTCCAGCGTGGGACGACTCAAGTACAGTACAGGGTCATCCCCAAATAAGTGGATGTTGGCTTTTTTGATGGGGTCATTGATGTTGTTAATGTAGACTGCAAAGAGGAGGGGACCAAGGATAGAGCCCTGGGGCACCCCCCTCAGTATAGGTTTTAATGGAGAAAGATCACCTTCAGCTTTAACCTGCTGTTTCCATTCTCCGAGGTAGTCTGCAAACCAGCACATAGATTTATGGTCCAGGCCTAAGGTGCTTAGGGAAGAAAGAAGCAGGCTGTGATTGACGTGTTGAATGCCTTACTAAGATCCAAGAAAACAGCACAGACATGCTTCTTGTTGTCAAGATCTAGGAGCCAATCATTGGTCACCTTAGCTAGGACTGTTATGGTGCTGTGCTTTGCTCTGAATCCAGACTGAACCGGGTTTAATAGGCTTCTGTATTCTAAGTATACCCCTAGCTGGTCGCACACTATTTTTTCTAGTAATTTAGACAGGATGGGGAGGAAGGAGGTCAGTCTGTAATTATTTAGATCACAGGGATCATCTGCTTTTAATAGAGGGATGACATAGGCTATTTTCCATTGAGGTGGGAGGCTACCCTGGGACAGTGACATGTTGAATAGTAGGTGATTGGCACCGCAAGCACATGGTAGGCACAATTCAGATAGTATGGTTCTATGAAGTCAGAACCTGCTCCCTTACTGTTGTCCAGTTGCAGCAGTAGGTCTTCCACCTCTTTTAGAGAGACAGACAGGAGGGAGAAAGCCTCCTCAGTAGAGGGGGACTCATGGGTTGGTGGGCCCTGAGTTGTGCGGAGGTCATTGGCAGGAGAAGTATCAAATGCTAGCCCTGCCATTGCAAAATTGTTATTGAGGGCTTCCAATATCTCCAATCGGTTAGAGATATCGCTACCACCGGACCTAATTTTGTGTGGTGTAACATGGGGACAGGGACACAATCTAGTCACATTAGCGCAAGAGTCTTGGATTTAAGGGGGGCAGATTTTGCTAGAATGGGAAGGTGTATCAAAGAGGCCCTGTCAGGGAGTAAGATTAAAGGGGGAAATTAGAAGTGAGAACACCTGAAGGGAGTTATACAGGAGGTGTCAAACCAATGTATGTAGGTGTCAAGCAAAGGCAAGAAAAGGAGGAAACCATTATGGTTCTCAAGTTAGGTGTCAGACAATGTAAGGGCCAAAAGAGTGAGGTTTCAGAACATATAAGGAGACACTCAGTGAGGAAGACAGGGAGATGTATCTAAAGAGTCTAAAGGAAGTTGGAAAGGCTGTAAGGAGAGCAAAGGTTCAGACTGAAGCTAGATTAGCACAGATGGTGAAGAAAAGCGACAAGCCATTCTTTAAGTACAGCAGTGAGAGAAATAAAACCATGGGGGAGGGTGATAGTAAGGCCAAGAGGGGATGACAGGGAGTGTCATGAGGGAGACCGGGAACAGGTAGAAATATGGAACAAACGAACACTTCTGTTCAGTAGTCACTGAAGAGGGGGAGGGTCATGGACCACAGCTGAGTAGCAGACACTGAGGGGAGGCTATACACTAGTCCATTCACAGTGGAGATAGTCCAAGAGAAGCTCAAAAAACTGAAGGTGGATAAAGCAATGGGGCTGAATGGAATACGTCCACAGATATTATGGGAGCAGTGAGGGGAGCTACAGTAGCAGCACCTGTGGCTGCCTTGTTCACTGAGTCACTCAATACAGAAATGGTTCCAGAGGATTGGAACAGGGTGCATGTAATCCCTCTACACAAAAGTTGTAGTGGGGAGGAGGCAGGGAACTATAGGCCGGTCAGCCTCACCTCAGTAGTGGGGAAGATCATGGAGTCACTGCTGAAAGAAAAAATAGTGGCCCATTTGGAATCCATCAGTGCCCAGGATTCAAGGCAACAATGGATTCACAGCAGGAAGGACATGTCAGACAAATCTAATAGATGTTTTTGACTGGGTTACCTAGCAAATAAATCAGTGGAGCAGTGGATGTTGCCTATCTCAATTTCAGCAAGGCCTTCAACAATGTCCCACATAAAAGGCTGGTGAAAAAGGAGGGTAGTCTGGGCGTGGGGCACAAGATGGTGAACTGGGTTAGGAACTGGCTAAAGTACAGAAAGAAGAGGGCAGTGTTAAATGGGATACTATCCAGAGCCCAGGCGACCAGTGGGGTACCAGAGAGATCATTCCTTGGGCCAGTCCTGTCCCATTCAATGTCTTCATTAGTGACATTGCAGTGGGACCGGAGGGAAAGATCTGCCGGTTTGCAGGCGACACCAAGATCTGCAACAGGGTGGACACTCCAAGGGGAGGTGAGAATGGGGAGGGGCCTAAAGAAGCTTGAAGAATTGTTGCATGAGTGGCAACTGAGGTTCAATTCAAAGAAGTGCAAAATAATGCACCTGGGATGAGGGAATCCTGGGGAGAGCTATACGAAAGGGGGGGAGTTAGTGATGACCTCCAAGGAGGAAAGGGACTTGAGGGTTATCATTTCAGATTTCCTAACTGTGTCTAAACAGAGAACAAAGGCTGCAGGGAGGGCCTGTGGCATGCTGGGATGTATAGGCAGAGGCATCGCTTGCTGAAGGCAGGATGATACCACTGTATAAAACACTGGTGAGGCTTCACCTGAAGTGCAGTGTCACTGTGCGGTTTTGGAGGCTGTACCATTATATGAACATTGATAGGGAGGAGGCGGTCCAGAGAAGGGACTAAGATGGTACAGGGCTTGCACCAGAAAACATATGAGGGAAGATTAAAGTACCTCAATATGTACTGCCTGAAGGAGAGAAGGGAGTGGCATAAACAAGGTGTAGTGGAGAGACATCTTTAAGCATAGAAGGAGTATAAGAATGAGGGGGCATGATATGAAATTGGAAGGTAGCAGGTTAAGAGGAAATGCAAGGATATTTTTCTACACAGAGAGGGTGGTGGACACATGAAATAATCTGCCACAAGATGCAGTGGGAGTGAGTACAGGGAAGGGATTTAAATATGCCTGGGACAGGTAATGTAAGGGAACCTTACAGGTGGGAAGGAGGGGTGAAAAGCCAATAACCAGGTACAGTAGGGTCAGAGGCTGCAAACTAGCGAAAGGCTGATATTTCTATGTGTCTTACCACCAGCCACCCAACCAGTGGAATCTACTGGTAAGAAGGAGCCTACCTACTCCCAACAGTTCCTTCCTACCAGATACAGTACCAAACCTTACAGCAGAACTCACTGCTACACCTGAAAATGCATTTCTAGTGTGACTTTAAACCAAGGATGGAAATGAGAAAGGAAAATGTGGGCACACTAGGATTTGAACTTTGGTCCTCTGATACGCAGTTCCAGCACTCTAACCATTAAGCTACAGGCCCAATGCTTAAAGTGTCCTGAGAACTTCCTATTTCACAGTCACACATTCTTTTCTCTAGTGTTCTGCAATTCTGCAACCAGAAACCAATTTAGAAATACCACTACTCACAGTGCAGTTTAACCCCTGCAAGGTATATAGTTTTTTTAAACCAAGTGTGACTAGTGTGACTGAAATTCAGGGTCCCAAGATGTTTTTCACATCACCAAGGAATTCTCAAGCACTTCTGCTAATGTGGAATATTGTATACTTTGCAGGGAGTGTGCAGCTATTTGCATCAGAGAGACTGGTAGACACACTGTTGACCATTTCAGGGAACATTACAGGGCAGTCAGGAATGCAGCCACTAACACACCCATGGTATTCCACTTTATCTCCAGGGACCAAAGTGTCAATGATCTTTTTCTGTGTCCTTTAGTAGGGCTTCTGGGATTCTGACCACAGAAAAACACATGGAAACCAAGCTGATCATCTGCCTTGGCTTGCAGCAGCCTTCTGGTTTAAATGATAGACTTATTTTCTTCTAACATCTTTCAGACACACCTTGTTTTCCCTAAAGTCTGTTTGTATCTGTAAACATCTATTTTCATTTTTGTTTGCTTGCACGCATGCACTAAAAAACGTTGTGACAGCTTGTTGGAGAAGCAGGTTCAATGTTTGTGAAATAGCAACAAGAAGAGATGGGGTATATAGTGCTTGTGTGACTTGTACTTTTTGTGGCTTTACTCAAAATCAAATCATTCTTTATTTATATATTGCCTTTCAATATCAAGGTGCTGCACACATTTAACAACATATTTAAAACAGAGCAATAGACTTATAAAAAACATTCTGTCTGGGAAGGTCTGTGCAAAAAAAAAGGTTTTTAACAAAGGTTTAAAACTGCTGGCAGGCATTCTCTTAACTGATGAGGTAGAGAATTTCTCAGGGTTGATACTGCAAATGAAAATGCAGGTGCTCCAGATGTTTTAAGATGAACCCTGGGAATCTCTAGCAATCCCTGGTTGGCGGACTGGAGAGGGCGATCAGGGGTGTAGGGAGTCAGAAGATCTTTCAGTTAGGCAGGTCCCTGTTTGTGTGGGGCTTTAAAGGTAAACAACCTTACCTTATAGGTTATCCACCACTGAACCGGCAGCCAGTGCAGTCCACGCAGCACAGGTGTTATATGATTGGACCTGGAGGTACCTATCAATAGCCTGGCTGCAGCATTTTGCACCAGCTGCAAGTGGCGGATATCAACCCCAGACAGCCCTAGGCAGAGATCATTACAGTAGTCAAGATGGGTAGTGATGAAGGCATGAACCAATGTTGGAAGGTCGCCCAGCAAAACCAGGTGTTTTACCCAGTGATATTCCTCAGATGGTAAAACAAGGGAATAATGCATGACAGGGTGTGTGTCATGCTGGGATAACGCCACGCCTGGGGGGGTTGGGCACGAGGCCGCAGGCCGAGTGCGTCCAATGCCCCAGGTGTGGTGTTGTCCCAAACGACACACACCCTGGAGTGCATTATTCCTATTATACAATTGCTCATTGTTATACAGAATAAAAAAAAATATTTTAAAGATGTTTTTGTGTGGAAACATATTTTTGGTTTTTAAGAGAAGATGAAATAATCAATAAGATGCTCAGCAAAACAATCAATAAGATGCTCATCAGCAGGTTCACAGTGCTGAGACTAGACCTATGGCGACGTGCTGGGATAACGCCACATGGGTCCAGCCCCAAACTGACTAATCACAGTACAAGATTCTTTCTTGCCATTGTATAATGAGGATTTAACCACGGGTAACACCTGAGATTTAAGGGTCAAGCCATCATCAAAAAGGACGCCAAGGTTCCGCACCCAATCTGAGGTCATGAGCTGGACACCATCGAGCCCCAGGCCAGACATATGTCCAACCCCCAGACCCATCCCCAGGTGACCCGGGTCCAGAATCAACACCTCAGTCTTATCTGGATTCAGCCTCAACCAGCTGGAGCCCATCCAGTCATTGATCTCGGAAAAGGCAATCATTTAGCGCAGAGATCACATCAACCTGTCCGGGCACAAAGGACATATACAGCTGAGAATCATCTGTATAGCAGTGAAAACTCAAGCTGTAGCATCTGATGATATCTCCCAATGGAAGCATGTACACTGCAAACAACACGGGCGCCAATATGGAGCCCTGTGGCATCCCCTAGGACAGAGGGAGGGCATCAGAGGAATAAATTCCAGTGACCACCCTCTGAGATCTGCCTGAGAGGAAAGATCTAAACCAATTGAGGACTGTACCCGACAGTCCACAAAGGAATTGCATGGTCTCCAAAACCACTCCATGGTCCACAGTGTCAAAAGCTGCTGAGAAATCGAGAAGGACCAAGATGGTATGACCCTTTTGGAATCTCGCCATTAGGAGGTTGTTCAGTACCCAAATAAGGGCAGTCTCTGTGCTATGCCTTTTCCTAAACCCGTACTGAAGGGCTTCATAGACATTGTGAGTTACAAGATCATCATCCAGCTGCAGCGCAACCAACTTCTCAATAACCTTCCCCACAAAGGGAAGATTAGAGAAAGGTTGGTAGTTAGCTGGATCAACAGGATCCAAAGAGGGTTTTTTAAGGAGAGATCGAATGACTGCCTCCTTTAAGGGGTCAGGAAAGATCCCCATCTCCAAGAATCTACATACAATTTCAGACAGGATCTGGCAGATAACATCTACACACCCCACTAAAAGGGGGGTAGGGTCCAGATCCAGACTACAACAGGTAGACATAAAGTCTGGATGATCTTCTCAACGTCCATGAATTCCAGTCAGCTGAAATCCGTCCAGACAGACCAGGTGCTCACCACCTCCCATCGACCTCTGCAACCACTTATAGAGAGAGCAGGGCCAATTCCAGACCTGATGCTGGCAACCTTATCTGTGAAGAACCAAGCTAGCTCATCACAATTATCCTGTGAAAAAGCTCTTCCGGACTGGACACAGATTGGATTGCACAATCTGTCAACAGTGTTGGAAGAGTTGAGCTGGTCGATTCTGCGCAGCAGAAATCTCCCTGGATAGGAACTCTGCCTTCTTATGGGTGATTTCTGACTTTAGTCTATTCCCACCCCTGAGTAGTAGGCATGTAGGTAGTCGTTTGTAGGGAATAGAAGGCCCATAAGCAAGGGTGAGAAGAACGCTGAAGAAGAAGGAGGAGGGGAAGGTGGTGGATGAAAAACACTCCCTAAGCAAGGGAGGCATGTTAGAGGAGGGCTTATGAAGAGGTTGTGGGAGGATCTATTCCCTACATTAAACATCGGTCAAGCCCTCCCATTCAATGTTTGTGGAATAACATTATGGAGAGATGAGGTATATAGTGGTTGTGTAACTTGTAGTACTTTTTGTGGCTTTACTGTGATCCCACCCTTGAATAGTAGGTATGTAGGTAGTAATAGAAGGCCCAAAAAGATACCTCCTACAAATGACTGAGCGTATGACCCCCTGGCACTCAGGAGAGGAAAAAAGAAAACAGGTGGAGGAAACCTCTGAGGACCCACTGTCTGTCCTTCTGGGCATACTAAATGGAGAAGGATCTAGGTTCTGGTAATCATAGCTAATTCAAAGTTGGTGGGTTGCTTGTAGAGCCGATACTCCAAATTTGATTCATAGATTTTGCCGATCATGTAATGATCCTAAAGTTGGAAAGGGATCTGTTCTGATGGAGCATTAGAATCTGAAGTATGAAGAAATCTGAAAGAAGGAGGACAAAGGAATTCTAAGTTTCCAAGATGATGAATGATGCAGGTCCAGTTAAAAAAGGGCTGATGTAGATCATGGTTCTGAAGTGACTAAGGATGCATGTCTGAGGGATTGTGAGTCAGGAGAGCAGATTTGAGTGACACAAGACTAGACAGTACACTGTGGCAGTTGTGATGATTAGTAAAGTCATGAGAGACTGCTCCAAGTCATATGAGGTGTGATATTCGAGGTGGAGGTGAAATAGCCATTAGTGAGCAAAAGTCACTAAGTAAGCATCCCAGACTAAATTGAGATAGGAGAGTTTGAGTGCCTGATGAAAACAAAGCTATAAGTGATTAGTACAGAACTAGAAGATGATTTGTGGAGCTATCCAAATAATAGGCTAATATATATAAGGAATGACTGGAATTCAATATGAGGAATATATTTCTTCTTTGGTCATGATATTTGAGTCTTTTTGCTCAAATCCTCTGCTGGTGCACTACCTGAATTAAGTGTTGGTATTCCTGTGCTGTAATCATTTAGGAGATGCACTCTGGTGGCATAAATGGTTGAGTTCATGGGTAATCTTGCTGCTGAAGTACCTGAGAGGAGCTTGGGGCAGATGAAAAAGAGTTTGTAGGCTGGATTAGTAGTGAGATCAATTAGTACAGGATATCACAGGTTTTAGTGTTATGGCTGATTAATACCAATTAGGATGCAAGGCTGAGTTAATGAATTTGTCATGGCAGTTACAGAGTGCCAGGTAGAATTCGGGAGAGCCAGCTCTCGGTAATGGCCTGTGCTGAAGAGATGAATGAAGGTACCATAAGAAGAAGAGGCTGAAAGGTCTGCTGGACAGTGATTGATCCAGCTGCAGGTATTAGGTGAAAAGGTGCAAATAAAACATAAGGCATAATGATGCCCGGGAGTGAAATAGAAGGTTGGATGATGTGGAGTCAATAATCAGCTAGCTGTGGGGATTCCACGATGACTATTCTGGACAATATGGGCTGGATATTCAAACAGCGCCCAAAACGTGCGCAATAGCAGGAGCAAGCACAAGTCCATTGTGCCCATGTGCAACAGATGTGATATTCAAAACAGGAGCAAGCCAAATTGCACCCACAGCCAACGTCTGGATATCACATAACCAGCGCCATAGCGCAACAAGGGAGGGGAAGCTGAGCAGATATGATGCGCTATGGCACAACAAGGGATGCTCAGCTGAGCAGTCCAGAGGCACCATAGCGCAAGCAGGGAGCCCCCCAGCTGCAGCGCAATGTAACTGCACAACCAGGGTGGTAGGGGCTCACCACCCATGCCACAGGTGGGCGCAGGAACACACAGCAGAACTGACATAGTGACCCCACACCCCAAGCACAGCACAACTGTGGGAGGGCTGGAATAAACACCGGCCCATGGAGACAAGCAAACAACCCACAGCCGGGCCAAGGTGCCCCACAGCACACCCACCAGCAAACTGAGACTGCCACACAAGGAGGGCGGACCACCCCATGCCACACCATCCCCCCCAGTGCACAGCACACCCTGCACCGTGACCCCCAGACCCCCCCATGAGCAGTGACCACTGCAGCAGGAAACCCCATGGATACCACCACCCCCACTGTGACACTGCAACCTCGTGCACCACAGAACCATACAAGGCAGCCCCACCATGAGCACCCAGCAGTGGGTGGCATCACTCGGCAGGGCAACAATGGCAGACACAATGCCACCATACACAATCCCCCCGAGACACAGCTGAGAGACGACCATGCTTTGGCACAAGAGGTACCCCACATGGGACAGGGCAAGCCCCTGACGCCACCACCAGTGATGCAGCACCCTGCACAGTAGTCCAGTGACACTCCCCGACCTACCACTGGCCACAACAGCCAGCACAGACACCCACAGTGGTGCATGGAAGCATGCACCACACTGGATGCAACACAGTGCAGGGACAAACACCCACCCATTCACAAGGAGACTATAACACAGGCACGCAGTAGCATGGCAACCAAGCCCCCAGTGTGGGCCCATGGAAACCGTGTTCACACAGCCTGCAGTCCTCCCTGACACAGGACTGCCAGCCATCCTGGGCAGGCACCGTGGACCCGTACGCCACCAGCATATGCCTGGAGCACAAGTCACAGACAGTGGTGCACATCCCCTGCAACACACACAAGGCACAGCATGGAGGTGGAACAACTACCGCGGAGGCCACAGTGTCACCTGAGGCAAACATGCAACACACCAGTGACAGGAGACAACTCAGCAGTGTGATGGGTACAGTGGCTGCCCTCCATGGACAGCCACCACTGACATGGCAGCAGACCGTGCAGGTCACAGACATGCAAGGGTGTCAGCTGCACAGTCCATGGACGGGTTGACAGGGGCACCATGGACACAGAGCATGCACCATGGACCACTGCACACAGTCATGCATTGCACAGGGAACAACACACACACCACAAACACTGACTGATAGCTACACCCACACCATAGTCACTGCCCCATGGACATACACACAAACCCATGACTGCACCACCCCAGACGCCATGCACACCACTGCAGTTGAGCACCTATAGCCAGCTGCAAATCAGAGACCACCACAGTATTCATATCAAAATAATTATATTGAAACAGATAAACAAAACTATTTACAGAACTATGTACATATGGGGGGGAGGGACATAAACAAGGTGGGGGTGGGTAAGGGGCAGGGGTGAACATATGGGAAAGGGAAGAAGGGTGTGAGGGTTGGTCAAAGGGGGGAAGGTGGTAGTCGGGGCATGGTGACATCAACGGCCGCCCCTGGCCTCCACCTCCTGGTGCTGATGCATGCTCCTCCTTCTCCTCCTGACCCCATGGTGATGGATTTCCTGGAGGAGCTGCAGTGTCTCCCTTGCCACCTGGAGCAGCTCAGTGATGGATTGTTGAATCTGCAGGAGCCTCTGGTCACCTAGGATGAGGTAGCAGAGTCATTACGTGTGACAGTCCATCCCCCTGCAGCCCACCCATGGTGCATGGCATACAGCCATGTGCCACACCCCTGTGATGGTGTGCGACCACCCTCAGTGACCATGTCCTCAAGACCAGCCCACCCAGGCAGCCACAGCCATGTGGACCACTGCACACACCCACCACCCATGTCCTGCACAGCACCATCATGGGCGTACAGTAACGTGGCTATGCGGTGTGAATTCAGTGCCACAGCCATGTGCCTATTGCACGCATGGACCACCACTGATGCACTCCCAGACATGCAGTGCCACTGGACAGTGCTGACTGTCACAAGTCACGTGCATGGCAGTGGTGTCCATGGATGGTGGCCATGCCCCGCTGCCCACCCTGTTACACAGCATGCAACAGTAATCATGGAGTTATTGCACTCACCCTCATCAGGCCAGTCAGGTCAGCGGTGATGGTCCTCATCCTGCCTGGATGCTCTGTCCACCTCCTTCCGGTGCTCCTCTATCAGCTGGCACCGCTTGTCCACGCCTGTGGGGGAAACAAGGAGAGAAGAACATCAGTACAATCCCGAAGCAAAGTCCCCCTGCCCCAATGTGTGTGCCCACCCATCCAGCCAGACCCACCCACCCCACACCCTGTGAACACCGCCACAGCCAACCCTTGACTAGCCCTACCCTATGTGCTGGACACATACAATACTGTTACTCATATGGACAATACAAGTGCATAGACGGAACCCCCACCTGGACGTTTCACCATGCCCCTCCTGGCACGTGACCACAGATGGGCTAGTAGGTCCAGATCCCTCCTCCTGAGGTCCCCATAGTGGTGCCTGCATTGCTCTGAGGTCCTCCTGTGTCCAGTGGCCGCCTCCAGGTCAGTGGCCACCTCCTGCCAGACCTGGGTCCTGGCCCTGTCCAGTGCCTCATTACCAAACAGTGGGCCATAGTGTGGCTCTACAATGGCCACAAGGTTGGCCAACTCAATGGCACTCCATTGTGAGGCTCTCCTGCGTGCCATCTCATCTGCTATAGTAGGCAATATGGCAGTCTGCAGCGCGGTACCCCACGTGCAACTACTGCATGGTACAGCGCTGCCATTCCCTTTCGCACTGTTACCGAACAGCACGATAAAGGTGCACCCATGTCTGATGCATGGCGCCAAGGGGGCAAAGGTCGGGTACAGGGTCAAGGGTCTCTGGTGCAAGGCCACACACAGCGCCATCGGATGACTATGCATATAGCATGATTGTTGCCTGTCTGCCAGTGCCACAGCTGACTATCGGGCAGTTGTGCCATTGCGCCACTGGAGGCCCATTGTCACAGCGCCATGTAGTGACCTTCACTATAGTGCCACTGGCACAATGGTGGCTGTGCCCTGCATTGACTATCATGCACAGCACATCAGCAGCACGGCAGATGCCAGTGTCAGCAGCCTGGGCATGCGCAGTGAGGTGTACTACACATGCCATGGAACTGCGCCATTGGCTCAGCACATTCAACACAATTGCGCAAAGAGCAAGGGCGCGATATTCAGCCATCGTACGGTAATTCTCCAATCAGCCATGCAATGGCGCAGCACCGCGATTTGCATCTAATTAAAGTTGTTCCTCACTTAATTTGCATGCGTTGTGCTATAAAACTGCGACAATGTTCTGCAGTGGCCATATTCGGTTACTGCAGTTTATTGGTGAGTTGCATGCTGTGTTGGTCTGAGCTGTGGAATCAGGGACATGCTTTGTACTGCATAGTCACAGGTAACCACTGTCATCCTTACAGGCTGAATAATGACCGAGCAAGTCTGGGTGAGGAGGACAATGATGGTGGGCAGAAGAGGAGGCCCAATTTCACAAAGGCCGAGACCGAGGCACTCTTTGAGGCCTACCTGGATCAGGAGCCACTGCTCAGTGGATGGTGGGGCACCCCTCCGGCCCGTGCTGCTGCATGGGAGGAGGTGGCATGTGCCATCAACCTGTACGGCAGCCACCAGCACTCCGTGCAGGAGTGTAAGAAGAAGATGGGTACTGACAGGAGGAGGGTGAAGGAGAAGGTGGCTGCCATCAGGGCGGCATGTGCTGCAACAGGCGGGGGCCAGCCGGAGGTGGTGCAGCTCACACCAGCAGAGGACAGGCTTGCTGCAAGCATGCACCGCAGTGCCATAGAGGGTGTTCTGGGAGGTGGTTTTCAGATGGGTGGTGGCCCGTCCCTGCATGGTAAGTCACGGTCTGTCTATGGGGGGGAAGGGTAGGTCACACGCAGTAATGCAACTTTGCTTTCCCTTACAGATCCTGCACATCTGCATGGGTCAGCGGTGGTGGGCCTGTCCACTGCAGACAGTCAGCTGGAGTTGGAGGAGGGACCATCCACCTTCACAGGTATATGTGGAGCATTGCAACAGTGGGGCCACCCGGCTGTCCACACTGATGTCATTAAGACAGGTGTGGGGGAAGCCCTTCCTGTGTCTCAGCGTTCTGGCATCCAAGGATGCCAGCATGCTGTGGCTGTGGCTGGGGCAGAGACCTGCACCACTGATGAAGCCATGACCATCATGGGCAGTGACATGTGTGTGCCACGGAATGGACACACAGTAGGTTAGCTCACGCCCATGGCTCTGGCTGGTGCCGCAATGTGGGCCAGCATGTCAGCACAGTCACAGGCTGTGCCTGTCAGCACCAGTGGGGCAGCACTGGTGGCTGGTCAGGACAGTGGGACTGTTGTGGCCACAACGGTGGCACAAATGATCCCTTGGGCACAGTGGGCAGAGGGGCGGCAGCAGCAGTCGCCCACCAGGACTGGGGGTTCAGGGTTCAGCGATGTGCACCGCCTGTGGACTTGCCCATACCTGGTCCTGGTGTGCAGCACCCACCCTCAAGGGGTGCTGAACATCAGGCCTTTGCACACCCTGAGGGATAGGATGCCGAGGAGGCAGACGACCTCTTTGATGAGCACACCTGCTTACTGCAGGCATCGGTCCAGCAGTAGATGCGGCTTGCAACATCCGTGGAGGCACTGTGTGTGGCTCTGGAGCAGGCCGAGGAGCATTGCAGCAGGGACACTGACAGGATCGTGTCACGGATTGACCATTTGTGGGAGGATGTGACCGCTGCCATTGTCAGGCTTGCACAGCCATTAATTGCTGTCATGGCAACAATGGGCACACAGTCAGGTGCCCATGCATCGCTCACACCACGCAGTGCGCTGTCCACTCCCCATTTCTGGCATCATGCAATACCCACCCTGTCAATGCCGGGTTCAGCTGTGGGCATCCCGAGCACTCCTGGTGCAGGAATGTTCGGTGTGCTGCAGACCCCTGTGAGGGCACGATCACATTCACGCAGTGGAACCCCTGGTGGACCATCAGTGCCACCCCATGAGGCCCGTGATCAGCCTGCCAGTGCTGGTGGGTCTTGGTGGGGCCGCCCACGCATCCTAGGTGGATGTGGCACTGTGCCGCAAGACTGACCTGTCTCCCAGTGTGGGCACTGCTGGTGCTGCCCTGTGTGCATTTTGTGTTTCAGTGGGCAGTGCACGGGTGGGTGCCCAGCCCTGCATGCAGACACACAGTCCACCTGCACACCCTCCCAGCTGCTGTCCACAGGTACGTGTGCATGATGATGATGCCTGCATTGCGCTGTACACCAAAGTGCAATGGTGCCCAGCATCTGACACATGCACATGGACAGTCAGTGGACGTGGTGGCCTGTGGACATGTGTGTTGCTAGTGTTGGTGTTCCGGCTCAGTTTTGCACCTGACTTCTGTGCACGTTTTGTGCATATTGTCTGTGTGTGTGTGTGTGTGTGTGTGTGTGTGTGTGTGTGTGTGTCTGTCCACGTGGCGTGTTACTGTTCACCCCTCCCTGGTTGTATGTGTGTTCTTCTGTGCCCTGTCACATCCCTTGCCAGCATGCACCCCTTGTGTGTTTCCATGCATGTCTGTGGGTTGTGCCCTAGCCACTGGTGGTTGCACATGGCACCATGACTTACCTGGGTTGGCTGAAGTGCTCCTCTGTGATGGTGTCCCAGTGCAGCTGTGCCAGCTGGATCAGTCGGGGGTCCCATCGGCCAAGGGGGGGCTGCCCATCCCCATCGTCACCGGCGTCACCATCGTCCCCATCACTGTCCCCCTCTTCAACCTGTATGGCTATCCCACAGTCTTTGGCCATGTTGTGCAGGATGCAACAGGCCAGGAATATTCCACAGGCCTTTGAGGGGCTATACTGTAGGGCACAGCCAGGGTTTCCAGGCAACAGAAATGCGCCTTCAGCATCCCGAACACCCGCTCAATGACATTGCATGTGGTGGCATGTGCCTCATTGTAGCGTTGCTGTGATGGAGTCGTGGGTCACCGGTAGGATGTGAGCAACCAGGGACGGAGTGGGTATCCACTGTCACCTGTGTGCAGAGTGGGCAGGTTAGTGTCATGTTCAGCTTCAGACTGCCCCAAGCCCTGTGGGCCACACCCATGGCACCTCTGGCCATACCCCCCCATGCCCACAATATGTCAATTCTATTTGCATACTCACCCACTAGATGACCTGTGGGGATGTCCCCACTCTTGAATCGGTGGCACAGTGCCGACTGGTGCCAGATGTATGAATCATGTGCTCCCCCAGGGTGCGTGGCACAGACATTGATGATGCGCCCAGTGGCATCCCACACCACCTGGCAGTTGGCACTGGAATAGCCCTTGTGGTTCATGTAGGCAGCCCCCTCCTCACCAGGTGGTGTGCATATGGCCACATGGGTGCAGTCTATTGCCCCTAGCATGCCAGGCATATGCGTTACCCTGTGGAACTCCTGTATGTTTGCTGTGTGCTCTGCCACAGTGCTGGGGAAATGGATGTAATCCGCAGCATGTGGCAGCAGTGCGCTGAGGAATTGGGTGAGGATGCATGACGTGGCTGACTGTGTTATGCCTGTGGTGTCCCGGTTGGTCTCTGGAAGGTACCCGTGGCGAGCAAGCACATGCAGGCTGTTACCTTTGTCTCCACTGACAGAGCATGACTCCGTCGTGTGGGTGCCTGCATCACATCACTGCACAGCTCGCAGAGCTGCCTCAGTATTGTCCTGTTCAGGTGGTACTGGCCCACAATCTCGATATCTGTATACAGCTCAAAGTTGGTATGGGCTTGGTACTGCCTGTTGGGGGCATACTGCCTATGGGCCCTTCCACGGCCACGTCCCCCTGCCACATGCCTTCTCACCCCCCTCATTACAGCATCCATGTTGAATGTGGCACTGGCCATGCCCCTGGCTTGTGTTCCTCCCCCAGCAGCTGTTGCTTTGTTACCCCCACTGTTCTGACTGCTACCTCCCCTGCACTGGGTACACCTATCTGTGCTGGCCTCTGTTTGTGTGTCACCACACACCTTCCCTGTACCCCTCTTGTGTGGTGTGGATTCTCTGGCCTGCCCTCTTTCTCCAAGTTGTCTCTCCCCCTGCCTCATGTGGCTTCCCTGTAGCGTTCTTGCGCCTCTTCCTTGCTCCTTTTTAGTTTGGCTAATTTCCGCTATGGCGCAACTTCCGCTTGCTACACTGTTGTGCATTGCACAAGTCTTTGAACATCACACTGCACCCTTTAAGCATGGTTCCTCCCCTTCGGTTGTGCATGCCTTCATTATCATTGCGCTGTTGCTCAGCATGTTTTCGTTGGTGCAACTGCCTCCTGCTGAATATCGCAGAATGGCGCATTTTCAGACTTGCGCTGGCACAACCCTATTGTGCATGGTGCAACCCTTTTGAATATCCAGCCCTATATGTACAAGTCCTAAAACTAGCATGACTGTAGGGAAGTAGGTGCCAAGTAACTTGGTTATCAGAGTCATTGTTGAAATAAGAGGCAGAAGAAGGTAAAATGGATGATATCCATAGTTGAATAGGTTAACTTGTGATTCCTAGTATCAATAGAGGAGATGCTGAATACAAAGTTCGAGTGCAATAGAAGGATTTAAGTCTTTTCCATGTATGAGGATGGAGACAGGATAAGGCATCCGGGGAAGTCAAAGTGATTGGATAGACAGGGGTTAGAGGGTATATCCTAATAGAAATGGAGGAGATCTTCCTATTGTCCAAGCAAATGGAGTCCATGAATGATTGCAAAGAAATGCATGGGCAGTATCAGCCTTCTATGATAAAATAAGAGCCTACGGGGTGTGTAAGCCAAGGAATATTTGTTGGCAGTAGAAGTATACCAGAGTAATGCTTTAATGATCGAATGAGTAGTGGAATGGCACTGTTAGAAGAGCTGCAGTAGAAGTAAAGATGCATTGTATGGTATAAAGCAGATAATTCATCAGGAGTGCTGGTCAGAGATACAATACAAGTCCTAAAAGAGCCACAGCAAACAGCACAAAACCATGAGCCAGTAAGGTGAAGAGGAGAAGGCAGCCAGACAATGGGAAAAAAGGCCAGGGGGGAGGGGGACTTCCTTGTGCCTCTAATCTGAATATATTGCAAATGCACAAAGGTATCATCGACTGCAGTCAAATGTGGTACAGTTTGAGTACCGGTATATCAATACCATTGTATTGTTGTCCAGTGGAAATGTTGTCCAGGACCACCTGCAAATGAGCTCACTCAAAGGTGAAAAGCCAGGTTAAATAAAGTTTGAGTGATTGATTAAGTGATCTGGAGGAATTCAAGGAATGATCAGAGGATGCTATGGGCCAGGCAAAGCCATAAGGCGTCCAGAGCAGGAAGGTGCAGGACAAGGCCAGGTCCATGGGGAACAGCAGCCAATTGCATGAAAGCTGAGGCAACGCATCGAATGACGATCCACCGAAGGCTGAGGAGCCAAGCCAGGCACCAAGAGCAACAGGAGTTCCACATCTAATGAAGGCTTGAAGCAACTAGAGAAAAAGATGAAATGTGCTGAAGCAATGAAGGACAAGGTCCCAACACTGCAAAGAAAACAAGTTCATACAGCAGTTGAACAGGGGACCTGCAGGAAGGAAGTCCATGAGGCAATGTACCTGGTGTGAGATAGCGATCAAATAGGCCAGCAGAATCTACAGGATTAGGGAAGGAGGCCCAGGGGCTAGAAATGAAGGTCCATGGAAGAACTGGATGGATAGTGGATCAATCAAAGCAGAAGGGTCCTGCAATAGAGAGGAAGTGACAAACCAGCAGGATGGAGGCAAACCAATCAATGAGGTCCTGGACTGGCAGTTGAAGGTACAGGCAGAGCATTGGTAGTGATGGAGAAAACATATGTGAAGCAGCGGAATGGAGAATAGGCATACAGAAAAGGATGAGCGAAGCATGACTATCCAGAGTAGATGTGGCTAGGAGATGCAGGACAATGAGAACAAATTTGAACATCTGTACATGGATGGCAATCCACATCGGTAAAGGTGGAATGGTGGAGACAGTACATGTAGAGTCAACTCCCGGCTGGGAGGCGGCAGATAGGATGCTGAGTCTAGGCTGCAGTCAAGGTAAGATGTAGAAGCAGGTAGGCAAAGTTCTGATCCTGAAGGGAGAGGCAGCCGGGCATCAGGCTGAGAAGTAGTTACCTGAAGTGGCATAAGTAGCATGATTAAGATATGCAGAGTGTGAGAGTTCCGTTCCCGAAGGGATGCGGCAACTGGTATAAGGTATAGAAGGCATGGTATAAGTCTGTAGATTGGAAACATAGCTCCCATCCCAGGTAGTCGTGGTGATCTAACCTGCACTCAATGCAGCCAAGCAGAGTAAAGGACAGAGGATGTTGAGTGTGGTAAGCAGTAGGTAGTGCTGTTCCTGAAAGGAAGCAATAACTGGATGAGGTAGAGAAGGTATGATAACAGTTCGGATCCGGGAGACGTGACTCCCATCCCCGGTTGTCAGAGCAGCAAATCTTCACTTGATGCAGTCCAGTAGAGTTGGGGACAGAGGATGTCCAGTTGGTAAGCAGGAGACAGTTCTGTTCCCAAATGGAAGCAGCAACTGGAAGAAGTAAGGTATGGTACAATTCAATAGATCATAGACAGGGCTTCCAGGGTCCAGCTGGTAAGCAGTACAAGGTAAAGAATGAAATGGAATCTCATCCCCCGTAGACAGGGGAAGCTTACCTTCACTCAGCACCTCATAAAGTGTGAGATAGGGATGGAGACCGGAGTACTTCTGGTATGGGTGGAATGAAGGACTAAAATGCTTCAAGGATGAGAGATAGACAAGTAATGAACAGGAATTGATGCAGTCTGGAACTAGAGCTGTAAGCAGAATATGGGGGATACATGAACTGGACAGATGGAGAGAGTGGTGAATGTTTAGGTATAGCACACAAGGAAGGCAATCGTAGTGAGATAACTAGTGGTAAAGCGTAGGTGGTATCACATAGGAAGCATCAGATAGTAGTATGCATGAGAGGAATCAGAAAGGTTCCTGACATGTATTTTCCCATCCTGTATGAGTAGAGAAAGGCACATGCAGGAACGGCCAATGGATGACAGGCAAGCTTATAACTGTAAGAAGGCTGTCCCCCCATGAAGTAACAGTATGTCTTTAGTAATTTTATTCGTGTGTGCCGTAGTAAGGCTGTCCCTCCTGAAAGGCAGCGAATATCCATTTTGGAGAAGCACAATTCCAAAATAGTATAAGGAGCTGCAATACACAGCCTTGGGATGTGAGCATGGCAGGACACCTGCTCAGTTCAAACTGCTGCAGCCAAATAATAAATAGTCACTCCTAGTCAGGGAAGATGGAAAATGGAGAATAAAAGAATCCTGGACTGTGAATAAACAGTGTGGAAACAAATGAGCAAAACATCTTTGGAGCACAACAGCACTTGCATTAGTAGTCCCAGGAAATGGAAGTCCCACAGCACCCCAAATCATACCAGGTCCTACTGCCCTTAGGAAATGAGTGGTTGTAATAAATGGAAAAGTAGGTTTACAGGTGTTAGAGAACGAGGTTAAATATTGCGATGTTTGGAGGCAATAGAAACATACCTGGCCATGGGAATGGCGCAGGAATGCCAAATACCTGGAGAGACAGTCAAGTCATCAAGGAGACACTGGCAGAGCAAGGAGATGGACTGCAGGAAGCAGAAACAGAGAGCCAAGGTGGTCAGGACTTCATAATCCTCCAGGCCACAGTATATACATAAGGGTGTCGAACCCACAACAGATGTCCTGGTAGCATGCATTAGGTAAAGCCTCCGTGAATATGCAGAGTGTACTTGAGTGTCGAGCAAGCTACCAAACCACCCTGGAATGCCCACTCCCAGGAAGTGAATAAATGACATGCAAAAGGCACAATACAGATAATGGGGCCTAAGGGGAGGTAGGAAGCAAGCGGGGAGGAAAAAGCCCAAAAGAAGAAACAAAATAAAAACAGAGTGAGAGGGAAGGCATGGGGATGAAAATGGAAGAGGAAGAAAGAGAAACAATCAATGGAGCACAAGACAAGACAGGGAAGGGGAGAGAAGGAGACAGGATGAACCAGGCAGCAGATAGGCCAGGCACAGCCAAACAAGCCATGCAGGAGCTCAGAAAAACACTCCCTAAGCAAGGAGGCGTGTTAGAGGAGGGCTTATAAAGAGGTTGTGGGAGGAGCTATTCACCGCATTGAACCTCGGTCAAGCCCTCCTACTGTGGAGGTGCAGTCATGTTGTGGCCCGTGTCACCACTGCTTCTGGGGGCTTGTGTCTGTGGCACCAGTAAATGAGCAGCTGTCTATGACAGCAGCTCAGAAGTTTGCCACCAACTTGAAACAGTTTCATCACTGCAATAAGGGAAAGCCCCCTCATTGCAAAGCGTGCCTTGCCTTGTGTTGCATTTCGATAAACGTGGTAGTGGCTGTCACCATCTGCCTCTCACAGTCCCAGGAAAGCAGATGTGGGGGGTGCCCAAACCCCCTGTCAGCATGGCCCCTCCCCAGTTCATTTACTAATGGGGAACCCAATCCCCATCAGCATAATGTCCCCCTCATAATTTCTCTGCCAAGGGGGGTGCCCAGTCCCCCTCGGCATCATGCCCCCTGAAACTTCAGACCCTTTTTCTTTGCCAATGGGTTTCCCAATCCCTGTTGGCTCCAGTTTCCCAAACCCAAAAATACAGGTGGCATGCTGAGAGCCCAGCCCAGCATGTCAAATGTACCTGTAAAACAAGAAAACCTACCTCAAAGTTAATTTTTTAAAAAACCTGTAAACAAGAAAACAATCCCTCATTGTCTGCAGTGTCCCCCTCCCCCAACCCACACCCACCCTCTGCACACCCAACCTCCCCACACACACACCCATACTTACCTCCGGACCCCGGCATAACAATCTTTGGTGGAGCGGGCACATGTCTGCACTATTCAAAGCCAAACTGAAGAAATGCTGGTAAGCAGTGTAATGGCATAAATGTGCGGGGTCAACTTAGGTAGTGATCTTGGCCTTTTTTGTGACTTTTATCACCAAACTTTCAACATGGGGTTCTTGGGTATACCGCAGTTAAAGCGACATTTTGACAGCACGGTCCCCAACAGCGACTACTGTGCCACCGTGCTGTAGGGAACCCACTGGAACCCAGCACTGTCTGTTGGGGGTCCTGCATCCCCCCCAAGATCAGCTCTGACTTGGAGTTGAGACTCCTAAGTGGGGGGGTGAAGGAGGTTTGGGGGGGCAAAGCTCCTCGAAGAAAACACTCATTTTTGTGCAAAACTGGCAGCCGACTACAAAATGTGGTCGACTTGTTGGTTTTGTTGTCTGGCCGTTCGACAAACATTTTGTCGATGACCAGTCATAGATCCAGGTTCTTGGGACCCCAGTTCTTGAACTCAGTCACTGTCATGTCATTATTTGGTCTGGATTTTGTGGTCATTGCATGGAATCACCTTTCGGGACTTATTTAAAAAAATGACAGTGTGTCAGTTCATGAGGTGGGCTATTACGAGCATGCATTGCACAGTCCCCACACACACTCATAACTTTGAGAATTTTTTATATTTTCACTCCAGATTTTCAACTTTGCCATTTTTCCACACTTCCTTATGAACAGCACAGCTGCCATATTTGGCAAGAAGCTCAAAATGTGTTTTTCCACATGTGGTGCACAGTGGCACATTTGCTGTGTGAAATCAATGTTTGGGACAGATTAAGAAAATCAAAGTGACAGTGTTCATAAGGAGAGGTCCCAAACAGCCCATGTTGCAAATGTGGTGAATGAATTCCCAAAACTGACTGCATTACCAGCTTGCATTGTGCAGTTTCTACACATGCTTGTAACCACCAATGTCTTTATATTTTTACTTAAGATTTTCAGTGCTGTTATTTTTGCATACCACCTGATGAACAGTACAGCTGTCATTTTTCACATCCTGCCCAAAACATGTTTTCACACCTGTGGCACACAATGGACATGGTTGCTGTGTGAAATCAACATTCTGGACAGATTAAGAAAATCACAGTGCTGCTGTTCATGAGCAGAGGTCCCAAAATGCCTATGTTGAAAATCTGGAGTAATAAATCCCCCAAATAACTGCATTAATGGTATGCATTGCGCAGTTTTTATGCACGCTCGTTACTTCACCGATTTTGTTATATTTTCACTCCAGATTTTCAGCATTATCATTTTTTACACCTCCTCATGAACAATACAGTTGTCATTTTTCACATCCTGTTCAACACGTGTTTTTGTACATGTGGCACAAAATGGCACAGTTGCTGCTCAAAATCACCTTTCAACTAATGAACTGATAGTGCCACTGTTCATGGAGTGGGGTTACAAGAAGCCCATGTTGAAAACTTGGAGTAAAAAAAACAAGAAACTCCTAGGGCATTATGGTTTCTGACCATAACACTCTGCCCCGTAAGGAGTGACAAGCGTCAGGGGTGTGACTTAGGACTGTCGACAGTAATGCTTATGTTATTCCACCCCTTCCCTGCAGCCAGTGACAGGCATTGAGATGTGCCTTGGACTCTTCAGCCCCCACGTTCACCCCATTCTCCTGTACTGCACCCATTTCAGCATATTTCCTTATGGAATGGGGTGAGTGTAAAGCCTAAACACCCCAAGGCACACCTCGATACTTGTCGGTATCTACAGGGTAGGGTGAGGTGAAATGGCGTGAGCTTTAAGGGGGATGACCCAAAGGCACACCACAATGCCTGTCCATCTCTGCAGGGTGGGGGTGGAGTTGGCATCACTTTAGTTATTCACTGCCATTCCTTTTCTGCATCTATCTAGCTCCTGTACATCTAATGCTAATGCCAGCAGGCAAACATTCGGCATTGACAAATGCATGTCACCATATGTCTCCATCTCTGCTACCTGAACCACATTTGTCACCTTTCACCCTTCTTACTAGGCCCTGTTATTAAGTTTCCACCTGGGGACTGCTCTAGCTCATTCACTGCTATTTAGCCTTGTCACTCCCATCATCACCCTTTAGTTTTCCAGATTCTCTCTCTTTCTCTTGCCATTTACCACTTCTCCCAGAGGCTTCCCTTTTTTCTTTCCTCACATATATATATATATATATCTCCCTTATTTTATCTCCCCTCTACACTAACTTTGTTTTTTTTTTCTCTTTTAGATATACCCTGAAAAAGACCTAAGGTCAAAATGTAGATTTTTAACTCTTATTTTTTATTTTCAGCATGCATTTGATATTACTATTTTATTTTGCTTTCAGACCCCATGCTGACACAACACCTTGTTTATGTTTCTGTGTTCCATGTGTCAAATTATACAGTCAAATATGTCGAGAAGTCAAGTACTTCAGAAGACTGATTCTGTGACATTGATTATGTCAGCAGATAAAGGCCACTGGACCTAGCTAGTATGACCTGTAACTGTCTTAGAAAGATTCTACAAGTCTTATTGACTCCCTACCCTCTTCTTCTGACTTGGTCATCTGATTAGGCCACAGTGCCTGCCAAAGGCATACTTGAACCTAAAATATCTTAGCTCCTACTACCTCATTAAGCAGCCTGTTTCAGCTATGCTCTACTCCATCTGTGAAGAAATTTTTTCTAACTTTTCCTTTAAAATTTCCTTCACCAATTTCATTGCATTTCATCTTTTCCAGACGTCTATTCTGTACCTGAATAACTCCTCACCCTCTGTCCTGTGGGACACATACTGTACTATAGAAGCATAGAATCTGTCATCAGAAAAGGTTCATGCCATCTCTCCCTTCACTCATAATGTACAGTATGGCTAGGTGTCCTATTCTAGGGGTCCTATTTGGCCATCAGCATCCATCCATTCTCCTCCTCCCCGATTAGCAGTATTTTTAATAACCCCTCAGTGTCTATCCCAAGTATGCTTAAAGCCAGCTAATAATTTTGCCCCATCGCCTCTTTCAGCTTTCCATTCCATCTGTCCAAAACTCTTCCTTTGTAGAAGTACTTCCTCACCTTCCTCTGGAGTATTCATCCTGACAGTTTCCTTGAATTCCTACATGGAATCAATTTAGAAGGGTATATAAAGAGTTCATCCCCCTGCACCCTGTTTACCATCAGAGAAAGAGGTTTCAATCACACCTTGCTTTCCCTTTCTGTCCTCCAGGAAATAAACATTGAGATAATTAAGCCTTTTCTTGTAGGGCCCTCCTTCTCACCCTGTATCATCTTGTTTACCCTCCTCTGCACAGCTTTTTTCCTGCCACAGTCCTTTTTAAGGTGCAGCCTCCAAGGCACCACACAACACTGGAAGAGAAGGTGAACCAACCTCCTTCCTCCCATTTGTGATGCTTTTCACAGTTCAGCGCAGCACCCAGTTTGCACTGACTGCCATATTACACCGCACTGCCACCTTTAACGGGAAACTGTCAGCTTCCCGGTAGGAAGACAATGGGACCTACAGGTCCTGCTAAGCTGAAACAAACTGTATATATTTTTTTAATAACTGAGAAGGCTGTAATATTACCATTTATCTGGCTGAGCCTGCAATCCTCTGCCCACTGTTATTATCCCACAGTCCCCATGGCTAGTCTTTTGATGACATGCCTCATGGACTAAGTAATGGGGGACCCTTGTGTGCCACTATAGTGTCTGATAAGAATAACACATACTTATTTATTTGAAAGATTTCAACAGCAAAGACAACATGAGCTGTAAACAGCTTGTTTCCAGAAGTGTCCTGGGGGAGGGGCTACATAGTGGTGGTGAACCAGCAAAAGCATAATAGTATAAAAATACATACAGTGTGGTATAATTACAAAAAGAAAGGTACTAATACAATTGAGCTCAATCCAAGGCAATAGTCAGATTAAGTATGGAGAGAAAATCTGATGGTAAGGTAATAGCCAGAGACAGAAGGTGAGGCAAGTGGTGCAGACAGAACAATATGCAGAGAAAGTTTGTATAGTGACAACCCAAGTAGGGGAAACCCATGGGGAATATGCCAGATAGGTAAGAAAAAGTGCCGGGCTGAGCATAGTAGATTAAAAGTGATAAATAGATCAATAAGGATAAGAAGCACTATGTGGGTAAAGAGAAAGAAAGGAAGACTGAGTGAAGGACGGGGAGGTAGGGATTGTAGAGAAGTGGGGAGCAAGTTGGGGGAGAAGGGGAGACTAGGAACTATACACCCCAAGTTCTGATAACCCTGCAGGGACAGGTTCTGACAGGAGAAAGAGAAGAGGGAGGGGGATATTAAGTACTAGGTGAAAATAGAAGAAGGAAGGGGTGGGGGAGGGTGCTGGACTGCCCTTGCATGTTGTATTCTATATTCTACATTTCTACATCCTAAATCATGCTAGGCATCAATTATGTTTAGAATACTTAGCAGGGAAATACAAACTAGAATAAATAAAGTAAACCAGAATACTGGATGGTCTTTACACCATAGTACTATGGCATAATGGAATGCTGCTATAATATTATGCAGTATAAAATTTAGACTGTGGTTATTACCATATCATGCAACTGTAGAATTCTATGTGTAGCAAGTAAAGGATTCTGCCTCCACAGTACAGTTTGATGCTGCTACAGTTTATTAAGATTTTTAAATAGGTAGCTATAATTCCTTTAGTGGGCTACCTAGATGTATAAAATTAAGACTATGGCTTCAGTGCCTTTTACCTGATAATGTCCAGGGATATGTTATAGGTGAGCTGCAGTGGTCTGCTTCAAAACAGCATTACCATGTTACCAAACCATAGCAGCAGATACATAAGTGCAAGCACACCTCAAACAGGTGTTTTTGTCACGGTAACTCTGTCTGTTGCTACTGTCTTCTAAGAGACAATGACAACCAGTTCAAATCATGTAATAATGAGCAGCGATGAATATCTCATATGAACAAAGATCCTGAGTGTGCATGTGCGGGATCTTTGTTCATGCCTCTCGCATGCATTCATAGGATATGGGTGCTAATTTCAAAATGTTACTTGTACTCCTTCCAGTGCTCAGTTTGTAGTCGGAGATGCCAGGAGCATTTTGTTATACCAGAAGTGCCAGGATTTATTTGGTTTTAATGCCACCTTGTGAAAAAAATAGCACTTTGGGAACTCACCCGCAGCAGACTCATGTCCCCGATCTGGATGTGCTTCTGGGAAGCGGGTCAATTACTGTTGATCCGCGTGAAACAATATTTCTCAAAAAAATACAAAATAAAGGTACTAATGATCATGTTTTTTACATAGTGGGACATTCTGCTTTAGATGTGTGATAGGTGTGTGCCAAGAGACACACTTTTTAGATTTGGGGAAAAAAGAATGGGGCAAAGCTGATAATGCATCTTTAAACACAGAAGATAAACAGTTTATAAAGAAATGACAATGGCATTACACTAACAGGTAAGGGTGTCAAAACTCATAAATAGTGTGGGGGTGCTACATTTTGAAGGGCACTTGGCACTTATAATCAAGTGCTAATTAAGAAATGGCAGGTAATGTCTAAAAGGTACAAGTGTGGTTTTATCTGGACATGGCCAGAGGGATAGGTAGCAGGACTAAGACAAGGGTTCTGGAGTTTTAGAGGGCTGACTTTGTCAGGACAGCAGAAGTTTATCAAGGACACTGTGGTTGGATTTCAACATGAATAGGAAATGCATAAGAGAAACAAAGCAGTAAAGCTAAGGAAGGGTCAGAAGCAGTAATCAAGTATAGGCCTTACGGGCAGACTGGATGGACCTAGCAGTCCTTATCTGCCAACAAGTTCTATATTTCTATGACACCATTCTAGATCAGAGTGGGGACTGATGTGGAATGGAACTGGGCCATAATAGGGAGGACAATACTCCCAGCCTCAGACTGTTGCAGTTTACCAGACCATCTGCTGCTCACTTCTCATAGAAAAATGTTATGTAAAAAATATAGGTTTTCAGTCTCCGAGTCCCACCACTACCACATAAATGATTTGGTTTTGAATGCCGACCCCTATGCATAAAGGTGTGGAGTGGCTACACACTGCATATCTTGGGTGTGTAGCCACCCTGCACCAATTGCGACCCCCATGCAGGATGCAATAATGGGGGTTGTAGGGGCCCAACGCGCCTGATTCCCCATGTCTGTGGACTGCACCATGCCGGGGGTGTTCTGGGGCATGCCACCACTACGTGGTATTCACTAAACCATGTAGTGCTGGCCACAGGGGTGCAGAGGTTTATGCCTGGTATGTCAGCTATGACCAGGCGTAAACTGATACACACCCTCTGGTTGTGAGGTCTTGGAAATGTCCTGCAGTGTGGCCCCAGCTCACAAGGCTGTAGGGGAGAGCTTGACAGCTAAGCCACACACCAGCAGCTCGTCTGGAGTCCAGGGGTGGTTGTGCTATGGGGGTGGTGGGCCACCAATGGACTCCTGGGCCATGGCTGCACCGTGCAAGGGGGTCAATTTCCTGGACCAGGCTGTCTGCAGTGTGTGTGGTCACACTGGTCCAGGTGCCCACAGGGGCTATGCAAGGCCTGGACCCTCATCTACAGGCACAATGGATCTACTCCTGATCAGAGACCTGATTGGATGCCCACCCAGATCTGTGACTCCACCCCCACTGCCCTGAGGACTCCTGCGCACTTGGGGGGAGGAGCCAGTGACAGGTGGCTAGTGTTGGTGAATGCCAGTATGGACACACCTCTCTGCAGGTGCACCACTACGCAGGCTGGGTACATGCTTGTTCTGCATACCTGCACCCACGTTGTGCATAAGGCCCATACTGTACATGCCAACATGCACCAGTTGTACTATCTGACAATGACAGATGACTGGGACATACACTGCTAATGTTACTGGCTAGCAGGCTGCTCTGTCTGTAGGCTCAGCTCTTGGGGGAGGTTAGTCTCCCCTCCCTACCAGATTATTTATGGATGTTAGTACTCTGAAATGCAGGATATTTCACCATTTACTGTGATATATAAAAAATTGGGGGGTGACACCCCAAGCTTTGTCAGGATTTGTGGCACCCCCTCTTTCACCGCACCTTTGCATGAGTCTGGTATATGACCATATACATTATGGCTGCATTTATCATCCCAGACTATTTGTCTTCCATCAGAGCTACTGGGTTTCTTTTGACTTTGCAGAACAAGCCTCTCCTGAACTCAAACAATTATTCCCAGATTTATTCAAGGAGAAATTATGCCTATCAAGAGCAGTTTGTTTCTTCCTAGTGGAAGCTCCCAGTGGAATCACTGCAGTGGGATTCTTCCTTCGAACTACGAATCTGCTGCGATAAGGGCTGGGTATGATTGAAAGGAAACTACTTCTTTGGAAGGTCAGGTAATGCCTGTGCTTCTATTTTCTTCTTGTACCTACCAATTCTATGGTAATATACTCTTCACTGGTCCTGAATTGTTTGAGGTGCTCTCCTTCAGTTGGGCTATGGTATTGTGCACCGGGTTTCTTCATTCGAACATCAGGTTTGGCTAATCAAGATCAGTTCATTCTTGGAAACTCAGACCTCCTTTGAAAGCCTATCTGACTCAATTGATAAGAGTTGGCTCACCCATTGGTTATAAAGATTTTTGTTTTGAATACTAATTATGCATCGAACTGGAACTACTGTACCTCCTGACTTTCATTTTGAATGATGGGAATTTGAGAATTTGACACTTCTTACCTTTGAATCTACAGTAAATTTATTGCTTGATCCTAAACTGTGTTATGTTCCTCCACCATGGCCGGCAGGACTGAATTGGGCATTTAGATAGTGAACCATACCATCTCAGTCATCTGGCTAGATATGCAACTCACAGGCTTCATCCAAAGTGGAATTTCTGTTAGAGCTCAACTGATTTACTGCCGGTTGAGGGTACTGCTTTGATCCTGGTGGTTATTGGACTTGTTCCTTGATTTCTCATAACAATTTTTCTGGCTCTATGTTTTAAATATGGACAGCCTCCCAGGAGTTGTTGTTCTCTTGCCTTTGTCAATGGGAGTGGGATCACTGTACTTTGGGCTTGATGTTCCTTTTCTTAGCTGACACTGGATATTACTAGCTCTGGAATATGTTCCTATGAACCTTAGTTGGTGACTCTGCATTTTGGTTGTGCTTTGACAACTACTGTCACATACTGTATATGTATACATGAATATATTTCTTTTCTAATGTTGTTACTGTCTTTATTTAGGTTAGCCATGGAGCAGATTTCAGGGAGATATACTGTAGATATATCAGCTGAACATGTACATTTTGTTTTTGCAGGGTTAGTTCAATGTATTTTACATGTTCTATAGTTCACTGACCTTTGCAGCCAGATAGTGTTATGCTTGTGCAACTGTGTTAGTTTGGTTTTGGCCATTCGTACTCTCTATGCCAGAGGAATTACCACCCTGTAGGGGTACGAAAGCAAGGAACTCGGAGAGAGGGTTCCACCCCTAGAGGTGCCACGGGACAATTCCCATGGCTAAAGGTACTTTGGGAATCCCCCTAAGGAAAGAGTGCTGCTGCTGCCAGAAGAAAGGAGGATGGTGGGGTGAAGGAAAAATGCTTCACAGTGAGGCTGAGAGGAACTGCTTATATAGCTCAGGAAGTGGGAGTGGCTGGCTGCTTGGCTGCTGAACTCCAGGCAAAGCCTTTCCAATTTGCTGACTTATGCAGCCAGTATAGTGTTATGCTTGTGCAACTGTGTTAGTTTGGTTTTGGCTGTGCGCACTCTCTATTCCAGAGGAATTACCACCCAGTAGAGGGTACGAAGGCAAGGAACTCTCAGAGAGAGTTCCACACCTAAAGGTGCCATGGGACAATTCCCATGGCTAAAGGTACCTTAGGAATCCCCAAAAGAAATGTAGTATCATCCCCAAAAAGGAGGCAACATGAAGCATAAGAGCAAGCAGTAACTGTGACATAACAGCAGTAATTGAAATGTAGTAGTGAATAAGCATAGGCAGTTTGATAATGTGATGAAATGCTCAGTTGGATAATGTAATGAATACCCAGGTTTGTGTAGCATGATACTGATGGTTTGCATTGAGATTTGGAGATCCCCTAAGGAGAGAGGGAATGGCATGACACCCTCCACCTACATCCAACTGCAGAACCTACCTAAAGAAACTAGAAGAAACAACTATGCTAAGTGTTATGACCTGAGGCAATGGAGGAGAGGAAAAAAACCCTATGAGGAGGAAATCTCTGGGGATCCAAGGCATAGGTTGTCTTCCCTCCAGGCTTGGGATAGTTTAATTAGTGATAGCTCTGCAGCTGCAATTTGAGAAACCCAATTAAGGGGTGGTGGAAAATATTCTAATTTGGAGGAAGGCTCTCACTCAAACCCTCTAGCGGGAATGCCATGAAAGGTTGTGAGAAAACTCTGCAAAAATACGTGCATCCAAGGCGCAGGAGGAGAGCAACAACTGCTGAGGCACTCACCTGGCCTACCTGCCCTACATCAAACCAGGTGAACCACAAGCAGTCGTAGGGAGAATGCGGTGAAGGTGCCTTGCTAGGGAAACCACTGAAGTCAATGCCTAACCGTTATAGTGGAACACTAGAGCCAATGGAGATCATCATAACCACCCTTCACTGCTAGTCTTAAATTCTACACCAGGAGCTGCTGTCACATAGCAGGCAGCTAAAACCAAGTCTGGGGTGAGGACATTCCCAGCTATGGGCCAGGTGAGAAGGATTCTGCCCCATGTTGGACATACATGAGATGTGGACTAAATGCAGAGTGAGACCATTGTCTGCAGGAACTCTGTGTCAGAATAGAATGCCTGACATGCCCCAGAAATTGCTTGAGAATTGAAAAGCTGGTGAGCTGAATGAGCACGATTTGCTGAGGTCATAATGAGCAGTGAGTGCTAAGACCTTGCAAGGTCAAATGCAGTTTGAGTGCAGCAGAATTCCAGGCTGAAGCCGAGGGGATGGCAGTAGGCATAAAGCAATGGTTTGTGTAAGCAAGTAGCAATGGTTGCATGAGCAAGTGTGGACCTATACATAGGTCAGTAAACAGAGCAGTAATTATTGGACCTGCACGTAGGTATGCATAACATAGAGTAAACAGCACTGAATAGTGGAGCAAGCCAGCCAGACAGTTCAAAGCCAAATCAAGATGAAAAACTCTGAGGATTTTCAGTGGTGAAGACAGAATTTAGAACAGAAATAATTAGCCACATAGGCCATGACCCCCCAAACACCTCCCAGTCCCCACCGTAGGACAAACAAGGAAGCGATGGAAGGGCTGAGAACCACATGCAGATATAAAAGCTAATTTAATAGCCTCAGCAGGAGCTTTAGCTAACCTCAGAGAAAAACAATGTACAATGGCAATGGGAGTAAACAAAGCAGTAGTAGGAAGCAATCAGGCCTGTGCAGCAGTAGTAAAAACAAATGAGTACACTGAGTTGTAACTGCAATAAAATAAAAGCAGGCACAATGCTCTTAAAGTACTGTCACCAGGCAATGTAATGAGACTGCTGCATGAGGTAATTAGAACAAGAATGAGTGAGCTGTATATCTAGGTTCAGGTAAATCTGAGTCAGGTGAAAGTAATAGAGTATGCCACATGAAACAGCTATAGTTGAGCTGAAGCACACAGATCAGGTTAGCAGTTGCAGTGCAAGTAATTGAGAGTTGTGAGTAACTGAAAGCAATCAGTATGAGTTCTGAAGTAGCAGTATGCTAGGAGCAAGCCCCCCCCCACCAAAAAAAGGAAGAAAGCACACACAGCCGAATGCAAAATACAAACCAGAAGCAGGAATATAAACACAGAAGCCCAGCAGAGACAAGCAGGAGCAGCGGTGGGGGGGACAGGCACCAGCCAGCCAGGGAGGCCCAACCAGCTCAGAGGACAAACTGACAGAGCCTTCAGCTGCAATAAAAAAATGCTTCACAGTGAAGCTGAGAGGAATTGCTCATATTGCTCAGGAAGTGGGAGTTGCTGGCTGCTTGGCCACTGAACTCCAGGAAAAGCCTTTCCAATTATTTTCTTGTTGAATTGATGTAACATTATTATAGGTTATTGGAGCAGCAGTGGGGGCATGGGTTGGTTAAGTGGTTCTGAAGGAAAGAATTGTTGAGTACCTAGAGGCCAATGGGGCACAGGACCCAAGGCAGCATGGATTCACAGCAGGAAAGTCATGTCAGATAAACTTAATTGATTTCTTTGACTGGGTGACCAAAGTAGTAGACGAGGGAGGTGCTGTGGACATAGCCTACCTAGACTTTAGCAAGGCATTTGACACAGTCCCACACAAAAGATTAATAAACAAATTAGCCAGCCTGGGAGTGGGTCCCAGGATGGTAGTCTGGGCAAAACATTGGCTGGACAACAGGACATAGAAGGAAATAGTAAACAGAGTCCACAATGAAGAAAGGGGGGTTACTAGTGGAGTACTGAAGGGTTCTGTACTGGGGTCAGTCCTTTTTAATGTCTTTATAAATGACATTGCAGAGGAACTGGAAGGAAAAGCATGTCTCTTTGCAAATGACATAAAGGTCTGCAACAGGGTTGATACACAAGGTGGGGTGGAAAGGATGAGAAGGTACTTGGCGAGGTTGGAGGAATGGTCAAATATATGGCAGCTTAGATTCAGCTCAGAGAAGTGCAAAGTAATGCACCTGGGAAATAAAAACCCAGGGGAAGAGTACACAATGGGTGGAGAGATACTGACAACAACAAAAATGGAAAGGGACTGGGGTGTAGTTATATCAGATGACCTAAAGGTGGGCAAGCAATGTGAGAAGGCAGTGAGGAGGGCTGGGGGGATATTGGGATGCAAAGGGAGAGGCATCACCAGTAGAAAACAAGAAATTGTTATCCCTCTGTACAGACAGTTGGTGAGACCCAATCTTACTGCATGCAGTTCTGGAGACCCCATTTCTGCAAAGTCATAGAGTGGAGGCTGTCCAGAGGAGGGCAACCAAAATGGTGCAGGGTCTGCACCAGAAGACATATGAAGAAAGACTAAATGAGCTTAATCTGTATAGCCCCGAGGAAAGGAGGGAGAGGAGGGACATGATAGAAACTTTCAAGTACTTCAAGGGACTCTACAAAGTCCAAGAGGGTAGCATCTTTCAGAAAAAGAGATGTGCAAGAACAAGGGGGCACAATTTGAAGATAGAGGGGAGATGGCTCAGAGGAAATGTGAGGAAGTAATTCTTCACAGTGAGGGTTGTAGATGCATGGAACAGCCTTCCTGAGGAGGATGTGGATTCAAAAACAGTGGGGGAATTCAAGAATGCATGGGAGAGACATAAGGCAATTCTGGGGGTGGGGGTAACATAGAAACATAGACTTTGTCGGCAGCTAAGGACCGCTTGGCCCATCTAGTCTGCCCATTTCCCTACCTACAGGATAGGCTGCAGAGCCTAGTTAACCAACAGCCTATTTCTTCCTACCCCCCACAAGAATTGCCTTGTGTCTGTCCCATGCATTCTTGAATTCTCCCACAGTTTTAGACCCCACAACCTCCTCAGGAAGGCTGTTCCATGCATCTACAACCCTCTCTGTGAAGAATAGGAGGAAGTAGGCTGTTGGTTACCTAGGATCTGCAGCTTATCCATTAGGTAGGGAAATGGGCAGACAAGGTGAGGCCAAGCAGTCCTTATCTGCAATTAAATTCTATGTTTCTATGTTTCTGGGGATGGATGTCATGAACCTGATTAAGGGTGGGGAACCCCTTAATCTCTGTCTGTGGTGAAGTAGTATTCTGTGATTTTATTGGCATGCCATGCAAGCTATGGTAAGGGGTTCAGGGGTTTTCTTGTATAGCATGAGTTTTCTATGAGGTATACAGATTGTAACCCCTCTTTGGGGCTAACCTGAATTGCCCCATGTTTCTCTCATTTCTCCTATTTCCCTGACTGTTGTGCTGTTGGAAGTTCCCCCATTTTTCCACCACTGCCCAAGTCCTTAATTGCTCCCCCAAGTCCCCAAAGCAAGCCCTGTATTTGTTTAGCCCTATGTGGGCTTAAATTCTTCTTCGCGAGCCACTGGCTCATTCCTTGTGCACTTGCACTCACACAGCCACACAGTAGCACCTTTCATGTGCTGACAACTTGGTTGCAGTCCTTTGCAGAGTTCCTTGGCTGTCCTGGTGACCCTCTTAATCTAAACATGGACTGGTGACCTCCAGGAGGTGGTGGAGAATCCGCTGAGAAGTTTTCAAATAAAAATTGAATAGGGGCATGAATGAGGGCTCATGAATCAGTCATGAGCCCTCATAAATATCAATGAAGTTGCTGCCTGCCACTTAGGGGGACAGACTGTTGGTGGCAGTGACAGCAAAAGTACTGGAAGCTATTGCACAAAAGTGGGCTCGTTTGACAGGGGGCCATTTGGGCAACAAACTGGTGGGATGTTTGTATAGCTAAAGCATTGTGTTAGACTGCATTTGCTTTATGAAGCTGAGGGAACTATATGATCTTCAGATAAATAACTGGGAGCTGACATGTTCCTGACAATTGACCCCTCTCTAACAGCCAATCAGTGATCTAGGCACCCACAACTAGGACAGAGGGACTCCTGGGAAAAGTGGACTAATTTAGGTGCCTAGATTATGCCTCAATAAATCAGCAGGAAATATTGATCGCTCTGGATATAGATTATTGGCTGAAACAGTGTGGACTTTCTGGGATTTCTTCCATCTGTCCTTGGGCTCTGTATGAGTCAGGAGTACTCTGTGAGACTGGACTTTGGATGTGAGGGGTTTACCCAGGCCCTATGTAGAGACTGCTGTATTGCAGAATTGAAAATTGCTGGAAATGGAGATTGCTGTGCGGCAGAAACAGAGTGAGAAGGGGAAAGAGAGAGAAAGAGACTGAACTGTGATGCTGATTCCCTAGATAGGGAAGAATTGCTTATTATTCATGGGAGAGAGTGAATGCTGCAGAACCCCTGCACTGAAATGTCAGAATTGCTGATTAGAAACATAGAAACATAGAATTTGACGGCAGATAAGGACCGCTTGGCCCACCCAGTCTGCCCATTTCCCTACCTACTGGACAAGCTGCAGATCCTAGTTAACCAGCAGCCTATTTCTTCCTACCCCATCCCTTAGAATTGCCTTATGACTGTCCCATGCATGCTTAAATTCCACCACTGATTTTGACTCCACAACCTCCTCCGGAAGGCCGTTCCATACATCCACAACCCTCTCTGTGAAAAAATACTTCCTTAAATTACCTCTGAGCCGCCCCTCTATCTTCAAATTGTGCCCTCTTGTTCTTGCACACCTCTTTTTTTTGAAGATGCTACCCTCTTGGACTTTGTTGATTCCCTTGAGGTACTTGAATGTTTCTATCATGTCCCTCCTCTCCCTCCTTTCCTCAAGGCTATACATATTAAGCTCCTTTCGTCTTTCTTCATATGTCTTCCGGTGAAGACCCTGCACCATTTTAGTTGCCCTCCTCTGGACAGCTTCCATCCTGTCTATGTCTTTGCGGAGATTGGGTCTCCGATTGGGTTAGATTGCTTGTGTTGGACTGTAATATAGATTCTGAAGACACAGAGAGTCTCTGTTCATTGGGGCACTAGCTAAAGCTGTGTGTGTCCTGTGTGAACTGGTTAAAGTGGCTGAGGGCTGAGGCCTAGCTGCAGCTGAAGAAAAGGTTGGGGACACTGTCAACTGGAAAGTGTTGGACTGTTGTGCAGGAAGTTGTTGCTGCTGAAAGTCCCTGTTGAATTGCACTTACGCTTACTGAACCTGAGGCTAGCACCCACACTGATTGGCACTGGACTTCATTGGAGCAACTGCCTGAAAAGTTTTCTGTGCTGAAAACTCAGTTCAGGGACTGCAGGGGAACCCCCTTCGCTAGGGAGTCCTCATCCAGAGCCAGGAAGGGAACCTGGTAACCTCCTCCACATGGGACTCACTGTCTGAGGAGGTCACCAGCAATTTCTGGGGTTCTAGGGTATCTGCGGCCTACCATGGGAGGTGGGCTGTGGATCCACTCCTGGGCCTTGGCCTTCCAGAATCTGTGCAGGGGCCAATTCTATTTAACATATTCATCAGCGATATCACAGAGGGTTTACAAGGAAAGGTATGGAAACATAGAAACATAGAAGTTGACAGCAAATAAGGACTGCAAGGCCCATCCAGTCTGCCCATTTTTGCTACCTTATGAATGTGCCATAGGCCTTTACTCTGTCAATGGCCTATCTATTCATACTCATCTGTATTGCTCCCTTATACCTATCCCATGCCTATTTGAAGCCCTGCATTGTATTCATATCCACCACTTCCTGAGGTAGGCCATTCCATGCATCCACCACTCTTTCAGTGAAAAAGAACTTCCTCACATTACCACTTAATCTGCATCCCTCTAATCTCATGCTATGTCCTCTTGTCCTGCTATTTTATTATATTGAAACATGTTAGACTCTTTCACCTTGTTAATGCCCTTAAGATGTTTGAATGTTTCAATCATATCACCTCTCTCTCCCACCTTTGTTCTTGAGTATACATGTTGAGCTCCGTTAATCTGTCCTCATATGTTTTCTGATGCAGTCCCTGCACCATTTTGTTTGCCCTTCTCTGGACTGTCTCCATTTTGTTAATGGTCTTGTGCAGGTGCAGCCTCCAGTACTGCATGCAGTACTCCAGATGGGGCCTAATCTATGTCTTGTAAAGTGGGATTATTGCCTCCCTCTTACGACTTGTGATACCCCTTCTAATACACCCCGACATTCATCTAGCCTTACCTACTACTTTAGTGGTCTGCTTGGATGATTTCAGGTCATCTGTGATGATGATGATGCTGAAGTCTCTTTCTTCCCTAATGATTGTCAGCAACACCCCTCCTAACCTATAGGTGGCTTCAGGGTTTCTCTTCCCTATGTGCAAGATCTTGCACTTCTGTGTGTTAAACCCCAGTTGCCACTTTTCTGACCATTTTGCCAGTTTATCCAGATCTCTTCTCATTCTGCCCACCCCATCTGGATCGTCTATTCCATTGCAGAGCTTGGTGTCATCTGCAAACAGACAAACCTTACCCTCCAGTCCATCTGCAATGTCACTGATGAAGATATTGAAGAGGACTGGCCCCATGACTGATCCCTAAGGTACCCCACTTGTGACTTGCATCTCTTCTGACTGTATACCGTTTACTACTACTCTTTGTTTTTTGCCTGCCAACCAGTTTGCCACCCAGTTGACCAACTTCAGACCCACCCCGAGCCTAACCAGCTTATTAATCAATCTTCTATGTGGAACAGTGTCAAAAGCTTTGCTGAAGTCAAGGTAGGTGACATTAGCTGCACCCCTTTGGTCCACCACTCTGGTTACCCAGTCAAAGAAATCTATGAGATTTGCCTGTTTGCAGATGACACCAAGCTCTGCAATAGAGTTGACATGAAAGAGGGGGTCACAGAAATGATCGCTGATCTAAAAAACTGGGGGAATGGTAAAAATAATGGCAGTTGAAATTCAACACCAAGAAGTGCAACGTCATGCACCTGGGTATGTAGAACCTGGGCTGGAAATATACTCCTGGGGGGAGGGCAGCTGAGTGAAACTAAGGTAGAGTGGGATCTGTGGGTACTTGTATTTGCTGATTTAAAGGGACACTATCAACCCCCTTATGTCTCAAAGTGTCCCTAGTTTAAAAAACATATTTTATGATTGTCAGCATTCTGTAACGACTGCTGATGTAGCTGGTAGTTTGATTCAGATTATTTTTTTCTTTAAAAAAGTGAAAAACACTGACCCAGCGGCACTGAGGGTTGAGGCACTGGACGCCACACCTCACACCACTCCAGAGACCCAAATTCATTGATGGACTCGAGTCATCAGGGGTCAGCAGGGGGGAAAGAGGGATTGAGCACCTGATGGCTGCTCTCTCTGTCTGGGGAGGGTCACTAGCTAGCCCCGCCTTAATACTGCCATCTCCTGGGGGATCCTAGTAATGGCAGTGCAGGCTGGGAATCTGCAGAATAGGAGGATCAGACATCAGCAAGGACCTTGAGTGGAGGCATGTCTCACCGCACCCCTGGCTCAATGGTCCTCCTCTAGTCCCAACAATGGCGAAGGGGAGGAACAGAACATGAGAAAATCCCTGCCCCTGATCTACAGTAGATGATAAGCCCCAGTGCTGGGTGCAGGGCAGCCACTGAGGGCAGACTCCACTGTGTGTGCACTCCCACTGATGACTAGGAGATACAGGGCATCTCTGCAGCCCTGTCCTGAGGGTAATCTGAGGCACTGATAGTAAGACTGAAGTGCAGCAGCACTCTAGGAGCAGACATCTCAGGTCTGCTAAGTGGGGTTGGTGAGGGGAGCTCCAAGAGAGTGATCAGAGGCAGTAAGTTGGAGGATAAAAAGAAAGTTTAAAAAGAAAAGTGAAAAACGGCTGCCCAACATACTGGCATTACCACAACTAAACAGGTTTCTTTACATTTCTTGATTGGCTCCCACGACATGTTTCCTGGACTTGGGAACACCCACAACACAGTCTAGCCACTCATGATGCAGTAGGAGTTTAGGATGCTATTGCATCATGAGTGACTGCACTGTTTGAGGGTGTTTCTGAACCTAAGAAAGTATGCAGTAAAAACAGATCCAGGATTGTAAACAGAACAGGGTTGTTTATAAATATACATTACCATGCAATTCAGTTCTACTAAACAAGGAGACAGACAAAACTAACAGCAACATCAATGACTTTTAGAGAAGGTAAGCAATTATAAAATGTAGGTTTTTAACTAGAAATAATATGATGAAAAACAGGTTGACAGTGTCCCTTTAAGGACAACCAGGCAGAGTGAAAAGGTGGTGCAAAAAGCTAGCAGTATTCTTGGAAGCATAGGAATGGGTATCACAAGTAGGAAAAGTGAAGTGATAGTCCTGCTGTACAGGTAATTGATGAGGCCTCAGTGGAGCACAGTGTTTAGTTTTGAAGACTGCACCTCAAGAAGGACAAGGATCACCTAGAAATGGTGCAGAGGAGAGCTGTGAAGATGACACATGGACTACTCAAAAAAAGTATGAATCAAGATTAAACCATTTTAGGATGAACAGTAGTAGCGCTGAATTTGTCAAGTTATTTAGTGAGATTTCCTATTTATCCTTCACAAAATTTAGGGAAAAAATCTTCCAAAATTCTTTTTGTTATACCTACAGAAAGAGGCCAGTTCCTATTATAGTACTTAAGTGCCATCTGGTAGATTTTCAACTACACTATCAGATGAGACAACCCTCTCTGGGTAGCAGTGAACACACTAACAAACAAAACAAAATCCCTAACTAAACGTTTCACAATTCTCAATAAAGATTTTTAAAAATCCTTAAAAATCCTTTGACTAATTTGGTGCTACTACTGTACTCATAGGAGAGAAGAAAGGACAGGGAAGATATGACGGATACATTTAAATACTTCAAAGGTATCAACTCAGTACAAACACAGGATCTCTTGAGAGAAAACAGGAATACATGGACAAGGGGGCACAACATGCACCTGAAGGGAGGCAATTTCAAAACAATCCAGAAGTTTTCTTCATGGGAAGGGTGGTTGAGACCTGGAATAGTCTGCACCATAGGTTGTGGCAGTAAAGAGAGTGAAGGAGTTCAAGCTAGCATGGAATAGGCACTGTGGAAACCTAAGGCAGTAAAGAGACTGGGAGGAGAGTAGCTTTCACTGGCAGACTAGATGGATTGCAAGGTCCCCTTCAGCCAGTACTTTCTTATGTTCAAAGAACAGGGCAGCTTCATAGTCACCCTGATGCTAGCATACTAGGCAACTGATGCTAGGCAACTTCTCGTTTTCTCTCATCTCTTACCCTCTTCCTCTGCCTCCCACCACTATCCCTTTCTCTCTCCTCCCTGCTCTACTCTCCTAAAGCCAGTTGGCCACATAATGGCACTTATGGTATGCTGTATTTACTTCTTTTGAAATGCCTGTTTTCTCACATTTTTCTGCTTTTGTGTCCTTTACTCTGTATAAATTGTATTTGATTGAATCATGCTGAACTATGTTTCCCCAACCCTATAATTGATTGTATGTTGGCCCCCTCACTGTCTACATATCTCATGTGCTGCATCACATGTATACACATGTATTTTGTATACTCATGTATTTTTTCAACTTGTATCCTCCTAGGTTGTGCCTGAAAATAGACATTCTTATGACTAGCACACCCACCAGGTTACCAAAAGCAAATAAATAAATAAATAATGCAGTTCCAGGCTCTAACCAATATATAAGACTTGTCTAAATTGGAGGCCCCACCTTAGAAAGGGCATCGACTTTCTTCAGGGAAATCTTTTTCATCAGTTCATACCTATGGATCTATACCCACATTAGAACTAGGACCACACAGAAACTTTTCTGTAGCAGTCTAGTAAGGGCCACCTATGCTGATGTCCTTACATGACATCCCTGTATATAAGTATGGGCAGCCCCGTTCCTACCTCTGTTTTTTCCTGCCACTGACCATACTCCCAAGATTCCATAGAACCTTCATCAGTTAGCCAACTGCCAACTTCACAGAAAATACCACCAACAGCTTAATCTGATTCAAAGTCAGTTGGCATTGATCTGTAGCCCCTTCCCCCAGATTATGACAGAAAATAGGCAGAATCTGTCTAGAGCACTTACCTGGTCAACAAAAAGTAAATAAATAAAATTAATAAATGAAACTTTGTTTTATTTTTTAATAGGAAAATCACTTTAGTTTAAAGTGATTCAGTTTGCGTTGCATGTGGAGAACAAAATATTCTTCTAATCTTTTTCATTGCTGCTGCTACTGTGGAAAAAATCTTTATTCTAATGATGAAAATTACATCTGCGTTTGCTGCCTTTGGTCTACCCATGACAGCCTCACCTGTGAGCTCTGCTTGAAGTTTAGCCTCACTGCCCAGCAGCACAGAAAGAAAACCATGCAGTCCTTTTGTTTTAAAGCAACAGGTTGCCAGGATAGAGCAGGGACCCTTGGGAACTTCTCCACCCCAGTTGCTGGCCCTCTCTTCCAGCTCTCAGGCTTCCAAGGCTTGGGACAAGGCTTTGGGGAAACACACTCACAGAGACACTGTAGGGCATGTAGTACAACCAATCACCCTAGGAGGCACTTTTGGTCTATATTAGCTTCTTCTTCATCCTCCAATATTGTACCATTGACATGGTTTGATTTTAACATTGTTTTACTAACCTAAAACCTAGTGGAAATTAGCCAGACCTAGTTCAGCTAACCCTCTACTTGTTCATCTTGACTACTGCAGGTTTTCCATGGCTGTCAATGACGTTAAAAAAGTCCCTACTTTAAGCAGGCTCTAGCCCTCTGCTAATCTCTCTCAGTGTTCCAGATGGCCTGGTGTGATTAACACCTCATTAAGAGCTGCAGTTATCTGGCAGTTCAAGAGGGAGATCCCATAAAAGGTTCAATGTGAGTCATTATCACTCCACTGTTTGAACTTTCAGCTGGTGTCCAGGGTGCGATCAAGGGTAGAAGCTGTTAAGTCACTAGCTTCCAGTTTTCTGACTTTGTCTGACAATTTTTCCCAATAATTAAAACCAACATTTCAGTGAAAATATGTTAAGAGGCATACATGGTCAGCTCTGCAGGTGGTGGGTTTTATCCCAGCCTCACCATAGCTGCTCCCTCTCACCTTCAAATCTCTCAGCTCTGTACTTTCCATGGACACCACTGCAGACCATACTCTGAAATGACTATCCATGGACTCCTAGCTGCCATTACTGGTAAATGAAGGTGTCCCCAGCTCTTCCAAAATGACCATGCCAACCAACATCATCTATACAGTTCCACTCTTATCCTGCCCTGCATGTCCATTCATCCTAAAAACAAACCTTTGGTGCTTGTGTGTTACAAAATACCTTAATAAATCAAGTAATTTGAAAGGTTAAAATGAGCATTCCTGGGGAGCACAGATCATCCTATATAGAAATAGGGATAGTATAGTAGCATGCCTGTGTATTGTTTACCCTGGCTTGATAAAAGAATGTTTTTTAAAAAAAATCTGTTATTGTTGGGGCATTGCATGTTACATGTGAACATATTAAATTCCAGCAGAAACAGTCTTCATGGTCTATCAAGTCTGCCCAATTGTGCAGCTAGCCCCTTAACTTGCCGCTGCCCCACCCTCCTTCCCTCCTCATTACCAGTCTGTCCTACCCTCTCTTAAATCCTCCTACTGTTCTACATGATACCACCTCCTTGGGCAGTGTTCAACTTATCTACCACCCTTTTCTGGGAAAAAGTGTCTGCCTCCACAGGCACAGTGCTGGGTTCCAGGTTCTAAATGAGAGACATTCAGTGCCACCTAAAGAGGAATCCAACCTAAGACAAGGGAGTCCCTTTCAGAAAGAGTATCTCTCTGTTGTCTTTACAAGAGATACATCCCTCCTGGGCTGGGACACCCATCTAGGGGATCATACAACCCAGGGCACCTGGTCAGCCGAAGAGTCCCTTCAGCAATCTGGACTCTGGCTTACTCCTTGGAAGTATCCATGCAGGCTATCCACTTGCCAGGAAAAGACAATACTATGGCAGATGCCTTGAGTTGAATCAATCAGGCCCATCATGAATGGACCCTGAACAGGCAGGTGGTGCAAGCAGTTTTCAGAAGGTGGGGAACTCCAGAGATAGACTTTTTCATATCCCACCAGAACCACCACCTGCCACAATATTGTTGCAGACCACTAGATCAGGGCACACTCCCACTCGATGCTGTAGCTCTGGATTGGTCAGAAAGGTACCTGCATGCTTTCCCTCCCTTTCCTCTGGTATTCAGAGTATTACTCAAGCTCAGATCCCACTCAGCATCTCTGATCTTGGGTTTGCCCATGTCATTTACACTAGCACAGGTGCTACAACCACCAATATCACATGGTAAACCAGTGATCAGCTACACCACCGCTTCTTCTTCTTCTGCCAGCTGTGCTCTTGCAATGCAGGACCTTGTGCTTGCCCCATCGCCAACAGTTTCCATGGTGTTGCCACATTTTATCAACCATAATTTTCTGCTCTCCTCCATTACCGCAGCCCTTGTTCAGCAGCTTGCTCCCTGGCATGTGCTGTCACTGCTGATACCAGAGGGTGTTGCTGCTGTGTTGATGCTGCTTAGGCCTCAAAGCTCTAGGCCATATTATCACAGACTTAGCATCATACACCACAGTAAAACTCTGAAAACTAACCACTAAAAAAGATTAATTGAAGCACTATTTGAAACAAAACAGATAGTTAATCAGAAATAATTTTTGGAAAACAATTACTCTTAAAAATGATAGAAAAAAAATGAATTCATGTTATTCTTGGAAAAATACCATCAGCTGGATTTGAACTGTTGTCCACAAAAACTTATAATCACAGACTTATCATGGTATACCACATTAGATCTCCAAAACCCAGCCTCTAAAAAGATTAATTAAAGCACAATGTGCAGAGTTTGTAACAAAATGGATAGTTAACCAGAAATAATTGTGATTCAGGACAATGCTTGCTGGCAGATGCACGTCCTTGAGGTGGATATGCTTCTGGCGGTAGTAGAGTTTAGTGCGGACTGACTAAAAAGAAAGATATGCAAATATTGCCTGAAAAAGGTAAATACATTACTTTTATGCTACACAGGGGCATTTTACAGTAACTCCTTCACAAATATGTGCCTAGAGGCACACTCCTGACATATGTTAAAAACAAAACACTTTGTTGACCAGAAAGAATTTTTGAAAAAATGTTATTTTTGGAAAAAGTAATATCTGCTGGGTGCAATCACAGACTGCTAAAATATGTCCTGATACACTAATCACAGTGTGCCACAATCAAACTCTGTGAGTTAATTTCTAAGAAAAAGAATGAAACTACCATATACAAGGTTTGAAATAAAGCCACTATTTCACCAGAAGTGTTTTTGAGAAAACAACACTCTTAGAAATTACAGAAGAATTAATGTATGTTATTCTAGGATAAATAGCGTCAGCAAGACTAGAACCACCGACCACAAAAACATTTAATTATAGACTTATCACAATGCACCACAGAAAACTAAAAAGTCTGGTTTCTATAAAGATGAATTAAAGTTCTATATTCACAGTTTGAAACAAAACAGTTAGTTACAAGGACACTGTCAGCTTTACCCCTCCATTTTTTTAACATATGTCAGGAGTGTGCTCTAGGCACATATTTGTGAAGGAGTTACTTTAAAATGCCCCTGTGTAGCAGAAAAGTAATGTACTTACCTTTTTCAGGTAATATTAGCATATCTTTATTTTTAGTCAGTCTGCACTAAACTCTGCTGCCACCAAAGGCATATCCACCTCGACAATGTGCATCTGCCAGCAATTGCGGCCCAGCATCGCAACTTCTCACAGGCATATTATAAAATCAAGTATATGCTGCAGAGGTTCTCAACCTCAGCCTCCTCTGGTGTCCATAAAATAAAAACTAGCACTAGTTTTGCTGCAAGATACTTTTACAAATTGGAGCCAAAATCATGCACCTGTGCAAGAGGGTCTGGAGTGAAGATCTTGCATATGCATAAGAGAGAGAACCTCTCCTGCACAGGCATGGGATTTTGTCTCCAATTTGTGAAATTAATTTGTGGCAGAAGTAGTGCTTGTTTTTAATTTATGGACACCAAGAATGACTGAGTTTAAAAACCTCTAAAGCATCAATTTGATTTTACAACGTTCTTGTGAAAAGTTGTGATTCGGGACAACGCTTGCTGGCAGATGTACGTCCTTAAGATGGATATGCTTCTGGTGGTTGCAGAGTTTAGTGTGGACTGACTAAAAAGAAAGATATGCTAACATTGCCTGAAAAAGGTAAATACATTACTGTTATGCTACACAGGTGCATTTTACAGTAACTCCTTCACAAATATGTGCCTAGAGGCACACTCCTGACATATGTTAAAAACAAAACGGATTGTTGACCAGAAAGACATTTTGAAAAAATGCTATTCTTGTAAAAATTAATATCTGCTGGATGCAATCACAGACTGCTAAAATATGACCTGATACACTAATCATGGGGTGCAACAATCAAACTCTGTGAGTTAATTTCTAAGAAAAAGAATGAAACTACCAAATGCAAGGTTTGAAATAAAACCACTATTTCACCAGAAGTGTTTTTGAGTAAACAACACTTTTAGAAATTACAGAAGAATTAATGTATGTTATTCTAGGAAAAATAGCGTCAGCTGGATTAGAACCACCGACCACAAAAAAAAAAACATGTAATCATAGACTTATTACAATGCACCACAAAAAAACTAAAAAATCTGGCCTCTAGAAAGATGAATTAAAGTGCTATACTCACAGTCTGAAACAATACAGATAGTTAAAGAGGCATTGTCAGCTTTGCCCCTCCACTTTATAACATATGTCAGAAGTGTGCCTCTAGGCACTTATTTGTGAAAGAGTTACTGCCACAATCAAGCTCTGTAAACTGATTTCTAAAAATATTAATAGTACATGTGTCTCTCAGAAAGGCATTTTTATGCTCTGTGAAGCTTGCTAAGTTACAAAATTAAAATTAAAATGAAATGAGAAGAACAATTGTCTACAGAATTTTATAACACATAGAGACATTAGAGAAACAAATGGTATTAGCAAAAAAAATCTCATCTGGATTTGGACAGTTGACCACAAAATGCAATACTATATCCATCAAGATCAGGCAATATTTAATTCAGCTACTGTATACTGTACTTGGGGTAATTTTGACAGTTTCTTTCACCACCTGATTTTTAGAGTGCCACCTGGTGGGCATATCTAAACTCTATCTCTGGTCTGACAAAAAGCATGCCACATATAGCAAGAAAAAAGCATGTACTCCATCTTGTGTCCATTCTAGGTATACTAGGTATAACAAAAGAGATTTTGTAAGGATTTATTTTCCTAAATTTCCTGAAGGATAAATGCGGAATCTCACAAAATCCTTTGACTAATTCAGTGCTACTACTGTAGGAAAACTGGTCTGAAGTCACTGGGAAAAGGCCAACTCAATTTGAGAGCACTGGAAACTATATTTTCCTTAAGCACTACTTTTACTTTTAGAAAACCCGTTCATAAACCTCTTGCATAATTTGTAAAATATTTAAAACAGAATAAGGCAATACCATTTAAATAACATGTAGAATCTTTAAACTTCAAGGCATGACAAAATGTTAACTTCAGAATGCTCTTTGTCTCTCTGTTGACCTAGCTGCTGTTTCTCTTAGCAACCTGTTTGAGAGAATATTTCACAGAACAGTGCATAACTTTCCTTCCATGTCAGAGAAGAAAAGCTATTAAAATGCATACCACAGACTTGTAAAAATTCAAAAGATAACACTTGCATTTGTAATACAGTATGCCACAAAGTTCAAAAGAAATTGCAGTTAGTTTCTCACTCACACAGTCTTTACTAAGATAACATGTTCCAAGATATAACCATGAGCATTTAGGCAAGGCAAGGCAAGGCAAGGCAAAATTTATTTAAAAGACGCCCAATCCCGGAGGCTCTGGGCGCCATACAAGCATTTAAACAAACATATTTTAAAAGAAAATATAAATTCACATATAAATACAATTCAATACAAAAGTTTTTTTTTTTTTTTTATAAACCTAACAATAAATACATCTCTAAACATTAAATGCCTTAGAATAGAAGAAAGTCTTTAGCTGGACCTTAAAAACATCCACCGATGAAGCCTCTCTGACCATAGTCGGTAAAGAATTCCACAGAACTGGGGCTGCGACACTGAAAGCTCTATCGCCAGCTGTTTTCAGCCTAGTTCTGGGAATGGTCAGTAGGCATTCATTCGATGAACGAAGAAGACGCGAAGAGAGGACAGGTGACAGAAGGTCTAACAGGTAGCCAGGGCCCTGTCCGTGTAGGGCCTTATAGGTGAGAAGACCCACCTTAAAGAGGACTCACAAAAAACTGCATCTTTACAGCTGCAGTAGGTGTAGCCCTGCAGATGTTTTGCATTCAGAAAAGGGCTGATGTCATTTTTGCTACCAAACAACATGATAAGTGTTAAAATAGAGTTCTCCACTGGAGCTGCATTACTATGCTGTCTGTGTGTGTATAGGAGCTGGAGACCATTATTTGTCCTCTGGCTTGAGGAGTTAATTGAGCCCTCCCTCAGCAGAGCCTCAGACATTCTACACTACAGTCAGGGCCCCTGGTGTTCTGCGGCAGAATTTTCTGATTTCTGCGGCATGATTTATTCATTTCTCTGGCAGAATGCAGTCCTGTCATTGGCTAAATATGATGTGATGTCATCAATGACATCATATGCTGAGCATAGAGGAGGGGCTTCAGGATAAACAAGGTGGGAAAGAAAGCCTGACACTATGGAAAAACTATATATTTGTATGAAAATTCACCAAAAACAATGAATTCTGCGGCACTATATATATTCTGCAGCATGATGCAAATTTTGCAGCAAATTCTGCAACTGCAGGACCACAGAATTCCAGGGGCCTTGACTACAGTCAGCACACACAGAAGGTTAACTCATTATCTTCTCACAGTCATTTTTTGTCAGGTTACCAATTGATTGTAGACATCATTCAACGCTAATGGAAGCAGAATGGATTAAACATTTCCTGATGCTTTCTGCATAACAAGTAAGCACAGTTGTGCCCTCAGTCCCTATGAACACCTCATTAAACCATTTGACACCTCCATCCTAAGAACAATCATCCTGCTACTTTGTAAGACATTCCATAGCAAAGAATTTCAGTGATGCCTGTTCCCAAATGATAAACATATTTAACGTGTTAAATGCCAACTTCATTTTGTCAGGCAGGCAGTTCTGGGGAGACACTAGTACCTGACATTTACTGATTACTTGTCTGTTATATTATTAGAATTTCAACTCTGTCTGTCTGTTTCTCTGTGGTGACAGTAGCAAGCTGTTAATTGTTCTAAGAAATTATTCCCCTCACCCTGGATAGTGCAGGCCTCTCCTTTACCCATCAACTGTGCACTCCCCCCACACATTTGCAGGATCTTTTCCTAGGTGTGTAGTGTGCTATACAAATGATAAAATATAATGACAATTGAGTGGTTTGCTCATGCTACACAGGGAGCAAAGTCTACAAGAAATACAAAATATCACAATGTTCATTTAGTCCCATAAACAGATGTTCACAGAATTGTTAGAACTTTTTTGATTTTCATTTTTCTTCCACATCTAGTAAGCGAGACATTGTTCCATAGGTGACCGCCCCCCCCCCAAAAAAAGAGAACTAAATCTTTCATTTATTTGGAATTGCCTTTACAATTTAACACATTTAAAATATTACACACCTCAGCTGGATAAAGAACAATACACATCAAAACATAAATGCATACAATATCACCAGCTATGCCAGATACACATTCACACAATGACTTGCTAGCTGAATAAATGTGAATTGCTTGAAACAGACTGCCAAAGAAATGATTATTCCATGTAACACAGTCTGTACTGAAACATTTATTAAGGTAGCACCAGTGAGTCACAGCTCCACTTGCGACCTCCATGCACTGGGTGATAACTATAACTGCGTACTATACTTTTAGTGAACTTTATTATTGTTGCTTAAAAAAAAAAAAACACAAGCCACACGTTAATGACAGCACTATCAGTACAACTCTGGAAATTTCTCTCTCCATCACCCTCCCCCCTCTGTCTGTCTCTGTCTCTCCACACTTCTCACAGTAAACACCATGAATAACCGGATCTTAAAAAAATAGTTGATTTAATTTGTGTATATATTTCGATCTGACAGTATAGCTGTTTGTAAATTTCTGTGTGGAAATCAATTGTAAAAATACATAAATCTCTGCAAGATATGTACAACTGACAGATATGTAACTGTGCCTTTCAATTTGATGATCAACACATATGGAGTGGCACAATTCTGCACTGTAAATACAATTTTTATTTCCACTCCTGTCATTCTTGGTGAATACTGTGAGACATGTATGGGGGGGGGTGGATAGGTGTGCTGACAGTGCTGTCATTATCAGTTTGTTTTTTAAAGGAACTATAATAAAGTTACCTAAACTCTAGTGTGCAGTCAGAGATGTCATACCTTGCATGGAGGTCCCAAGTGGAGCTATGATTCCTTCAGTACAGAAATGGAATGCCCATTTCCTTGTCAGATAGTCTGTTTACAAGCAATTTACATTTCTTCAGCTAGTAAGTAATTATGTGACAGTACTTAGTGTAAGCCCTATACCTTTATAGGGGTGTATACTGTGGTACTTTTGTTAACAGTAGTGTAAGATATAGTATTAATATGCCCCTTTTATGGTGAACTGTGTTCCATTGTTAAAGTACCAACATAGCTAGTGCAGTTTAAGTTACATAGTGCTGACCATTGTAAGCATAATAATGGGACACTATTGTAAAGGGTTATCTAAAATGAGATGTGTAGGAAATTGAAGCCAGGTGCAAAATAATGACAGTAACAGTAATACCTTGACCTTGTTGGCCTCCCATTGGCTGGAGCAATGGAATTAGGTTGCTGATCTGTGAGAAATATTGTGTTACCTTAGTTGTAAGGAATTACATCTCTTTTTGAGTACACAGCAGATTCATGTGGCTGATGCATGAAAGAGAGCATGGTTCTGACTCGATCATCTGCCGGGCACTGCAGTCTGAGGGTCTGTATTAGGAATAAGTTTGATTGTTTTTATAATAATAGTATAACTTGATGTTTGGTACTATATTATAATAACTAGTGGGTGCTTTTTCCCTAAGAAAACCTAAGTTGATATTTGCCATAATAACATGCTGATTATTATGGCAAACATGCACCATACAAGCATGCGCTCATTCATTGAGCATTCAGATGGGCTGCCAGCCATGGAGGTGAGTGGAGGGCTGTGTCAGTGGTGCAGCTGGGGTACTGGGGGGAGCAGGGTGGGCTTTAACTTTGGTTGGGGAGGTGGGGGGTCCAGTAGACACCAGGGGCAGGGGAAGGGATTGTTATTTTTTGTGTTTTGAAGATTGGGGGCTGGGTCATGGCTTGTGGGAGGGGAAAATAAATGGAGTTGACTGGGGGTTCTAATATTTTCTTTAATGCAACTGGTGATCGGCCAGGGGGTCCAATAGACACCAGGGACAAGGAGGGGATTATTTTTTTAGTCAACAATTGGGGGCCAGGGATAACTCACAGTGACAGGGGGGTTCTTGAATTTGGCTGGGGATCGACCAGGGGGACCACTAGACACCAGGGTGGGGGGAAAATAAAATATAAAGATGGCTGGGGTATATGCGGGTGAAATTGCAGGTGAAATTTCACAATTTCACAAAATATTTCATTGGGCGAAATTGCCGATTTCACAACAATATCACAAGAGAAATAACATTTCACAATATCTCTAGTCTTAATTAGCCCTAATGCACTGTGTCATTTTGCTACATACTTGCTTCTCCCCCTTTCTCATTTTTCCATATTGGTATCTAATGCTGTTATTGATGTGGTCTTACTGTTTTTTTTTCTTTTTCTGCAGCTCAAGTGTTAACTCCGATTGGAATTTTTTGCCACTAGCTGCAACTTAACTTTCCATTCCTGTTTCATGTGACATTATATTGGAAAGTGCTGGAAAGTGCTACTCTCTGTAAGGCTGGACACTTGATCACTTAACTTGTTTTGGCTCATACTGTATATGACTGCAAATCTGCTCTGCAGTGAGCTATATTTTATTCATTTTTCTTTATTACCATACATGTTATGTTATTTCTGTCTGTGCACCCACCTGAGATACAGAGCAATTGAACACATCACCTATTGCCACTAAAATGGCTCTGTATTGGCCCCCCTTTCATTTTATAGCTACTTCACTTAGATTCCACTTTGTTTTATTTTTAACTTCATTCCTCTCACTTAAATTGTGTGTTATGTTGAATAACTCCCATTATTATTTGTTTTTGCAAAAAATTGTCAACTGTGTAGACACATTTGTAAAAAATTAATTATAATAGTGAGACGTTTTGAAATGTTGTTTGACTTACCATACTCATGCTCGCCTACCCGCTTACTCAGTCCCCCACTTGTTTCTGTCCTTGTACTAACTAATTCATGTTGCTTCATATTGAGGGGTTGTTGATTTTCATATTGTGTGTCCCTGGGGTGGAGCAGCAATAAAAGACAAACAATGCAGAGCCCTCAATAACACACCTACCCCAGTTTAATTTTACCTAACACCCATTTCTTAGGCCTTGAACAGTAAGATCTTCCTTCAGGAGAACAACTTGTAATGAAATGTATAAGATTTACATTGACATTTGGATATATGTACCTTTATATAATACTAATTGTGTGTGTGTATGTGTATATATATATATATATATATATATATATATATATATATATATATATACTGTATAACAATTTCTAAAAAAAATCGAACACATCAAATGTCTTTGTAAACATGTCTCAACATTGTGTTTATCTTTCACCTTGTTACAACATATAGTTGCCTCAGCAGTGTTTGAAGTTAAGGTACAGTACCTTCATGTATATGATGTCCGGTTCTGTTGAGTTGATTGCTATACCAGTGCATAGAATAAAATCTCAAACACATAGGTAACTGTAATACAGATGGTGGCATTATTTTTTTATCTGGCCTTTCTCAATGTACCGTACTTTGATTCAGTTAGTGTATGCAACGGCAATTCATGTACATGTTTAAGCCCGTGAAATACCCTTATCTAGTTAATACATTTCCAGCCATAGTGGCTCTGCCAGTAGTTGTTCGAATGGCAGCTGCTGTGTGTGCATGTGGGGTGGGGGCATTTGTATAGAGAGCGAGAGAGAGAAAGAAATTTTCAGTAGAAGATTTCTTCTTTTAGACTGGTCAAGCCTTGCTAAAGATAAACTATTAGGCGAAAGAGAACAATGCTGTGCAACAAGTACAGACTAGAATGAATAAAAGTTATGTGGCATGATTTCAGATGTGAGCATATCTGGATACATGCATCCTTTTCAAATGCATCTTGTCTATAACTGTTAAGTGCTGCATTTTGCTTTTGCAGCTCATGTATCTGTCTGTGACATTCAAAATGATGAGCCTCATTCCAGTTTTTATTTCACACAGGCACACACACAGAGTTTCTGAGACAATTCTGCCTGCTCACATATTAGTGTCTCATGTGCTTCAGACAATAAGCCAGTCACACGTTTGCATTTACTTTTAAAACCAAAGACTTGTTCTGGCAATATCAATATTGTACAATACATGCTCTGTACTATATTTCCCTTTTGTTGATGTTCTGGGACTTATTTATTGTTCAAAACTTCTGTTTCTAACTTTTGTTTAACATAATGCCATGGTTCTCCTTGTACCATGACATCAGGCACAGACAGTACTCCATCACCATGCATTATCTTGTATTTCTCAATGTAATCCCTGTCTTTTGTGAACTTCCTATTTTCATTTTACTGGAGTTGACTATGAACAAAACCTCCTTTGGTGCTCTGGTATCAGGTTGTAACCCTGAGTGTACAGAGGTTTGATGTACTTAAATCTGTGTCTGCCAAAAGTTCCTGTTTGGGTGCCAACTGCTAGATTTGTAACTTATAGTTTTAGATTTCCCAAAAATAATAATGCCACCTTGTATAGGTATAATAAAATGTAATTTATTCACGAGATTAGACTAGACAAAAACACAGATATTTGCTGTAGCATTCTCTTTTACATAGACCACTTCAGCATAAGTACATACAAACACAGAGCATAAAACACATTTTATATTTGTATTATAAAATGCCCTGTCACCTCAGCTAACCTTTGTAAGTTATTCTTAAAGAAGCATACTTACAAAATGTTCACACAGCAGAAAGATCATGACATCATCATGCCAGTCTGTGTAACACAGATTGGTAAACATGTTTTCATTTTTTCATCCACACTCACAAACTGATCCCAGTTATAGCCATGCCCTTGTCCACATCCCCATTCTTCACCAGGGGCCCTTAAACTTTAGGAGGTGGCTCTCTAGGGTTATTTTATGTTATGGTGGGACCAAGGGCAGGAGACTTGAAAAGGGCACCTTTTAAACAACTGAACTAAAATGCAGTAACTTCATTGTTGATACAAATCTACCAGAGTAGCAGTAGGGATTTACAGGATGATAAAAATACATATCTTTAGGCAGAAATTTGTCAGCTTCTCACCTTTGGGAGACAGCATAACATGGTGCAATTTAAATATGATGCAGCTACACACATGAAGTTCTAACAATGCTCTGTTGCACTGAACCCTACCCTCATACCCAGATCACCATGCAAACAAACATTCTTGGGCATCCCTGGGCAGTGAGAATAGTCTTTGCTGGCAGAGCACAGCATACATGGGATCCCTACTGCTGTACTTTAAAAGGAACTAGATAAAGGATTTCTTATTGACTCTTCCTCCACCCTGTCAAATTACTCCCATAGGGCATACAATTATATCCACCCTAGACTGAGATCAGAGCTGCAAACCACTCACATCCTCCTAAAACTTAGGATAGATTTAGAAGGACTGACAGAAGGAAGGTCCTCAAGGATTATTTGCAGTTAATTTCTTGATTTATCCCATGTCCCTTCAATATCTTACTTGCCCAGCAGTACTCTTTCATCACAGGGGGCACCAATTAGCAAAAAAGGGAATAAGACATCTACAAATCCTACTGGAAGCCACAGCTTGTTGAGCATCCAAGCATCCTACATTCTACCACTTTGGATCCCAAGAGGCAGGAGGCCATTATCATTATCCCTGTTCATCATTGTCCTGGCAGTCTCTCAGATGCAACTTTTTCAAAAGTGTTTTTATGGTTCAAATGAACTTATTTCATCATGCAAACACTGGTTCAAGATATAGTTGCCTGGGTGACCCATTTATGAGTTCTGGAGGGCTATCATTTATCACCATTAAAACATCAGAAACATCCCTTCTATAGTACCACCTCTTACCCAAAAGACAGGGTCCTGGAACACCAAGGTCCTGCTCTGGAGACAAGCTGCACACTCTCCTGAAAAGCCTCTGTAACCCTATTACACCTTCTCTACCTGCTTTTAGCATTTAAGAGCAACCGGCTGTGGCATACAGCCAGAAAGGGGAGGATATCATTATTACACCCTTTATTACCCTGGCAGTTACATACATTTATGGTATAACAATAAAAATTAAAACATATTAAACAGATAGCATTTTCTTAATACTCATAACTTATGTCAGTCATATGCCATCTTGGAATTTGGGGTAGACTGCCCTAACCCAGTTTGTCAATTAGATTATGCTATGCCATTTTCTGCCCAGTTACTGTGCTATTCAAACAGAATCAAATGACATATGGCTCAATCCAAAAAGATAGATTGGATAAGGTGATTATCAATGCTTTTGCACTTCATACATATGGAATGCTGCATCTTTGGTGGCATATACAACCACCAGCCTCCCCATCCTACACATGGAAAGCAGTTCAATGGGACCATGGGTGTGTCATGGGTGGTACGGGGTCAGACAGCAGGCATACAATTGTATGTCTGATCCAGTTTTAAAGTACATCCTGTGCTAGGCGCAGAGCAGGAGATTGTGGGATACAGCAATCCTCCAAGGGCTGCTGTATCATAATCATAATTATAAAATGAAAATCAATTAAGTTAAACACCAGCCCTCCATGACAATTTTGGGGGCATATGGCGGCTGCAACAACTGGGCCACAGTAATATCTGCTGACCGGGGGGTGGGGCACATTAGTGGAGGGTACACAAGGGTTCCTGCTGCCCCACTGTATAGTATAGTGCTGCCAATCTCTACACTTTATAACCAGTGTGAAAAATACTTTGTGTATCTCATGGATGTATATCTATGCCCCTATGCTCATCCCCAATCTGGCCTCACATGAAGAGGTGCAGTCATATCCAGATTAGGTGCCTGTGGGGTAGAAGTCATTTCACTGTTTCCTAAGGGTTCACCTATACCACAATGACAGTGAAGCTGGTGGTGTAAAGTACTACACCAACAATTCACTGATACCAGCCACCGTATTCTGACAATATGCCGTGTGGCAGTAGGAGTCACCTCCATGGTGGGGGGCTACACCCCATGCACCTCACCCACATATGGGGGGCTTTGCCCCCCACACACTCCAGATATTTTATAACAAACTCCAGGTTGTGCCACAGTGGACAGTAGGAGGAACCGATTAATGGCAACATCGCCCAATGGCAAAAAATCAAAGTCACAGCAGAAGTGCATGATATGATTCTGTCGGCAACATTGGGGAAGCAAAGACCAGTCAACACATTAATGGGTTATGTTCCTAAGAGTGCCATATGTGTGTAGCAGGGGCAATCCATGGCTGTGAAAGCCTCTCTACACCAGCTGAGGGAAGATTTTTGTTATGTTAGTTTGGTCCACTATCCTTTATCTACTGTGGAGAAAATCTTTCCTGCTTTGGTCTTTCCATCCTTTTCTCCCCTTGACTCCAACTTCAGTCTATTTCAGCATTCTCTGTGGCCATACAGTCAGTAAAAATTCCTTATCATCATCATCTTCATCTTGCTTTTTTGCCAACTGCATGAATTTTCTGAAGCAAAGAAGGCTGATTAAATCCTCTGACACGGATCACATTCTTGTGCAGTTTTCCCTTCAAAAACCTGCAGCACCACATAGCCTCCATCCATATCTCCATAAAACTGTAAACCACTGCTTCTCAAAGTTTGTAGACAACTTGGTATCTTGTTGCTGCTGAAGTAGAACATTGCCACATATCTTAATGTTGTTTCATACAACTCTCCCATTTTCATCATTTTTATTATCATTCTACTGTGTGACATGCAGTTTTCATCTTTTATCTGCTGTTATGACTTTTGTAGCAAAAGGCCTGTTTTGATTTTGGAAAGGTGTGGCTACTTTGTTTGGATTTTCTATCCCATTAGAAGCTCTGCTGGGGACAGTAATGCAGTGTTTGTGCTCCTGTACACCAAAAGGAAAAGTTGGTAGCGATTCCCACACATCTCTGGATTTAACAACAGCTGCTTTTGGTGCTTTCGGGAATTCTTTTTGCATGCTCTCAGCCTGGCAATTGACTTGAGGCCTGTAGGGAATCATTTTTCCTGTGGTGACTGCCATGTTTTGTCAAATATGCAGAGAACATCCCTAATATAAACCGTGTTTCACTGTCAGTGAGATTTGAGTTTGCAGCTTGACGACAGCTAAAAATGAAGTGTAGCCATGTCATGATTTCCCTGTTAGATGCTCATTTCACAAATGCTGTTTTGCATTATCAAGAATACTAATCTTCTGGGACATGAAACATATCACCTGGAGAAATGTCCACAGATATTAACAGTGACATCTTGCAAAGGACTGTGAAGTAACATTGCTGGCTCACTTAGCTCTGAATTTCTAGTTGCCTCTACAATTTGTCATGCATGACAATATTTTAAAAAATTGTCAATCTCTTTGAAACTTGCTGGCACTAGACTTTCTTTCTCAATCTCTGTTTTGTTTTTATTACCCCTTGGTGATCCTTACTTGCTAGCATTGTTGTACCATGCCTTAAAGAAAAGACCCACACAAGGATTCAATCAGAAAAGTAGTGTACTCCACCAGAGGTGAAAAAAAGGCTTAGAATCACTGAAAACTATGAGTTACCACATTTATTATGCTAAAGTGTTAGTAATCATATAAAGCAAAAAAAAAAAACAGTGAAAAACAAATAAAACGCTCAACAGTAGCAAAACTAGTGCAAAAATGTTAAAGTATTTTCCAGCTTGGTGCACTCAGCTACGACAGTGCTTTGGTCTCCAGAGTTATGTCAGGGGGTGGGGTTGCAGGGAAATGCTGCAATTCAAAAAGCTCAACTAAATGGGATATCATGATAAATATGAACATACCACTGTTTAATATTAAAGGAGACAAATTCTGCAACATGGACCATAAAAAGTTTGATATCCATTTACCTCAATGTATGCCTGCAAAATGGTACACTACAAACATAGGTGATATACCTTCAAGGTGTTTTTTCCCCTAGTTAAAAGAAAAAGCTTCCTCTGTTGTATCTATTGGGCAATAGCTGTCATCTTGTCCCTGATCTGAGAAAAGAACAGGGAAATATTATGATCCACAGAATGTTTAGAATGGTGTCAGATAGTCCAATAGATGCACTGCTTAGATTGAAAACAGACTCAGCTGTGTCTGACATGCTAATATCCACATAACTGGATATTCAAAAAAAGTGTTTGCTGTCTAAGCTATGTACAACTTAATTTATGTACAAATGTTAAAAATTAAGCCACATCGGGTAATAGGAATGCAAACCATGTAAATTTAAATCAGTAGGAAGCAAACTGCGCAGTCACCCAACTGCTTTTCATGTTCCATTCACACTTCAAGAAGAAAGGAATTTCCAATATCTGACATGATAGGCAAATATCAATGTCTTCATTCATATAAAAAAAAGTCCTTAGTTGCTTTATAAATCAATCATCAGGATACCACACAATGCTTCAAACCTAATGTTTCACATGACAGTGCTGTGTCAAAGGTAGCTCCCCAGCAGTTTGATCTCATGATGTATGCTAGAGGTACAGTAAAGGCACAGCAGTCCATTAAAGATACAATAGTAACTTAAAGATGCAATAGGTAGCTAAAATAACATGATACTGAGATTATTCTGAGGTAGACCAAGGTTTAAACACAAAATTGCAATGCAAGAAAAAGTGCTACAAAAAAGAACAAAAGATTAAGAACACACAAAATAGCTTGTTATATGAGGGTCTAAGAGTTAATCCCTTCTCTTGGTATAGTTGATAACATAAGGATAATTCATATGATGTCCTGAGTATAAGCCCACACAAAAGTATGAAAAAAGGTTAAATCTGTGTCACTTTGTGTTTCATGCATCCTAATTTCCACCAGTTATAAAGACATACCAATAACTCCCTGGCAAAAAGAGCCAAAATAAACAGGAGAAACGCATTGCAAGAACAGAATTAAGGTTAGGATAAATATTCAAGGGTCCGCGTAACTTAACTAGGAAAGGATGAAGGAGACAGCTGTAAGGTAACTTTCACCACCTGGTTTGCAAACCTTTAAGTGAGAAACTGGAAGGAGCAGGTCATATGAAACTAAATATGATTCAACCCATTTTTAGGACTCATGAAATGTGGCACAGACTCATTGATGGTGTGTTGATCATGTGGTGGGGAAGTCTCCATTATATCAATTCATTTATCAAGTAATGACATGACACAAATTCAAATCTCAGACTTTTATTACACTGTGACCACTATCAAGTTGAGCTTTTTGACACTGAGATCCAAAAAAACCTTGATGGCAGTATCTCTGTTAATTTATATAGAAAGCAAAAAGATAAAATATGATTTTGCAAGCTCTCAGTTGCCACCACCATCACACAATGTGTAATATCTGCAGAGACTAATGTCACAGGATCCATCATAATTGTAGCTCTGAAACTGTTTCTTTTTCCTTAAGATTTTTCTCTCTCTTGGGTAGACCAGGTGTCTACTCAGCCTCATGCCCAGCTACCACTGAGCATCCCTTGCCCCTCTCCTCATCTGGTTGGTAGGTTCCCCCTGAATTACCTCCTGCAGCAGGGCCAGATCGAAGGCCATCTTCTCCCAAGTGCTTTACTTCCAGAAGTTCTGCCAACCAGACTGGAGCAGCAAGGCAGGATGTGGCACATTGGGCATGGCTTCACTAAGCCCTGGTCTCCCATTTTCCACTTGGCTTTTCTTCCTACAGCCCAGAGTCATAGTGGCAGGGGGGCATGCATACATTCCAGAACTGCAACTCCTTCCATCTTCCCTTCCTTCCCTTCTGTCCCCTGAGCATTGCATTACCACCTGGAAACTACATGGTGACAGGCAAGAGCCAGGAAGCCACACCACCCCTCTCCAGGAGAGGAGAGCAGCCTAGTGGCCAGTCTCCCAGCCCTCTTCACAGCTGACTCCCAACAATCTGAGCATGTTCCCAAACTTAGGTCAGCAGCACAGTGCAAGATAAGGTGCTTGCAGCACCTCGGCCCTCTTCATCACTGGGCTGGCCTCTGAAATTGAGTTTTGAACAACAATTTAATTATTTTACATAGAGCTTTCAGGAAAAGGGGTATAGTGCCACTGTTATTGAAAAGATTAAGAACATTGTCACAGGGTGAAATAACAGACAGAAGTTACTGAACAAAAGTAGATATACATCAGAATCAGTGATGTTGTGAGTTTTACTTCACCAGCAAATTTGCCAAATTAGCTTTCCCGAGTTACTTTGCGAAGTGCCCACTTCACAGCTTCTCTTAACTTTGCCTAGAAAGTGATGAAGTTAGGTGAATATAAGTAAACTGATGTAGAAAAAGGGCAACTCCGCCTTGTAAACACTTTGTGAAATTGGCACTTTGTGAATTTTGCCAACGTTGTGAATTAATTTATAAAGTGAATTTTAACCACTTTATCCACCACTAAACAGAATGTACACAGGAGAGAACCTTACATGTTATAATATATACCCCCTATCAGGAGCTATTCAGGGTATTATCAAAAGAAATTGGAATATTCTGGAGGTAAAGGCCATACTAAAAAATTACCCAGACAAGATCTTGGATAGTTTACAAATGAAGCATACTTTGAAAATAAACCTATCTACAAAATTCAACAAGTTTTTAAGTATTCTATCTGGCTGCTGAGCCCACCACTGGCTTCTTTTCCCTATTGCAGATGCAAGTCCTCTGTTTCAGTTCCCGACGCTAAGGTGTTTCTCAACCAGACAATTGTCCAGATAATATCAGTCAAATAATTTCTTTCAGCAGTGACACCCTCAGTATTGTGGATATGGCAACCTGTAATTGTGGAGCATTTTATATTGAAAATACAGTAATGAAATTACATACAAGGAGTGAGGAATATACTAGAGCCCTCACAGTCATGGATGATTTTGTAGACTATACCAGAGCAAACCTGTTGGTTACCAGAAAAGAGTTTCCAAAGTTCAAATTTATCTTCATGGAAAATGTTGAAACACAAACACTAAGAGAGATGGGCAATATAATAGTCTCCTACCAAAATTCAAGCAAATGTGAAAACATGTTTTGCAGGGGATTTGAAAAATGACATCTGTTATGTTCAGGAGGTGGGTAACAAAAGGGTTATGTTGAACATGTACTCACTTGAGACTAGGAGGGAAAGGGTGGATATGATAGAAACCGTTAAGTACATGAGGGGATTAAATTCAGTGCCCTACGCCGAACTATTCACCAGGGCTCCCAACTCAAACATAAGAGGATGTGGATGGAAGCTGAGGTGTGGAAAATTCAAGAGGGATCTCAGAAAACATTATTTTTCAGAAAGCATAGTTGAGCCATGGAACAGACTACCTGCAGATGTGGAAGGAGCTAAGACTGTGTCTGCATTCAAAATGGATTAGGATAAAGAGTATGCTAGAAGAAATTCCACAAGGAGAAATACAATCTAGGACCTGGGATCACCTAGGCTCTCATGATATCCAGGGCAGACTTGATGGACCATTGTTCTCCTTCTGCCATCACCTTTCTATGTTTCTAAAGGTGGGACCAGAATCTGCAAAAATAACAAAGTTATGAGTAAGCATTGAAAAAATGCAATGTTTCTTCACAACGTCATTGTCCTTTCGAGATTTGGGGCCAGTCTCAAAAAACTGCCTGGGTGCAAAGCCAGTTTGCCCAGGGCAAGCTGGGTTTTGCCCAGAGTTGGTATTCACAAAACCCAGTTTGCCCATACAAACTGTGTTAGCACCCAGGCAAAGTTGGGAGTAGGGCCGCAATGCAAAGGAAGGGGTGGGTGAGAGGACCTGCACATCCCCAAAGTACTATTCACAAAGTTTCTGCTCCATGCAAGGGCTGTTTGCAAAGGCCCTTGCATGCAGAAATTACCGCTGACAAAAACCTGTCGGTGATCCGTGGAACCCTAGTAGTTGGTGGAGGTACTGCAGCCTCTTAGCCCCCCCCCCCCTCCCCAGTCCATGATAACTGACCCTATGTCCAGTCTTAATTTTCCATAGTGTGGTGATCCTTCCCCAGTCCCTGATCACCAACTCAATATGTTCAAATAATTTTCCATAGTGTAGTGGTCCCTCCCCAGTCCCCAATCCTTGACCCTATATGTTCAAATAATTTTCCATATTTTAGAGGTCCCTCCCTGGTCCCCGATCGCTGACCCAATATGGTAGAAGAATTCTCAGTAGTGTAGTAGTCCCTCCCCATTTCCTGATTGCTGACCCTATGTCCAGCTGGGGACCAGCATATCCTTCCTCACACCACCACCACGACTGGTCACCAACCGAGCCCTCATGGAGCATGTACTGTATACATTATGGCTCACAGACTGTGATTGACCAATCACAGTCAATTAGCCATACTGTATACAGTACATGCTCCGTAAGGGCTCAGTCAGCAGCCAGCCAAGCTGGTGTGAAGAGGGCTGTGCTGGTCATTGAACATTTATTGGGATATGTGGAGTGGGGTGGTGGGTCACACTGGAAGGGGTGGGGAGTGGGGGTAGAGATGCAGCAAATTTAAAATTAGCTGGTGAAGTGCAGGCGAAGTGGGCACTTTGCATTGCCACTCCACTACATGGAGTGGGCAATACAAAGTGCTCATTTCGCTTGTCATTTCACTAGCGTTGGCATAATAAGAACGTGAAGTAAGGCGAAGTCATTGTTTTTAATGGTCTTCGCGTTCCTCATTATGATTCTAAGTGATACACTTGGTGTTTCAGACTTGGCAGCCCCCCCACAGATCATATGGCTTACAGTACTGTAAGTCACATGCGCTCTAGCCAGGCAGGAAGGAAGTGAGTCACACAGACAGTTTTACTTTCTCCTGTGCGGACTGAGAGAGAGGAGTGTGTGTGTACTCTAGAGAGTAGAGTTTTTTGATTGCAGAGAGAGTTAAAATTTAATACTTAAACCAACAGTGTTTTTAAAAGCTACATTTTTTTGTCTTTTCTGTACTGTTTTTTACTTAATTTGTTCTTTCTGTAAATTTTATTTTTCTTACCTACTTAGCTGTTTGTCTGTGTGTGTGTGACTGTGTGTGTGTTGTGCTTGTGTTGTGAGATGGAGGAGGGTGAGGAAATGTCTGGGGCGGGGGCAGCTCTGGGAGAGCATGGTAGTATGCGTCGTCATACTGTGTGCATGTGGGGGGCATGGGTGCCCATTTGTGTTGGACCGCTCTAAACTTCTGAGTGTCCACCCCCCCCTGAAGCAGGACCAGCACCGCCTCCTAACTCTGATTCAGTTCAACCACCACCACCACCACCACCAAGTCCAGCACAAGGTCCTTTGGAGCAGGATGTGCCTGTTCCCCCAGGTCCAGGTGTGGATCCCACCATCAGAAGTGTTGAGCAGAGTGAGCAGCCTACTGCCAGTTCATCTGGCCCTCCCTTGCCTGTGCCTGGTCCTCCCCGCACCTCAGTTGTTTGGCACTTTTTTGACTGTGTCGGGGGGGGACAGCAGTGTGGTTAAGTGTCACCTATGTGCAGTGGAGGTGTGCTGTGGCTCCTGGGGGAGTCACCTAGGGACTGGGGGGCCAGTGCACCCATATGCTTAATCAATACAAGTTGGAGTGGCAGGCTGCCACAGAACGGACCATGTCTGCACCTGCTGGCATTTCCATGGCAGAGGGTGCCACTGTGCATAGTGGGTGCAGCATCCCTAAGAAGAGGAGGGCCACAGCAGCACCTGTTGCTCCACCAGCACCCCAACCCCCCCCACCACCACCAGCAGGTCAACCTGTCGAAGGAGTGGATGCCAGAGAAGTGCGTGTAACACTGTCTGACTTGGCAGTTCTCTGCAGTGCTGTTGAGGAGAACAGCAAGAGGATGAGTGCTGTGGAGCAGCGGCTGGATGACATACAGGGACATCAGCTTCAAATTATGTCCATGCTGGAACTGCTGCCGGATCACCATAGGATCCCACATTAGTTCTGGTTCCTCACGCCATGTTCCTCCCCCCCACCTTCCTTGCTGTGCCATAAAATGTATTCCTCCACCATCCCTGACCCTTGTATGTAATTGTGCCCTTTTTTTGGTTCTCTTCAGCATGCGTTACACTTTGCATTCTGGGGCCCCTTCCTTCTGTTAAGTGTCTGTGTGTTTTGTGTATGTGCGCTGTTTCGGTGCCTCATTTTTCTGTGTCCACAAAAGGCATCTGTCTTGTGTCCAGAAAATTGACAAGTGGTAACACAGTGAAATGAGACTGTTTCAGCACATTCAAAGTCCCCTAGAATTTATGGCACACTCAGTTACACACACACAACAGTGGCACAGAGTCCCCAGATGTTTTCTGCATACCCAGAATGCATCCTCCTTGTGTGCAGGGAAGTGAAAAGTGATCATCTCAACTGGATTGAAAGGTGCCCTTTGGATGTACAGTACTAGTAGCCTTGGTGAGTAGATATATATATATATATATGTATATAGATATATGGTTGTGTATTTTATAGGTGATTATGAGGTGGGTTGAACTTGACATGGACATGTATTCATGCTATTGTTCTGCATCACACACAGGTGACTCCATCTCCGAACTGTTGCTGTGCACCGTCCAGTGCTCAATGAGAATTTTTTGCACTTTAATGGAACTGGATAATTGTCAAGCACATTAAGGTAAGTATTTCTTTTTTGGGGGGGGGATCATATTTTCAGTTTTGTCTGTAATGGTTTGTTATTTTTTTATTTCTTCACAGATTTCATCAGCATTCTTCTGGAGTCCAGTTCTTAATGATGGTCATGGTCATGGAATGAAATGACTTCTACATGTTGCATGTGTGCCCAAGCTCAGGTCGGGGAGGGGTGTGCCTGATCATGTTGACAGTCTTTTTTGGATCAGTCCCAGTGGTGGTGGTCCAGGGTGGGCAGACAGACTCACGGTGGCAGCAGACTTGGATAACATCAGTCCCGGGGGTGGTGGTCTGGTGTGGGGGGGGCACACCACCTTTTAAATACTGCAGTTAAAACCTGCCAACATTAACCACATCATCATCCTCATAAAGAAAACTGCCCTCACAGTCATCGATGTCTGAAGTCTGACCACTGGAATATTCTTTCTCCATTGTGTCATCATCTACATCAGTGGTGGGCCGTTTCAGGCAGCCACTGCCAGTGCCACCAGGATGCTCCATTTCCACATCAGCAAGACCACCATGACTAGGCCGGGGTACAAATACCGAGGTTACAGTCTGTGCTGGTATGTGCCTCTCATTCATTTTAATGAATGTTAGCAAACTAACATTTGCAGGAGACAGGTTTGTCCGACGATCCCTGACTATTGCACCTGCTGAGCTGAATACCCTCTCAACACTTACACTGGAGGGTGGGGATGTAAGGTACTTCAATGCCACTGCAATCAGCTCTGGCCATTCACTAACCTTTCCACTCCAGTACAAAAGAGGATCTTTACTTATTGTCAGATGCCTTTTTTCAGACAAATATGACTCAATCATTCTCTGTGCTGCACTAAGTCTGATTGTTGAAGCATCAGCCTGTTCCCCGGAATCATTGATGTCACAAATACCCACTTGGGACAAAGCCTCCCAAAGCGGGTTGATGCCAACCACATTGGATGACAGACCACCAGGAATTACAGTCCCGTTACCCTTGCATGATATGCTTGCTGGTCCTCCAGCTACACCTTCAGATGGATTATGCAGCTGAGGTTTGCAAACCTTGGCACTTGACTTCTGTGCCCCATGAACCAAGCAAACCAGTTGACCACTGATATTTTTTACCTGTTCGGGCCCTCCCTCCAGTACTGATGCAATTATATGTTTGTATCGTGGGTCCAGTATTGTTGCCATGGCAAAGTTGTCACTACACTGAATGCTCACAATGTGATGATTCTGGTCGAATACTGTCAGCATGTGTTGTAGCAACATACTGCTACCACCGTCTCTGGCAACATCAAGGTTATGCTGTACATTCACCAATGTCTGCCTCAGCACCCGCAGCAGTGGAATTGATTGGCTAATGGAGGCAGACTCACCACTCACTGCCTGTGTGGCATGTTCAAAAGGCTGCAAAATTGTTATTACAGAGTACATGAGGCGCCACTGTTCAGTTGTCATAGACATGGAGGCCCTGGAACTGTCACAGCTAGTGTGCATAACAAGATATTCTGAGATGTCTTTGTATTGTTCATACAACCTCTCTGCCATATATAACGTGGAGTTCCATCAGGTGACAACTTCCAGCTTCAAGCGGTGCTGAGGCAGGCTGTTTTGTATCTGCAACTGCCACAGCTGGTCACGGGCCTTTCCAGATCTTGAAAAGTGGGAGCAGATATGTTGTGCAATGGTCAGCATTTTCTTTATATCAGGGTGCTGCAGAAACTCCTTAACCACAGGATTTAAACAGCGGGTCATGCATGGAACATGGAAAAAAAACACCATTTGTGATGCATTTCACCACATTTGACCCATTATCACTTGCTATGAACCCAGCTCTCAGGGACAGAGGGTTTAGCCATCTGTCAATTTCAGTCAGTACCATGTACAACATGTTCTCACCAGTGTGTGAACAGGTCACACTGTGCATAAAAATTGTTGCATGCTGGCGAATTCCAGGAAGCTTGCTACCATGACAATCCACCTTCCTGCACTGATTATTCACACTACCAGCATCACAAACGACCCCCGGCACCTGCGCCCAGTGTGCTGTTATACACAGATATGAACTCCCCACTGTTTTCCCACTTGTCCACATATCCATACTTAAATGGATGAATGGAGAGGAGGAATGTTGAAGGGCATGTCTTACTGAGTCTGAGACAGTGCGGAACAACTCAGGAACAGCACGGGTAGAAAAGTATGTCCTGGATGGGACTTTCCATTTTGGACAGGCATGGGCAGCAAACTGCCAGAACCCAGAATTCTCCACAAAGGAGAAGGGCAAAAGATAGATTGCCAGCATTTCTGCTACAGCAGCACTAAGTTCACGTGACACTGTATGATTGGGGGGGATACTTCAGCTTATGCGCAAAAACACTGTAACGTGGGCTGACTTAAACATTTTACAGGGGGTGTGTGTTGGTCACAAATGGTTGTGCTCTGTGATGAATGGCATTGGCAGGGGGTGGAGTGTGGACATTTGATGAAGACGGTTGCACAGGTGATGATGACAAACCCAGAAATTATGTTATTTTTCCAGATTTGCCAACCGGGGTTGATGTACCACTTGCACTAGACATACTGCATTCACCACCACCACCACCACAAAAACTGCTACTCTCACCAGCACTGGACAACATTTCAAAGTCATTATGGTCCTCCACCTCATCATCATTATGCCTGTAGTAATCATCTGCTCTTATTGCAGCACTACTCCACACGTTTAATTTCCTACTGGGCTTAACAGTCATGGAAGGGGATAACATGCCGACTATCGTTGCCGCCGGTGATACGGGTGAACGCCCAAGTCTGGTATTACTGCCAGCGTGTGCTGGATCCACAGAGCCAAGTGCCTATTCTTAAGATACATATGCTGTCCTCCTGTCCCAAGATGGCTCCCCTTTTATCTCAACTCACACGCACATGGCAAACCTGGCAGATTGCAACTGAATCATCATTTGCATCTTGAACAAAAAAAATCCCAAACAAGGGACTGTGATGCTCTGCTTTTAACATGTCCATGATGATATGGCTTATTTAAGTCTGTTATTTTAAGCACCGAAGTGGGGGAGGACAAGTGATGTTTCTGGCACTTCACACCTGTACTGCAACTGACCACCACGACTACCTATCATATTGAGTACTGGGTCATCATCATCATCATCATCCACTAAAACCAGTACATTACAAGTTTTTTACAGGGGGGTGATTCCTGCAAACAGATTCAGAAATTCCAGACACAGCCACTTTAAATTTCTTTTTCTCTGGTTCCCAACTGGGGTCAATTAAATCATCATCATATTCATCAACGTCACTGTCACACACATCCACATCTTCTGCTTGTATGCTAACATGTGGACTGCATGTTGCAACAACAGCAACATCATCATCATCAACATCATCACATTCATCATCAGCATCTACACCACCATTATCTGATATTTTTTTCACCACACTGTGAATCACTGTTGCATGGAAAATGAGTGACTTTAAGTGCCACAGTGGATGGAATATCACATTGCATGCTATCGTTGACATGATCATCAGAATCAGGTTCAGTTAATGGAATGTTACTGGGAAGTATGACATCATCTATGCTGTCACTCACTTGCGTTGCTTCACACTCAATATGTTTGGATACGGTACACTGGTCGGAATAAGAACTTGATGCAACAATGCTAATACTACCTCCACCATCACTAGCACCAGTAACACTAACACCACCGGCTGGGAAAACATCATCTCCTCCAACTATCAGTGAAGCAGCTGATTGGGCTGTAAAAAACATTGCAGGAGAAATACCTTTCCTCACATCACCAATGCACTTCTCCATCCGCATACTACTACCAGGCCCACAGATCCTCTTACTGCCAACATTGCCATTGCCAGAAACAGTTTTACTTGCACGTCTCTTTGCAGGCATTTTGGGGGATCAACCACAATATTATTACCAAATTCAGATTTTGATATGTTCACTTTCTGACTGGAGGGTCGCTACTCGCTACGCTCGCTAGCTGGATGTGAAGCAAAATAAACAACTGTAGCTTCAGCAACAGATAAGGGGACTACCGTGTTGTGACACTGTCACAGAATTAAAACAACTTCAGTAACCAGTGGTGTTGATGGGGTCACAAAAACAATCCAGTCTGGTAAAAAATATCTTTTCAACATGGGGGGGCACTGTATACAGACAGTGTTGATTTTTACAGCACTACAAGCAGCAATACTAAGAACAGAGAACACGATCGCAGTACAAAATCAGGCAGCTGCAGTGGATAGCAGGTTCACACTGCTGCGCTTAGCTGCACTTACACTGATCTGTGTCACAAATTTTAAAAGGTGTATTATATTTGATGTATGCAACACTGCACACACAACACAGAACACTTTGTGTACAATGCTAAATGAGGAATGCGATGCAAATGCAAAAGTTCAGTGTATTCAGTGCCATGTAATGTAAATTTATAATTTAAACAACCTGACCTTATGAAATGCTGCACCACATTCACACAACAAGCAGCAAGAAAATGTGTACTATCACTGACAATTTTACCATGTGTACAGTAACACAGTCAGTTATATAACAAAAATATTGCCAAAACACAAAGAAATCACTAGTTCTGCAACTTAAATCTACCTACCGACAGATACACTCCTCTCCCACACAGCACACTTCACTGTCTTTCACCACACACACTCAATGTTGTAAATTTACATTCAAAATCCACACACAAACAAAAATGCTCTATGATGTGAGCACAGGAGGGTTTCCTACAATCAATGAACTACAGTTGGACCCCCCCAAATAAAGTAAAAATGCTTTTTGAACAGCTTTTAAAAGATTCCTACAGACAGCTATCAAAGCACACTGTCTCCTACTCCTTCCTACTCATACTACCTCGAACTGAGGCTGTGCAGATCAATGTAGAGCCCATGTGACCTGAACTCCCATGAATAACTGCAAAATCCTCCTTCGGAGCTCAAAAACAAGGCAAAGTGAGGTGAAGTGAACTGCCACCAATGTGCTTCGCCTTAAAAATTAAAAGCGAAGTGACCGGTGGAGGCAAAGTAACGTGAAGTAACTGTTTTCAATGCATCTCGCGTTCTTCATTATAACGTGAAGTACTCTGCTTCGCATTGCGGAGCACTCTGCGAATCCAGCTTTGCTCCATGAATCACTTTGCAGAGCAGATTGAGCCCTCTTCGCCCACCACTAGTGGGGGGAGGGACCCTAGATTACCAGATAATGGGGTTTTTCACATTTGGGGATGGCAGTTGGTGACCGGGGAGGGGGGAGGGACTACTACACTAAAGAAAACTAAGATTACACATAGGGTCGGGGACCGGGAAGGGACCACTACACTATAGAAAATTCTTCTACCATGTTGTGTTGGTGATCGGGGACTGGGGAGGGACCACTACCCAATGGAAAATTATTTGAACATATCGGGTCATGGGATGAGGGTGAGGGAGGGTATCACTACACTATGAAACTTTTTTACAGCATATAGGGACAGTGATCCATGACCATGAGGGGGAGGGACCACTACACTATGGAAACCTTCTTTTTACCATTTGGTCAGTGATTGGGGAAGACACCACTACACTACCATGAAATGTGGCTGCATTTGGCATGAGCTGGTGGTGGGCCACACTAAGCCACCTGCGGGCCATGAAAATGGACCCATAGTGGGTATGGTGATGGCCAGTAGCACCTTACATGACCAATGTGCTCATTTGCATAGCTTCTTTAGAGCCTTAGCATGTGTGTGCAATTATTGCCAACCCTTTCTCCTGGCTAGGCTGTGGTGGCAGCACTACTGGGGTTCCTAGTGATTTTGCTGGTTTAGCACTGCCCCTGCCTGCCCCTATTCACAGTTGAATAGTGCAGCCTGCTATCCGACTGTGATTAGCAGCATTGCCCACCGGTGCAACTGCAGGGTATAGCACCATCTTTTGTGCAGCACTTTGCCTTTTTTAGTGAATCTTGCCACTGGACTTCAAATTTGCAACATAGTTTTTTATGACCCTGCTCTATGACCAAGGTGGGTCAAATTTTTAAAATGCCCTCCAAAAGCTGATTTCTCAGAACAACTACAAAAACATGTTTCAAAGAGGATTTGAAAAATTATATGTGCATTGTTCATGATGTAGGGTGAAAAAAGGCTATGTTAATAATTTGGGGCAAAAAAAAAAGTGACAGTTATGAGAAAAGTTCAAAACACCTTAAAAAGCCATTAACTGGACTTACCTTGTCTTCAGTCAGCTTGATATTGACCTCGGTGGGAGCAGGACATTCAGTGGACAAGAAAGGATTACAGTCCTAAACTGTAGAGAGATAAGTGAAGAATGGGGGTAGGGTTGTGGGAGCTAAGGGGGGGGGTCAGGGTGGATGGGGTGTGGGGTTGAGGACCTACACATCAATCAAGTTTTCTTTGTTTTATGTTAATAACAAAGATAATGACAAGGGACAATTTTTTTTACTTCATGGACTTACACTAGGGTTTGGACAAGCCAGTGTTGGTGGTTTGTTTGGCAGCAGTGGGGTTGGGTGCCTAAGTGTTGCATTCTGTTCAAGGATTAGCAGGCAACAGTGATGAGCACACCAGTGTTAGACTGTTTTACATGGGATACATAGGATAGTACTGAGCTAATGGACTGTTAGTCCTAACTGCTCACCAACATAACTCTAGGTTCTGATTTGAATTTATATGAGCATCCCATCTAGTCTTAAACACTGTGGTTGATGGGCTGGCCACAGCCTCCAATGGGAGCCTGTTCCAGTCATGGATCACTCTTTGGTTAAACCACCATGTGCTACACACCATTTTCCTATATGGTGCTGTTAGCTATAGTGGGTGAGACTTAATATTATATGTATTGCATTCATGTCAAGTCCAATGATGTCCTAGAGATCATCATTTTTCCATGCCCTGTGTACTAAGCATATACCCCCCCCCCTTCCTTCTTATCTCCAGGGAGTACATGTTGAACTCTGATAAGCAAACTTCATAATCCTTACCAGCCATGTCCTGTATTGCCCTGGTAGCTCGTTTTTGTACTCTTTCTAGTAGTGCTATATCACCCTTTTTGTATTGTGCCCAGACCTGGGCACCATACTCCATTATTGGTCTAACCAGGGATGTGTACAATGGTAGTATAACCACTCTACCTCTTGCAGAACAGTTATGTGCCTTAGTATACAGGTGAGGATTCTGTTTCCCATCTGGGCTATTTTCTGACAATGGGGCATGAAGGACATGTGACTGGACACAATAATGCCTAGATCCCTTTGCTCTTCAATTGCTTTTAAGGCAGTATTGCCTAGATAATAAGGTATTTTAGGATTTTCTTCCCCAAGTGCATGATGAAGCATTTGTCTTGGTTTAGTGTAAGTTGGGTATCCTTTGTCCATGTGACTATATTGTCGATAGTTATTTGTAGGTTTGATGTATTTTGACTGCATTCAATTTCTGCCCCATCCTGCAATTTTCTGCAAATGTTTGTAGTCAAATGGAGTTTAGATTTATTTGCAGGGTTGATACATATGGATTATAAAGGCAGGGTCTTAACACTGATCCCTGGGGAACCCTGCTTGCCACCTCCGACCATTCAGAAAATTCACTCCAATGCACACCCATTGTTTCCTGTTTCCAACCATTTGTGTACAGTGTTTATTATAGACAAATGGATGCCTAATTTATCCATTTTCTGTATAAGTTCCAGATGGGGAAGCCTGTTGAAAGCCTTGAAGAAGTCCAAGAATAGTACATCCACTGGTGTACCTTGATCCAGGCTTTCCATCACCCTGCTATAAAATGCCAACATATTAGTTTGGCATGACCTTACCTTTACAAACCCATGTTGAGAATTGTCTGTTAGGTGGTTTGTGTGAAGGTGTTGTATGATCTCCTCCTTTATTATTCCTTCCAGGATTTTTGATGGAATAGCAGTAAGGCTAATGGGTCAGTAATTTGTGGGGTCAGATTTATTCACTATTTTGAAAATTGGGATACCTGTTGCCGTTCTCCAACAGTTGACTACTTCTCCAGTGTCCAATGATTTCTGGAAAATGTGAGGTAAGGCTGGGGCTATTATGTTGCCATTTCTTTAAGTATTCTCGGGTGTAATCTGTCAGATCCTGGGGATTTGCTTGGATCTAGTTTGTTTAACCTTGCTTCTATGTCAGATGTTTTTAATACTATTTTATCTGTTGGTGAGTTCCCTGGTATCGGTGCTAAATTGTAATCCTTTTCCCTGTTACGTACTGTTGAGAAATATGAGTTGGCTAGGTCCGCCATTTCTTTATTGTCAGAAGTCAGGTGCCTGTTATTTTTTTTCAGTGGACCTATACTATTTGAATTACCTTTTATGGTGTTAACATAGGTATAGAAAGCTTTGTAGTTCCCATTTACTTTATTGTTTGTTTTTTCATATTATTGGATACTTTTGTGTACTGAATTCTAGTTTTATTTATTTTATTTATTTTCCATTTCTTGAATAATCTTTACTTCCTATTTACAGTATTAGTTTTTTACTAGTGTCCACCACTGTTTTTTTTATTATTCTTTTAGTGAATATTTGAGCTTTACAGGGATATTGTCTGTTATTTCTTGTTTGATTTTTTGTGGAGAATATATCCCATACCTCATTTAATGGTTTATTACTGAACTCTTTTTCCCACTGCCATGTTTTGAGATTTGCCCTGACTTTGGCAAAGTTTGCTTTGCCAAAGGTTGGTGCAGCCGTAGTCCCTGTATGTACATACAGTACAGTGGTTCTGCTAGTTTAAATTTTATTTTCAGGTGATCACTTGTTCTCAGTGGTGCAGTTGTTGTGCAGTCACTTAATGTGTCACCCATATTTGTTAGAACGAGGTCCAAAGTGTTCTGTCCCCTGGTTGGATCTTCAACCCCTCTGCATTAATCTTATTTGATCAAAAGCATCCAAGAACTCCCTTTCTAGGTGTGTTACTGATGTTGTTGCATCCCAGTTTATACTGGGTAGGTCTAAGTCTCCTAGGATTAGTAATCTATCTTCTGGGTTTAATGATAGAAGCTTATTAATTAGAGTCTTGTTTGCTTGTAGGGTTGATGCCGGATTCCATAAATGATACCCAAAATTATTTTTGGTTTATTTACAGGTGTTATTTTTATCCACAGTTGGTCAGGTGTATCTGGATCCATATATATCTCTTCAGATTTTATCCTGTCGGGTACATATAGAGCCACCCCTCCCCCTTTCATGTACTCCTTTGATTTTTTTGTAGAAGGTATACCCTACTATGTTTTGCAATCATCATTTGCATCCCACCATGTTTCTGTAACAGCTCCAATGTGTATATTTTTAGTAGACATTGTTTTTGAATTCATCCATTTTGTTATTTAAACTCCTGGCATTTAGGAGGAAGACAGCAGGGTTGGGTAAGGGGGGGGCTACTTGTAGCAGTGTTGATGGGGGATACTGGTGGCATGGTTGGGCACCTGCCACCAGTCATATTTCAAAGATGGGGTGTATGGGAGGGGGATACTAGTGGTAGGCTTGAGCATCCACTGGTGGTCACATTTCAAAGTTGGGTCAGGAAGGAGGTATGATACCAGTGACAGGGATCAGTACCTGCCTCTGGTCATGTTTCAAAGCTGAGTCAGACGGGGTGGGGTATGTTGCTTTGCTGGCTGATGGGTAGAAATTTCTCACATGTGAAATGGTGCAGGTCTATGTCCCAAATGACTAACACTGACAGAAACAGCAGCTCAGCATTTTATTCATGAAGAACCCATTAGAGGACACAGAGAAGCAAAACTTTCCTTGTGACAACCACTGGAAACCAAAAAAGAAAAACTGTATGACACAATGTGAAACACACAACAGAAATATAAATAACCAAGTCTGACATTATATTTTACATAATGCTGCAATAGATGCTTTAGAGTTCTGAAAACCAAATGCCTTTTGCTTGACCTATCTTCTACATATGAAAGGGGCAAAATTAATCTTGTCATTAAGCTCTGGTACATATAAAGGTCCAAACTAGACACAGATGACAGGACCCTGGCAATTAGTCACTGCCAATCAAACAGGAAAGGCAGGGGGAAGAGATGCAGAGAGACCACCCAGATTGCCAAATGAACTACAAAAAGTAGACCATGCAGTGATAATGTCCTCCAAGAGAGGGGGCAGAGGGTGTGAAAAAGTATTGCTCAATAGAGGAGATCCTCTCAATGATTTACTGCCAAAGTCATAAGTGTAGTAGAATCACAGTACCATGTTCCTTTAACTGGCTGGTTCATCTTTAATTGGTTCTTGCACCTTTAATGTTTTTTTGTTTTTTTTACTCTTAGATCTGAATATGTAACAAGTTTAACCTATGGGATTGGTACCTTGACAAAACACTTTTGTATGAAATGTTAGCTTTGAGATTCTTTGTTGGGTACACTGCTGATTATCTAATACTGTCTCTATGAATTTTTTCACGTGAGAAAATAATTTTATGTTTGCCTATTAGGCCATAGTTTGGACATTCCTTCCATCTTGAAATGTAAACCAACAAAAAAAAAATACCAGGGGATTACTGAGTGAGAAGTTTTCTTCTAATTTGACTTAGCTCTGCACTGTTTGCACACCCATCACCTGATGTGGCTTGTTTGCCATTTTAAGCCTGCCTAACATCCAGCTGTACTCCAGCAACCATGTGAAGCCAAAGGCTTTCCAGTATGGATGATCTAGGATTCTCCAGTTAAACCATTAACAACTCTGTTGGGTCAGGGATCAGCTTCAACACACTGCAAACCATACATAAATGAGGTTGCCATTAATAGGCAACCTAAGTTGTCAGATGGCAGCCCAAGGAAATGAAGAGTAGAGGGGGAGGGAGTAGGATAAGCTAGGAATGGGATGGGGGAGGTATCTGACAAGGAAGGGGAGAGTCTGATGAGGTCATGGATGACATCACCAGGTGAGCTGATGCAGGTACCCCAGGTGGATCAGGATTGGCCAGGGGAGGAGCTAATTGGGGTCCTTAGGGGCTCATAAGGCCCTACTGTACATTAGTGAAATCTCACTCTTTCTGCTAGGATTTTCGATGGAGTTGGTCCTTGCACATCAATTGGCTAGTTGCAGAATTTATTGTAAATAGGTAAGGTAAGCTAGCTCTGAAGACCTGACCTGCAGACCTCTGAGGTTGGAATACTGAAGAGGCAGGAAAGTTCCACATGGGCTATTTCAGCTAAATTCTTAACACAAACCAGTGCTCTCACTGCAAGCAAGACCTGGGTACCCTCAAACACATCCTATGGGACTGCCCAAAAGCAAGACCCCTAACCTCATGGGTCCCAGAAAATACCACATCTCCCTCATAGTGGCTATGGTGAGGAAGCTAATTATTAAGCACTGGATGGATGAGTCAACCCCTCCCTACATGGAATGGCACAATGCTATGCTGGAAGCACTGCATATGGAAAAGATGGTCAGCCACACTGGAAACACTCCAAACCAATGTGTCTATAGGTGGGGGATGCTTGCAGCTCTGCTCCTGTCATCCTGAACAAGTCTTATGTTGACCACAAAACATCTCATGGGTGCACTATATATGCTAATTAGATGGGGGGGTTACTTAACTTGACTGCCTATAACACAAATGAATGTCACAACCACAGCCTCTGATGCCATCCAACTCCTGAATGTTGATGAGGTGGGTGACACTCTATTTTTCTGCATGCAACTGTAGTAGTGTATTAGTATAGTAGCTTGTTATCTCTCATTCCTGTCACTCTGTACTTCCATAAAAAATGCAATAATGTATACCCTTTGATAAAAAAAAGAGTGGCTCGTGGGGCATTTTGGCCAAAATGCGCTGATGGGTGGCAGGTTCAGGCAGCATGGATAGCACATGGTCAAGGTGCCAGGCATGCCGGGGGTAAGGGGAGCATATCTTTGTCCATGGCAGAGGATCCAGAGGCTTTCTCTTGGGGTGCAGGGCAGGCGGTAGTATGTATGGCCATTTTTCGATAGGGGCACCCCAAGGGGGATGTTTTCTGGGATTTTGGTGGGTTTTTTTCTGTGGGCTGGAGGCCTGACATGGTAGTGCATGGCAGGCTGCTGTGGTGGTAGACACAGGTCACAGATAGCCCATTTAGGGGGAAGAGTTGCTTGTGGGCCACATGGTGGTGTCTGTGATGTGTGGCTGTGGGGGGGGGGATTTGCAGCCCAGCTGCTTCACCTGATGTTAGCCTGCATTGTGCCATGAAATGGCACCAGGGAGGCACAAGAGGGCTGGAGAGCAGCCAGAAAAAGAGCCTATATGCAGGGTGGGCTGGGCGAATGGATGACAGTTTTCTTTGTTGTCCTGTTTATTTGGGCCACATAGCAGGGAAGATGTGACTAACAAGGGCCAGCTGGGGTGAGCAGCAAGCCCCATAGTTGCTGAGGAGAGGATCAGGTTTCCTTGGGAGGCCAGGAGCCCTCCAATCGGCATTTTCGTCCACGTGGCATCCAGATGCAGAAAAAAAGGTGAGGCTTAGGAACCAGATAAGAATAGAGTTGGATGGACACTGAGGCAGGGGTTTATATTGTAAAGGAGGCGGCAGGTGTTTGGTAGAGTTCAGGCCACCAAGGTTTCCAGAGGCAGCACAAAGAAGTGGGCGCCCTCCCGACTGGAAGCAACCCTGGTTGAGGGATTAAGAAAAGAGGTTTGTGGGTGCATCCAGGGTGTAGGCCAATGTTTTTCAACAGCAGAGCATGAAATCAAGAGGAGGTTACCTGCATTAATGCCACCTCCATGATTTCCAAGGGGTAAAATAAAAAAAGAAAGAACAAAGAAGGCATAGCAGGGGGAGTCTGAACTGACTACAAAGAAGCCCCCATGCACCATGTAATCCAGAGCAAAGTGGGCTGCTTACATAGTATGGGCAGAACTTAAGACCATATGATCACCAGGTGGGTGGCCCAGTTCAGTTTACCCTGTTACCTTTCAGTGGCAAAACACTGGGGCTCCTTCTGAGTGCCAGGGTCCAAGGTCTTATTTTAATCATTGAATGTTCACCAGGAAAGCATTCTGAGAAACAGCGGGCTCAGATCAATAGGATCATAACACGATTTCATCATGGGGCCATCTGAATCGAGGAAGGTAAAACAGGGGTGGGGGGACGCTGTTTATATATATATATATATATATATATATATATATATATATATACACACACACATATATATCAGGGTTTTAAATAACTGATTAGCAGTTTTTTCCTGGGACAATACTAACTGTACAGAAAGTATTTATAAAGGTTTTCTAGAAGTGTTATGTTTCTTAAACATAATGAGGCAAGTGCTATACATTTTTACAATGTTTTAGCACCTTCATGAGCAAAATGCAAATTAATTTTTAGAGTTAAATAAAACCCTGTATACATATATATATACTTGCTTTGCATTGTGGGGGCATGTGTGATTTTGTATTTTCTTGAAACTTGGCTTCTCAGCCAAATGCCCTTTGGGGTAACCCTTGCCTCAGTGTTTTCGCACAGAGGTTCTTTGTCTTTTAAATATTTTTTAATTTTAATGGGTTCACCACAATATATCCAAGGTACACTGCCTTAAGGGTAGCTGGTCCATTCCACTGGGTTGTCAAACAGACGAGGCATACTGATGAGTCCTGGTAGGATGAAACACGTGTCTATGTCTTCTGTTAGCACCCTTTGCAAACTGTGTGAGAGGCCTTTCGGCACCATGCAATTCTGCTTAAAGTTGGACCAGCATAACATTCTGAGGTGATTTGCATATGCAGCCCATGTTGCTTTGCATTGTGGGGGCATGTGTGATTTTGTATTTTCTTGAAACTTGGCTTCCCAGCCAAATGCCCTTTGGGGTAACCCTTGCCTCAGTGTTTGCGCACAGAGGTTCTTTGTCTTTTTATATATATACTGTATATATACAGTATATGTAAAATGAAAAAAGATATATAAAGTAGAAAATAAAGTGCCTACAGAATAGGACAGGAGCTTACCGGGATGAGGAGACACTATAAATAACACCCATGAGTGTGGGGGGGGAGGGTGAATGGCAGGCTGGCTGGGACAATGGGGAGAACATGGTGGAGCTGGTGCTAACATGCATGGACAGATGAAATTAACAATGGCACTTTTGTCTCATTGTCCAATTTTAGTAGTAAAAAATGGCTCTCAGAAGATCTAAGACAACAGCTACCAGTGAGCAGTTGAGAGAAGAAGTGGGAACACTGATGGGGAAGATGACCCAACTGATAGATCAGGCCCAGAAAAGGGAAGAGGCAGCAGAAGAGGCCCGAGAATGGAAGGAGCCAGCTGGACCAAGGGGCAAGGGTGGAAAGCACCCAAGAAGGGCTGCCCAAAGCCTGTACCAGAACCACTGCCAGAGCCCATTCCCGAGCCTAGGGAACCAGACACGGGACTGGGTAAGGGTGCAGGGAACCCTTTGAATGAAGAGAACTTGAAGGACTATTTAGAGAGTCTTTTAGGTGATATGGGGGATAAGGGGCTGGAGAAGATGAAGAAGGTGTTGGATGAGTTAAAAAAGGACAAGGGAGTAAACAAGGGGAAGATGGGACTGGGAAGGGGATCAAGAAACTATATGATGGGCCACCTGGGTTTTCCTTTGGAGATCATGTTCCATCATCCATTAAGGATAAAATATGGAATGAGGAATATGTGGACATATTCGAACTGGTGAATCAGAAAACCACCAAAAAATATGAGCAGAAGGAGTCAATGGGTAAGTCAGAAATGGTGATAACTCTTGCTGTAGTAGTTCACAAAGAGAAGGAAGCCACATACACTATAAGGGTAAAAACTTGGACATGTGTCAGGTGAGTTTCTTGATTTTTAGTGCCATTTTGCTAGAAAAGCAGGTGGAGCTGGGCATACCTTTATTGACTTACACGATCATCATAAAGGATGTGTACAAGGTACAGAAGCATTAGGGTAGCTAAAATATGACTATGCCTTCCGGCACAGGATGGCAACTAAAGGTGACCTAAGATGGGACTGCACTCACTATGAGCTTTGGGACAGAACATTGTCAGGGCAATATAACGGGGGGGGCAGAAGGGAGAAGAAGACTTCAAGGATCTCTGTGGCCACGATGTGCTGGGGATTTAACAAGATCTCACGCACATGGTCCAATTGCAAATTCCAATACATATGTTCAAATGTGCAGGACAACACCTGGTATCAAAATGCAGGTCCAATGTGGAGAAGGGGGGGACAACAATTTACCGAGCAGTACTTTTGAAGGAAACAAGGGGGGGAAGGCCAAGGGGGTAATGGAGGGAGAGGCAAGGGATCTGAGAACAGGGGTGGGTACAACTCCAACTTTTGATGGAACTGACAGAATGGGGGATGGAGCTGGTAGATGGGGTTTTCTGCTGTCAGAGACCCCATTAAATGTGGGAGTGGGGGAGGACTGGATGGTGGTCTTTCCTGACAGAAAGGGAGGTTGCTGCTGTGGGAATTGTTTAGATGAGGTTTATAGATGACTTTCTATGGGGCCAGAAAAGGGATGAGGGTGAAAAACCAGGGGTCCACTAAGGGTAAGGTAGAGGTGGTATGGAGAAAGGTCCAGAAAGAGTTGGATGCAGGCAGGGTGGAGGGCCCATTTAAGGATCCTCCATGTGTGGATTTTTGAGTTTCTCCCTTGGGGATAGTGCCTAAAAAAACAGCCTGGTGAGTATCACTTAATACATCACTTATCCTGCCTGGAGGGTGCATCAGTCAATGACAAAATTCTGGAGGAAATGCATATAGTATCCTGCGCTTCACTGGACCAAATGGTTAGCTTGATAAGAGCATTGCAGGGGGGCATGGCTTGCAAAGACAGATTCAGAATCCACTTTCTGATTGTCGCCAGTGAGGCCAGAGGATTGAGATTTATTGAGATTCCAATTTGATTGGGGGGGTTTATTTAAACAAGGCTATGCCCATGGGCTATTCAGTTGCATGTTCCACATTTGAAGCTTTTGGCTCTTGGGTTCAGTGGGTATTCAAGCACAGGTACAGCCACAGGTGGGTCATACATTACCTGGACAACTTCCTACTGATTGGCAGGAGCAGGGAGGAAGTTGAGGGGATGTTATTGCATTTCCAGGGCATATGCCAGGAGATAGGCATACCACTACCAGCAGGAAAGATGGAGGGTCCTGCCAGGACCTTGGAGTTCCTGGGGATAGAGGTGTACACCAAAGTGGTGTGCTTTTGGCTGACTGAAAACAAGGTGATTAAATGCAAAAGTTTGTTGGGACTAGTCAAGGGGAGAAAGAGGGTGCTGCTAGCAAAAGTGGAACAACTGCTGGGGCACCTCAATTTCACCTGTAGGGTGATAGGTCCAGGAAGGGTATTCACTTAGAGGTTGGCCAGGGCAACAGGGACAGCTAAGTTGCCACATCATTGGGTAGACATCAACAGGGGCATAAAGCAGGACCTGGCCATTTGGGGCATCTTTTTGGCAGATTTTAATGGTATGACTTTTTGGCAAAAGTGGGTAGACAATGTAGATTTAGAACTGTACTCAGACACACTGGGGGCCTATTTCAAGGGTCAGTGGATGACAGCAGCCTGGCCTGACAGATGGAAGACTACTGGTTTATTGAATGATATCATCTTTCTGGAGATCTTTCCCATCTGGGTAGCACTAATGGTGTGGAGGGGAAAGGATGAGTAATAAGAAGGTGCTATTCTGGTGTGATAACAAAGTGGTGGTGGAGATCATAAATAGACAGCAGGGATCAATGGATATGGTCACTAGGGTAATGCGGCAATTGATGTTGGCAAGGCTGTGGCTCAACATAACTTTTAAAGCCAGGCATACAGAACGAGTCAAAAATAACATCTCTGAGAGTCTTTCTCACCTTCAATTGAGCAGGTTCCAATAATCGGCCCTCAGAGTAGCGGATGCTGAAACTCGGGTACCAGAGCAAGTTTGTGAGGTTGGGTGGCAAGATCCCAAATGTTGTACCATAACTCATGATTGGACAGCGTGCTGAAGGCTTACTAGGGAGAGTGGGAAGCCTTCCAGAAGTTTCAGAGGCAACAGGATATGGTAGTAAATTTTCACACCTCAGAAGAACAAGTAGCGAGGTATAGGGAGGACAGATGGGAGAAAGGGATGGCACATTCCACCATGGTGGTGCAGTTCACTGGCATAGGTTGGGTTGCGGATTGTGTGGGTGGCCAGAGCCACCAAATAAGGTCAGTAGGGTCAGGTACATGTTGACAGGATGGCAGAGGGGGTGGGGGCCCCAAGTGGATGGTAGGAAACCTATCGGCGGGACATTTTGGGCAAGCTGGTGGTGGCTTTAAGGGCGGTCTGTGTTTCTGCTACCGAGGCTTATATTTTTCAGATGGTGTTCACAGTCATGGTGAATGGACATTCAGGGTCAGCAAGGTCATTGCCAGAAACAAAGCTGAAATGGAGAGTGGTCTGCAGGTGGAAGAGATCTCTTTTCAGGAGGACAGTTTGGTGATTTGGCTCATGAGGTCCAAGATGGACCAAAGGGGTCGAGGGGCAGAAGTGGTGATCCGGTTTGAAAGATGGCATGAGGGGTGTGCAGTAAGTGCAATGGAAGGGTATAGAAACATCCGGGCAGTGGGGGTAAGTCCGTGGTTAAGGCATGGGAATGGAGTGCCAGTCATGGCATACCATGTGGGGGGGGTGCTGTAGAAAAGTTTGGTCTTCATAGGTTTGGACCCCAAGGATGCTGCCCCTCACTCTTTTAGGATTTGGGCAGCATCAGGGGTGGCTATGGGGGAATTAGAGGAAGTAATCAAGTCAATAGGAAGATGGAGGTCATCTTGCTACAAAATGTATGTTGGAAACTAAAATCACCCTCTTTCTTATTGTTTCTTGGCAGGAGTGTGCAGAAGGAGTATCTGGATAGTGGGAAACTCATTTGTTTATTGGACTGAAAGTTGTGCGGTAGCCATGCTGGGAAGGAGGCAACTTCTTAGTGGTCTGGAAATGACTCAAGTACATTGCAAAGAGGGCATGAATTTGGCACAGTTATTACTGCTAATTGAGGAATTAAAGCTTGCATGGGGCAAGCCAGATAACCTAGTAATCTGTCTGGGGAGGAACGATTTTGGGGAAACACCATAGGGGGCATTGTTCCATACCATGGAGGCAGATCTAGAGACCATAAAAGGGTGGTGATCATGGGTAGAGATCATGTGGTCATAGATAATTTCTAGGAGGGTATGGAGGCATGCCAGGGATGTATGGGCAGGGGAAAAGACCTGGAAGCGGCTCAACAGGAGGGGTGATGGTTTGCTCTCTGAGATGGAAGGGATACACGTGGGGCATAAGGAGATGGCTTTTGACAGGCCAGGGGTATTCTGCTCAGATGGTGTCCACCTCTCCAAAGTCAGGATGGCATTTTTTGTGATTCCGCTTGGGGAGCTGGTAGGAAAATGGGAATGATGAGGATGAAGCTACCTCACAAGGGGGCAAAGCCACCTTCCAATGCAAGTTGGAGGTTGTCTAGTGGAAAAGGGAGAAAGAGAATAAAGTGGGGAGGGAATAGTGGGAAAAAGGGGAGGCAGCCTGAGGGAGGGGAGCAAGGCAACATGGGCTGGGGCCAGTGGCATCCAGATGTGAGAAAAGGAGGGGTGGGAAGGGGAGACATACAGTAGAAGTACTAGGGATCGGGGCATTGCCTCTGGAACTCAGAATTTAGGAAGGTCCAAGAAAGCATGGGAATGGTAATATGGTATAAGGGGTTGGATTCAGCATCTGGACCCCTGAAAGTAAAGAAAAAAAGGAAGACATAAAGAATGGAATTCAATGAAAGATTAAATGATGAACATCGGATGTTTACAGTTGAAAATAAATGATATATTAAAATAAGAAGTGTTCTGTTCAGTCGGGGGATGCCCCATTATGGCCTGTTTACAAAAGAGCTTTGTGGGGTCAGTGCCCACCTGTTGACCAGCCGATGCATAAGAAAGCCCAAGCTTGGTTCATCAGTTGTTTCATCATCTTGGCTAAGGGTGCGTAGGACTTGGACTAAAAGAGGTTAACCCCCTGTTCTTGGTTTGACCAATTGTTGGTCCTGATCATACTGTTTTGTTGTTTATTTTTAGTATCCTGTAGCATTGTAGTTGTCTTGCTTTATTCGTCCCTGGTAAATAACTTCTTGCAACTTGGTCACTGAGTACGCTTCCTGCCTCTCCTTCCAGATTTGTCTGGCCTGTTCTGACATCATCAGGGAACCTTCCAGCCTAAGAATGTAAATACTATGTTTGAGTTTGGTGTAAACAAACATCATGTGATTTGGGCAACCAAAATAAGGTGTGGACATTGATTCATTTCTGAGGGTTGATCAGTTGAAAATATGATCTTAGAAAGAGCTTGCCCTGGTAACTACTGTACTGATGAGCCTTATCTGGTTTTAAATAAAGGTAGAGGAAGTAATCATCTGCACTGTAGTGAAAACCCAAACAGTGTGGAATTAGGGACCTGAAACCCCATAACAGTAGGTTTGTTTCATTCCAGTAACAGTATATATTCAAGGGGATATCCTCCATAGAGACATATTATATTGGACTAGAAGTGGAAGGCACTAGGACTCCATGAGGAATTTTTCCGTAGCTGGGACTGCCCATGTTATGCTTGCTGGATGTAGCCCCCGATGACTCTGCCTTTATGAAGTGGTCTGGCCCCTTTCCACTTTAGTTCATCATTATCCTGCCACACACACTTTATAGATGTGTGAAATCCACACGTTTTGTTTCACTAAATATTTCGTGAAATTTGCTCATTTTGCAAAATATTTTGAGATTGCAAAATATGAAATTCCACCAGTGAAATTCGCAAATTTTGTTGGTGAAATACAGAGTTTCACCTAGGAACGGTGGAATTTTGCCACTCTTGGGTGAAATTCTGCCACTTGCAGACAAAATTCCACATTTCACGGGCAAAATGCACAATTTGGCCAGTGGAATTTCACACAAACAAACTTCATCAGCGAAATCTGCAAATTTCGCAAAATGTTTCACGCAGCAAAATTTGCAATTTTGCCAGAATATAGCCAATGAAGTTTAATTTTGTTGCATCTCTACCCACCAAGACATTGCAAGACTTGGACGAAGAGCTGCAGATCCCCTCCAAGGATAGCAAGAGAGCAACCAAGGGGGATCAGTGGCACCAAAAGAATGGAATCCAGAAAAAAGCTGCTGCCAGTTAGAAGTGCAGGTCTATACTAGGCACAAAATATAGGAACTAGGAAACCAGCTCCTGCAAATAAAACAGGAAAGCCAGGAGGACGTGAAAAGCAGAGACCACCAAGACTGGCAAATAGGCTACAGTAAGTACTGTAGAAGTCCAAAATAGTGTAGCACACAAAACCAGGTGCAGTCAAAAGATGCAAGGAGACTACGAATAAATCCAGGGTCATTATAGAAATTATCTGCTAATGAATATAAATAAACAAGGCATGGAAACAGTGAAACTGAACCAGTCACTTTTGTGACAAAGTTCAACATTATGGCAGGGGAAAACTGGACATATAATACACCTGAATTAGCCTATCCTAACCTGAGGCACAGGGGTTAAAGAAGCAGTAGGATCAAAACCATGGGTCATATATAGCAGGGTACCTAACTTAAGTGATAGATTGGTCCACAGCAGAATGCATCAAGGAAAACCAGAACGTGATCTAGGTTGGTTCCCAAGAAGACCATTTGGAAAATATCACTATGCAACTTCTGTAACTATTCTGTACAAAGCAAAGAATTCATACATCCTACACCTTCAGATAAAAGGGTACAGATCAGACAGTGCATCACATGCAACACCACTTTTGTGGTATATGCTATATAGTGTCCATGTAGCAAAATCTATATTGGACGTACTGTGAGGAATTTAAAAATATGAATCCAGGAGCATGTCAGAGACATAGAAAATGGAAGGGTGGATAAACCAGTGGAGGCCCACTTTCTGTAAATATGTGGTTCAAGTTTAGATGAAGTTATATGTATGGGCCTAGAACATTGGGGGGTAGATTCAGGAGGGCAGTGAGGAGGAATTTCTTTACAGAGACAGTGGTGGCAAAGTGGAATGCACTACCAGCTGAGGTGGTGACATGTAACTCAGTGGAATACTTCAAGAAGGGGTGGGAAAGGACAAACAGGAGGGTAACAGGAGGTAAGAAGGGGGGGTGGGGCAGCTGCTAAATAGGGAGCTAGCTGCAGTCTTGAGCAGCCTAGATCGACAGTGATGGCCTTTTTGCTGCTGGCAGTTTTTGTATATTTGTATGTTCGCATGTCCCAGTGCCAATATATGGTGGTGACAGACAAAACATACTGCTAATGAAAGAAAGTTACTGGATTTACACACTAGGAAGTGTCAAGCCAAATGGTCTAAATGAACAATGGGATCTGAAACCCTGACTTCTTAAAAACTACAGATATTGATCACTCTGTTCTTTTGTTTTGTTTACTCTCTTCCAGGAACACAATTTCTGTTTCTTGGTCTATTGGATGGCTTCATGTAGATCCCGGGGCTGGACTGCTTCCCATACACTGACTTCGGGTGAACACGTGTATTTGAGGCTCTCCCCCTTTTTTCCCTTTTCCCTCCTCTGTCTTTGCAATGGCTTACTCTAATCATGGTCTTGTGATGAATTATTTCTGCCAATAGGCTTTAATTTGATATAAGTTAGCAATTCAACATGATTTATTGTTTAACGGGACCAAAATGTTTGAGTATGATGTTCAGTTCATTTTCCTGGATTAAATTTTTAACACTTTTAAAAAATATATTTTAGTTTACTATTATTATTTTTATATCAATCAGTCAATCTCTATTTTTATAGCATCTATCAAAGTCAAGGCACTGTACAAATGATAAAATACCGTATAAAAGCAGATAATAAATATTCAAAATCAATTCATTAATTAATTTGAGAAGGCCAAAGGGAATAAATATGTTTTCAGCATAGATTTGAAACTACTGATGGTCAGGCATTCTCTTAACTGATGAGGTAGAGAATTCCACAGGGCTGGTGCTGCAAATGATAAAGCATGAGCTCCGGATGTTTTAAGGCGAACCCTGGGAATCTCTAGCAATCCCTAGTTTTCAGATCAGAGAGGGTGATTGGGGGAGTAAGGAGTCAGGAGATCTTTAAGGTAGTCAGGTCCCTGTTCATGTAGGGCTTTGAATGTAAGCAAGCCTACCTTATAGGGGATCTGCTATGGAACTGGCAGCCTGTACAGTTCATGCAGCACAGGCATAATGTGACTGGTCCTCGAGGTACCTGTCAACAGCCTGGCTGCAGCGTTCTGCACCAGCTACAAGTGGTGGATATCAACCACAGACAGCCCTAGGTAGAGGGCATTGCAATAGTTAAGAGGGGTAGTAATGAAAGTGTGGATCAATGTTGGAGGGTCACCCAGGGGAATCAGGTGTTTCACCTGGATAATATTCCTCAGATGATAAAATAAGAATTTGACCACAGCTGACACCTGAGACTTCAGGGTCAAGTCATCTTCAAAAATAATGCCCAGGTTACGCACCTGATATGAGGTAATGAGCTGGACCCCTTCAAGCCCGAGGCCTGACATGTACCCAACACCAGAACCTGCCCCCAGGTGGCCCAGATCCACAACCAACACCTCAGTCTTACCCAGATTCAGTCTCAACCAACTTGAACTTATCCAGTCTTTGATCTCAGAGAGGCAGCTGTTTAGCATAGAGACTGCATCAACCTGTCCGAGTACAAAGGACATATACAGCTGAGTATCGTCTGCATAGCAGTGAAAACTCAAACTGTATTGCCTAATGATATCTCCCAATGGCAGCATATACACTGCGAACAACATGGGTGCCAATATGGAGCCCTGCGGCACCCTGCAGGACAGGGGGAGGGCATCAGAGGAATCAATTCCAGTGACCACTCTCAGAGACCTGCCTACGAGGAAAAATCTAAACCATTCGAGGACTGTACCTGATAGTCTGCAAAGAAATCACAGGGTCTCCAAAAGCACCTAATGGTCCACAGTGTCAAAAGCTGCTGAGAGATTGAGAAGGGCCAAGATGGTACGGGCCTTTTGATCTCTCACCATTAGGAGGTCATTTAATAGACAAACAAGGGCAGTCTCCATGCTATGCCTCTTGCTGAAACCAGACTGGAGAGCTTCATAGACACGGTGAGTGATCAAGTGATCATCCAGTTGCAACGCAACCACCCTCTCAATAACCTTCCCCACAAAAGGCAGGTTAGCGACAGTTCAGTAGTTAGCTGGATTGTTGGGATCCAAGGAGGTTTTATCAAGGAGTGGTCAAATGACCACCTCCTTTAGGTGATCTAGAAAGATTCCCCTCTCCAAGGATCTCCATACAATTTCAGCTAGGATTGGGCAGATAACATCTACACAACACAATAAAAGGAAGTTAGGGCCTGGATCCCAACTACAACAAGTTGGGTGCAAAGTCTGGACAATCTTCACAATGTCCATGAATTCCAGTCAGCAGAAATCCATCCAGACAGACTGGGTGCTCACTGCCCCCCATCAATCAATGCTACCCTTCATAGATAGAGCTGGGCTGATTCCGGACCTGATGCTGACAACCTTATCTGTGAAAAACTGAGCTAGCTCTTCACACTTAATTTGTGAAAAATCTCTTCCAGACTGGAGACAGATTGGATTACACAACCTGTCCACAGTTCAAAAAAGCTGAGCTTGTCAATTCTGCACGGCAGAAATCTCCCTGGACAGGAACTCTGCCTTCTTACAAGTGATTTCTGATTGATAGGCCTTAAAATGTTCCATCAGTCTAAGCCTGTCAGTATCCAGGCCGGACTTCCATCATGCTCTTTCCAGCCTTCGACCAATCTGCCTCAACTCCTTCAAGGATCCATCATACCAAGGGGACCTTGGGTGGAGAGTGAGTGGTCGTACATAAACAGGAACAATCAAGTCCAGGGCATCTCCCACTGCCTTATTATAGGCTAGTACCAGGTCCCCCGGATCCGTGCTTTCACCCAGCAATCCCAATAGGTCCAGCACTGCCAATAGACCACCTGAGGTAACTTCCCTTAAAGGGCAGTATTGGACCTTCTCTGAAGGTGAAGGTCCATTTAGTGGGGCCCCGAAACTGAAACTTATGGTGTGATGGTCAAAACAACTGACTGGTTCCACCCCCAAGTCAATGATCTCCATTCCCAGAAGGAACAGTAGATCCAATAAGTGATGTCTTATATGCGTAGAGGAGGTAATTACCTGTGTAAGGCCCAACATTGCCATTAGCTGGAGGAGATTTTGACCAAACTGCAAGAGTTCATCATCGATCCAGGCATTGGAGTTCCCCAGAATTATCCATCTGGGAGACTCCAACACCATGTCAACAATGAAGTCCGCAGTCTCCTGCAAGAATAAACCCCTATCACTTTGTGGATGGCAAATGAGGAGTATCCTACAGCCTACACCCTCACCCAGAATAGCAAATATAGAGTGTTTTGTAAAATTGTGATAGCCATGCAATGTTTTTTTGACAAAGTGTTTAAAATAACTTTAAAGGTATAAAATGGTTAAACATTAAAAATATAATAAAATGTCCTTTATGATAATAAGTAAACATGTATGAGAACCATACCTTGACCTCTGTCTATTTTTGAAATGTTTTTGCTTTTGTAATTCTAGGAGGTCAAAGGCATTGCTCATGGAATAATTTAGAGATGTCATTTAGGATGTCATGTTGAACTGATTAATTAAGCCCAGCAAATTCTCTCTTTGGTATACACCCCCTAAGGAAGGTTGGGATAGCTGAAACACAGGGACAGAGAGCCACAGTTTGGGCTTCAAAGCAATAAAATGTTTTGAATTTATTTTCAGTCTCCATGCATCTTTTGACTGCACCCAGTTTTGAGTGTTACACTATTTTGGACTTCTTTGAATCGCTAGTGGGTAAGTCACCCGCTAGTGTTTAGCACCACCCTGTACTGTTTTGTTGAAACATTTATTTTGGATTGGGCTACAGTAAGTAGACTGCGCAGTAAGGAAAAAAAAAACCTTCAAAAGGTGGACAGAGGGTGGTAAATAATATGGCTCTATGGAGGAGATCCTCTCAGAGATCTACTGTTATTGGTAAGTAATGAACCTGTTTTCTTTCAGGGCATTTCTTCCATAAATCTATAATACTCTGGACAGTTCACAAAGTAATACAAAAATCCATCGGGGAGGCTGGAAATGCTGAAAAACTAGAGGACCACATATTTTACTAGGAAAGTAGACTTTGCAGAACAGCAAGACCATGTCCAGCCTTTGAATGGAGAAGAAGGCCATGCATTTGGACAAAGCAAAAATATAGTCCTACTCCTAACAGCAGCCTTGTAGAAAATGGACATGCGCTCCACCTCTGAAGTGTCCACACCTCTAGCAGTATACACAGGGACGGCGACTGAAAAATCCTATCAGCCAGCTGACAGGTGAAAGGAAACAGAAGGAAAAACACTTACGCTGTGTAGGGACTGCCAAACCCAATGTACCTGGGGCAAGTAGAACAAAAAGCTGTGAGGACTGGCTGAAGTGGAAGAAAAACCTAATTCTACAATAAACCTCCAGCTAGGTCAACATAAACAAGAGTTACCAGATCAAGAATCTAAAACTCCTGAAAAGCGTCTTGTGTAGTTGGTCACAGGTCAGTGTTCAGTCTTAACAAGCAGCCCCCCGATCAGGACAGGCATGCAAATTGTTGTAGTATAAGAGAACTATAACCCAAGCATGCCTTAGACAACTAGTATTGGAGCCCACTCGAGAGGGAGCAATCTTAGATCTGGTTCTCTCAAATGGAGATGAAGAGAGGATCACAGATGTAGAAGTGGGTAGCCATCTGGGAACTAGCAACCATCGAACAGTATGGTTCACAATAAACACAGCAATAGAGTCAAGCCATACAAAGACAAAGGTACTGGATTTTAGGAGGGCTGACTTTGCCAAAATGGGTGAGTGCCTAAGGAATGCACTAGCAAATGGGCAGGAAGGAGGGGTGGAAGAACAATGGGGAATAATAAAAACTGCCATCACAGAGGTAACAAGCCTTTGTGTAAAGCAAATAAACAAAATGAAATGAGGTAAGAAAACACTATGGTTCTCAAAGGAAGTGGAAGTGAAGGTTCAAGAGAAAAAGAAAGCATTCAGGAAGTACAAGGAATCACAGAAGGTACAGGACAGAGAACTGTATCAGTTAAAGCAAAAGGAAGCTGGAAAGGCAGTCAGAACAGCAAAGGCCCAAACCAAGGAAAAGATAGCCAAATCAGTTAAGAAGTGGGATAAAACCTTTTATAGGTACATCAGGGAGTGAAGGAAGACCAGAGAGAGGGATAGTGAGGCTTAATAAACGGGAGGGAGGGTGGGCAGAGGTGACTGTGAAAAGGCAGAGATACTAAACAAATATTTTTGCTCAGTATTTACAAATGAAGAGGGGAGGTACCTAAAACAAACAGTAGAAACACTCTGGATACAGAGTTGATACCAGCCATTTACAAAAGAAAGGGTTCTGAAAGAGCTCTTAAAACTGAAGGTGGACAAAGCAATGGGGCCTGATGGGATTCATCCCAGAATTCTAAAAGAACTAAGGGTAGAACTAGTGACACCACTGACTACCATCTTTAACAATCATGGGAGGATGGGGTGGTACCTGAGGACTGGAGGAGGGCAGATGTGATTTCCCTTCACAAAAGTGGGAGCAAGGCAGAAGCAGGAAACTACAGACCTGTTAGTTAAACCTCAGTGGTAGGGAAAATGATGGAATCACTTCTGAAGGAAAGAATTTTTGAGTATCTAGAGGCCAGAGGGGCAAGGACCCAAGGCAGCATGGATTCACAGCGGGAAGGTCATGTCCAGACAAATCTGATAGATTTCTTTGACTGGGTGACCAAAGTAGTTGATCAGGGGCTGTGGACATGGCCTACCTAGACTTTTAGCAAGGCATTTGACACACAGTCCCACAAAAGATTAATATACAAGTTAGCTAGCCTGGGAGTGGGTCCCAAGATGACAGCCTGGGTAAAGAATTGGCTGGAGAATAGGACACAGAGAGTAATAGTAAATGGAGTACACTCTGAAAAAGTGGGGTTTAGTAGTGGGGTACCAAGGGTTCAGTATTAGGACTGGTCCTCTTCAATGTCTTTATAAGCGACATTGCAGAGGGACTGGAAGGAAAACTATGTCTCTTTGCAGATGACACAAAGATCTGCAACAGAGTTGATGCACAAGGTGGGGTGGAAAGGATGAGAAGGGACTTGGCAAGGTAGAGGAATGGTCAAATGTATGGCAGCTTAGATTCAAAGCTAAGAAGTGCAAGGTAATGCACCTGGGAAACAAAAACCCAGGGGAAGAGTACACAATGGGGGTGAGATACTAACAACAACAAAATGGAAAGGGACCTGGGGTAGTCATATCAGATGACCTAAGGTGGGCAAGTAATGTGAGAGGGCAGCAAGGAGGGTTGGGGAATACTGGGATGCATAGGAGAGGCATCGCCAGTAGAAAACAAGAAGTTATTATCCTCTGTACAGACAACTGGTGAGACCACATCTGGAGTACTGCGTGTAGTTCTGGAGACCCAATCTCCATAAGACATAGACAGGATGGAAGCTGTCCAGAGGAGGGCACTAAAATGGTGCAGGGTCTGCACCGGAAGACATATGAAGAGAGACTTAAGGAGCTTAATATGTATAGCCTCGAGGAAAGGAGGGAGAGGGGACATGATAGAAACTTTCAAGTACCTCAAGGGAATCAACAAAGTCCAAGAGGGTAGCATCTTTCAAAAAGAGGTGTTCAAGAACAAGGGGCACAATTTGAAGATAGAAGGGGGCTCTCAGAGGTAATTTAAGGAAGTATTTTTTCACAGAGAGGTTGTGGATGTATGGAACGGCCTTCCAGAGGAGGTTGTGGAGTCAAAAACAGTGGTGGAATTCAAGCATGCATGGGACAGTCATAAGGCAATTCTAGGGGGTGGGGGTAGGAAGAAGTAGGCTGCTGGTTAACTAGGATCTGCAACTTATCCATCAGGTAGGAAAATGGGCAGACTGGGTGGGCCAAGCGGTCCTTATCTGCCATCAAATTCTATGTTTCTATGTTTCTATCCAGTCATAACACATTAGGTGAGTCTATCACTGACGAATAATGAAGGCCTGACTTACACAGGAAATGCAAGTCACCTAGGATATGCATAGCTGGGTCCAGGGGATGGGATAAATAGTGACAAATATTTAGAACTATTAGTGGCTACCACTGTACATTACGGCTGCAACACTGCAACAACTAAATTGCATAAAATAAGGTGCACTGCAGGCGTTTGCTGAGCTGCCAAAAGGACAGGTCGGGATGCTGCCATTGGTCAATGTCAAAGAATTGATGTCCTTCCTGACTGGATCACAGAAGAAACAGGGAATAATGCATGACAAGCCTGCCCAAAAGGACTTTATTTCCATCTTGGGATTCTGATAACATCAAAGGGACCTCAAGAGCAAAATCTCTGAGAGAGAAATGCAGCTGCGTTTTGCATGGTTGTCCATGTGGTATTTTGCATCATGTATGGTCTAAAACATAAAGTTAAAAATGCAGTTTTTTCTTCTCAAGAAATCTTCAGTTTGATTGTTTTAGTATTTGAAAAAAACAGAAACACACCATCAAACAAATGCTGCAAATTGTTTATTAAATGATGAAACAACACAGGATTCTGTGTTAGGGGATGGTCTGGATTCTGTGTACAGTACGTGAGGGGGTAAATGAAAGTAAAATGACAGGGCACAAGTTTCCATTCTAATTAAGAAAGTTGTTGCACCACAGAAGGGTACAACTGCATTCTATGACTTAAGGTGAAAAAAGGGTCACTACTAGCAGAATGGTGCTTGTAAAGTCCCAAAAAGATTCAAAGAAAGCAGAAAGGACTCAGCACTCCTTGTTAAACACAAAATGTACACATACCACCAGATCTCTTCTATAAAAGATTTGTTGTGGTGAAAACCAGCAATATATCCTGGTGTAACCTGAGGAGACTACCACAGACCAACGTTTCACACTCAAACTGAGTGCTTTGTGACAGAAAAAGCTGAGTCCTTTCTGCTTTCATAGCATTCTAGGACCTTTGAATTGTGGTGCAACAGCTTTAAAGATAGGATGGAAATCCTTCCACAACAAGGAGTAACCATACAGAAACATGGAAACATAAAATTTGATGTCAGATAAGAACTGCTTGGCCTACCCAGTTTGCCCATTTCCCTCTATCTACAGTGTCTCCGTAGACCCTACTTGATCTCTAACTCTTTCTACCCCCTTCCTTTCCACTAAGATTCCCTCGTGACTATCCCACATGTTCTTGAATCCCACTACTGTTTTTCCCCCAACCTCCTCTGCTGGAAGACTGTTCCAGGCATCCATCACTCTTTCTATGATGAAGTATTTCCTTACATTTTTCCTACCCCCCCCAGCTTCATTTGCATGTCCTCTTGCTCTTGAGCATCTGTTTTCTGAAAAATATTCCCCTTTCGTACCTTATCTACTCCCATAAGATATTTAGATGTCTTTATCATATTCCCCACTTCTTCATCTCTTCCAGTGTGTACATGTTGAGGTATTTTAGTTTGTTCTCTCAGGGCTACTGATAGAGACCTTGTACCATTTTAGTTGTCCTCTTCTGGACAGCCTCCACTCTGTCTATGTCCTTCTGGAGATGTGGTCTCCAGAACTGGACACCATACTCTAGGTGGGGACTCACTTGTGCTGGTGACGTCCCCCCTGTACCCCAGCATCCCACTGGCCCTCCCAACAGCCTTGTCACACTGCCTGGCCACCTTTAGATCATCTGATATGATTAACCCCCTGATCCCTTTTCTGTTTGGTGGTTGTCACTACTTTCTTTCCTATTCTGTCCTCTATCCCAATGGTTTCTGTGCCCTAAGTGTATGATTTTGCAACTTTTTACACTGAATCCCAGCTTTACATACTGTAAAGTCTTACACTGTCAATTCCCAGATTAGAAATTACCAGATCCATCTGGACCACTGAAGGGCTAGCAGGAGAAATGTGACTGAATCTAGACCAAGTCTAAACTAGACCCTCTGAAATATAGAGATAGGAAGAAAAAACAGAAAGGAACTTAGCAGAACATCTGTGTATCACAATAAAACATCTTGCCCTGGCTGATTTGTGTTCACTGGGAATGTAAAAGGAAAAGACCATACCTGGTACCATCCATCTGATATGAATATTATTGATATTGTTTTTGGAGACTGAACCTGGTGAGACCACAGGTGGGCGCCCAACCCCAGAGATGAACCAGCCAAAGCTGCTTCTGCAGGAAAGAGACTCTTTCTTGGACATATTATTTGATCCTCCACCACCAAAGACCATTAAGCCAAAGGTTATAAACAGCAGGGAAATAGGTCCATGATTGCAGGGCAGTAATGTTCAAAGTTGGGAAAAAGTTACTTCACCATCATTTCAATCAATCAATCAATCAATCAAATCTTTATTTATTCAGGCGAACATCATTGAGCAAGGTTCATTTACAAGATGGACCTGATAAGGTCAAGGTTCAATAGTTGATACACAGCAAATACATCATACGCTTTATAAGACAGTTATACATTCAGAGAAAAATAATGTTTATAACACAATGATATACAGTGAATTCACATGTTAAAACTCGGTTAAAGGAAGGTTAAGCTAATATCTACAGTATGTACAGTACATACATATCCCAATGGGGGCCATGACAGACACACAACATAATGAATTCTAGGATGGTGAAGGTATTATTGGGTGCCATAAGCTGGGGGTGTCTGACTGGAAGAAATATGCCATTGATGATTGGAAGCCAGATTTGTAGGATGACTAATCTAGCTCTAGCGGTAGCAACTGCATTTCTCTGTGAAGAAGGCTGTACAATGCTGTTTATAGGATGCAAATGGAATGATAATGGACAGTTTTAGGGATTTTTGTAGGGTGTTCCATGCTATAGCTAGAGAATAGCTGATTGCTGACCTCCTAGTCTGGTGCTGACTTTGGGGCAATTTGAGCAGGATGATATTGTTGCTTCTTAGGGCATAGGAGCTAGGAGTGGTCTGGTTGAAGCAGTCCAGGATATAGTTTGGGAGTTTTGATTAAGCTCTGTAAATCCATAGAGCTGCATTTCTGCTCCTCCTGATATGAAGGGAAACCCATCCAGCTGCGTCATAAAGAGAGCAATGGTGGGTATTATATGGCAGATCTGTAATGAACCTTATTGCTCTATAATATAAGGTATCCAACTTGTGAAGGTAGGAGATGGGGCAGTGACTATAAAGGAAGTCTGCATAGTCAATAACTGATAGAAAGATGGACTGGACTAACCTCATCTTTGAGTCTCTGTTAAGGAAGAGTTTTAATCTATAGAGGAGGCCAAGCCTTTGGCGAAGCTTTTTTAACAGTTCTTCTAGATGATGAGTGAAGTTGAGTCTGTTGTCAATCCACACACCTAGGTATTTGAAGTTTTCAACATACTCCAGATTTTCTCCAAGTATAGTGCATAGCTGTCGGAGAGTGATTGAAGAGGATGTGCTGGTGGAGTTTTGAGTTGTGAACATCATTGCTTTAGTTTTCTTTGCATTTAGCAGAAGCTTTTTCTCAGTAGCTGATGTTGTAACAAGGAGAATTCTGTTTGTAGGATTTCATGAGCAACTGTAGGCGAAGGGTTGCTGACATACAGAACAGTGTCATCAGCAAAGAGGTGTACTGAGGACTTGGTAAGGGTTGAATCAATGTTATTTATATAAATTGCAAAAAGGATAGGATGCAGAATAGATCCTTGGGGAACTCCTCTTGACAGTGGTCTTAATGGGGATAGGTCACCTTCAGCTTTTACCTGCTGTGACCTACCGGAGAGGTGGCATCTGAACCACTTAAGGGAGGGTGGATCTAGGCCAAGGGAGTGCAGGGATGAGAGTAGCAGCTCATGGTACACAGTATCGAATGCTTTGCTCAGGTCCAGGAATACTGCACAGACATTATTCTTTTTATCCAATTCGATTTGCCAGTCATTTGTGAACTTGGCTAATGCAGTGACAGTGCTATGTTTGGCCCTGAATCCAGACTGAGCTGGATTTAATATGTTAGCATTGTCAAGATATTCCCTTAGCTGATTACTCACTAATTTCTCCAGCATCTTGGATAGCACAGGTAGAATGGAAATGGGCCTGTAATTATTAAGATCCATAGATTCACCTGATTTTAGAAGGGGGACCACTTGGGCTGTCTTCCATAGTGTGGGAATAGAGACAGAGTTTAGGGAAAGGTTAAAGAGGTGTGTTGGGGGACTGCAAGTACATGGCATGCAATCTTTAGAAAGAAGTGGTCCAGAGAGTCTGCTCCTGCACCTTTTTTGGTATCCAGATGCCATAATAGATCCTCAACTTGTTTCAACAGTATAGGTTTGAAGCTAAAGGAAGAGTCAACTCTTTGATCACCAATGTAGTGGGAGCTTAATTGGTCCCTCAGCAGGTTAGCTGGGGAGGTGTCAAAGGCAAGGTCAGTCGTTGTGAAGTGGTGGTTGAATGAGTCCAGGATTTCCATTTTGCCAGTGATAGGGCCATAACTATTGTGTAGTTGAGTTGGAAGGGGGTTGTTAGCGTCCTGTCCCATCATACCCCTGATGGTGCCCCAAAACCTAGTAGGATTATGGTAGGAGGAGTCGAGCTTGGCCAGGAAGAAGGCAGCCTTTGCATCCCTAACTTTCCTGGTACATCTATTCCTGGCTTTCCTAAAAATCATCCAGTCATTTGCATTCTTAGTTTTTCTTGCCACTTTCCAGAGTTTTTCTCTCTCCAGAAGTGCAGCTTTGAGGTCAGCTGAAAACCAGCGACAGGATTTGTTTTTTATTTGGATACTAGAGATTGGGGCATGGGTGTTAAGGGCATTTATTATAATGCTATTTAGCACCTGCTGAGCTTTTTCTACAGAATGTGCAAGATAAAACTTTTGCCAGTGTGGAGAGTAAGCTAGAACATGCAGATATCCTTCAATATTGATGTTTTTCTTGGATCTCCTCATGAGGAATTTTGCAGGATTTGTTGTTATGCTGGTGGATCTTACCCCTGCAATGGGGCAGTGATCACTTATATTGCATAGGAGCACTCCAGCGTGTGTGAATAGATGTGGTTTACTCACTAGCATGATATCAAGTAGTGTGCTGTTACTACTATTCCTTGCATTTATTCTTGTTGGTTCATTAATTAACTGTGTGAGCCCAAAGGTGTCACAGAATAATACCAGAGGTGTAGCTGCCTGGGTGAGCCAGTTGAAATTCAGGTCACCTAGAATAATGACTTCTTCAGTGCTGGGCTTGACCAGGTTCCCCAGGTGGGATAAGAGCTTGTGTTCAGCAGAGGGGGGTCTGTAGCATCCAATTAGTTGAAAAGCTGCTGTATTGGGGAGAGAGACTTTTAGAGATAGGCATTCAAACTCCTTGGGCATAGATGTTGCAGCAGTACAGGATACAGCTATACCAGCTTTTGCATATATGGCTACTCCACCTCCCCTTGTTTGGCGATCAGCTCTGAATAGCTGATAGTTAGGTAGGTTAACATCCCTGTCCGCTGTGATGGGTTTGAGCCATGTCTCAGTTACCACGAGAAAGTCTGGCAAGGTATGGGCTACCCAGGCTTGTATCAACGTAAATGTTTTCAACAGACTGCATGCATTAATATGCAGGAAACTGAGGCCTTTAATTGAGGTTAGATCTGATGGAGAGGTGATGCTTTCAAGAGGTCCAGGGTTGATTTCCACATTACCAATACAGAGCAATAGAAAGAGCAGTAGTTTCATGAGGGCTGCCAGTGATAGGGAGAGGGGACTGTCTTTGGTCCTCCTTCTTTTATTCTGTTGCCACTCATTTTTTGGGGTGCTCCCTGTGGTTTAAAGGAAGTGTGTCGGGATACCAAGTAGCAGTTTGATGACTAGGCTTGGGGGGTCTATATATCCAGCAGTGGAGCCTTGGCTGAAATACATGTGTGGTGGTATGTGTCTTTTTATGGTTATTATACCACTGTTGTCAATGCAGCAATGGTAGAGCATATATGAGGGTTTGAATGTCAGCCAAAGGGGATAGTTCAGAGAGACTGGGCGGATGGACCACTCTAAATTGTATGACAGGGACATCTTCTTTGTGGAACCCTATGGATGATAGTGAAAGGAGTATCAGAATTAAGCTCCCCATTCTGAAAGAGATATTGGTATTTGGCAGTGGGGTAGTAGTGAAGTTGCTGATTGGTTGGATCAGCAAGCTGGTGTGACTCTTTGTTAGTTTAGAAAAATGCTGAGGGTGAGGAAGAGATTTTGGCGGAAGATACCTATAAATTAACACACAAGAGGGAGAAGCAGGTGGGCAAAATGTTGCACTTTTCCGACTGCTCCTCGCTGTTCCTCCCAGATGGGAGTATGGGTGGTGTCTGTGTGTGGAGGTGGGTGCTCAGTGTGAGGGTGGGGGGGGGACTGCAGGATGATGAGGAACTGTTTTTAGTTTTACAGGGAAAAAACTGACAACGAGGGACCATTTTCTAATTTACAGAAAAAAAGAAAACATTTTGGCACACTGGGGTAGGCTCCCATTGTGCCAAGTGAATGTTGACATGGGGATTGGGCACCCTGATGATGGAATTAACTTGGGGAGGGGGGCACCAGGGAAAAAAGAACATGACAATGAGGGACCATTTTCTAATTCACAGAAGAAAAATAAATTGGCACACTGAGGTGGGCTCCCAGTGTGCCACATGAATGATGACCTGGGGATTGGGTACCCTGATGTCGACCATGACTTGGGGAGAGGGCACAGAAAAGAGGCAATGGCATTTTGCCATTCACAACATGAAAGCACCTGCAGAACTGCACATGCACATGAGTTGTGCGCATGTGCAGTTTGTGCACTGGAATATGGAAGTAACAGCTGAAATAGTGAGGCTGTTATTCCATTGCAGCAAATCATGGTGGTGGGGTTTAAGCTCTGTTGGGCTTTTAGAAGGATACTTCCAAAAATCCAATGGAAGGGGTTCCATGATCGACCATTTTTAGAGCTACTGAGCTGAAGCAAAATGGCTGTAGGCTCTGCTCACAGCCCTGATAACCACATCATTAACTACATAAGCCTAAAACTGGAAACATTAACTAAAGGGGCCAACCCAAAAGGGAGGTCTAATACAGAGTGTCTAGGAAGGCCTGACTAAACAAGTGGGTCTTCAGACAAATCTTGAAAACCTCAACCAAGGGGGCCTCCCATACAAATGGTGGAAGCGAATTCCACAGGACGGTGCTGGTGACTCAGATCTCCCTATCACTGGCAGTTTTCAACATCATCCTGGGAATCACATAGAGACCCCTACAGGAGGGACCACAATCACATCATGAGTCATCTTGCTGCCCCCACTACAAAAAAAAAGACTTACGTCAGATAAAAAAGCAACTTTTTTAATTAAAATGTATTTATACTCAGTATGATTTATGCAGAGAATACAATACAAACATCAAGAAATAAATGTGAAGACATTTTTTAATTTGTTATTTTTAATTACCATGTGAAAGAGCTGTATACTTGCTATTTTACACACATAATACTGTTTATTTTGATTAAGGTCCACAGAGCAAGAAATAACAAGATACAATTGTGTTTGCTTTTTAAAAGAGTCAATACTGCACCGTAGAGGGGAGAGGGGACATCACTTCTTTATATGTATTTGCTAGTTTACACATGTACTACTGTTTTTGTTTATTTGTATGCATAGTGCCAAAAACATTAACTAGCAAGAAATACATTTGCATTAAGTATTTATGGTTTGCACAATAAGACCTGTGTTAGGTTTATATCATTAATATTTTTCTCTACTGGGAGGGGGAGTCAGGTAACTAGTAATGCATATGCAAATGGTGGGTGTCAAGTTTAGCCAAACATTGGCCTAGAGGACAAATTATTGTTTCCTAGTTACACCACTGCATCAGCTGAACATGAAGTTTCATTTCAATGCATCTCGCACCCCATAAGCACAGTAGTGGCACTACCATTTCTGATGTCAGTGACCAGGATTCAGGAATGAGCCCAAATAATCAAAGGGCCAGTCTGGCAAGAAGGACTGAGCATCCCAGTGGATGCTCACTTCCTTGGAGGAGGGACGACAGCATCTTGTGCCATGCAACCACCATCTGGGTGAACACAGCTGGTGGTGCAAACAGAAAGTAGCAGAGTGAGGTGGAGACACCACTGGCTTGATGGGATATTACCACATCTTGAATGCTTGTGCCCATCACTAAGCTTGGCCTGGTGTGTCTATGGGAGGGGATGGAAAAGGAAAGAAATGGCTGCAGCACAGCACAGTGAGGTTTAATCTATACTCCCAGGCCCTGACACACTGGCTGTCACTCATCTCCAGCAACCAAGTAGATTGGTGGGGAACCAGACCCACTAACCCCATTCTGCTTTTGAGGGGGATGCCAGAGGTGACAGCAGTTGGGGTAATTTGCGAAGATGGCAAGGGTGGTGTTGGGAGGCTATCAAATAGGTACAGATGGGGACAGCTGTGAGTGTGGAGCATCAACAGAAAGTAGAAATAAATATTTGCTGTATCTCTACTGCAGGGCCTGAGACCACAGTGCCGTCAGGATCCACATTGGAATACATAATTGCAAGTTAGCTCAAAATATCATAAAAATGGGGCTGCCATAGCACCCAAAAATATAAGCAGTGATCTTGGCAGACAGTCAGTCCTGCTGATGACCAGTGTTGCCTGCATTATGAGGTCTGATGTTAGGGACATAACTAAGAGGATTTTGCCTTAAAAGTGTTCAAGGCTAGTCTGAAGTAAAGTGCTTGATATGAGACAAATATAGAGTCTACTGCAGTAACCAGCCCACTTAAATTGTCTAGACATTATATGGTACAAAGTAGGATAAGCACTGTCTGGTCATTTTTAGGGTCTGCAGAAGCCAACCCAGATAACTGGACAATCTGATCCTTTAGACAGAAATGGAAGCACTGACTTTGTATCCAGCTGCATTGTGCCTATGTATTACCTTGCATAGCCAGTGTGCAAAACCAATCCTCTTGCATCAGAAAGAGCTGAGACTGTAATAATAGCATGCGGGTACTTCACGTGCCCTGTTCTCAGGCTTGAGCCATGAATGGCCATCATGAGGCCACCAAACACAAGAAATATTATACCGACTTAAGCACTGCATGGAGTAATAGCCTGACAGCCTTCTTTTGTGGCAGTGCTTACCTCATTCCCAGAAGCAGAACTGTGGGAGGCAGGTGACCAAGCATGTCCTGACAGTCAAACAGGAATAAAAATGTCTATCAAACTTGTCATGCAGAATAACATACTGCAGTAATTCAGGCTGGCTGGGAAAAACTGTCTCTTTCACATGTGGGCAGTGAACAAAACATCCTCTACTTGGGGCACATAGGGATAGCTATATACTGATCACCCAAGCTATATCCCCACAGGGGCAGATTTATGAAAAAGGACACCCAATATTGGAAGTCCAAAATAAAAAAAAGAAACACAAGGGACACGATTCTAGAAGGGCAGTGCAAGTTGCCGCCGAACACAACTTTCACCACCTGCACCTGTGACATTGACCCTGCGCCCTATTCTAGTAGGGGCAGGGTCTTCGCAGCTAAGTCCTGCAACTTATGACATGTGGCCAGATACACTGAACTGCAGGTGTATCTGGCGAGCATGTTGCAAGCCGCAACAGCGGGACAGCATGGACAACCCCCTCCAGCCATGCCCCAACCTCTAGTAGCCAGCCATAAATGTGGCAGATACCCAGGCAGCCCTGGTAGTCTAGCAGCCCCCCTCCAGCTATTAAATACTAAATATACAGTCCCATAACCCTGGTAGTCTAGTGTCCCCCCTGAACTGTTCATAAATAATAACAAGAATTCTCATAACCCTGGTAGTTTAGTTGCCCCCCACCTGGCCATGCCAGCCCACCCAGCACCCTCCACCCATCCCCAGTGGGTGACTGGCAAAGCTTTGCCCTCTCACCTCCACGCCAGTTAGTGACTGGAGTGCAGTGGAGTTATGTTACTACAGATGTGTGCTCAGAAATTAATTTCTGAAGCACCTCTGTGCAGTAATGCTAATATTGCACTCAGTCGCCAGCTGGCCGTGGAGGTGAGAGGTGGGCAGTGCCAGTCGCTGGCTGGGGTTGGGTGGGGGGAGTGCTGGGTGGGCTGGCATGACTGGGTGGGGGCCACTAGACTACCAGGGAAATAGGGATTCACATCATTATTTATGTACAGTTCAGGGGGGGCACTAGACTACCAAGGCTACGGGGACTCTCGCTATTATTTATGTTAAGTTTGGGAGGGGCCACTAGACTACCAGAGTTACAGGGATTCTAGTTATTATTTATGTACACTTTGGGGGGCACTAGACTACCAGGGCTGGATTTAATATATGTTATTTATTGTATTTTATTACAGTTTAGTTATTGCTGCATAAGCGGCGGGTGACTTGCGGTTCGGGGCATGGGTGGGGGGATGCCAGCACTGCCCTGAAGGGCTCCTGCCAATGGCTGTTTCAGGGGGCTGGGGATATGGGTAGCTCTGTGGGGCCCTGCTGGGGTGTGCTAGGCATGGGGGAAGGGAAAATGTGCACTGTCCGCTGGACAGCTGACAGGTCTATAGGACATCTGGGGACATTCGTAAGTTATACCAGCTAAATGCTGGTATAACTTATTGTACATTGCTGGATCTCCTCCAAGGGTTCTTGTAGAATCCTGATGTGGGCACTTTTTGGCTGCCCTTCTAGAATGGGGTGCAACTGCTGCTGTAACCCCCCCAAGTGCCATGTCGCATGGGGTTTATGCTGGGTTACTGCTGTTTGGTGCAAGCAGCCTGCGCCATGTTGCAGGCCGCTAAGTAGAATCACACATGTCACAACTGCTGGCATAAGCTGCTACATGTATCATTCTACTTGGTGCATCTGCACTTACACCAGGCATAACCGTTCTATAATCGGGCCCAAGGAGTGTAACACCACAAACTGGAAAAAGGATAACAGCAGTGCTCTATTGCACCACCTTGAAAGGAAACAATCAGCAGAGTAAAAAAGAAACAAGCATTTGTCAATGCTGAAAGTTGTCTTGCTGTCATTGGCATTGGTAGTGCAGGAGTTAGAGAGATGCATAATAGGAATGGCAGTGAAGTATGGAACTGACGTCAACCCAACCCCACCCCACCCTGCAGAGATTGAAGGCATTGAGGTGTGCCATTTGGTCATCATCCATAACGCCCATGCCATTTCACCTCACCCTACCCTGCAGACTCTGACAAGTGTTGCAGTGTGCCTTGGGGCTCACCCCATTCAATAAGGAAGTACATTGAGCTTGGTGCAGTAAAGGAGAACAGGGTGATGTTTGGGGCTGAAGAGTCCAAGGCACACCTTGATGCCTGTGTCTGGTTATAGGGTGGGGGTGAGGGTGGAATGGTGTAAGCACTACAGATGACAATCCAAAGGCATACCCCTGACACCTATCAGTCTCTACAGGGTGGGAAGTTATGGTTAGAAACCCTAACATCTCAGTTGTTAGTTGGTATTTGCACTCCAAATTTTCAACCTGGCCTTTTTGTGACCCAGCCTTATGAAAACATTTGGTACCTCTGCTCATGAACAGTGGCACTGTGATTTTGTTAATCTGTCCCGAACGTTGATTTCCCACACTGACCATGCCATTCTGCGCCAGATGTGTGAAAACACATTTCAGGCAGGATGTGAAAAATGACAGTTCTACCACTCATAAGGAGGTGTGAAGAGATGGCAATGTTGAAAATCTGGAGTGAAAATATTAAAAATTCTCGAAGTTACGAGCGTGCATGGAAAGTGCACAATGCATGCTTGTAACACATTCATTTTGTGGAATTCTTTCACCATATTTTCAACATAGACATTTTGGGACCTCTGCTCATGAACAGTGTCACTATGATTTTCTTACTCTGTCCCAAAGATTGATTTTCCACAGTGACTGTGCCATTGTGCACCAGATGTGGGAAAACACATTTTGGTCAGGATGTGAAAAATGACAGCTGTACTGTTCATAAGAAGGTGTGAAAAAATGGCAATGTTGAAAATCTGGAGTGAAAATATTAAAAATTCTAAAAATTACAAGCGTACATGGAAACTGTGCAATGCATGCTTGTAATACAGTCATTTTTGGAACTTTTCACTAAATTTGCAACACAGACTTTTTGGGAGCCTACCTCATGAACAGTGACACTGTCATTTCATTAATTGGTCCCAAAAGGTGATCCCGCACAGTGACAGCAAAATCACCTTTTGGGACTGAATAATGACTTGACAGTGACTGAGTTCATGAGTTGTGGGTCCCAAGAACCCCATGTTGAAAATTTGTAGCCAAAAGTCTCAAAAATGTCTGAGATAGCCACCTAAGTTGAAACCCCTATTTATGCCATTATACAGTTTACCAGCATTTCTTCAGTTCATGGTCAGCTTTGAAGAGTGCAGATGTGTTCCCGCTTCACTGAAGATCATCATGCTGGGCTCTGGAGGTAAGTATGGGGTAAAGGTGGGTGTAGGGAGGTGGAATATGCAGAGGGTAGGTGAGAGTTGGGGGAGGTGGCACCAGAGACAATGAGGGGCCATTTTCTATTTATACAGGTAAGAAAACAAAAAAACAAAAAAAAAGACATTGCAGGACAGTTTTTTTACAGGTGTGTTTTCGCACACTGGGTGGGCTCCCAGCGTACCACCCTGTTTTTTTTTTAGGGAGGGGGACTGAAGCCAGTGTGGATTGGGCCCCCGTCGGCAGACAAAATGTTTCTGTGTTTGGGGGGTATATGATGCTGAGGGGGATTGGGCACGGCCCCAGCTCACAAATTAAATAAATAGGGGGACATTATGCTGACAGGGATTGAGCTCTCTCATCAGCAAATGAACTGGGAAGGGGCATGCCGACAGGGGGATTGAGCACCCCCAACATCGTCTTTCAGGTGTGACTCTGAGAGGCAGATGTCTATAGCCACCGCCATGTTTATTGAAATGTTACACCAGGCAAGGCATGCCCTGCAATGATGGGTCACTCCCTCATTGCAGTGACAAAATTGTTTCAAGTTGGTGGCATGCTTCTGCACTGCTGTCATAGACAGCGTGCTATTTCATTGATGCCACAGAGCCCAGCCCAAAAAAGCAGTGGTGCCATTGACCACAACATCAGCACACCTCCAAAATCTGATATCCCAAGCTACCACAATATGATGTTTGTGCTTGTATGCAAGACAACATAAAAATGGGGTTGAATCCTGACCAGCAGTGACAAGGCTTGTTAGGGCCAAGGCCCCAAGCCACACTTTTGATGCTGTCACCATGTTGTCAGCTGAAATGAAAATTACAGGCATCTTCCCCCAATAAGAAGGGTGATACTGATACAGGATAGAGGAAGAGGAAAAGGAAAATAATCCTTCCTGCCCAAAGAACAGTTGGCTGACAGTCTTTTTTTTTATTAAAATATAACAAAACAATGAAAATCCTCACCACAGTTTGAGTGTGTCAAGTAGTGAAATGACCGAGCAAGCCATGTATCTTAAAATAGTGAGGACATAGGTTTGTTTTACCCCCCCCCCCCAAAAAAAGGAAAATGATTAGTGCTGTGCAGAAGTTTCAAATTCCAGTGGAACAAACTTTGCAGAATTTTTGAAATTCCACTGAATTTTCCCAGAAATGGAATAGTGGAATTTAGCAGCAGAAAATGTCCGTGGAATGATTTTTCACAGAAAAATGTTGTTCAGTGGAATATTATTCCATGGATCACAGCAAGGGGAATTCCTCAGAAGAACCAGCAAAATTCCAGCAGAAATTCTTCCATCAGAATGGTCATTCCAGCTAATTTCACCAGAGGAATTCAGCATTTTGTACAGCACTAAAAATGATTAGGCTATATAGACTTTTTGATCCACTTTATGTGAAGACTTTGTTTTGTTTTTCTTAGACAGAGTGTCATCTGTCTGTTTGGGGATTTTGCCAGTGAGGTAATCGATGCCTCACAGTGGTCAGACTGGGAGGAACAGAGTCACACTGTTGATCTTGGTGGAGTTTAAACCAGTGGAGGTATTAGGGGCCACTGAGGTGATCTTAGAGCTGAAGCACACTTACTGTTAACTGGACCCAGTCCTGACGCATTTCTTAATGAGATGTGCCGTGATTATTGGCCCGGTGTTCACCAGAATTGCCAGGTGTTCGATGGCAGAGAGGATTTTCTGGGTAGCTTTGAAAGAAGCACTGGTAAGACTCCTCCTGAAGACAAAAATCTCTCAACACAGACATCCTGGTGAATTACTGTTCAATCTCAAACCTGCCATTTTTGAGCAAGGTTGTTGAGAAACTTGTGGCACAACAGTTCTATGATCACCTCATATCCTTTGATAGCTATGAGCCATTCCAGTCAGGTTTTGGGGCCAGACACAGCACAGAAACAGCATTAGTTAGGGTATATAATGATCTGCTCAGGGCTAGAGATAGAGCAGACAAGTCAATTATACCATGCACATAAAGCAAGAGCTAATCAGATTAGCAGGGTGGTACTTTACCACCATTGTAAATCCTAGTATTACCAATGCAAAAGGTGCCAGCCTGCTGCATACTTAAAAAAAAAAACAATCCGACCCCAAAATCACAGAACTACAACCAGCATCTTGTTTTTCCACTAAGCGGTACCAGAAAAAAAACACCTCTGTACATTCAAAAATACAAAAGAAAGTCTGTAAGCCTGAAAAACTAACCATAAATAGGCTTATTTCACTGTCTCCCCACAAACACTTGCACCCGACTCACCTCTAAATAATTTTTTCTCTCCACTTATCTTGGCTCCATTCCATTGCCACTTCAGTCCCTTTGTGCTTTTTAAATCCCTGCTCTCGCTATGACAATTGCAGCAAGAAAAAGAGAGCAAAACTATAAAAAAAAGTCCTGACTGCAAAAAATTCTGCCCTGAGTCCATTTTTAGATGCTCCTAGTTACCCGAAAGTTCTATCACTGCAACACATAATGGGAATTTTTTTTTTGGCGATGTAACAAATACAGTAAAATGAAAAGTAAATTAAATAGAAAACATAACAAACCACTTTTTTTTTTTATTTTCTATATAAAAAAGCAAAGTATAATCACAATAAGCCACTCTATTGTGGGGGTGATGGGGGGATTTACCATGGCTGGTGAAGATTTACCCACTTGGTTGCCCCTCGTGGGCAAACCATGCCAGCCATGGTAAATCCCCCATTACCCACTCCCTCTCATGGCTTATTACTTAAATTTTATTCACCTCAATCTCTCTTCAGCCTTTGCCACTGTTGAGCACTTTGTGCTTCTCAATCAGCTCTGTGAGAATTGTGGACTCGCTGGTGCTTTCATCAAATGGTTTGAGTCCTTTCTGTCTGATAGGGTGCAGTGGGTGGTGATGGGGAATGTTTCCACTTCCCCAATGCCCCTGTCATGTGGAGTTCCCCAGGGTTTGATCTTTGCACTGATGCTGTTCACAGTGTACATGCTGCCCTGAGTGAGATCATTTGGCAGTTCTGCTTGGTGTTTCACTGCTATGCAGATGATACCAAACTGCATCTGTCATTTGCACCCAGGAATGGCCAATGCTGTATATGTGCTTAACACCTGTCTGGCTAAAATGAATGACTGGATGTCCTCCAGCTGGTTGTGACTGAACCCATATAAGATGGAGGTGCTGGTGATTGAGCTGGGTCTCAGGCATGATAGGCTGACACTTGGAGCCGACACAGGTATTTTCCTGTGGTCTGCTCCATTGGTGGTCTCTCCAAGGGTGTGCAATCTTGGAGCATTCCTGGACAGCAGATCAACACTCGAAGATCAGTTGTCATCTGTTGTCAAAAGTGTTTTTTTCCACTTGAGAAACATGGCCAGGATCAAGCCCCTCATTCTAACTGAAGATCTGTCAACTCTAGTACACACCTTTGTTACCTCTAGGCTTGATTACTGTAATGCTCTATATTTTGGGGTCGTGGGAGGAACCCTCTGCAGACAGCAGCTGGTGCAGAACATGGTGGCTCAGTTACTGATGGGCCTGTCCAGGTCCAGTCATATGACCCCAGTCATGAGTGCTCCACGCTGGTTGCCTATCAGGTGGATGATCCTTTTCAGGGTGGGCTTACTCACCTTTAAGGCCCTATATGGACTGGGTCCTGGTGACCTGACTGAGCTCCCAGCATCTGCAACTTCTGTCTGCTCTATCTAGTCCTCTTTGAGGGGCCTCTTGAATGTTCCCAGAGTTCACCTCAAGACATCGGGTGATTGTGCCTTTAGTGTCGCTGCGCCGACCCTGTGGAACTCGCTACCACCTGCAGTCTGGGAGGCCCCCTTGATCAGGGTGTTCAAACAGAGGCTTAAGGCCCACCTCTTCCATCTGGCCTTTTTGGAATAACTCTCCCCACCTGACCATTTGAGCATTTTCTGAGATTTATGAGGAAGCTAAGACTATGAATCTTATGAATTTTAGTTATTATTTATATTCTTTCTGCTTTTGTTATTTACACTGTTTTATTGTTAGGCATCCAAAGCCGCCTCCAGGAATGGGCACCATAAAAATAAAATTCACCTTGCATTGCCTTACAAGTCAAAGGATGAAGGCATTCACTCATAGGAAGTTCAAAGCCCATAGCTCTTCACCCTTTTCTCAGTCTGTGTATATTTTTGACTATTACCCAGTCGACTCCATCAGGAGACCCATCTATAGACCCCTCATTGGAATCATCTTTTCTTTTTAGCACAAGACACATTGGGTGTGGATGTGCTGAAAGAACCAGAGATAGGTATAGAATTATTCTGTATCAGAGGTTGGGCACTAAGATGAAGACTACAAGTAGTAGTTCCACTCTGGCCTGTATCACCTAGTACTGGTGAGTTTGAATTATTTAGTGCCAAAATTCTATGTGCCATTTCTTGCTGACTTTTTTCAACAGTTTCTAGCTTTGTGTAAAAGGTGTTAATTTCTAACTGTAGGTGAAACATGTTTTTACATTTATCACATGCAAATTCCCCTTTCAGAGTATTACTATTAATTAGTTTGTACTAAAAAACAGCTAGTGCACCTTAGACCAATTTCCCCCTCCAGTGTCATCATAATATCTGCCATGGTGTATTATAAGTAAGTTACTAGCAATTTGCAGATATTTAGTTACACGTAATAGTTACATGTACAGTTTATTCAATTGTAAATTCTAAGTTTAAGATACAAGTATAGCACATTCAGTTGCAAGTTACAAGTACAGTGCATTCAGTTATAAGTTACAAGTAACAGTTACAAGTACAGATCATTCAGTAGCAAGTTACAAGTGCAGATAATAACAAGTACGGTACATTCAGTAGCAAGTTACAAGTTATAGTTACAAGTGCAGTGCATCCAGTTACAAGTAACAGTTGCAAGTACAGTACATTCAGTTACAAGTAGCAGCGACACATCTACATTCAGTTTCAGGTTACAAGTTACAGTTTTAAGTACAGTGCACTCAGTTGCAAGTCACAAGTTACAGTTTTAATTTCAGTACCATCACAAGCAACAGTTTCAGGTACAGTACATTCAGTTGCAAGTTACCAGTTACAGTTGCTAGTATAATACATTCAGATGCATGTAGCAAGTTACATCTACAAGTAGAGTACAATCAGTAAACATTTACAAGTTACAGATAGTTCAGCACATTCAGCTGCATGTTATGAGTTACAATTACAAGTACATTATATTCGGGTAATAGCTACTTAAATTGTTGATTCCCAACATTTTATTTGTATTTCACAGCTATATAGAGTTTGGAAAGCCTTAGTTCATGTAACTGGATGACATTTCCATGGTTTCTATCTTACAAGACCTAAGAAACTAAACAATACTTTTCAAGCCCCAAAGATTTGACAATATTTATACCATTGCTCTTTTTCACTTGCTGATGTGATATGTGTGTGTGTATGTGTGTGTGTGTGTGTGTGTGCGTGTGTGTGTGTTTCTGTGTGTAAAAAATAAAAGCGTTGATTTTGCTAACTTTACCTATTAAGTTGCTATGAGGTTAAAAAAAGCAGAGAAATGGTCTTTAGGGTAACTGCATACATTTAATCAAGAGGCTTATAGTATAAATTGTGTTTTAGCACTCTATGAGAAAGGAAAAAAACATTTGGAGCCATTTTGGTTCTTACCCAATCCTTTTACTTTGTCTTCTAGTGTCCCACCAGTGTAACATGCACAGACAAATGAAACAGTATTGTCAAAACATAATCATGAACAGCTACAAAGTTTCTTCTTGGATCATTGCCTAAGTCCATACATAACATTAGTTTTGCTTCAGAAAACATAATTTTAGTTGTAACTTAAAAAACAGCTCACCCAGCCTCAGCAGACTTATGAGGTGAGGGCAGGCATGCGTATGCACCAGCACCACATCACCACTGATGTATTTTTATTCTACCACATCATGTGTGTGTGTGTGTGCGTGTGTGTGTGAGTGTGTACGTGTGTGTAGGGGGAAGTAATGGGCAAGGGATCAAGTAGAAATAACTTTATTAGCTACAAAAGAATAAATAAAACTAGCAATAGCAGACAGCACAAAAGCAGACACTGATTTAAACTTGCATGCCCCCTGACACATTCAAAATGAATCAAGATGGGCTGCAGATGAACACTGCAGTGCACTTATATCTCTTTCATACCATATTAATCCAAAAGTGAAATGATCAAGTTAGCAGAATACAACTGTTTCATGTCAATGCGACATACAATGTCCAACATGGGGGCAGAACTGACCAGTTTACTCCCAATGTCAAGAAAACAATATTCATGATCTTTCCCACCAGACAGCAGCCTGTTAACATCCAGTCCTCCCTTGACTTTGTGAAACTGGATGACACCCAGCTGGAAGAAGTTACTTTCTTTAAACACTTCAGGGTTTGGTTGGACCTCCATGTTGACCTCTTCTGCTACATTGATACTATCCACAAGAAACTCCACACTTAATTGCCTGCACTATACAGGAATAAAGCTTTTTGCAACTCCCAACCCACTGTGAGGTCCATGTAAAAATTATTCTACCATTTTTGTTTACTGTGGTGATGGTGTGTATAGTGATATTTCAAAATCCACTCTTGCTGGGCTAGACCTGTCTTTTTCTCCTTCTGTCATTTTGCCCTTGACTGCCTCATAGGTCTCATAGGTAAGTACAGAGCTATATAGATGTTAGTCCTTTTGCTCGCCATTTATTAATAACTCTGAATATTATGCTTAAGTAAGAAGCTGTCTAGTTTGCTTTTAAATGTGTTTGCAGTTACACTAGCCACCACCTCTAATGGCAACCTATTCCAAATATTGGTAACTCTCAGCATGAGCCAGGATTTTCTTTTTTGGGTTTTTGGACATTCCACATATAGTTGCAGAGGGTGTGATCTAGTATTACCTGGCAATTCCCTATACCTCAAACCCAGTAGTTCCCATAAATCTGGATCAATAGTGGCTTTATAGATTAAACACATATCCCCCCTTAAACGCCTTTATACCAAGGAATATAAACCCAGAATATTTAGCCTCTTTTGATAATCATGACCTTTAACCTCCTGTATATTTTGAGTGGCTCTTCTCTGAACTCTCTCAAGTGCCACTATCTCGGTTCTTCCACTGGGTGACCAAAACTGTGCACAGTAATCCAAATGCGGCCTCACCAATGATGTATAAAGGGGCAGAAGGAGAGTCACGTGATGGCAGCCAGCTAGGCAGCAGCTGAGGCCTAGAGTTCTTCCCTCCTGCAGCTCTAATCGCCAGTTTCTGAACTCCCCGGCGCACTAATCTGCTGACATCATCAATAAAGGAGTTTTAATACGCTTTCTACTAAGCGGGATTGAAGTCCAATTGCAGAGGATCGTCTAGTTTAACATGATGGAGGTGGATGGGAAGCAGGCCTCCGTCAGACACACACCACCTACATCCCCTGAAAAGGCAGCTAAGAAGCAACTTAACCAGGGTGGTTTAAAACCGGAGCAGAGTGGTGATAAGCTGCAGCTATCCAACCCTCTTACGGAGGATAGATTTCTGCAAGAGTTGACCCCGGTGAAAGAAATTTTACAAGAGCTGGCTGGTGAGCTCAAATCTCTCCGGAGTGACCTGTCTTCGGTTTCTACCTGAGTGTCTAATGCGGAGGCTAGAGTGTTCTCCATAAAGCAATGGAGATCTAAGGCAGAAGTGGAAGTCTCTGAGCTTAAACAGCAGATTAAGAAACTTCAAGCAAAAACCGAAGATTTAGAGGCGCAATCGTCGGAATAATCTCCTGATTCTGGAGCTTACCTGAGATGGAAGAGGGCCCAGATCTATTAGCTGCTTCTTGCAGAGGTTCCTGACCAAAGTGGTAGGCCCGTCACCAATTAGCCCTTGGCATTATCACCTGGAGAAGCGGGCCCATCGTTCGCTGAGGCCTCAACCCCGCTTGGATCTCCTCCGCCCCATTATTATGAAGTTCTTAAGTTACATAGAGAGCAACATGTTTACAGTAAATCTCGAGATTTAAAAGAGGTATTGTAGGGATCGACCAAATTCGGATTACTCAGGATCTTCCAAGAAACTAGAGAAGAAGGGCCTTCCATCCTGCAGTCCAGAAATTAATTGCTGCCTCCATTCCTTTCAGAATGATCTACCAGCACTCAGGGTCACAGTTGGAGAGCTCTACTTATAGTTTCAGCTCCCAGCGACTCTGAAAGATCTGGCTATTAAGCTACCGGACCTATTTAAGAACTCTGGCTGAGAGACATTATGTATTTTTGTATGCTATTGCATTGCCGTCATCCTTTTGGGGTTTAATGTTATGTGGATGGCTTAGTTTCCCCCTTATTTTTCTTTTTATTTCATCGTATATCCTCCTTTGCCAGCCTAATTTGTTTGTTTAGCATTAGTGCCAAAACTCCTCCTGTTTCCCCCCATGGGTAGTTCCAGGCTCCATAGGTTTCCCAACCTTTGGTTTTTTCCCTTACCTGGTGGATCCTTGATGGCTGGTTGGGGTGGCTGGGCGCTGTCCCATGGGTTGGGGTGGGAGCTCTTCTGCTGGGCCCGGTGCGCCTTGTGTTTCCGGAACCTATTTGCTGGGTTGTGGTTCCTCTGGGGGTAACTTCCTGGTGGTGGGACCGGTTTGGTCCCACGCTGATATAGTTCCTCCTGGAAACATCGGGCCTAAGGTGACTCTTATGGATTTGAGTCTGGTTCTCAGTTCAAGCTACCTCCATGCAGCTTATGGTTCCTGGAGGGTGAGTGAGACATTTGTTCATCTCACGGATGGCTCTGTCATAGTGCGCTGTCCCTGGCAGCGGGGGAGGCATTACAGGTGGGAGAGTTTCTTCCCTTAATCTTAACAGTTTTTGATTGCTGGTGTTTGGGGTGCAGGGGGCTCTTGGGCCTGGGGTTTAGCGGCTTGCTGGATGTGGAATCATGAGCCTAGGGTTGGGGATTGGCTAACCTCACCGGTGGTGGGGATACTGTTGGTCACTTTATGGGGGTTGGGTCCTATTCCGTGGTAATAAGTTTCGGGTTGTGCTTCCCTCCTTTGTCCTGGCCAATCACTACTGGGGTTTCAGAGGTTACGCAGTGGGGTCAGGTGGTCAGGGCCTCCCTTTTCTGCCTGAACCAGTTTTGGTTTCTGCCTAGCTCCCGGTGTAAATAGTTGCTTTTTGGGGTTAAAGATTCATATTGTAGGGGGGTGGGTGGATGGGTTGTGATGTTTACTCCTTTCGTCTAAGTCATTTGTGGGGTATTTGGGTGGATTTGGGGGTGGGGGCAGGCATGCTATTGTGTTATGCACTGTGTTTTGCCAAGTGTTGCTGTGCTACTATATATTATGTAATTTAGATGGTAAATGTTATTGGAGGCATTTTGTGTGGGATGGGCTTTTTGGGGATAGTATTGGGTGTTGGGAGGGTTTAGGAGGTTAGGTTCAGTCTGCCAGCTTAGTGTGTGGTACTGTTTTATCTTGGTTAGATTGTTGGGGTTCCTTTCGTGGGTATTCTATTCTGGGGTGTGCTGACTGGTTGTTAAACTTGAACTTATTTGGTTTAGCGTGTCCTTTTCTCCTTTTATTATTGATCTTTTCTGGGTACATGTTTTCTTTTATATGGTATTTAAAATGGCTATAATCTGATTAAAATAGTCTCTTGGAATATTGGCGGACTCAGGGATCGGGTCAAACAGTCTCAGATTTTAACCACTGCTCATTGTTGCAGGTTGATATTCTTTTTCTTCAAGAAACGTATTTAAGTCATGTAGACGTCAAATTCTTATCTCGTTCTGGTTTTTCCCAGACTTATCTAGCTGGGAATTCCAGTCTTAGTAAAGGTGTTGCTGTTCTTATTAAAAAACATGTTTTATTCATGAAGGAATTGATTGTATCAGACCCAGAGGGGAGGTTTATTCTGGTTAAAGTTACTCTCAATGGTGGCAGTGTAGTCCTAGGTTCTGTATATGGACCGGTGGGGAGTCCAGAATTTTTTATGTCTCTTGCAGACAAGGTATCTAATCTTCTTCCTTCTCAGCTTATATTGGGAGGGGACTGGAATGTCCCCCTTTCGTCTATATTGGATAAAGAACCCCAGGATAAACGACCCCCTTCTCCTGCCCAGAGAGCCCTTCAGGAGTTATTGTTAATGTTAGGATTATGTGATCCATGGAGACTCTCCAATCCTTCTATTCGTGCTTTCTCTTTTCTTTCTCAGCCGCACGGTTCAAAATCGAGGATAGATTTTGTTTTAGTTAGTAAATCCTTTCTTCCCAGTCTTCTTCAGTCCAGCATTGATCCAATCATTCTCTCGGATCACGCCATAGTCTGGATCACACTTTACTTAGATCCTGAGTTTTGCCGGGACTCCATTTAGAGGTTAAACACTCAGTTGTTGAAAGACCCCCAAATTGTCTCGAGTATTAAATCTCTGATTTCTTTCTTCCTGGCGGAGAACCTGAATTCCACCCCGAGACTTGATTTAGTTTGGTGCTCTTTGAAGTGCTATCTCAGGGGTGAGTTAATAAAGATGGCCTCCTCCAGGAAGAAAGCTAGGCTTGCAAAATCTCTGTCCTTAATGAATAAAATTAGAGAGTTGGAAGCTAATTACTCTTCAACCTCTTCGTTACCGTCTCTTAAAGCTCTTCTGATAGCTAAACGTGAGTATATGGATCTCTTGAAAGAAAAAACGGAGTACTGTCTGATAAGAACTCAAGCTAAATATCTTGACCACGGGGAAAAGGCTGGGAAACTCTTGGCCTTGCGCTTACGGGCGTTGGAAGGCTCTAGGATAATCCCATCTCTGCTTTCCCCATCCAGTTCTACATTATCCTCCCCTAGAGGTATAGCCCGTATCTTTGAGAGATACTACTTGGACCTTTATAGTAAGCCTTCATCGTCTGCCTCTATCTCAAATATCAACACGTATTTGGGGGACATCGACATTCCTCGTTTATCAGCGTCCCATCAAGAAATCCTATTGGCTCCTATTTCTTTGGAGGCGATAGAAAGGACTATTACCTCAATGGCTCCTGACAAAGCACCTGGCCCTGATGGCTTCCCTGCTAATTTTTACAGGGTTTTCGTTAAGGAACTGGCACCTATCCTCCTTAAGTTATATGAATATTTAACGGTCTCTATCGAAATAGATCCCACCCTGTTTGAAGCCACGATTATTTTGATTCCCAAACCTGATAAAATTCCCATGGATCCAGCAAATTATAGGCCTATCTCCCTTCAAAATTATGACATGAAAATCCTTGCTAAGATACTAGCCGAAAGAATCAAGAAAGTCTGTTCTGGTTTACTTAGTCACGAGCAAGTAGGCTTTGTGTCTGGCAGGTCTGCTGCGGATCATTTAAGAATCTTGTCTCATATTTCCCAGCATGCCAAATCAGTCCTTTATCCGGCAGCTCTGGTCTCTCTTGATTCAGAGAAGGCCTTTGACCGAGTGGACTGGACCTTCCTTTGGACCGTGATGGGGAGGATGGGATTCCTGTTACCATTCCTGGAAAGGGTTCAGGTTTTTTATGGCTCCCCCTTAGCTAAAATTTATTGTAATGGGGTTTTCTCCCCCCTTTTCTGTTTACATACTGGTACTAGACAGGGGTGCCCCCTTTCACCTTTGTTGTTTAATTTGTATCTGGAACCGCTGCTTATCAGACTTAAATCATCCCCCCAGGTTAGAGGCTGTACGCTACAACAGCAGGAACTGGTGCTCTCTGCTTATGCAGATGACATACTTCTGCATTTAGAATACCCGGCAGAGTCTTTAAAAGCAGCGATTGATATTATTGAGCAGTTTGGTACTTTCTCTCAATACAAATTGAATATTTCTAAGTTGGAAATTTTCTCATTAAACGTCTACACTAATAAACAGGAGTTTATTTCCTTTGGGATGAGGTGGACCCCTAGATCCATTAAGTATTTGGGGATTCATTTTTTGACTGAACCCTCTCTTTTGAAAAAGCTAAATTTGGATAGAATTAAAAATCTGGTTTATCAGGATCTGCAGAGATGGTCTGCCCTCCCTATTTCTCTCAGGGGTCGGATCAATATTATTAAGATGAATGTCCTCCCCCAGATCTTTTACCCATTGAATCTGTTAAATCTTTGGCTCCCTATTACATACTTTCAGCAACTCCATACTATGTTCTCTAATTTTATCTGGCGTGGGAAGGGCGTTAGACGCTCATATGCTAAACTATCTCTTCCTAAAGAAAAAGGCGGTCTTCGGTTACCTAATCTTCTACTTTACCATTGGGCAGCCCATCTTTCTAAATTGGGGAGGTGGTTCTCTACAAATCCCACGCTACCATGTCCAATTTGGCTCCAGATTGAGCGTTCACTTCTTTCTGAGTCTAAACTCGATAACTATGCTATACTTTATACTCCTCCAGCAGCAGTTTCACACTGGGTGACTGATAGCACGATTCTAGTTGCCCTTAAGTCACTGGCTCAATGTTTAGTATCTTTCCACATTTCTAGTGTCTCAGACCTGGGTCAGCCAGTAATTCTCAATCCTAATATAAAGTTGGGTAGTTCTTGGCTTATGCCGGATTGGCTCCCACAGATTAGAGAGGCCAAAGTGGAGCACTTCTATAATCAGGGATCCCTTCTTTCTTCCGGTGAGATATTGGATAAGTTTGGCATTCCTAGCAGAGGGGTCTTTAAAGTGTACCAATTAAGACATCTTATTGCTGGGAAATTTGGCACCATTTTTAGGGACTCTATGGCCTATCCCTTTCTTTCGCAAATTATAAATCTTGCCTCTCAGTCTCATTCTATCTCTTTGATTTATTCCTTCCTTTTAAATTACAAATTTCCCGAGATTGCTGAGGGCTCTAGTGTCTGGGCATACTTGCTACCTGATGCTTCCCTGAGTTGGCCTTGTATATGGAAGGACCTACATAGGTATTATACCCAGGATAGACTACGGCTAACCCAATACTATATTGTTAATAACTTGTATTATACCCCTGCTAAACTTTTCAAGCTCAAAAAACTTCCCCACCCGACTTGCTTTAGGTGTTTACAAGGAGAAGGAAACCTAATTCATATGTTCTGGGACTGTCCCAAGGTTGCCACTTTGTGGTCCCTTGTTCGGGATAATCTAGATCCCCTTCTGGGTCTGTCTGGTTTCTTCTCCCCTGAGATTTGCATTCTGGGTGAATATTCTCATATAGATAGTGTAGAACTTCGATACCATATGGCTCTGGTGTCCATGGCGGTCAAGAAATTAGTCTTGAGACATTGGACAGACCAGCTGGCCTTGTCATATGCAGATTGGCTGATTGAACTTACTATGTATCTACATTCGGAGAGCTTGATTGCCAGTCTGCATGGTCGTATGGATTTGTTTCGGAAGAGATGGGGTAAACTTCAGGCATTATGTCTGCATTAATTAACTTGGGACCTGATCCCTGTAGTCCGCATAAATATCTCTATTTTGGTCATGTGTGTTACTCTGTAATCTTGCTGGTATTGGAGACTGGTAATATCAAAGATGACTGATTGTATTACCCAGAATATGTACTATATTGAGATGGTGCACCTGTAGAGGGGAGGAGGAGGGTGGTGGATGGTGGGGTGGGTATGTTAGAGGTTGAGCCTTTCCTTAGTTATATGCTAATGGGGAGGGGTTGGGGTTTCTTTCCCTTCTCGTTGAGAGGGTGGGGTGGTCTTTTGGGGGGTGGGGGAGGGGTTTTAGGTGGGGGTTTTGGTTGTACTGGATTCTTTCATACTGTACTTTATCAGACATGTTTGTTTGTTGTTGTTGATTTGTTGTTAAAACCTAATAAACTTAAATTTCAAAAAAAAAAAATAAAGGGGCAGAAGAACATCCCTACTTCTAGATGTAATATGTTTATTTATGCAGTGTAAAATACCACTTGATTTTTAATAACTGAATTGCAATGCATCTTAGGTGATAGATCATTTGTAACCATAATACCCAAGTCACTCTGTTGTTCCACAGTATTTAATATTTGTCCTCCAAGTGTATATGGTATCTGTTTATTTGCCTTCCCAAGGTACATAACACAACATTTGTCCACAGTAAACAACAGTTTTTTATCTAATGCCCAGGACTCAAGCATATTTAGTGTTTCTTGTAGTTTTGTGGCATCATTTTGGTTATTAATAGGAAACCCAACCCTGGTATCATCAGCAAACTTAGAAACCCAGACTCCATTGTTGACTTTCATTGAGGCAATATATATATTAAACAAGCAGGGCCCTAAGACAGAGCCCTGGGACACCCTACTAGTCACCTTTGCCCATGCTAAGTTGGTCCCATTTACATTTACTGACTGCTTTCTAGAGGTGAGCGATGCATCTACCCATTTTGCTATTTTTCTTGGTAAGTTCTGTAGTATTAATGCTTCAATAAGTTCTCCATGGGGGACCTTGTTGAAAGCCTTCGAAAAATCGAGATACACCACATCCACAGGCTGTCCCTCACCCATTGCTCTGCTAACATTTCCATAAAATTCCAACAGGTTGGTCTGACAGGACCTTCCGGTGGTAAATCCATGCTGTACTGGGTCTACCCGATCTGTTTTTTTGGCATGGTCCACAATATAATCTTTTAAATTACCCTCGAAGATTTTTCCTAAGACAGATGTCAGGCTAATTGGTCTATAGTTGGACACCTCATGTCTACTCCCTTTCTTGTAAATGGGAACCTCTCTTGCTTGTTTCCACACCTCCAACACTAGCCCTTTTTTTAATGACGTTTGAAAAATAACCGTCAGGGGTCCAGCCAAGAGGTCTGCCAGTTATTTAATTATTCTTGGGTGTATTCCATCCGGATCATGTGATTTATTCTGATCTAATTTGCAGAGCATTTTAAGTATTTCTTCGCTTGTTATCAGTGATTCTTCTTCTAGTACAGTTTGCAAATGTTCTAATTTAGGGGATGATTTACTATTGAAGACTGATATAAATAAATCATTATGCATTTGGGCAAGAAGAGACTGGTCAGTAACTGTACTACCATCCATTGCATGTAGTGGGCCAATAGGTCAACAAGCACCTTTTTTGTCATTAATATATGCATAAAAAGATTTATAGTTATCCTTGACCCTGGTTGCTAGGCTTAACTCATATTTTAGTTTGGCTTCTTTAATACATTTTTTAAACTTTTTTAAAAGGTCCTTATATGTTTTCCAGCAAATGTTGTTTCCCAATCTTTTGGCCCTATAAAATGCCCTATTGTTTTTCTTTATCAGTTTCAGTATATGTTTTGACATCCATTTGGGTTTAATCTTGGTGGTGTCATCCGTTCTTTTGCCTAAAGGAGTAAAAGTTTGGGTAGATAAGCTTATTTTACCCACCAGCAGATCCTACATGGAGTTGAGTGTTTTGTTTTGAAATTCCTCTACCCAGTTCCAATTTTTGAGATATGTTCTCATACTATCAAAATCAGCTTTACTATAGTCATACTTGCTAGTCCTACTTACAATAGTGTCTGTTAATGTGTCAAGGGAAAAGTAAACCATAGAGTGGTCACTTGATCCAAGAGGGGGAATAACCTTACAAGATGTTATATTACCATCTAGGTTACTTAACACAAGATCTAATATGTGACTGTCTCTAGTATTGACATTTACCCACTGGTTCATTCCTGCTAGCAAGCATAATTCTAGATATCATGATTCCATAGTAGTATTTGTCCATAATGTTGTCCAATTTATGCCTGGTAAATTAAGATCACCTACTACAATGTTACTTTTAGTTCTACCAATTATATCCAAAAAATCCAGTAATTGTTCCTCCTGGTCCAGTGTAACAGTGGGTGATCTATATATGACCCCGATGTTAACAACGTGTGAATGGCAAAATGATATTTTGACCCATAACACCTCTATTTTATCCCATTTAGTTGTATTGATTTCTTCAGAATTTATTTTGTTGGAAATAAATAGAGCCACTCCCCCACCTCTTTTTTCTTTCCTGTCTTTGTGGTACACATTAAATCCATTTATTTACTTTTCCCATGGATCATGTGCACTCCACCAGGTCTCCGTAACAGCACATATACTAACATTCAATTGTTCCATGGATAATTTTAATTCACCCAATTTGTTATTTAAAGTCCTGGCATTTAATGAGAGGAGGTTATATGAAGTATGGTCATAGTTTTGTTCCTTTGAAAGGGAACTAATAGGTCTACCTCCCTCCCCTCATGCTAAGTTTAAATTTTCCTCCAATGTGTGTCTTAGTTGGTAAGCAAAAATATGTTTTCCTCTTCTGTTTAAATGGAGTCCATCTTGTGCATATAGCATTGGGTCCCTAAACTTTGCCCCCTGTTTGGCAAAGGTATGGCCTTCTCTAAAGCACCATCTTTTCAACCATCCATTTAACTGCATTATATCATCATTTACATCCCATGATGCCCTGGGCATTGGCAGTACCCCAGAAATAATGAGATCACATTCATCCTCTGTAAAGGTCCTCCCTACCTCCTCAAAATCTATCGTATATCTAGGAGCCTTCTTTTCCCTACATCATTAGTTCCTACATGTATAAGAACCAATGGTTTGTGAGTGTTTTCTGTTAAGCCAGGGAGAAGATTTTTGATGTCTTTTATACCTGCTCCAGTGAGTGCGCTGACTGTAGTTGTTTGTTTTTGATTTTTACATAAAATGTGATCTGTATATTTCAACATAGAATCACCCAGAACCAGGACATCTCTAGTATTAGACTTCTTCTCTTTTTTTACTGGCTTATTAATTTTTCCACTAGTTTGTTTGTTCTCCCCTACTGGTATGTTCGATTCTAGATTTTTAAACTTCTCCTTAGTAAGTGGTGGGGGGGGGATTATGTAATGTTGGTTCCATTTTGAAGTGGAGTAACCTGTATTTTGTTGAGGTCACTGGATAATGTGGGGGAGGTCACTTTGAGTTGAAATATAGCTAGCCCCATCTTGATTAAGAATAGAAAATCTCTTTGGTGTTAAAACATTTGAGGAACCCCCTATGTTTCTTCTACCCTTTTTTCTGTTTTTATTGATATTTGTTGTAACAAGACACCATTCTTCCTCCTTCTCATGTGTTTCATTCAGGTGACTATGTTCACATGATGTTGTGGTTGCATCTATTACAGAATCAATATATTGTTCCAAATTACTGATACCAATCTGTACCTGAACCCTTTGTCTTAAAACTTGTATCTCTGTTTGTAAGATACCTATTAAATTGCATTTATCACAAGTAAACCCATCTCTGGCCTCCTCACCAGTTGACATTTTACATCTAATACACAGCCTCATTTTAAAACAGAGATTGCTTTACCGAAGGAAATCTAAGTAGGTCCAGAATCCTCGCTATCCCAGTGGACACAGCAGACACGCGCAGACGTGCATGTCTCTGTGTGCATCTCCGCGCTTCGCCATGTGCCCTGATCACTGTAGGGGCGAGTTTTTATATGTTACAGTGACCCGGAAGTAGACTCTGGGGGTCACGGGACACTCGCAAATTCAGATTCCCAAATAAACTTTAAAAATGTTCCTCAATGCATGCACCACTCATACGTGGCTCAGGCAAAGGGTTTAACCAAAAAGATCTTTAAAAATAGTAGCTCTCAGCCATGTAGTAGTTCAGACTATGCACTGCCTGAACTACCAGGCTCTCTTCCTGTTTCCTGTCAAGTGCTAAACAGGGTTCAGTTATACAGCATGGCTCAAAGTTACAGCAACTTGTTAAAAGGTCCCCAGAACTGTAAAAACAGCACTGAGCTTGCCAGAATCTAGAAAATGCCTCTACTGGTGCTCGTTCGCTACAGGGGTGAGTTTTATATGTTACAGTGACCTGGAAGTAGACTCGGGGGGTCACAGGGCACTTGCAAATTCAGGTTCCCAAATAAACTTTAAAAATGTTCCTCAATGCGTGCACCACTCATACGTGGCTCAGGCATAGGGTTTAACCCACAATATCTTTACAAATAGTTGCTCTCAGCTGTTTAGTAGTTCAGGCTATGCTCTGCCTGAACTACCAGGCTCTCTTCCTGTTTTTTGCCAATTGCTAAACATGGCTCAGTTATACAGCATGGCTCAAAGTTACAGCAATTTGTTAAAAGGTCCCCAGAACTGTAAAAACAGCACTGAGCTTGCCAGAATTTAGAAAATGCCTCTACTGCCTTCACTGTTTTCATCACTTTATACCTCTCCCTTTAGATGGTAGATGTTTCAGCCCACTGTTCCCTATTGTCTTGAACCCTATTTGTATTTCTTCACCTCCATAACTCTGACCTACTGTATTCTCCTTATCTCGCTCTCCTTCAGGTGAAAACGACTGCTGGTCAAGCCATCTTCTCATACAGTTTTACCTGGCTCTCCCCTAACTTACCAATTCCTATCTGCTCATCACCCCTCTCTTCCCTGAAGACCCTACTCCTGAACCCCACCACTAATGTGTGCTCATACTCCTGACCTCTACTGTAAGTCTACTCTGATGACTGATCATTAACTGTAATGGTTATATTAATATACTAAGATTTAAGAGAACACTGTTCCATAAAAACATAGGAACATTGAACGTGACTGCAGATAAGAACCACTTGACCCATCAAGTCTGATAATTTCTACCTACCTACACTATTACCTAAGACTGTGCATGATCAACAGCTCTTTCTTACTCACTCCTTCTTTTCCACTATGATTCTCTTGTACTTATCTCATGCATTCTTGAACCCCACCTCTTTTTTTGCCCCACCACCTCTGCTCAAAGGCTATTATAGGAATCCACCACTCTTTCTGTAAAGAAGTACTTTCTCACATCTCTCCTGAATCTACCCCTTTCCATCTTCATAGCATATCCTCTTGTACTCGAGCACCTTTTTCTTCTGAAAAATACTTCCCTTTTGCACCTTATTTACCCCTGTGAGGTATTTAAAAGCTCTCTTTTATATCCCCCATCCTCTTTTCCAAGGTGTACATACTGAGGTCCTTTAGTATCTCCTTGTACAGCTTTTGAGGCAGACCCTGAATAATTTTAGTTACCCTCCTCTGGACAGACTCCACTCTGTCAATGTCCTTTCAAAGACATGGTCTCCAGAACTGGACACAATACTCTAGGTGGGGTCTTACTAGTGATCTATAAGGAGGCAACACCACCATGCTCTTTCTGTTGGTGATACCCCTCCATATGCACTCCAGCATCCCACTTGCACTTCCCTACTGCCATGTCACACTGCCAGGCCACCTTTTCAGTGGTTTAATATGATTACCCCCAGATTTCTTTCCTGCTTGGTGATTGTCAATACCACTCCACCCATTTTGTACTCTGCTCCTGGATTCCTGTGTCCTAAGTGCAATATTTTGCACTTTTTTTACATTGAAACTCAACTGCCATAGCCTTGACCACTCCTCTAGTTTTCCTTAGGTCTCTGCTCATACTTTCCACCTTTCTGGAGTGTCTACCCTATTGCATATTTTGGTGTCATCTACAAAGATGCAGACCTTCCCTTCCAGCTTCTCTGCAATGTCACTTATAAAGACATTAAAGAGAACTGGTCACAGTACTGATCCCTAAGGCACCCCACTAGTCACCCTTCTTTCCTTGGAGTGCACTCTGTTTACCATCACCCTTTGTCATCTCTCCCCAAACCAATTTCTTATCCAGTTTTCCACCTTTGGACCCAGTCCTAAGTTACCCAGCTTGCTTACTGGTCTTCTATGCGGAATGGTTTTGAATGCCTTACCAAATTCTAGGCCACATCCACCACTTCACCCTGATGTAGTTCCTTGGTAACACAATCAAAGAAATCTATCAGATTTATTTGACATGACCCCAACCCCCCACCCCTGTGAAACCATGCTGCCTTCAGTCTTGTAACCCACTGACTTCAAGATATTCCACAATCCTTTCTTTCAGCAGTGACTCCATTAACTTTCCTACAATCAATATCAGGCTTAATGGCCTATAATTGCCAGCAACCTTCCTGCTACCACTTTTGTGTAGTGCAACTATGTCTGCCCTCCTCCAGTGCTCTGGAAACACTTCTGTTTCCAGTGAGCTGTTAAACAGAACTGTCAGATGTGCAGTCATTATTTCCCTGAGTCCCCTCAATACCATTGGATGCATCTCATCTGCTCCCATTGCTTTTCCACCATCAGATTTGTAAGACCCTTCAGGACTCTTGCCTTCAAAAAAGGACTAGTGCCCACCTCCCTCCCTCCCTCCTTCCTCCCACAGCTTTTGTAAAGTTTTTGTGGCCCCTCTTATCCTTCCTCAGTGAACACTGAGAAAAAGTATTTGTTCAGGATGTCTGCCTTTTCCTGGTCCCCATCTACACATCTCACCTTCCCTTTTTAATCTTACAATCCCACCCCTAGTATTCCACTTCTCACTTACATACCTAAAAATATCTTGCCCCTTTTGTTACCTCTTGGGCTATTTCCTCTTCAGTTTGCACCTTTTGCATACCTTACTGCTTTCCCTGCTTCCCTCTGTTTCCTCTTATACACCTCCATATCCACCCTCCTCTACATCTCTTGTACCTTCTGAATGGTACTCTTTTAGCTTTTACCTTTTCAGCCACTTCTTTTGAGAACCATAGCAATCTCTTTTTACTCTTACTTTGCGCATGTGTTTGATGCAGAAGTTTATTGCCTTAGCTACGCTCCTGATTATCTTTGTTCCTTTACAGTTATAGCTGCTAGAACTAAAAAAGGAACTCCCCACAAAACACAGATAAATGATATCCCATGTTAACTTTAAAATCAAGCTAATAGACTTTTTAATACATTGAAGTTTGCCTACTAAAGCACAGACTCTGTTGTACCAGGACTCAGGCCAATTGGGGTGGCTCAGAACAAAGGGAGGAAGGGGGAACCATTATGGTTCTCAAAGGAAGTGGCAGTGAAGGTTCAATAGAAAAAGAAAGCATTCAGGAAGTACAAGGAATCACAGAAGAACAGAGAACTGTATCAGTTAAAGCAAAAGGAAGCTGGGAAGGCAGTCAGAACAGCAAAGGCCCAAGCCAAAGAAAAGATAGCCAACTCAGTTAAGAAGGGGGATAAAACCTTTTATAGGTACATCAGGGAGCGAAGGAAGACCAAGGGAGGGATAGTGAGGCTTAATAAAGGGGGAGGGAGGGTGTGCAGAGGGTGACTGTGAAAAGGCAGAGATACTAAACAAATATTTTTGCTCAGTATTTACAAAGGAAGTGGAGGAGGTACCTAAAACAAACAGTAGAAACACTCTGGATACAGAAGTTGATACCAGTCCATTTACAGAAGAAAGGGTTATGAAAGAACTCTTAAAACTGAAGGTGGACAAAGCAATGGGGCCTGATGGGATTCATCCCAGAATTCTAAAAGAACTAAGGGTAGAACTAGTGACACCACTGACTACCCTCTTTAACAAATCATGGGAGGATGGGGTGGTACCCAAGGACTGGAGGAGGGCAAATGTGATTCCCCTTCACAAAAGTGGGAGCAAGGCAGAAGCAGGAAACTACAGACCTGTTAGTTTAACCTCAGTGATAGGGAAAATGATGGAATCACTTCTGAAGGAAATAATTGTAGAGTATCTAGAGGCCAGAGGGGCACAGGACCCAAGGCAGCAAGGATTCACAGTGGGAAGGTCATGCCAGATGAATCTGATAGATTTATTTGACTGGGTGATAAAAGTAGTAGATCAGGGGGGGGCTGTGGACATGGCCTACCTAGACTTTAGCAAGGCATTTGACACAGTCCCACACAAAAGATTAATATACAAGTTAGCCAGCCTGGGAGTGGGTCCCAAGATGATAGCCTGGGTAAAGAATTGGCTGGCGAATAGGACACAGAGGGAAATAGTAAATGCAGTCCACTCGGAAGAAAGGGGGGTTACTAGTGGGATACCGCAGGGTTCAGTATTAGGACCGGTCCTCTTTAATGTCTTTATAAGGAACATTGCAGAGGGACTGGAAGGAAAACTATGTCTCTTTGCAGATGACACAAAGATCTGCAACAGAGTTGATGCACAAGGTGGGGTGGAAAGGATGAGAAGGGACTTGGCAAGGTTAGAGAAATGGTCAAATGTATGGCAGCTTAGATTCAATGCTAAGAAGTGCAATGTAAAGCACCTGGGAAACAAAAACCCAAGGGAAGAGTACACAATGGGGGGTGAGATACTAACAACAACAAAAATGGAAAGGGACCTGGGGGTAGTCATATCAGATGACCTAAAGATGAGCAAGCAATGTGTGAGGGCAGCAAGGAGGGCTGGGGGGATACTGGGATGCATAGGGAGAGGCATCACCAGTAGAAAACAGGAAGTTATTATCCCTCTGTACAGACAGCTGGTCAGACCCCATCTGGAGTACTGCATGCAGTTCTGGAGACCCAATCTCCACAAAGACATAGACAGGATGGAAGCTGTCCAGAGGAGGGCAACTAAAATGGTGCAGGGTCTGCACCGGAAGACATATGAAGAGAGGCTTAAGGAGCTTAATATGTATAGCCTTGAGGAAAGGAGGGAGAAGGAGGACATGATAGAAACTTTCAAGTACCTCAAGGGAATCAACAAAGTCCAAGAGGGTAGCATCTTTCAAAAAAAGAGGTGTGCAAGAACAAGGGGGCACAATTTGAAGATGGGGGGGAGCTCAGAGGTAATTTAAGGAAGTATTTTTTCACAGAGAGGGTTGTGGATGTATGGAATGGCCTTCTGGAGGAGGTTGTGGAGTCAAAAACAGTAGTGGAATTCAAGCATGCATGGGACAGTCATAAGGCAATTCTAGGGGTGGGGGTAGGAAGACTGCTGGTTAACTAGGATCTGCAGCTTATCCATTAGGTAGAGAAATGGGCAGACTGGGTGGGCTAAGCGGTCCTTATCTGCCATCAAATTCTATGTTTCTATGTTTATAATAGGGGGGTGGGAAGCAGCGAGCAGAATGACTCAGAAGTGGGAGGTATGACATTGGAGTGAGGTAGGCATGACCTCACAGAAATGGAGGTCATGGATTGGAAAAACTAAGGCAATCCATAGGTTGAGGAAAGAGAGAGAGAAAGTGGGGTCAGGGGTTTAAAAGGGGAATGTGTGGCTTGGGAGAGCCCTCTTTTCATTGCTACTTGAGTTTTTCCTCCCACCCACCCTGCTGAAGAGCTATGAAAACATAAGTTGTTCAAGGCTAGTATTGGACTGCTGAAGGTGGATGGCAGAATGCTAAAAATACTAAATAATAGATAAAGAGAGGTATGTTGGCTCAATGGATGGTGAAATTGGGCAGCCAGGGTGGATGGCTGATTGAATATAAGGAAGGAAGGATAGAAGCAAGAAAGGGAGGGAGGGAGGGCAGGGGTGGTGGGGGAACAGGTGAAAAAAGAAGGTCCAGAATGTAAATAAATATGAAGTTTCAGTACCTGTGTATACTGGCACCATGAGAAGAAAGAAAAGAAGAGCAGCCCCCAGGTGTACATCTGAGGGGAGACAAGAATAAGAAGATGTTCATAATGTTTAAAATCTGTATATATAAGATAAGATGGTTATAAAGGTAATGAAATACAAAAGGAGGATTTTTTCATAAGTTTTCAAAGATGATGATTTTGTATGTAAGATATGATTTGGATTAGAAAAATTATTGCCAAGTGGAGCACCCACAAAACAGTGTGACTGTGTGGTCCTTGGGTGGGGAATCTGGTGACAGTAAATTGTTTGCACATGCTCCGGAAGAATGTGTTTCCTATGTAAAATGTTAAGTGCAATATGCCACTGTTCCTGTTTCTCTCAGTACTATGTGTCTTGATTGTTTTACATATACTCAATTGTACACTTCCAGGTTGCCCTGAAAATGGGGAAATGTCTCTCCAATATGGCAACCTGGTAACAAAAACATAAATAAATCAGTCAATCAGTAAATGTTACTGCAGATTACAATATGCATATTATAATCATTGCATTTTTTCTTTGTACAAATTGCACTGCTCCATTTTTGCCAAGTTATTTTTATTGACTTTGTATTGTCCTGCTCTTAATTGCTTCATATACTTGTACCTTGTTTATGCTATATTTACATGTAATTTGGTGGTGTTCCCTTTTCTCCTTCCCCAAGGATGCATCTGGAACTGAGTTGTTCTCAACTAAGTATAGTATTCCTTGTAAGGGAACTTTTAAAAAAATAGGACCAACAATATTCCTCAGGGACACATAGCCATAATTAATTTGCACACAAGCGACTGGCAGTCTCTGAATGTCATGTGTATCCCATTACAGAGACTCTTGTTAGGTGCCAGAGCAAGAATAGCTTGCAAAGCACCTCTTGTTGCCATGCATGTTCTTTTTTTGCATTTAGTCAAGCTTAAGGACACAGTCACTCTGAGAGATTCTGCTGCATGATATCATTGATGATATCAGTGATAAGGCTTTTAAGGCTTGCCATATTGTTTCCAACCTACACAGCCTGGTTTGATCCCCAGAATGGTCATTTTTTCCTTTTTTATTACAGTTTATGTAGTATGAGATGAACTGCTAGATGTCATTGCTGATGTCAGTGATAGGGTTTCAGCAAAGTAGGCAAAGGATAAGTGGTTTGAATTCTGGTTGATACACAGTATATTGTATTTTCTGCAAGGCACATGTTTAAAATCCTAGTAGGGATTTAAAGCATTTTAATTTTTCAATATTTAAGATGAAAATTCACTTACATGATAATCCAAGGCAATATGGAGTTGGAATAGTAAATTATATGAGAAGTAAATTTATTTAAGAACAACTTGAGCAGGTGAAATTTCATGTCACCTTTACTAAGCTTGCAAGGTTTGTAGCAGACTTTCAGAACATTGAACTCATAAGAACAATTTTTCTTTCTCACCACAATTTACGTTGTTAGCATGCATCTCTCTGTAGATACCTTCTCACTTATTATGTGGAATGATACCACAGAGCAGAGCACCATGACAGCAGATGGGAAGAGTCCTGGGTTTAATTCACAGTTGTGAACATTTTTTTTTCTTTCTCACTGCCATTTCTGTTGTTAGCATTCATCATTCTCTAGGAAATGTCTGCTTTATCATGTATAACAATAGCACAGTGGTAGAGTACCAGGTGAGTATTTGGCAGGGGGGCCTGGGTTCAATTCCCAGTTGTAAACATTTTTCTTTCTCGCTAATTTTGTTGTTAGCATACATTTCTCTCTAGAAACTATCTGTCTCAAAATGTGGAATGATTGCAGAGTGGCAGTGCACCAGGACAATAGCTGGGAGGTGGCCTGGTTTTGATTCCCAGTGTGAACATTTTTCATTCACACTACAATTTATATTGTTATTTATATTGTTAACATTAGCTAGCTCTAGAAACCTTCTGTCTTGCCATGTGAAGTGATAATACTGTGACACAGCATGAGAACATTAGTTGTAATGGGTCCTGGGTTTGATTCCCAGTTGTGAACATTTTTTTTTCTTTCTCACTGCATTTTTGCTTTCTTACTGGTTGTTGTTAGCATTTAGCTGTCTCTAGAAAATGTATATCTCATGATGAGGAAAGATAGTATGGTGACAGAGCACCTGTACAGTAGTTGAGTGAGGACTGGGTAAAATTCCAAATTGTGATTGTTTTCCTTCTCAATACCATTTTTGTTTATAGCACTTCTCTCTTTCTAGAAACTTTCAGTTTCATCACACAGTACAATAGCACAGTGGCACACCACCTGGACAGTAGTTGTGAGGGTGGATGGGTTTAATTTCCATTTGTGAACATTTTGTTTCTTCAACACTACAGTTTCTCTTGTAACATTGATTTATCTATTGAAACCTTCTGTCTCACCATGTGAAAGGATAGCACAGTGGCAGAGCACCAGGACAGTAGATGGGAGGTGGCATGGATTTGATTCCCAGTTGTGAACATTTTTTCTTTCTTACACAATTTACATTTTTAGCATTCTTTTATCTCTAGAAACCTTCTGTAATTCTACATGGAACAATAGCACAGTGGCAGACCACCAGGGCAGTAGTTGTGATGGGGCCTGGGTTCAGTTCCCAGTTGTGCACATTTTGTTTATTTCTTACTACAACTTTTATGTAACATTTATTGATCTCTAGAAACCTTCTGTCCCACCATGTTGAAGGATAGTACAGTAGCAGAGCACCAGGACTGTAGTTGGGAGGTACAGTAGACTGGGTTTGATTTCCAGCTGTGAACATTTTTTCTTTCGTACTACAATTTATATTGTAAGCATTCTGCTATCTCTAAAAATATTCTGTTATTCTATGTGAAAGGATAGCAGAGTAGCAAAGCTCAAGGGCAGTAGTTATGAGGAGGCCTGGGTTTGATTCTCAGTTGTGAACATGTTTTTTTCTTTCTTCAGAACAGTTTATGTTATTAGCATGCATCTCTCTTTAAAAATCTTCTGGCTTGCCATGTGGAATGATAACACAGTGACACAGTACCAGGACAATAGTTTGGAGGGGGCCAGAGTTTGATTCCTAGTTGTAAACATGTTTTCTTTTTCACTACTATTAATATTTTAAGCATGCATCTATCTCTCAAGAAACCATCTGACATACCATGTGAAATGATAGTACAGTGGCAGAGCACCAGAACAGTAGTGTGTGTGTGGGGGGTGGGGGGAGGGCGGCTGACTTTGATTTCCAGTTGTGAACATTTTTTCTCACTACAATTTATGTTGTTAGTATTCTTCTATTGTATAAGAGAAGCTAGAGGTCATTACTGATATTTGTGATGGGGGCTTTCAGGACTTGGAATTACATTATCAGGCCATAGAACTGTTAGTGACCTTACAATGAGGAACATAATGGAAACCATAACTGTCTCACTCTAGTGAGATTAATCAACTGCAAAAGAGGGTAAAGGGGGTTATCAATCACAGCTCATGAGATCTTAAAAAAGAGATCATGCTGATTCTAGAGACCCTAGAGCAAGATCTGATCAGTTTAAAAATTCAGAGTTTGTATACTCTGTGGAGCAAGCTCTTTTATTCTGTGAGGTGTAAGTGTGTGCCTGCATGCATGCATGTGTCCATTTTTTACAACATCTGCATGTACATAGTTTGGCATGATCAACAACACCATCCAGGAGGCAACACAGTGCCTTCTAGTATTACTGCAAAATGCTGCAGTATGCTGCAGGGAATAATGTAATTTAATGGTAATTAAGCCCTTTAGTTAGGTAGTATGTTATGACTTGTCATTTGCTGCAAGGTACTGCATTACATCCTAGTTTGCTCCTCTCTCTTTCTCTGTCTATATATATACTGTATATATATATATATCTGCTGTAATTTGAAGGACAAAAATCAGACATTCATGCCATGATGCTGCTCTGTACCTTTGGTACTTTTTTATTATGTCAGGCTTTATTTGATTTAAACATGTACACACTGATATACCTCATTTTGTCGCAGCACTTCATTTATAAGACACCAACAATACATGGGCACAGGCAAAATTTACAAATACAAAACATTCAGTTGTAGGATACAAATGTCATTTATAAGTACTGTACAGTATATTCAGTTGTAACTTACAACTTTCAGTTACAATCACAGTCCATTCAGTTGCAAACTAGAACTTCCAGTTGCAGGTGCAGTGTGTTCAGTTGCAAGTTACAAGTTACAGTTGCAAGTACTTTATATTCAGTAAAAAGTTACAAGCACGGTTGCAACCATTGTCATGGTTAGATATTTCCTGAAATTTCTGTTTAATCTCTAGACAAATTCCTGTCTGCCTGCCAGCACAACTGCTTTAGGGTCACCAGAGATAATCTCTAGAAAAATAAGAATATATCTGGAAATATCCGACCATGTCAATGGCTGTAGCCATGAGGTAAATTCAGCTACAATTTACACATTTTAGTCACAAGTATAATACACTACACTCATTTATAAATTAGTTACAAATGCAGTATATTCAATTACCATAATGTTCTGATTGCAAACATTTGTATATTTCACAATTACTGTATTTGGGTTGTGAGAAGCCTTTCATTATCATTTATATTTTGGACTCTGGTAAGTTGATGAGCAAAAACCCCTTTTCACAATGACCAGCCAAGTCAATGCAATGAGATGGTGTTTACAAGTTTTTTATCTTAAGTGAACTGGGAGCTAGGTATTCAAATAATGCAGTGCTAACAGGGTTAGCACCATGATAACTGGATACAGCATAGTTAACAGCCTGGTAATGTGGTCTTTACTATATTCAAAGACACAAATAGAGTGTCACTGTGTGTTTGCACTAACTCCACCACTGCACTCCTGCAAATGAAGGGAACTTCTTGCATACGGTTCAGAGTGGATTATTGAAAGGATTTGGGAAGCACTAAAAGGCTACTTGGGAAGCACTATTTATTAATTCCAAATCATACCTTTTGCAACACTCACAGTACAATGCAAACCCCCCTTCCATGGCAGTACACCTGTCATGTTTAACACAGAACATATGTCCCTGTCACTCCCCTTATCCCTGTTAGTAGCTTGAAACAATTCCTATGTGTCCAGTGAACCCATCACTCTCACCTGATCTTTGTTTGGATGTTACAGTGATCCCTGGTGTCCAGTGGTCCCCTTCTCCTGGTTGCCACTGACCCCCACAAATGCCAATCCCTTGACAGCAGTCAGCCATTCCCCTCTGTTAACACTTCTGGCTGCCCTCAGTGTGCACCACACAAGTCCATTAGTGATATACTACACAAAGCTGTCCACTGATAGAGCACTTGCTGTCTGGAAATAAACTAAGTTGTTGAAAGCCCTACCACACATGCACACAGGCATCATTTATTTTTAGCAATGTTTACTTTGGGCTGTGACAGACAAAATAATGACTTTTTACACCAAACTTTAGTGGACGTTTTAGAAAACCTATTACCACTTTAAGGATGATACGTAACTCCGAATCAAAATGGGCATTCAGTGGGCAAGGTGTCAAACACCCTTTTTGTTTTTGGCACCTGTCCCACACTCTTCATGGGCTCAACCCCCACACCCCCAGCCCTCCCACTTAGCCCCCTGAGACTTACTTTAGGTAGAGACCCTCCCAGGCATGACCCCCAGGGTGGGTCTGCCAAGCAGGCATGACCCTCACAGACTACTGAACCAGATGTTACCCCAATTTTTCCAGGATGCTTCCCTGGCTTGCACCCCAGGGTTGGGCTATTGGGCCAAGCCACCAGACTGAATGCTACACTTGGACCACAGCTGACAGCTGTGGGCAGGTTGGGGTGGGTGCAGGGGAGTGTGGTATCATTCTCAGGGGCCATCATTTTTTAGATGCTTGAATCCTGAATTAGCAGTCTGGTATGCAATGACAGAATGGTGCCGAAGCACTAATGTCTAGCACACCTCCCTGCACTGTAGGTTCCAGCAGCTGCTCCCCCCAGCATCCACCAGAGGTGGATTGTGCATCAGACACACTCCAGCCCTCTCCCTGGAGAATGATAGCAGCCCATTGGATGCTTAATCATCCTTCCACTGGCCAGCCCTCTGAATCTTTGTGTCCATTCCCAAACACAGGGCATCAGCACTTCAAATGGAACCCTTACCACAGAACCAGTAGGCCAGCCATCGAACACCCATTTTGAGTGGGAGTTATGGATCTTGAGTAGAGAGAGATTGTAATGAGGGTGAGGGACCCACAATCAAGCCCACCACCATGGTATGAAAGACATTAAAAACAGAAGTAGCACTGCAGAAAAATATACAGTAGTCATATTTTATGGCTATGTTTACTGTGTGCAGTTCTGGCACCCCTACTAGAAGAGGGACATCAAACTACTGGATGGAATACAGCGCAGGCCAACAAAAATTATCCTGGAGTTGGGGGACAGATCACATCAGGAGAGACTGAGAGAGCTCAATATGTATACCCTGGAAAGAAGGGAGAGAGGTGATATGATTGAGACCTTCAAGTATCTGAAGGGTTTGAACAGAATAGATACCAGGTGTATGTTCAATCTGAAGGGCGAAAGGGAAACCAGCGGACACTCTATGAAGCTGGAAGGGGCAGGTTCAAGCTGGAACTGAGTAGGCATTATTTCACAGAAAGGGTGGTGGTAGGGTGGAACTCTCTGCCAGAGGAAGTCATATCACTGCAGAGTGTTCGGAGCTTCAAGAGGGGGTGGGACAGATTCAAGGGGAGGGTACAAACTGGGAGGGGGCAGGAGATGGGGAGGGCATATGAGGGAGGGGGCAGCTGCAGTCTAATGGACTGAAGTGTTGCACACTTGAGCAGACTAGATATACCCAATGGCCTGTATCTGCTGACAATTTCATATGTTTGTATGTTTAAAAGACAGATAAAGGCATTATAGCCTAAATTAGCACAACAGAGACATAAAAGTTAATTTTAGGAGGATGAAATGATTGTCCTTTGGAAAAGAAAGTGTGGTATAAATCAGTGACATCTCCATACTAAGGCTGGTGTCAAGTGGGCCCAAAAATGTTGGTAGGTCCTAGGCATACTGTAATCGTAGTCATACTTTACTAAAAGTTTGAAAAAGTGTTAACAGTTTGGTGAGCTGGTTAATATTATAAATATCATTGTTGTGTAGTGTTTATACTGTAGCCTATTGGAGCAGCCTGCTACATAAACAGATGTCTTGAATATATTCCTACAGGTGTAAAGGTCTGAGCTGGATAATTGATTTCGGACTACCCTCAGTCCTAACAAAAGTCAACATTAAAATGTACAAAGATGATATGGTTCTATTTTCTGTTGTTAAAACAATGTCAAAGATCCAAACTGAGTTTCAGATTAAGTTTACTTTGCAGCACCGATATTTTTCAGAAAACAAACATTGGCTATGCTGGAAGTGGAATGCCTTACTAAATTATAGCTATTGTACTACAGCAAGTGATCAATATGTCCTTGGAATCCATCCTGCACAATGAGGGCTATGCACTATTGCTGGCCAGGTACAGCCCACATGACTATGCAGCTAGGGACAAATGCAGGGTGTGCAGTATGCACAACCACATGCCTCCACAGGGTGCCTGTCTGTGGCCCCACCCCCCTGGCACACAGCTGCATGGGTGGGATCGATGGACACAAGCAGGCATCCAATCAGATACCCATACTGGATCATGAAGTACATCCCCTGCTCCACATGAGCTGGGGATTCTGGGAAGGCACAGGACCTGACAAATGTAAAAGTATGGGCAAGTGCCTGAATGGCTGTCCCAGCCCTCCCTGTCAGCCCAAACATCTGGAGCAGCATTGTGGGAATACTGTATCTCATCCTGCCACAGCTGGTGGGTGTAACTGGAAGAGGTGCACAAAAGATATGGCAGGTCCCCACTTCCATATCCTGTGCTCCCATTGCTCAGCACACAGCACTAATGAGAATAATATGGAGTGTGGATGCCCCCCCCCCCAAACACACAACCAGACTGGCTGTGTATCTAGCTGTGTGACCAGCCATAGGATTCAACGTGGAAGGGATGCATGACCATTCTGTGATTAATGCCAGTGTTCTGTGGTATTTAGTCATAGTGTGGCCTACTCATCAGGATCCATAGAGCATAGGCAACCTGCCTCTTAATGCATTGGGGCCATAGTCTATTTTTATTATTCTATTCTTTTGTAATTTATGTTTTGTTGTCTGGAGCAGTGTTCACATGCAGTGTTTTTCATTTCTATGGAACCTCTGCAAAAACAAGCTGCTGTGCTTGATGAAGTTATTGTGGTGGGTACAATTTTAAATAAGTACATAAACAAACCGGTGATGAATACAAAGAAGACTGAAACTATCTGACACTCCTATCGGATCAATGTATATCTTTCTGACATGTACTTGAAGTAGTCAGTCTCAGACTGCACAGCTCTGAGTCAAGTGAAAGATATCAGGTGACTGAGTTTAAATACTGAACCATGAATTCATTTTTGATTAACTATTGTAATACCTACCACACATGCTATACTTAACACAAGGAATGTATTTTTGTATCAAAGTGTTTCTCTTCCCCTGACTGACTGGATGACACTCCCACCACCATCACTGACCTTCTCATGGACTTACCTGTTATCCACTACTTACCCAGAACCACAGTGGTGGTGGGTTGCCTTTCATGTTGATTGGAACTGGGTGAATGGGGGTGATGGTGAGATGGCAGACCAGGTATTTTTCATACAGCTCCTGGTTTTCTTCCTAAAGGTGCTGGCATGCAGTGATATACACATGTACATGTAGAGGCACATATGTATGCGTAGTCGCCTACAGCTGTCCTCCCCCTTCTGGGTGCTCCTACTGTGTTGCCACTAAGTCTACACCAGGTGGCAGTCAAGTGGCAGGACACAGCATCCCCCCTCACAGGGGGGAGGAAAGTTGTCCTTGAAATGCTGTGTCCTCTCTCGTCAGCCTGCCCCTGAGTGAAATGAATACATACCAAAGCATGGGTTACCAGCATAGTGAGCAGTACCACTACTGCTATGCTACTGGGCCAATTTAGCATAAAGAATGTCTCACAGAATAACAATTGTTAAAAGAGTCAGGAGCAAATACAGTGTTATGAATAGATCTTGTGTTACAGTTACAGTTATGGTTGGTGATTCCATTTACAAATTGGCAAAATCCTCAACCAAGTTAGACGTTGTAATAACAGAATCACCAGATAAGTGTTGAGCTGACCTTATGAAACTCACCATTGGACTGAGTTAAATACTTTTAACTGGCCATTACTGGAGCTGTGCAGAGAATCAAGCTGGCCAAGGATGGCATTTAACTCTTTTAGAGCACAAATATGAACAATTGGCTAGTTCCATGTGGTAAATGTTAACTCTTCTATGAAATCGTGTGTATTCTGTTGTCATTACTTGCAGAAAAATTAGGACAGAAAAACTTTTGCTGCAGCCACATCCTGGAATATTTTATCCACAATCTTTGAAAGCAACACATTTAAGTCTTTTTTAACATTATGTTTTTTTGAGTATATATTAACTCCACAGTTATGTAGTTCAATTATTACACATTGATTAACATAGAAAACAGTACTATATTTAGCCCTGCAGTCCACTGAGAGTGCTGTTACCCCTATGCCAAGGGGACTTTCTAGGGATTGTGTGAAGCACCAATATTTGTAAACTCAGAATAAATTGGTGTCCACTTCAGCAGTTGAGTCAAACAGCAGTTCAGTTATTTTCAGAGCATGAATGCACTTCCAGTAACCCCTTCCCTTTCTAGAGGGAGCAACAGTACACAAAGTGACATGATGTATGATTTCTATAAAGTAGGTACAGGGTGACCAAACATGTATTTCATAGAAAAAGGTGGGGTTCTTTTTAAAGAAGTAAAACAAGTATCTTCAGCATGCTAGTGATTTGAGCTACCAACTCCATCTCTGGATTTAGGGTTCCATGCCAGGAGGAGGATTTCCTATGTTTCACCTGATGCCTGACTTTCCAATTGTGGGCAACAGCTGGAGCTGTATCTGTCTTCTGTACTTCCTGCAATCACAAGTTGAGGTCTCCAGTGTAAGGATGATAAATCTCCTGGGCAATAAATCTCACCCGTAGCTATTGCTGCTCTGCCATCAGCTGAGCTGACCCTCAGGGATGCTTTCTCAGTTGGAGTTACCATTTTCATGTCCACCTGGTGTCAGGAGCTTCCAAGTCAAAAAGAGTCTCTTCATTGTTTTCCCCACATGCCTGAATTTTCAGCCAAGGAGAAACAATATCAACTACTGTCCATCTTCTATGCCTTTTCTACTCAGGATTTGAGACTGCTGATGTGAAGGAGGGATTTCCACTGATGTTTTCAAGTCCGCTATAGCTGTTGCTGCTCAGCTGCCATCAAAGCCAACCCACAGAGATGCTTGTGCAGCTAGAGACACCATCTTCACTTTGTGACGAAGTGTTCTGCACCACAAGATAGCCCAACTTTGTCTTCTCCATGTACCTGACTTTCAGTCATGGAATTCCATCCTTCTTCTGTTCCTCTCCATTTGAGTTGATGCCATGTCATGACACGGGTGTACAGCGAACAAATAGACAGGTGAATGTTGAGGATTAGGCAGTAAGCATGTATTTATTTGAATAACACACAAAATAAAATAAATAAAAGACTGGAGTGTCACAGCAGTCTTAATTAAAACTGACACTGTGGAACCTTTCTGGGACACTGGGTGGCAAGTCCACATTTTTGTGGAGAAATCCAAGAGTCACAGTTCCATCATTCAGTGCCTTCAGCAAATAGTCTTTCCTCTGCAGTGACCAGACACCAACTGACTCAAGTCCGAATCTGCTGAAATTCCTTTAGATGAAAATTCCCACCTCCCAATTCCCATAGGCCCTACAGAACATCAGTCTTCACAGAAAGCACTAATATGTACAGAACAGGACTATAACATTGCATAACAAACAGATAATGCATTTAGTACCATTAATGTTATTCAATATCACAACTGTTCCTTATTACTATAGATAGATAGATAGATAGATAGATAGATAGATAGATAGATAGATAGATAGATAGATAGATAGATAGATAGATAGATAGATAGATAGATAGTGGCATGGTAGTGCCACTATAGTTAGGGTTGCACAGCCATTTCTATGTTAAACCTCAAATTTTGCACATTAATAACTTTGGAACTGTTTCTCTGATTTGCCTGAAATTTGGAATGTAGAACTGTTTACCATAGATATCTGGATCTAGAACGTTTTGTTCTGGTCAGATGTAAGGTTGTGGAATCATAGTGCACTCAAAAAGTGAAATTTGATGCTTGTTAAAAAATTTTTGTCCAGCCATAATGGACTGAAGAATGCGTTTGAGTGAGTTCAAATGTGTTGGTCTATATGTGGCCTGGTTTGAACTGGTGCCTTTTTAAGATTTGGTGAAAAAATATTGCTCCGTTCAAAAGTTATTCCATTTTTACATGTCCCATTATAGCCTATGGAAAAATGTATATGTGCACTCTGAAAACTTTTGAGATCACATTTTTGTTGTTGAGCTTCCTGAAATTGTTTTTGTGCTGCCACCATCTTGTTTCCAGTTAGCGGGAGAGGAAAGAAATGCTGTAATTCAAACAATAGTGCACTTCGGTAAACACCAACAGTTTCGTTTACCTAATCAGACCCCGAGGAACATGCCATAGCATTAATTTTTCACTAGCTGGTCTGGAAATATGTTTTTAAAAATGTTTCCATATTTTGATTATGGCTACATTTTTGTTGCCACGCAAACAATTGCACTTAGAGGAAAAAGTAACTGTGGCAACATTTTTCTGTGTGCGATAACATTCCCATTATAGAGACAGGAGAATCATAAAACATTGAAGTAATCACGCTAACACTGCATGAACACATTTTTAGATGTGCTGATTTCTTTGTCACTTGATTGTAGCAAGGTGGATTGTGCTAGTGGCCTGAAATTTTCATGGTGGCAAGCCCTGGTCCCACAGATATACCTTTTGGTAGTTTGGTATGAAAACATTGAACAGGCCCATAGCTACAGTGTTCCAAAATTCAGAAATTTTCCCATAGCATAACATTGCGGAACCCATGGTGCCTTTCAGGGCTCATATTTCGAAAACAGTTTGAGATACCGATTTTCATTACAAAAATTCTTACGGGGTGAAGTACAGAAGTAGGTTGGAAAGTCATGAATACCTTGAAATTTGAATTTTTTTCTACCTTGTACGGTTACTGAGATATTTGGGAATTACTGTTACAACTGCTCATTTTCATGTCGGTAGGCCACTCTAATGCCCTCAAAGTTAGCACTCACAGTGCTTTTCAGTGCCCATATCTCAGAAACACTGCAAGATATGGATTCAAGTTTAGCTATGCATTGAGAACTACTCACTCTTGTGATTACAACAACACTTGAATTGTTTTCCTACCTGCTACGGTTCCCAAGATATTGGCAAATTAGTGTTACAAGGGTTCCTTGCCTTTGTAGGGCTGCTGTATGGCTCCATACTTATGTGTAAGTGGGAACGCAGGGCCCCGAGGGACCGTGCTCCCACAGACACATATCAATATGCAGAAATGGGCAGTTTGCTGGGAGCGTGGGGCCCTTGCTCCCACCAACACATACAATTTACTATTAATATTACACTTTTCCAAAAAGAAAGGAAATTATTTGCAAAAAGCACAGCTAATGCATCAGTTAGGGTTGTTTCCACACCAACAAAACTGTGGAAATTCAACGTTAGGGTTATCACCCCTACCACCCCACCACCATGCCTCCACCCTCCACATGCCAACAGGCATTGGGGTGTGCTTTGTGGTTGTCGTGCCTAATTCTCATTCCATTCTCCTCTACTGCATCACCATAGCTTCTTTACCCATGGAATGGGGTGAGACTTAGGCTGACAACCCCAATGCACACCCCAATGCCTGTTGGTGTGTGGAGGGTGTGGGGAAGTGGTAGGGGTGGTAACCCTATCGTTGAATTTCCACATTTATGTTGGTGTGGAAACAACCCTAACTGATGCATTAACTGAGTTTTTTGCAAAGAAAAAAAAATATACTGTATACTGTGTGTATATATATATATATATATATATATATATATATATATATATACATATATATATAGTAATAAGGCGCAATTGTGATATTGAATAACATTAATAGTACTAAATGCATTATCTTTACTTGGGAAATACCAATATCAGATTTGCTTTTGTTCAAGCCATTGATTGGATTGCTCTAATTATCTATCTTCCAATTCAGGATGTACAGAACACATGGGTTGTGTCAGGTATTTATGTTCCTGTCTCTCCTTCCAGAGCTTCAGCAAGTTGGCATGATAAATACAAGATCTATGGTTGCCTGGGATCTATACTTCATACTTCACCTATCCAGTCCTATGCACCACTGTGATGAGCCCTTGTCAGCTTGTCAATAATTTGTTTTCATGCAATGGTAGTAATAAAAGACTGTATCCCCAAGATTTCACTCTTTGTCTTTCATCCTTATATCATGGTATCCTTCTGCTTTTTCTGAGCTTGCAGGCAATTCTCATAGGCAAAATGAATGTATTTATCCAACTGCTGATGTACGTCAGTAATATACTGTACTGCATTCTTTTTCTGACCAATATTACTTTCCAACATCTCCTTTACCACATCAAGTGGTCCTCCAGGTGTTCTTCCATAAAGGTTTTAAAAAAGGGACAGGCCTGTAGATGCCTGGGGCACATATCTGTAGGTGAATAGCAGTAAGGGAAATAAAGGTCCCAGTCTTTCATTTCATGATAAATATATTTCTTTAACATTTTTTTAAGTGTCTGATTGAACAGTTCCACTAGAATGTCCATTTGAGGGTGGTAGGATGAAGTCCTAACACCTGCTATTCCTTGCACTCGCTACAATTCCTGAAATAAATGAGTGGTGAAATTTGTCCCCTGATCTGTTAGAATACCATCAGGGATACCCACCCAACTAAAAATCTTGGATAGTTCTTCAGTTACCCTAGAAGCAATAGTAGTTCTCATAGGGAACACATCTGGGTATCTTGTAGTGTAGTCACTGAGAATTAGAATGAATATGTTGCCATTTCTACTAAATTCCAGTGGTTCAACTACTGTATATTGACAACAACCTGCCAGAAGGATACATTGATCACAGGCATGGGCTCGAGGGGGACCTTTATTTTTTACTCACAGTAGCCACTTTTTTGCACTCCCCACTTGTTTAACAGTATTCTGCTACCTGCTACTGCATAGGTGTCCTATAAAACCTATGGATCAGCTTACTTAAATTATGTTGTCACCTCAGATGACCTGCCAGAGGGATGTCATGTGCCAGTTTTATCAGTTCCTGACACTATTTTGAATGAACCACCAATTGTTTGCATACCTACTTACTTTAAAGATTGATACATTCCCTGTACAAGATTTTATTTTTCAGCACCAGTTCAGGTTTTCCCCATCCACAATCCCTACCTTAGTAAACAATGGTTTTAATGTGTCATCATTTCTTTGATCAATTATCAAGTCCTTCAAGGCCCAAGATGACTTAATCTATTCCTCTTCTGCATTTCATCTCTTTCTGGCTGCATTGGCCATTCTGTTCTTGCCCTTGGTCTTCTTACAGCATTCCCTAGACTGAATAAGTAAGAGTCCTCAAAGGGGGATATACCAACCAGTTGTTGCTTCCATTGGGCCTTGGCTTGCACCCAGTTGTCACTGCAGTCCCATCAGAGGAAGGATTCAACTCTTCCTTTTGCAGAAGAGAGTAACATCTTGGCAGATCATGATCTAAAATGACAGGTACTGGAAGAGCAGGAGCACCCCTAACTTCACTTGATTCTCTTCTTCATTAATGCAGAGAGGCATGGTAGTAGTTGGGTAACAATGACAACTCTCATGGACACATGTTACCCTCAACTTAGAACCTTTAATGAACCCCAGTTGAGGACATCCTCTTGAACCAGATCCTGTCTATTTCCAGTGTCCACTAACCCCTAGACTTTTTTGGAACTGACCCCAACCTTTACATCAAGTATTTATTTATTTTATTTTATTTATTGAGTTTTAGTTAACTGGGTAAGGGAACTAGACACAGAGTGACTATTTGCAGGCCCGACACAGGAGGTTACAACATAGAAACATAGAAACATAGACTTTGATGGAAGATCAGGACCACTTGGCCCACCTAGTCTGCCATTTCCCTACCTACAAGATAAGCTGCAGATCCTAGTTAACCAACAGCCTATTTCTTCCTACCCCTCACAAGAATTGCCTTATGTCTGTCCCATGCATTCTTGAATTCTCCCACAGTTTTAGACCCCACAACCTCCTCAGGAAGGCTGTTCTATGTGTCCACCACCCTTCTGTGAAAAAAATACTTCTTCACATTGCTCCTGAGCCATCCCTCCCTCTGTCTTCAGATTGTATCCCCTTGTTCTTGCACATCTCTTTTTCTGAAAGATGCTACCCTCTTGGACTTTGCTGATTCCACTGAGGTACTTAAAAGTTTCAGCCATTTCCCCCCTCTCCCTTCTTTCCTCAAGGGTATACATATTAAGCTCCTTTAGTCTTTCCTCATATGGCTTCTCTTGCAGACCCTGCATGATTTTAGTTGCTCTCCTCTACACTGCCTCCATCCTGGCTATGTCCTTGCGGAGATGGGGTCTCCAGAACTGGATGCAGTACTCCAGATGGGGTCTCACCAACTGTCTGTACAGAGGGATAACAACTTCCTGTTTTCTGCTGGTGATGCCTCTCCCTATACATCCCAGTATCCCCCCAGCCCTCCCTACTGCCTTCTCACATTGCTTGCCAACCTTAAGGTCATCTGATATGATTACCCCCAGTTCCCTTTCCATTTTTGTTGTTGTTATTTCCTCCCCCCATTGTGTAATCTTCCCCTGGGTTTTTGTTTCCCTGGTACATTATTTTGCACTTCTTTGCATTGAATCCAAGCTGCCATACTTCTGACCATTCCTCCAACCTTGCCAAGTCCCTTCTCATGCTTTCCACACCTCCTTGTATATAAACCCTGCTGAAGATCTTTGTGTCATCTGCAAAGAGGCATACTTTTCCTTCCAGTCCCTCTGCAATATCACTTATAAAGACATTAAAAAGGACTGGACCCATTATTGGACCCTGGGGTGCTCCACTAGTAACCCCCCTTTCTTCAGAGTTGACTCTGTTTACAATTATTTTCTGTGTCCTGTTGTCCAGCCAATGTTTTACCCAGGCTGCCACCCTGGGACCTACTCCCAGGCTGGTTAATTTGTTTATTAATCTTTTGTGTGGGACTGTGTCAAATGCCTTGCTAAAGTCTAGGAAGACCATGTCCACAGCCCCTCCCTGATCTACTACTTTGGTCACCCAGTCAAAGAAATCAATTATATTCATCTGACATGACCTTCACACTGTGAACACATGCTGCCTTGGGTCCTGTGCCCCACTGGCCTCTAGGTACTCAATAATTCTTTCCCTCAGAAGTGATTCCATCATTTTCCCCTGCCACAGAGGTCAAACTGACAGTTCTGTAGTTTCCTGCCTTTGTTTTGCTCCCACTTTCGTGAAGGAGAATCACATCTGCCTTCCTCCAGTCCTCAGGTACCACACCATCCTCCCATGATTTGTTAAAAAGGGTAATCAGTGGTGTTACTAGTTCTCCCCTCAATTCTTTTAGAATTCTGGGGTGAATCCCATCAGGCCCCATTGCTTTGTCCACCTTCAGTTTTAGGAGTTCTTTCAGAATCCTTTCTTTTGTGAAAAGACTGAGATCGCCCCCCCTATCCAGAGTGCTTCTGTTAATTAGATTAGGTACCTCCCTGTCCTCCTCTTTTGTGAATACTAAGCAGATGTATCCATTCAGTATCCCTGCTTTTTCACTGTCCCTCTCTGCCCACTCACCGTCCATTCTATTCAGCATCACTATCTCTCCCTTTGTCTTTCTATGCTCCCTGACATACCTATACAATTTTTTAGCCCTATTCTTAACCAAGTTAGCGATCTTTTTCTCAGTTTGGGCCTTTGCTATTCTGACTTCCCTCCCTGCTTCCTTCTGCCTTAACTGGTACAGTTCTTTGTCCTGCTGCTTCAGTGTTTCCTTATACTTCCTAAATGCCATCTTTTTCTCCCTAACCTTCCCCGTCACTGCTTTTGAGAACCACAGTGGCTTTTTCTTTCATTTTGATTTGTTTATTTTCTTCACACAAAGGCTTGTTGCCTCGGTGATGGCAGTTTTGATGTTTTCTCATTGTTACTCCACCCTTCCTTCAAGCCTGCTTGCTAGAGCTTTTCTAAGGTACTCTCCCATCTTGCCGAAGTCAGCCCTATTGAAGTCCAGTACCCTCACTTTTGTATGGCTTGACTCTGTAGCTGAGTTTATCAAGAACCACACTGTTTGGTGGTCACTTGTTTCCAGATGGCTACCCACTTCTATATCTGAGATCCCCTCATTGTCCCTATTTGAGAGTATGAGGTCTAAGATTGCTACCTCATGAGTGGGTTCCAAAACTAGCTGCCTGAGGTGTGCCTCCTATATGGCATTGAGAATGGCCCTGCTCTTGGATGTTGCTGCAGCAAAGGTGCTCCAGTTAACATCTGGCATATTGAGGTCCCCCATCAACAGTACCTCCCCTTTTTCTGCCATCCTAAGAATGTCTTCTGTCATATCCTTGTCCATTCCTTCCCCTTGACATGGGGGTCTGTATACAACCCTTGTGCAAACTGTGGTGCCATTTCCAATCTCTAAGGTGACCCAGAGTGCTTCCTCTCCTCCCTGTTTACTCTTTTGTTCTGTTGCTTTTATCCCTTCCCTTACATAGAGAGCTACTCCTCCCCCTCCCTGTCTCTCCTGTAAAAGGTGCGGCAGGCAATTTGGAGACACATAACAATGAATAACAGATTTGATACAATACAGAATACAAGGTTACAGCATTTGATTACAATACAGAATATGAGATTACAGCAATTTCAGAGGGTAACATGTTCACAGAGGACATAAGAGCTAAGTCCAGGTATGCTAAAACAAAGGACAAATGACAAGATCATTCAAGTTTAAGTGCAGTGCCTGACATGAGAATCCTAATTCCATGAGAAGATAGGATAAACCAATTTAAGGAGTTAGCATGGGAGGGGTAGATAGGCAGGAAGAGAGGGAATGGGGATGATTAATGTGATAGGAGGAGTATAAGAGACTAGAATCAGAGTGGGCATATATGGGTTAGACTTAGGGACCAGGGAATGAGATGGCAGAGGTGAGTGGTTTAGGGAGGTTTGAAGCAAGTACAGGGGGAAAAATTCCTAAGAGAAAAACAGTGCCGTTTTTTGAAGAGTGCTTGACTGTGTGCACTATGGGCAACCAGGGGTAAGGAGTTCCAGTAGCTTGGGGCTATAATAGAGAAAGCACCAGAACCCTTAGTTGTTATTACCTGTGACACTTGAAATAAGGACTTTTCAGTGGACCATAGTCCATAGAAAGATATAAGAGGGCGCAGCATGGAGGCAAGCTCATTTGGTAAAGCGTGTCTGATGATATTGTCTATCAAAGATCTTAGTGCAAGGAGATGGTGAGCTAAAGGGGAGAGACAGCTGAGATCATGGTAAAGCTGACAGTGATGCTTTAGGCATGGGGACAAAGAGGCAAAATGATAGATATTATTGTGTGTCATATCCCATTTCTTGAGGGTAGTGTTTGTAGCTCTCAAATATGTGACTGCACCATACGCAAGTGCAGGAGGGAGGATGCCCCAGGCAATAGCCAGTCTAGCTGAAGGTGTGAGGGAATGGCTTATCCTGAAGGCAATGCCAATTTTAATATATACAGCTTTTGTTGTGATCTGGATATTGAGGTCAAAGTTCAATGATTCATCAAGGACAACTCCAAGATATTTACCAGAGCTGACCTTCTCCATAACAGTGCCATCAGGGCACAGGATTCTAAATTGGTTATGGTTTTTATTTAGTTTGGGTCCAGATTCAAAAAGCATTGATTGGGTTTTGCTCATATTTAGTAGTAGCTTGTGCTTGGAGAGCCATTTCTGGATGTTGAGAAAAGCAGAGTTGAGAGAGAGTTTGATCACAGATAGGGAACTGGAGCTGGAGTAAAGTACCAGATCATCAGTGTAGAAAATTGAGGAGCAGGAGGGGGTAGCTTATACAATCTGATTTACAAAGATAGAAAAGAGTAGAGGACCAAGGATGGAGCCCTGGTGAATGCCAATGTTTAAAGTAGCATGCTCAGACACAGCCAAGTTAAACTTGATAACCTGTTCCCTACTTTTCAGGTAGCTACAGAAACCAGTCAACAGTCAGGTCCAAGAAACCAAGCGGTCTAAGACAGGAGAGAAGAAGTGGGTGGTCTACAAGATCAAAGGCTTTTGTGAAGTCAATGAACATTGCACCAGTTAGGGAGTCTGAGTCCACAGCAGTTTAAATCCTGTTTGTGAGTTGGAGCAGGACAGTGGAGGTGCTGTGACCCTTGCAAAAGCCATATTGTTTGGCAGTGAGGAGACTGTGTTTAGTAAGATGGTCCAGAGTTTGGGCTGCCACTAGCTTTTCCAGTAGTTTGCTCAAAACTGAGAGTATGGCAACTGGGCAGTCATTTGAGATAATCTCTCTAGCTCCTTTCTTAAAGACTGGAGTTACTCTAGCAATTTTCCAGATATCCAGGACATCATTTTAGCAGAGGGATAATTTGAACATTTTGTAAAGGGGCCCAGCTATAAAAGGGGAAGCTAGTTTCAGGAGTTTGGGCTCCAGGGTATCAGAGCCGACACTAGTGGTTTCAGAGATTTTATTTAGGAGTTTGAGAACTTCAGATTTCGTAATTGCCCTAAAGCAGAACGATGGGTAGAGTAGTTTAGGGTCATCCAGGGGAAAACAATTTGTAGTAGGTGTGGAAGGGAATGATGAGGTGAAAGTAGAAAGATCTGAGAAGTGTTTATTGAAAGCAATGGTACTGGTTTGAGGATCATTGCATTGAGCACCATTTAGTACCATATCATTAGCATTACATTCCTGTTTGGAACCTAGGATTGATTTTACTTGACTCCAGAACCTCCTGGAGTCACCTGCTGCATCCAGCAGAAGTTCTTTGCAATAGGAGTTTTTTGCCAGTATGATTTTTCTCTTATAGGAGTTTCTTAGTGCCCAGTAGGAATTAAAATCAGATCCAGAGCCCGACTTCTTGAAACATTTCCAGCTTTTATCCCTGGTATGAAGAGAGGCACGGAGGTCTTTATGGAGCCATCTGGTACTGTTTCCCTGAACATGATGTGTGATCAAGGGGGTATGCCTATCTTGAAGAGCCCAGAAATTTTGCAGAAAAAAGTCTAGTGCATCCTGAGTATCACGTGCCCGATGCTGGTCCCCAGTTAGCTAACGCAAGAGTTACAGGAGAAGTGTTTTTAGTGGGTCACCTCCACCTGATATGCCCCTTTTTCACACATTGAAGACAACCAATATCAGGTGAGGTTGGTACTTTATTACTGTTTTTATTGGTGTGCAGAGGGCTTAGGAGGTGAAGCTTTATGGGTTTGAAAAGGTTTTATCAGTCTCTGATCCCTCTGATCTTTTCTCAGGGTGGTTGATGTAGTTTGCCAAGCAAGCTGGTGGCCGTCTGCAACTTTGATGGTCTATTCACTTGTTTCCAGCACATGTTCTTTTACCAAAACTTGCAGGTCCTCTGGTAGGTCCTGGGTGAACAGTTACAGTACGAATTACTCATTGATTTTTTGTACTGTGTGTCCTCCTGGTTGAAGCCATTTGCAGCACAGTTCCTTCAGCCTCACAAAGTATTCTTGTGGATGGTCACCTGCTCGGTACCACAAAGCTCAGTGTTTTTATCTAAACAACTTGCTGCTGAAGTCATATTTCATTAGGTTGGTGGCTTTGACTCTGTCATAATTAATATCCATGGTGGTGTCCATATGAGTGTAGCCAAGTTGTGCTTGGCTAGTAAAGTAAGGTATGAGACAGATTGCCCACTGATCTTTGGAACAGTGACATGCTATGGCTACCTTCTCAAAAGTCATGAGATGAGCCTCAATATCATCATCCAGACCCAGTTTCATCAGCTTCATGTCTCTCAGTGTACTGCTGGTATTCCATTCAGTTTCATTTGGCTGTGCTGTTTGTACAGTCTCTTCATGTCTTTCTGTCTCACAATCACTCATTTATAAGTTCTGTCAGTCCCTCAAGAGGAGAATCTTCTCCATTCTATGTTTTTTCTTCTTTCTTTACCTCTTCTTCTGCTATGTCCTCCTCAGTTGCTGTAGCATCTATCAGCCTCAATTGGTCCTTAGGATGAACCATTGGCTGCTTCTCAAATTTTATAGCCTTGCTTTGGGTCACCACACTCAGAGAAACAGATGGAACACTTCTTCCTGTACCATGCCCTTCTCCTTTCAATATCTATAATGTGCTTTCTTTGATGCTTTGCTCAGCATGTTAGCCATCCAGTGACCAGTAAATCCCCCTTCAGACACCAAATTGTCAAGACACAGGATTGGTATATTGATGTTACTAACATTGGTGGTGACTAACCATTTCCCTTGCTAGACTTAATATCGCAGCTCACATTGTATACTTTATAGGAACATTTAAGAGTAGCAGTTGTTTGTTATAGTCACCTGTTATTTTTTCCTTGTCTTGCTGACTGCCACAGTAAAAAACTGCTCTCCATTTTTTTATTTAAAGATGCCTATGTACACAATCATAGGCCATGATTATTTGCTAACATGGTGAGTGCATACATTTCTGCTTTCACTGATTTTAAGAACTGGAGAAAAAGGGCAACATTTTCCATACTTGGGTAAAGCACCAGGCCAAGTCCCTTGCCTGTATGCAAAACAGCCCAACATGCTCAGAGTGGTATATTTAAACTTATGTAGACCACAGATTCCTTGTGCAATTGATACTTGAATATACCCCATTGTAAGAGCAGTACAAAGATGTCACAAACTGCTGGCAAAGCTCCCTGCAGATAGATAAAGGAGATCTCGATGGAGTCAATCTATAGGCACTCCACACATCCATGGGAGCAAACAAGCTGACTGCATGGGGCATATTGTTTTCTTCTGAGTCCCACATCCCTATATTAGAACCTTACCATACAAATGATCAATTTGCACTGACAGGGAGGCAAGAGGATATCTACCTCTCATTATAGCCTCATAACAAAGTGAGGAGCATTTCTGATTTCTTGAATTGTGTGCTGGCTGTGGGAACTTTACTGTATCCTGTGGTCAGAAGTGCTATCATGCTTTCAAAACTAGCTCTGCACCAATTCCAGTAGATATGCTAGTAATGAGATTCCCTGGAGTCAGTGTACCTCCATTCCCAGTACCAGCACAATAAAACAGTTACCTTGTCATCTAGTGGTCCACTGCACCTTGTTCCATTGCTAGTATAGTGAAATGGTTTCCCTGGCATCTAGAGCTCACTCCTCAGTTACCACTGTTAGGAATATTGGAACAAAGTTTTCCCTGACATCTAGAGGTCTCCTTTTCCCCACAGTCTATTGACAGTATAGTGATACAGTTTTCCTTGCTTCTAGTCATCCCTCCACCCCAATTCAATTGGCCATTACATTCAATGTAAGTATATTCCAGGAATCCAGTAGCATACCCCACACCTCCAAGTCTCTATCACCAACTATCCTCCTAGATTAGAACAACAGCTGGCATGACCCTCCGCTCACTTCAGCAGCCAGCCACTGACCACCCTACAAGTATGCACTTGACAGACTGCCTAACTTGCAAGCAGAGTCTACCAATGCAATACCATCATGCAAGTCTTGAATCAATAGACTGTACTTACATTTTAAGCAGTCTATTGAGTACAGAGTTATGGGGCAGACAATGAATGGCCTGGGGTGGAAAGTGAGTTGAAGGTTGTGCCAGTCAATGGCCAAAGGGTGGAAAGTTGGTGGGTTGTTTGACACATGTGGTTGGTGGGGATAGCATTGGACACCAGACATACACTTACAATAAATGAAACAGCCAGTTGTAATGGTGGGGAGACATTAGGTGACAGGGAAACTGCTTCATTTTAACAGCAATGGGACTTGGTGAGGGAAGACCACTAACCAACAGGGATATCTTAGTTTAGTATTCTGGCCAGTGGAAATATGGATGGGTGGGCCAGAAAAACTGCTTTACTATACTGGTATTGGAACTGGGGAGGCCCACAGATCACAATGCACCATCCATCATCACCCAATGAGAGGAGATCAGCTGAGAGTGATGGATGAATTGCATTCTGTTAAAATATGCCTTTTTCACAAGTTAATTAGTGTGGCTGAGCAGGCAATTAGAATATGCTAAAAGCTTCCTTTATGACATGCTCACAAATTAATAGGATTCCATCTGATTTCCATGTGGGCCTTGGATGCCTTTATACTGCTACACAAACAACTTTGTGCTGTGCACAGACAGGTTTCCAATTTGGGAAGTTCTGTAATCAGTAGTGCAAACTTCACTGTGTATGCTTAAAGTAAATGTTGAAGGTTCCACACATGCCTTTTTCACATAGTATGCCATTGCCAGCCATGCATCAGATGTTGAAGCTGCAATTTGCTTTGTAAAAAAATCTGTCATAGTCATTTTTTACATTTTATCAGCACTTTGTCCTCCAGTTTTTTTGTGTTTGGCCACACCCCCAGAATGAGGTCATACCAGGGATCTGCCAATGTTTTACATACAGCAACAAAGAATTCTGGATAATTTATAAAGTTGACATAAATGTGCCTTACTCAGAAGTGCAGTCTCATATGTTGCTAGTGATGAGCACCTAATATGTAAATGACCATAGCAATGTATTGTGGGTACAATAAGAAGCTGTTTTCCAATTTCCTTACTGTGAGATGCAGTCTCATCCTTCAGTAGTGGTTTCAAAAATGGACATTCTGGTATGTTTATTTTCAAAACAAGGCATTGTGCATTCAGTATCTAGCTATATGACTTGTTTACAAACAGATGTAATCTCCTATTTCTGTAGTGAGCACATAAATATTATAGCCTGTATACTAATTTACATAGTGAGGTGTTGTGAGTACAGGAGATAGCTAAGAACTGACAGTATCCCTTTAAAACTTGTTTCCCTGGCATGATGTCACATTTGGGGGTCACATCACTGAGAAAAAAAAGGGGTGTATTATGCAAATGAAGCAGAGCACCAAAATAAAAGGATATTTTTCATCTAAAACAGCACTATTTGGCAGTTTGTATGGTAGGAGAGTGATTCACAACACCTACAGGTTACTACTACCATTTGCTATAGACAGCTTGCATCTTTACTCTTAATCTTGTTTGTGTGGTGCAAAGCACTCAAAAATGCTTCACCCATCCTGAACACTGAAATTTAAAAACATTGATCTTGACCTGTTTATATGGGTTCCCAGCATGAATTAAATTACCTATAAACTAGAGTGACTGGGACTTTAATTTATTTGAAAATGGGTAACTGGGAGAGGCACACTAAGCCAAAGATCATTTCCAGGTACAACTTGAGGAGGAGATCATAGAAAAATAAATGCATAATACATAAATGTTAGAACTGTGGAACAACATTAGATAAAATTTTTTACAAAGTCTGAATAAATACAAAATGTATATAGGTAAAGAATAAAGTGTGGTACAACTAAAAAAAAAAAAACACCTAACAAGTGCACATAATGAAGTGGGAGTCGTACTCAGGGAACACCACACTGCTGACAATACACGATTGACCTGAAGGAAGGGCTGATGTCTCACAGCATATTGGAGTGTATCATTACTTTATGTCCATTGGAACAAAGGTCTTGGACTCTCATTTTATATACATGTACTTTTACATGCAATTACATGAATATTTTTCTTACAAGATGTATACTTTTATGAGTATTACTTGTTATCATGTTGCTTATCTGCTAGAAATTCACATTAGTGGTGTATAGATTTTTTTCATTACTGATAATAAGCAACACTATTATTGAATGATAATTCAAAGTGAGGTGAGACCTATATTGTATATTTACTCCACTGTGAACAATTACTTTTTCTCATGCATATGTTTATTTAGGTAAAATGTATTTTTCATAAAGGACTGTTTCACAAACTTTTAATCAGAGGATTCATTAATGAATACACATGTCAAATTAAGAAATGTAATATGTTTGAATCAGCATTTTAGATAATTATTTTCAGATCCATTTCTAGACTGGGTCTGTGTTTTTAACTTTTTCATATTTTTTGCACTTGAAACACTGTGGCTATTCTTGTCCTTATGAATATATAAATTTTTAGACTATCTAGTATGCATACCTTTTTAACAATTGTGTGTAAATAAGTGGCATGCCAAACAAGTTTTTAAATTCAGTGCTCTAAAAAGGCTGTGGTGTATATCTGATGGTTTAACCCTTAGGAACCCATCATATACATATGTAAATTGTTGGGGTTACCAGTGAGGTCAATGCCTCTTTGTCGTGGAGTACGTTTAGCATGTTTGCACCTGATTTACAATAGAATTGTTTCTTTTGCTGTTCAATTTTCAGTTTCATCATCTTTTAGATTTAAACTTTGTTGGTGGGTGTGTGCTGCATTTTTTCTTATGTTTATTTGAGTTTTCATTCTTAGCATACCCTTTGGCATCCTTGAGCAGTCCTCTTTGATTTGGGGTAAAACTCACCATTCCCTCCTCCCTCCCTGTTTTCAACTTCAGTGCCTACTGTTTTCCTGACATCTAATCTGATTCATTCTTTCATCTTTTGTCTCCCATCTCCTCCCTTTAGGGTTGCCACCTTTGAATGAAGCAAAAACCGGATCCTAAGCTCCGCCCCTAGCCCCACCCCTTTTCTTGACTCATCATGCACTGCTTCTTCTAGAAAGCCATTTGTTATATTAATAAAATACAACACTTAAAGCAGCAGTTCAACAAAAATGTTAAGATACTGTTCCATACCTGTTAAAATTACTGTCCCAGGTTCTTCCTAGTTATTTATTTATTTACAGTATTTATTTATTGACATTAGTCTACCAGATAAATACACAGAAATAAAAAAAATCTCATTTAAAGATATGATCTAGGGGAGACAAGATACATACTGTAAATAGCATACAACAGTATACATGGTATATAATAATACATAATCTGCTGACATTGTCTATACATCTATGTATAATAAATTGTTTCCTATAATGTGTAATTTATATATTTTTCTGGCTCCATGTCCTTTTCATGCCCACAGCACTGTTTCAAAGCAAAATAAGTGACCATACCTTTTTTTCTTGAGGAAAAAATAATTTAAAACATTAAAATGCTCAAATTCTGTTCGAGATTAAAATGTTTACCAGCAAATGAAAGTGGAAGACACCTGGCTGTGTTGCTGTTACAGAAGGTGGGGTAGCTTTGCTGCTATGCCACTTTAAGATGCAGTGGAAAAGATTAGGTTAAGTATGTCATGTGCTATTGGTGTTAATGCCATACTTTACACCTCCCAGGTTGACTGCTTTCACAAACAAAAGGCTATACTGACAACAGACCTTTTCTGTAACCTGGACATGCAGCTGAAACAATGAGTGAGATGACAAAATGTGTTTCAAGTATGTGAGCACTCAAAATGGCTCAAAAACCTGACCACCACGGAGCAAAACTGGATTACCTGATAGGGACCCTGAAAACCTGATCACCAGGTAAAAAAACCTGACAGATGGCAACCCTACCTCCCTTGCTTCCTGCTGGGGACTCCTCATCATGTGGGACTTTAATACGGACTTGTCCTCTGCTTTCTCTAGAAGCTTAATACTTAAAATTCAAACTCCTTCCCTCCCATAACATATAGGACTTCCTAACCTACCCAACTTGACCCTTCCATGGGCTTCCAATCCTTCACTGACATTGCCTTATCTTCCCACTTCCATTATATTGCAGAGGTAGACATACACCACGGCCTCCTCAGTGACCACTGCATGGTCTTCTGGGTGTTTAAGGTCCACTGGCCAAATGTACCTCCCAAGGTTTTCCACGTCAGGTCATTCAGGTCCCTTACCTTACTGCCCATCTTACTTACCAATACAGCACTGATTGGTCAATTAACACCTCTTAACTGATGTGGATGATGCCCTAAACTATTTCCACTCCAAATTCAATGAAGTCTGGGACAAGCATTCCCCCTATATCCAGCTTGCATGAAAGATTCCCATCTACCATGGGTCTCAGTCAAACTCACAAGCCTACCATAAGGCTTATAACTCAACAAGACACCTCCACATGTCCTCAGGGCCTCTTCCTGACTTGGACAAGTACAGTACAGCAGTCTCTGTCATGTCTGCACAAAAGTACCTGTGAGGCTAAATCTAAATACTTTACCTCCAATATTCATAGGAACCCCCCTTAATTCTGGACTGTTGTTCACTCCCAGTTTTACCCCAGTCAACAAACTATCTTCACAGGTTTCATAGGTTTCTCTGAGCTCTATAAAAACAGAAGTCCATTTAGCTCACCTTCGATATCTACTAATACCCTGTGATGTTGCTACTATTCATGTAACAGTCAAGAGAGTGCTGGAAAGCTATTATAATATTACTTCCTACCACCTCAATCGGCAGTGCATTCCAAATTTTAACTACTCTTACTGAGAACCAGTGCTTTTGTACCAGTGTATTAAATCTATCACCTTTAAGCTGTAGGGAGTGGGCTCTCGTATTGTAAATCTGGTCTCTAAAGCTAAGGCCCAGCTGTTTCCACAGTTGTTGATCTGACAGAGCCTAATAGATCAGGCACATATCCTCCCTTAGTCTGCGATATTCTAAAGTATGCAGGTCAAGTCTTTATAGTCTTTCTTCATAATCTAGTCTGCAGACTTCTCTATTCTTCTTATCACCCTTCTCTGTACTTTCTCCAGGGCTTTAATATCACCCATGTTCTCAAGGGCGCAAAACTGTGCACAGTACTCAGTGTGCAGCCATACCAAAGAGGTATAAAGAGGGAGCAAAACCTCCTTGCTCCTACTCTTAATATGTCTATGAATGCAACTCATGATACCGCTAGACCTTTTAACCAGCTGGTTGCAATGCAACTGGAATTTGAGGTTATTGCTTACCCTGATCTCCCGGTCTTGTTCATCATACACTACTCTGAGCACCTGCCAAGCCAGTGTGTAATCTACTTCAGGGATTTTTTTCCCAGGTGCATCACTGTGCATTTGTCGATGTTAAATGTAGCCTTATTCTCCCATGCCCAAGTCTCCAAGTCCGCTAATGCTTCCTGTAGTAATGCCACATCAGGTTGGCTATTTACTGGGAAACCCAAACGCATGTCATCTACTAATTTGGAGAGCCAGCTGTTGGCTTTTGGCTTCATTGTTGAGATATCAAGGTTAAAAAGACAGGGTCCAAATACTAATCCCTGAAGGACCCCCCTTCTAACATCTGCCCAGTTTGACAATTCACCCTTTGCTTCCTCCCCAGCAGCCAATCCCTAATCCAGTTCATTATTATTGGCTGTACTCCCAGTTTAATAAGAGTTTCAATCAGCTGCTCATGAGGGACTTTGTCAAAAGTCTTGGCAAAGTCCAAAAATATGACATCTACAGAGCTGCCTTCATCTAGTGCTTTACTAATGCTACCGTAAAATTCAAATTGGTTAGTCTGACATGATCGTCCCTTTGTAAATCCATGCTGTGTCTTATCCATGGCCCCCACTAGCTTGATGTTTTTCATAATCATATCCTTAACTATGCCCGCTAGTATTTTCCTGAGGGCAGAGGTCAGACTAATTGGTCTGTAATTGCCGACCTCCTGTTTTGATCCCTTTTTATGTAATGGGATTACCACTGCCTGTCTCCATACCTCAATGACCTGGCCTATCTCCAGGGATTGTTGGAATAGAAATGTAACAGGCCCTGCCAAGCTATCTGCCAACTCTTTTTGGGGGCCTAAAGTCCCTTGCAATATGTTATCTGAGACTGAAATTTTTTGGCCTACATTAAAAACAGAGGAGAAATAACTATTGAACTGATCTGCCATGTCCTTCTTCCCTGTTATTAGTTTATCAGTATTATCCTTTAATGGGCCAACTGTTCCACTAGCCCCCTTTTTGCTGTTAATGTAAGCATAGAAGGACTTATAATTGTCCTGTGCTTTTCTGGCCAGTTTATATTCATATTTAGTTTTAGCCTTGGCAATGGTTGTCTTTGCCTCTTTTAAGCTGTGTTTATATGCATCCCATATAAACACAGCTTAAAAAAGGCAAAGACAACCATCTTTTGAATTAGATTCCTGCTTTACCTCTGGGGATGCTTCTGCATGCCTTAGCTTTTCCATTTGTGCTCTCTTCCTACTACCCCACCAAATCATCAACCAGTCAGTTTCCTCCTCCTCCTCCTACCACCCATTCTTTACCCTTTTTCTCTCATTCAGTCCTATCTTTCCAGCTCCTTTCCTCTCTGTACTCCTCACCCTTGATCTCACTAAAGGTAAAAGCATGGATGCACTCCACACTATGCTCCTGCACATCTCTGCTACTGATATTTCCCTCCTCATTTCTGTTCTGCTCAGTCTTTCCTTCCCTACAGGTACAGTTTCAGGGAATTAGAAGTTAGCTGAAATTCAACCCCTGCAGAAGGATGGTGCCCCTCTGTTCTGGTTCATTGGAGGCTAACATTAGGTTCCAGCATAATTAAAGATATCTAGATGATGCCGTCACAATGTGCTCAGTCATTACTAGTTGTAATGGTGAAACAGGTGTGAAACCCAACTTTTGTGCCATTTAAGTACTGGCTTTTAAATGCTACATAATACTCTATGTCCAGCTTTAAAGTTACTTTGTAGCCAGTCCAGTTGGAAAATGCCATGTCCTCAGAGTTTTTTTGATGTTTTGAGGTAAACAGTATTTGGAGCAGTGGGACAGATAAATCAGGTGCTTTAATATATACAGTAACTGCTCAGAAGGATCTCTCAGTGTGCTTTTCTATTAAAATGAACCTGGAAACCCAGAGAGAAGAGGAGATGAGATAACCAGAACTGTGATAACACTCTTATTGCTCACAGGCTTATTTTGCACTGTTGAAGGTATGCTAACATTTCCTCAGGGGCAGGGTTACTATTGCTCTTCGGTCCAGTAATCCCAAAGTTATTATGCTCAGTGAAGTGTTTTTTTTCTGTTTAGTTTGCAGGTGTTGCTGCTCCCAGAGCAGGAGAAGACAGTTAGATGGAGGTTATGCCCAAGGTCTGAGTGGAGCCATTGAAAATGCATTAAGGACTCCTGGAGTGAGGAAACTATGTACAGCAGAGAGATCCTAAGTGATTACATAGTGCTTTGCCTCGTTCTTACTAATCTGAAGAACAAATTCTTCTAAAGAGGGTAAATATTGATATAAAGAGTAAGCTATAAAATTCCCTGTTTATGTTGGTCAAGAAAAACTGCATCCTGCCAGACTCAGAAAATGTGTCAGGTAGGCAAACTGCCTTCAATATATTTTAACAGTCTGACTATCATATGTTAAAACGATGGGGAGAACTAGTGAAAAGACTCCATTGTCTGTGATATTTTATAGTCTTTTGGATAATGATCCAGGAATCATAACCAAAGAAAATTTGTGTCCCTGATTGGACTCATAGTTTTGGAGCTAAATGGTATAATATATAAATGGCCTGCATTGAAACACCTGTAAATGGCAAAACATTGCATTACTTGTTTTGTGGCCTTGCGGCCAAGTGGTATAATTGCCTGCCTCCTTACATTGGGAACATCTTATATTGAGATGCCATAGGAGTTTTCTAATTCAAACTCAGCAAGCCATAAGGAGCATTACATTTTCTTACATATGGTGGCCAAGTAAATGTTCTGTCAGACCATGTTAAATAGCCAAATAAATGCAGCAAGAAATACTTCTTACTTGGCCTCAGCAACAGGTTTTGTGGAATTTTATTGAATTGGAAGAACAAATTCATTAACCTTAAAAAGGCTTGGAACTTAAAATTGTCTGAGCATCCTTCCACGAAGGTTAAAAGCTGAATTTGGTACCTTTGTTTCTGTTATATTTTTATTAGTGTGCTAATGTGCTTATACTTTCTATGTTTTTTATGGCTACTATAAACTTTTTATTTGGACAGGGGTTAATTAGATGATTAGCCATACTTGGAACATTATGGGCAGCTGATTTATGTTAACCTCAAAAATTAACATCTGCTTAAAATCTGCATGAAATACAGCTAATTCTCAAAAGACTTTAAGTATGGCTCCAGAACACTCATGAAGGACCTTATCAAGGCTTCAGTGGGAAATTCCACTTTGCACTTTTGGATTTGCTGACCCAGCTCTTGATTTTAAAGTGTGGCTAAACTTTTTTGAGCACCATGGAACTGACTGGGATAATTTATTGAACTGAGGATGAGCTGATATCCTGGATTTAGTAGCCCCTTGCTATTAATAGCATTTTTTTTAATGGAGGGGAATATTTTATATTATTTTTGTCTGTACATATGCTTTACTGCGTGAACTTGAATTGCTTGTGTTCCTAGTTGAACATGCTAGGGATTTTGTTTTTTACAGTTTCATTTTACTTTTTAAATTGTTGCTCTACATTTCAGTTTTGTACTTTGGCAGTTTGAATATGGTTAATTTTCAGGCAGCGGTGAGTAATTAATTGATCATTTATCCTAAGGGATCTGAAAAGTAAGTCTCTAAATGTTTGCAAACATTTTTATATACACTGAGGATACAGTTGAGTATTAAAGTTTATTTTAATGGTCTACTTACCTGTGGGTGCAAGTTCAATAGGCTCTTGCTGAAACAATGAAAAGGTAATTGGTAAAAAGAGAGGACTATTTGACTGGTAGCTAGGGAGCATTTTTGTGTTTGAGCTGGCCTATTTGGGAACTGATTTGCTTCTATATTTTGCAGGTCCACTATAGAGATGGTAGTAGGGGCTATTTCCCTTGTAGTTAAAGGGTGTTCCCTTTTATAATCCATTTAAAAAGGTAGACTTCAACTAAAAGGCAATGACTGCACCTATTTGGCCTTAAAAAACAAAATTTTGCATGAAAAGCACTTAAGTCAAATTAGTACTATCCAGTGATTATGTGCATTTTTGACAATAGCCTATAGAGATTTGATTAGGTCCCATCAGAACAGAAACAGACTAAATTGAATATATTCTTCGAGACTGCATTTCCTCTTATTCTGTTTTTGCATAATAAGTTATCTATTAGAGACATTACCAATGCCTTATACATATTGGATTTGTATAATTACTTTTCTTGGTTAATAGGCCTGGATTACTGTTCTATATCAATTGTTTCATATTACTTTTGTTTTTTTTTAATCTCCTTTATTTTATATTGTATGGAATTGATTCTACTTTTTAGTACATAATAATGGCAATTGGCGAACAATAAACTTGACTTGAACTTGAACTAGTTGTAATGTGTGATGTCGCTTGGTGTCACTGCTTTTCACCACTGCAAATATACATTGTCATATGCAAGGTTGTTAAAGATTCAGTGGCAAATTACTAGAGACTCAATGCTATGTTCAAAATGGAGCTCTGTATGCTGGCATGTTTGCTTGCCCCATGTTTTAAGAACAAATGGAACAGAGGTTCCCCATAGGATCAGACATATTATGGAACAAGCATTTGTCAATGTCAAATGTTTGCTTGGAGGTATGTGCTGTGCAGGTGTTTGGTACTGATAGGCACTACACACAAAGATTGTTAAACAATTTGTTTAATTATTTTGTTTAATTTTGACCACAACTTTGGAAGATACTTGTTTTAGGATTTGCCTTATAGGCATGACATGCACCATTTATAGTATATTGGCTGAAATGTCATTTTGCAACAGAGGTAAAAACATATCTCATCCAGGATTTTAAAAATGGCACCTGTCACATTTATGAGGTGTTATGGAAAAATAACTATGTTGAAAGTTTGGAGTCAAAATATAAAAAAATAGCAAAGTTATGAGTGAACGCTGCAATAGTGTAACACTCGGTCACAACCTGGCATTTTATTGTATTTGTACACCACGTGTTCAGCATAGTTTTCTTATTACCACATCTAATGAATCAGGTAGGTGAAAATTCTCAAATCCCAACCAAAACGTCATTCCATGCCACTAAAACATTCCGTGCCACAGATAATAAAACACATTTTGGCCAGGATTTAAAAAATTACAGCTGACAAATGACACATTCATGAGGTGCTGTGAAGAAATAGCTGTGTTGAAAATTTGGGGTCAAAATATTGAAAGATACCAAAGTTATAAGTCTGTGTTCTTAAATTTCAATGTAGGCTCATAACTTCATTTTTTTACATATTTGTATTTAAAATTTTCAGCATAACCTTCTTATGATCCCACCTCATGAACAAGGGCAGAGAAATTTTTCAAATCCTGTCCAAAAGGTGATTTTGCACAGCAACCACAAAATCATCCTTAGAGACATATTTGACTAATTAAACTGCCATTGCTCATGAGGTGGGGTTCTTAAAAAGGCATGTAGGAAATTTTGGGCAAAAATATTCAAAAAAGGGAAGGATATGCCACTAAGTTCAAAATCCCATTGAAATGCAGTGGTCATTATAGATATGTTGCCTGGTAATGTGGTACACTGCTCAGTACTGCTGGGTGAGGTGTGTTATGGAGATGGGTAACTTGGTGGCACGGTGTGGGAAGCCTGATTTTATTTATTTATTTTATTTAATTTTTTTTTTGACCAGGTAAGTGCACTAGACAAATCCTGCCTATTTTCAGGCATGACCCTGGGGAGGGGGGATACAGATGAATGCCAACTGACTTTGAACCAGATTAAGCTGTTGGTGGCATTTTTAGTGAATGAGCTTTAATGCAATTCCTTGCTTATCCACAAGATGGCTACTTGAGCTATTACAGCACTATTGAAAGTTAAAGGCTGTTGAATAAGTAATAGAACCACATGATGCATCGATTTTATGTTCGTAGAGATGGGAGAGTTGCCTTCTTTTTTAGAATGGAGCTGAGTCTTGTGGATATGACAGTGGGTGGCACTCTATCCTTTGAGTGCATCTTGGGAGCAGGTGCAGGGATCAGGATCCTTCTCATTTACCATCCACCCAGTGATGGTGAAGAATTCCTCAAGGAGTTTGCAGACTTCATCATTGACATGGCATTGGAGTAGCCCAGATGGTTAATACTGGGCAACTTCAATGCCTGGGTCGATGATGAACTCTCGCATTTTGGAAAGAATCTCCTCCAACTTATGACTATGTTGGACCTTTCACAGGTAGTTACCTCTGCTACCCATATGGGGGTCAATCATTGGATCTAGTGTTTCTACTGGATTTGGAGGCCACGCATTTGGGGGTGGAACCGAATGCATGGACGGACCATCATACCATAAGATTCAGCTTCAGGGCACCCCCAAATAGGCCTGCCTCTACGGAGATGGTCCAGTATTGCCCTTTAAGGGGAGTTACTCCAGAGACTCTATTGGTGGTACTGGACCTATCGGGTATTTCAGGTGAGTGCATGGGTCTAGGGGACCTCGTTCTTGCCTATAATAAGGCAGTGGGTGAGGCCCTGGACTTAGTTGCTCCTGTCCATGTTTGCCCACTCACTCAGCACCCAAAGACTCCATGGTTTGATGAGTCTTTAAATGAACTGAGGAGAGTGGGGCGAAGGCTAGAGAGGGCTTTGCGGAAATCTGGCCTGGATGCAGGCAGACTTAGGTTGATGGACCATTATGGTTTCTATCAATCAGCGATCACCCATAAGAAGGCAAAATTCCTGTCCAGGGAGATTGCTGCTGTGCGGAACTGACCAGCTCAACTCTTTCAGACTGTCAACAGACTGTGCAATCCACTCTGTGGGTATCGGCCCAGCTCCCTCTTTAAGGGTTTGCCATGATCGGTGAGAGGAAACAAATACCTGTGTTATCTGGTCTGACTTTGGTAAGCCAGAGTTCAAGGATATTGTGAGGATTGTCCAGACTGTATGACCAACCAGCTGTAGTTTGGATCCTGGCCCTACGTCATTATTATTAGGTTGCATACATACTATCTGCCCGATCCTTGTTGAAATTGTCTGGAAATCTTTGGAGCAGGGGGTCTTTCCTGATTTCCTAAAGGAAGTGGTCATTCGACCACTCCTTAAAAAGTCTTCATTGAATCCAGACTGCTTAGCTAACCTCAGACCTGTCTCTAACCTGCCCTTTGTGGGTAGGGTTATTAAAAAGGTGGTGGCACTACAACTGGATGACCATCTTATAAATCACAATGTCTATGATACTCTTCAATCAGGATTTAGGAAAAGACATAGCACTGAGACTGCCCTTGTCTTGGTTTTAAATGATCTCCTGATTGTGAGAGATTGAAAGGCTCATACTATTCTAGTCCTTCTTGATCTCTCTGCAGCATTTGATACTGTGGACCATGGTGTGCTTTTGGAGCAACCTGCGGCTTTCTGGTAGACTGTCTGGTACAGTTCTTCATTGGTTTCGATCTTTTCTCAAGGGTCAGAGGCAGAGGGTTGTCACTGGAATTTATTCCTCTGATGCCATCTCCCTGTCCTGTGGGGTGCCGCAGGGCTCCATTTTAGCACCCATGTTGTTCGCTGTTTATATGCTGCCATTGGGAGACATTATTAGGTGTTACAGTCTGGGTTTTCACTGCTATGCAGATGATACCCAGCTGTATCTGTCCTTTAATCCCAGACAGGAAGATGCAATCTCTATGCTTAACAGCTGTCTATCCAAAATCAAAGATTGGATGAGTGCCAGCTGGCTGAGGTTAAACCCGGATAAGACTGAGGTGTTGGCTGTGGACCCAGGTTACCATGAGGTGGGTTGTAGGGCTGGGGTTCTATCGGGCATATGGCTTGATGGTGTCCAGTTCCCAACCTCAGACCAGTTTTGTAATCTGAGTGTTATTATAGACGATGGCCTGACCCTAAAATCTCAGGTGTCAGCTGTTGTCAAATCCTCATTTTACTATTTTAGTTATATGACCCGGGTGAAACACTTGGTTCCTCTGGCTGACCTTACTACCTTGGTCCATGCCTTTTGACCACTCGCCTTGATTACTGCAATGCCCTGTACCTAGGGCTACAGGGTGTTGATATCCACCACTTGCAGTTGGTGCAGAATGCAGCGGCCAGGCTTTTGACTGGGACATCTAGAAGTAGTCATATTATGCCTGTGCTGTGTGGACTGCACTGGCTGCTAATTCAGTGGCGGATCACCTTCAAGGTCGGGTTACTGACCTATAAAGCCCTACATGAACAGGGGCCACGGTATCTGCAAGATCTCCTTACTCCCTACTGTCCCTCTCGCTCACTCAGATCTGCTGATGAGGGATTGCTAGAGATTCCCAGCATTTGTTTAAAGACATCTGGGGCATGTGCATTTTCTTACGCTGCCCCCACCCTATGGAATTCTCTACCTCGATGGATACGAGTCTGCCTGACTGTCGAGATTTTCAAATCGGAGCTTTAAACTTTTTTGTTTTTAAAAGCTTTTGGAGAATGATTTAATTGTTAATATTATGTCTGTTATTTTAAATGTTGTTCTTTTGTACAGTGCTTTGGTTTCTGAAAAGCACTTACAAAATAAAATTTTACTTACTTACTTAATTGTATATACATTCTTCTCCTCAAATTAATCTGCAGATGGCACCAGGAATAAAATGCCGGTTGTAATTGACAACATTAAGCAACATCCCAAGCTGATGACTTGTTCAACAAGCAAAGGAATTTTTTAATTATGTGATAGATGTTCTTAAGATTGTAACATACATATAAAACATGAAATTGATGCTTCATGTGGTTCTATTACTTATTCAACAGCCTTTAAATTTCTAAGCTCCATTCTAAGCTCCATTCGTCTGAGTTCCTGCAAGTCCCTGAACTCTGTTTTAATATGCTGCCAGTTTTTGCTGCTGATACTAACCAAATACAGGGACCAGGATGAGTATCATTCACTGAGTAGTTTTCTTTGGAGGCTTGAGGGTATGAGGTAAACCACACTACTGTACATCACTGTCCTCATAATGGGATTGCTTAACTGTATAAATAAGTTCCCTGCACTGATGGCACTGTAGCTCCATTGTGCTGCCCTAAAAATGATGTGTTAGCCCTCAGCATCCCATCAGCCACCTAAAGATTTATATCTGAATGCTGGTTCAGGTATATACTACTAATATTCTGTACTATAACTATCTTAGGGAGGGGGGTCTAAGGGCACAGGACTAGGCTGAACTATCATCTGTCTGAATTGTCCAACAAATAGGGTCTAAATGCATTAATGTACTGTACCTCACTCTCCTATTAGGGAAGACATACCTGGATGTGGAGATGTCTTCATTTCACAATTTCACAAAGGAAGATGTGGTCAGAAATAAGACAGTAGAGGATGGTGTTGGTTGTATAGATAAAGTAAAGATACACAATAAACATCCTTTTTTCATTGAAACTTATTTCTGTACAGCCGAGTGGAAAATACACACACAAAATGTAAGTCACATTCATGTCCCCCTTAAGCCAAAAATGGATATGATATAATAATTATTTTCCTATGTGCGAAATGTGCATAATCATACAAAAACAATGCTATTTCACCTGTCATCATACATCGCTGCACAAGTCTGTAATTGTGGTTAACCAACTGTACCTTCTGATATGCTCAGCTGGGGGGGAAGGCTCAGATTATTTGACCTTCTTCTTTGAAGTTCCAAATATTAATTCATATTTCTGTCATTGATTATTGGTACTAACATTTTTTTTGCTGTGTTGTGGTTATAAAGGCTTATATCCATTGAAAAGAAAAATATAAAGAGTCTTTTGGAAACAGAGCTTTTTCTTGTATTATTACTGTTAATATTTTTAGACTGTAAATTTACAAGCAAAAAGTGAACTCAAACTGGAAATATCCACTGACGTCAAATACTGTACATTTAATTGTAGTACTCTACACTGATATATTTAAATGAATGAGATGTACAGTATGCAGAGGTGTTGGAAGGGGGGTGTGGGAGATACTATGGTGATCTGTCCTTTTTAGGATGTAACAAACACTAAATGCTATTTTACAGTTTCTGGCAGTTTAAGCAGAGCAGGCATTCAGTCAAGGTTAGAATCAGATCTCACCTCTGAGTGCTGGCTGCATTGAGTTTCAAATAAAGTTTCCTTTTGTTTTAATTGACTGTGTAATTCATACCTTTTTTTTCTGTGTGGTTGTATCAGGCTGAGTTTGGTGTCATGCTGTGTATGCTCAGCTGACAGACAATAGCCCCCTCTCAGCCCAGAGTCCTTGCCATAGCCCAGATTAGGTTTAGAAACATGCAAGACAACTACACTCAGTAATTAACAGTCACTTGCCATTCTCTCCATCCTAAGAGTCTATGCTGGCTGTATCAATGTTGTCCTATGGTAGCGGTGCCTGCTTTTTTGTGCTGTATTTCGAAGGAAAATGGGGTTCCTATAATGCTCAGCAACTTTATTCAGGCTGGCATGTCCTTCCCCAAAAATCAAAGAAATATTCTATTCAACTGTCTAGAGAATTTGCTAGGGATTCTGATGTGCTGAGACTGCACAATGTATCAGACCCTGGGGAATATACATATTTTAATTGTGTTTACCCAGCCCAGTACATTAAGTGTTAGTCCCCTCCAATTCTCAGTCCGCTTTTATTGATTTAAATAGTTTAGTAAATTGAGTTTATAGAGCAGGAGTTTTTTTTATCAGTATCTCCAGATATTTCATTTGCTCCACATCTTTTAACTGTTGTTTCAGTTAGTTCACTAAGTTAAGTCCAAAATCCAATCTCTGTCCTTCCATTGAGGTGTAGTGTTCATGCTAGATGTGAGGTGCTCCTGGCCATAGGGCAATTGACTTGTATCCTTTTTTATGTTTTAAATGAGCTATATATTTTAGTTTACCATATTAAAAAAAAAATTGTTAGCAAAATTTTAGGTCAGACAGTCAGAATGGTAAGGGCATAACATGGCTGTACCATGGGGTTCTGATGTGCCTGGATGCTATAGAGAACATTTTGGTTATTTGCTTGTGTGTGTAAAAGTCTATATATACAACAACAGGATCCAAAGCAAAAAAGTAGCTGAAAGTACACACTTAATCATATTATCTCTTGTAAGTCATGCTCCATAGATCTTGTACAGTATTGCCTTTTTTCATTAATATTTACAGTACCAGGAAAAAGCTCCATCCCACAATGCTCAGGTACAAGGAGGTCTTTGTACCTGAGCATTGCCAGATGGCACCTTTTCCTGGTACGATAAATAAAAATGAAAAATAACAAAAAATACTGTACAACATTGACAGAACGTGACGTGCAGGAGATAGTATGAATAAATGTGTACTTTCAGCTATTTCTTTTTCCTTGGACCCTGTTCTTATTTTGTGAGAAATGTAAGCCACTCTTTGGAACCAGGTCAGATTTAATCAGCAAATCATTTAAGTTTGAACTAAGTTTTCCATGGTATATAATAAGTAAAATTGCATATGTCAGTTAATACCCTTTATATGATTCACATTACTGTGCTTTATGGTTGTGAGAAAAGTGTGGGTTTTGTTTGCCTACTGGCAATGCTTCATCACCTGAGGAGGTTGTGGAGTCACAAACAGTGGGGGAATTCAAGAATGCATGGGGCAGACATAAGGCAATTCTAGTGGCTTGTAGGAGGAAGTAAGCTGTTGGTTAACTAGGATCTGCAACTTATCCATTAGGTAGGGAAATGAGCAGACTAGGTGGGCCAAGCAGACCTTATCTGCCTTCAAATTCTGTGTTTCACCATACTGAACAGTACCATGTGGGTCTAAAATATCATTTTCTCTTATGCAAGTCCAGCATAATACTAATCTGGGTATAAACTGATCTGCTAACTGAATGTGAGGCCTTATGTACTACATTCCTATATACTGTGGGAAAAAAAGTTAGTTAACAATTAAATGATTCACTGATGATTAAATCTGTTCTGGTTCTGACCTGTGGCTTATTGTACTTGGCACAGATCTCTAACAGTACCAGTCAGTGAAATAAATGAGCAAACGTGAAATATCCACTTATGCCAACATACTGTGCATTTAATTATAGTACTCTATACTAATATATTTGAAATGAGTGGAATGTACAATATGTTCTGAGCTTCTCGCTAGCTATTCTAAAGTGGAAAAAAGGTTGAACATCTACAGTATTTAAATATTTGACTGTGACAAATAGTGCATTGCACATTTTACTTGGTGAAGAAAACTGCTTAAAATACTGTATGTCATACTACCCTGATACTATTTTATCTAATTATATTTGTTACATATGCAGTGTAAAATGATGCCAAACACTTTTTATGTCACACAATGCATGTTCTTTGTACCACAACTCCTTGACACAGATATCTGCCCAGTTTTTCACCCTTCCCTGGTGACTAGAGGCCCCTGCCCACAGCGATTCCTTTCACTGAAGAGAAGATAACTGCCACATCTGACATTGCTACTGAGGCTCTCACCCCTCCTCCAACTGAATGAAGGGTGTTGGGGAGTTCTTACCTCTTTTTGACCTGGTTTCTTTCCTGTCCATAAATTGTTCCTTCATACCATGTTGTTATGGAAGACATCAACGAATGATCAGGTGCTAACTGCTCTCAGTACTGTAAATGCAGTTGTGAAGTTACAAATTGGATCAGGTTACTGCTGCAGTATATGAGTCTAAATGGGACGTATGAGACATGTTCCAAAAATGTCCTTTCTGATTGGTAAGTGCCAGGTGTGAATGAATGAAGGAAATAATGAAAGAATGAATGGCTGAATGAATGAATGTCATTTTTGTCCATAGTACAACCTGACTGGCTGTGACTCAGGCACTCAGGCTTTGCTATAAACAAAAATATCATTCATTCATTCAACAGGAGCTCCACAAGCCCAAGCCAGATTGCAGTGTTCCTCACTGCTGGTGCCTAATATTGTGTGAGTTAGAGATGCAGCAAATTTAAAATTTGCTGGTAGGTAATGGCAAAGTGGCTGATTTTACCACATGGCATAATCTGTGAATTTATCCCATTTTTGCCAGTTTTCACCAAGGAAAGTGAAATCTCACCTCTAAAAGTCAAATTTCACCTTGGAAGGTGACATTTCACTTTCCAAGGTGAAATTTTGTCTTTCCAAGGGAAAAAAATCCACATTTAGACATGCAAAACAGGCACAGATGACATTGTGTAGCCAATTTTTGTCAATTTGCCCACCTCTGGTATAGGTAAGCTATCCTGCAGGCACCACAAAAAAGATGATCCTGAAAGAACTCATAAAACTGAAGGTGGACAAAGCAATAGGGCCTGATGGGATTCACCTAAGAATAATAAAAGAACTAAGCGTAGAATTAGAGACACCACTGACCTCATTTTTTAGCAAATCATGGGAGGATGGTGTAGTACCGGAGGACTGGAGGAGGGCAGACATGATTCCCCTTCACAAAAGTGGGAGCAAGACAGGGGCAGGAAACTGTAGACTTGTTTGACCTCAGAGGAAGGGAAAATGATGGAATCACTTCTAAAGGAAAGAACTGTTGAGCTCCTAGAGGCCAGTGGGGCACAGGACCCAAGGCAGCATTGATTCACAGTGGAAAGGTCATGTCAGATAAATCTAATAGATTTCTTTGACTGGGTGACCAATGTGGTAAACCAGGGAGGGGCAGTGTACATGGTTTACCTAGACTTTAACAAGGGATTTGACACAGTCCCACACAAAAGATTAATATAGAAGTTAGCCAGCTTTAGAGGGGGTCCCAAGGTGGTAGTCTGGGTTAAAAATTGGTTGGGCAACAGGATAAAGAGGGTAATAGTAAACTGAGTTTACTCTGAAGAAAGGGTGGTTACTAGTGGGGTAACACAGGGTTCAGTACTGGGACCAGTCCTCTTTAATGTCTTTATAAGTGACATTGCAGATGGACTGGAAGGAAAAGTATGTCTCTTTGCAGATGACACAAAGACCTGCAACAGGGTTGATACAGAAGGTGGGGTGGAAGGATGCAAAGGGACTTGGTAAAGTTGGAGGAATGATCAAATATATGAGAGCTTGGATTCAATGTAAAGAAGTGCAAAGTAATGCACCTGGGAAACAAATATCCAGGGAAAGAGTACACAATGGGGAGTGAGATAATAACAACTACAGAAATGGAAAGGGACCTGGGGATAGTCATATCAGATGACCTTAAGGTGGGCAAGCAATGTGAGAAGTCAGTAAGAAGAGCTGGTGGGATACTTGGATGCAAAGGGAGAGGCATCACCGGTAGAAAACAAGAAGTTGTTATCCCTTTGTACAGACAGTTGGTGAGACCCCATCTGGAGTTCTGCATCCAGTTCTGGAGACCCCACCTCCACAAAGACATAGACAGGATAGAGGCTGTCCAAAGGAAGGTAACTAAAATAGTGCAGGGTCTGCACCAGAAGACATACGAAGAGAGATTAAAGAAGCTTAATATGTATACACTCTAGGAGAGGAGGGAGAGGGGGGACATGATAGAAACTTTCAAGTACATCAAGGGAATCAACAGAGTCCAAGATGGTAGCATCTTTCAGAAAAAGAGATGAGCAAGAACAAAGGGGCACAATTTGAAGATGGGAGGAGCTCAAAGTTAATATGAGGAAGTATTTTTTCACTGAGAGGGTTGTGGATACATGGAACGGCCTTCCTGAGGAGGTAGTGGACTCAAAAACAGAGGAAGAACTCAATAATGCATGGGACAGACATAAGGCAATTCTAGTGTGGTATAGGAGGAAGTAGGCTGTTGGTTAACTAGGATCTGCAGCCTACGCATTAGGTAGGGAAATGGGCAGACTAGGTGGACCAAGCAGTCATTATCTGTATTCAAATTCTATGTTATGTTTCTATGCTTGAGCTGCATACAAATTCAGGACACTTCCTAAAGGAGATGAAGCAGATGTTTGCACACTCACATATCTGAAAGTGTCAGGGGGCATTCCACCCCTGCAACAAACTTTTGAGCCACAATTGACCTCCAGTACTACAGGCATACAGATAACCTGACTCGACTTCAACTCCCAAGGGGTCATGGTACATGAGAAACACAGAACCTGGTAGCATCAACCAGTATACAGTAGCTAATGAGCTGCTCAGAATATAGATTCCACTCATTTCAAAGATACAGTATCAGTATCATTAAGCACTTCAATTAAATCTGTATGTTTGGCAACCGTGGATATTTCATGTTTGGTCATTTACTGTATTTCAGTGACTGCTACTACTTAATACTCATGCCAAGTACAGTAATTGTGGTACTAAGAGAATGCATTGTGTGGTATAAAGTGTTCTCCATCAAGAATGCGGCTACCAGACACCCCTCTGGTAAATGCAGCTCACAGTAGCTGATGTAATAGCATTTCACTGCTGTGCTTTGATGATGTTATGCATATTCCTATACATACAGTATAGATCCCATACAGATATATCCCTACAGTACTCTGCACTCTGATTAGAGGACTGTATAATATAAGTGAAAACCAAACATTCAGTTTCACATTCAGTTTAGTCATTGCTTTAGACTCAAGCAAGCCTCACTTCTAATATGTATTCAGTTGGCTAATATGGAGGGCAGTTGTGCACACATATCAAAATTATTCAAGCACTGCTCCAAGTCTTTCTAAGAAGTAAATCTCTGTTCTGTAAGCAAGGTTGTCAGTTTTTGGCATCACCAATAAGGATTTCTTGTATGGTTCTGGCAAATAATTTATATGTATCTAATAGCGGAGTACTTTATGGTACTCTCAAATGGAGAGAGGATCACAAATTTAGAAGTCGGTAGACATCTGGGAACAAGCGACCACTGCACAGTGTGCTTCACAATAAGCACAACCATGGAGACAAGCCATAGAAAAACAAGCATACTGGACTTTAGAAGGGCTGACTTTGGCAAAATGGGTGAATACCTGAGGAATACACTAGCAAACGGACAAAAAGAAGGGGTGGAAGAACAATGGAGAAAAATCAAAACTGCCATCATAGAGGCAACAAGCCTTTGTGTGAAACAGATAAAGAAAACAAAGCGGAGTAAAAAACCACTATGGTTCTCAAAAGAGGTGGCAGAGAAGGTTAAGGAGAAAAAGGCTGCATTCAAAAAGTATAAGGCATCACAGAAGAAGCACAACAGGGAACTGTATCAATTAAAACAGAAGGAAGTGGGGAAGGCAGTCAGAATAGCAAAAGCCCAAACTGAGGAAAAAATAGCCAAGTCAGTTAAGAAGGGGGATAAAACTTTTTATAGGTACATTAGGGAACATAGAAAGGTTAAGGGAGGAATAGTGAAGATTAATAAGGGAGAGGGGAGGTGGGCAGAGGGAAACAGTGAAAAGGCAGAGGTACTGAATGAATACTTTTGCTCAGTATTCACAAAAGAAGATGAGGAGGAGTTACCTAAACTAGACAATAGAAGCACTCTGGGTAGGGGGGTTGACACCAGTCCATTTACAGAAGAAAGAGTCCTAAAAAAACTCCTAAAACTCAAGGTGGACAAAGCAATGGGGCCTGATGGGATTCACCCCAGAATCCTAAAAGAACTAAGGGAAGACCTAGTGACACCACTGACCACACTTTTTAACAAATCATGGGAGGATGGGGTGGTACCTGAGGACTGGAGGAGGACAGATGTGATTCCCCTTCACAAAGGTGGGAGCAAGGCAGAAGCAGGAAACTACAGACCTGTAAGTTTGACCTCAGTGGTAGGGAAAATGATGGAATCACTTCTGTAAGAAAGAACTGTTGAGTACCTAGAGGCCAGCGGGGCACAGGACCCAAAGCAGCATGGATTTAAAGCAGGAAGGTCATGTCAGATGAATCTAATAGATTTCTTTGACTGGGTGACCAAAGTTATACACCAGGGAGGGGCTGTGGATATGGCCTACCTAGACTTTTGCAAGGCATTTGACACAGTCCCACACAAAAGATTAATAATCAAGTTATCCAGCTTGGGAGTGGGTCCAAGGGTGGTAGCCTGGGTTGCAAACTGACTGCACAACCGGACACAGAAGGTAATAATGAGTGGCACAAATTCCAAAGAAAGGGGGGTCATTAGTGGAGTACCTCAGGGCTCAGTACTGGGTCCAGTCCTCTTTAACATCTTTATAGGTGACATTGCAGAGGGTCTGGAGGGAAAGGTGTGCCTCTTTGCAGATGATACAAAGATCTGTAACAGAGTTGGTACACAAGGGGGGTAGAAAGGATGAGAAGGGACTTGGCAAGGTTGGCGGAATGGTCAGACATATGGCAACTTAGATTCAATGCAAAGAAGTGCAAAGTAATGCACCTGGGAAACAAAAACCCAGGAGAAGAGTACACAATAGCAGGAGAGGTACTCACAACAACAAAAATGGAACGGGACTTGGGGGTAGTCATATTGGATGATCTAAAGGTTGGTAAGCAATGTGAGAAGTCAGTGAGGAGAGCCAGGGGGATACTATGATGCATAGGAATGGGCATCACAAGTTGAAAAAGGGAAGTGGTTATCCCTCTGTACAGACAGTTGGTGAGACCCCATCTGGAGTACTGTGTGCAGTTTTGGAGACCTCATCTACACAAGGACATAGACAGGATGGAAGCAGTCCAGAGGAGGGCAACTAAAATGGTGCAGGGTCTGCATCAGAAATCATATGAAGAGATACTGAGAGAGCTTAATATGTATACTCTTGATGAAAGGAGGGACGGTGGGGGGACATGATAGAAACATTCAAGTACCTCAAGGGAATCAACAAAGTCCAGGAGGGTAGCATCTTTCAGAAAATGAGATGTGTAAGAACAAGGGGACACAATTTAAAGATAGAGGGGGGATGGCTCAGGGGTAATGTGAGGAAATCTTTTTTATGGAGAGAGTGGTGGATGCATGGAACTGCCTTCCTGGGGAGGTTGTTGGGGCTAAAACAGTGGGGGAATTCAAACATGCATGGGACAGACACAAGAGCAATTGTAGTGGGGGGTGGCAGGAAGTAAGCTTTTGGTTAACTAGATTCTGCAGCTTATCTAGTAGGTAGGGGAAATGGGCAGACTGGGTGGGCCAAGGGGTCCTTATCTGCAGTCAAAGTCTATGTTTATATGTGCTCTAGAAGCATGCACCCTTCGTAACTTTATGGACATTTGCACAGCAGGCTCTGCAATAGCAATCCCTGACAATTGCCTGAGTCAGCACCATGGTATCCGAATTTGCCAATGTCATTGGGGGCTCAACAGAGGTAGGCCTGTTGTGGAAGTACTACATGAACCATATACTGTATAATGATGGGCAGGGATCTTGGCTTAATATGAACGGTACATAGCAGTCCAAGTATTAATATTACTCACAATCTGTCTGTCCTTTCACCCACAACACTCCACACAATCTAAGCTTTAGAATGCAACATTTAAATGTAGACACCTACAGCTCAAGTAACAACAAAGAAACGTCATACTCATTGACAGGTTTTTAAGTTAAAGAAGTTGTGTCGGGGGCAAGGTCTAAGGATCCACTCATCAGTAAGAAATTGGTGCAGCACTCCCATTATATCTACAGTAGTGAGGAGAGTGTTGCGGTGCAGCCAAGGATTTGTATGAGCCTCCAGTGGAAAAAAATCATTCTTCTTAGCCATACATTTGCCTGAGCAAATTTTATGTTGAGAATGTCCCTGACTAGAAGCCACATCCACAACCATTGTTTATGCATGAAGCCTGTAAGTGTTTTTAAGAGCCCCATATTTGTAAATTAATTTATTCATGTAGATATTTTTAGACAGAACTTGTCAAGGAGTAAGGTAGCTGTCTGGATCCTGACAATCCACATGTTCATGTAGGGGAGTGTGCCCCCGGTCAAGCACTGACAGTACCCTTGACAGCAACCAAATTGACCCCATTATGCCTGGGTTGCCAGTGGCAATTTCAATGAGGTCTCACTTTCAACAGAAAATAGAACTTCTATGCCTACTAGGGTAGGGCTTTTAAAATCCTAAGAGAGACAGGGAAGAGCTTTCCTTCCCAACATAAGTCTGGTGTTTAACATACTATTTGCCAAAATGTACCACCATGCTCTGTCACCATTTCTCCCACCCATGCTTTTTTTTTTTTTTTACCAATTATTTTACCAGGTAATACACACTAAGCTGAAAGCTTGTTTGCAGGTGCAACCTGAGAGCACAAGAAAGTTAAGTGACTTGCTCAGGGTCACACAGTATGCACCTAGGGGGTTGTGGGATTCAAACCCAGGTTTCCAGATTTGCAGCTCAGAGCCTTAGCCCACTGCACCACACTGCCTCCTGCCTCCTTCACTGCCTCTGCTTATCACTATAATCCCTACAATCCATAAACTTGTTTTCTATAAATCCCCAGCGTGTAATATAAAACATTGCATAACGTAAAATATCACTGATGAGTTAGATAGAACAAATATTGCCAATTATGGTGAAATGGTGGCTGAGATGAAAAATTACTGTAAGGGTGGGGGGTCAGGTTATGGTACACCCAACCTCCAATAGTGGTACCCCATCCCCATTCTCTCATTGAGCATCTGGCTATATTCAGTGTCCGCATACCCCTGAGGAGTGCAAGTGAAATTTGCAAGAATTGTGCAATTCTTCCTGTCGCTTTCACTCACGTGCCTCATTAGCAGTAACTGGCTGACAAGCTGTAAAGAGCCTTCTAAAGAACAAAGTTTTTTTTCTTGTTTTATTAATTTTACGAATGTTAAATGGTACATTTGCTGGCAAAATGTATACCTAGACTTTAGAGAGTCCAACTTACTGTATGCTGTCAGTCTGTCCTCTCAGAGTGTTAGAAATGGTTCTATGTTGAGTGATTCAAAAATAGAATTTATAGTGGGTTTGACAGAAGGTCCTGATTCTGAAATGGGTTACACATGTCACAAGGTGACTTGCACCAAACCCAATGGTGCAAGTCGCACTTTGCGATATGCGTTATGCCGTTTGCTATTCCAAGATGTGGCCTGTGCCATGGCATGGCAGCTAGCACCCAAGTGGACTTCCACCAACTGAAGCCCCTACAGCACAGCAGAAGGGTGGGTTATGGTAGCATCTGCACCCTATTCTGAAAGGGCAGCTGCTGTAACCCAGTTATGCCATTCTAAGACACACAGCACCACTGCAGGGTTAGACCAGCAGTTAACTGGTCTAAGGGGTATCCATCTTTGCCAAATGGTGGTTGCCCCCCCCCCACAGTGCTGCAGCATGCACATAGACTTGCCCCACAGACATCCCCCATCACATAGATGCCATCCAATTCTGGGGTGCCACCCACAGGCACCAGGTCCAATTTCTTTGGTGCTATCCTTGTGCCTGTGCCACACTGTCAATCCCCCATGGACCTCAGGGGCTTGCACTCTCATTTTGGGCTGGGGGGCTGTTTCCTGTGGATGGCAGCTTGCAGCACCCAGATCCAAGCTGCTGCCACATGGTGCAGGACATAGCTTCCAGGGACCCTTCCTGTCTTGGAATAGGGCACAGGATCCCTGGCAAAGCAGCACATGTCGCAACTTGCATACGCCTGTGAGTTGTGACATGCACCTTAGCATTGGGCACAAAGTGTTTTATAGTATAACTGTTTCATATATATATATATATATATATATCAAAATGATTTTTATTTGAAGATTAAGGGCACAGCAATTAGGGCATCTTTGGTCCCAAATTATGCTCACATCTTCCCAGCAGAATAGGAAGAATGCTGTGTCAGAGACCTAGTGCAAACAAGTTCATTCAATATATTGACCACTGTAAGTGATATCTTGATAATCTCCTTATCTGGAAATGAAGAATAGAAGAATTGGATTTGTTTGTAAATTTCTTGGAGAGTAATAATGCAAACCTTTTTATTTACTGTAAAAAGTGATAAGGTCAGCATTAATTTTTTTTTGTACATTCAAATCAGCAATAACGCTGAAAAGGGTTTGACGTTTGATTTGTGCAGAAATGAGACAGACTGAAATGTGGTCCTTCATAACAGTAGTTGCCACTGGTATCACATTAGGGCTAACACACTTAGGAATCAGTTCATAAGAACTAAGCATATATGCTCAACACAGAACAAGGATAGATACAATGTTGAACTGGCTCAAAGATTTAGGGAGAGAGGATATCCAAAGCATAGTATCAAGAAAGGTTTAGAAAAAGCTGAGGGGGATGGTAGAAATAATTTTGGTTGTTTGAATAATATTGTATTGACTGGGGTCTGTCATGAAAGTTCTTCTTTGAATGAAACAACTCATAATGTATTGTTGCAATCTGAAGATGAAGAAAGAAATGGGACTGATTGAACATTTAGGAATTTTGATGTGACAGGAGTACTATCCAGATATAGAAATACTAATGTTTTGCAAAAAAAAAAAACTCCATCAAAATATGTAACTATATATTTTATTTATTCTAGGGAAATCAGTGCCATAAATTGAAAAGCAATGGGAAGTTTAGAGATCAGATCCAATACTGTCAAATATTGTTTATGATAAACCAAAGTTTGTGTATGGGGGTGCATGGTGGAAGACAGGATGACACATTTTACACCTGGTTAGCTCTGGTGGACATAGAAATTGGTTACCACCCTTTCCATAGGAAATAACATATGAGGAAGATATAAGTTTTGCCAATCAGTGTTGAAATAAACATTTTTATTAATCCTTATACTAATAAAACTTCTAAGGCAGAGTGTTTTTGTAATTGCAATACTTAAAAGGTAGTGTATTTAGCATTTTACAAATGTAATTTTTTTTTAAGTCCGCTAAACCTTAAGAAAAGTTTAAATTAGGAATGGGGAGCATTTAAGGGATATAGTCAGAGAAGCACAGAAAATTCTCTGGCTGGACATGGCTTGAGATGTGGACAGAATCATGTTTTTAAATTCATCAGTATTGATAAATTATTCAAGAAAAGAAGGTGTGGTGATAATAATAAGGAATGGTTGAAAATGGGGCAATGTGGATTTTTAAGCTGAATTCTACGAAGGAACCTTTTGGTCTTACTGACAGTTTTGATTTGTCACTCTTTTTATGATTATGTGCCCTATTATTGATTGTTCTTCTTTTTCATTGTACATTATATTGATTGTACGTACATTTCCACTTAAATGTTCCATGACATCATTGTGGATATATTCCAATGTTTTCTTTTATTTGTTTCCAGGTTTATGTTTATGTGTTTAGGTGGATATGGGTTTTGATGTTATCCCCCCCCCCCCCGTCAAGGTGCAATACCATTCCAGGTGCTAAGTAATATTCTCCTTCTCCCCTTTGGTGGATGCCCATTACTTGCCCAGTGGTTAAAATAATAAGGAATGGTTGCTGGGAGATGCTGTGATGCTCTGACACCTTCTTCTAGCCCTCGTGACCAACCTATACTTCCCAGGCCTGAATTAAAATCCTGACCCTGCTCATTGTTGCTGCTCCTTGCCCCCTGTACCACCCACCCTTTTGTGTTTGTGCTCCTTTCCTTTCCTTTCCATTTCCAGTTTTCCCTTCCCTTTCCATTGCTAAACTTTCCTTGCTTCACCTGCTTCTAGATTCCCCTTGAGCACTCAGGAGAGAGCCCATGCTGTTTTGACTGTTCGGAGAACAAAATATTGCAGCTCAGGGAATGGCTGGGCTCCAGACAACCACAAGAGCAAGTTAGATGAAAAAGACTGAGCTATGGGCCACACAATGTAGGCTTCACCACATTAAAGACAAAATATTTCAAACTCATTCATTTACATTTGCTCCAGTATAAAAATGGTTTAAAGTAACAGCCATCAGCAGACCGGAAAACAGCCAGCGATTGTTTCATGCCACAAAGTGCTTTTTCAGGGCTAAACAAAAATGAACAAATGGGGTCTTTTTATATGTAACTTGATTTAATTACAAACACAATTGAAACCTGCTAACTAATAATCAATTTCCTATCTAAATATATTTGTATGATTCACTTATGTTCATTATTCATGGAAAGCATGCTAGCTAAACATGCAATAGAACTGTCAATACATATGTCAATGACACAGCAAAAGCAGGCTGTGATTAATTCAGTAATCACAATTACAAACATAATTATATAAAGGCAGCCCATTTTGAACTTTGCTTACTACCAGTGCCCATCCCATATTATAATACTCAGGGGTTAAATACACTCAAACATTAGAAACAGCAGTCTGAATGTGCATATGCAAAAAGTATAATGTGGTATAATAAAAAGAAGTAATGAGGCAATTGAATGATGGGTCTTTTTAAAAAAAAAAAGTTACCAGGGCATAAAATATTTTACTGTGTGTGTGTGTGTGTGTGTGTGTGCGCGCATACATGTGCAAGTGTTGTAGGAGAGGAAGACTGATTGCAAACTTTGATTCATTAGTGGGAAGGATTTTAGAATGAACTTAAATTGTACATTTTATCTCTAGGTCACTAATTAAGATGGCAGTTTAGTGATTTTTTCTCCATGTCAGCTGTAAGAAATAGCTTGTGAGGTCAATGAAGGGAAGGGGGGGGCAGTTGTCTGAGTGACTGCTGACTGGGTATGCACCCCATGTAAATATGCAGTACTTGTTTTGCATATTTACTTCAGTGCGACCCTTGCCAGCAGTCACTCAGCTAGTTGCAACCCCCACACCTCTTAGCTTGTAGCAGCATGTGTAGGCCAGTGGTTGAGTTCAAAGCGTACTGCTGAATGACTGGCAGGGAAAGATTTGAAATGCCCTATGAGGGACTGAAGGGGGGCAGGGGATTGGTTTTAGGTGCCAGGGAGAGGCATCAAAGTGAGTAATTCTGCTGGACACAGTTCAATCACAGGTAGTTTCTATTGTGCACTGATGATCAGAGCCTCTGCAGCATAATTACTCACTTAATGTGTGAATGTGTGAGCAACTGACTGGTGGCTTCAAAGGACCTGACTATCCCTTCCCCCAGCCTGCAAGTGACTAACACTAACAGGAAGGCACACTTCTATGTAACAGAAACAAAGAAAAAGAGCATGGAGAAAACTGTTTTCATACTCCACTCTGAGTGCACCTACTGTAGTTGTCTTTTGCCCATGGCGATTCCCTACAGGTGCCCTAACTTGCAGTTTTAACACCCTCTAACTGCCTGTTTTCTTTCCCAGTGTCCTCATTCACTTTGGTCTCATGGTCAGTCAGTATTGAATAAAATGGTGCCATCTGCCACAGACGACACACATGTCACCCGCTCAAAAAAAACAATTAAAATAAGGAAAATCAGTCTACATTCTCTCTTGATTGCATTGCTTGGCCCTGCATAACAGATGTCATCAGGCCACCCATTAAAGGCATGCCATCATCCTTTTCTGCAGTGCTCCATTCACCCCTCTTTAGATCATACCAAAAGAGTACACCAAATCTATTCTGAAACAGAGGTACCTTTTGACCCTCCTTGAAGACTCGTAACTCATCTTTTCATGGTGAATGTCCAGGTGCTAACTCTGTCTCTATTTGTCACAGTATTAATTGTATCAATTACTTAGCAATTCCAACATTAAGTGGTATCAGATGATCTGTAGCTCTGTAATGTAAGATTGATCTTTAGGCTTCCACTTAGTCAATGTCTCTGGGTTTTGGTACTCATAATAATCTGCTGAATGACCACTGATGAAGAAAAGACCGTATTAACAGTTTTTGACCAAATAACAGCAATATTCCTTTCTGCGATTCATAGTCTTAGAGATTCTGACGCATGCAAATAATATTCTAATAGCCCTAGGAAGAGCAAACAAAGTATTGCATGTCATGGTCCACTGCACTTATGAAATGGAAAGGAAAAATGAAACCACCTAATTGTTCAGCACCTAGATTTGTCACTGTCTGTCTTCTTATAGGAACGTACACTATATTACAATGGCCAACCATTTGTTTTGATTTTCAGCAGTCAAAAGCCACCAGACAGTACTTGCATGTGTCTCTGTGATGAGTAAATGAAGTACTGCATTTCTGGGATCACTGCAGTTATAAAACAGCACTGAAAAAAATTAAACTGGTTAAAAGTTCAGCAGCTTGATTTGTCCACATCTGCCTGCTCATAGGAACATACAGTACTGTATATTACAGATGCCAACAGTGATGTTTTGCTGGTGACTGGAGTCCCTTTTTTAAAACATTCTGGGCAGTCTTAGTAAAGTAAAGGTAGTCTGATCTTTTCTATATATTTCTTGAGATAGCAGTGCCAGATAATTAGATCAGGTACTGCATGTGGGAGTATGAAACTGTCTATGCTGAAGAGCAGTGCCATAGGGGTCAGCTTCACAATGGTGTCATAGGGATCAGTATAAATGACATAAGGACCACAGAGATCCAGGAGGAACAAAAAAATGACATAAGGACCACAGAGATCCAGGAGGAAGAAATTGGGGGATAGATACTGTGGGTTAAGCTGGAAAGGAAAATGGGGACAGCCATCCACACAGGTGTGGTTTATAGACCACCAGCCCAGGAGGAAGAAACAGATATGGAGCTGATGCTAGCCATCCAAAGGATGGCAGACAAGGGTGAGGTAGTACTGGTTGGAGACTTCAATATTCCAGATGTGGACTGGAGCATCCCAGCAGCAGCATCAACTAGGAACAGATTTATCCTGGACTCCCTTCAGGGTGCCTTCCTCAAGCAACTGGTCATGGAACCAACTCGGCAGAAGGCAATACTGGACCTTGTGCTCACAAACAGGAACAGTGTGATGGGGTAACAGTGGGGGAGCACCTGGGGAACACTGACCACCAGTCATTGTGATTTGAAATCACAGAAAGAGCAGAACCAAACCACACAAAAACACGTATCCTGGATTTTAGGGGGGCAGACTTTGGGAAAATGGGGAGATACCTGAAAGAGGCATTAAGGGGAATGGGACAGGAATCAGGGCTTGAGAAACAGTGGGCAGTATTTAAAATGGGGATTACAAGAACAACAGAATTATGCATTAAGTAGGTTAGCAAGAGGAAAAGGAAGAGGAGACCATTATGGTTTTCCAAAGAGGTAGCAAAGAAAGTGAAAGCCAAAAAGATTGCATTCAGGCAATACAAAAAGACACAGGCAGAAGGATAGGGAGAAGTACCAGGAGAAGCAAAAGGAGGCAGGGAGGTCAGTAAGGGAAGCCAAAGCTCAGACAGAAGAACACATTACAAAATCAGTGGGTAGAGGGGACAAAACCTTTTACAGGTACATAAGTGAAAAAAGAAAGACAAAGAGAGGGATAGTGAGACTGAAGGGGGAGGATGGGGACTGCATGAAGGATGACAACAGTAAAGCTGACATATTGAACAGGTATTTCTGCTCAGTCTTTACTGAGGAAGAGGAGGGTAATGGGTCTGAAGAGGAGTACAAGGGTGAGAATGGTGCAGAAATGGACACAAGTCCCTTTACAGAAAGGGTCCTGAAGAACTGGAAGTAATAAGAGTTGATAAAGCAACGGGGCCAGATGGGGTGCACCCCAGGATCCTTAAAGAACAAAGAGAGGTTGTGGCTAAACCTCTGGCTATCCTGTTTAGCCAATCACTGGAAACAGGGGAGGTACCCAAAGACTGGAGGACAGCAGATGTAGTCCCCTTATACAAAAGTGGGAACAAAGAGGAAGCAGGGAACTACAGACCAGTCAGCCTCACCTCGGTAGTGGGGAAGATCATGGAAGCACTACTGAAGGAGAGATTGATGAAACATCTGGTTGTCAATGAACTACAGGACCGAAGGCAGCATGGTTTCAACAGGGGGAGGTCATGTCAGACCAACCTCGTTTAATTTTTTGACTGGGTGACTAGGGAGGTGGATCAGGGGAGGGCAGTGGACATGGCCTATCTGGACTTCAGCAAGGCCTTTGACACTGTGCCACATAGAAGACTACTACACAAACTGGGGAATATGGGTATGGCCAGGACAGTAGTGTGGTGGGTAGGTAACTGGCTGGGTGGCAGGACACAGAGGGTGGTGGTAAATGGCTGTCACTCCACATAGGGAAGAGTGACCAGTGGGGTACCACAGGGATCAGTGCTGGGACCGGTCCTATTCAACATCTTCATCAGTGACATTGCGCAGGACCTAGAAGGCAGAATTTCACTGTTGCTGATGACACAAAGCTCTGTAACAGAGTAGACACACCAGAGGGTGTAGACAGAATGAGAAGGGACCTGCAGAAACTTGAAGAATGGTCAGGGTTTGGCAGTTGAAATTCAATGCAAAGAAGTGCAAGATAATGCATGTGGGGCTAAAAAACCTAGCACAATATATCAGTTGGGGGTGAGGATATAGCATGCACCAAACAGGAAAGGGAGTTCTTGGGGTTATCATCTCTGATGACCTCAAGGTAGGAAACTTGTGACAAGGCAGCAGGTAAAGCCAATAGGATGCTGGGATGTGGAGCAGGGGCATCACCAGCAGGAAAAGGAGGTCATAATTCCACTATACAAGACACTAGTGAGGCCCCACCTGGAGTACAGTGTACAGTTCTGGAGACCATACCTACGTAAGGACATAGACAGGGTAGAGAAGGTTCAGAGGAGGACAACAAAGATGGTGCATGGATTGCATCACAAGTCCTATGAAGACAGGTTGAAGGAACTGAACATGTACTCCCTGGAGGAGAGGAGGGAGAGAGGGGATATGATAGAGATATACAAGTATCTCACAGGGAGGAACAGGGTACAGGAATACACTATTTTTAAGAGAAAAATATGTACCAGGACAAGAGGGCATGGGATGAAGTTGGAGGGAGGAAGATTCAGAGGAAACATGAGGAAGAATTTCTTCACAGAACGGGTGGTGGACAAGTGGAACACCCTGCCAGAGGAAGTGGTGGGGGCTGAAACAATCACGGGATTTAAGAATGCATGGGATAGACATAAAGGAACTCTGGAGGTCAGGGGTAAGGGGCAACAGACTTCTAGGAAAACATAAACTGAACTTACAGCCAATGGGCAGATTGGTGACAGGCCCTTATCTGCCGACACTGTCTATGTATGTATCTATGTATCTATGTAAATTCTGGCTTCACATTTCAGTAGTTAGCATCCCACATCCACAACTGAAGGAATTAATTTTTATTATGAATAATACAGGAGATTGAGGAGTGCGAGTGTTACTGCCAACAATTAAGATTATTGTCTTTCACACTCAATCTCACTTGTGCTTGTGTGTGACAGTATAATTATCATAATTATAATGCCTGAGGAAACTCATGGGAGATTTGTTTTCCAGTATCGGAACAATAAGACAATGCATCCGGTATATCCATATGGCCAGTAAACTCTGCATCATATCACTGTGAGCTTATACTTACACAGCAAGACAATGTTTGTATCAGTAACCACATTTTTTAGAAACAAAAAAATAAAAATAAAAAAAAAGTAATGAAGCTGAACACTTTTGAACTGGTAAACAACTTGCAGATAACAGCTATTTTAGGAAACAGTTATTTCTGGGAGGTCGCGTGATGTAGCTACTGGTTGCAGGCTTCTCTTGATCGCTCCAGCCACCCGATTGTTATTTATATCTAATTTTACGTTTCAAGTAAAATAAAAAGTTGACAAAGGGGAAGGAAAAACCCCTAAAAGGCTTCCCGTGCTTTGGGTTTGTACATCAGGTCGAATGGAAGTCGAGATGAAGAAAAACCTGCCCAAAAGGACACCGCCAGCTACCCCCGAGAAAGGCCCTAAGAAGCCTAGGCCTGCAAGTGCAACTGATCCTGGAGAGGTAACTCCTAATCTTGCAGAGCAAGAACCATTAACCTTGGCCAGATTCCTAGCCAAATTTAAGCCTTTCAAAGAGGAGATTACATCATTGTCAGCAGAAATTAAAGCCTTGTCGTCCACTTTGGAAGATCTAGCTCAGCGATCCTCGGATTCCGAAGTTAAAATTCACTCTTTGGAAAAAAGAGTTAGTAATATAGAAGGGGAATTAGTACCTATGAAGCAGAAGATTACTAAGATGGAATCAAAGCTGGAAGATCTTGAAGGTCGAAGCAGAAGAAATAATGCAATCCTGATAGGATTACCTAAAACCGAAGAGGGACAAGATGCAGTTACTTTTATCCAAATGTTTGTGGAGCGGGTTGCTGGTCCCTCACCTTATGGGGCTAAGTATGCTATAGAGAGGGCACATAAGGCCCTCAGACCACCTCCCCCATCTGGATCACCACCAAGGCCTCTGATCTTCAGATTTCTCAACTACCTTGAACGCCAGCATTTTCTGAAGAAAACCAGAGAAGCCCAAAGTATCACCTGAGAAGGCAAGAAAGTGAGAGTGGCCCAGGATCTCCCAGCTATGGTCAGGATGCAACGCTCTGCCTTCCACCCCTATGTAACAAAGCTAATACCAGCTGGTACCCGGTTTAAAATGTTGTACCCAGCTTGTTTACAAGTTTCTATTTCTGGTGCCTGGCATACCTTCAATGACCCAGAGGCTGCTTGTGCTAGATTGAAAGAGCTGATCCCTGAACTCTTCAAAGAAGTTTGAACTTTATTAATAGTTAATTGTGAATTCAAATAGTATCTTCGTTGTTATGGTTTGGGAAATCAGATCTTGAAATTCATTATGACCTATTTAAAGAGGAAAAGTCTGCAGGGTATCAGCAGCTGCTACCCCTTACTCACTTCTCGCATCTTCAGTTGAGTGCAGACATGAGAATCATGTTAACTTCCTTCGAGATCAAGTGGGTTTGATCTGCATGAATAAGTAATCTAAATCCTCTCAATAAAAGACACACTCTCGGTTGTGCCCCCGATAAAGGAGAAAACTTAGATTGGACTGGTTATGTTATCTCCAGAGGGGAACACCAGCCTAATTGATGATTATTTACATTGGGCTAAAGTTAATCATATAGGGTACCAAATGGACCTTTTTTCCATAGTTAATCGTTAAGGGTCTGCATTTGTGTTAAACTAACTCGTAGTTTAAATATTCTTGATTTTTAATATCTCTGAAGTAAAGAATACACCATGAGGGGTTGGTGAGTAAGGCAGTTTCAAAACCTCACATATTTCTCTTTAGATATAAAACAGAAAACTGAAGAAGTATTAGGGGGCTTAGCAAATTGGCTTCCTGATTAGAGCACAGTTTGCACTAAAACCAGCAAGGTAATGATAACGCTTTCTGGAACTCTAAAAGGGTTAGATTCCAAAAGAAATTATACCAAGCTTTACAGTTTAAAATCCCATAATGAGGGACTTTGGCTGGTATTGCATAGAATGATCACTAGAGGGAGTTAGTGGTCTATCTTAGATTTTCGTACAGTAAGCTGGTAATACATATATTAGACGTATGGGATTTACCTTGAGATTTTACTTTTAGTGGACTGTATATAGTTTGATCCAGTATACGCCTTCTCGCTGGGGATCTATAAAATATAAAAAGACCCGTAACACTAAAACTCAATGTGCAGTTAGCAAACATCTGTAATGGGTCTGATCTGCTATTTGGGGTACTAATTAGACGTTATTTCCAAAGTCAGTTTTTAGTTTTTAGGGATTGCAATCATAGTATCCTAGTTGGTTATGCATATAGTTTTGATCCCCAACGTTAGTGTTAAAGACTAAATCATTGTATACTGGATGGGAGGACACATTCAGAATATTCTACCTTCTCTTTTAGGCATGGAAGTGTGCACTGGAAAGTCCAGTGCGGTCCCTAACTGGGCTTCTTACTGTCCAGGCAGGACATATCATAACAGGTAGGACAATGTTAATGTTAATAAAGATTTAGAGGGGCTAGCTTAAAAGGATATTTAGGTTAAGTTCTAAAGCGAACAACATATTTTCTTTTAGTACCCGAGGCAAGGCTACATCATTGGTTTTGTTCACCGTGACCCCTACAGGATCTAGTAGACTAGGTTATGTCTATAATTAGTAAACTGGCACTATGTATGTGGGCTAGGAAGCTGATTTAATTTGAAAGCTAATCTTTAAGGGGTTATAAGTAGATTATTGCAATATGTTATACTTTCTTGGGGATTTTCCCTTTTCCTTTTAAACTATATAAGGAACTGAAGTATTCAAACCCAATTTTGTGGGAGATATACCCATTTGGGCTAGGATTGAACTAGGTTTATATGGACTTTTCTTTGATGGTATTAGTTTTAAAATCTGTTCTGAATGATGTCTAAATGATATTTGCATTGCCCATCATCTTTGTATTTTAAATGAGGGTTATCTAAGGGTGGCGGTAGCGAAGGTATTGGTATGCTGCAGAGTGAAACCTGTGATAGATCGGATGGGGAGGGGAGGAGGGTGGGTAAGTTTTGGTTGTTTTCTCAAATTGGTTGGAGGGAGGGGGCAGGGTTAAGGGGGGTCGGGGGGTGGGAATCAGCACAGCTCTTGTGAGTTTTTCTGGGTCGAGTCCTCTGGGGAATTCAATATAAGTGTAATTCTTATCATAAGAAGTCTGTAATAATGGCTAATGTTATAAAAATTGCAACATGGAATGTTAAAGGATTGAGACAGCGTGTGAAACAATATAAGGTCCTTAAGCACCTTGTCTTGCTGTCTATAGACATTGCTTTAATACAAGAATCACATTTACTGGATTCAGAAGCAAATTGTATGAGAAGGCAGCAGTTTAGTTATGTATTTTCTGAAGAGGTTGCTACTAATAGGGCTGGAGTATTGATCCTAGTTAACAGAAAAATTACTTTTGTTCCTAAGCAGGTGCTTAAGGACCCACAGGGTTGTTTTTTGTTTATTCATTGTATTTTATATGCCACCGAGGTTCTCTTGGGAATCCTTTATGGGCCTAATGTAGATTCCCCTGACTTTTTTATACAGCTAACTGAATTTTTATACCCCTATATCTCCTTACCAATTATCATTGGGGGTGATATAAACACTGTTATGGATCCATTAATGGACCGTTCTCCTGTGAGAAGAGCCCGCTATCTGGCTCAAAGGGTCCTTCAAGAGCTTTTAGAACATTATGCTATGTGTGATGTCTGGAGAGTATTGCATCCTTCGGAGAAGCAATTTACCTTTCTATCGCCAGTACATAAAACTGCTACATGCATCGATTATATCTTCCTCTCCCAAACCCTTCTCTCGGGTGTTATAGAGGCCTCTATACAGTTGGGTCCACCCTCCGACCATGCATTGGTAACATGTCGGCTTACCCTCTCAACTTTCCCTAAGAAATCTCCCTGATGGAAGATTAATAACCAAATGTTAAAGGACCCTCATATTGTTAAAACTATCAGTAGATACACAGAGCACTTTACTGAAACTAACCTTCATTCTGTCTCCTGACCAGACCTAATCTGGGCCACTTTTAAAGGCTTCATTGGGGTGTGTTAATCAGTGTAGCTACACACAGGAAAAAAGAAAAAGATAGAAAACTAATATCTCTTCTTGACCAGATCCGCTCAAAGGAATCTTTGTTTTCCCATAGTTTTTCGGAATCAACACAGCAAGAACTGGTTAAATTAAATGAAAATTATTTGGAAATCTTAAGGGATAAAGCTGAATTCGCCATTTTGAAAGCCAAGGCAAATTATTCAGATCAGGAAGAGAAAGCGGGAAGATTGTTAGCGCTCCGAATCAAACAAATGGAAGCGACTAGATATATCCCATCAATCCGCTTCCAGTTAGACGGAATTCTAAAAACATCTCCAGAAGATATCGTTTTGGAGTTCCAGAGGTACTACACAAATTTATATAACCCTGAAGATAATGTAGTATCTGTAGACTGCCTGGATGATTACTTAAGGGCATCCGGATTAACTTCATTCTCAGATGCTCAGCAGGAAGGGTTAGTGTCCCCAATAACACCTGAAGAGATTTCCAGAGTTATCAAAAATCTACCCTCAGATAAATCACCTGGCCCAGATGGTTTCTCAGCCAATTTTTATAAGATATTTCAAGGGCACTTATTACCTCTGTTACTTCCCTTATTTCAGTATATTCTATCAGGTGCCCTTGTGGATCTTACTTTATGGGAGGTTTTAACAGTGCTTAAATTGAAACCCAGGAAGAATCCAGAATTACCCATGAGTTATCATACAATATCTCTGATGAATCAGGATATCAAGATATTAGCCAAAATGCTAGCGGATCGTATAACGCTAGTTTTGCCCGATCTTATTGGTCCTGAACAAGTGGGATTCATGAAAGGGCGCTCTTCAGTGGATCACCTCCAAACCCTGTTGCACGTCCGTTCGGTATCTAGGGACGCTACTTTCCCAGTTGCCTTGGTTTCTCTGGATGCTGAGAAGGCGTTTGACAGGGTAGGTTGGAACTTCTTATTTAGGGCCCTAAATACTTATAAATTTCCTGAATCTTTTCAAAATTGGGTTAACGCCCTTTATAATACACATTCGACTCAAGTAATGGCTAATGGGGTTATCTCAGAAAGGTTTATGTTACACTCAGGAACTAGACAGGGCTGTCTGCTATCACCTTTACTTTTTAATTTATATTTAGAACCCCTCATCCACCACTTAAAATCTTCACCAATGATTCAAGGAGTTACTATTCAGGGATTTGAAGTTAAAGTATCAGCTTATGCTGATGATCTATTATTACAGCTATCGCACCCGGATAAGTCAATACCAGTCATGCTATCTATTATAGAAGAATTTTCCAATTTTTCCAACTATAAATGAAATATTGACAAATCCCTTGTTTTCCCACTTAATCATAAAGTGCTTAAGTCAAGTATTACTGAGACGGGTATGTCTTGGGCACCGAACGCTTTAAAATATCTAGGCATTCAAGTTGTTAGAAATCCTGCTTTATTTCAAAAGCTGAAGTTGGATAATCTAGTAAATATGGTAGGTGCTGATTTAGACAGGTGGGCCAAATTATTGATTTCACTTTGGGGCCGAGTAAATTTAATTAAAATGAGTGTTTTTCCTAGGATGTTTTACCCTTTGTAGTTGCTTAATAATTGGATACCTATTACCTGGTTTCGTAAAATTAGCCTGATAAAAAAATTTATTTGGGCTAATAGACAACCCAGGATTGCATTCTACAAGCTGGCGGCCCCCAAGGATAAAGGTGGTCTCCGTCTTCCACACTTGATTCATTATTATTGGACGAGTCATGTGGCAAAATACATGAGATGTGTGGAACAGATGGGAGAAGTGAACCCAGATGGTTTCTCACCTATCTGGCAGAAAATTGAGCTTTCATTAATCAAACAGAGCGGTCTCTCGCCAGTGTCGCTACTTTATGTTAGGCCGGGTGCCCTCCCTGTACTGTTGAAATCAACCCCCATTGCGATATCGGTCCGAGTGCACTCCCAGATAAGCTCATTCATGGAATATAATCATATTCTGGATTTAGCTCAACCTATAGGGGGTAAACCTAATTTAAAAATAGGTAGTAAGCCAATCTCGCCTAAATGGCTTCCTCAATTAGAAGATGTGAAGCTTTCCCAGCTTGTTGCACAGGCTAATTCTTGGCTTTCAGTTATTGAAATACTAGATAAGTTTAATATTCCCAGTAAACTTATTTTTAAAGTTTTTCAGTTAAAACATTCAATCGTGAAAGCGTTCGGGCCGACTCCGCCCCAAAGAAGCATGAGCAGTCTTATGGATGAACTCTGCTTACTTCTAGCAGACCTCACTCTGTATCCAGCATTTACAAAATTTTATACAACTATAAATACCCGGCTGTGTTTGCACCGGATAAATATTGGACCTCATGTTTCCCCAGTTTGGAGATAGATTGGGCAGCATTGTAGTCAAATTGTTATAAGTATATTATGCAGGACAGATTACGGCTTACACAGCTTCACACACTACATAACATATATTATACTCCCTAAAAATAATACAAGTATGGGCTTATTGATTCGCCAGCTTGTTCTCATTGTAAGCAAGCAGAGGGCTCGCTTTACCATATATTTTGGGCATGTCCTAAGGCCTCCTCCCTCTGGAAGGACATCCAACAGAGGATGGACCCCTTGCTGGGCCTTTCTCACTTTTTTATTCCTGAGGTATGTCTTTTAGGTGACTACACCCTCATACCAGTGATCTCCAGACGGTATTATATGGCATTGATTTCCCTATCGGTAAAGAAGGTTATTCTCCGTCTTTGGAAGGATGATGGAGATATCTCATATACGGAATGGCTCAAAGAATTACTGGCCAATCTCAGGATGGAAAGAATGGTGGCTAGTCTAAGTAACAAGATGAATAGATATATGAAAATGTTGGAACCTCTTCACACGCTGCTCACTATTTAGTTGCTCACGATTTAGTTTATTATATATTATTATTGACCTCAGGGTGTAATTACCCATTTAATAAGTTTGTGCTTCGCTGATTGGGAGAGGGATCTTAGTGGGGGTGGGAACGGGTTTGGAGGAGAACAGCTCCAATATATGCGGTGAAGTACTGCCTCCAGTGTCATTTACAGTTCAAATTATCAGGATTGGTTCTGTTCTTTTTGTGTGTAAAATAATAAACTTTGATTTGAAAAAAAAAAACAGTTATTTCTGGCCGCCAGCAGATGATTGCATGTATGTGTTAATAAAAAAAGGATTATCACACATTTAGTCATGGTATGGAAACTATATTGTATAAAATATGGCTGGGGGAAACCATATAGCAGATGTGGACTGCTGGGACACTTACTGGAAAATTACAGTTAAGTAAGCAAGAGAAATTTAATTGCAAACAGTGCCACCTGATGCATTTAAACTGATAATGACAAGGATTCAATTAATTAAGTGCCTCCTGCAGTACCGCAGTACCGCATTAATGCATTACTGTATCAATGAGTGGTAACGAGGTATTTCTCTGTAACTCTTGGTTTACTGCTGCTACCAAGGTATACCTCATCACTGGGTAACTTCACTTCAGTTCCCACTGTACATTGAACCGCATGCCTGAGTTCCTCAATTCACTGTTCAGCATTTAAGAATGAAGGCATGTCTGCACCCCAGAAAGGATAATGGCATTGGACCCCTGGTTGGTAAGTAAGGCTTTGGGGGGTGGGGTACCAAGTTGGAGGGTCAGGTGGGGTGACTAACAGAACAACAGGCATCTATGGATGGTTTTCTTTTTTGCAAGGTTTAAAAAAAATGGTGACAGATAGTTTTCAATATTTCATATGCATTCCCATGCTGGGATTGGACACCCCAGTGTTGGGCTTGTTGAGGTATGGGGGGTAGGTGAACTGGAGGAGAGGGGGGTCAAGAGAAGTGGTACCCTGGACCACTTACATACAAAAATATATATAAATATGGGAAGGACAGGCAGGCAGGTGAGCAACCTGGAGGAGTACAGGGAGAAAGAAGTGGTAGTAGTGGTGGGTTCCCCACTCTGCTTCCACTAAAAATATATTTATAAAGATGGGAAGGGTGGGTGGGCAGATGATTGACCTGGAGGGTACAGGAAGAAAGAAGCATCTAATGTCACTATTGCAGCTTTGGTGCATGTGCAAAGAAGAAATCTGGACCATGCATGGGCCAATATGCTAACAACTCTGAAGAACAGAAATTTGAATCAGTGCAAATGTAAACAGGATGTGGGTTTTGAAATCTAAAATGCTGCACATGTAAACCCATCGTTGACAGATTCAGTCAGATTTCCATGTATTTGGATTGACTTTGTAATCAGGGTTTCAGTACAGCATGTAATCGAGGTGAATGACATGCTCTTGCTGCTGAAAGCTGATCAGCTGCTTACTGACCTGCTTCATGCAAATCAAAGGACCAAAGCCCCTTTGATTGGAGTGGCTTCGGTCCTTTGAAGTACACAAAGTTTCTACCCAGCAAACAAGAAGTGATGTCATGACCACACTGTGTGGTCATTAGTCTATGATGCTGATCCCCTTCCAGTTTGAACTGGAATGGGCTCGGCAGAGACACACCGCTGAAATTCCCTTTTAGAGTACTTTTGTTGTGTGTGTGCAGCAAACATGAAATGCAAAGACTTCACACTGGATCATGTTACTGACTGGTTAAACATGGTAAAACAAGAAAAGGACACACAACTGAATAAACAAATTCAGGTTGGAGTTAACATGGCTACTGCACAGTAACATGAAACAAAGTTTTTTTTCCTTCTGTTAACAGAAATCCTTCAAATAATGCAATGCTTTAAATTTATATAGTCTATACTGACTGGTTTTGTTGTTGAAGTGTGATGTGTTACAATTTAGGGGTGCACCTGCAGAGCTGTTTTGTCCATTAGAATTATGTTTAAGTACACCACCACCTGGCTATCAATGTTTTGCAGGGCTTGATCTCTAATGGTAAACCATACATGCATTGATGTGTGACTATTGCTATATTACATATGGGGTTATCCACAGATCTACAGTAGCAATACTACAAACCTATGCCCTCAGACATATTTACAAATATGTCTCTTACAATTCCCCATATACAATATTACAATAGGATGGAAGTATGCCTCTTTGCAGATGACACCAAGGTCATCACTCTGGGGGAGGGTGTGGTGGAAAAAATGAGAAAAGGCCTAAACATGCTTGAGGAGTGATGGAGAATGTGGAGGCTGAGATTCAATGCAAAAAAAAAAAAGCAAAATCATGCATTTGAGGTACAGAAATCCAAGGGAGGAGTACAAGATGAGGGAAATGTACTGAAGGTCACCAATTAAGAAAGGGAGCTGGAGTGATCATATCTGATGACCTAAAGGTAACCAAACAATGTGTCGCTTATGAAGACATAAAAAAGGACTGGCTCCAGCATTGTTCTCTGTGGCACACTGGTCACACTCCCCTCCTCGGATTGAGAGCCATTTACCACTACCCTCTGTGTCCTGTCATTCAACCAGTTTCTGGCCCAGATTACCAGGCTGGGGCCCACTCTCAGTCTGCCAGACATATTTACCAACCTCCTATGTGGGAGGGTGTCAAAGGCCTCCTGAAATCTGGGTAGGCCACATCCAACGGCCCTCCCTGATTTACCTCCCTGGTCATCCAGTCAAAGAAATGTATTCCTTACTGTTTCAGATTAAATTATCTGAATCTCACACTCTCATCATGTATTCAGCAACAGCATATCACAGGATTTATCTAGTGTATTTTCTACTTAATAATCAAAACAAAAATATGCTTGACATAAATATGTGATCACAATAAGACAAGTTGTACAAAAATCAACAGTAACCTACACCACATTTAACAGACTTAAAGGAATGCCTGGTAACTGTTTTATTTTAAAACATGTATTCTTTGTCATGTGAATACAAATGGCTTTTGCTAAGTTCATGTAATTAAAAAACAAAAATAAGAAAGGCATGCTTTATTTTCCCTGGAAATCTAATGCTTCTTTCTCAATGCACACCTTACTGACAGCTTCTCTGTAGTCCACATGCCTCAGCAAAAAATGTAAACCAATATTTAAAATATGACTTTCAGTGCTCCTTTAGGATCAGTAACTAGTACAGTTTTTTTGTAATAAACTGACCCCCAAATTAGGCTCCATATTCCCGTAAATACAAAGTAAAGACTGGGGAAACCAGATTCCCACTGAAAACAAGTTAGCATCTGAGCTGTGTTATCCTAACTAAATGCAATAAAAAATGTGTCAAAACAGGACCCAATTGAAAAAGAGATATTGCATTTTAGCTGGGTTATCCTGGGCACATGTACTGCAAAATTATGTAAAACACATAACACTAAAGCAGACCTCATCAAAATTAGATGTTTCATCTAAAATGATCTGTCCTAGAAAAATACGTTATAAAGCCAAGGTCATACTAAAATTGAGATGTTTCATCTCACCTCTACTATACCAGATAAATGCAGTATAAACTGTGTAAAATCAGGAGGCCATTGCAAATGACATACAGTATTACATCACATCTGGTCTTTATTGGGCTAATATATAGTAAAATGTGTACAAGCAGGACCTTGTACAACAGCAATGCAAACCACAGACATTCAGCATTGACAAATGCTTGTTTTCATATCTGTTTTTTACTCTCAAATAATATGTCTTATTTCATGAAGTTCCCAAAAATGAGCATGTCAAGAGTTTAATGATTTCATGATTCTTTTAAAGTAAAAGGCTATTTCTGGAGGTACTTGGATGATTTATGGAGGCGTAACAGAAGGTTGTCAATTTGTTTTACAACCTTTTGGATCAGTATAATAATTTGCAATGTTATCTCCATTTTTATGGCTTGCTGAGTCTGATGAAAGTTAATCATTGTGCATGTGGGTGTGTGCCTGAAAGATCGCTGTTTACTTTGATGATCTTTTAAAAGGGATTTATGTTTCTTTTGGTGATATCTCCCACTCCACAACCTCTTCAGAAAGCAGATCTATTGAATGCGGAAGGATTCAACTCCCTCCTAACAACACACAGCTCGGGGAGGAATGCAGAAAACATGGACTTAATTTCATTCCTCTCCTGTGTAACAACAAATGCATGCTGCATTAATCGTTCAGACCTCTTTTTCTAATGACAGCAATACATCTGAATGGCTCTGCCCATGAAGCCTTGAAAAGGAAAAGACACTCAACAGCTGTAAGAATCTCAAGAAGGGCTAGGCAGGCTGGAAAGCGAACTCAGATTCATCGGGGGAAAGAAAAGTCTGTTTCAGCTTCATGTAGTCTTGGAAAAGACCAGAGTATACTAGCAGCATCAGTGCTGCAACTTTCCAGTAGGGTCCAAACCAATTTCTTTTTTATCTTCTGAAGGGAGTTGTTTACCCTGCCCTTGTATGCATAGTAAAAATAGCTAATGCTCTTTTGCTTATTGTGTGGCTGAAGCTTGGAATCAGTTGCTCTATCACTTTAAATGTCTCAGGAATTTCAAACATTTTAATTGTTTACTTCTTGATTGTTACAGGAAGTCATTTACCTGTGGTTGTAATACTTGATTGTAACAACAATTGTTTGTACCTGTAAAATGCAATTGTATCAGGAAACTTCGTGGGAGTCTACAGCGAGAGGCTGCAGGAAGGCTGCTTTAAAAGTTTTAACATGCAGTTTTATTTTGTGTTTTACAGTAAATTAGGATGTTACTATTAATATTGAGTTTGACATTGTCCTGGGGGGAAGGGGTGCTATAAGGAACCTTTGGATAACATAACTCACCAACAAAAAAGCTCTGGTGCAGACAAAGTGTTTAAGTTTACTCATGATTCATTTGGTACTACAGGTAATCATTTTCTACAATGCTATTGTTCAGAACATATGTGTAATTCACAGATAGTTAGCTCGGGGAACTACTATAGCAAAGGTTCTGGGAGTTTTGTACATTGTTTAAGTTATCTACAAAGCTGTTATACCTTTTTGAGATCAGCACTGTTTCAAGCTACAGCATAAATGCCCTCCAAACTAGATCAGAAATGTCATGATTTAGGGCCCAGGCACAGGTAAATCCTCCTGTTATTGTTATTATTATCCAGTTCTGTTCATCGAAATCCAGGCCCCAGTCTTAGGAATTTTGTTTCAAAAGATACCTCCTCTGTTACTCTAAAGATAGTTCATACTATTTTTCAAAGTGTATTAGCAAAACAGAACCAGTTTGAATGTTGGATAACTGAAAACAAAATTGAAATTATAGCACTAATGGAAACATGACTTTCTGATAAGATATCTGATGATGAAATATACTTAAAAGGATATATAATATTTAGGAAGGACAGAATAGGTAGTAGAGGGGTGGATGTTTGATTTATGTGGCTAATCATTTATCTGTTTCAGAACAAGTTTTAACTCAAGAAAGTGCTTTGTTTGACTCACTCAATACTAATATCACATTGGGCAATAATAAAATGGTAACTATTACTAATGTTTATATTCCCCCAGGTAATACTAAACAAGGCTTAGATTTATTATTTCAAAATTTCTACTCATTTTCAACCAATAGGTAATTGATAATTGTCGGGGATTTTAATATAAATTGGATGTTAACCCAAGCAATTGAAGTTAAGAACAAAATTGCTGACCTTGGTTTCCATCAGATAATCTCTAATACAACCAGTACTAATTATTGAACTGGATATAAATCCATCATGGACTGGGTGATTACTAATAAACCATCTCACATTGTTTTGTCTTGTGTTTTACCAGACTGTATTAGTGACCACTGTGCAGTATTTTTTAATTAATTATTTTTTTCATCTAAAGTGAGTAGTAAAGAATCTAAAGTTATTACATATCCTAGCTTAAAGGATTTGAATGTACAGAGATTATTTGATGCATTAATTACAGCTGATTGGTCATATCTGGATAGAATATATAATATTGATGAAGCTTTTAACTCCTTTTGTTCACAGTTTTTATCTATCTGTGATAAATTACTACCCTTAAAAAAAGCACTTCTGGGAGAAGTGTGGAAGTGGTAAAACATAATTGTAAATTTAAACAAGGAGAAATGAATCACCTCTTTTGAAAGAATGAGAAGAATGGATTTGTGTCCTTACATGGAATATAGAACATTGAAAAGTTAAAAAAAGACCAACACACTGGACCTGAGGAAGTGACCTCAGCCACAGAACTGTCACCCTTGATATGTGTGAATAAAATAAAGAATATTACAAAGGAACATTCCAGTGGTGTTCTCCCATTTTTTCTTACTTAATTCAATTTCCATACCATTATTGAAGTTGCTTAACTATTTGCTTTGTCATCTGATCCCCCCAAGGAAAAAAACTTGCTCCACAGCTACTACCACAAAAGGGCACTGTCAGCCCACTAGTCCCAGCAAAACCTTGCTGCCCATCTGCAGCTGCCCTGGCCCCCTCCGGGGCCCATCCTGCCTCTAAGAAGAACAGAGAGTCACCTGGCTATGTTACCCACCATTCTCTAGGGTCCTCCCTTTACTGGTCCTACCGGGCAAGAGGTGGGGAAAAATCCCAGCCAAAGAGGGCTGCTGGAGGGTAACACAGTCTCTTATACTCCTCCAGGCCCCTCAGCCAGGCTTTCTCCAATCCACTCCCCTTGGCCAATGGCTCAGCTCTGTGTCAAATGACAATCAGGTGACCTCATCACTCTCCCTCCCCCTTCCTCCTCCCTCCTGTCTTTCTCTCTTTCCTTATGGGGCCATCTGACAACTTTGGTTGCTTTTTATTGGCAACACTATTTGTCATCTGATTCCACAAAGAAATAAAACTCTTTCCACAACTACTAGCTTGGACGCTTGTTGGCAACAATTTATTTAAAGGCACTAATTCATATATGCATTCACTTTCTTGGCCCACAACAATACATCTCAAAACTGTAAACAATACCTACCGGTTCATAATGTCATATGCTTAATAGCATATAACATTATAGCTAACCTGAAAGAGTGCTGTCCATGACAGCTAATACTGCAATACCGTGTATACTGCTATACATGGTATTGCACCATTCACACAATACCAGGCGGAGGATAAAACCTCTGCTGGGATTGGGTTCCACCAAGCAACTAATGTGGCTTACTGGACTGAGCCACAGCAGCAGGAACCAAAGCACTGCGTCTGTGACTGGGTTTGATTCCTGGTACCAGACTTTTTATTTTTCCCCCAAATTGTGCTCTCCCCAAGGTAACCCACCCTGGAGTTGAGAATCCTTAGTGGGGGGATTTGGGGGGTTCAGCCCCCCATAATGGGTGGTGTGGGGGTCAGAGCTCCCCAACAGAAAAAAGACTTGTGCTGCATGGCAAAACTGTGCTATATTAGCAGCGCGATTTTGCCATTTCCCATAATATCTTGCAACACTAAGACCCCCTGCCTAAATAAAACAGGTGTTCATTTCTTGCTTCCCAACTTTCTTTCCTTCCTGGTCCTCTTCCTCATGTGTGCTCCATCTTCAGGGTCTGGACACTCAAATCCAACCCCCACGCCATCACCAGTACCAGGTACTAACTTACAAGAACATCCACCCCCTTAGGTCCCATTATGATCGGACCCCTAATCTTTACCCTTCCCCCACCCCATTTTACTTCCACACCTGGGTGCCATTTGCCCCCAGCACTTGTTGCCCTGCCCCTTTCCCCTTCCTGCCTAGTCCCCCTATTTTCCCCTCACTAGCACAACCTTCATGTGCTCCACATCCATCCACAGTTGTGTCCAACCACTCCTCGATGCTGCAAATTTCTCATCCCAATAAATAAAGGAGTACCACACCAACCAGACCTGAGGTTTTTCTCCTGCAGGGAAAAGAAAACAACAACATGATGAGAAACTGCTCTATCAATACCTCACATACTTCTTATAGCAGTTGGATCTACTCCCCCTGCCTGCTTCACCTCCGCCTCTGATCCCCCCCCCCTTGGCAGCAGCCTCCGACAATGCACCTATGCAAAATAAATGGAGGCAAATTCATCGGGATCCTCCCTGACAAAAACAAGTGCCTTCTTAAGGACACCCCTGACTTGAAAACCCATCACCAGGCTTCCATCCCCACGGTGGAACCATATGCCCTCCCCTGCTCCCCGCAACCTATCATATGCCTCCAATTCCACAACAGCACATACTTTCCCTGATCCTTGCCTGACCAAAGCCATGGCTTTGCCCCTGCCTCCCTGGTCCATTTTTGACCACAATAAATGAATGACCACCCTGTCCTGCCCCACATGATGTCTCATGCCTGCAAACCCTGAGCAGCCCCCAACTTATGTGAGGCCACCACTTGCCTGATCCTGAAAGCTCCACATGCAATGACTGTGAAAATTGCTGTAAATAAGCAGGCCCCCTTTGCCATGGAGCATACATGCTGAAGGGTGCCCATTACTCTTTGGCTGAGCTGGTCCATTATTGGCCTCCTCTTATCCTTCCTTATCCCCTGCCCTCTATGCCAACATGTAACCATCCATCTCACTGCTCTCCCTGCAGTGGCATCATGCCACACTCTATCCTTACATACCCAGCTAATGCCAGCAAGCTGCACCTCCATTGTGGTATGGTCCATCCCCCTTCCCATTTTCCATCCATATATCACTTCACTTGGTCTTCCAAGACTTGCACCCCCGTGGCCCAGCTGACCCTAGCCCAGAACTCCTGAAAAGCCTTCCAAGCCCCTTCATATGTTCTCAGAGTGTCTGGCACCCATGAGTTCTGGTACAACTGTCTGGCCTTTTCCTTTTAATCTCCCAACGATGATCAGGGACCCTGGTCCTGTGCACCGCTGCATTTGGTACCAACTCCCAAAACCTTTCCAACTGTAAACAGGAAAGACTGTCAGCCACATCATTCTAGAAACCTTTGATATGCTGTGCTTTAAATGATAAATTCAGTTGCAGACCAAAATGGACAAGACAATGCTTCACCCCTCCTACCGAGTCAGTGACCCCTCCTTGTCTATTATCTCCACCACCCCTCTATTGTCGCACCAGTATGTGTTTTCCCCTCATCCTGACCCCCAGACTTCCAGTGCTACTAGAATGGGAAATAACTCCAAAAAGGTAATGTCTTTCAGTAAACCCACCTCTTCTCAGATGCCTGGCCATGCCTCTGAAATCCAAGCCTTTTTGCTTTTCCTGTAGCTCTCACCAATTTCCCTGTAAAGGCTCTGCTGGGCTTATGGCCTTGCAAGTGAAATTAAGGTGCCCCAGCAGCTGCTGTATCAATACCAGTGGCATTCTCTGCATCCCTTTTTCTTGAGCCAACAAACCCTTAAGTCATGCCACCTTGTCCCCTGGCAGATTGAAGCATTCCTGCACTGTGTCCACCTCAATCCCCAAGAATTCCAGTTAGCAGTTCAGGCCCTCTGTCTTCCCTTCTGCCAGTGGGATGCCTATGAGCCCACACATCTCCTTAAAGTCTGACAACATCCTTTCTGTCTCTGCCTTATTTCCTTCCATGAGCAGAAAATTATCCAAATAGTGGACCACCCTCCTGTGCCCATATCTCTTACTAAAACACCCATTTCACCCAAGAATTAAAAGTCTCAAAGGTGGAACAGGTGACTGAGCACCCAACTGGCATGGCTTCATTGAAATATAGCTGCCCACAAACTGAAAACCCAATAGGTCCCAATCCTTGGGCCTAATTGGCAGCAGCCTAAATGTGAATTCTATATGTGTCTTTGCTAGCCAAGTCCCTTGCACTGCCCTTATCAGCACAACCACCTGGTTCAAGGATGCATACAAGACTTCCCGTAGGTCATCCGGAATCCCCTTCATTTATCGATGCCCCTTCCTGGTAAGACAGGTGATGGATTATTCTAAACTCACCGTCCTGTGTCTTTGGGACCACCCTGAGAAGTGACATCCAGAAATGGAGTCAGGAAGGTTCAGTGAACAAGTCCTCTACCCTCCCAGCTAGCACCTCATTCCAAATTTTTTGCTTGCACAGTATCCACCTTACCTTTTACTGAACTCAAATCGTTTGCCATAATTGCCCTCTGCCCACCCACAAAACCTACCTGAAAACCATCTCTGAAACCTTTCCACAGGAATTCTGCACTATCTATGTCTGGATATTCCAGAGTTTGGGCCTCAATCACCTTCCATGCTATGGAAGTATGTGCTAAGGGAAAAAAAACAGCACCCCTTCCTCTTTCACCATCAATTCCATCCATAATTGGAATTGTACCCCCCTACTGTGTTCACCCCTACCACTGCCCACTCCCCCCTTCCTCCCTGAAAGGGCTGCTCTGGGTATTGCCCCCCTTGCTGTGCACTCCTCTCACCCACTTGATGGCAGTTTGCTGCTGGGTGTGAGTCTGGGCAGCATGAGCAAATGTGCTGGAATTTACAGTTTGCCCATATACAAGATGCCCTGTTGTAGCCCCAACATGTCTTCACTGCTGGGGTGAGGGTGCCCTTTTAGCTGTGGTCTCCGCCACCAGGTACACTAGTTGAGCCCGATAGGGTTTGCACCCATATCTCCGAATATGTGCAATCCCATCTCAGGTCCCCCTTTGCTGCCATTCTTTTCCTAAATGCCTCATCATACTTTAACCATCCATACCCCAGTTTCACCTTGCATGCCTACCTGATTATTGCCATGTAAGTTAAAAGGGCAATTGCTAATTCTGGCTGCTTTTCCAAGATCAATGTGTTGCATATAAGGAAACCCATCTGCCATGTGTCTATGTTTTTTCTTTAGTATTTTGTCTCCTCTTCCTTGTGCCCCCACCACTACAAGTGGCACCACCATCTCTGACTTTCCTACTGATCCCTTCTGCTCATATTTATTGGCTGTGTCCTCGACCACCAGACCAAAGATGTCCTCATATTCCCCTTTCCAAATTGTTTCATTCAGGGATGATTGCACATGATCACTGAGTATGAAACCCGGGGGTCCATCATACAACTTCTTCTTCCCTGGTGGGTTTCCCGTGACCCCCTCCACTTCCTTGCCTCCACTCTTTGTCACCTGCAAAGCCCACTCCATCTTTTCCACTCCTTTGTCCCCATATCCCTTATCAGCCCTTCCAAGTACTCCTTCAAATTACCCTCATTTGTCATATCTATGTTGCCCTTACCCCTATTTGGGCCTGGTCCCACTGGTGCTAGTGCTGGATCCAGTGTCAAGACAGGTGAGGGGTCGAGCCCTGCTTCACATGGCCAATCCCCCCCAAGACAATCCAGTATGACCATCTCTCTCCTTCCTCTTCCCTGATGCTTCCTCTTCTTCTTCCCTCTGTTTTGCCACTTTGACCAGTTCCATCATCTGATTCGTCAATTTAGATGCCTCCTCCATCTTCTTGGGGCTGTAAACTGGGGCCCTCTTTGGTGCCATCCTTCCGCTGTTCGGCTGCAATACTATAATAGGAGAAGAATTGACAAATGTTAGGGGCTTTTACATCAATCTTCCCCCTTCTTTCCCTCCCCTGGCCCTTGTTGCAATGTCTTTCTGCTTTGGTGGGTCCCCTTTGGCACCCTGGGAACACTCCTGCCCAGGCACCCTTCACCCAGACCGTTTGGTTGCTCCTCCTTGTGTAAGCCCCTTTTGGCTCCATCCACTGCATCTGCACATCCTTGCTCCTTTCCTAAGTCATTCTCGTTGTTATAACATTGCTTTTTTTTTTTCTGTTACCCCCGGCTATCCCATGGACCACCTGAGTCGGTACTCATTTCTTTATTTTCAGGTCCAAAAGACCAAGGTGGTACTGCTCTGCAACGAGACCTGCTGTCTGAAATAAAATTGTTCACCGTGTGTGACTCTGCCTTCCACCTCTGGCAGCTGTCACCTCCTTCTGTATACCTTCTTTTCCCCCCTTCCCAATAGGTCCAAGCCATTGTAATTCACCATCGGCAGGGCACACTTGCAGCTCCTTTATCTGACCCCCTCTTGCCCACAAACCCCTAATTTTTCTCCTCCTAACATCAGTGATCCATTCCCCTTGGGCTGCTGAAAATGCTGGCCCAGCCACCAGCTTCCTTGTTGACCACCATTTCTTAATTTTTTTCTCAAAAATCACCTGTTTCCTCCCCGCCTGTCAGGATGCTCCCCTGCTGGCTCCAAGCATTGCGTTTACCATGGCCCTGTCAGGGTACTGCCACCAACTTCAAATTCTCCTTCTTGTGTTCCCTTTCTGCTGTCTTTGCCCACCATCCATGCCAAAATCTCCCTCATCTCCTTGAAACCACACAACCTCCCCTTGGGGGGCCTTGCCTCCCGGCACACTGCTGGTCTTGCAAGGCTGCACCCCAATACCCAGTTGGTGTCTCTGCCCCCTCCATGCCTCCTCCGCCTACTCAGTCTCCCGACCTTGCATCAGCCACTGAAAAACAACCCAGCATCAGCAATTCTTCCCTGAAGTATCCGCTCCTGCAAATATCATCAAGCCACTCAGAAGGAGGTGAGAAAGCAAAGTACGGGACCATGGGCCGAGTCCTCCCCTCGCTGAGCACAACGAAATGCTCCCATTACATGGGCCTCCAGCTCACGTACCACAGTCCCTTCTGTTCTGCTCTCACCACAGCAAAAACTCCCAAGCCTTCACCATACCCCAAAAAACAAACTGCACAACTGAAACAAAGATGCCGTTAGCACGGCAATCTCCAATTCCCCCACTGTAAATTATCAGCTCTCGCCAAAAACCAATCAGGCCTCCCCTCAGGTGACTTCTCCCCCGGGGACCTCCCAAGCTGATGATTTTGCTGATTCTGCAGCATGCCAACACCTGCTCACCACCCACCTCTTATGGGAATATCCAGGCTTCTTTAGCACTACCACCAGCTCACTTAAAGGCGACCAAGCACTTTGCAAAAACCTGCAAAACCCAAACCAAAAAACATGGCTTCACATGGCCCCACAGACCCAACTAGCACAAATTTTACAACTGCGGCCCCACATAGCCCCACAGGCCCAAACCAGCACACATTTTGTTGCAAGCTATGTGCAAACAACACATTCCTTTATATTTTAAACAAACTGATTTCTATTAGCCTTCTTGTCTTACCAAAACCCAACACACGCAAGCCACGGCCCATGTGCCCTAAAAGGCCCAGAGAGTCCCCAGCCTGTGCCTTACCTGAAAACTTACCAATGATAGGGCTAAGAGTCTCAATCTGAAAAATCTCAGCAATAGAGGGCTGCTGGAGGGTTGCACAGTCTCTTATACCCCTCCAGGCCCCTCAGCCAGGCTTCCTCAAGCCCCTCCCCTCAACCAGTGGTTCAGCTCTGCATCAAATGATACACTGGTGACCTTACCACCTCTTCCCCCTGCCCTCCACCCCATTTTTTCTCTCTTTCCTTATGGGGCCATCTAACAACTTAGGTTGCCTTTTATTGGCATCTCTATTTGTTAAGATGTATTTCCAACTAGGTGGAAATGTGCTGTAGTAAGGCCCATTTTTTAATCTGGTAATAGGTCTAATTTAAGTAACTATTGACCTTTATCCCTTTTGGCACCATTATCAAAAATCCTGGAGGAAGTAGTTTCCGATCAGATAATTGGACATCTTGACAAACATCATCTCGGGAAAGACTCCCAACATGGCTTCAGATCCAAACAAAACAATGAAACAGCCATGGTGAGATTCACCAGCTAAGCATACAGAGCCATGGATGATGGTAAATACACTATGTTGCCTTGGCTTTTGTGGATCTCACCAAGGCATTTGATTTAGTTGATCATGAGGAGTTATTAAAAATGATGGCTAGGGTCCACATACTGGATGAAGTAATTTAATGGTTCAAACATTACTTACAAAATAGGTCACAAAGAACCTTGATTGATGGCCAACTTTCTAAAGAGTCTCATCTGTCCAATGTCCAATTGACACAAGGTCAATTCTAACCTACTGTTTATTATTTTCATGTTATTGAATATGGGTCCATAATTTATTTCTGTATGTCTGATAAAATGCTTGCAAAACTTAGGACCACCTTTAATAGCATTGTTCACTTTACTACTGGTCTCCCACAAATGATGCATATACAACTCTATATGTCTTTTGAATGTTTATCACTGTTTGATATAATTAGTTTCAAATTATTATTTTTTTTATGCAAGGCTTATCTGTGTAATTGAATGTTCTGTTATTCATTTTGCTTTATTTATTTATTTATTTGAACAGCAGTTTGGAAAACCTTTGAGCCAGAGACTCATTTACAAAGTACCTTGTCACAGGAAGACATAACACAGCACAACAGTATGTTACAACAATAATGAGTACAACAATGGGGGAAATACAACAAGTTGGTATAAGCAGGAATGATGCAAATAATAAGAAAGTTTAGGCAGTCTATAAGCAGCTAGACAGGTGGCTTTGTCATAACGATTGAGTAAGGCTAAGACTAGTAACAATTACAGCTTTGAGTATTAAGTAGGTGATTCCGTAGGGACGTTTTAAAACAGGATATTGATGGGGCATCAGAGATGGAAGGGGGGAGTGTGTTGAACCAGGAGGAAGCCCTGTAGCTGTAGGCTCCTTGACCGTGTGAAGTCCTGGCCCTGGGAATGGATAGGGTGGATTTGCCAGAGGTACGAGTATGAACTTGTAGTTTTGAATGGTGGATGGTGGCTGTCCGACCCGGTGGGGATAGTCCAAGGAGGGTTTTTTTTTGTTATGATACAGGTCTGATATCTAAGGCATTCATCCAGATCAAGCAGCAAGGTTTTAGCATATAGCTGACAGGTGTGTGTTAACCTAGGCACCCCAGAAATTACCCTACAGGACTTGTTTAGAATAGCGCAAATTTTATGGAGAGCAGTCTAATCTGCAGCACCATACACCGGCAGCCCATAGTCCACTAGTGACAGGATGGATGAGGTGACTGCGAGTCGGAGGGCCTTGGGGGGAGACAGTTTTTAAACCGGTGTAAGATGCCTAGTCAGATATTTGCAGCTGTGGCAAGAGCTGATATGTGGCCATGGAAGGAGAGAGTGGGGTCAAAATGGATCCCAAGGTACTTATAGGAGTAGACTTGCTTGAGTGGGAAATTGGACCCAGAATGTATGAGAAGTCTGAAGTTGCAGGACTTGTTTTGTGGGTGAGCGAATATCATGGTTTTGGTTTTTTTAAGATTTATCACCAGCCTATGTTCCTTGAACCAACCCTCAGTTTCATTAAAGGATCTCTGCAGGGAGTCCTGGAGAGCGATAGGGTTATGATCTGTGGCAAAGATGACGGCGTCATCTGCATACAGTAATATGTTTCCAGTACAGGAACCTGGTAGGGTGTTAACATAAAGGGAGAAGAGTAATGGTCCCAGAATGGAGCCCTGGAGAACACCAGAGCGGATGGGACAGATGTCAGAGTGAGTCCCGCTAATTTTAACATGCTGTGAGTGGGCTGACAGATAGCTGGCACACCAGGAGACAGGCCCAGTGGCAAAACTGGAGTGGGGTGGGAGATGGTGTCGAAAGCTTTTGATAGGTCTATGAACACAGCACCAGCCAGAGAGCCCATATTTAGGGAGGAGTGGAAGATTTGGTTTGCTGGCCAAGGCACCTAGCTTCACCTGAGCTCTTTCCTTCTAAGACTGCTTGAAAGGCAGAGTAGAGAAACTTACCAGAGCAAGGGAAAAGGATTAAGACTTATTTTGGCTAAGCAGATTTACTGTGTGGTGGTGGTGTTTTTATTTTTTACTCACAGGGATTGCTACTGTTTGTTGCTAACATTTCATTGTTTTATTTTTCTCTGTAGCAAAGTGTTTCTTACAGTGTATATCTTCTCTGAAATTATTACAGGTGGTGCTTTACAGGTTTTACAGTTTTATCTAACATTAGGATAAGCTTTCAGGGTTACTGCATTTGTTGTTGACTGATTGTTTCTGCTCTTACCTCCTTGTTCTTTAGTCCATGGTTCTTCTTTTTTGGCAGGGGAAGGACCCAGCCACCCACCCCCATCTCCATCCCCAACCACCCCACACTACACTCCTTTTATAGGGTACCACAGTTGTGACATTTCCTGTGGCAGAGCAGGAAGGGGCGGATCAGTGGGGCCTCCACAAGGTGAGCTCATTTATAGGGGCACTAGTAATTTAACTTGTTATAACAAGTTAAACAAAAACAAACACAATCAAACCATTACTTGCATTTTTTTTTTTTTTCCTTCTAATTACTCTGACTAGGTTATAAACCCAGCAACTTATCTGGAATGGATATCATTAACAGCAGGTACGGTGGAACAATTTTCAGAAGAACAGTCTTACAGGATTTAGGACACTGTCCTACATGCTGGGCCTTTGGAGATCTTAGGGCTCAGTTCCGGGCAGCATGGGCAGAGATTGCGCACCTCAAATTTCATATTCAAGAGGAAATACATTATAAGAACAACCCGCCATTTCCCCAGCATCCAACAGAAAAACCTCAACCTCAGAGGGTAGTTGGTCCAGGAGGTTGGTAGGTGGTTAGGAGGGGCAAATCGGGTGCCCCATCACTCTCTGCTGTCCAACATATTACCTCCAAAAACCATATAAACACTGCAAACAGGTATCTGCCTCTATTTCTGAAATCAAACAAAGAGGCAGAAGACACTGCAGAGCAGGACACTGCAGCACAGGAGCTAGCACAACAAGACTCACCCAAATCAGGAACCAAAACAAAAAAGGCAAAAAGGAAATCCAAAAAACTTCTGATCATAGGAGACTCCATGATTCGGGAGTTGATACCCATCTTCAGCCAGGGGTAATGGTCAGATGTCTCCCAGGTGCATCAGCATGGAGAGACACTGACCACATTGCTAAAAATGTTCACAAAGCAGGAGAAAACATTGATGTCCTAGTACACATAGGGACTAATGATCTCGCAAGCTGGTCAGCTGTGGAGACCAAGGAACACCTGACAAGGCTGGGTGACAAACTATCATCCATTTCTTCCGGCATCTCCTTCTCTGAGATCCTGCCAGTCTGGGAGAGAGGAACAGATGGACAGAAGGTCAGAGAAAGGGAGATAGGGGAGCTAAACTTGTGGCTCAAGGGCTGGTGCCAGGAAAAAGGACACAGATTTGTAGGGAACTGGCAACAGTTCTGGGAGCGAAAGTTCTTTAAATTTGATGGACTGCATCTGGCTAAGGAGGGAGTCAGTGCATTGGGGCAGAAGTTTGATGTCTTTGCAGAATATTTAAACTAGCAAATGGGGAGAGGGGTGCAGCACCCCATATGTCGAATGGGAAGAACAATCCTCCCCTCAGCTAGTGGTCAAACAGGGATTCAGCATGTTTGCAGTTCATTTGCATCACCAGGTAAGAAAAAAGGTTTATCTCCCCATACGATGCACAGGGGTAATGCCAAACCCCACCCAACAACTAACACACCGAAATCTGGCCAATGGAAAATCATGTACACAAATGCTCACAGCCTGGGAAATAAGATCTCAGACCTGCAGGCAATAATGTCAGAGGCTAAACTGGACATAGTAGCAATTAGTGAGATGTGGTTTACCAGTAACCACACTTGGGAGACTTCAGTACCTGGCTATGTATTGTTCAGAAGAGACCGAGGTGCAAAAAGGGGGGGAGGAGTAGCCCTGTATGTCAATGAAAATATCAAAGCTACAGAAATTCAGACTACACATAAGGAGCCAGAAGAACTGTGGGTCACCCTGGAAACAGGAAATGGGACAGCCATAAGAACTGGGGTTGTCTACAGGCCCCAGACCAGGGGGGAGGACATAGACACATTACTGTTAGAAGATATACAAAACATGACAGCTAAAGGGGAGGTTCTGATAATGGGAGACTTCAACATGCCGGATACAGATTGGTCAATACCAGCAGGAACATCTGCCAGAACTAGACACATAGTGGATTCCTGCAGGGAGGCCTCAAACAACTGGTACAACAACCCACAAGAGACAGGGCTATCCTACATCTAGTACTGACTAACAGGAAGGGATCACAGATCTCCAGGTAGAAGGTCACCTGGGGCCAGTGACCATCACATGGTATGGTTCAATTTGGCTACTACATCTAAATCATCCCATTCCAAGGCAAAAATATGGGACTTCAGAGGAGCTGACTTTGATAAGATGGCCAACAGAGTTAGCCAGCCCTGGCAAAAGAAACACAGGTGAGGGGGTACAGGCAAAGTGGGCAAGCATTAAGGGTACAATACTTGAAGCAACATCCCATTGTGTTAGACAGAAAAGGAAGTGCAAAAGAAGAAGGAAACCACTTTGGTTCTCAAATACAGTAGCAGAAAAGGTCAGAGCAAAAGGCTGGCCTTCAGGAAATATAAGGGAACACAGCGGGATGAAGATAGGGAGGCATACCAAACTGCCCTGTGGGAAGCCGGGAAGGCAGTAAAGCAGGCAAAGTCCCAAACTGAGGAAACACTAGCGCAAACAGTGAAAGAAGGTGACAAGACTTTCTATAGATACATTAGTGAAAGGAGAAAGTCCAGAGGGGGTATTGCTAAGCTTAATGGAGAAAATGGAGCATGTGAGGAGGAGAACCCTGTAAAGGCATCTATCTTAAATAGATACTTTTGCTCAGTATTTACTGAAGAGAAGGTAGGGCAGGGCCCACAGCTCAGCATCATGGACACAGGGGGGATGGAGGTGAGCACTACTCCCTTCACAAAAGAAAGGGTCTTACAAGAGCTTGCTAAGCTCAGGGTGGATAAGGCAATGGGACCTGATGGCATACATCCCAGGGTACTTAAGGAACTAAAGGTGGAACTAGCAGAGCCATTAGCAGAACTGTTTAGTGAGTCTCTGAGCACAGGAGAGGCCCCAGAAGACTGGAGAAAGGCTCATGTGATCCCGCTCCACAAGAGTGGTAGCAGGGAGGAGGCAGGGAACTACAGACCAGTCAGTCTTACCTCAGTAGTGGTCAAGATTATGGAGGCACTCCTTAAGGAAAGGATAGTGCAACACCTGGAATCCATTGGGCCACAGGATCCAAGACAGCATGGGTTTACAAAAGGAAAGTCCTGTCAAACTAATCTCATAGATTTCTTTGACTGGGTAACCAGAGTGGTGGACCAAGGGGGAGCAGTTGATGTCACCTACCTTGACTTCAGCAAAGCTTTTGACACTGTTCCACATAGAAGATTGATAGATAAGCTGGGTAGGCTTGGGGTGGGTCAGAAGTTGGTCAACTGAGTGGCAAACTGGTTGATGGGCAGAAAACAGAGAGTGGTGGTAAATGGTATACAGTCAGAAGAGATGCAAGTCACAAGTGGGGTACCTCAGAGATCAGTCCTGGGGCCAGTCCTCTTCAACACTGTCATTACTGACCTTGCAGATGGACTAGAGGGTAAGGCTTGTCTGTTTGCAGATGACACCAAGATCTGCAATAGAGTAGATGATCCAGATGGGGTGGGCAGAATGAGAAGAGATCTGGATAAACTAGAAAAATGGTCAGAAGAGTGGCAACTGGGATTTAATGCAAAGAAGTGCAAGATCATGCACATAGGGAAGAGAAACCCTGAAGCCACCTATAGGCTGGGAGGGGAGTTGCTAGCAGTCACAAAGGAAGAAAGAGACTTGGGCATCATCATCACTGATGATCTGAAATCATCCAAGCAGACCTCTAAAGCAGTAGGTAAGGCTAGGGGTGTTAGGGTGTATTAGTAGGGGTATCACAAGTCGTAAGAGGGAGGTAATAATCCCTCTTTACAAGACACTGGTTAGGCCCCATCTGGAGTACTGCATGCAGTATTGGAGGCCACACCTTCACAAGGACGTTAACCAAATTGAGGCAGTCCAGTGAAGGGCAACCAAAATGGTGCAGGGACTGCATCAGAAGACATATAATGACAGATTAACAGAGCTCATTATATATACCCTTGAGCAAAGGAGGGAGAGAGGTGATATGATCGAGGCATTCAAACACCTTAAGGGCATTAACAAGGTGAAAGAGTCTAACATGTTTCAATATAAGAAAAATAGCAGGACAAGAGGACACAGCATGAGATTAGAGGGGGGCCGATTAAGGGGGAATGTGAGGAAATTCTTTTTCACAGAAAGGGTGGTGGATGCATGGAATGGCTTACCTCAAAAGTGGTGGCTATGAATACAGTGCAGGGCTTCAAACAGGCATGGGATAGGCATAAGGGAGCAATACAAATGAGTATGAATAGATAGGCCACTGACAGAGCAAAGGCCGATGGCACATTTATAAGGTAGAAAAAGAAATGGGCAGACTGGATGGGCCTAGCGGTCCTTATCTGCCATCAACTTCTATGTTTCTATGGAGAAAATTGGAAAACTCTAGGAGGGCAGTACTGGTACTATGGCCAGCATGGAAACCATGCTGTTCAGGGCAGAGAGCATTGTAGTTGGTTACATAGTCAGTAATTTGAGAGGCCACCACTTTTTCCAGGGCTTTGGAGAGAGAATAGAGATAGGCCAGTAGTTTCTGGCCAAGGACCTGTCTCCACCTTTAAGAATGGGAGTGACTGTGGTGATTTTCCAGACAGATGGAAATTGCCCCAGGCAGAGAGATCTATTGAGGAGGCTGGTGATCGGGTAAGGACCAGGTCTAAGACCTGTCAAAGGATACGTGGATCTAGGGTGTCACTGCCCGTGCTATTACTCCTAAGAGCATTGACTAGGTGAGGTCTAAGTTCTTGGGCAGAGACACGGCGAAGGTGAAAGCGCGGGCATGTAATGACTGTGGCAGGCATGGGGGGTGAGGGTTGAAAAAATCGGTAGGGAGGATAGGGCTAAGATCTGTGAAGGAGGTATTGAGGTAGTTAGCTATAAGGGCCGGGTCAGAGGAGATAGTGCCATTGATATTGGTCTGGGAGGGTGGGGTGGGAGCATGTGCTCCCATTTAACTGTTTAATATTATCCCAGAAGATTCTCGCATTCCCACAGGAGAAGGTAAGCAAGGACTGAAATGATCAGCCTTGGCCTTTCTGATAGCCCAAGTGCACTTGTTTCTTGCAGCAGCATACATCTGCCTATTGCTGGACCGGCATGTTTCAATAGCATGGTACCATAGGTTATCCCTATGTTTGAGTTGTTGGATCAGGGCTGGGGTTACCCAGCATTTTGCACTTTGGAACGGTGGGCTGTCAGTGGGGCAAAGATATCACAGGCTTTATTGAACATTTGGATAATGAAGGTTAGGGCTGTATCAATGTCAGGGGCAAACTGTATGGGAGACCAATCAATTTGGGACAGGAGTTCCTTGAGTTTCTTCAGACCACCTGGTTTCAGGTGCCGTCAAAGTATGGACTGAGCTAGTAGTTTGGAAACTGTGGACGTCCAGCGAAAAAGTATGGGGGAGTGATTGCTAAGTGCATCAAAAAGGACTTGGACATTGAGGATCTGATTAGGGCGACTGGAGAGTACCACATCGAGTAGGGTACTAATGTCTCTCTTAGGGTTAGTCCTGGTGCAGTGGGTAATGAGTTGAGTAATATCGACTGCAGCAAAGGCGTGATGGGCAGATGAGGAAGAGGGGCTGAGCCAATTGATGTTAGGTCGCCCAATAGTATTTGGTCCGAGGGGTGGGGTAGCGAGGAAAGGTGCTCCTTAAGGGAGGCTAGAGTCAGCATTTGTTTTTTTGAGGGTATGTATTCAGTTGTTAGATAGAGTGAGCCCTTTAACAGGTCCGGGGTCAGTTTCAGTGTTAGCTCCTGAGCCCCAGAATCAAGGGCAGGTGCTGGTAGGGTAAGTCCAGTGAGAGATTCTTTAATGTAAATGGCACAGCCACCACCCCGTCTTCCAGCCCGGTCAGCCCAGAAGAGGGAGTACCCAGGGAGGGAGACTAAAGAGTCTGGAGTAGATTTTGTCAGCCAGGTCTCAACCAGGGAGATGACGTCTGGATTAAGAGATGTGACCGAGCATTGGAGTGAGTCAAATTTTTTCAGGAGGCTACAGATATTCATTGAGACCACACAGAGTCCAGGGGAGCCACTAGCAGAGTTGTTGTGAGCCAGGCCAGGGTTTGGGTGAATGTTACCTGACAGGAGGAGTAGCATAACTAACACCCTGGCAAGGCGGTGGTGAAAGGTATTTCTATGAAGGACATGGGGGGGAGGGGAGTTTCAGAATACAGAGGTTGGGCAGAGATGTACAGGATGGGAAAGAAAGAATGATGAGACTCCCGTGTGCATTAGAGGTGGGAGCTTGGAGGAAGCTGGAGGGTGGGCAAGGTGGGCCGAAGCACCCAGTGGCACTAAGGAGCATGAAAACTGGCTCAGATACATAGGAGGGGTGCAGTACCAGTGCACAAAGGGGTGCAACATACTGGCATGTGGGCAATTGCACTGAAATAGATGGGTAAGACAGTGGCAACAGACAAATGTTGAGCATGAGGCAGGTCCAAGGACGTGTAGCGAGCATAGTGCTGGAGAGCTAGAAAAGGTAATGGAGGAAAGAAGTGGAAGAAGCTAGCCTGTGACTGTTAGTGTCACTTTGGTTCAGTGGTAGTAACACTGCCTCTGGGGTAAAGGGTACCAGGTTTGATACTTGCCCAGGGGATTGTGAAAAGAACCTGGATGGGAGTCAAAAAATTCAGGGTCTGAATGCTGGGGCAGGCAGATGTTGGGCCTGAAAATAGGGTGCTTGGTAGTGACTCCTAGTGGTCAGTAATTGTGGGCTGGGGTAGGGGTCTGGAAGGGTAGTGGTGATAGGACAGACAGGTGGTGGAAAAGCGCAAGGAAGGTGGGGGCCAAGTAGAGGAGAGATGCTGTAGATAGGTGTGGAGGACTAGCAAGGGGGGCACTGGAGCTATCAGGGCACGAAGATATAGAGAGAGAGCACGCTGAGCCCCTCTAGTGGTCAGCAGATATAACCTGCAAATGGGAAAGTTGGGAGATTCGGCAGCAGGAAATGATGTCACAGGGGTGGCTCTATAAATTGAAGGCCGCCCCTGGGTGGGTGGTGGTTTTTTATTGTAACTGTATGTCCTGTTTTAACAAAACTGAACCCATGTGAAAATGGACATTTATTTGCTCACAGGCCCTTTCAGTATAAAACAAAAATGAAAGGAAACAAGTAAAAGTTTCTAAATCATTTCACAAAGTGAAGCTTCATACATTTCTACTTACAATACATGTGATCATATTTTCAGTTAAGTCTAATTTTGAAGTATTTAATGTTCCAAAATTTGTTAAAAGCTTGCAAAATAAAGGGGGATGGAAGTATAAATTGGTGTCTGATTTCACTAGCATGGAAGTCAAAAACAGGTGATTGTTCTGAAGGATAGTGTTTTGTTCCAGTCATGTTTAATATGGGTTTTCAAAATGTCATCTATCATAGAATATAAACTTCCAAACTTTGACTCCAGAAGAATTCTAAATTTAAGAAAACTAAACAATGTCCAAATGTTGACACATGGACGTTTTTGACTTTAGCCAACAAAATTTAACTAAACTCTGCATGTGCCCCAAATAGCTCATGGAGACAAACCCCAGATACCAGGATAATTAATTCCATAGAAACATAGAATCTGTTAGCATAAAAGGACCCCTAAGCCCATTTCTGCCCATTCCCACTTAACTGTTGTTGAATGAGAATGTTCCAGATACAGTTGCAGCAAAAGACAGGGTCAAATATTTTCAGATGTGTTGCAGTATTTTTAAAGAGATTCTCATTAATTACCTGTTAGTGGTATTGCAGACAGTTTGGGCATTTCTCTAGAGAAATCACTGAAATTTCAGGAAATATCAGGAAATGTCTTTTACTGCAACTGTAGACCCAAATCTTTTCTGAAAATATGCCCACTAGCAGATCTACCTCAGACTGGTTTAATAGAGGATACCTTAGCTATCCAGCGGAGTGTGCATTGTATGGTTAATGTACCATTTGTGCAACTCTATTATTGGCAAGGGCTATACTTTTTTACATCATAATTTAAAAAAAAAAGATACACCTTTGTAAATAAAAACAATGTAAAGTATGCATCATTTTAAAATCATCAATTTTGCTGATAGTTTAAAAGCACTAATATGAAAAATTGTAGCTAAAGCAAATTTTCACAATTGCCCTGTTGGGCCTTATAGTTTTACTATCTAACCATTTCACAATATTTTTTTCTAGATTCATCAGTCACATACTATTACATGTAATACAGCAGTTTATCTGGCAGATCTATACAACTTTATTTTGCTGCCTGGAATTTAGTTTATCAAGTCAAGACATCTGTTTTCATTTGCAGCAGTAGATCTTATCCAAATTCCCTTTCTGGTGACATATTTGCTTTTCATTTAAAAAAAAGATTTTTAAGGATTTTTTTTTAATTCTGGGCTTGGAACTGAAAGGACATGCAACTGACTATGCTCAGTTTTACTACATATTGGGCATGCAGCAGTCATCAAGGGTCATACAAGAGCTTGATAAGATCAGGGTGGACAAGGCAATGGGACCTGATAGCATACATCCCAGGGTACTAAAGAAGCTAAGGGTGGAACTAGAAGAGCCATTATCAAAACTGTTTCATGAGTCTCTGAGCACAGGAGAGGTCCTAGAAGACTGAAGAAGGGCTCATGTGATCCCACTCCACAAGAGTGGTAGCAGGGAGGAGGCACAAAACTACAGACTAGTCAGTCTCACCTCAGTAGTGGGCCAGATTATGGAGGCACTCCTTAAGGAAAGGATAGTGCAACACCTGGAATCCATAGGAGCACAGGATCCAAGACAGCATAGGTTTACAAAAGGAAGGTCCTGTCAAACTAATCTCATAGATTTCTTTGACTAGGTAACCAAAGTGCTGGACCAAAGGGAAGCAGTTGATGTTGCCTACCTTGACTTCAGCAAATCTTTCGATACTGTTCCACGAAGAAGATTGATAAATAAGCTGGGTAGGCTCAGAGTGGGTCAGAAGTTGGTCAATCTGGTGGCAAACTGGTTGACGGGCAGAAAACAGAGAGTGGTGGTAAATGGTATGCAGTCAGAAGAGATGCAAGTCATAAGTGGGGTACCTCAGTGATCAGTCCTGGGGCCCGTCTTCTTCAATATCTTCATCAGTGACATTGCAGATGGACTGGAGGGTAAGGTTTGTCTGTTTTCAGATGACACCAAGATCTGCAACAGAGTAGATAATCCAGATGGGGTGGGCAGAATAAGAAGAGATCTGGATAAACTAGCAAAATGGTCAGAAGAGTGGCAACTGGGGTTTAATGCAAAGAAGTGAAAGATCATGCACATAGGGAAGAGAAACCCTGAAGCCACCTATAGGCTGGGAGGGGAGTTGTTGGCAGTCACAAGGGAAGAAAGAGACTTGGGCATCATCATCACAGATGACCTGAAATCATCCAAGCAGACCACTAAAGCAGTAGCTAAGGCTATGGGGATGTTAGGGTGTATTAGTAGGGGTATCACTAGTCAGAAGAGGGAGGTAGTGTATGTGTGCATGTGTGTGTTTGAACATGACCCATGGCTGCTTTTTTATTGTTTCTGCATTGAAGTACTTATAACATTCTTATGTGTTGTTTTCACTTACTAGTTTTGACTGGATTTATGGTGTTCCTAAAGAAACCACTTTTTAGGAGTTGCAGTTGGATTTGCAATGGAAATACACCCCTGAGCTTTAGGCTCATCACAACATGTAGGGCTGTACCCTCAGCCACTGATGGAACATACAGTGTCTGTGCTATGGGAGTAGGTTAGGGTGGGAAGATGAATGATAGACATTGGCCTCCACACAGTCTACATGCCAATGGCGGGTGGAAGGAGTGGGATTAGCATGTATGTTCCAAGAGGAAGTTTGGCCAACACCTAGTTGGTAGTAGGGAAATACCATTGCACCACATATGTGCCTCCTTGACAGAATACAGTATATAAACTTTTAGTCCACTGACTTCACTGAGAGTCAGCATGGAATATAATCACATGTACTTTTTACCAATATATAGTTTGGGAATACCATATCCAAGGATGCTGCATCCTACAGGGATACTACATTGTACATGGGTACTGCATCATTTGGGGATGCACAGCCCATGTGATTCAATTCATTAACTCTCCTCTGGGACCATATCAGTATGTGTGTGTAAGTGTGTGTGTGTGTGTATGTGTGTGTGTGTATATGTGTATTGCAGCAGGGCATATATGTTTGTTCATTCAGTTTTGTGCATATACAGTAGCTCCACATCCCACTGATCACTATCATTTTTTCATAGGCTGCTGTTTTAGGCTAAGATACAGGGGCATGGGAATACTAGCATACAGACAGGTTTCAGCATAGAAACATAGACATAGAAACATAGAAGTTGACAGCAGATAGGTACCACAAGGCCCATCCAGTCTGCCCATTTCTTTTTCTGCCTCATAAATGTGTCATCAGCCTTTGCTCTGTCAATGGCCTATCTATTCATACTCATCTGTATTGCTCCCTTATGCCTATCCCTTGCCTGTCTGAAGCCCTGCACTGTATTCATATCCACCACTTCCTGAGGTAGGCCATTCCATGCATCCATCACCCTTTCTGTGAAAAAGAACTTCCTCACATTACCCCTTAATCAGCCTCCCTCTAATTTTATGCTGTGTCCCCTTCTCCTGCTAATTTTCTTATATTGAAACATGTTAGACTCATTCACCTTGTTAATACCCTTAAGGTGTTTGAATGTTTCGATCATATTACTCTCTCCCTCCTTTGCACTAGGGTATACATATTGAGCTCCGTTAGTTTGTCTTCATATGTTTTCTGATGCAGTCCCTGCACCATTTTGGATGCACAGGAAGATCCTTATATAAGGTATAGGACAGCTCAAAAGGTATGGCAGAAGTATATTGTAATGCAGTGCTGGGCAATCTGGTGGGAATGCGGGGCCCTCTCAAAAGGCATGGCAGAAGTACATTGTTATCGAGCCCCGTACTCCCACCAATACATGTGATTCAGTACTTATATTGTGATGTTATGCAGAAATGTACAAGTTGGTTGGGCCCTGAGCTCCTAGCAGCAGTGAAAAATGCATTTGAGTGGGTTCAGATTGAGTTGCATGCATGGGTGCTGGGCTGTGCTGGTGCCCTTTGAAGATTTCGTGAAACAATGTTGCTCTATTTCAAAGTTATGCCATTTTTTGGTCTGTTATTACAGTCAATGGGAAAATATATATGTGCATTGTGAAAACAGTGGCGATGTCATTTTTCAGTGCGCAACAAGAATGTATTTGACTGGCTTCAGATTGTATTGTTTATGTGGTTGCTGGGCTGTGGTGCTCCCGTTTAAAGATATAGTGAAAAAAATCTTGGTCCATTCAGAAGTTATTCCATTTTTTGGTGTCCCATTATAGTCAATGGCAAAATATATATGTGCATTGTGAAAACAATGTGATCACATTTTTTTTCTGTGCAAAAAGAATCTATTTGAATGGGTTCTGATTGGTTTGTATGCATGGGTCCTGGGCTGTGGTGCTCCCGTCTCAAGATTTCTTCAAAAAATATTGCTCCTTTGAACAGTTATGCCACTTTTTGTCTCCCATCATAGTCGATGGGAAAATATATATGTGCAGTGTGAAAAGATTTGCTCGTGTGGCAACATGTCTGCAAAGCATTGTCCAGGGTGTTCTGTTTCTTAGACTGTGGTATACCATTCCATTGTGCTACTGGGCCCTTTGCACAGAAAAACATTTAAAAATGCACATTTCTTCAGTTTTGTGGACGGTTTTCCAGATTCTGTCTGTGGCACTACTCCAAAACTTGGCATGTAGAAAGAGCGTTGGTCATGGAACATGCCACTTTTTGTTAGGTGAAAAAATATTAAGCCATTCAAAAGTTATTAAAGCTTTTAGCTATCATTATAAGTCAATGGGAACATTTATATGGTTGTTTTTCGAAAGAAGAATGGGGTTCTGGCTATTATCTCATCTAAAAGATCTTTTAACCAGTCCACCATAGCATTGAAGATGGCGGCCCTGCTTGGCTGGCCATCAGTTTGTCTGCCAGATTGTTTTGTGGTTAGATTTTGGTTTTTCCATTTTCTCCCCACTTTATAGTGTTTGTTGCCTGTTTATTTTAGTGCTAGTTAAGATTTTTTGTTAGAGACAGTTAGGGACTAAAAGTGAGTTAGCTAGCCAGGATTATTCATTGTTGGGTAGTGAGAGAATTCTAGTGAACACCTGTGAATACCAGCTTCCAGGAGAGCACTAAGATTTTGCTCCCTGAAGGGGATTTTGCTGCCTATTGTTAAAAATACTGGTTCACATAAGATATTTGAACACTTGGATTCACTCATTTGGAGCATTACTGGAGTCACTTGACTGACCACCGAGTGTTCACTGGGCTGTTTGACCGGCCCACTGCCGCCCAGAAGAGGTGAAGTGAGAGTGTTGTTGATGACTCTCCAGAATAGTGTGATTATTCAACAGTTTGGTCCCCTACCTTGGAGTTGAACTACTGATTGATTCTGGCATGGAGACACTCGGACAAGAGCATAATATGTGTAGTGAGGCTAGTGAACTTTGCTCTGGGTCTCAACTCGATGGACTGAACTGATTCGTTCATTGAGGAGAGAAACTGTGAGAAATTCATTGTAGATTTGTGGAGTTTCCAGACTGGGACAGCACGACCCCTATAGTTATGGGTGATTAACCACCAGAATCTGCTTCTTCCCAGGAGAAACAGACCTGAATTGACCGGGGAAGCAGCCAGTGGGCCTGAGATTTTCCAAGACCCCTTGCTGACCAGCCGGTGGGTTGGTGCGGTCAAGGTGCCAAGGTGGTGGGGCAGATATTTCTGGTGGAAGCCAGTGGAGATGAGGTGTTGCGGTGTCTGGCATGGATTCTGGTGATGCCTGGATTGATATCAGATGTTTTGACTTCAAAGAAGATCTGGATTGCACCAGGAGGTTCTTGCTATAAGGAGAGTACTTTATGGATTAATGGTCAAAACTTTTACTTACAATCAGAACTTGAATTCACGGTCAGAACTCAAACTTTTTTCTTATTAAACTTTGTTTTGGACAGTGACAGTACCTGGTTTATTTTAGACCTCCAGGTAGTGAGCGGGCCTGGAGGTCGAAATTGCATTCCATGTTGTTTATTCTCTGGAATTAATGGTTAAAATTGTTATTTATGATCAGATTTGCAATTTATGATCGGAATTCAAATTTTGTTCTAGGCAGTGAAAGTGCCCGGTCTATTTTAGACCCCAGGTAGTGAGAAGGCCTGGGGATCAAAACTGCATTCCATATTGTTTATTTTATTTTGTTAATTTAATTATTTGAGTGTGAGTAGGTTTATTTAAATTTTATTTTATTTTTGGCTCTATGTTTCAGCCATATTGTTTTATTTTGTTATAGAAACATAGAAACATAGACTGTGATGGCAGATAAGGACCACTTGGCCCACCCAGTCTGCCCATTTCCCTACCTATTGGATAAGCTGCAGATTCTAGTTAACCAACAGCCTACTTCCTGCAACCCCCCACTTTAATTGCCTTATGTCTGTCGCATGCATGTTTGAATTCCCCCACTGTTTTAGAACCCACAACCTCTCCAGGAAGGCGGCTCCATCGCTCCACCACCTCTCTGTGAAAAGAATTTCCTCACATTACCCCTGAGCCATCCCCTCTAACTTTAAATTGTGCCCTCGTTCTTACACATCTCTTTTTCTGAAAGGTGCTACCCTCCTGGACTTTGTTGATTCCCTCGAGGTACTTAAAAGTTTCTATCATGTCCCCACTGTCCCTCCTTTCATCAAGGGTATACATATTAAGCTCTCTCAGTCTCTCTTCATATGGTTTCTGATGTAGACCTTGCACCATTTTAGTTGCCCTCCTCTGGACTGCTTCCATCCTGTCTATGTCCTTGCATAGATGAGGTCTCCAAAACTGCATGCAGTACTCCAGATGGGGTCTCACCAACTGTCTGTATAGAAGGATAACAACTTCCCTTTTTCTACTTGTGATTCCCCTCCCTATGCATCCCAGTATCCCGCTGGCTCTCCTTACTGACTTCTCACATTGCTTACCCACCTTTAGGTCATCTGATATGACTACACCCAGATCCCTTTCCATTATTGTTGTTGTTAGTACCTATCCTGTTATTGTGTACTTTTCTCCTGGATTTTTATTTCCCAGGTGCATTACTTTGCACTTCTTTGCATTGAATCAAAGTTGCCATATGTCTGACCATTCCTCCAACCTTGCCAAGTGCCTTCTCATCCTATCTACCAACCCTTGTGTATCAACTCTGTTACAGATCTTTGTGTCATCCACAAAGAGGCATACCTTTCCTTCCAGACCCTCTGCAATGTCACCCATAAAGACGTTAAAGAGGGCTGGACCCAGTACTGAGCCCTGAGGTACTCCACTAGTAGCCTCCCTTTCTTCAGAATGTATTCCGTTCACTATTACCTTCTGTGTCCTGTTGTGCAGCCAGTTTGCTACCCAGGCTACCACCCTGGGACCCACTCCCAGGCTGGCTAACTTGATTATTAATATTTTGTGTGGGACTGTGTCAAATGCCTTGCTATAGTCTAGGTAGGTCATATCCATAGCCCCTCCCTGGTCTATTACTTTGGTCACCCAATCAAAGAAATCAATTAGATTTGTCTGACATGACCTTTCTGTTGTGAATCCATGCTGCTTTGGGTCCTGTGCCCCGCTGGCCTCTAGGTACTCAACAATTCTTTCTTTCAGAAGTGATTCCATTATTTTCCCCACCACTGAGGTTAAACTAACAGGTCTGTAGTTTCCTGCTTCTGCCTTGCTCCCACTTTTGTGAAGACTATATATCATCCTTTCCCCTGGACTATCTTTTATATTACTTATCTAGTGAGTTTGGAGTTTGGACTGGTGCTTTATATTTTATTTTATTGTCATTTTCTTCCAGTATAGATTCGTTTGGGTGGGGAGTGTAATCAGTTTGATTTAATTTGTCTGAATCTCTCCTCTTGGTGAGAGTGCGTGAGGAGCTTCAGGATATTTTTTGGGGTTTGTTTTTAATTTGGGAACCTTAATTGAGGATTTATTCAGGGGTATTTTAGTGTCATTGGGTCTTAGTATGTGTAGGCATGTAGGAGGCCTGTCCCCATGGTCGTGCATTATTTGTCCGCTGCCCTTCATGCCCTTTGCCTCTTCCCTCCCCCCTCCATTACAGCCATCAACATACCAGCACTGTAGAGCACTGGGTATTGCTCATAGGGGTAGTTGAGGAGTCAGAGGGTGCAAACATTGGAGGACGAATGAGCGGGGAAATCATATTGGGGTAGTGGGATCCAGAAGACACCTTGGGGTGAAATGGAATCTGGAATGTGGTCCTTCCTGTCTGGTTTCAATACCCATGGGCACCACCAATTTTGGTGGGCAAGTAGCCTGATCAGCTCCAGAAGCCCGGCCTACCTGAGCAGTGTTGTGAAGTGCCAGATCCATCAAGAATAAGAGGGCAATTATTGCAGACCTTGTTGGGTCAGTGGATCTGGCGTGCATTACCGAGACCTGACTGGATGAAAATTCAGGCACCATCTTAGAGGCCGCTATTCTGGATGGGTACTCAGTATCAGACCGCCCAAGGTTGGACAGTAGGGTTGGGGGCTGTTGCAGTCTGTTTCACGAGTGTGCCAGTTGAGGAGGCTGAGTCATTCAAGTGTACTGTAGTGGCAGGTGTGGGCTGTAGGATCACCCTCTTCTACCATCCACCAGGTGATGATAAGTGATTCCTGCAGGAAGTAGCAGACTTCATCATTGACATAGTGTTTGAGCCACCCAGGCTGATGGTCCTGGGAAACTTCAATGCCTGGGTCGATGATGAACTCTTGCAATTTGGACAATACTTCCTCCAACTGATGACATCTTTGGGCCTTACACAAGTTGTTACTTCTGCCACTTATAAAGGTGGTCACTTCCTTGACTTAGTTTTCCTACTGGGGATCGAAGCCTTCGATTTGGGGGTGGAACCTGTCAGATGGTCTGATCATCACACCATGGGGTTCAGTTTTTGTGTCCCCTTCATAGGCCTACCCCTGTGGAGATGGTCAGGTACCGCCCTTTGTGAGATGTAAACTCTGAGGGCCTGGCAGTGGTGCTTGACCTATCAGAGCTTTCAGGAGTAAACAATGACCCAGATGCCTTGGTCTTGGCCTATAATAAAGTCATCTCCTCTGCTCTGGATATCATTGCTCCTGTCTGTGTTCATCCTCTCCCCCTTTGCCCTGGGTCCCCATGGTTTGATGGGACTTTGATGGAGATGTGGTGACAAGGATGAAGATTAAAGAGTTGCTGGTGGAGATCCACCCTTGATGCTGACCATCTTAGATTGATAGAACATTATCAAGTATATCATTCTGCAATCTCCAGTAAGAAGGCAGAGTTTCTGTCCAGAAAGACTGTGGCTGCTCAGAACCGACCAGCTCAGCTCTTTTTGAACTGTAGACAGACTGTGCAACCCATTCTGCCTGCTGGTTTGAAGAGCCTTTTCACAAGTAGAAGGTGAAGAGCTTGCTCGCTTCTTTGCGGCTAAGGTGGCTGACATCAGGGCAGCACTCCAACCAGCATCCTCTATGGGAGAAGCTGTGGATTGGCACCCATTCACTGTCCCTAGGCTCTCCTGGAGTTTCTTTGACTGGCCAGAGTTCATTCACGTCATGCGGATTGTCATGGGTATGCACCCTACATGCTGTAGTTTGGATCTGGGCCCAACTTCCCTGATAAAGGGTTGTTGTGACACTATCATCCCAGTCCTAGCATGGATAGTTTGGTGCTCCTTAGAGATGGGTGAGTTTCCTAGCTCCCTGAAGGAGGCAGTGGTGATGCCACTCCTGAAGAAAGCTTCTCTGTACCCAGACTGCCATGCCAACTACAGACCAATCTCTAACCTTCCCTTTGTGGGGAAAGTGATTGATAAAGTAGTGGCCATACAACTGGAGAACCACTTGACCATCCATGACATTTATGAACCACTCCATTCTGGTTTCTGAAAGAGGCATAATACTGAGACTGTGCTGGTTTGGGTGCTCAATGAACTCTTGATGGCAAGAGATCGAAGAACCATTCTATCTTGGTCCATCTTGATCTCTCTCTTCAGCATTTGACACTGTGGACCATGGGATACTTCTCGAACACCTGAGGTTCATCTGTGGCCTGTCTAGTACAGTGTGATGTCAGGGTTTAATTCTTATGGCCCAGTCTCTCTGTCATATGGGGTTCCTCAGGGTTCAGTGTTGTCCCCCATGTTGTTCGCAGTGTACATGCTGCCACTCGGAGACATTGTAAGAAGGTATAGGCTGAGGTTTCACTGCTATGTTGATGATGCCCAGCTCTACTTATCTTTTTCACCCAACCAGGATAGAGCTGTCTTGGTATTTAACAACTGCCTCACTGAAATCCAGAACTGGAAGAATTCAAGCTGGCTGAGGCTGAACTCAGAGAAGACAGAGGTGATGGTTGTGTACCCAGGTAACCGTATAGATGGGATGGAAGCTGGTTTTCCCTCAGGACTTTTTCTGGGTGGCTCCCAGATCCCCACCTCCAAACAGGTGTGGAACCTTGGGGTAATTTTTGAAGATGGGCTGACACTGTGATCACAGGTGTTGTCAGTTGTCAAATCATCCTTTTACCATCTAAGGAACATCTCCAGGATTATAGACCTAGTTCCATCAGGTAACCTGCCTACATTGGTCCATGCCTTTGTGACTTGGGAACTTTATTATTGCAACTATCTGTATCTAGGGCTACCAGGGGTTGATAATCACTGCTTGCAGCATGTGCAGAATGCTGTGGCCCGGTTATTGACGGGTACTTTTCGTAGCAGTCATATTTCTGAACTGCACTGGCTACCAATACAGTGGCGGATCACCTTTAAAGTTGGTCTGCATGGGGGGATGCACAGTTAGGGTTTGACATCACATTTCCAAACTTTTGTCACTGTAGCAGGAACCCTAACTGATGCATTAACAGAGTTTTGTTGCAATGAATGTCCCTTCTTTTTGAGAAAGTGTAATGTAACACTTCTTAGTTTTTAGGAGCTTGAGTCCTACAGGGACAGCATAATGCAACATTAGAACATTTTCTGCCTAGTGGTTCTTGTTGCTGTAGTAGAAACCTTAACTTATGCATTAACAGGGTTTTTTGCATTGAATTTCCCTTCATTCTGAGAAAGTGTAATGTATTATTGCAGTGGTTTACTGCTATTGCAATTAAAACACAATACTAAAACCTTTTACCATGACAACATTTATTTAGTTAAGTGTAATAGATAAATGTTTTGAAATCCGGTGTACTTCCATTGTAGAACTGTAGTTTCAAAAACTTAACATGGTTACTGTAACTGTTATGTAACAGATAAGTGAAAACACAACACACGTAGGTAAAGTTCAAAAAAAATATTTATTTCCAAATTATTAGGTGATTAAAAAGGCTGAATTGAGAGCCAATTTGAAAAACGCAGTTAGTTTCGCAATTCAATATTGGAAAGAAATTATACAATTTGAAAAAGTGAAGCATATACTTATTATAGTATTACATATACTGTATCTGTGAAGCATTCCTTATTGTATATGAAAGTACATGCCAGGTAATCATTACATACCAAAGACGTGTGCATACTTATTAGCATACATTTAACTTTTATATTGCTACTGTCACTGTGTGACTGACAGTGTTAATGTTCCTGGAGTGGGCAAAAACTCAAATGCTACATGTTTAACAGTAACTAAATCTATGAATTATCAGAGCAACTCAAAATAGAATTATAGTATTAATGTTAACATACATAATATATATATATATATATATATACACACACACACACACACACACACACACACACACACACACACACACACTCATATATATATATATGTATACATATGAATATATACACATAGATATATGTAGAAAGAGAGATATATAGATGCATTTGGAAAATTCCCACTCAACCCCTCAATTGAGGCAATCCAGAAAAGTAATCAGGATCATGAAAATCAGTTGTTATTAGTGCAAGTGTCTGATTTACAATAGTTAACAGACATATGTCTAATTAGACAATACATCACATGTTGGAACAAACAATAAAACAAACTGTAATATCTGTATGAACTACAATGCAAAAATGTATTAATGATTAACTTCCAAGATAACAATAAACTAAATAGTAACATAGACAAATTAACAATATGTAAAGAATTATTCACTACTGTGGACAATATATGAAACCTAAAAAAATGCAAGTATGGCAGTGGTTATTATAAATCTGATAAAAAAAATCTATAACATTTAAGTACATATACATCCTACTGTTAGAATAATTATAGTAACATTTTGTAAACTTCAGTTCAATATTCAGTAAAATTACGATATTAAAACTACCTTAAACCCTAAGTTGTAATATGACCAGTGTGATGAGTATCTACATGTAGTATTTATTAATGGTCTGAAGAAGAAGAACAGATCACTATAACATCATACAAAATTAACACTATGGTATGTTTCATAACAGTATGCAATAGTACATTATATACATTTATACAATAAGACTATAGCATAACAGTAAACACATAGCAGTTTAGTGTTACTATTGTGAAGATATGGTTGATGATAATCTCTAACATGTAAGAAACAACAGAGTCACATGTGTTAGTTGTTTGCTGTAGCTGCAGTCACAGCTCTATTAGTGCAATAGTGATAGGTACACTTCCATGAAAAGCTGTAATAAATAGTTCCAAGGTGTGTGAACATGTAAACTGTCACATGAACTTTGAAAAAAGTGTTTTAAGTCATTTAAGGTCTTTAAAACATATAAAGGATGCTGAAACATGTAATAACACATCATGCACAGAGGCTTCATGTACATGTACAAGTGCAATACCTGAACAGGTAATAGTGATGGAAAGTTTGTGAGGGTATGCGTCCAATGATAGAATGCAGCTTGTTAACAGTGTAAGAACATATCATCACAGTTCAAACACATAGTTATATCTGCAGATGTTCATGCAACCATTGTACAATTATATCAGTGTGTTTTCTCAAGTGATTATGAACACAGTCGGTGCTGATTGAAGACCGTTTCAACAATGTTTACTGGATCATTGGTTCACAGACTGATCTTAGTGTCATGGTTCATAAAAGCATTGATATGTGTTATATATAAGCTTGTGTGAATTTTACTGAGTAACTCAACACATCAGTAACAAACAATGGTCATAGTTTGCTGTTGTCTGACTTGTAAAATAATTGGACAGCAATGTATGTCACATGTTGTGTGACTATTCTTCTGATTGATGAAGATTGTTGTATTTCTTCAATATCAATACATAAGCATTTTTTAACTTATGAGGCAGCCTCTGCTTAAAAGTACTTATTGAGTCATTGCATTAAACCCAAAAAAGTTCTGTACCTCAACCAAGTGACATAATATCCAGAAAGTATAGATTGACCACGGTGGTAGATCACAGCATGAGTATCAAATAGTGTCCGAGTAAATTATACTCTACCAGCTGTGAACTATGTGACAGGTGTCTCAACTTTTAGTCCATGAAAGTCAAATCTATGCAATACAAGCATAAGGTATTGAGAAGAAGTCCTAATCTGTATAGACTGTGAACATGCCCCTCCACACCTAACACAATGGTGATTACTTTGTGCATTCCTAATCTGTTCTCAAAACTTAACTGTTCACAACTGAGGTACATACAAAGAAATCCAAAGCATGTTCTCTGTAATTTCTTGTTCTGAATGACCACAATACAGGCATTTATATTGGGTGACGTAGCTGACATTAACATACTGTCGCATTGGAATATGCTCGTCATCCAAACTGTGTATGATGGGCATCATAAACTCAGTAACATCTTGTTGCAAGTCATCTGAAAATGTTCTGTAGCCCTGTAGGTACCTAAGACATGTTATAGAGGTGTGAGTGACTGCACTTTGTCAGAATGTTGCAAAGTCACATGAACAAGTTGCTTCAATTACTTCAGTAAGGGAGTGTTATGAGAAGCTGATAATCTTTGTACAAAGTGAGACAAGTGGAGAAATGCTTGCATTGCAGAATTTGTGTAGCAGTTCAATCCAGTACCATTATCAAATGCTGAGACAACAGTTATACCAAGTGACTTTATACGAGGAGGTGACTTTGTATCTATGTGTGGTATGTTACCCTTCTCAATAGTATTAGAAGTTAATTCAAGAGTGGTTACTCAGTTCTCCTTGTTGGCACCTGAAGCTGTGACTGTAGTATTTGACTGCACTACATTCATGGGTAATGGTATTAGAGGCATGTCTGGCTGGCAGAGAGTAGATAGTCTATTGTACTCAACAATACATTGCTTGTCAGCGTGGATCTTTGTGGAGACAAAGGGATTATCTGCAAACCAGCAAGACATTGAACACGAAAAAATGCAACATAGCTCATGCCATCTTCAAAAATGTCAGTGCTTAGCTCAACCATTGCTGAGTCCAAACTCAAGCCCTGTGACTTTTGTATGTAAACAGCATATGCAACACATACTATAAACTGTTTCCTGGTCACATATACTGTATATTCTTCAAAATATGGAACTTAACAGATGTTTGATCAATTTGCATAGACTGTTCAATGTTGTCAAACTTAACAAATGTCTTTAAGAATGTTTTCTGAACATTGTACTGAAAGTCAATAATGTGACCCATTGCACTACTGACCATGCCACATTCAATGTCAAGGTTCCTACGCAGCATAATATGTGCATTCTTACAAACAGTAAGGACAGCTTCTAGTCCAGCTGTACGTGACACATCTGACTTAAGTTCATACAGTCATTCAGTAAGCTTAGATACTAGGTTGCAACTTAAGCAAACATCATTAACTGTATCAACAGCATGCAGAGTGATGATTTCTTGACCCTCTCTCTTTAACATGATGCTGTTGATTTTGACACATTGCTTCAGCTGTCACATGAGACATATGACACGTGCACTGTTTGAGCACACTTCACAAAACACATCACATGCAGCATGTATTGATGCACCATCAGCAGTGATTCTATGTGTATCCAACATTGAAAGATGCAGTAGTGATAAACTGCCAGTGTGAGCTTGATCCAACAATGCCTTGTAAGCTAGATCACCACTCTGTCCCATGTTGTGAAACAACTCGACATAGGTGAATAACTCCCATAGGTTAAAACCTCCAGTACACCCTAGTGTCTTCTTAGCCTGCTTGACAGTCAGTGCAGTAAAGACATGTTCTTCATTGATGGGTGCAAGTTGTAAAAGGTCCCCAAATACAACAATACTTTTTCCACCAAGTGCGTCACTGTACTCACTGCCCAGAATCTCCTGTAGCCAAAGGTGTATGCAGACAAGCATCACATTAGAGACCATGCTGACCTCATCAATGATCAGTAGCTTAATGTTTGTAAACATAGAACGAAGCTCAGATGCCACATCAAAAGACAGTTTCTGATACTCTCTAAAGTTACCATGCTCTACTGGTAACATAAACAAATAGTGCAGGGTAACTCCACCAATATTGTATGCAGCCAGCCCTGTTGGAGCACTAACAGCAACAGACATTGCTGTGCCAGTGTGTTGCCTTATGTCAGCTGTAATTGCCTCAGTAAGAAAGCTCCTGCTTGTCCCTGCAGAACCATTAACAAACATTAGCAATGGCTTGTACTCATCACATTGGCATTGTTTCTGTTCATGCAGTATGCAGTGTCTAACTGCATCAGTAACAGAAGCATAAACCACAAGCTGTTGTTCATTAAGACTTTCTTTCAGTTGACCAGGATCAATCATACAATGTGATCCATGCTGCATAGCACTTTGCACTTCTACCATGAGTACTTCTGAGTCATTCATAGGTAGAGGTACTCCAAGTGTGCCCTGCCCTTCTGGATGAAGGTTATTTTGTGAACTAACAGGACTATCCTCCTCAAGCTGTTTCCTGGCTTTTTCAAGCTGTTCTTTTTTGAATCGAATTCTAGTCTGCATATGTACATCTCCAAGTGCTCTGTTTTGAAGGTGTCATAACTGTGGTTGAATTGCTTCTCAAAGGAATCACAGCCACCTTTCAAAGTGGTCTCATCCCTCCAGGGATGGAACCAGAACAGTAGAGCAAAATGCAGTAATAATGCTCTCTGCTATCAGAAGTGGACAGACATAACTTACAGTGATCAATCAGCCAAGGCTTACGTCTCTTAATGGGACAGCCATCCACTCCTCTGACTTTGTAAATGTCACATGTACTATCCGGTGAAGCATCTGTTTTATAGTCATACCATTTTGCTACCACAAATAGACACATACTGTCCATGGCACTGTGTCTTCTGGGGTAGCATGTGTTGACCAAGTTGTTCTTCAAGATATGCTTTGAAGAAGGTAGGTTGAGAGACATTTTCTCAATCTCATTATGAGGTTTCAGCACATGTTTGTATTTCTCTTTGTAGTTCGCACTGAGAAACCATACAGCATCAGTTTTGACATACAAGTGTGTACTGATCAAACAATCACTGGCCTCATATGCACTGCATTCTCTGTGTGACAGTGTCTTTAACCCAAGTAACCACAATCGTGATGTGAGTGACTTGCTTGAACTGGCAATATCCTCTCAAAGTTCTTGCAAGCTGGTCTGCTCATGCTTGGTAATGTAAGAAGAGCCAAAGAATTGTCAGCCACAAACTGAACATCAATGCTTGCTAGCCACATGAGTAGAAGAGTGGGGTTGTAATCATTGATGTACATCTTCTTCTCCTGCTGGGTAACTGATATACCCTCTTGGTTGATTTTGCCTTCAAGTGATGGCACATTGATGAAAACAGTTCATTCATGCACCCGTTCTGACAGACACGTCTAGGAAAACCAAAGCGACATCTCATGTACCAATCAGAGTGACTTTTCACTGCATGTCAGCAGTCTTTGGCACACATACATCATTTGAACTTTTGCACCAACTTCCATAGTGTAAGACTGTCATACTTGTCAGGTATGTGACAAGTTATGTAATGCTTGATAAAGCTTAGCACTTCTGCCCCTTCATGTTCGCCAATGTGTAGAGCATCCATGATCCATAGTAGCATATGAATATGAGGTGCACCATGTGCTAGATAACCTGCCCTCCAAAAGTCCTGTTCAACAAGACCAAGAGGTGGATTGTCCTTCAACAAAATAAAATTTAGAATGTCATCGAATTGTTGGTGGAAATGTCTGGTCACAGACACTGGGTCAAAGAGTCATTGATGAAATGCCCTCAACATCAGCATTAGCCCTCTTTGGAAGTTCAATTGACTCATCCCAGGTGTTGTCAGCACAGCTGAGAGTGACAAACCATATTGCTGCACCATACTCTTGCAGCATAGTCATGATCTTAGAGTGTCTACGATACCAGCATTCCATAGTACCACATAGATTTGAAAATGTAGATGACAAATTAACCTGCAATGTGTCATCCTTTTCCTTAAATTTCTGAAGAAACTGTGTAGCAGTGATTCCATGAAATGGAGTTGTGAGACATAGAGTATGTGCAATGGATGCAGAGAGTATACGAAGCTCACTCTCCCAGAGCAGGTGAAACAGATATTGAATGTTTCTGCAAAATTTGCCATGCTTATTCAAAACTCTACATGAATGCAATTCAGCACCTGGTACACACAATTCTCTGTTATCCAAACGACCACCTGATCCTTGTGGAAACAAATCAGGAAACCATTGTGCTTCCAATGTGGCCTCCCAGATACTAACAGGGGTGCCTTACACCTCTTTCATCTGATAAAGGTCAATATTGTCTCCAACTGGATCCCTGCGATGTAGATAGTCAATTGTGTACTGTTCATACACACTTTCATTTCTTTCTACATTTATCATCTCGATCGCTGGTTTCTTTGTGTCCAACACTCCATACTGAGCAGATATGCTGCTCATTCTGTCAATGTCAAGGTCTGCATACAAGGGATTATTGCTCTTCAAGTAAGTGAGAGCTGTTTTCACCTTCTGTACATTGACAACATCCTGACAAAGAACCTTTGACTTAATTGGCACACAATTAAGAAGAATAACTACACTGTTTCCATTAGAAATTGCCTCCACATTTTCTTGTAAAGGAAGTGGCAGATACATGATGGAGCCCTTTAGAGACTTGAGCTCTTTCTGGGGTGGAAGCACCAAGTTTTCTCATCAGTGAGAATGCAACTTCCCCCAGAGTGATGGCACAATACTGACACAGGTATTGTGCCGCCTCTTTAATGGGTGTTTTCTGTGTGGGGATCTGCCCCCGCACCCCCAGACTCTAGGATTCCAACTCCAGGTTGGAGTTGGTCCATGAAGGGGCAGAACACTGGGGAAGGTGAAACACAGAAAAAGGACCATTACTGCTAATGTTGCCATAATGGTCTTTTTTCCAGTTTCACCATCAGGGTGTTGATGAAAAGGGGTGCACCATTCTGGGGTATGTTCTGTGTGCTAGTATTCAGATGTAGAATAGTCTGGAACAGTTTCATAGTTTGAATAAGATTCCATTCAAACATATTCAACTTAGTAATCTTATTGGGTGCGAAATGCACCTCCATGTTGTTTAGAATTGACCTAGGTGGCATTGTGTCATTTTGCACCTTAGAAAAACAGTATTTGCACAAGACAACCATTGGTTCTAGGTCAAAGTCATGTACTAATAGTAAGAATGCCAATAATCAGGCCCACATTTCTTTAAAAGACTTTATCTTTTCAGATCAACTGTAACAGTTTGCTTCTGGTAACAGAGACTATTTCATGAGACACACACAGTGTCAAATTTCTCTCTCTTTACCAACTCAGATTTGTCAATGGGTTTGCCAAAAATTTTCAAAATCTCTGTTTCCATAAGAGACACACTACCGTAAGCAACAGCTGATGTTTCTTGAAGAATTGTATCTGTAGCATGGGTGCTGCATTGTCCCTTTTCATTAAGTTTAGTTGTACCATTCATGTCACCAGACTGCAGCAACTCTGAAAGGCATGTGTACAGTGAAACAGCTCACCTTACTTTATATATCTTGCACACAAAGGTGCACATGCCAGACTGATGCACTGCTAGAATCCACATATGGTGAATGACACTGTCACAAACACCACTGTCTAAGCATGCCAATGAATGACCCAGCAGTCCCATATGTGGACGGATTTCATAATGGTCTATTGTCTGAAACAAGTTATACCTCTCTTTATGATCAGTGACAACAAAAGAGATAAATAAACTGTTCTACTTTATTGAAAGATGACTGTCTCCGATTGCATGTAGCATCACATGTCCATATTAGACATTGCTTCTATGTGGGCATTCCGTAGAGGCATTGTCATCATCAGAATCAGTTGCTGTGTCATGACATACAGTCAAGACATTGGCTATTTTGCCATCCTCATCTATGCTGAAATTGCTGTCCTTTTTTGTGTGTGATATGATTCCTCCCAGAAGTATGCCTCTGAATGTTGCATATGTAGACAGCTGCTTGTGAAAACTTCTCAAAAGTTGTGAAGGTTCAACTGTGGAAAGTGTTGCAACTTCATCTTTACAGCATGCACAAATTTTAGGAAACATTCAAGTACCTGTTCAAGTATCTGCCATTTTACACCACAACCATTGAAGCACAGGTAGTGCTCTGTTGACAAAAGTGCACAGTCTTAGGTGTAGCTTCATTAAGGACAGATGACTCTTCAGTCTTCTGCCTTCACATCGCATGACAGTTGCAATAAGTCTATCAACCTTAGCTTTAGCTGCTGACGATTGATAATACTTCTGCTTCCTCAGATGGCTGGTGACAACAAGGAGAGTATGCTGTTGTTTACTACATATTCATTTACATTACTGCCCTATGGTTTTCTTACTTTTTGATGTTTTTTTAACTGTTGAGTAGTTCTATTTTTTTTGTGTTGCAGTTGAGCAACCACGTAGCATTACTGTTGAATCTGTAAGCAGCCACCTAGGTCTCTGTACAGACCGAGTGGTCTTCACATGCTTTGATGTGGTATGTGTACTGTTGTTCAAACTCTTCAGCAACACTACACTACTATGGTACTTGTTATGTCTTTGTTTAGCATTACATCTCTGTTTGATGGCATTTCTACTGTGTTCTCAGGTGAACAATGTTCTGAAATAGCTCATGAATATCTGACACCTGCAGGAGAAGTAAAGAAATCATGCTATTATTATTAACAAGAAACTTACAAATTTACATGAAATTTTCAATAGTCTATGTCCTTATTGTGAAGCTAATATATTATAAAATTAGTAACATTTAAAAAATCAACACTTCTTTGATTAAAAGCTTAACACACATAAGATTTCACAGAATTAACTAAAATCATAGAATCACAATCAGTCTGTGAAGGTTGGGTGATTGTAGCTGCACAACACAAAATATTCATGATTTGCAATAAAAAATTGCACAGGTTTTGCATTTGCGGCATCATGTATGAGACACTTTAGTGTTTGTAAAAGAATAGATTGCATTCTTTCGTGTTTGCAAAAGACCATATGCGACACTATTGTGTTTGTGAAAGAAGTTGTATTTTCATATTTCTCAAAAGTGTCGTGCTTTGTCCTTTCATGTTTGTGAAAGTCAGTAAAAGGTTTTTTCTCAAACGCAGATGTTTCGTATATATTCTTTCGCAAAACACAAAACTTTCAAAAAATGGTATCACAGGTATGAAAGTTTTGCATATTACCTGTGGCAAATCACAAAACTTTCACAAATAATGTTGCAAATGCAAAAGTTTCACAAAAATTAGAAAGCTGACCTCTGAACCAAGTGTTTCACATGATGCATCACAACCAGGAAGTGCTGGAAATCATGGAAAAGCATCAGTGACCTGAAAACAAAGTTAAATACAGCACAACATGGCATATAACAGTAGTATGTATATTAATCCACTTTAAATTAACTTACTTTGAAGGTTATATGTCATAATTTGAAGATTTTACAGCCTTTGCCCACTAAAAGCGGCCATTTTTTTGGGGGGGTGCAAAAACACCCACATTTGTATTTATTTATTTGTTTATTGAAATGTTTGACCAGGAAGGCACACTGAGCAACAAGTTGCTCATCTCCCGGTGTGACCTGAGGGTATGGTAACAAGCTTAACCTAGCAGATTGTCCATAGCACTTGACTGGCACCCACATCAACCAATCCCATACCACAGTATATGACTATTAATTTATTCAAATTGATTGTGTCTGGAGATTAAACAGGTGATATTAGATGACCAATGAAACATGCAGAAAATCAGAGAAGAAACACCCAGCAGCCATCTTACAATAAACAGCAGAGCATAGTGTAAGTGAGGGATGTAAGTACAGCAACTTTCTTCTGCATTTTTAGTGAATAAATATACATAATATTAGCACAAAACTAGCTTTAAACAAAATACTTTTGAGGTGCATTAGGCAGTATTAATATTAAAAACATTTAACACTGTGAAATGAAGTTATCAACATTTAAAGTCTAAGCAGTATAGTAAACTTACCACCACAAATGACAACTGAAAATGGAGGCAGCACACAATGCGCGCATGTCTTATACCAACAGAACTAGCAGCCAATAATGAGCAGCAATAATTTTTGTTGTTTAAGCTGACCTATTAAGAAGCTGCATTTTTCCCTATCAGTAAGTTTTCAACACTGCAGTGTTCCACCACTGTAAAGGGTTCATTTGCATAATTTTAGATGCACTTATTCAATTGATAGCCAGGAAAAGATACAAACCAATAGCTTGCTTTTTTTATGAGTTTGAATCCAGCCCAGAAAAGAAATAGTAACTAAGGGAGGAAATTTTTTTTTTACTCAGTCTGTGCTGACAGGACAATGCAAGAGACACACTGATTTTTTAGTAGCTATCTGTCAATTTCTCAGTTTAATAAGCTTAGAATGGCAGAACACAGCAAATGTACTGTCTGGATGGTGGGAAGCAGTTTAATTAGAAGAGGAGGTGAATATGTCCAATCAAGTGAATTTGGCAGTGACCTGCAGTTGACAAATTGTTGTGTGAAGTGGTTCGACAGAGGAGGCAAGAGGTGGGAGTACCTCATGCCAACCATGTACATGCTACTGAGCAACCAAACTCCTCCAGACATACTGCTAATCCATCATGGAGGTAATTATTTAGGCACTAAAAGATGGGTAGATTTGGTCAATGAAGGTAAATTAAACCTGGCTTCACTAATAAATCTGTTGCCTGCCTGTAAGATACTTTATTCAGATATTACAAAGTGGATGTTTTGGCAAGAAGAACAGCACCTGTACCTGCTTGACAGGGCAAGAAGAAAGGTTAACATAAAAATATCTGGACATGTATGCATGCTTGGGTTGCACATGATACGTCACCCACAAATTAAGTATTATAAAGGTTGGCTATATTTATAAGGCTGTGTGCATGTCTCATATGCTGGCAATTGCCTGTTTTTGGGATACCTCCGAGATGGCATCCTCAGAGTATCCTAAACGTCAGAGTATACAAATGTGACCTGCAAAAGCCAAACGGTTCTTTTAAGAGCCAACTAATATCCTTGGTCAAAAAATAGATAAAAAATGCACATCACATACACCAACAACCTTGTGAGATAGTAGAATTAGCTGAAAATATTTATATGTTAACATGCATGTAATCATTTGTAGTAAAGTTTCAGAACATTAAGTTTCCTAAGATGATAGATGAAATATATATATATATATATATATATATATATATATATATATATATATGGATGGACATACATTTGCTTAATTACTGCATGGCAATGACAGAAATATGCCTAATATGTAGTTTTGTATCATACAGCAATGCCACTGAGCTGTAAAGTCTGTAAATGTGTAACAACAAAAGGGGTAGAAGTCAAATGCATAAACAATTTTTTTTGTTTAGTTGCAACCTATGAGGTGATCTCCTGATATGGCCTTTCCTCCCTTCTGCCACACTGCATGTAAAAGCACAGATTAAGACCACTGACACAACATTTCTACTACTTGTAGCTCACTGTGAAATATCAGAACAATGTCTGTGGTGGCACAACCTTACCCGTGGAATGTTGGAGAAGTCTTTAAAACCCAATCCATGACAATGTGTGATACACCATAACTACATAGAAAGCAATTCATGTACTTTGTTCATTTAGTTATGTCAATTTATTTGTTTTGCAGAAAATGGCAACATTTTGGACAGCTAGGGAGGTGTGTCTACTGGCTGAGATAGTGGTGAAAAAGGGAGACCTGAAGGTCCTGATGTGCAGAACCAACCTGTGGCTGTATCAGACCTTTAAAGCAGTCAACCTTAACAAAAAGCTGAAAGTCCATTACAAGACCCCAGCTATGTGTAAGCTTAAATGAAAGCTGCTGCAGCAGCACTTCTACCTATTGCTAGATTGCCCTGTGATACCAGCGACAGATGTGGGTTGGTACTACCTCGCCATGAGATGTGGGAAAAGGCTGGAAAGCCCGAGCCAGAAGACCGCATAACTGACCATAAGTAAAAATAAAGTTAGTGTGTGCTTCATTTGTTTTGTGGTATAGGTACAGCATGTCATTCAACTTGATAGCACAACATAGGTTGTTTAACTAGTAATACACAAGGTGTGTGTTGTAGCAGTACGCAGTCACATCTCATGTGGTTGCACATGAGGCCATAGGTGAAGCACATGTAAACAATCAATCAAAACACGATGTGTGTTAGACACCTAAACACATGATTAAAGGTGTTGTGAAGAATGTTAGTTCATCATGGCACTGTTGAAAGTTAATAGCGACCAATGCCACCTTTTTTGCAACAATGCTTTCATTGTACCCAGTACTTGTACCACGTAATTTTACTGTTGCTTGAAAGTGGCAACAACAATAATGTATATATTAACACTACTATAAGTGCGTAATGGGTATCCTGGAGGGGTGTTATATATTTAATCAATAAGGCACAATAGGGTGTGGGTTATTAAGGGATTTACCCTTGCCTTATTAGGTGTGTCACAAGGCATAGCCTAGTGAATTAACCACACAAGAAGTGGGTAAATTCCCCAATAACCCACACCCTGTAGTGCCTTTGACAATGGACCAATGTGTAAAAAAAATTGTAAATGTGTTTAATTACTGTATGTTTTTCATAAATATCATTTATCAGCCGTGAGTTATTGCTGGACATGCAATGACAATGTGATGTATTTTTACTAGTGAGGTTACAGTATTTTCATACCCCATTGTATAATGTTGTGTATATGTGCGATGGGGGGATGTGACACAATACAGTACAATTGCAAAGTGTTGAACTATATATACTGTATATTCCTCATATAGCATTGCCATGCGCGTAATAATTAGTGACATATTACATAACTGTGTCTATGTCAACATAATTATGTAGATACTGATAGCGATATATCAGATTACCCTGTTAGTAATATCTATAACATAAAAGATATGTATTTGATAACTTTATTCAAGTACAACGAGGCAAAACAAATAACTTTTACAAATTAATTTATACTGTTTGTTTTTCTGTATACTTTTTTGTTTCAGAGCCTTTAAGAAGGGGTCCAAGGTGCACTGAGGTAGTGCCAGCCCATGACGTCACAGTGGAGGAGATGGAATCGGATGAAGATGACAGGGTAATCCTTGTCAAGTCATCTGGTAATTACATCATATTATAAAAAATAAAACATCTAGTTTTTAAATAACAGTGTGATAACAGTTTGTTATGCTGCCTAAGAAAAGTATTACAGTTCTGTAATATGTAAGTGCTTTGTAAATAAGATAAGTTAAGCATTCATTGTAAGCAATATGAATATAGATGCAAACATAAAATGAAGCCAGCAGATGAATGTAATTTGGTGTATCAATGTCTGTGTGTGTTAGTGAGAGAGTTATCTACATCTTGTGTGGTGTCTCACATGCCAAAAAATGAGTGCCTTAACCACAGAAGAAGTGTGTAAAATCCCAACAACCCACACCCTTAGTACATTCTTGAGATAATACTATGTACCTCAAAATGATAAAAGTATATTTTTGAATGTGTTCCTCATTTTGATGGTGATGTTTAATACAATAGTTCTTCAAACAATAGTTTAAGAATGCTAGTAAAAAACAGAATGCATCATTCCACATATTCATCAGTGCCAGAGGATGGAATATTGATAGGAAAATCCATGTGCCATGGTGATCAGGGTATACATAACAGTATTACATGGATCAATGTAAGGCTGTTGTAATCCTAGCAGACAATCAGATTGTAGAATTTCTGAGACCCTTTTTATGTTGGCTTGCTGCACTTGTGCGCAAGTCAACATCTTGCGGTAGTGCAGATTTGGAGGCGTGCCCGCTGTTGGGCGAATGCAGGGCACGCATCAGTAGGTGCATCCCTCATTCTCCAATCAGCCTGCATGCCCCATGCATGCTAATGTGGTGAGCACATCTAAGGAAAGGTCCGCTGCAATATGAGCAAAGCTCATCAGATGCAGCAGACCCTTTCTGCGTGCTCGCCACATGAGCAGCATGGTGGGCAGCCACCCACCCAATGGCCAACTTCGGGGGTGCACAATCCCCCAGCAGCTTACTGTGGCCACATAAGCAGCCCCCCATTTCCTATATGCTGAGGGGGGTGCCCAATCCCCCTCAGTTCTTGCCTCCCGTCCACCTTTCTTTGTGTGCCCACGGGGGTGCCCAATCCCCGTAGGCATAAATTCACCCCCCATTTTCTGCCGACGAGGGTGCCCAATCCCCTGGTGGCTGCAGAACCCCCCAAAAACAGTTAGGTGGCATGCTGGGAGCCCACCCCAGCATGCCACATCCCCTAAAATAAAAACCTGTCCCGTGATGTAATTTTCTTTCTTCCCTGTAACAAAAAAATGTCCCTCGTAGTCTCCTGCCCCCCACCCGCATCCACCCACTGCGCACCCTGCCTCCCCACACACACCCTCACCCCATACTTACCCCGAGAGTCTGGCGCAATGATCTTCAGTGGACCAGGAACACGTATGCACTCTTCAAAGCCGACTGCGAACTGAAGAAATGCCGGTAAGCTGTATAATGGAATGAATAAGGTTTTTTCAACTTTGCTGCTTATCTTGGGCATTTGTTGGAACTTTGGCACCACATTTTCAGCATGAGGTTTTTTGGGCCCTTCCTCATGAATTCTATCACTGTCATGGCGTTAATCAGCCTCAAAAGGTGATTTTGCAGTCACTGTGCAAAATCACCTTTCGGGACCCATTAACGAAATGACAGTGCCAGTGTTCATGAGGTGGCCTCTCAAAAAGCCTATGTTCCAAATTTGGTGGAAAAAATCTAGCAGATGCCTTTTTTACGTGTGTGCATTGCACAGTTGCTACGCAGGCTCGTAACTTTGTACATTCACAATATTTTAATGCCAGATATTCAGCATTGTCATTTTTGTACACCTCCTTGTGAACAGTACAGCTGTCATTTTCCACATCCTGCCTGAAATGTGTTTCCACACTTCTGGCACACAATAGCGCAGTCACTGTGGGAAATCAGTGTTTGGGCCAGATTATGAAAATGACAGTGACACAGTTCATGAACAGAGGTCCTAAAATGCCTATGTTGAAAATCTGGTGATGATACTCCATAAAATGACTGTGTTACGAGTGTGCGTTGGCAGATTGCAAGCACTCTCATACCGTCGTGCATTTGTGATATTTTCACTCTGGATTTTCACCATTGCCATTTTTCCACACCTCTTGATGAACAGTACAGCCATCATTTCACATATCCTGCCCAAAATGTGTTTTTGCACTTCTGGCGCAGAATACCGTGCTCGCTATGCGAAATCACTTCTTGGGACACTTTGAGGAAATAACAGTGACACTGTACATGAGCAAAGGTACTAAAATGCCTATGTTGAAAATTTGGTGCTGAACACCCATATGTAGAGACTGACAGGTGTCAGGGGTGTGACTTAGGATTGTCAGGCGTAATGCTCAAAGCCATTCCACCCCCACCCCCACCCTGCAGCCAGTGACAATCATCAAAATGTGCCTTGGATGCTCTGTCTCCAAAGTTCACCCCACTGTCCTATACTGCAGCCTTCTCAGTGTATTTCCTTATGGAATGGGGTGAGTGTAAAGCCCGAAGGCCCCAATGCACACCGCGCCACTTGTCGGTGTCTGCAGGATAAGGAGAGGTGAAATGGCATGAGCACTATGGCCAACACCCAAAGGGACACCCCAATGTCTGTCAGTCTCTGCAGGGTATGGGTGGGTTGGCATCAGTGCCATACTTTACTGCCATTCCTATTATGCATCTCTCTCTAACTCCTGCACTACCAATGCCAATGCCAGCAAGACAACATTCGGCATTGACAAATGCTTGTTATAATATGTTTTAGTAATGTCATTCCTGAGATGTGTGTTGTTACAGAATGTACCTCTAAAGTTTTATTGTTTTTTGACTAATGAGTTTCCAGTAGTTTCATAAACCATAATATAATGTTATACAAATAAGAAAACAAACACATTTTTTTAAAAAGTGTTGTGATACATATTCATTGTATAAATATCTTTTGGGGTTTCTCATGAAATATGATGAAACAATACAGTAAGTTACTGTTCAGAAAAATAACTGTTGGTAAATGAATATAGCAGATCATTTAACTTGTACTTTTATGTAACAATTTTAATAAGTAATTTATGTCTGCTAGAAGAATATACAGAATTCGACAAAGTTGTGCAAGTAATGCAATATCGTATATGAATACTGTGTATATAAATTGGTAGTATAATTTGATTTAATAGCAGGGATATATGTAAGAATGATAAAAAAGGAGACAGAATCTATCAAGAGATGTATCTACATAAATAATTAATTACAATAAAACTTATACATAAATGTACAGAAAATCAAGTTATAACATAAGTTATCAAATATAATGTAAATTAACATACTTTATATTTTTTCAAACAACAGCCCCCAGGGAGACTGGAACTGGTGCCATGCCAGCTGTGGTGAAGCAGGAGCCAGATGACAGCACTGAAGGTTATTTGAATATTTAACATAATAGTTCTTGTTTTATCATTCACCGTGGATGGTTGCACTCGGTAAATATGGCACAATATATCGATCATCCTCCTTGCATAGCAGTACATACATTGTACCAATTGTACCAGCACCCCTGTGCAGATAAGTATGCAGCCCCCTCCCAGGTTAACGATAATATCACAGTAAAGCAAATAGCTCTTATCTTTTTTTTTTTTTGTACTTTCTATTCTTCCTCCTCTCACCCCTCAGCTCATGTCTCTGCGGGAGTACCTAGGAGTCATCCCACTATGGTTTGCTCCTATCTGGTTAGTCCTCCATTGCCCATGTAGCCTTGGTTTACCCCTTGGGGGGATTGGTTGGGCTCCAACACCCCAGAATTCTCTGGCGGCATCAGTCAGGAGGATGCCAGGAGGGTGGCTGTAAATCATGGGCAAGCTACAAGTCCCTGTCTCCAACAGAGCTGAAGGGCATTTTCCCCTTTCTTCCTGGGAGTGGCTAGTACCCTGACATCAAGGCCTTACTGACATCTGCCACTCCCTGCCCTTTCACTACTCTTAGCACTTGCTGTATCTCTGGCTTCTGACAGAGGTCAGCCGAGCTCCGAACAGGGACCCCTGTCCCTCCTGGGAGAGGAGAGCTGTCCTCCAGATACTCGATCCTCTCCCTCCCCTGCCAACCCCCAGCAACCCGGGATTGTTACTGAGCCTGGGTTGCCAGCATGGTGTGAGGTGTGGCGTCCAGTGCCTCAACCCTCAGCACCACCAGGCCGGCTATAGCTCTTATCTTTTACCCCCCAGCTCACCCCACCTTTAACCCATCTGTTATGTTGATTTCTTCCTGTTATTATATTACCTCAAAGTTGTTAGCGTTGTGTATTTATTTTCCATCATTGGGGCTTACAACTTCAGAGATTTGTCTGCATACTCAATTTGGGTTGTAATCATACTGGGTAGAGTAGTAACAGTGAATGCAGCGGTCTACCCATCATGAGTAGATGGTGACTCACAGCTGGTTGTGTTGTGCTGATGGCACAGATGGGGGAGTAACAGCACAAGGGCTAATGTTAAACACTGTGGTATACTAGTCATGGGTGCATCAGTACACATATACTAACTGACAACTCATTGATTGTAGAGTCATCCGAAATAAATATGTAACAACAATCAGATGAAAGAGCTCATCATGCAGCAACAGATAACATGCCTTCTCAACATGTTTTTAGAGGTGAACAGGTTCATTACACGTCATCTCTTGCCACATGTTACACACAATATTCGTATCATTGGGGGGTTGCAATGCACCATGCTGGCATGTAAACCCTCTACAGATGCTGTCTTTGCCAACACGGGCTAAATATACGGTGGCATCAGTCACTCTCACCACCCCACACCCAACGCACTCTTTCTTTGCCAATGGGGTCCCAATAACCACTGGTATCAGCCCCTCTACACCCAAAAACACAAGGCACAGTGGCTCTATGCAATTTAGTTATCTGAAGGGGTACTGTGTATCGTAATAGAAGTGGTAGGAGCAGTTGTGGTCTACATTCTCAGGCTGTATACATCAATGTGTGGTCTAAAAAGACATATAGAGATATCATGTATGTGTGTAACCTGCACATCCAACTACATGGCCATCCAAATACAACAGACATTAGAAACAATTAAGCAATAAGACATGATCCAGAAGCAAATGATTTGATACCTTTTATGAGCTTCTGAAGAAGGACTGGTTGGTCCGAAAGCTAGAGCACTTTGTTCTTGTTGTTACATCTATGCTGGTCCATTAAAAGGTATCAAATCATTTGCTTCTGGATCTATTCTTGCAAGAACCAATATGGCAACTACTAAATCTAGATTGCAATAAGACATGGTCAGGAGTTATATTAACAGTCTGATAACCCCAACCCCCCGTGCTGTAATGTAACACCAGGCACAGCCAAGTGCCATATTGCCCCCAGGTGGTGACTAAGTGACTGTTAATCTAACTCCTGGGAGCGCTTTAATGGTATTATTAAAAATAATTCCAAAATAAATGTGTTAAAAGTAAAGCTTTTGAATGTTTTCCTCATTTAGAGGGAGATTTGTAATAAAATAGTTCTTTCCCAAAGAGTTTAAGAATGCTGCTTTAAAATCAGAATGCATCATTCCACACATTCAGCACCACCAGAGGATGGAGAGCTGTCAGGAACAATGCATGTCCCATGGTGATCCGGCTGTACATGACAGTATAAAATGGATTAATATCAGGCTTTTAGAACCCTAACAGCCAATCAGATTGCAGTATTTATGAGACCCTTTTTATTATATCAAATAAAGGTTTCAAAAAGAACTATATTGTACACTGTCAAAATATGAATAATTAGACAAAGGCATGGGTTTTTTGTTAATTAACATGGTACTTTCAGTGTTAGAGTTTGTCACAGTATAATAATAAAACTCAAGAGTGAACCTCAACAGTATATTTTCACATAGCACGGGACACCAACAAGTGTTTTTACAGTTATTGTGAATTAAATATTTGATCTAATATGTTACAGTATTAATGGGCAAACAGGTTTTTGTAACTGTGATTAGAATAACTGTATGACTTACTTAACAGGACATTTATTGTTGTGACTATTCAGACATTTTTAGAAGATTCATTATTGTAAGCATTCGATACAGTAATAATACTTAAGCAATAAGGTGCGACAGGGAGGCATAATGGTGTGATAATGACCCACTGCACATGAGTAAAAGCATGAGGCCTTATTGCATTTATGAAATGGGTCATTCTTAGTAAATGTTAAGTATTTTTTAAACACATTACTCTCGGCTGTACCTTTGTGCTGTTATAACAGCCCAGCTGAAACAAGCTCTCAGCAAATCACAATTCAGCTTTTTTTCTACCCATTACATAATTAAGCAATAAGGCACAACAGGGGCTGTGTTATGGTGAGATAACCTTGACGTGGATTGAAGCATGAGTCATACCTGAGGGCTTTCACTACTCGAGAACGGCTGTCACCTCACCATAATACATACTCTGGAGTGTCTTATTGGGATAATAAAATTGGTAATTTTTTTGTAAATTGATTGCATTTTTTTTTACATAATACTTTCAGCTAGGCCATTCTGCTGGGATTAAGGCACAACTAAAGCAGTTCTTATCCTATCAGAATTCAGCATTCTTTCTAACCATTTAATTGTACTGTTATAACACACAACAGACTGGTGTAATGACACTGTTGTAATAAAGTTGTGATATGCTTCCTTTAGATTAATAATGAGGGTGGCCTATAAATGAGAGATCCCAAACTGTATGTATACTAAAAAAGAAATCATGTATTTATTGACATGTTTTGTCTTTGCAGCTCCTACACCAATATCACCTGCCAGCTAGGACTGCCGTGGTCACTGCAGCTGTGTCAACATGCATTGCAGAACATTGACAAAATGCAGGACACCTTCATGGCTATGCTGGAAGTCCAGCAACAGATGCTGGGCCTGCTGCAAGGCCCTGAAGGTTCCATCAATCTTCTGCTCCAGCCTGTTGATGCAGCTGCAGATGTCACACCAACAGCTGTTACTGCTTCACCACAGCTGCAGGGTGAGCCAGCATCAGTCAGTCTCTCTGAGGAACAATGAAGATCCCACCCCTCAGTTGCAACTGGTATCTCAGGGTAGTCGCTTCAGCAGCTTCCATTTATGGGCTGCCTTCCACGTCTGATCCAGCCAACCCTCTCCACCACCTTGGCCACAGAGGCATGCCTCTGTAATTTATTTATGCTTGTTTTTACAGAGGAATTTTTTTTTCTTCAGAATCTTTGAAAAATATTGTTAACTGTTTTCATTCTTTTATAAATAATTTCAGTGAAAATAATATATTTTAATACATCTCTTTTTTGTTCTATTTATAATGGGAAAAAATAAAAATATTGTGTTGTTACATTCAAATTTTGTGTAGTCCTTGTGCATATTTAAATATTCTAATTCTCTGTGTGTGAACACATTGTGGATTACAGAATAGTGAAAGTAGTACAATGGGACAGTATGCCCAGCACTGTATTATTGACATCAGAGTAACTTATCAGGTACGTGACAGATACAGATGTGGCTGTGCCATAGTTGTATTTCAGCAAGGCCTTCAATTCACTGCCCCCATGACACACAAGGGGTGAAGTTATATGGTGGTAGTAAAAGGATGGTATGTCGTATGTCAATATGGCAAAGGAATAGTCTGTAGAAGGTGGTGTGTATGTGTGTGTGAGGGGAGGCCCATAGTGTCGCAGACAAGATCAGTGACAAGCGTGGTGCTGCATAGCATAGTACTGGGTATTATGCTCTTCAGGTTTAATTTCAGCTAGACCTTCAATTCACTGCCCCCATGATGACACACAAGGGGTTAAGTTATAAGGTGTCCTAGTCGTAACAAAAACATGGTATCTGCAAAGGGTGGTGGGGGTTACCATAGTCTCGCAGACATCTGTGACAAGTATGGTGCTGTGTAGCAATGTACTGGGTATTGTCTTGTTCAGGTACTGTGCCATGCTTGTATTTCAGGAAGGCCTTCAAATCACTGCCCCCCCTTACACACAAGGGTTGAAGATATATGGGTTTCTATTAGTAAAAAAGATGGGATGTCATACCTCAATAATGAAAAGGGGTAGTCTGCAGAATGTGGTGTGGGGGGTACCATAGTCTCACAGACAAGATCTGTGACAAGCATGGTGCTGCATAGTTCAGTACTGGCTATCATGTTGTTCAGGTAACTAACCACAGAAATTGCAGAACATCTGTGACAAGTATGGTGCTGTGTAGCTCAGTACTGGGTGTTATACTGTTCAGGTATTTTGCCATAGTTGTATTTCAGCAAGACATTTAATACACTGCCCCCATTACACACCAGGGTTGAAGTTATACGATGTCCTAGTGGTAAAAAATACGAGATGTCATATGTCAATATAGCAAAGGGGTAACCTGTAGAAGGTGGTGAGGGGGGTACCATAGTCTCACAGACAAGATCTTTGACAAGCATGGTGCGGAGTAGCTCAGTGCTGGGTATTATGCTGTTCAGGTAACCACATAAATTGCACCCTGATGAGGTATGTGTGCGAATACAGACATAGGTGAGCCAAAGTAGCCTGTTTACCGATGACATCCATATGAGTGCAGCAGGACACGCTGAAGAGGTATGTGTGCAACTACAGATGGAGATTAGCAAAACTAGCCTATTTAGTGTTATTTTATTCATATGTGGGTGATCAGGACCTCTGGGACCTGTGCTCCCACTCACACATATCTACGGATCCATACAGCAGCCCTATAGGGCAAGTAACCCTTGTACCACCAATGTGCCAATATCTTAGCAACCGTAACAGCTACACATCAATTTCAAGTATTGTTGTAATCATAACAGTGAGTTGCCTACACAAGATAAGTCAACTGAATCCATATCTCACATCATTTATGAGATACAGGCACCAAAATGCACTGAAAAGACACCCCTGGAACCCATGTAACGTGTTTTAGGCAATATCTCTATAACTGTAACAACTAGGAAAAAAATTCCACTGCTGATTTAATCTATGAATCTCAAACTTGTTTCTGCAGAATAGTTCACCTGAAGGTGAACTAAGCTGCCAGTAGCGTAAAATTCGTATCTCGCTTCGCTTTAGCGATATGGGTGCCAAAAGGCACCATGGGCACCACAATGTTATCCTATGGGAAATCTCTCAACTGGGAAACACTGTAACTTTGGTCCCCTTGAATGTATTGGCACCAAACCACCAAAATGCACATCTATGGGACCAGGGCTTGCCATTCTGAAAATTTCACCCCCAAAAGACCCAACCATTTTGTTGCAGAGGGATGGCAAAAATTTTGACTTTTCTGGCAAAGTTCTTTTGCAAATTGTGAAAGTTTTGCAAAAAACAGCATGAAACCTTTACATTTGTGAATGTTTTGTAAAAGTTTTTTCCACAATTTGTGAAAGTACTGGGACTCCGAGTTTGAAAACAAACTTTCTGGGGGGGGTTTACCCCCAAAAAAGATAGAGCTGGCATCCTCAGGACCCAACTAGGTAAAACCAGCAGTCTGTGTTTACCTAGAGGGTCCCAAATTTAAACACCAGGCATTTTTCTCTCTAGCTAACTGAAAACAATACAGTGGCAGCACTAAATTAAAAGGTCCATTTGCAAAAGGAAAATTGCATTTGCAACACTTTCATGAGACACATATATTTTTCCCCATAGACTATAATGGGAAATTTGTTTTTTTTAATAACTTTTGAATGGTTTAATATTTTTACATCAAATCTTTGAAATGCACATCAGTGACCCAGATTGCATCTTCCCTGAAGATTTCATACTGAACAAACAAATCATGCGGACTATGGGCACAAAGAAACATGCAAAAAGTTGTTTTTTTTTGCATTTTTTGGTGTTCTGCAGCTCCACAACCATACATCTGACCATAACACAACAAGCCAGATCTCAAGCATGTGCAAGTGTCGGTGGTTGTTAAGGTATCCTTTTACCATCTTAGGAACATCGCTAGGATCAAGCACCTTGTTCCATCTGGCGACCTGCCTACACTGATCCACACCTTTGTGTCCTCTCGCTTAGACTACTGCAACTCCATTTACTTTGGGCTTCATGGGGTTGATATCCACCACTTGCAGCTAGTGCAGAACTCAGCAGCCCGGTTGTTAATGTGGACTTCACTTTCTTCCCATATTACACTGGTGCTGCAGGATCTGCACTGGCTGCCGGTTCAGTGGCAGATCACCTTTAAAGTTGGATTACTGACATATAAAGCCCTACATGGCTTTGGCCCTGACTACCTAAAAGATCTTCTGGTGACTTGCCTTCTGACATGACCACTCCGCTCAGCCAATGAGGGGTTGCTAGAGATTCCGAGGGTAGTCTTAAAATTTTCCTGCACCCGAGCTTTTAGTTTTGTGGCGCCGACCCTCTGGAATTGTCTACCCCATTGGATTAGAGAGTGCATGATGGTGAAGGGTTTTAAAAAAGGCTTAAAATCCTTTTTATGGAAATGTATTTGGTGGTGATATAGATATTAACTAATGCTGTGTATTTTAACCTAGATTTTAATTTGTTTTATGATGTTTTTTGACTGTCATTTTATTGTAATGTGCCTTGATTTTAGAAAGGCGCAAAAGAAATAAAGTTTATTATTATTATTATCTCTGCTACCAGACCGGCAGGCAAAGTTTCAGGCAAATCTGTCTTACGGTGGCAAAGTTATTAAGGTGCAAAATTTGAGGTTTAACAGTGCGCCCACAATGCGATGGGCAAAAAAGTGAAAAAAAAACACTTTTTTCACTATGCACTGCACAAAAGTTGCACATCTGATCAAAACTAAACTTGGCATATCCCGAGATCTGCCCCACAGAATGATGCATACCAAATTTGGTAAAAATCGGTTGAACGGTTGCAAAGTTATTAAAGTACAAATTTTGGGGTATAACATTAAACTGCTAACTCAACCCTAGATGGGGGGGGGGAGTGACCACACCCTTATAGTATATATATAGTGGCACAGTAGTTAGGGTTGCACAGCCATTTCTATGTTAATCCTCAAATTTTGTACTTTAATAACTTTTGAACCATTTGTCCAATTTGCTTGAAATTTGGAATGAAGAAAAATCTGTCATAGATCTCTGGATCTGGAAATTTTTGTTGTTGTCAAATATAAGGTTGCAGAACCATAGTGTGCTGAAATTTGAATTTTTCCCAATGTTGGAAATTCTTTGACTACCCATAATGCACTGAAGAATACATTTGAGTGGGTTCAAACTGGCCTGTCTACATGTGTCCTGGGTTGCACTGCTGCCTTTTGAAGATTTGGTGAAAAAGTATTGCTCCATTCAAAAGGTCCAGAATCATGTTTTGGATGTTAAGCAGCAGTTTAATTTGTCTAGGTGGTGAATATGCCAAGAGAAGTCACTTTGGCAGTGACTTGAACCTCCCTAATTGCAAGGTTCACTGGTTTGGCAAGGGAAGCATGAGATGGGAGCAGCTCATACCCACCATGCCACCACTGCACCAGACATACTGCTGATCCATCTTGGGAATAATGATTTGAGGGACAAAAGGTGGATAGATTTAGTTGCTGAAGCTAAATTGGACATAGCTTTACTGAAGAGATGTTACCTGCCTGTAAAATCATCTATGCTGATATTACAGAGAGCATGGTCTGGCATGTTGATCAGCATATGTATCTGCTTGGCAGGAAAAGGAAAAAAGTAAATATTCATGTCTCTGCACTTCTGTGTGATCTGAGCTTGCACACAATATGTCTCCCTGAAATTAAGTATTTTAAAGATTGGCTGTACATAAATGATGGTGTGCATTTCTCAGATGCTGGCAATTGCCTTTTCTTGGGAGACCTCCAACATGGCATCCTCTCTGTGACCTGAAGAACAGTATGTCTTTCAGAACTGTGCAAAGCCAACAAAAGGCTCTTTTAAGAGCCAACTGAGTTTGTCCAAAAATAGAATAAGAAATGCACATCAAACGCCACTGGTCAAACAACCAATAGCATACGACAGAGTGCCTCTACAATTCTGTACAAAAACACCTCGTGTGCTTCAGCACAATAGTGCTAACCATGCCACATAAAAGTACAGGATAAGCTGTCTGATGTTCCCCTATGCATACATGTGACAAACATAGTAAGTGTTATATTGTATAGCGGGGGCAGCAGACCTTGTGTTGTAGTAGTACAGCAATGTGAAAGGAAATGTTCTAACTGTCCTGAACATCATTTGGTAAATACAGTATATTCACAACTAAGTGAACACCCAGGGCACCGAGTAAATATCATGGCTTTATAACATATCCACTAAATGACTGCAGCAAGTACAGACATACTAACATACTGTTCATATATATATATATATATATATATATATATATATATCTTGTGCTGGTGCAGTGGAGTGGATGAGGAGGGGAAGGGGTAGAAGAGAATACAGTATGTCTGACTTTCTCAGCATGTACAAAGTCAGGTATAGTGGGGTGTAGGACAATCTTACAAACTAAAAGTTAGACAGGACCACAGCTCTGCATACCCTGACATGTACTTGTTCATTGCTGACCACACACAAAAATAAAAAATAAAAACTGGGTAACTAACAATACCTTACAACAGTTGTAGTACATCTGAACAGCACTGCACGTATGCTCACATTATGTTTCTATGTATGTAGCTGATGTCTGACACACATATTATTAACTGTCTGTACATGTCAAAGCACACACTTACAGTACATGTGACAGCCTGTACCTGCTGCTCTACCACTAATACCACAAGGTAGTAGCTGGGTATATAACAACTACATAGTTTTGGGAATTGCGCACATATTAGCATTCTGTGTTGACATATACTGATGTGTATAACACACAGCACATAAATGGATATCTACACATGAGCATGGGGTGCAGTTCATAACCAGATTCTGACAATGTGTACTATAACTATTGCAGTCAGGGGTGTGTAGGGCACAAACTTTTTCCTGTGATAAGGCACAGTACATAATATAAACATTGAAAGCATTACTCCTCAACACAATTTCTTTAGTGTATTAGGATGTGTATTGGATTACCATTGTACATATTTTAAATACTGTACATAGATATGCAAACCTTTTGCTATGTTGTAATCTTTTTTCCCCCATTATCTCTGTCTGCTTTATAGATATGCCATGATACTGGACACATGAACAGCTGCCTCTGCTGCTGGAGGCTGTCACTAAAACTGTAGACCCTAAAGTTGTCATGTGGGCAACAAATATGCCTCTGAAACAGACCTAGCTGGGGGCTGCAAAATACCTCTGAAAGGAAAAGGGTCTAACAGACAAGTGATGGAGAATCTGCAGGGGTAAGCAGAAGCTTGTCTGTCAAAGATTTTGTAAACTAAAACAACAGGAGAAGATATCAGCAAAAGATTGGGCCTGGTATAATGCAACGTACCAGCTGTGGCTCCAGGCTGGAAAGCCCAGTTTTGGAGAGAGAGTTCTTCAATGTAAGTACTTTTCACATTATTATTTACATAAATCGCGTATAATAATGATGTAAAATATCATGTAAAGAGAAACAGAATACCACTGCCAACTATGTCAGTAATACAACATAGCTTGTCATTGGTGCAGCTTAATTCTACAGTGAGGCAGAGACACAGGTATGTACAGTACCACATGTCAAGTAACTGTACCATTTAGGTAGCTAGTTATCTCATGTCAGCCAACACTCAGCCATGTGAAATTAAGGGAATAAGATACAACAAGCTGTGGATTATTTAAGCAATATACCCTGATGTGGAATAGGTATATGGTTGGATTTACCATGGCTGGTGTTGTTCAGTCATGAGGAACAGCCAAGTGACTTAACCACACCAGCCATGGTAAATGCACCCATGTACCCACTCCCTCTCGGAGTATATTGCTATTCTGCAATGCCCCCACCTTGTTTTAGTGAAAAAAAGAAAACTTTTTTTTGTATTTTAGATTACTGTTGTTAAATTATATTACTCTGCAGAATAAAACAGTCCTTTGTTGCTAGGGAGAGTATTGTTTGCCTAGGAGCTGGCACTGATGGCAATGCAATGGAAGCTAGAGCTAGCTGTACAATAAGGGAGTCGGGGAGGAAATAATGAGCAAAGCAGGCAGTTGTGTAAGTAACAGAGGGACTGAGCATCTCACTGCAGGAGAATCACCTTTTTGGCAGGTTGTTTTTTTTGAATGGTGATAATGAGAGGAAATCATGGACATAGCAGCCAGCTCGGTAGGGAATGGAAACATGCATCTGAGAAGCTGGCAGGTATCGGCCTGTGGTGAAATGGGGACGGAGTCGGTGAGGTGGTTTTAGTGTTGTAAGACTATTTTTTTTATATTATTTATTTTTTTGCTTATTTCAGGAGGCTGCGAAATTTCTTTTGGTATGCAGTGTGTCCAGCAGTTTTAAAATGTGGTGCTTGCGCTGTGCACGTCGAAGTTCCTCTGTGCCCTGTGAGATCATCTGGCCGGCCGACTATAGCTGTAATTTGCAGTACAGAGTATCGGATTTATTTCAGAGCATGTTACAGCTGTGGCTCACTGATGGCTGGCACCTTTTCCAGTGGGTACACTGGAGGATTTACCACGCTGAAAAGGTGCCACCCAATCAATCAGTATGCAGGATTTGGGTCTTGAAATTTACTACATTGTATAATTAACAATGATGCTCAACAGGGTGTAGCTCCTCATGCAATAACCTCACAGCTTGGTGTTTCTGCATAAGGACGCAGGGTGACTGAATCCAACAACCCAAAAGTGAGACCATATCAGCACAACCCACACCCTCTGCTGCATTATTCCTATAATATAATCACTACTTGTTATTCAACAAAAAAATATTTAAAAATGTTTTTAGTACATTTTGGTGTGGCGGTATATCTTTGTATCTTGACATAACACAAAAACAGTGTGGTGCATTTCACAACAAATCAATACACTAAGGTTGAGCTGTGATAACATCACTGTGCCAGGAACACAGTGACCAATGTGAGTCCAGAAATGTTTGTCATTGCATAATTAACTAATAATACAAAACACAGTGTGATATGTCATAAGACAGCATGACAACTCGGGTTCATTGTGAGGCACGAGACCACAAGCCAAGTGACTCATGCACTTCAGAAGTGATGATAGTCCATGATATACCACACCCTGGACTGTATTATCATGACCAGAACATGGCCCTAAAATGTTTGCAAATGGCTAATCTCAGTAATAACTTTTGGACCATCATGATATTGTGACACATTTTCAAAGGTCAACGTCTGCTTTAGCCAATCAGCTTCTGGGATTTCTCCTCTACATTTCATAATTAAGCAATAATGCCCTAAAGGATGTGTGTCGTGCTGGGATAACATCATGCCTCAAGTGTGTTATGTTCTAACATCTAATCTGGTCTTGTTCAACAAACTCACACTGCAACAGGAATAGAGCAGCTTTCATTTTTATTCAGGACCCTCTCTAGTTTCAACAACAACACTCTCTGTCTGCTCTCTTTCTAGTTTACACATATCGGAATGCTGCCCTCAAGTGGCAGAAGTAATGCAATGCATTACCATTTCACATACATAACATTTCCTCCCCACTAAATTATATTGTTACCAACTGAACAAGTATTAGCATTATTCGCTATTATTAAGATGGTTTATTCTATGCTAGAGGTAGGAGGTAGACTGCCCCAGGCCTCGAACCAGTCAAGGGGATTATTCTGCCCCAATAATCTGATCTGGCTCTCTAACTACACAAAACATTTATTTCTTTTAAATGTCTCACAGGTTCAAATGATCTGGAGGTTTTGAAATTCGGGATGGATAACATCTCTCGTGAGCAACCCTTGGCATGACTGCCCTGTCTGGTACCTCCCTCCAATCCTCAGTTGGTGGTTGTACAGCCTCACCACTGCTCCTCTCCACCTCCCGCTCTACATCTTCAGAAGGTGTTGGGACTTCCGTAGTGGGACTTCTGTAAGCTACAGCAGATGGAATCCACATTTCCTGTGGGTTTTCTTCCCTGGAGGTGTCCCCATCTGTGTGCTGCTGAAGATCTAGGAGCTGTTCAGCATGACGTTTCCATTTCACTCCAGATTCAACATCAACTGTATATGACACTGGACCCATCTGAGATGTCACCACACCAGAGGTCCACTTCTCCCCCTTCCGGTAATCTCGAACAAGCACCTCTTGACCAACAATGAACTGCCTGTCCTTTGAACAAGCTTGCCGGCGTAGTATTTGAGATTCTTGGTTCTTCAAAACCTCTGATGCCACATCTAGCTTAAGCAAATCAAGACGGGAGTGAAGCTTATGCCGAAAAAACAACATTGCTGGAGATTCCTTTGTTGTTGCACGGGGTGTATTTCGGTATGCCAACAGGAAGTTATCCAACTTGTGTTGTAAGGTCAAAGACCCCCCCACCGATTTCAGGGCATTCTTCATGGTTTGCACAAAATGCTCTGCTAGGCCATTAGTCGAGGGGTGATATGGGGCACTACGAATATGCCTCACACCATTGGACTTCAAAAATGCTGCAAGGTCACTAGAAATAAATTGTGGTCCATTATCACTGACCAGCTGTTCAGGAATCCCATAACGGCTAAATAGTCCTCGCAGCACTTGAATGGTCTTACTGGTAGTAGTGGTGTCCATGACTTGAATTTGGGCCACTTTGAGTGGGCATCTACAACACTATACATGTGTCCTCCCACTGCCCCTTAATAAAATCTATCATGAATGTGCTGCCACGGTGTACTCTGGCCACATCCACGGATGTAGAGGTGAGGGACACGGTATTTTCTGAACACGCTGACAAGTAGTGCATGTTTTTTCTTGTTGCTCAAGTTGCAAATCAATCCCTGGCCACCAAATATAGCTTCTAGCTAAAGCCTTCATTCTCACTACCCCCGGGTGTCCCACATGTAGCTCTTCTAAAACATGGGTGCGTAGCTTTGAAGGGACAATCACCCGGACACCCAAAATCAAGCAACCTTGCTGAACTGAAAGCTCATTACATCTGGTGTAGAATGGTGATAACTCACCGTGAATGTCCTGGTTCACGGTAAAAGTTTCTTTTGTTACTAAGTCCAAGACTTGAGACAACACAGGATCAACTTTAGTCTCCTTTTTAATTTCAGAACTTGTGATAGGTAATTTCTCAAGCTGACTGATTTAGAAGACATCGACAGTGTTCACCTTGTCACTGTGGGCTACCTGCAGAGGCAATCTTGAGAGCCCATTAGCATTGCCACGAAGAGCGGCCTTCTTGTATTGAATGCGGTAGTTGTGAGCTGATAATAAGAGAGCCCAACATTGCATTCTGGCTGCTGCTATGGAAGGAATACCTTTGTGGGGCTGAAAATGGTCGTGAGGGGACGGTGATCAGTGAGGAGTGTGAATTCCCGACCATAGAGGTATTGGTGGAATTTGCGAACTCCGAACACTATTGCCAAAGCTTCTATCTCAATTTGGGCATAGTTTTGTTCAGCTTTGCTGAGAGTTCTGGATGCAAAGGCAATTGGCTTTTCGTTCCTGTTCAGTAGAACATGAGAAAGAACTGCTCCCACCCCATAAGGTGAGGCATCACATGCCAGTCTGATGCTCAGCTGTGGATTATAGTGAATGAGCACATCTTGAGAAACAAGCTGCTTTTTAGCCTTCTTAAACACACTCTCACAGTCCTTTGTCCAACACCAGGACTTCCCCTTGCCCAGCAAGCCATTTAGTGGGTTGAGAATCGTAGCCAGATTAGGAATAAACCTGCCATAATAATTTAGCAGGCCCAAGAATGACCGTAACTGGCTCACATTTTCCATTGCTGGGGCTTCCACAATCACTTTTTCTTTCTCAGGTGATTTGTGTAAGCCCGCTGCATCTATGGTATGGCCCAAGTACTCCAATAAAGTCTTGAAAAATTCACACTTCTCCTTCTGGACACACAAGCCAAAATCTTCCAATCGCTGCAGAACTGCATCCAGGTTCTTCAGGTGCTCTGCATCATTCCTTCTGGTCACCAGTATATCATCCAGGTAACACTGAACATTTGGAAGACCTCATAAAACCTGATCCATAGCTCACTGAAATATGGCTGGAGCTGATGTAATGCCAAAAGGTAGGCGATTATAGCGGAAGAGGCCCTTTTGGGTGGTTATTGTGAGATATTTCCTTGACTTTTCATCTACTCTAATTTCTAGATAAGCGTGTGACAAATCCAGCTTACTGAAGTGTTGGCCCTGTGCCAGCAATGCAAACAAGTCTTCGATGCGTGGAATCAGATACTGTTCCACACACAGAACTGAATTTATGGTTACTTTAAAGTCTCCACATATTCGCACTGACCCTTCTTTCTTTACCACTGGCACTACTGGCATTGCCCAGTCACTACACTGTACAGGTGAAAAGACTCCCGCTTTGGTTAGGTGAGTTAATTCGGCCTCCACTTTCGGTCTGAGTGCATAAGGTACTGGGCGAGGTTGACAAAACTTTGGTTTGTGCTGTGGCTTCAAAAACACTCTTGCCTCAATGCCCTTCATTGTGCCTAGCTCCCCCTTGAATAAAGGAGCATGTTTCTGCAACACTGCTTCTAGAGTGTTGTGGTCACCCGTATTGACAGTCCTTATCTCCTGCCAGTTGAGGTGTATTTTCTTCAGCCATTCTCAGCCTAAGAGTGAAGGGTAGTTACCTTTGACCACGTACAGAGGCAGTAGTGCCGTTTGCCCATTTATTTTCACCAGCACCTTGATGACACCTTCAGGTGAAATTGCCTCGCCAGTGTATGTCCTCAGTACAATATCGGTCATTTGCAGGGGTAGATGACTCAACATAGTTTCATACTTGTCTGTAGAAATCAATGAGACTCCAGCCCCTGAGTCCAATTCCATTTTCAGTGGTTTCCCTTCAATTTCAGATGTTACACAGATGGTTGCTGTTTTCCCTTTAAGAGTCAGCACGTGCAATGCTAATTCAGTATCAATGTCATCACTGCACGTTCCCTGTGTTTCCACACGATGTACTTCTCTCTTTCTACATTTCTCAAATTGCTTCCCTTTGCTTCCATTGATTTCCCCTCCTTTCTTTTTCCCTCTGCACACTCACCCAATGTGGCCTTTCTTCCCACAGTTATGACATGTCTGTTCTTTAAACCAGCAGTCCTTATCACTGTGATTAGCCTTCCCACAATGTCCACATTTATTAGGCTTCCTGGGAGAAGAGAAGGATAAAGCATTTACTTTCAGGGAATCACTCAAGTGCTGAGCCTCCAGTGCAGCTGTTTCCATTGATACAGCGATCTCAATCGCTTTCTTGTATGTCAGTCCCGCCTCCGTTAAAAGACGCTTCTGTGTCGCTTCACTTTTCAAACTGCACACAAATCTGTCTTGGAGGGCATCATCTAAATGGTACCAAACTTGCAATGCTCAGCTAATTTCTTTAGAACAGCCAGACATCATGCCAGTCAGACTCACCTCTGCTTGATTTCGTTTGTGAAAGCGAAATCTTTCAGCAATCACCAGAGGCTTAGGAGAGAAATGTGTCTGTAAGACCTCCACAATACTGGCAAACGTTTTCTCCCTGGACTTTTCTGGTGCTATAAGACATCTCAGTAAACTGTACGTTGTGCTGCCCATGACACTCAGTAACACAGCCACTTGTTTTTCATCACTTATATCATTTGCTATTACAAAATGTCCAAATCTCTCAATATAAGTTGTCCACTGTTCCACATTTTCATCAAAGGCATAAATATGTCCTATAGTCACAGCCATCTTTTTGTGCCTCTCACGGGTTCACTCGTGGGTCCAAAAGTTACGTCTCAGGAAAACCCTCACAGCAGTAATTCGTTCTGGTAAGGTACAGGAGAGTAACTAAACACCGAATCGCCAATTATGTTATGTTCTAACATTTAATCTGGTCTTGTTCAACAAACTCACACTGCAACAGGAATAGAGCAGCATTCATTTTTATTCAGGAGCCTCTCTAGTCTCAACAACAACACTCTCTGTCTGCTCTCTTTCTAGCTTACACACATCGGAATGCTGTCCTCAAGTCGCAGAAGTAACGCAATGCATTACCATTTCACATACATAACAAAGTGGTTGGTCATGAGTCCACAGCCTGAGTGCATCCAATACCTAAGCTGTGACCTGAACCCACACATCACACATCCTCAGGGACACTATTGCTATTATGCAATGTTTCCTAAAAGCTAACAAATATAGTGAAAAAATGCATACTACTCACACAGCAGTATGTTGTAGCATTTGACAAACTAAAAGTAAAGAATAAACTTTGTTTTTCTCTTGTTTTTCTGTCCTTCAACACCTACTGGAGTCACAGCGGAGCCACCAACAGCTGTTCCAGGCCCAGTCTTAGTAGAGGAGGGGGCAGAAGAAACTGCTGCTGATGATGTCATTATCATCAGCACACAACGTAAGTAACATCAAATATTCACTGACAACTATAACAAAAATAAAGGGTATCCTAGCAGTGTTGGAATACTAATGATGCAAAGCTACAATAGAGTTATTAATAGTAGCTACCTGCTAACAGAGCTGAAATTTGAAAGCAGACTAAGCTAAGTATCTTCAACAGAACCATCTGCCAACTACCATGTGACACCACATCCTGTACAGAATACTGTTACAGTGTTAATGACATGTTAGCAAAGCTAGTATTGCTTTCACAGTGGACACATTACATATAGAATAAAATAAGTGTCTGTGTGTATAATGTTGAGAAGTGTCCACACACACAAAGGGTTAGATGATACATAAACCCCAAGAGCAAAACTCAGTGGGGTTATAAAAATATCTGCCCCCGAGAATGTGTGTAAACTTCAAGTTTACAAACAATGACTCATGGTTTTTCTTATATAATTACTGATTTGCCTTTTCTGCCTCAGCAGCCAAGCCACATTCAATTCCAACATCTGATCTGTGACTTGCACTGCCATTTTCTATTGATTTTAATTTTTTTTTGGTCAGCAGTACAAATAGATTTTGTTCCCCTTTGTACATTTCTTTTACAAATCAGACTTTTGCCAGCCCAGTGGCACAGAGGTTTGAGGCACTGATGCCTTACCTCAAACCACACCAGCAACCCGAGTTCATTAACAGACTCCAGCACTGGGGAGGCAGCAGGGAGGAAGAGAGAACTGAGCATCCAGAGGACTGCTTTCATCTCCTAGGGTCGGCTTGAGAGATGCCTCACACTGTAGCAGCTCCTGGTGGCCTGGTGGAGACCAGGAGCACTACAGATGTGGCACAACTAAGGAAGCCTGAGTTAAAATAGAAAATGGTGCCTCAACTGACTGGATAACAACCACCTGGACTAGCACCTCTGTGGAGCCCCGTGAATGCCAACCTGACCTCAGCAGCACCCAGGGCCAACAAGGATGGCTGTAAGGTACTTTCTCCCCAGAAGGGGAGGACCCACCTGATGAATGGATACATCAGGTTACCATGGGGATGGCCACAAACAGCACTTCCACCAGCCCTGCACCTAGAGATGGGTTTGGATAAGACACCAGGGGCACTGCAACAGATACAACCTGCAACACACCACAACTGTAATACACAAAAAACACCCTGAGAGACAAAACATAAGTACCCTTCTGCTAGCCAGGACTGCTTCAAGGGGACTTAGGTATACATCCCCCGTAATAGGTGTTGGTTGCAGATGTACCACATGACCCAACACCCCATCCCTGACGTGCATTGTACTACTAATATGTAGAAAACATCACCACCCATATCTCCACTATGCCACACGTTCACAAACAGACCCCTCAAGATCACCAATGTACCTGTTCCTATGGCACACATAAGAGCACCTGCATTGTTAGCCCAGTACCCCCCCAAACACTCCAATATGAGGTTCCCCCATCCCCAGTCAGTCTTGAAAGCCAATGCATCCCTCCTGACACCTCCTCAGCCAGTCCACAATTGAAGAGTCAATGAACATACACTGTACTGTGTCCGCACTTAGTGTTATTCATTCACCGTGTACACAGTACCGTGCACAGTAATTGACTGTTCATTGGTGGACGGCCAACAGAGATGTGAAGAGGGCTGTGCCCGGCTACCAGCTTTGTCTGTGGATGGGAGCCATAATTTATTAGAGTGGGGAAATGGAACACCAATGTGGGTACTGCATTCGAAGGCATGCAGACAAGAACATCAGAGTGGTTCCTTTGTGTGTGCATGATACAGCAGGGATCTGTACATGGGTATCCCACTACAAGTCAGACACCTGCCAGGTACTTCATGTATTGTGTTGCAGATGCCACTGTGTATGCTACACAACATGGCTCAGGGTGAGAAAACGGCTTGTGATTGACACAAGAGGCTTGTGGTAATCTGTCCCATTCACCATGTGTTTGCTGCATGTTAATGTATCTTGCCCGTATTTTTATTTTTTAGTTTATTAAGTCTAGTATTACAAACATCTTTGAGCCAAGGCTGTTTTACAAAGGTTCCACATCAAATACAGTATAACACAATATGTGAACTTATGAGCCAAAACCCTTCTTGTACCTGAATTGGGTGCACACATCCTGACACATAGGACAGCAGCAAAAGCTGCTGTTTCTCTCAGCTTCAACAAAACATGCCCAGTTTGTGAATCAGCATGTTGTCTTTCTTTATCAAATCATAAAGTGCATACATTGTATTCATGTGTTTCTCTGTTGTTATTTTTTTACAGAACCACTGGAGTACAGCATGTACAGCAAATAACAATACATGATACAGTGTAATGCATAGCTAGAGGTTACTTTGGCACACTATTAATCACTCCCTGTTCTGTCAAAGTTGCATTAGGTACAACTCTCTGAATATTCTCTGTAACAGATTTCAAACTTTATTTAATCAACTTCTGAGAATACTTCATTGGTAGTAGAAAATTGTTTCAAAATAAAATTCATTACAAGTATTATATTTCAAGGGTAAGCTCACATACACAAGCACTGATCGTGCAATTATGGTACCACCAACACTTTTACAATGCTGATTTTAACTCAGAATGTATCATAACATATATTAACCTGTGTCACAGCATAAAAGTCTCACAGTGAAAATACATTGTGCCATAGTGCACAGGCTGTACGTGACGTGGTAACATAGATGTATGTAAGTGTAATAGCCACCAAACACCCAACCAGCTTGAATGATTTCTGAACAATTCTACTAATAGTTATTCATACATAGTAACAGATGTAGTACTGCTCGTTTCCTCCAAAATAATAATATTGTCTCTCAATACTTTGAGAGACAGAACTATAAAACAGGACTGGACAGTTCTCTCACTCAACAGAAGCAAAAAAAAAAAAAAACTCATAGCAAACAAGTGCCACTGTCACTATAAACAAATAAACAGTAGTACTTCATTAGAATTGTGTTACGATATCACATGACCATTTCACTAATATGGTACTTGCCACATGCTTAGCTGCTTATCCTCAGCAACATATGGTTGGATATGTTGTATTACATGAGAGCATACCAATGAACTGTGAGATTAATTAAATGCATACTCATTTTGCTCATATTGTTTACCTCACAACACAGATTAATAAATTGCAAAGCAGTGCAACATGTAATATACAGTGTCAATCAGTGTTTGATGAGAATCTCAGCAACACTAGCTACCCAAGTAGCAGTGCACAAGGTCTCTAGTATCCAAAGTATGACACATACACTAGATGGCACCTCTCATTGTTTGAAACAGTTTAACCATTTCAGTGTATTGGAAAAGTTTAGCTCCACAGTGTCTTCATGTCACAGAAATATATTTCATTGCTCGCCTCAGATGAATACATTATGCAACATTTAATTGTTTAAGACTGCTTATTAATATTATAAGGTGTGTAATACACTAGGTATAACCTACGCTCAATTTGTACTTCTACAAAGCAAACACAGCACCAGAAAGTGACATCAGTGACACAGAATGACATCTTATTATTTGTTACTATGTCATACTTCTATGAACTACATTTGCTGGGCCAGACTTACTAACAAAGGATGCTCTGATACAAATTGATAAATCTCTGTCAGTGGATCACATATATATATATATATATATATATATATATATATATATTTATAAAATGGGTAGGGAAATTGTTGCTCTTTTATTCGCTGATGACCACCACATGACCATGCGAGTATCAGATCATGACCGCACACCTGCACTTTTACTCCACCAAAAAACAATTTTGCCATTTTATAAGATAGATAACCCATTCTAGGATGTGCAATTGCACTGTGATATGTGCACGCCTTGGGTGGTTGATGCGCTCGGCCTGCTTCCTTGTGTGTACTATGCACACCAAGGCGTACCTATTTCAGAGTGTGACCACACACCTAAGAGGGTTATCTATTACATATATATATATATAAATATATACAGTATATATATATATATATATATATATATATATATATATATATCAGCAATTAGGCACTTCAAATAACATATTTATTTATTTAGTTTTTGTTGACCAGGTAACCACACTAGACAAACTGTGCCTAATTTCAGGCATGCCTCAGGAGAGGGGGATACAGATAAAAGCCAACTGACCTTACATAGAAACATAGAATTTGATGGCAGATTAGGACCGCTTGGCCCACCTAGTCTGCCCATTTCCCTACCTGATGGATAAGCTGCAGATTCTAGTTAACCAACAGCTTACTTTCTCCTACCCCCCACTAGAATCAGATTAAGCTGTTGGTGTTATTCTTAGTGAATGGGGGGAAATTTGGCAAGGACACCGGTGAAATTGCCCTGCTCTTCTCGAGAAGTGCAATGGGATCATTAACATCGACATGAACTACCACCAGAATAGGCAGATGGGATCTCAGTTTTAACGTCTCATCCAAAAGATGGCACTTCAAGACTGCACTACCCCCCTCATGCTGCATTACAGTATCAGTATTGCAATATTAACCCAAGTGCCAGGTGTGGGGATAGAACCCACAGCCTTCTGATATCCCAGTCTCAAAGGTGAGTGTGCTACCTGCTAAGCCACTGACACCACAAATATACCCGGTAACTAAGTATTAAATGCTAGACTAGATCGCACAGTTTCATTGGTTGTTATATTGATTTGTTCAATAAGAAAAACAAACAGCCGAAGTTTAAGTAGCAATAAATAAAAGTAGCATACTTGTCATATAAATGATACAAAAGACAGTGACACTAATAATCTTCATCTGTTTTTTTTTCCACAGGAACTGAAACAACAGGAACACAAGCCATTTGTGAGCACCTGGACAGTTTTATTTGGGCACAAACTGAAACCAATAAATACCTCAAAAACCTAACAGTATTAATTGAACAACAGTCTAGGGAGACACAAATTGCCATTTCAAAATGTGATGTAATGCAACAAACTATAAAGTCTAACACTTTGCAACTGTCACACCTTTATCACACTGTGCAGGTGCTCACAAATAGGATAAACACCACAACACCTCCTGTACCTCCTCCGGCACAACCTAAAGAAAGTGAGAGACAAGATCCTGGTCTCTGGTGACAAATCTTCAGCCCCCTTCTCTACCATTGTGCTGTATTTTCCCCAACAAATGAGACAGATTCCACTTCCCCCTGCACTATCCTGTCCTGCCACCCTCAGACAGGTCCACTGACAGCCTCCAGCAGCAGAGCCAGCTGAATCAACACCCTCTCCCATATATGCCTATTTTTTTGTGTTTATGTTCAAAACTGTTTCCATGGGCTGACAGATTTTTTTTTTAACTAATCTAATTACAGTTCCACAATAAACATATAATCAATATTATTTAATTAAAGCATTATATTTTAAACAGTGAAATATTTGTTTTCTGTCTTACTGAATAGCACTGTTTGTTTTTTAACTAAGAATGTTATTTTTAAGATAAATTTAATTTTTATAATAACACCTATACATGTACATGATTCAATATTTTATTTATTACAAAAGATCTTATTTGATAAAAAAACTTGAATTTGCAAATAAATACAACAAAGTGCTAAATCAATAAAAAAGACTAAGCACGTTGCATGCTGTGTCACAAAATGTGTGCTTCTTGCTAAAACAATATCTGTCTTATTTAATGTAACTACTACAAATGTACATTTTTAGTTTGAACCTTATTACTATACCAAATGTGCTCTCATTGGGAATGGAAGCAGGGCATTATACCACATACCCAACCCAACTACTGTGCAATTGCCATTAGTCCAATATCCTGTTTCTACAGTGGTCCAACCACCTCCCACCCTCAGATCACCCCCAGCCCTGCCACATCCAGCTTTGTATCAGTATCAGCACAGCAGGCAGCATAACCCACACACACCACCATGGCTGCCCACCAACCATGCTGTCTCTGATTCTCAGCATACTGTGCAACTGAAAGCACAGTGCTGCATGAAGACAACCAGTGAGCTTTCACCCTGTACTATATGGAGTAATTTACAACTTTGTCAGTGACAAAGTAGTGAATCCCAGAATAAATTGCAACCTGCATGACCATTGCTCAAGTTGACACACCAATGTGCATCCAGCTGCACAGTATGCTGTCAGTCGCAGAAAGCACAGTTGCAAACAGCCATAGCACTCTGTGAGTGGTTTGTTCTGCCTGCCATAGCAATACTGTTACAACTTTGCAATAAGACCTGGATCAAAGGTGATGGACGTGCATGATTCAATGGGATGGTGGTGGGAGCACTTGACCACCACAGCTATTGTACCACCACCAATAGCACAGCAGGCACATTACAGATGTCAGGTGCAGTTGACAGGCAGCCGTGACAGTCTGGAAGTGAGTTGTTCTGTACAGTGTGTCAACACTGATACAACTTTATAGTGAGTGCAGGCTGGTGAGGAGGGGGGATCCCACACTAGGTTGGGTACTGGACAGAACACTGGACCACCAGGACCATTGTAACATCAACAATTGCACAGCAGTGAAGCAGGGAGCAGCTGTACACTATGGTATCATTCACAAACACCACAGTTGGCAAATAGCCATAGCAGTGTGTGTTTTGGTTATTCTGTTCACCATACCAATAATGATTGAAGTTTTCAGTGAAACCAGGCTAAGGGGGAGGCAGGTCCTGACTGGGTGACATTTTACTGGGAACAGTAGACCACCAGAGGTGCTGTACCACAACCAATAGCTCATCAGTCACATTGGAAATGTGGAGGGGGGCACTATACCACATACCCCATCTGACAACTGTGCAATTGCCATTAGTACAATAGTCCTCCTGTTGAACTTATGCCACCCTGCCACACCACCCACTCAGGCACACACAACAGCCCACTGCCACTGGCAAGTCATATCAGTAGCGGTACATCAGGCAACACAACCAACCCACACACCATCACAGCTGCCCACTGACTGTGTTGTCTGAATCTAACAGCATACTGTAAAATGGAAAGCACATTAGTGGATCAAGTCAACCAATAAGCTTCCAGCCTATACTTTACCCTGTGATACACAACTCTGTTAAGCACAAAGTTGTGAATGATACCATATTGTACAAACTGCAAGCCTATTGCTCAACTTCATCCACCAAACTGCTTCCAGTTGTATGTCAGTCACAGACAACACAGTCAGCAGCCAGCCATGGCACTGTATGGGTTGGTTGTCCTGCCCCCCATGCTGATACTAATACAACTACACAGTGACAACAGGCTGCATCTAGTAGGGCTGCATAAGTAAGTCTGGAGGTGGTGAAGCCAATGGTCAACCAGTAGTATTGGACCTGCAGCAATTACACAGCAGTCATGCCAGGGATGGGGGAGTGGGAAAGACTGGGTAGAATGGAGGTGCATGAGTATGTGTGCTCGTGGTTGGACCACTGGACCACCAGTGCTGTGGTACCATCAGAAATTGCACAGCTGACATGCAGGGGATGGGGGGCATTATACCACAGCCCCACCACCCAACCACTGTGCATTTGCCAGTGCTGCAATACCCCTGGTGCTCTGTTCATTGCACAGAAACCCCACCTACTCAACCACCCCCCCAACCCACTGCCAACTTGTGTCAATATTAACACAATGTACAGCATAACCCACCCACACACATGTGTAAAGAAGCTATGGTGGGGCACTATAGGAGAATGGGGTGAGAGTTAGGCACAACCACCCCAACAAACACCTTAATGCCTGTTGGTGTGTGAAGGGTTGGGGGGTGGTTGTAGGGGTGTTAACCCTAACGTGGAATTTCCACACTTTTGTCAGAGTGGAAACAACCCTAACTGATGCATTTGCAAAGAATGTTCTTTCTTTTAAAAAAAGTGTAATATAACTACTAAATGCTATGTGTTATTTGTCGGTCTGGAAATGACCCCAACTGATGCATTAATAGAGTTTTTCAAAGAACTTCCTTTCTTTTTGAAAAAGTGCAATATAAATAGTAAATGGTATGTGTTGGTTGCAGCGCAGGGCCATTTAGGCCCCATGCTCCCACCAATGTATTCATTTCTACAGAAACAAAAACATCTCTTTGAACCGAGAAGTTCTCCCCAAAGCAAATATACATAAGTGGGCATTGTTTTCGAGATATGGTCACCGAAAAGTGCTGTGGCCATTAACACTGAGGGTATAATAGTGGGCTACGCACATGAAAATGAGCATTTGCAAAACTAAATCACAAATATCTCAGGAACCGTGCAAGCTAGAAAAAAAATTAAAATTTCATGGTTTTCATGGATTTCCAGCCTACTTCTGCACTTAATTCCTCTAAGCATTTTTGTGATGAAAACTCCGTATCACGAATCGTTTTCAAGATATAGGCCCCAAAAGGCATCACAAGTGCCTCAATATTATCCTATGGGAACATTTCTGAACTTTATAATGCTGTAACTATGGACCTGTAGAATGATTTCATACTAAACCACTAAAATGCACATCCATAGGAGTAGTGCTACCCATCCTGAAAATTTCAGGCCAATAGCACAATCCACCTTACCACAATGAAGTGACAAAACAACACATTTAAAAATGTGTTTGTGCACTGTTACCATGATTATTTAAGCAATAAGGCATAACAGGGTGTGGGTTATTGGGGGATTTAACCATGCCTTGTGTGGTGTGTCACAAGGTGCAGCCGAGTGACTTAACCACACAAGAAGTGGGTAAATCCCCCAATAACCCACACCCTGGAGTGCCTTATTGTGATTATACAATGGACCCATCTGTAAAATATATTTTAAATGTGTTTAAGTATGTTTTTTAGAAATGCCATTTCTCAGCCGTGGGTTATTACAGGATATACCATGGTCATGTGATGTGTTTTGACCAATAAGGTTACAGGATTTTCATACCCCATTGTATAATTAAAATGTTATCGTGACACTTATATCCTTATAGTGGGACTGTGATGGCAAATGCAAAAAATATAACGGAAGTTGTTTTTTTAATAATCATGCTTATTTTTGCGCTAACTTAATATGTTGCTGTAAACAAAAAAATGGCAAAATGGTGGAAAAAAGTTGAAAACATATTTTCAGATCAGCTGGTAAAAAACTAATGACAGATTCATGTTCCTCTGCTCCCGATTAGGTGAACACTACCATTGGTGTTGCACAAATGGCACTATTTTTGAATTCCAACATTTTTTCTCTCTCGCTAACTGAAAACAAGATGGTGGAAGCAAGAAAAAGTTTCAGGCAGCTTGACAACAAAAAATATGATTGTGAAAATTTTCACAGTGCACATGTAAATTTTCCCGTAGGCTGTAATGGAATGGGAAAAATCGAATAACTTTTGAAACGAGCAATACCTTCATCTTCATCTGGCATCTGAATAATGGTGGCAGATCATTTTTTTATTTTTTTTTTCTTCCTCACAGATATAGCAATAGTGCTAAAGTAAATACTAACTGCCTGTTGCCAGTTGTATGGTGCCAATAGAAAAATAACACTACTTCAGTGGCTGAGATTTTTTTCTATTGGCTGTGGAGCAGACTAAACACAGTTTTGTTTTGTTGGGAATTTATCCCTCTCTGATTGGAAGCTTTGAAACAGCACAGCACAGGATGCATCCTGATTTGCTGCTGCACATCTTGATACACACGTGCTTGCTATGTGGGAATCCCTTTTGAACTGACATGTGTGGTGGTGAGTACTGTTTATAGGTCTGTCTTAATGTATTAAAAATATATTGAAGCTAATAGTTTTACTTCTCTGGAGTTACAGTATTGCAGACAGAAAGTTGCTACCATGAAAAACAGCTATTTTGAACAGTTACATGTATCTGTGAGCTGAGATTTCTAAAGAATTTAAAAAAATGATGCACTTACTGTCTCTTGCTGGTCTACAGGCTGGTTTTCTAGAAAATGTGGTATTTCCTGCTTCTTCTTGGCTTTTATCACAATTTCATTGGGTGTAATGATCTGTCTCCTTTGTTTTACATTTAAATAGTAAAAATATGTATTTTTTGCATATATTTCTGCTATGCTGTGATAGGGTGCTGTGGGCTGTCAATCATGTCTCAGTGGATTCTGATTTTTTAGATATGATATGCAGGTGTTTTTTAAAAAAAAAACATGGCTTCTGTTAGTGGAGCAAGCTTATAAATTACTCTCATTTACAGTAATACAGTAATTAATATAATGTATTCCTGTGCTCTTGCCAGCATAATACAGTTGTACTGATGACATGTGCCATTTTTGCACCATTTTCTGGTCACTACTATTTCTACATGCACATTTACAGCACATCCTGGTTGCTAGGATCATGGGAGACAAAGTTAGATGGTCACCAGAGCTCAAAAACAAAATTTGTGTGCAACAATATTTTTTTGTATCTTGGTCCTATCTCTATTCATCATGATATAAAACTAGAAAACTGTTGTGTGACTATTTTGTCAGTGCAGTATGGCAATCTATTTCAATGAGACTTAGCCATGTACCTCAAAAATTTTCATGGAAGCATTTTTTTATTGAGGTTGCATAATGTTTTTCAATAGGCCCGTCTTACGAAGCTCGAAAACTTTTGTGCAAACATTTTTTTGTGATTGCGATAACATGACAGTGGGAATCACCCATCTACCTTGAAAATTTTCATGCAAACATATTTTTTTATCGTGGTAACATGGTGTATTTGAATATCTCAGAACCATAGATTAATGCATTTGGTTTTTGGTCACCCCAGGAAAATTGACTTGCTCAGTCTCATATGACTTTGGACTGCCTTTTTGTAATACTTTTGTGATGCGATTTTCACAGCAGTTGTGTGAGACTGAGTGAGTTCTGTAATTTGGCCTTGTTTACAACAGAATTGGCACTGAATGATTAAATAATGTTCTTAACATGTTTTCTGTGTCTATAGTGTGTCTTGAAACTGCATATGAATGTTATATGATTCATCTTTGAACATATGTGTGAATCAATGTACTGACACTTTAGTACATGTGTATGTGTTAAGAATTATACTTTGAGGTGGCAGACTAAGGTTTTTATGTCTATTAAATGACACATGTGTGAGGTATGGTACGATGCCATTGTAGATGTTTTATGTTCTCACTGGGACACATAATACTTTGGCAGTTCTGTATTGTTAGCTTTATTACAAAGTCAAAAAGGGAAGAAATTATTTGCAAAAAAACTTTATTAAAGCAAAAGTTAGGGTTGTAACTACAGTGACAAAAGCGAGGAAATTTGACATTAGGGTTTTCAACTTGAACTCCAGATTTTGCCTTCCCATCCACCCCCCCAACACACACAACACACATACAACTGGGGGGACGATACAAGGCTAGACAACCACTCACAAACAGACACCATACAGCAACAGAAATAACATAGGCTTCATAAACATACCACAGCAGGCAATCATCATCATGTTTCACCAACTGTATCACTTCTGCTGCCATCCCAGTGTCTTGGGTGTGTACACCCACATCCTGTACAAGAATGTGAGATGGTCACTGCATGAACTGTGTATGCCATTGTTGGCAGTGGTTGACATAAACAGACACGTGCTTTTACAGATTAACAACCAAGATGCCTATGCGGTTATGACCGGATAACATGAGACAGCACTTACACCACCATTTAATGTGTGTTAATGCCTCCTGATGCTACCCCAACATAACCAAATAGTCTTATACATTAATATTCTGAACAGAGACCTAGTGTGATCTCATAAATAGATAAGTATTGCATATATGTATACAGTTCTGCACAGAGGTTGGCATGAAGAGTCACATGTATATCATTCTGACTGCCTTGGTGGGAGCATGGGACCCAAAGGCCCCCATGCTACCATTTATCTGATTATGACTGAATAATATCAGACAGTATTTTCACCACTCTTTACTGTGTGTCAATGCCTCCTGATGTTACCCAGTCATAAGCAAGTAGTCTTTTACTTTAGTGTTATGAACAATGGCCTTCAGTGACATCATAAACAGGTGACTACTGCATATCTATATGGTGTTGTGGGCAGTGGTTGACATGAACAGAGAAGTGGTTTCAAAGATTAAGCAGAAGGATGACTATGTGGTTATGACTGGATAACATGACACAGCATTCTCAGCACCTTTTAGTGTGTGTTAACGCATCCTCATGTTACACCAAAATAACCAAATACTCTTGGGCCCCATGCTCCTACTTATGTAGTTATGACTGAGTAATATCAGACAGCATTTTCTCAGCCCTTTAGTGTGTGTTAATACTCTGATGTTACCTTGTCATAACCAAATATTGTTTCACGTTAGTATTATGAGCAGATGCATGCAGTGACATGATAAACACTTGAGTACTGCATATGTGTATGGTACTGTGGGCAGTGAAAAATATGAACAGACAACTGCTTTCTGAGATTAGGAAACAAGGTGAGTATGTGGTTATGATCGGATAGCATCAGACAGCATTTACACCACCCTTTAGTTTGTGTTAATGCCTCCTGATGTTAACCCAACATAATGAAATAGTCTTGGGCCCCATGCTCCCACTTATGTAGTTATGAATGGGTAATATCAGATAGTATTTTCAGCACTGTTTACTGTGTGTTAATGCCACCTGATGTTACTCCACCATAACCAAATAATGTTTCACTTTTATATTATGAACAGATGCATGTAGTGACATGATAAACACTTGAGTACTTCATATATGTAAGTGCTCTGGGCAGTGGTAAATATGAACAAACACCTGCTTTCTGAGATTAAGAAACAAGATGAATATGTGGTTATGACCGGATAGCATAAGAAAGTATTTACACCACCCTTAAGTGTGTGTTAATGACTCCTGATGTTATCCGAACATTACAGAATAGTCTTGGGCCCCATGCTCCTACTTGTGTAGTTATGACCGATAATATCAGACAGCATTTTCAGCACCATTTACTGTATGTTCATACCCCCTGATGTTACCCCGCCATAACCAAATACTGTTTCACTTTCATTTTATGAACGGAGGCCTGTGGAGACATCATAAACAGTTGAGTACTGCATATGTGTATGCTGTTGTGGACAGTGGTACACATGACCAGACAAGTGTTTCCACACATTGACAACCAAGATGAATACATGGGTATGAATGAATAATATGAGACAGCATTTACACCACCCTTTAGTGTGTGTTAATGCAACCTGAATTTAGCCCGACATAACCAAATAGTGTTTGTCATGCCGGGGTAGCATCAGGAGGCGTTAACTCACACTAAAGGGTGGTGTAAATGCTGTCTCATGTTATCCGGTCATAAACACATAGGCATCTTGGTTATTAATCTGTTAAAGCACATGCCTGTTCATGTCAACCACTTCCCACAATGGCATACACAGTTCATGCAGTGACCATCTCACATTCTTGTACAGGATGTAGGTGTCACCCCATTCCATGTGTAATCATCTTGACATGCCACAGTAAACAAGAATGGGGTGACATTTAGGCCTCACAACCCCAATGACACACCTCATCTTCTGTCAGTATCAGGAGGATGGGGTGTACATGGGGGGGGCAGGGGGAACCTAAAGGTCTCCTTTCCTGACTTTTTGTGTTTAACCCTAAATCATGCATTAACAAAGTTTTTAGCAAAGAATTTCCTTACTTTTTGAGAAAGCATAGAAAAGTACAAACTTCCACCAACTTGCAAATTTCTGCTTAACATAACAGTACAGGTACCAAATATCATATGTATTGGAGGGAGCACATATTAATGGATGCACATATTGGTGGAATTGTGGGGTCCTTTGGACTCCACCCTCCCAACAGCTTGAAACAAAACAAATTTTCATTCATCGGAGTGGCATAATTACACACCTGTTTACATTTTACACACACCTAACCACTGAAAATGACCTTCGTGGCAGTAAGGCTAACCACTCTATAAATGTCGAGCCACTACCATAATGCAAAGCGCTATCCACAAAACATAAACTGCATCACACAATATCTCCACAGTAAATTAATCTTCCAACACCTAAACACCATAATTCACATCTACAGGACATCCCCTCAACACCCTCCAAATTCCAAGTTAAAAGGCCAAACCATTTCCAAGATATTTAATTTAAAAGTTTTTGCACCTTTAGAAATTCTTTGATTGCAAGAATTGACCACAAATTCATGATCAAAGATCATCTTTGATTAAGAGGGGACATCTGGTCATGAAAATTGGGCTATCTGGTCCCTCCAAATCTGGCCATCTTGTCCCACCCTTATGAACATGTCTCAATAGAGGGAAGCCCCCTGAGCAAAACCCATCCTAGTTTGACTTTACAAATGACCCCTGTGCTGAGATATTTGATCTTTTCCAACCTAAAGATCAGGCCATTTCGTCCCTCCCTCACAAATGAAGATAGCGATCAAAGAATCTCACAATCAAAGAATTTGCAGGCTGGCGACCAAAGAATTTGCTGACTTGCGATCAAAGAATTAAAAAACATTAAAACTACATTTTTTAACACAACTACATTAAATCACAGGCATGCCTCAACAGAGTGAAGCCCCCTGAGCAAAACCCATCCTAGTATGACTTTACAAGTGACCCCGTGCTGTGATATTTGATCTTTTCCAGCCTAAAAATCTGGTCATCTCGTCCTTCCCTCACAAATGAAGATCATAATCAAAGAATCTCATAATCAAAGAATTTGCAGGTTCGCGACCAAAGAATTTGCAGGCTCGTGATCAAAGAATTAAAAATGTTAAAACTACTTTTCTTCACAGAACTACATTAAACCACAGGCATGACTTGATAGAACGAAACCCACTAAGCAAAACCCCATCTGAGTTTGACTTCATAAGTCACCCCTGCGCCGAGATATTTGATTTTTAAATCTGTCCATCTTGTCCCTTCCTCATAAACAAAGATTGCGATCAAAGAATCTCACTATCAAAGAATTCGCAGACTCGCAATCAAAGATCATTAGCAAGCCACGATCAAAGAATTTAAAAGTTTAAATCTCTATTTTTTTGACATAACTACATAAAACCAGAGCCATGACTCGACAGAGGGAAGACCCCTGAGCAAAATTCATCATATTTGTTTTTTTCCAACCACAAACTTAAAACAAGATGGTGGCCATCGCGATCAATAAATTCCTCGTGATCAAAGATACTTGGCTCGTGAGCCTGCAAATTCTTTGATCATGAGGAGTGACCAGATGGCCAAAATCCTATTCTTCTTTTGCAAAATAACCATATAAATTTACCCATAGACTTATAATGGGAGCTAAAAAGTTTAATAACTTTTGAATGGATTAATATTTATTTTTTTCACCAAACAAAAAGTGGCATGTTCCTTGACCCACGATCTTTTTACATGCCAAGTTACAGACTGGCGCACCACACAACGTCTGCACAGAGCCACACACAAAATCCAAATAACTGCCCACAAAACTGTCGAAAAGTGCATTTTCAGCAGTTTGGTGCTCAAAAACTGTAAGTCTGACCAAAACAAAATTTGTAATCAAGAGATCTACCATGCCCCACCTCGTTTACCAAATTTCATGCAAATCTGTTAAATGGGTCCAAAGTTATTAACATGCAAAATTTCAAGTTTAACATAAAAATGTCTTCATAACCCTAAATATTCAGGTATGACAGTGCTCCTATAATATATATAGGGGATATGACATGGCCTGACTGAAGATATCATATTTATCTTCACTCGAGGCCAGTGATATGATATCTCACGAGTGGCGAGCCCCCGGTGAGATATCATGATATCACTGGCCTCGAGTGAAGATAAATATGATATCTTCAGTCAGGCCATGTCATATTCTGTTTATACAACGTATGCTTTGCCCCCACCCCCAATACAACTCACCACATGCCCCTCTCAATGAATGGGAGATATAAAGGTGATGGCCCTAGCAATACAACCCCACTTACAGAAAGCTGTCAAAACAGCAGATGTCATTTATTGTTTCAAAAATATCTGGTGGATTCTGTTATTTATGGTTAGTTTAAAAAAAGTCTTATCTGGTTTATCCTGCTATGCCCCCCCACCCAACATAACAGATTACATAGGGTTTTTAAATATTTGGTGGATCCTGTCAATTTAAATTACCAAAATATCTGGTTGATCCTGCTATTACTGTGGTGAAAAGTGATTTTTTTTTTAATTCTTATCTGGTTGATCCTGCCACTCTGAGCACTTTCACTTTACCTGCAATTGTAGCGTGGCCAAGGCCTAGCAACAGATGCTCGCGCTTCCTTTTACTGTTGAAAAGCCACCGGCTCGGTCACTGCTGCACTCTGTGCAGTCGGAAGCTTTTTTTCCAACTAAATACTTACAAATAAGCATAAAGAAGAGGGTTTCTCAGTTACTGAACCCAGGGCTCCTCGTAGAAAACATTTGGCAATGTGCCAGTCGTCAGTGTGCATAGCGCCCGGCCACGCTACAATTGCAGGTAAAGTGAAAGTGCTCAGAGTGGCAGGATCAACCAGATAAGTTATTTAACATTTTTCTTACTTAATTTTTTTTTAAAGTATGGTAGGAATAAAGATATGAGTGAGGTATGTGGTAGTGGTGGTGGTGCAGGTCGTATAGGCACAGCAGCACAGCAGCTTATCGTTTGTAGGTGTAGTGAAGATTGAAAGTGAAACGATTTCACTTTCAGAATGACGTATAGGAGTGTGAAGATATCTCCATGACATATAGGAACATGGAGATATCAATGTTATCTTCACTGCCTAGCTCAGATATCATGTTTTACACTTCTATTTATTCGGACACATACATTGTCTAAACACACATATATATATATATATATATATATACACACACACAAACATGCACACACACCATGCAGTTCACATCATTTGTTTCCTACATGGTCTGTGTCAATGGGTCTAGTACTTTTAAAGGGTTTCATCTTGTATACAGTTGCATAGAAGAAGTGGTCCACTGAAATTCAAGCATGAGCCACAGTGGCTTCCAGAACAGCCACATGCATTTCTTTATTTGTCCCAGTGTCCTTGGCTTTCTGGAGCTTTCTGCCATTGTCTAACTTTTTTTAAAATAAAGTGACAGAGAGCTCAATAAGACAGTCTGAGTCTGGTGCTGGCAAGTGGCATCTGAATAATGGTGGTAAGAAATGTTTTAAAACTTTGTTTTTCTTCCTCACAGATACAGCAACAGTGCTAAAGTAAATACTAACTGCCTGTTGCCAGTTGTATGGTGCCAATAGAAAAATAACACTACTTCAGTGGCTGAGATTTTTTTTTTCTATTGGCTGTGGGGCAGACTAAACACAGTTTTGTTTTGTTGGGAATTTATCCCTCTCTGATTGGAAGCTTTGAAACAACACAGCACAAGATGCATCCTGATTTGCTGCTACAGATCTTGATACACACATGCTTGCTATATGGCAGTCCCTTTTGAACTGACGTGTTTGGTGGTGAGTATTGTATATAGGTCTGTCTTAATCTATTAAAAAAGTATATTAAGGCTAATTGTTTTACTTCTCTGGAGTTACAGTACTGCAAACATAAAGCTGCTACCGTGAAAAAAGAGCTATTTTGAACAGTTACATGTATCTGTGAGCTGAGATTTCTAAAGAATCTAAAAAATGATGCACTTACTCTCTCTTGCTGGTCTTAAGGCTGATTTACTAGAAATTGTGCCATTTCCTGCTTCTTCCTGGCTTTTACCACTGTTTCATTGGGTGTCCTGCTCTATTTCCTGTGTTTTACATTTAAATATTAAAACAATTTATTTTTTTGCATATATTTCTGCAATGCTATGATAGGCTGTTGTGGGCTGTCAATCATGTCTCAGTGCATTATGATTTGTTAGATTTGTTATGTGTTTTTTTTAAACATGCCACTGTTAGTGGAGCAAGCTTATAAATTACTCTCATTTACCGTATTACAGAATTAATATAATATATTTTTGTGCTTCTGCCAGCATATTTCAGTTGTACTGATGAAGTGTGCTATTTTTGCACCATTTTCGGGTTGCTAGCATTTCTACATACAAATTTACAACACTTCCTGGTTGCTAGGCATCATGGGAGACAAATGTAGAAGGTCACCAGAGTTCAAAAACAAAATTTGTGCATGACAATAGTTTTTTGTATCGTGGTCATATCTCTATTCATTACTATATAAAACTTGTAAACTGTCATGTGACTATTTTATTAGTGTGGTATGGCAATGTATTTCAATGATACTTAGCCATATACCTCAAAAATTTTCACGGAAACATTTTTTTTATCGCAGTTACTGTGCATAATGTTTTTCAATAGGCCTGTCTTATGATGCTCGAAAACATTTGTGCAAACATTTTTTTTGATCGCAATAACATGATGCATGTCTTTTTTTTTTGCATAATATGTTTGTTAAATTTTCCACCATAAGACAAAGGTACAATCACATATACTCCATAGACATCAGCGCCACCTTAATTCAATATGAACCTATATCCCCCAACATCTCTTTTACCTCAATTTATAATTTTATTCATTCTTCCTCCAGAAGAAGAAAAGGAAAGAAAAAAAAATGCCTACATTGTTCTTAATACTATACACATGTCACATTCATTAACTCTATACATTGCTAGTTTGTTCATATTTATTGACCCTGTACATTGCTAATTTATTATTAACCCTTCACCTCTCAATTGCTTACCCTCCCCTTACCAAACCTAGGATGCTTTCTCCTCATTACAGCTCATTTTTAACAACCGCTTCCTCAACCTTTTTATACATTGAACCATTACCCCTATTCTTGCAGCCCTTTCCCTAATATTTCCTTCTCTTCTGGGGATAATGAAAACATAAATGTTCCTCACACTTTCCAAAATTGATCCTCTCTATTTCTTGCTACATAATATAGCTTTTTCAGGCTGAGAGCCGGCAGGCACAGGTTTTTCCACTGCTGCAAAGTGGGGGTATCACTTGAAACCCATGTGTTTAGGATGCAGTGTCTGGCCAAAACAACCAGAATCCACACCCACCTCAGGAGGGGTCTCCAATCCTCTTCCTCAGAGTCACCCACCCCAAACAACAAGAACAGTGGGGTTTTTTCCACCTGCCTGCCCCACATCCTTCCCATCTCCATGGCTACTCCATCCCAAAATTGTTCAAGGTGATGGCACTCCAAAAAGCAGTGTATATAGGTGACCTCCACCTTCTTACATCTCTCATATAGAGGTGATATTTCAGGGCGAAATCTGTGAACCATACTTGGGGGGAAGTAGAGCCTGTGCAGGAACTTATAGTAAGACTCCTGGTATTTGTTACACACCAATAACCCTTTATGTAATTGCAGTAGTAATTCCCATCCCTGGTCAGGTATCTCCCTTTTCAGATCCCTACTCCATAACATCCTTGTTTTACAGGTGTATGCCAGTAGATACTGCCACCCCATTTTTGCTGCCCTTCCTATTATTCCTCTCGCTCCCTTCCGGGTACTAAGTACCAGATGCTTGACCTCCTGTATGGGAGAACCCACCACTCGATCCCTTTCAGTTGTTTTAACATAATTTCTCACCTGAAGGATTCGGAACATACCTAAGCCCATACGTCCCCCTAACTCTTCCCCCGACATTGGTCTCCTTCCCTTCCATAAATCTTTTACACATTTAACCCATCTCTCCTCCCAGCGTAAAAAACCTGTATCTTCCAACCCTACCACAAAACCCGGATTCCCCCTCAGTGGGAACAGCAATGTCTCTTCCCCTGATCTCACTCCTACCCACTTCAATAGTTGTTCCCACCCCTCCAAGACTGAGACCACCAGAGGATTTGGATCTACCTGGCCTCTATATGCCTTTTTCCCTCCCCTTCTCAGGAACACCAAGAGCCTTACCACCCCCTCCCCTTCCTCTTAATCTAACCACCCTGCTTCTGGTGGCCTAGTCACCCAGTCCCCTAACAACCTATATTGCATAGCTAAAGCATAGTTCCTTAAGTCAGGTAGATTTAGGCCACCCCTGTCCCAATCTGCTTGAAGCCTCTGAATTCTCGCTCTGAGCCTCCTCCCCTTCCACAAAATGCTTGAAAGGGCCTTATCCATTGTCTTCACATCCTTCTTATTAAGGCCCACCGGCAACATTTGCATCAAGTACAGTATCCGTGGCAAAGTATTCATTTTTATAAGATTTATATGTCCTAACCATGATGAAGGTAGGTCTCTCCACCTTCTCAATTCCTCTTCTACATTCTGCACCATCGGCCCATAATTTAATTTATAGAGCTGACTCAACTCATGCTCTGTTCGATTCCCTAGGTATGTAAATTCTGTTTTTGCCTTTTTAAGGCCCCAAGCCGTATTTCCACACTCTTTTTCAATTTCTCCCCACAACATAATTTCAGACTTGTGGATATTTATTTTATATCCAGAGAACACTGTGAACTGCTCTATCACTGTCAGCAATGGGGTAACAGATCTAGCCAGGTCCCAGACATACAATAGCATGTCATCTGCATATAATGTGATCTTATGTTCTTTCCCCAACCTCCCAACCACCCCCCAATTTCCATGGAGCTTCTAATGGCAATTGCTAGAGGCTCTATAGCCAATGCAAATAGGAGCAGTGAGAGGGGGCAACCCTGCCGAGTGCACCTATGGAGGGCAAATTTCCCAGTTAAGCCTCCATTCATCAGTACTCTCACCTCCGGGGCTTTATATTGGCTTTTGACCCATCCTATAAATCCTTCTCCCATCCCATACATCTGAAGGACCCCAAATAAATACTCCCACTCTGCAGTCAAATGCCTTCTCGGCGTCCATTGTCAGAACCGCTATATTTTTTTGACTGTGGGATGCCCTCCATATTACGCTGAGGAGTTTCCTTATATTATGATATGAGTATCTACCAGATACAAAGCCTGTCTGGTCTGGGTGCACCAACCCTGGTTGCCATTGATCCAGCCTCCTGGCCAAACCATTGGCCAGGATCTTGGCATCGCAGTTCAACAGGGAATCGGTCATATGATGAGCACTCCTGCTCATCCTTCCCTGGCTTGGGGACCAAACAGTTGACTACTTCCCTGAATGAAGCCAGGAGATCACCTCCCCCCCCCACTAACCTCATAGAAAACCTGTGGTACAGGTTCCACTACATGATCCAGCAGCGTTTTGTAAAATTCTTTGGGAAATCCATCTGGTCCACTGGCCTTTCCATGCTTCAGACACTGTATTGCTTGCATAATTTCCAATTCTGTGATTTCCTCATCCAGCTGTTTTTGTTACTGCTCAGTCAATTTAGGAATTTTAACTCCCCTAAGAAACTGCAATGCCATTTCTCCTGTTCCAGTACATTCTGCTTGGTACAGTTGTCTATAAAATTGCTCAAACCTGTTCCTTATTACAGCGTTATCCGTGACCAGCTTCCTTCCCCCATCTCTTATTCCGGGGATGTGCATACAAATCCACCTTCCCTTAATTAACCGGACCATTAATGGCCCAGATCTGTTCCCCCCTTCAAACAACCAGCTTCTGCCAAGCATCCCAGCAGTACGCACTTCTCCCAAAAGAAGGGCATTTAATGCTTCTCTTGCAACTTTCAAGTTCTTTTCCCCTTCCCCTGTTGCCCTTCCCACTACTTCCCTTTCCCACCTTCTTACCTCTCCCTCTAATTCCTTTCAGGTGGTTTCCTTCTTCTTTTTATATTGGGCAACAAACCTAATGATGGCACCCCTTATAAATGCTTTTCCAGCTTCCCAATATACCCCTGAGGATTTCACTGTCTTCTCATTCATTTCTTTATAATACTGCCACTGCTGCTTAATATATTCATTAAATCCTTTTTTGCCCAACAGATACCTCAGAAATTTCCAGGGTGGGGGGCCCACACTCTCCTCCTTTATTTCCAACACCATCTGAACCATAGCATGGTCCGATAAAAGAATGGGACTGTGTTCAATTTTTTGTACCCTACTTAACCAAGGTCAGGGTATATAAATGTAGTCTATCCTAGTCCAGGTTTTGTGCAGATTCAAGTAGAAGGTAATTCCCTTCTCTGTTGGATGTCTAGCTCTCCAACAGTCTATCATATCCAGGTTGAGCACCCCCTCCTGCCACCTCTTCAGCCGACCGCCATATCTACTCTTCCCCTCCAAGTGGTCTAACTCCCCTTGCATGACTGGATTGAAATCCCTTCCCATGATTAACTCATTAAATTGTTCCCTCATCAGCACATCAAGAATTTCTTGATAAAAGGCCGGGTCAAAAACAGAGGGGGCATAAATACTACCAAAAATTATCTGCTCCCCAGATAGCACCCCTTCCACAAATATGTATCTCCCCTACCCCTTATCTGCCACTACTCCTGTACTAATGAAAGGGATCATTCTACCTACCAGGATCGCTACTCCTCTTTTATGTGAATTGTAAGGGGATGCAAAGCACTTGCCCACCCATCCTCTCTCCAGCTTGCAATGTTCCCAGCTAGTTAGGTGTGTTTCCTGCAGGAGGGCCTCTTGAGCACCCTGGTGACACAAGGCCATCAAAATACCAGTGCACTTGATCAGTGACGAGATCCCCTTCACATTCCTTGAAACAATTCCCAATGTTTTATGCTTAGCCATAGGACCATAGTGCCTTTCCCTTCACCCCTACTATTACTATTGTGTTGTTCCGAGTGTTCCACAAACCCAGCCTACTATAATCCACAGAGTCATATACTAGCATCACACTCTTCTCAATGAATAAGAATGAGAGACATTTACCATCCTGCATTAAATCACACAAACCTACCCATTAACAACACCTGCTCATAGCCCTCCCTCCGCCTCCCTTCCACCTCAAAACAAAATTCTATTTCTAAACATACTCTAAACATTGTCTGCCTCATTGGCATTCCAAACCTAGAATGGACCAACTACACACAAATGCAAATGTTCCGTCCCCTCCGCTTATTTAATTTCACACAGCATCCGTGTAATCTTCACTCATAAGTTCCCCAAAACATTGTCATAAAGTTAATAGTCCAACTTTAATAACATACTTTTATTCATTAATGTCCTTGTAAATGAATCACCATTGTTCCTTCCTGGTACTGCCCCACATGATCCCCTTGTCTTGCTGGGCCCCTCCTCAACAGGTCATGAAGCCTTCCTTCTTCTTGTCTCGAGTGACAGGAACCATAGAAAATTGTAGAGGCCTGAGGAGCACTGCCCTAAAAACCCACGCAGCATCGGCATACCCCTCATGCCCCCACTTACCTGACCTCAGCACCGTCCTGCCCTAAGGACAAGACCTAACCCTTTTTGCATGGCCGAATTCCACCTCAACAAGTCCTCCATTAGGGCTCCGCTCGACTTTCACAGCAATGCCCCCTTTAACAGTCCATCCAGCTAGTTAACCATCTGCATACTAGAGGACTTCTCTCTTTGAGTCTCTACTCCTTGTTCTCTCTTTTACTTTCCTCCATCTCTTCTCATACCTCCAATCTCCATAATCACTCCAGCCAGGCACCAGGAAAGGGGACACATCCGCAAGGGGGAGAAGAGAATTAAAACTTATAACAAGTTCAACTTCTAGCCCTCCAAAATGAGGAGGCAATGTCTTTGAACCAACCAATAGCTTTCAGTTCTTTTAAACGCTTCGAAACAATCACAGCCAGCACAACTGTACTTCTCACAGCTTCCTCCGCATAGCGTCTCTCATCCCGCCTTTTTCTTTAAATCTTCCATGAAGGCAGCCACCCTCTCCAGTTCCCAAAACGTGAATGTAGCCCCCTCACATTTAATTTTCAGGATCGCAGGGAATAACATAAAACAGTCCACCTTCAACTCCCTGAGTTGTGTCAGCACAGGGTTAAAGGCTCTATGCTTCTTCAGAATTCTATTCTAGTAGTCCTGCACCAGATACAGTCTCTCTCCCTCATACCTCAGCTCCTTCATGTTCCGATAGACCAGCAGCATCTCCTCCCGAAGAGAGACTAAAGGAGCTTAATATGTATAGCCTCGAGGAAAGGAGGGAGAAGGGGGACATGATAGAAACTTTCAAGTACCTCAAGGGAATCAACAAAGTCCAGGAGGGTAGCATCTTTAAAAAAAAGAGGTGTGCAAGAACAAGGGGGCATAATTTGAAGATGGGGGGGTGGCTCAGAGGTAATTTAAAGAAGTATTTTTTCACAGAGAGGGTTGTGCATGCATGGACTGGCCTTCCGGAGGAGGTTGGGTAGTCAAAAACAGTGGTGGAATTCAAGCATGCATGGGACAGTCATAAGGCCATTCTAGGGGTTGGGGGTAGGAAGAAGTAGGCTGCAGGTTAACTAGAATCTGCAGCTTATCCAGTAGGTAGGAAAATGGGCAGACTGGGTGGGCCAAGTGGTCCTTATCTGCCATCAAATTCTATGTTTCTATGTTTCTATCTCAACAACAAAGTACTTCCCCATGATGTAAGAAGGTGCTTTGCATTGCTGTTGTTTCCACTTTTGACAACAGCAGTGGAATTAACTGTTATTCTAACTCTGCAGTTCAAGCATTTCTACATATGTTTCACTTTGTGAGCACTGTCAAATCTTCTTGTGACACACTACTGTCAGTCACTAAAGGAGGTTAGCAACAATAGTGATAAGCATGACAATAGGATACAGACTCTGACATCCTTAGGGTGACTGTGAAAAGGCAGAGATACTAAACAAATATTTTTGCTCAGTATTTACAAATGAAGAGGGGGAGGTACCTAAAACAAACAATAAAAACACTCTGGATACAGAAGTTGATAGCAGCCCGTTTACAGAAGAAAAGGTTCTTAAATAACTCTTAAAACTGAAGGTGGACAAAGCAATGGGGCCTGATGGGATTCATCTGAGAACTCTAAAAGAACTAAGGGTAGAACTAACTAGTGACACCACTGACTACCCTCTTTAACAAATCATTGGAGTATAGGGTGGTACCTGAGGACTGGAGGAGGGCGAATGTGATTCCCTTTCACAAAAGTGGAAGCAGAGCAGAAGCAGGAAACTACAGACCTGTTTGCTAAACCTCAGTGATAGGGAAAATGATGGAATCACTTCTGAAGGAAAGAATTGTCGAGTACCTAGAGGCCAGAGGGGCACAGGACCCAAGGCAGCATGGCTTCACAGCGGAAAGGTCATGCCAGATGAATCTAGTAGATTTCTTTGACTGGGTGACCAAAGTAGTAGATCAGGAAGGGGCTGTGAACATGGCCTACCTAGACTTTAGCAAGGCATTTAACACAGTCCCACACAAAAGATTAAAATACAAGTTAACCATCCTGGGAGTGGGTCCCAACAGTGGTTGAATTCAAGCATGCATGGGACAGTCATAAGACAATTATAGGGGGTCGAGATAGAAAGAAGTAGGCTGCTGGTTAACTAGGATCTGCAACTTATCTATTAGGTAGGGAAATGGGCAGACTGGGTGGGCCAAGCAGTCCTTATCTGCCATCAAATTCTATGTTTCTATGTTTCTTACGCATTGTCGTGGGTGGATATGAAGGGCATCAAGCATTCTCCAACAACATTCAACAAGATGTGACTGAGTTTATGATGGCAATCATAAAAGAGTTTGCTCCAATCAAGGGGCAGCTCAGATTGTCATGGGACCCACTGGAAAGGAAAGTGGAGGCAGGGGGAGGAGCCAGAGTAGGGAGTACAAAAATGGAAAAAGGGGGAGGGAAGGCAGGCAGGAATGAAGTCATGAAGGTGGAGGGAGATCAGGAATGAGGTCAGAAGGATGGAGGGGCAAGAAGCAGGGGGGCCAGGAACCCAGGTTCGGCCAGGAGGAATACAGGAAGAGGGGGAGCTAAGGGGGTTGATAAGGGCCTGCAGAGAACAGAGATCCCTCTCTTCTACTGCAGCTGAAGTAATTTCATTTGCACAGAGCTATCCGGAGGTTGGGGCTAACAGAAACCTAGGATCTCAGGTAAGGTGTGGGAGCAATGGACCTTGTAGGCCAAGAGGGTCTGTGGGGGCCCAGGCCATGCCACACAACCTTTACTTTTAGATACAGTAAGTAAAAATAAATTTAACTGATTGAATAAAGGAGGAAGAAAAGGAATAATCCTCTGACCAAACACAGGCAATGTACTGCATGCTGTACAATTAGTAGATGTTTTGATGAAGATATGGTGAATGGCAGAAGACATGTGCGAAAGTAGATAACGTGCAAGGCATTTGGATACCAGTCTCGCTGAAAATTGGTAATGCGGTCTGTCTTTGTATGCCCTCTTGGCCTGGCTGTGTTTTTATCTTAAAAAAAAAACATCAGGGGAAGATTTGTGAGTGGGTGCTGGAAGGAGGGAGGTGGCTATGGGGTAGTTGCTGTTATTGCTGTATCCTTATCCCTCTCTGGTGGGGCCACGTTAAAGTGGCAGGGTCAGGGCATCATCCACATGCTGGGCAGAATGGAGTGTACAGCTGGTTTTGGGTGAGCGGGTGGCCTGCGTCAGGTACGTGTGCCAGGTGGATAGTTTTTGGACTGGGGGACAATGCGCTGTGATCGTAGCCAGGAAACACAGAGGTTGGTGCAGGCTGGAGTGAGGGGTGTGATCACAGGTGGTGTAGTGCCACGGTTCCTCAGGGGGCCTGGACAGATACGGGAGAAGAGAACGGGCAGGACAGACTTTGTGGTAGGGGGCATCCACTTCCTGGTAGGCTGCGTGGCAGGCCATGGTTGGTTGGTCCTGGGGGCAGATTGGGGGGGGCATGGAAGAAAGCTTGCTTGGCCCCTATGGGGGTGCTGATGCAGCGGTGGGGCTAGGACTGTGGAGATGTGAGCACTGGCCTGCTGGATGGCAGGAAATGAGCTGAGGGCCTGGCAACAGGCTGGTTGGTAGCGGGCAGTGGCACACAGCAACCATTTTGAGGCCCACGTGGCCTGGAGGTACTTGCGAGTGGATAAAATGGTGTCGTGGCCTATGTTGGAGGCACCAGGCCTACGGAAAAAGGCAAAGGGTGAGGGATCTGGTATGGGAAGGCCATAGATCATGGGGCCTGGGGGACCTGGCAGTGCACCCCCACAGGTGGGTGCAGGCCAGAATATCACCACAGTGCATCAGGAACAGGCCGGGACACTGTCCTGTGGTAAGGAGGGCACAGAATGTGGCAGAGCACAGGCATGGGTTGGGGACAACAGTCCTGGTAAAGGGAACCAGGAAGGCACAAGGAGGCAGTGGTTGCTGGGAGTAGGCCAGACAGAAAAGCTGAAGGCACTTGTTTGGGCTGGGGACAGGGAGTAGGGGGGCATGTGAACAAGGTGGACCAACATTTAGGGATCTGGCATTTTTGAGAGTAGAAGGGGCCCCTTGGAAGCTCCAAAGCTACAGAGTTTGGGCACTCTTGGCACAGCAGATAAGGCTGCACCACACTCACAAAAAATTGCCTCCCGGAGGAATTCACTGGGGGCCTGTGGGAAAAAGGGTCTGAGCTCCCCACTGGGTAGTGGCCACATGGCAGCACAGGAGAGGATACCGGGTGCTAAAGGGGGGGAGTGGGCTGGGGGTGTCCAGGGGGCATGCCTACAAAAATAAATATATCAATAAATAAATGAATAAGTGAAGTATATTTATATATAGAATAATAAAAAATGGCACAAAGGGCATGTAAGGCTAACTGTCATTGTTGGGGTAATTAGCAGCATGGCACCAAAAAAGGCACTGAAGCAGAAGCCCAGCAAGGTGCTGGGTAGCAAGGCAGCAGAGCTGATGGATCAGGTGCAGGCAATCTTGGGTAATGTCAGGCAGATGAAGAGAAGGAGAGGAAGGCAGGCAAAAGGAAGGATCCACTGGTGAGCAAGAAGAGGGCCAGGAAGAGGGTGACCAGGCAGAGCCCAGACAAGGGGGGGTGAGCATCATCCAGAAGAGGGTACGGTCCTCTTGGTGGACATCACAGTGGATTGGAGCCTAAAAGATTACTTGGCGTGGTTAATGAAGGAGCAAGGGGATAAATGGTGGGAGGAGGTAGACAAGACGTAGAGGGAATTGCAGAAGGAGAAAACAGATCAGGGGAATGCAGTGTCAGGAAAGGGGGCCGACAAGGGAGTGTACAGGCGGCCATTGGGCATGACATTGGAAGACCATGTATCCCAGGCACTGATAGAAAAATCTGGAAGGGGGAATATCTGGACATGTTTTTCCTTGTCGATAAGTATGAGCAGAAGGAGTCAGTGGGCAATTCTGAATTGGCGGTGGCAATGGCCATCATCGGGAAAACCAGTGAGGAGGTCTCCAACAAGGGGAAGACATTTGGGGCCTGAATGGAAGGGTTTATGCATTTCAGTGCCATAATGCTCCAAAAGAAACCAGAACTGGTCATCCCGCTGCTCATGTACTCGGCCATTATACATGATGCATACCAGGTATGGTCTGGCTATGGTTGGCTGGTGAATGATGAGAAATTCAGACAGAGGATGGCCTCTCATGGGGATGTCCGGTGGGATGTGATCCTTGCAGAGCTCTGGATAAGGATGCCATCCACACCGGGAGCTGTGGGGGAGAGGAGAGAAAAAACTCCGGAGGGGGGAATCTTGTTGGGAGTACAATAAAGCAAACTGCGCTTGGGCCACTTGCAAACATAAACGTGCATGCTCTGGGTGTGGGGGAGCCCACCACCCACCTGGTGGTTAGATGCAATTCACAAGAGGAAAGGCAGGCAGGTGGCATGGGCAATCAACCCTTTCAAGGGACAGTCCGGGGAAGCAAGGGGGGACTTGGGGGGCAGGGAGGCTGGGGAAGAGGTGGCGGGGGGAGGGGTTTACGGGGGAGATAAAGCAGTGATGGAGATGGGTGGATGGGGACACCCACTGGCCTGGATTTTAGGAGAAGATGGTATGGGAATGGACCCAGGGGTACCCCGATGAGGAAGCAGGGCATATACTGAGGGAAGGTTTTCTAAGAGGCTTTAACTAATATTTTTCAGGGTTTGGAAAGTCATGCTGGCAAAAAATTTGGCTTCCATCAAGGGCAAGGAGGAGGTAGTGGAGAGTTAAATCAAGAAAGAGAAAGAAGCGGGTAAGATAGAATGGCCATTCCAGGTGCCCCTCCTTCAACAATTTAAGGGTGTCTCCATTGGGGATAGTTCCCAAGAAAGCTGAGGGGGAATTTTGCTTGATCCACCACCTCTCCTATCCAGAGGGGGAGTCAGTCAATGATGAGATTCCCACGGAACACTGCACAGTGGCGTACGACACCCTGGACAAGGCAGTGGACCTGATCAGGTCCATGGGTGGGGTCTGGATGGCAAAAACAGATATTGAATCTGCTTTCTGGCTCCTATCAGTTTGGGTCAGTTTGAGCAGAGGATTGGGAACTTTTGGGTTTCCAGTTCCTAGAGTAGTACTACTTTGACAAAGCCATGCCCACGGGGTGCTGTGTGGCATGCGCCACATTCGAAATGTTCAGAACATGGCGTCAATGGGCCTTTACCACGCAGCATGGGCATGGGTCAGTAGTACATTATTTAGATGATTTTCTTTTCATCAGGAGGACTGAGGGGGGTACCCAGAGGATGCTGGTGTCATTCAAAGAGGTTTATGACATGGTGGGCGTTCCTCTAGTGGGGGGGAGAAATGGTGGGGCTCGCTCAATGTTTGGAATTGTTGGGCATTGAGCTGGACCTGAATGAACAATGTTTTCGTCTACTGGAGGACAAGGTGAACAGACTGCGAGAACTCATACTGGGGATGAAAGGTAGGAATTGGGCCCAACTCAAGGTAGTCCAGCAGCTGCTGGGGCATATGAATTTTGCCTGTAGGGCAATTGCCCCAGGCAGGGTGTTTACTAGATGCTTATCTAGAGCCTCGGCAAAAGCCAGACTTCCACATCATTGGGTGCAGGTGACTGCTGGGATCAAGGATGATCTATCAGCATGGGATGGGTTCTTGCAGGGGTATAATAGCACCACCTTTTTGAGGGAGGGCTGGACAACGGGGGTCAAAGTGGAGCTCTTTACTGATGTGGCATGGGGTCTGGGGATGGAGGCATATCTCCAGGGAGATTGGATTTCAGAACCATGGTACTCCAAGTGGAAGGACTTGGGTTTGACCAAGGAAATCACATTCCTGGAGGTTTTCCCCATCTGGGTTGCACTAAGGGTGTAGGGGAACAGGCTGCAGAACAAAAGAATATTGTTTCATTGTGACAAAATGGCGGTGGTGATCTTCTTGAACAGACAGTCTGTGTCCATGGTGGCTGTTTTGAGGGTAGTGAGGTAGTTGATTTGGGAAGGTTTATGGCTTAACTTAACTTTTAGATCCAGGCACGTGGAGGGGATGAGGGACGACATTGCTGACAGCCTTTCACGTCTCCAGTTGGACAGTTTTCGGGAACTGGTACCATCAGCGGTGGCACAGAGGTCCTTGGTACCACAAGAACTCTGGGAGATTGGATGAAAGGAGCTCACCTACTGTTTCAGACTGCCTGGGCACCAAACACGCTGAAGGCCTATTAGGCAGCATGGAGGACTTCCAGGTTTTCCGAGGAGGTCTTGGGCTGGAGGTAAGTGGCCTAGTAACGGAAGCCCAGATCATGAGGCACACGGTGTCCAAGTGGAAAAGTGGCATGGCTGAGGCCATGGAGGGAGTCCATCTGGCCAGCACTGGGCTGGTCTGTCAGGCAAGCAGGTGGGGGCACTGCACCAGGTCCCAGCAGTGCGATGCATGCATCATGGGTGTCTGAGACTGCAGGGAAGGAGGGCAGATGGATGCAGGCCCAAAGGAGCAGAACTATTGGAGAGGCTTACATAGAAACATAGAATTTGATGGCAGATAAGGACCACTTAGCCAACCTAGTATGCCCATTTTCCTACCTAACAGATAAGCTGCAGATCCTAGTTAACCAACTGCTTACTTCTCCTACCCCTCACTAGGACTGCCTTATGTCTGTCCCATGCATTCTTGAATCCCCCACTGTTCTTGACTCCACGACCTCCTCAAGCGAGGCTGTTCCATGCATTCACAACCCTCTTCATGAAAAAATACTTCCTCACATTACCTCTGAGTCCCCCCCATCTTCAAATTGTGCCCTCTTGTTCTTGCACATCTCTTTTTCTGAAAGATGCTACCCTCTTGGACTTTGTTGATTCCCTTGAGGTACTTGAATGTTTCTATCATGTCCACTCTCTCCCTTCTTTTCTCAAGGGTATACATATTAAGCTCCTTTAGTCTTTCTTCATATGTCTTCTGGTGCAGACCCTGCACAATTTTGGTTGCCCTCCTCTGGACAGCCTCCACTTTGTCTATGCCTTTGTGGAGATGGGGTCTCCAGAACTGCACACAGTACTCCAGGTGGGGTCTCACCAACTGTCTGTACAGAGGGATAACAACTCCTGTTTTCTACTATTGATGCCTCTCCCTATGCATCCAAGTATCCCCCCTGCCTTCCTTACTGCCTTCTCACATGCTTGCCCACCTTTAAGTCATCTGATATAATTACCCCCAGGTCCCTTTCCATTTTTACTGTTGTCAGAATCTCACCCCCTCCCCATTGTGTACTCTTCCCCTGGGTTTTTGTTTCCCAGGTGCATTACTTTGTGCTTCTTTGCATTGAATCTGAGCTGCCATACAATTGACCATTCCTCCAACCTTGCCAAGTCCCTTCTCATCCTTTCCACTCCATCTTGTGTATCAACCCTGTTGCAGATCTTTCTGTTATCTGCAAAGAGACATACTTTTCCTTCCAGTTCCTCTGCAATGTCACTTCTAAAGACATTAAAAAGGACTGGTCCCAGTACTGAACCCTGTGGTATCCCACTAGTAACCCTTCTTTCTTCACTGTAGACTCCATTTACTTCCACCCTTTGTGTCCTGTTGTTTAGCCAATATTTCATCCAGGCTACCACCTTGGGACCCACTCCAAGGCTGGCTAACATGTGTATTAATCTTTTGTGTGGGACTGTATCAAACGCCTTGCTAAAATCTATGTAGGCCATGTCCACAGCCCCTCCCTGGCCTACTACTTTGGTCACCCAGTCAGAGAAATCTGTTAGATTCATCTGACATGACCTACCATCATGAATCCATGCTGTCTTGGGTCCCAGCCCCACTGGCCTCTAGGCACTCAACAATTCTTTCCTTCAGTGATTCCATCATTTTCCCTACCACTGAGGTCAAACTAACTAGTCTGTAGTTTCCTGCCTCTGACCTGCTCCCACTTTTGTGAAGAGGAATCACATCCGCCCTCCTCCAGTCCTCAGGTACCACCCCATTCTCCAATGATTTGTTAACGAGAGTAGTCAGTGGTGTCACTAGTTCTACCCTTAGTTCTTTTAGAATTCTTAGGTGAATCCCATCAGGCCCCATTGCTTTGTCCACATTCAATTTTATTAGTTCTTTCAGAACCCTTTCTGCTTTAAATGTACTGGTAATGACTCCTGTCTTCAGAGTGTTTCTCTTGTTTGGTTTAGGTACCCCCCCTCTTCTTCCTTTGTGAATACTGAGCAGAAATATTCGTTCAGTATCCCTGTTTTTTCACTGTCACCCTCTATCCCTATTCCCTCCCCTTTATTAAGCCTCAGTATCCCTCCTTTGGTCTTTCTTCGGTCCCTTAAGTACCTATAAAAGGTCTTATCCACCTTCTTAACAGAATTGGCTATCCTTTCCTCAGTTTGGGCCTTTGCTATTCTGACTGCCTTCCCAGCCTCTTTCTGCTTTAACTGATAAAGTTCTCTGTCCTGTTCCTTCTGTGTTTCCTTATATTTCCTGAATGCTATCCTTTTCTCCTTAACCTTCCATGCCACCTCTTTTGTGAACCATAGTGTTTTTATCCTTAGCTGTGTTTTGTTGATTTGCTTTACACAAAGGCTTGTTGCCTCTGTAATGGCTGTTTTGATTACTCCCCATTGTTCATCCACCCTTCCTTCTTGCCTGTTTGCTAGTGTTTTTCTAAGGCACTCTTTCATTTTCCCAAAGTCAGCCCTCCTAAAGTCCAATACTCTTGCTTTTGTATAGCTTGATTGTATGGCTGTGTTTATCATGAACCACACTGTTTGGTGGTTGCTTGTTCTCAGATGGCTACCCACTTCTAAATCTGAGATTCTTTATTAGTCCCCATTTGAGAGTACCAGGCCTAAGATTGCTCCCTCCTGAGTGGGTTCCAACACTAGCTGTCTGAGGCATGCCCCTTGTAGGGCATCAAGAATGACCCTGCTCTTGGATGAGCCTGCAGCAAGAGTGCTCCAGTTAACATCTGGCATATTCAGGTCCCCCATCAACAATATTGTCCATTCCCTCCCGCTGATATGGAGGTCTGTACACAACACCCATCTGGACTGTGGTGCCATTTCCTGTCTCCAGGTTGACCCAGAATGCTGCATCTGCTCTCTGTTTACTCTTTAGCTCTGTTTCTTTGATCCCTTCCTTTACATAGAGAGCTCCTTTTCCTCCTTTTTTACTATCCCTGTTCCTCCTGTAGATTGTGTATCCTGGTATATTGACATCCCGGTCATGGTTCTCTGTGTACCATGTTTCTTGACTGCCACAATATCAAGACAACTCTCTTCTATCAAGACTACTAGTTCAGAGAGCTTGTTACACAGGCTATGGGCATTGATACTCATCACCCTCCACTTTTTGATGACCTTACCCCTTTTAGCCCCATTCCTGTTCTTACTGCCTTTGCATTTTTTTTACATTTACCTCTGTCCTGCTCCCTAATGACTTCTCTACCCTGGTGTTTAACTCACTAATTACCGTGTTTTGTGGGTGGAGTCTGAGATTTCCCTGTTCCTTTTCAGTGCCTCCCCCCTTGGCTAGTTTAAATGCTTGCCAATGAAGCATTTAAACATCTCACCTAGGATCCTGGTTCCCCCCCCGGACAGATTCAGGCCATCGCACCAGTATAGGTCTGCATCCCTCCAGGTGGCTCCCCTGTCCCCAATGAAGCCAAAACCCTGAGCTTCACACCTGTTTTTCAACCATTCATTGAATTCCCTGGTGAGGAGTACCCTAGCATCACCCTTGCCATAGACAGGCAGCACCTCCGAGAAGGTTACCATATGATCTACTTGTCTAAGGCCCCTCCTCAACTCTAAAAACTCCTTGTGCTGCTCTGATCCCATTTCTAGCCAGGTCATTTGACCCTAGGTGGTCAATGACATCCAGCTTCCTCTCTTGTGCAGCTGCTCCCATGATCCTGAGGATTCGCTTTCTGTCCTTCCAAGCTATGGCACCAGGCAGGCACCTTACTCCCTCTCCCCTTCCTCCCCCATTTCTACACCCCTAATGATTGAGTCCCCACCAAGAGTTATTTCCTTGATGAACCTCCTCATGATATGATTGATAAAGTTTATCCGGCACTAATGCTGACTCTGCAAAATCTGTGCCATTTGTGGTGATGTCATCGTCCATGGTAAAAGTCCAATCTGTGCTATCTGGAGAATAACCACAGATAGGTTGAATAACATCAAATACTTCACATCGACACAAGTAAATGCATTGATTCTTTGCACAGCAGTCTATGTGTAGAGCAATCCAGGCATCCAGGAAAGGATGGATAACTAGTAGAAGTAGTAGATCCAGTCATTCTCTGTAGATGTCTTCATCCAGATGCCCAATGGAATGTACCAGTGCAAGCTTGTTGAATAAGACTGTAGTTGGATCAAAGCATGGTAAACAGACAGTAAAAGAAACAAACATAGTATCTCTTACGGAATATTTCTTAGCAGTGAAACAAGGAACAATGTTAGGGTGTCTGGTCATAAACCCCAGGTTTCTAGCTGTAGAAAGAGGAATGGTTAGAGATTATTGCATACACATAGCAATACAGCTAGGGGTTTTACATCATGGACAATACCATTTGGAAATGCATCTATCATGTATGATATCAGGGTTCTTCCAGATTCTAGATCACGGAAGAGATTGTTGATGGTAGTGATAATGTATGAGCCATAGGCAGAGCAGAGAATCTCTCTTGCAATGTATTGTTTATCTGCTTCTTTGTTATTCTGTGCAATGGGTGCATTAATCTTGTCTTTAGAGTCAGTGAATGCCTTAGCAATGTCATGCATGTTGTATACAGTGTATCTTTCTTCCTGACTAAGGCCATCCACACCGTGCAATAATTGGGGTAGTATATTATTGACCAAACCATTCTGAAATTTGGCAGAATGAGATTTGATAGCAGCAAATGTCTGCCTTATTCCAAATAGACATAGCTGTACTAAAGAGACCTATGACAGTACCTGTTGCACCTGTGACATCAGAACTGTTAACTTCACGTGTATTATGTTTATGACTTTGATCATCAGGATTGGGTTTTGTCCTGAAGTTGCCTCTATGTTCAGTAGTATGGACCCCAGCAATAGAGTCTTGAGTGCATATCTGAAATGCAGCTAAACTATCAAGCAATAACGTACTATAAAATGCTGATGTGTTAGTATTGTGACATATACCAAATTCTTTCATATTCTAGTAAGTAAGATTAAACAACACAGGTATATGCATACATTGTAGATTATTAATCAATGAACCAGGGAGGGCAGTAGCTGTTAGACCACTGCGGGGACCAAGGGTGTGCATTGGACATTCCAAAAGCTGTTTATCAGTGGGTGGTGATACAGAGAGATACATGGCAGCAGAAGCCATGTGGTGTACAGCACAAAATTTTCAAGTAGTATCCTTAGACAAAGAATTACAGTATGAAGCATCAATTAAGGCAGTAATATTGTATAAACCAAAATGTCTAAGAGCAGTTTGTAGCAAGGACAGAGAACCATTTGGGGATAATTTAGCATTGGGCCAATCCTGGAAAGTTCTTTTGGAGAGTTTGGCCACAGGGAGAATTTGTCCTTGCGATGTGGTTTGCCACTCAATTTGTAGGGTAGATTTATAAGGAGCAACAACCGAGTCAGTGAGGTAAGCATTGGAACCTTCCTGGACAGTAATCAGACTATCGGGTATATTGATGGATACTCCCTCTGAAGGAGATGCTGGATGATCAAGGTGTGGTAGGAGGTTCAGTACTATGTCTTGGATGCAGGGGATAACTCCTGAGATGAGGAGATAATGGAACAAAATCAAACATTAGTAAATCAGTACTATTCTGCCCAATGGGGTGAGGAAAAGTAATTAAGCTCCATTATACAGTTTCAGTTGGTTTGCATGTAACCATTTGTCAGTCAATTTTATTATTGTGCAGGAGTCTAACTTGATAGACTGCCGAACTGATCTTGTTGACAATGGGGTATGGGCCTTCCCATTTATTGGAGAAGCAATGAGTGGGATGTGCAAATCGGAGTACCATTACCTGATCTCCAACCTGTCAATCCACTTCTTGTGCATGCTTGTCAAACTGCAATTTGGATTGTTGCTGGGCCTTACTCATGCAATTAGATGCATACACTTGTGTGTGTATGAGGTCTTTTCTGAGTTTTTCCACATATTGATCTACAGGACACACCGTATGCTGTGGGAGTGTGCAAGTCAAACAACAGGTGTTCAGGTAATCTCATCTGTCTTCCAGTCATCACTTCAAAGGGTGTGAGCTGGGTGGTGGCTGAGGGTGTGCCCCTAATTGCCATAAGGAGTAATGGCAGTAGGAAATCCCAAGTTTTGGGATTGTCCTCAATAAATTTGGAAAGCATTTGCTTAATCCATCTGTTGGTTCTCTCTACTTGTCCTGAAGATTGGAGGTGGTAGGGTATGTGAAACATTTGCTGAACTCTGAGGAGTTCAAGAGATTCTTTCATTAATTCACCTGTAAAACTGGCTCCTTTGTCAGAGTCTACCTTAAGAGGTAGGCCCCACCTGGAGAAAATTTGTTCCACCAGGATTTTGGTAGTGGTTTTAGCAGTGCATGTTTTAGTGGGGAAAGCTTCGACCCACTTGGAGAAGAGGTCAGTTACCACAACAGCATACTTGTTATTTCTGCTGGTATTGGTTAAGAGACCAATAAAATCAATCTGTATGGCAAGCCATGGGCCAGAGTGTCATTGTGGTAAAAGTTTGGCATTTCATTTGGTGGAGATGAGGTTGTTTAGAGCACAAACAAGACAATTGTCTATGTACTGTTTTACATCTTTGGTGACAGCAGGCCACCAGGCCGTGGTCTTAAGCCTCTGAAGGGTGTTTTCCGCTCCCTGGTGTCCACCAGTGAGTGTATTGTGCACTTGTGCAAAAATTCAGGCCTAAGGTGTCTGGTAACCACCCATACCTTGGTGGCAGAATCATCTGGCTGGTATCAGATGAGCTTGTCATCTGGTGACAAGTGTAATTTACCTTCATGCCTCTGGTAGGGGTTATGTGTTGGAAGTTTCTCTCTTCAGTACTCTTGTCAAGGAATCTGGACTCTTCTTTGAGTTCAGTATCACTGTTTTGGGCTGCTGAGTGGTCCAAGGGGGAAAAGGGTTCAGGTTTTTTCCTGAGTGCTGCAATTTGTATGGCCGCATTGGCCTCTGGATGGTCCATCATCCATGTGTCCCCCCCTTGGGCCCCTTCCTTGGCAAGGATGTCTGCTGTATCATTGAAAGCATGATAGGGATCATGGAGAGAATGAGCTTTAACTTTGTGTACATAGAGTTTGTGTGCAAATTTTTGTGCCAGTGAATGTATGTATATTACCAATTCCTTGTACTTCACTGGGCTGCCATCAGAGGAGAGGAAGGAGTTCTTCTGCCAGAAAGGAAGAAATTCTGTAAGAGAACAACAAACCTCATTAGAGTCTGTAAAAAATGATGGTATTCTCGGTCCCATGCTGGATGAACTCGAGGGCACAGGCCACTGCTGCCATCTCTGCATACTGTGATGATGCTACACTGCAATGCTTAGAAATGTTAACAGTGTTCCCATAAGGGTAAATCACTAGAATGCCCATCTCTGCAATTTGTTCTCCCTGATAGTAAGATGCTGAACCATCAATAAAGATACAACACAAAGAGGTGTTGTTAAGTATTTGTGGTGTGGCAGGGAGGAAAGGACCTGGATCTGGGAGGTCAGGTGACTGCAGTGTACAGTCATGTGGTTCTCCTTGGAAAAGGAGTCCATGAGCCAGCATAGATGAAATTTTTATTGGGTGCACCTGTATGTCTCTACCCTGGGAGAAGAAATGACCAGTGTGTCAGTCTGGTATTGGAGACTGACCCATCCTTGACTCTATCTGAGAGCAGAAAGGTAGTCGGGGTGTTGTTGGTGTTGATAATCAGTGGAGAGTACCCAATGATATACAAAAAAGTGCTTGACAGCACAGTAGGTGTCCAGAAGGTTCCTTACACAAAGGCTGTACTTCTGTTCCACTGGGGTCAAGAGCTGTGATGCATATGCAATAGGTCTCAGGGTGCCGGGAACCTTCTGAGCCAGCACTGCTGACATGACAATGTCAGAGGTGGCACATTCCAGATAGAACAATAGTGATGGATTGGGGTTGACCAGAGCTGGGATAGAGGCCAAGGCCTGCTTTAATGACAACACAACCTGGGTAGGTATAGGGCTCCATGTCCATGGAATGTTCTTTTTCAATAGCTCATACATAAGAGCAGCTTTCTGAGCAAAATCACAGATAAAATCTCTTGAATAGTTCACCATACCTAGAAACCGTCAAAGAGTTGCCACGCTGGTAGGCAATGGCAAGTCTTGCAATCCTTGTATCTTTTCCAGGTAGGGTTTCGACCTTGGTCAGTCATTTTTAGACCCAGAAAGAGTACTTCTTTCCAACATAGTTGTGCCTTTGCTAGATTGCATTTTAGGCCTGCACTCTGGATGACAGTCAATAGTTCGTCCAAGAGATCCAAGTGTTGTTCCTGTGTGGCAGTTGCCAGCAACAGGTCGTCCACATACTGTAAGAGACATTGGGGAGTAGAGAAACCCTCAAGGGTGTCCATCATATGCAGAAGCAACAGGGACCGGCTGTTATGGAATCCCTGTGGTAAGCAAGTCCACATATACTGTCTTCCTTCAAAGGTGAAGGCAAACTTATATTGACTCTTAGGGGCCAGTGGTAATGACCAAAAACTATTGGAGATATCCAGGGCACTGAACCATTTTAGGTCAGAGGTCAAAAGTCGTAGCACATAAGGTATGGATGCTTCAGTTGGTGAACAACTGGGGGTGACCTGGTTCAACTTCCTGTAGTCAATAGTAAGTATCCAGGCACCTGTGGGTTTTTTCATGGGCCACACTGGGGAATTGGCAGTAGAAACACAAGTTCTGATTACTCCTTGCTTAAGAAGTGACTTGACTGTTTCTCTGAGAGAAGGAAAGGCCTCAGTTGGAAAAGAATTTTGCCTTTACCTCTCATGTGCTGGGCCTGGCACTTCGATGACAGTGTGCATTCTGCCTCAATTCATGCTTGTTGATTACAAACGCTTCCAGATGTCTTTGCAAAATGGGAAGAAGCTTTGAGAAAAGCTCATGGATTTTAAACAAACCTATGAAGTTATATTCTTTGTTGTTAGCAGATACTGTTGCCACAATGTGTGAATCTGGGATCATAATAGCGTGGTACTGACCCTGAATTTGTATCAGTAGCATGTTAGCTAAATCTACCACACAGCCATGTGGTGCACGGAAGTCAGTTCCTAAGATACATAGAAACATAGAAACATAGATTTTGACGGCAGATAAGGACCACTTGGCCCACCCAGTCTGCCCATTTCCCTACCTAATGGATAAGCTGCAGATCCTAGTTAACCAGCAGCCTACTTCTTCTTACCCCAACCCCCTAGAATTGCCTTATGACACTAGGATGATCAGGCATTACCATCAGTTGGAAGGTGTGTGAGGCCTTTAAAATGGCCTAACTCTACCGGCAAGGGTAGAGACCGATATGCAGGTAACCTAGTACTGTCCACTCCTGACACATTGTTCCTCCATCCAGTGGATCAAGGGGATGTGTCCAGATGGTCATCATGTAATACAGACACAGCTGCACCTGTATCTAGTAAGACTTCAAGTAGGCAGCCCCCGACCTTGTCCTCAGCGCAGGGCCTTCCGTTTTATATCCAAGACCAACTTGTTTACAATTTGGACTGGGGGCTGTAATTGTCAATCTGTATTGCTGGGGGCATAGAGAGGTTGGGCCTGGCTCCTTTGAACCATGTCACCATGCTGCACTGATGCTATATAGGGAGGAGCTTCTGGGTTCAGGCCTGTATGGGCCTGAAGGCCTGTACCTCTGGTGTCACTATGGCCCATCGGAGTTTGGGTCACCGGTTGTACAGCCACAAGGGAGTGAGCAGGAACAGCATCCACCACAGACCGCAATTGCCCCAGGAGCTCTGGGAATTTCCAGTTCTCTTCGGCTATCTCCCTATACGAAGGACCCCTTCTTTGCTGTTGTTGTTTGCCCTTGTTCTTATCTTATTTATTCTTATGATAATTCCGGTTCCCACCCCATTGGTGTTGTTGTTGTTGTTGTTGTGGTTGTTGCTGTGATTGTTGGGACTGTTGGGGTGTTGGTTGTCTGTGGGGAGGGGCTGTTGAAGTTGGACCTGCCCTTCCACCGTTTAGTGCGTCGTGGCCTCTTGAATAGGCTCCACAGTGGCTACTTTCTTGGAACTGCAGCCCAGATCACAGATGTAAAATTGGTAAACTCTCTAGGTTTTCTGAAGGATATTTGAAAACCTGTCTGGTTTGGGGTAAGTGGTTGGCTCTACCTTTTCTTGTACTTCGGGAATCATGTTCCTAAGGAACAGGCTCTTATATTCAATATGATCTACATCCACAGCTTCTTGTGCCAGGTGCTTTCCTGCTGGGTAGGCCATTCAGAGTCTCATGTGGTAAGTCGCTGGACTTTCTTTGTATTTTGCTTTACAGGGTATGCAAGCATCACTCTTACTACACCTGGACTGTGTGCAGAAATGTGCTCAGCTGCAACCTCATCAAAGGTGTTGTTGCAGTTCTGCTGGATGGCATTGGGGAGTTTGGACCACAAACTAGGATCGTTGGTCTGGTGTAGTATCTGGACCTGATATTCTGCAGTGAGGCTAAGCATCTTGCATTTGGAATGCACCTTTTCCAAGTGGCAGCTGAGGTTGTCAGATGGGTTAATTCGACCGATACTGTTAGCTATTTGCTGAACAGAGTAGGCCATTTGTAGGGGATTATTGGGCCGATTAGGTAGAGGTAGATTATCTCAGGTGCCGTCTAGGGCAGTCTGAGCTGCTGCCTCTGCCACAGTATGAACAATGCCATCCTGAGTGCCAGCCTCCTGTAGAAGCTGTCTGATTTGGGTTTTAATGGCCCGTTTACTTCTCTCAGGAAGAGGTACATTTCCTATTGCATTCTCAATCATTGTTTCTATCTCCTGCCTATCTTCCACATCAATAATGACTATTGGTGGTGCCATCTGGACCAGGCCTGGGCCTGCTCTCCGCCATCATGGGGGCCACCATGCTGGCGTCTCCAATGATGGGCGTCATGACGTCGATGACGTATGACATAGTGTGGGTGGAGTGGGGACCCGCCATGTTGTGGATGGCTGGGTGGAGTTTCTGGGCCATAGTAGGGGTGTGACTGGGTGTTGTACTGAGAGATGTTGTCATCTGATACCTCCCCTTCAGATGACATACGTAAGGCAAGGGCTAAGCCTCCCATTGCCTTAATATGTCCAGCCAGCACTTCCCGCTAATGGCACAGTTTTGCCATCTTACTTCTACATTCAGCATGACTCACAGTTGCAGCATTCATATGAATGTCATCCTGCATTTGCTTTTGCAACACTCTATACGCAGCACTCAATTCGCAATTGTCCCTAGTAGCCACTTCTAAATCATCACGTACCTGGTTTATCTCATCCTGTAGCTCTCCCATGTCCTCACTTAACTGTACATTCACTGTACATAACAAGTCATTCATATGCAATGCCTGTCCCTTATCCTGTCTCAAACTTACACACTCCTGCTTCAACATACAAAGTTCCTGTTCTCCAGCTTGAGCTGAATGATGCAAAAGTGAATCCTTTTCGTTCCGTAGAGTTTGAAGTTCAGACTCCAAATTCTGCTGCAGGCTAATACATTCCATTTCCTGCAGACCATCTGTTGCTTAAGAGATGAAATTTGCAGATCAAGGGTTCAAAATCTCGCTTCAGAGGCTTCCAGAGCAGTGTAGAGAGTCACGACCATAAGCCCTTTAGCTTGACACTTATTGGTTGATTGTCTCATCTCTGTGTACTGGGTTGAAATCCCCAGTATAGGGTTGTCAGATTGACTTGCATCCCATGCGAAGTCAGCCTATCCTCCATGGGAGGCAAGGAAGTTTGAGACATCGAGTCTCAGTTCTGTGCAGATATTGGATATGGTGGGCACTGTGTGGGAGGGAATGAAAAATCAAACTGTGAAAAAGGCGCTGTGCTATGTATCGATCCACAGCAGGAGCACATTATACACAGTCTGGCTAGTGTAGAGTTTGTAGGCTTACAATTCAAAGCTGCTGTGGAGCGGGTCGAGTCAGCATCGACCACACCCAAGAAAAGCAGCCAGACTTTGTAAGTGACTACAAACTGGTTTGAAAACAGGAGAGGTGATACGGAAATGTACACCTACTGTCCCTGTTGGGAAGGGAAAGTTGTAGCAACTAGTGAAAGCTTACAAACACCAAATATTGCCTGCACACTGTTGCCAATTGTCAGGAGGTCTAAACCTCACTTTCAGGTTCTTGGCAATATTGGGAATGCAAGTAATCACAGACACATTGCATTAAAGTAATAAACTTGTTTATTACTACTAAAAAGGATAAAATCACAGTTGCCCTAAGCAGTTATAACCAATACGAACTGGGAGCCAGTGCTAAGCATTTCCTATACCTTAAGGTTTCATTGTGTCTCTTGGGATCTCCGAGGTACAAGACTTAGTGTATTGCATTTGATACCTATGATAATTACTATGGTTACTGTAAGACAGAAACATTTCTAGTTACATAGATGAGTCCTATTGGCTAAATTAGAGGAGGATCCACGGTCCAAGATAACATTATACAATTCTGTAGTAGTCGTCAGTTTGTGAAACAAAAGAGTTCTTATGCAGAGTCTTACATAACTCAATGTAGCAGTACAAATCACCAAAAGGTGGCATGCCGACTTACATATCATAATTATTCCAAGGACACAGGTGTCCTGACGTCTTATAAGTAAGGAATACAAAGAAGATTCACAGAAGAATATATATAATAGCAAGCAAAGTGCATTACAATAATATGCGTACATATCCTGACAGCTACTCTTATACGGTGTACCTCTGAGGGTACCAATAAGGGTGCAGGGACCTCATGTAACAGGTCCCATGCCACCCTCCTGGCTTGTAGCCATCTTGCCCTATGTCTGCTCCTCGGCACAAGAAGGGAGGCAATTCGAGGCCATTTTCTGGGTGATGCATAAAGGGGCATTCAGGGTGAGGGAGATAGTGGTGCAGACAGGTAGGGATGGGAAAGTAGGTTACACATGGGAGAAATTGCCTGGTCAGAATCCTCAGCCATGATTTGGTTAGTATCTTAGTATCTTCTTTTAGTCTTGCAAAGGTTTAATGCACATGGTCTACGATTTGACACACCGATCCCAGGTTTTGTAGCTGGAAGAGTGCAATTCATGGGAGCATGTTTTGATACTCAGGCTATTATATTCCACCATGGACTGTCTGTCCATTCAAGCCATTATGTTACATGGCTGAGGTACAGCAATGGCTGGATGAAATGCAATGACTACATGAGCACTTTTAAACAGAAATTGCCTCACAACCTAAAAGATGCTTATGTCTGAGTTCTTAAGAATTACAATGAGATTCATGTGGCAGAAGAATAGTGTATAGCAATATTCTTACCCTCTGTTTCACACACTGTTGCAGTAAATAGACTGCTACATGCTACCTTTGGTGTACATGTACAGCTACTTTCATATATGTTTATGAAAATTTTCAGTTATTGAGTATGAATATGCAGGTATTTATGATGCCAATAGTTAAAGTATGTGTTGTTGTGATGTTAGCATCAGTGCAGCAGAAGTGGGCCTTAATCAGTGGGGGCTGTCTGCTTTGTCACATTTCAGACAACTATTGCTTTTACTGTGGAGCACTCATATTACCTGTACATCGATATTTCAGTACCATGCATTTGTGCTGTACTGAAGTGTTTATTTCTGCATTGCTACATCATGTCACATAGAATATGGTTTTGTACTTGCGAGAGCATTCAATGCCAATACTGTGCACCTTCCAGACATACACAAATGTGGCTACATTTTTTTGTTTACCATTGCTGTGTGGTCATACTGCACTATATATTGTATGACATCTGCGTTGTGATGAAAGATGAGACAATGTGCAACAAAGCTGATGCTTTAGCTGTGTATGTCTTTGCACACATACTGTTGTGTAATGGTTTATCACCACAGTAGGAAAAATGCTTAACATTCTATGTGAAGTTCATGTGTCTCACTGGTACCTGAATACTATCCACTTTAAGTGGTATGCTTTCTGCCAACTTTGCTTACTTTTGGGAACAGTAGACTGTAAATAGTAGTAAGATAAAGATGTATACAGTAATACTGAATGTTGATATTGTTTATATGTTAAGATGATGTAAAACTTGAAAGTATTACTTGTATATATGTAAAGTCTTAGAACTATTTTTAGTGTGACAGCTGTAATATTAAAGTTGGTAAGAATTCATAAGGTTTCATAGTATTGTATACGACTGTAGTTTGCTGCTCTATGTAATTATAGATTAAAAGTTGTTTAGTTTTTACATAGGCAGCTTATGACGCTTACATATTTAGATGTTTTACCGAACTCTTAATTTGTTACATACTTAGTTACTAGCTAACTATTTCATTACTTAGATTTTCTTATTGTGATTTACTATGCAACAGTGTTATTTATAAGCTTAATAAATTTAAATTTTTAATTTAATCCTTAGTACTGTTAAAATTATATGACTGTTTATTAATTTTTATTATGTGTACTAAGTTATTAATTTTTTGTTATTTATGGACTAGTATTGTGAATCACACACTCTACTCATTATTAGTCTATGGTATGTACCTGATGATTTTCTGATCACCTTTATTAAGGGATCAGGTGAGGAATTTTTCCAGATGCACATAGTATTAAATTATTGTAATATTGTACTGCACTACTGCAGCAATATTATCATTTGCTGTTTTGGTGTCTATAGCTTTTTTAATTGTTTAACGCATTTGGTTTTTGTCCACCCCAAGAACATTGACTTGCTCAGTCTCATATGACTTTGGACCTCCTTTTTGTAATACTTCTGTGATGTGATTTTCATAGTAGTTGTGTGAGACTGGGTGAGTTCTGCAGTTTGGCCTTGTTTGCAACAGAATTGGCACTGAATGATTAAACAATTTTCTTCACTTATTTTTTGTGTCTATGGTGTTTCTTGAAACTGCTTATGAATGTTATATGATTCATCTTCGAACATATGTGAATCAATGTACTGACACTGTAAGTAGATGTGTATGTGTCAAGAAGGTATACTTTGAGGTGACAAATTAAGGTTTTTATGTCTATTCAATGGCTCATGTGTGGGGTATGGTACAATGCCATTGTAGATGTTTTATGTTTTCACTGGGACACAATACTTCAGCAGCTCTGTATTTGTTAACTTTATTACAATGCCAAAAAAAGGAAGGAAATTCTTTGCAAAAAAACTTTGCTAATGCAACAGTTAGGGTTGTTACTACAGTGACAAAAGTGAGGAAATTTGGTGTTAGGAGTTTCAACCATAACTCCAAATGTTGTCCCTCACCCCCCCCACACACACACCACACATACAACTGGTGGATGGTACAAGGCAAGACAACCACTCATAAACAGACACCATAAGGCAACAGAAATAACATACAACTTTGTAAACATACCACAACAGGCAGCCATCATGTTTCACCAACTGTATCATTTCTGCTTCCTGATGCTACCTCAACATAACCAAACAGTCTTATATGTTACTTATACGTTACTATTCTGAACAGAGACCTAGAGTGATCTCATAAATAGCTAAGTATTGCATATATGTGTACAGTTCTGCACAGAGGTTGGCATGAAGAGTCACATGTATTTCATTCTGCACAGTTGACCACCTTGGTGGGAGCATGCAACCCAAAGGGCCCCATGCTACCATTTATCTGATTGTGACCAAATAATGTCAGACAGCATTTTCACCACTGTTTACTGTGTGTCAATGCCTCCTGATGTTACCCAGCCATAAGCTAATAGTCTTTCACTTTGGTATTATGAACATCGGCCTGCAGTGACATCATAAACAGTTGACTACTGCATATCTATATGCTGTTGTAGGCAGTGGTTAACATGAACAGAGAAGTGGTTTCAAAAATTAAGAAGAAAGATTAGTATATGGTTATGACCGGATAACATGACACAGCATTTTCACAGCAATAATCTTGGGCCCTGTGCTCCTACTTATGTAGATATGACCGAATAATATCAGACAGCATTTTCAGCACTGTTTACTGTATGTTAATGCCCTCTGATGTTACCCCACCATAACCAAATAGTGTTTCACTTTAGTATTATGAACAGATGCATGCAGTGACATGATAAACACTTGAGTACTGCATGTGTGTATGGTGCTGTGGGCTGTGTAAACATGAACAAACACCTGCTTTCTGAGATTAAGAAACAAGATGAGTATGTGGTTAGGACCACATAACATGAGACAGCATTTACACCACTCTTTAGTGTGAGCTAATGCCTCCTGATTTTACCCCGACATAACAAAATAGTCTTGGGCCCCATGCTCCCACTTATGTAGTTATGACTGGATAATGTCAGACAGCATTTTCAGCACCATTTACTGTGTGTAAATGCCCCCTGATGTTACCCCGCCATAACCAAATACTGTTTCACTTTTGTTTTATGAACAGAGGCCTGTGGTGACATCATAAACAGTTGAGTACGTCATATGTGTATGCTGTTGTGGGAAGTGGTACACATGAACAGACAAGTGATTCCACACATTGACAATTGAGTATGTGGGTATGAGCGGATAATATGAGACAGCATTTTCACCACCCTTTAGTGTGTGTTAATGCATCCTGATTTTAGCTCAACATAACCAAATAGTGTTTGTTATGTAGGGTAGCATCAGGAAGCATTAACACACTAAAGGGTGGTGTAAATGTTGTCTCATGTTATTCGGTCATAACCACATAAGCATCTTGGTCGTTAATCTGTTAAAGCACATGTCTGTTCATGTCAAGCACTGCCCACAATGGCATACACAGTTCATGCAGTGACCATCTCACATTCTTGTACAGGATGTGAGTGCATGCACCCAAGACACTGGGATGGCAGCAGAAGTGATAAGTTGGTGAAACAAGATGACGGTTGCCTGTTGTGGTATGTTTATGAAGTCTATGTTATTTCTGTTGCCTTATGGTGTCTGTTTGTGAGTGGCTGTCTTGCCTTGTACCATCACCCCAGTTGTCTGTGTGTTCTGTGTGTGTGTGTGTGTATGTGTGTGTGTATGTGGGATGGTGGTGGGGGCAAATTTTGGAGTTATGGTTGAAAACCCTAATTTTGAATTTCCTCACTTTTGTCACTGTAGTAACAACCCTAACTGTTGCATTAACAAAGTTTTTTGCAAAGAATATATATATATATTATAGTGGTGCAGTTGCACCACTATAGTTAGGGTTCAACGGTCACTTACACACTAAAGTCAAAAGTTTGGGTGTTAATAACCTTGGACCCGTTCAATGGATTTGCCTGAAATTTGTAGTGTGTGGTGGGGCATTGTAGATCTCTTTATTTGCCAAACTGCGTTTCAGTTGGACATACGGTATTTGGGTATGGAAATTGTGAAAAATGCAAAATCATCCATTTTTGGAGGCAGTTTTGGGGATTTTGAATGTGGCCCTGCATGGCCGTCATGTGGCATGCTGCTCTGTGATATGGCTCGCTTGAAAGAGCTTCACTGGCCGAACATTCTGCTTTATGTTTGGTGAAAAAATATTGAGGCATTCAAAAGTTATAGCACTTTTAAGTTCCCATTATAAGTCAAAGGGAAAATTTATATGGTTATTTTGCAAACAAAGAATGGGGTTTTGGCCATCTGTTTCTCCTCATGATAAAAGAATTTGCAGGCTCACAATCAAAGATTCTTTGATCCCAAGGGAGGGACTAGATGGCCAGATTTGGAGGGACCAGATAGCCCAATTTGAACAACTTTTAAAAATAAATATCTCAGAAACGGGTTGGTCTTTTAACTCGAAATTTGCAGGATGTTGAAGGGATGTCCTGTACATGTGAATTAGGGTATTCAGGTGTTGGAAAATAAGGTTGCTGCAGGGATATTGAGTGACGCACTTTACATTTTGCATATAGTGTTTTGCATTGTGGTAGGCACTTTTAATGTTAAACCTCACAATTTGCACATTAATAACTTTGCAACCATTCAATGGATTTGCACACAATTTGGAATGCACAGTTTGGTGTGGTGGATCTCTTGATTTACTAAATTTAATTTCAGTTGGACATACGGTTTTTGCACAGCAAAGTGCCAAAAATGCACTTTTCACCACTTTTGCACATTTTTTGTCTGTGGTGCTGTGCATACACCATGTGGGCTACTGGTCCGAATCGTGGGACATAGAAAGAGCGTGGGCCAAGGAACATGCTGCTTTTTTGTTTGGTGAAAAATATTAATCTGTTCAAAAGTTATTACAATTTGAAATTCCCATGATATCCTATGGGAAAATGTATTTTTGGAATGTTAATGAGAAAGACCAGGTGGCCCAAATTGAGATGACCCTATCTCAATAACAGTTTGGTCTTTTTACATGAAATTTACAGGGCCTTGAGGGGATGTCATAGAGATGTGAACTATGCCATTTACATGTTGGGGAATAATTTGTTGCAGAGATATTCAATGACATAATTGACATTTTTCCCATAGGATTACATTGCAGTCTGTGTCATGACTTTCAGCACCATTATTTCAGAAACGAAGCGAGAAACAGACTTTTTGCTACAGATGGCTTAGATCACCTTTAAGTGATCTAGCCATTGGAAAAAGACTTGACATTGTAGAGTCAGCCTGCAGTGGAATTTTGCTTGTACATTACATGGTTCATGAGATATTGTGAAAGTACTGTCACAAGGGTTGAAAGAGTGCCTGTCCAGTGCTTTTTGGTGCACCTTAGTTTGGAAGTGATGTGAGATATAGGTACTGCCTTTCAATGTTGCATGAAGTCCTTACTGTCACGATTACTATGATGCTGGAATTTTTTTTCTAGCTCTTACCGTTCCCAAGATAAGTACAAATTACTGTTACAAGGGTTTAGTGCCCTATACTGCTGCTCCATGGCTCTGTAGCTTCACATAAGTGTGAGTGTGAGTGCAGATGCATATTGTTATGCAAAAATTGGTAACTTGGTGGGAGCTGGGCTCTGAACTCCCACCAATACGTGTTTTTTACTACTTATATTACATTTTTCTCAAAAAGTAAGGAAATTATATGCAAAAAAACTGTTCATGCTTCATTTAGGGTTAAAGCAAAAAAAGTCAGGAAATCAGACATTAGGGTTGAGCCCCTAACCCCCCCACACACCACCCCAATCCCCCCCAGTCTGAAAGATGCCTCGGTGTGTCATTGGGGTCATGAGGCCTAAATCTCCCCCCATTCACCTTTACTGTAGCATGTCAGCATGCTCGGTCATGGAATATATTATAGGGATGCGGTCATGCCCCTATATTTATGGTTATGAAGCCTCTTCTATGTTAAACTCAAAATTTTGCTTGTTAATAACTTTGGACCCTTTCAATGGATTTGCATGAAATTTGGTATGCGTGGTGGGGCATGGTAGATCTCTTGATCTGCTAAATTTAATTTTGGTTGGACTTACAGTTTTTGCACCCCAAAATGCAGAAAATGCACTTTTCACCAGTTATGTGGCAGCTTTTTTGATTTTGTCAATGGTGCTGCATGGCCGTCATGTGCCATGCTGCTCTGCAACTTTGCTCAGCTGAAAGAGCTTGGGTCAAGGAACATGACACTTTTCATTTGGTGAAAAAATATTAATCCATTCAAAAGTTATTAAAGTTTTAATTTCCCATTATAACTCAATGGGGAAAATTATATGGTTATTTTGCGAAAGAAGAGTGGGGTTTGGCCATCTAGTCCCACCTCACGATCAAAGAATTTTCAGGCTTGTGACCACTGATGTCAGACTGATTGGCCTGCAATTGCCAGACTCCTCCCTGCTACAACTTTTGTGAAGTGGGACATCTGCCAGCCTCCAGTTCTCTGGAACCACTCCTGTTTCCATTGGACTGTTGAAGAGCAAGTGATGCCTTTGGAAAAACTTCAAAAAACATAGTGTTCAGACACAGTTCAGCTGTTACTTCATATATTTTCTATATATTTTTATAGATTTCATTCTTCATTATTTATTAGTGAAGAAATTCCCAGAAAAACAAGATATGTATCCCTTAGAGTTCATCTGCATCTGTAGCTTATTCCCTACTTGAAGTTACAATGCTCTGTTGTGACATCACAGTCTGTTGCCATGGCAGTAACTGTGATATCACAAGCAGAGTATTATGACATCAGGTTGGGAAGAAACAATAGGAACTGATAAATCCTCAAGGAGCAACAATCCTGTTTTCATGCATTTGACCTCAATAATAAAAAATCGGGATAAGTAATACAAAGTTAATGAGGAGTTTAAAGCTAATTTGTGTCCAAATATTGTGTTTTTCAAAGTTCTTATTGAGGCATCAGTGGCTTTTTAAATAGGACTGTCAGGGCTTCCAGTTTAGTGAGTGACCTAGATGGCTGCATAACTCGGACCGCTTTGCCTGTGTATCTTTTAAAATATCAAAATTCCCACCAGTTTGCAAGTCAGTTTTAGCATGAAGTTTCATTGTGGTTTGATTTGGGGAAACAAAATTAGTCTTTTTTAAAATGAATTTAAGAAATTGTTACCTCAAGAACAGCATGTGAAGTGATGACTATACAGACCATGGCATCCCAATTGCTGGGATCCTCACCATCTCTAGACTCAACAACAATTACATAGATGGTTAATAAAATGTTGGAAAAGGAAAATGGAGTAAAAACCAACATTATCTCCTTACAATTAGCAATAGACCACATGAATCTGAGGGATTTTGATAATGAATTCACCTTGTGGCACTTGGACAGACAAGCAGAATTTAGAGAAAGGGAGATCAGAACCCTAAAAGCAGAAATAGCCTTGATCTGGGATAACAATCTTAGAATTAATAGTGTTCCAGAGTGAGTGGAGGGAATAACCATGACAGCCTTTTTAACCAGGGTCTCCAATGCATTCCTCCAGATCATTTAGATATCCATCACTCTCACAGGACCAGGGGTCCCTATGCAAAGCCAGGAGAAAAAACATGACCCATCCTGGCCATATTTCTCAAGTACTGCACCAAAGAAAGGATCCTGCAAATGGCCTTGGAGAAGGGGTTTTTAATATATCAGAGACACTAAATTTTACTTTTTCGAGATTATTCAGCCAAATTAAACCAAAAAGGGTTGCCTTCACTGCTTTCAGGCGAGTGCTAAAGAAAGTTGACATAAAATGTTTAAAGGTGTACCCAGCTGTTTTAAGATTGAAATAAATGGTGTTTTCCATGAATTTACCAATATCCAGGAAGCCATGCACTTTGCACACAAATTCTGGAGAGTGGTTGTCATTGCCCCACTAAATATCTAGGTCCAAACTGCCCAGCTACCGAGGAGGGACAGTCAGATAATGCACACTAGACCATTCTGCCCAGCTCCTTCAACAAGCCAAACACTGCTGGAGCAATGGTAGGGAAGGTGATCTAAGTTGAAGAAAGCTGATAAACCTTCTGCAACCTCCCACCACCCACGAAGCAACCACACAGACACCACAGCCAAGGACCCAGAACATCACCAGCCAGCTCATTGGACACTTCCCCTCTCCTCCTGACAGATTATATCTGCCAATGCAAAAAGATGCTTCAGGAGTTGTGGACTCAAACCCATTTGTTGTCCAGAGTGGCTTTCAGCAGATGCCAGCAAAGTCCTCGGCTGACATAACCCAGAAGCTAGAAGACTTGGACAAAAATGCTCATGCCCCATTGCCTCTGCAGCTGAGTCTGTGAGACTGTTAGAGGACTAATTCCCATCCAAGTAAATAACTGTAAATGGAACTTGTGACTGCTATCAGATTCACCCGAAATAATTTTTGATAAGAAGGTTGCCAACTCTTTGTAACTTTCAAGGTATGTGACAAAATTGTCTTGGGATACTCTCCTGTAAATGAGTCAGGTCGGCTACGGCTGTACTTCCCCGATGAACTATAGCACAAACTCCCTGACTTAAAAATGCTCATTAACGAGTACAATGGTGGGGTGGTAAAGCCTGGAGAGATACTACAAAACAAGTTTACAATACATCCAAGTAACTATTAAAAAACTGTATGTTGTGATTCGTGACGTGATCGTGAATAATGATTTGTGACTGCATTTGTGACCGTGATAATGAAGAACGTGATTTGTATCAAAAATGACTCATGATGATGGTCCTGACTTAAAAATGCATAATAATAAGTACAATGTTCCTGCAGAATTATGCACCACATCTGTCCAGTACTCTGAAGGGAAGCCAAAGAAACAACCGTAACTTACATTACAAATGGAGATTGAGCCCTAAAGAGATGCAAATGCACAGACAGATTAAGATTGTGCTGCGCACTGAAGAGATGCAGATGCAAAGGCACAACACCTAACCAGTGCTTACCATCAGAAATTCAAATCTGAAAAAGAATACCTTTCTTGGTTGGGGTGGGCTGCGGGGGAATGTACTGCACTTCTGCAGTAACAGTAACTAAGAAGTACAAAAATCACACAGCTGCAGACGATAGCAGGTTCACATTGCTGAAATTATTATGTGGCACAATATAAGGTGTCTGATTTGATGACACATGTCATACACATACTCGCACACACACTAAGTAATGCGTAGCAAATTGAAAACTTCAGTAATATAACCACATATTTTAAACAAACTAAAATTATGCATTGCTGCACCACAACAATCAGCAACAAAATGGCAAGAATTATTGAAAATATTACTGTGTACACTGACACAGTTATACAAGAAAAATATCACTAAAACAGAAAGCACTGTCTTTTTCTCCAAGTTATTCTACCTATACCAGAGATATGCCCCTCCCCCAAAGCACACTTCCACTGTCTCTCAGTACACAGACTTAATGTTGTACACTAACATTCAAAATCGACACACAAACAATAAACGCTCGATGATATGAGCACAGGAGGGTTTCCTATAATCAATGAACTAAAGTTTCAGCAATAAAAATGACTTAAAAAGGCTTTTCTAACAGCTTTTAGAAGGCTTGAATCACAGAGAGCTCTCAGAGCAGATTGTCTCCTACAGCTTCCTACACACACACTACCCCAAACTGAGGCTATGCAGAAAAATCTAGAGCACATGTGACCCGAAATCCCATGAATCACTGTAAATTTCACCTTTGGATCTTAAAATCAAGGAGAAGTGAGGTGAAGTACATTGTTTTCAACGTACTTCGCCTTAAGAATTGGTGGAGTAGTGGTTTGGGAAGGCAGAGTAATGCAAAGTCAATGTTTTCAATGGACTTCACGTTATCCATTATAAGGAGAAGTACTCCTTTGTGTTGCAGAGCACTCCGCAAATTTGCCTTCACTCCACAAATGACTTTGTGGAGCAAATTGGGGCCACTTCACCCATCTCTACCAAGGAGAGGAGGCAGTGTGAGAGGAAAGGGAGGGGATGGAGAGTGAGGCAAGAGAAATCCAGAGAGACATGACTAATGACTAGTGAAGTGGAATAGAGGTAGGCAGGGAGTCAGGGTAGAAGCATTCACAGGAGCTGGAGGAAATGATATGTTCCCGAAGGAGAGATTTGAAAGAGCCAGGTGTGGATACAGCTGAGGCAGCAGCCAGTGGACAGATTAGCCAAAAGAGAGCCCTATAATGGAAAGCTCGCTGTCCAAAGGGAGGTCCTATAGCAGGGAACCTGCATGGAGGCTTTAGAAGAGCTACAGACATGTTGGACCCTAGGCTGCTGTCAGTTTACAATTCCTCTAGAAGCCAAAACAAGTTCCTTCCATCTCTCTCTCTCTCTCTCTGAAGCCAAGATTGAACTGCTGCCTAAACCAGGCAATGGCTCACTCTTTATGGCTAATCATCATCCTATCTCCTTGCTTAATGTTGATACTAAGATCCTGTCAAAAATCTTGGCAACCAGACTTCAGGCAGTCATTCTAACCCTCATTAACTAGCATCAGAAAGGCTTTGTAAAGGGTTGTACCATCATGGATAATATCAAGGCAAGGTTTATGGCAGTATGGACTGGGATCAAGCTGCATACTCTAGCCTCTTTAATGAGTACAGACAGTAAAGGCTTTTGGCTCCAATTAATGGCCATATTTATATCAAGAAATGACAGCAATGGGCATTGGGTCTATCTTTCTTCGATGGGTCCACTTACTTTACAGTAATCTCATGGCCTGTATTCTAACAAATGGCAGCATCTCTCAGTCCTTCCTCTTAGCCAGATAGACTAGATTGGGATGTCCCATGTCCCCTCTTCTATTTTTGCTGGCATCTTGACCTCTAATTAGAAGCATTAGACAGCAGGAGGCTATAGAGGGTATGCCACTGGACTCCTCATCTGTAATGATGCTGGTCCATGCTGATGACCTGCTACTCATGCTTTCAACCCCGGTATACTCAATCCCAAACATTAAGTAGGTGCTAGACTCCTTTTCAGCTCTTTTGGGTCTTAAGATTAACAAGTCAAAAACAGAGAGACTTCCCCTCAACAGACTCTGCCAGGCTCATGATGTCTGTAGATGGTAATTAAAATGGGCACAAAGTCAATTCAATACTTAGGTATGATGATGGCATCAGATCTTAACAAAGTAATAGAGCTCAGCTTGAATCTGATATCATGTGATCTGGAGTGTGACTACACTTGCTTGAAGAAATTATACTTCTCCTTTGTGGGAAAAATTGCTGGTTATAAGATGATGGCTTTCCCAATGTTTTTATATCAATTAACAAACCTACTTCAAACCATCCCCCTATAAATACTTCCATCACTTAGAAAATATCTTCCTTTCCTTCTTATGGGAATGGAAGCATCCCAATTTTTCCCTTAAAAAGCTCAGGGCTCTGGGTATGGAGGGGGGATAGAATCTCTCCTGGTTATGGGCCTATCACCAAGTAGAAGGTATTAAACAAACTCTAGTTTGGTTACTCCCCTTCCCCAGGAGTGAAGTCCCTGTGGCTACACCTTGAAAGGGTGGTGGGGGCCATAACTCCTTGTGAGTGCAAGTGTTAAAAATGCCATCTACCTGCTCCAGCTGGTGTCTCCTATAGGTAGTTTTGTTGCATCCACATGGAAAACACTCACTAGGAGACATGATTGGAAAACCAGTCACTTGGGGAAATGGGAGCTCTTTTGGCTCAACCCATATATTACTGTGGATAGTAAAACCCTAGAGTAGACGGCATGGGCACAAAAAGACATCCATGTAGTGGAACAACTGACAGTTCTTACATCAAACACATTTGATTCCTTTCAATCCCTGCAGGAAAAATCCCAGTTGCAGAAAGCTGATTTTTGGAGATTCTTCCAGGTAAGGCTAACCATCCTCAGTAGAAGACACACATGGCAGGAAGAAGCATAGACTCCTCTCTTCCAATGGCCATATCCAGATGGATCAAAAAGCCACAACATTTGAGTGGGGTTATTTACTATGATCTATTCCAGCAGGATTTCACCTCACTTCAATACCAAATAGATTCCTGGGGGACAGAGACCTCAATATTGCTATTCCAGATGAAACCTGGAATCACCTTGTGTCCAAGTCTCAAAAAGGGTTTAAAGATATGAAATACCAACTCATCCCCCCAAAAATACTACATAGATGGTATCAGACCCAGGATAAACTTCATCATATTGTGCTCCTGCACTCAGACCAATGCTGGAAATCCTTCAGTCAGGTGACCCCATGGTACATGTCATTAGGTGCTGCCCCTTTTTGCAAAGTTACTGGTGCCAAATCATTGCTGCTAGTAGTGATATAATTGAGTGCCAAGTTCCAGCAGACCCTATGCTCTAGATTCTGGACAATCTGTTGGTAGTCCCAGGAATGTCTGAGCTGAGGAAAAAAATGACTGCTCCCACCCACTCTAAAAGCTAAGTGGCAAATTCTCCTCAAATGGAGGACTAGCAACCCACCAACAACATATTCCTGGTTTTAGTCTTGTACACATTTGCCCAATATGAATGGATGTTCCATATGGTTCAGGGGAAGCTTAGTGAATTTCAGCAGACATTGGAAGCATTTCAAGCCTGGATCTCAAAATAGATATATTTTAAATGCACCTTCACTACCAGTGGCACCACACTCTTGAGGAGCTATCTTAGCTGGGCAGTTGGAGACACAACGCTCCATGTTATAGCACCTTAGGGATACACTTTTATACTAGAAAATGTTAACTCCCTAGTTTAACAAATGGGGTAATTTTAGTTGGTTCCATTAAGAACTAGACTTCTGAAACTCTAAACTGATGCTGTAAATAGTGTATGGTGGAACTCTATTCTGCATGGAAATCCATTCCTTGAACAGTGTTGTTGTGCTGCACTCAGTGCATCATGATCTTATTGTGCTGCACCGAGTATGTCACCGGTGCAGCACATGTGCAATTGAGCAGCCCACAGCAATGAGAAAGTAAGTGTGGTGCTACAGATTCCCAGGTACTGTAAGGCTTATTTTTTCTGGGAGACTTGTTTGGGGGATCACGGTGTGCTGCTTATGGTTGCCGATACACTATAAAATATTGTGTATGAGCAACCATACACAAATAAGGCAGTTGTAAGATCTTAAGGTTTCCGTGGTAATGGACTTCTCAGGTTGTGCTCTCAAAGTCTCTGGTTACCATGGAAACCTCTCGATCACAACTGCCTTGTGTATGCTTGCTCATACACAATCCTCTATGTGTTTACACAGTTGTTTAACTATCAATCTCTTTGCATTTTAGAACAAATTGTTAGTGTAATAATTTCCTGTGTTGATGTTTCTGTATTCCATTTCTTGTAAGTTTAAAAACATGGGACTGTCAGAGGGACTGCCAGTACCTCCCTGAGCTCCCTCAGTCCATTAGGATGCACCCTATCTGGCCCCATTGCTTTGTCCATTTTCAGATTTGCAAGTCCCTTCAGGACTCTCACCACCGAAAAAGGTCTAGTGTTCACATCTCCCCCTCCAAAGCTCATGTTATTTTTTTTGGCCCTTCCCTTTCTCCATCCTTTGTGAGCACTGAACAAATGTATTTGTTCAGGACTTCTGTCTATTCAGGTCCCCCTTTACAGTCCTGCCTTCCTTAGTTAACCTTGCAGTCCCTTGTCTGCTCTTTCGCTTGTCAATTGCATAGGTAAAAAATGTCCTGTCCTCTTTCGTTACCATCTAAACTATTTATCTCTTCAATGAGGGTGGGTGCCCCAGGACTGGAAGGTGGTGCATATAGTGCCTATCCACAAGGGGGGATCAAGGCAGGTGGCAGGGAACTACAGGCCTGTCAGCCTGACATCGGTGGTGGGCAAGGTGATGGAGGGCATTGTCAAGGAGAGGCTGAGGGGGACCTGGAAAAGTCAGGGTGCCTGGACAATAGACAGTATGGATTTGTCCCGGGGAAATCATGTCAGACAAACCTTGTGGAGTTCTATGACTGGGTGATGAGTGCTTGGACCTGGGCAGACCAGTGGACATCCTCTTTCTAGACTTCAGCAAGGCATTTGACTCTGTTCCTCATGTGGGCCAGTTGGATAAGCTGGGAGAAATGGGGGTGGGGAACCAGATGATGAGATGGATAGGAAATTGGCTCCAGGACCAGACCCAGAGGGTCGTAGTTGGTGGGATAGTCTCATCCCCAAGGAGGGTAATTAGTGGGGCCCCACAGAGATCAGTCTTTGGGCCCCTCCTGTTCAATGCCTATGTCTCTAACATAAGGACAGGAATCAGGGGTGAGATGAGTCTCTTTGTGGATGACTTCAAACTGGGGGGGTAGTGAATGGGGAGAAGGGGAGGGTGGCCCTACAGGGGGACCTGGAGGCTCTGGAAAGATGGTCTAGAAAGTGGAAGCTGAGGTTCAATGCAAGGAAATGCAAGGTACTCCACCTGGGGGCCAGAAACCTGGGCCAAGTGTACACCCTGTGGGGGGAAATGCTACAAGTCTAGATGGCTGAGAGGGACCTGGGGGTGGTGGTGGATGTCAAGATGAACAACTCAGAGACTTGTAGGAGGGCAGAAGCCAAGGCCAACAGGATGCTGGGATGCATCACTGAGGATCACCTCCAGAAGGAGGGAAGTGATACTCCCTCTGTATAACTGCTTGGTGAGGCCGCACCTCGAGTACTGCATGCAGTTTTGGAGGCCACACCTAAAGAGGGACTTTAAACTCCTGGAGAGGGTCCAGAGGAGGGCAACCAAAATGATTTGGGGCTTGGGGGACAGGACCTATGAGGAGAGGCTCAAAGAGCTAAATATGTACACATTGGAAGAGAGAAGGGACCGGGGGGACATGATAGAGGTCTTCAGGTACATGAAGAGGGTAAATAGGGGAGGAACAGTCAGGGTGCTTTGAAGGAAGAAGGATGGGGCCACTAGAGGGCATGGGTGGAAGCTGGAGGGGGGAAGATTCAGGGGAGAAAGGAGGAGGTGCTACTTCACTGAGAGGGTGGAGGAGCCATGGAATGCACTGCCTAGAGGCCTGGTGGAGGCAGAGATGGTGGAGGGGTTCAAGAGGGGGTGGGACAGATAAAGGGGAAGGGTACTAGAAGCAAAATCCAATGCAGCGAGAATATCTGGAACTGGGAAGGGAGAAGCCAGAGAAGGTGAGGAGAGCAGCAAGGTCAGCACCCAGGGTGGGGGCTGACCAAACGAGCAGACACAAAAGACCGTTAGGCCTATTCTGCTGGCATTTTAGTATGTTAGTATGAGAAAAGACCAGGCAGCTCAAGCAGCAATGAAGAATCGTAACAATACCGTACTCAGAGAATGAAATCAGAAAATCACACTCAGGAGTTATAATTGCAGCTAAGCTAATAACTTTAATATGCAATGCTTCACACCCATAGAGACGGCCGTGTATCCACCACAAAAACAATAAAGTTTTGTGCTTACGCGCTTTGACCAGAAGCTAAAGTTCTCAAGTCAGTAACACACTTTATATTAGGAGATAAATTAATACATATTAATTGAAAAACAACCCACTATGGCCAGATATTCAAAACATAGTGCAGCTTGCAAACCAATAGCACGGCAATAGTGCAGGAATAGCTCAGAGCTGTGATATTCGAAGGACCGGTTAGTGCACGCTAACTGCAATAGCGTGGGGCAAAATTATAATGTATGCAAGGGCAATGTGAGGGGCAGGAACCAGCATACACGCTTATAGAATATTCAGGGCAATAGCGTCACACTAGGACACTCTGCAACATGCAGCGCAGCACTAGTTACCACCTATAAAAGGCTGGTCTCATCCCAGGGCAAACCACAGAAGGGGAGAGACCACACCTGGAAGTGGAAATGGAAGCAGTGCCGACTGCAGTGTTGCTGAAGCTGATAGCAGCAGTAATGGAGGAGGAGAGGGAGCAGGGCCAACATGGACTGCAACACAGGCCAAGGAGACGTTATGCTGCACACAGGTGGTACCATCCCAGGGTCTCCTTGAAGACCCTGCAGGATGAGTACATTACTGTCTGGTACAGGATGAACAGGGGCATGCTGAGGCAGCTATGTGAACTCCTGCATGAGCAGCTGCATCCCAATACCAGGTGCAGCCATGCCATGACAGTCGAAGAGAAGGCGACAGCAGCAATGTGCTTCCTAGCCACAGGGATGTTCCAATGACCAATGGGGGACACCATAGGGGTATTACAGTCTGCCACCTCACACCTCCTGACCCAGTTCCTCAACGCTTTCCTGCCACATGTTGGTGAGTTCATAGTATTCCCCAGCACGGCAGCAGAGCACAGAGAAACCATGCAGCAATTCCATCGAGTTGCACACCTACCAGTGGTACTTGGTGCCATTGACTACTCCCATGTCCTCATCCGTGCACCACCTAGCGATGGCAGTGAGGTGTATGTCAACAGGAAGGGGTACCACTCCATCAATTGCCATGTGCTGTGCAATCCGACTGGGTGCATCAGCAATGTCTATTCGCAATACCCCGGCAGTGCCCACAACGCCTTCATCTGGCACCAGACCCAGCTGTGCCAGGCCTTTGAGGAAGGCAGGATACCCTGTGGGCACCTAGTCAATGAGTAGCAGCATACAAGGCACACACACACCACAGGAGGGGTAGGAATAGGCAGAGGAAGGCAAGGAAGGGGCCTGGGATAGCAACACAGGTGGTGCAATACAGCAAAGGGAAGAGTGCAGAACAACAATAATAGGTGGACGTCTCTGAACAGTGGACAGCGCCTATCCCCTGTGACCCTGGCTTCTGACACCAGGACACCAGCTGGCCACAGTGACTGATGAGTTGTACAATAAGGCACATGCCACCACCAGAAACATCATGGAGATGGTGTTTGGCATACTTAAGATGTGCTTCCGATGCCTAGACACGTCAGGTGGTGCCCTGCAGTATAGGCCTCAGAAAGTATGCCATATCATCCTAGCCTGTTGTATGCTGCACAGCATGGTAATGAACCATGGGATACAGGCACCTGAACCTGAGGAACAGGCCGACAGTGACTCAGAGCCAGTGGTCAGGGGGATAGTGGAGCAACTCGAGAGGAGAGACCCTCGAATGGCCCACAGAGCCCTGGAGCACAGGGCCGCCATCGTCAGGACACTGTCACAGGCCAGAAGGTGACTACACACAGCACAGCAACAGGAAACAGTACAGTGAGAAACAGTTTACTATATACAGACAACCACAACAGTGCTGACAACCAACAAAACGAGTGCACAACCAGTGGTAGTGAATGTACGAGTGACACCAGTGTGATGTGTGGGTTATGCAGGACATGCATGTGATGAGGACACACAGCCATGGTACAGTGATGCGGGTGATGCCTGATGTGTGGCGGCAGTGTGGGAAGGGAAACCATGACTGTGCATGTGTGAACGTGCTAGTGACAGTGTGTGTGTGTGTGTGTGTGTGTGTGTGTGTGTGTGACAGCATGAGTGCATGTGTGTGCATATGTGTGTGCATGCATGTGTGTACAACTGAGTGTCAACAGTGCTCGTATATGGCAGCCGTGCCTATCTGTGGCAGCTTCCACCATGCACACGATGCACACCATGTGTGTTGGACACACAGCCGGGGTGCTCTGAGCTGAGGAAATGGTTGGGGAAGACCACAGTGCCCCCACTGACCAGCAGAGCCAGACAGGGTGGGTGGTCGCCCATGGTGATGCTGGGCACCGGCTAATGCACATGATGCAGTGGTGCTCATGCCAGTGCCTGTCCTGCATTTGAGTGTGACCCGCCTGTGGACCTCTGTACCACAGACAAGCTGACCCCTTGCACAGCCTGCTGCCCCCCAATACACCCCAAGTAGCACTGTGGTGAGGTTGACCAACGCAGCCATGAGTCCTGCAAAGCCATGGTCAAGTGTGGCTGCCAAGTGACCCATCCTTTCCTCAGACCACTGTTCTGCCTGTGCAAATCCCAGGGACACTGCCTCTCGCATCTGTGACAGCTCATGCCTGAGCTCCCACAGCAGGCCATGCAGATCCATTTGGGTCTCCTGCTGGGATGTGAGGGTGGCCTGGAGCAGAGGGCGGGTGCCCGGGGTGTCCACTGCACAGTGGTGACAACCTCAATGGCAGATGGTGGTTGTGTCTGCAGCTCAACATGGTTGGGATGCTGTGGCAGCAGCAGAATGTCCTGCTGCAGCAGGGCACCAGTGGTGTGCTGTGTGTCCTGTGGGCCTTGCACCTCTCCACACGGAGGGCAGCACATGTCCAGTGGGGCACACTCAGCCCCCACATGGGCCACCACTGGCTGAACAGGTCCACCCATGCTGCCATGGCTATCCCCCCATGGCACCCATGATGCAGACAGCACCATGCCCCACCTCTGTGTCTCCCACAACAGGACCCTCCATGGGCAGGATGTAACCCTCCTCTGACACATCTGACCCCATGTAGCTGGTGACCGTCAGCAGGATCACCTGGCCACAAGTGAGATCCTCCACTTGGGCATCCTCCAAGGCTACATTGTAGTCTGGGTCCTTCACACCATTGGAGCCCCCCCGGCAGGTGTACCCCATGTCCAACAGAGTGCCACACATGATACGTGGCTGAGGGTCCACGACTGGCACCCAATCCAGAGGTCGACGGCAGGTTCTCCTCCTCCTCAGCCTCTTGTTCCATGGCAGCCATCCCAGCCTGGTCCTGGTGTGCTTCAGGCCCTGCACACACTACTATGGAAGAAGAGGGGACAGAGTCACTGATCGGTATGCGCACAGTGTGCCACAACCACCACCAGTATATGCACACCCTAGGATATGTGCCACAAGCCACAGACATGCACACCACACAAAGCAGTCCCATAGACATATACTGTGGCCACATGCACACGCCTACACCACAGTGAACTTGCTCTGGGCTGTCAGCTGTGGTGGCAGCCTTGCAGGGTAGTGGTTGCATGCAATCCCACCCTATGTGTGCAGTGTGCACAGGTGAGCACCCCCATAGTGCAAAACGGTAACACCAACACCCAGCAACAGTGCAGTAACTCTGTGCAGGGTGCACACACATGGATACTGACCTGTCCTAGGTGGTGTGAGTGGCGTCTCACACCCTCCACCAAGCACACTTGCAATGGACACTGGCCAAAGGGTGGATGCCACCACAGACATGAGTGGGTCCTCCTGCCGCTGTTGTGTGGATTGTGGGCCACCTCCGGTCTGCATTCTGTCTCTGAGCCACTGTGCCTCCTCCTCCTTGGCTTGCTGGAGCAGATCACTCCAGCGCTTGTGCACCACATCTGTTGTCCGGCCATGGCCACCAATGGCATTGACCCCTGCTATCGCCTCATCCCACACCTGGTGCACCACCATGTTTGTCACCTTGTGGCACCATATCACCTGCTTCTGTTCCTTGACCCCATGCACCAGGGCCTTCAGCTCATCCTGAGAGAAGCGGTGTGACCTAATGCACTCCTGACATGCTGCAGTACCTATGGGAGACATGCAGAGGGATACGTGTCACATGCTGTGGCATGCCTGCATTGTGTGGAACATGCAGAGCACTATGTGCATGCCACCCCCAACACCCCCAACACCCGTACTGCCCAACATGATATGGCATGGTGAAGGCCCAGGCCAGCATCTGTGCATACAATGCACACGGTCACTGTGTGATGCGGCCACCCCTGTGTGAACATTGTCCATGCATGCCTGATGGTGTACACTGTGGGCACACTGCACACACTGGCCCCAAAATGGGCACTACATGGCCTGTGTCACCAGTGCCAAAACCACTCAGGTGTTCCCTGGTATGAGGGGCATCCCTACCTTCACCACCAGGCATTACACACTACCCAATCCAGCCCCCAGAGGACATGTGCAGCACACACAGGGCATGGACTGCACAACCAGACAGTATGGATGGTACGCATGGCATTGCAGGATACCAGGCCCAGACCCTACGGTGCTGTTGTTGCCACTATGGGATCCACACTGTTCAGAGCCTAGCTCCCCTGGGCTGTGGCTTCATACTGCCATCAGTGGGTCTGCAATCCCCATCCCGATGGGCAAACATGGCTCCATGACCCTCATGTTGGTGTAACACAGGTGCAGGGCATGCCTGCAGGCCATGGTGTGCCCCCTCACCCAGTGACTGGCCACCACAGTGTGCAGGCATTTCACACACATTAGTGGCTTCCACTGGTGCATGGGTGGGTCACACGGCCCAGTTGACTGGCCAGCTGGACCACTGGCCATGTGTACCACTATGCTGCACCATGTCAGCCTGTGGCCCTGCAGTCATCCGCCCTGTCCCCTGCCTGTGCCATTGTGGACTGCAGGTGTGCAGTGTGTATGCCCCAGCCTGGTGATGCCCCACTGCCATACTGCCAGGCCTCAGGCAGCTATACAGACCTGTCTACTGCTGCTCTGCCTCCTCTGACATGTCTCCTTCCTGAGTGCCTTTCTGTAGCATAGGATGTTTGCTGCAATCCCAAGACACAACACTGGTGGAGCAGTGTTTGCTATTATATTGCCCAGCTTGACTATCCAGCCTGTTAGGCATGCAAATGACCAGTTAATGATACGGTAATCGCACTGTTTGCACCTTGCATACACAAGTGCACTCATTTGCATATGCCAGTTGAATGTGGGCCTGAATAGCACTGGGCAAATGACTTAGTGCCGGGCAAAAGTTAGCAAAGGGCAATGTTTGGCCCAACGCCATGCTGTCCCATTAGTGCAGTGCTATGTGGCTTAGCATGACCTCCACGCATGCATCCTAGGCCCCTGTGCCATGCTAGTGTTCGAGGGCAGCATGCCTCCAGCACCGCGCTATGCCACCTAGCACAGTGCTACATGCATGTGTGTCATTGCCGCTCCAGGGTTGTGGTGGGGTCATGCATGCACAGCACGCTAACTTCCAGGTAGCCCCACACTATGTCATGTGGGAGCACAGCACTACAGCACACTTGGCTGGTGAGCTCTGGGAGTGGCACACGCTGTGTTCCCACACTTGCGGCAGGGTACCAGACACCATTGACCATGGCAGGGAGGCATAGGCTGCGTGCAGTGGTTCATAGGGACAGGCACTGGAAGGAGGTTGAGAAAGCCAACCTTGCACAACTGGTGCAGCAAAGGCACCAATGCCTCTTTGGGGAGGTCAGAGAGGGTGACCTCCAACACCAGCAGGTGTGGGCCTCCATTTCTTGGAAGCTAAGTGATAACACAGCCATCACCTGTGATGCCGAGAAGTGTCAGCATTGGTACACAGACATGCACCATCAGCAGTGGCAGCAGCTGGAGTGCTTCAAGCGCATGGTGCTTGAGGGCACTGTGCCAGTGCAGGTAAGTGGCATTGCATGTTGTTCACCACTGTCACGTGCCTCTTGGACTTCAAGTGTGTGTGTGTGTGCCTGTGTGTGTGTGCACGGATGTGATACTGTGCAAGGTGTTGGGCCGCATGTGGCACAGGTCAAGGCCACACATGTTGGCCACCTACGGGGCATTCCAATACTGTTCCCAGGTGGCACACATGGTGGTAGCAGATCCAGCATGGTGCATGCTGTGTCCATGGGGGTGACACTGGTGTTGGTGACAGATAGGGACATTGCTGATAGTGGCACCTGATACAGCAATGTCCTGCAGCTTACTCCACTGTGGTGTAAGGGTGCTGTCACCTGGGCCACTGACAGCCTACACAGCATTGTGTGAAGCCAGTCACAGTGCACCTGTGTCTGGCACTGTCGTACCGCTGCACCACCATGCCTACATGTCGTGTGTGCCTGGCGCATGCTCTGTGGGCCTTGATGCCCTCTATGTGGGTGTATCCTGTGTGTGTCACTGTCCCTGGTCTGCCCTGTATGCGCAGTGTTGTGGGGGGTGGGTGTGCATCTTGCTGTGGCGCTCACAGTACATGCTGTGTGTTGTGCTAATACTGTTGTTTCCTCTGTCCACTGTAGAACAGATCGAGCAGCCCAGGACAGCAGGAGAGGGCCAAGAGGTGTCCCAGAACAGGCAAAGGAGTAGACCGAAGGTGCTGGCCATGTCACAGCAGGCAGAAGAGCGCACCCCTGAGGCCAGGGGCCTGTTGCATGAGTGCATGTCTTGTTCATTTGTGCTGTCTCTCTGCGATGTGTGGTTCCTTCTGTGGTCTGCCATTGACTGTGCTGGCGGCTTGGCTGCCACAGGCATCAGGCCAGTGGTGTTGTGGCACTCTGCTGTGTCATGCACCAATGTTGCACACTGCTGCTGGAGTCTAGCTGTCAGGCTGCTCTGCCCTGTGGCGAGGGATGGGGTGCTGTGGGCCAGTGTCAGTATGCACAGCTGTGAGGGTGCCGGATGGTGATAGGGACTGTGGCAGTGGAGGTTCAGAAGGGCACACACGATGGTACTCAGGGCACACTGACTTTTGCCATGTACACATCTGCAGTGGGGAGTGATCTGTCCCTCTCACCCCCCTGTTTCTACGTTTGTGCATGGCAGGCATTGCCTTGCTGTCCACAGGCTTCGCTGGCCATGTTCGGCTGTATGCTGACTGCATGCATGTTGTGGCTGCAGGGCACCACGCACTGTGCCTTTCTGGAGCCCATGTTTAGCACCATCTGTCAGCCCACCCCTGCTGCTGTCTACACTCTGTGGGCCTGCATATGTTGTGGGTCTGTTCGGCCCTGGCATGGGTTGGTCATTGGCCGGCCATCATGCCTGCATTGTGCTGCTCTGGTGCCCCTTTGTGTTGAGGTTGTTGTGCTCTGCATTCTGGTACATTGCCATCTGTCTATGGGCAGCCTGTCCTGATGTGTGGGCTCCCTTGTGCATGTTTTTGCATGGCCCATGCACACAGCCATCCTGGGGACTGCCTGTGTGTCTGGACTGTCTTACTGTGTGCAGTGCTGGGGTGGGTGGTGTCACCTGTGCCATGGTGCTGTTGGCCATGTCATCACTGTGTCTGTTAGGTATTGGGATGGTGCCTGTGTCAACCAGGCCTGCCCTGTGGGCACCTTCTGGGTGTGCCTCACATTGCATTCCTCAGCACCACTTGGGCATGGCTGTTGGGACATGCTGTCCATCCCTCTATGGCCACCTGTGTCTGCAGTATGCATCTTGGCCAGTGTCCCATCCTCACATGTTCCCCCTTCCTCTTGCAGGTCCACTCCGATCATCATTGTGATCAACCAGACCAGAGGAGTCAGAGGGATCAGAGGACCTGCTGTGACACATTGTCTGGCAGCAGAGGACATTGACTGAGCAGCAGGCCATCCTAATTTCATAGACCAGGATGGTGGCTGCTGTCCTGGAGGCACATCTGCCAGATCCGTCCAGCAATCAGTCATGATCGGCTTCCCATTTCTGTTGGCTATACCCCCTCTTTCTGGACTGATGTTCATCCTTGCCCTCTGTTAAGCTCCCCCTGTTTGTGTCCACGTCCCTTCCCCCGCATTCCCCTTGCTGTCCTATATATATTGTAAATTGTTGCTATGTTTCTCATGCCACTGTTTCTGTTTTTCCTTCCACAGTTGTACTCATTTGCATGCAGGTCTTTCTTGTGGTACTGTTCTGTGCTGGTGGGGGAGGGAGTTGCATTTCAGTTTGTTGCTCTGGCAATCACATCCTCATGGTGGTTCACCTGGGTGTTGTTGTTGTGGTAGTGTTCAATTCTCATATTTTTTGTTATTGTTTATTTTCTTCATTTACCGTTTGCACTTATGTGTGTATTGTTGGCATTGCTTTACTGTGCCTGTTTCTTTGCCATACCTTTGTTTATTATTACATGCCAGTTTCTACATTTAACTGTGACGTGTCATTCTTGGGTGCTGGGGTTTTCACCTCGTATGCAGTGTTCCATGGTTCCCGCACATGGGTCCTGGTTGTTACTTGCCATTCACATGCATGTGTATCATTTACTGGGTTCTACACTGCGATCTGCACCTGGGGCCTTGTTCCAGAATGCATTTCCTTGCTTTGTCCCAGGATCAGGCTGTCTCACCTCTGCACTGTGTTCCACTGGGTGTTTGCACTGCCTGCCTGGGTGCTATATTCAGTGCTGTCTCATTTGTTACATTCAGTGCTGTCTTATTCCCGGGAAATGTTTGCCCTGCACTCCTGGCCCTGTTTGCCCAGCTTCCTTTGCTTGCTATATTCAGCTGGTTTTACACTGGGCTCATACTTTTGAATATGGCTTGCTTTCCGCTCCGTGGTAAGTTGGATCACCAGGCAGTGCTACCTTGGCCCAGTGGCTAAGTTTTGAATATCTGGCCCCATGTTTCTATACAAAGAAAGCAGTGATTACCATATATGCATAAGCACAACAATCAGTTTAAAATTCATACAGAAAATGTAAAACACTTTACTTGTCACTGAATGCAATAAATAATTTGGGCTCAATTCATTTATGTGGTATATTATTCTATTTAGACTGGCCAATACAATCCTCCATAATAAACACAAGTCAGTCATTTTGTATTAAAGGGGTAATTTATGTTCACATAGGTCCTTCTGCTATTTATCATGACCCATTAGGAACTAATATGCCCTAAACAAACCCTTAAGGTAAATTACACAAGGTCCTAATAGGGATATGACAAAAAAAACAGCACCAGCAGGGGGGCCCTTGGCAGAGGCAAGAGGGAAACTGCCAGGGAAAAGGCATCATTTTATAAATAAGGGGAAATTTAAAAGTTATCATTAAGCCCTCTGGCCATAGCCTTCTTTTAGTTTTACCCACATATAACAATCTCTTCCTCCCCATTACGAAAATGTTTTAACTTTTTCAAACAAGGGACTATAGTCAAAGAGTTATTGAGGGGGCTTTTCATAGGGTGAGTACAACTGCCTGTAATGATTTGATAAATGCTGTGGGTGGTAATTCACAAAATGTCACCAAGAGATGTAAGTTTGTCACAACATTTAATGTACAATCAAATGCTGTGGAAAATATTGTATAATGTGTGATAATTGGCACATTCTGCAAAATTAACCTAGTATTAGTGAGTGGACACAGTCATTTCCTCTAATGGTTTATAAAAGGGGATGTAATATTGCTGACCAGGTAACACATAGCTTACAGCCTTGCCCCACCCTCAAAACTGAATGCCTACATTGCCCTCTGGCTGTTAGTGTTGTAATCATTGTAAGTTTTGCCCGTTTGTTACAGTAACCAAAACTTTTCATAATGGGAAGAAAGAGATTGTTATTTCCAGAGTTATAAATTGTGACTCTACTAATATTATATATCTGACTACATGCAGCTGTAGGACTATATATGTGAGTAAAACTAAAAGAAGGTTTAAGGAATGGGTGGGAGAACATGTGCGGGCCATTAATAATGGTAATTCTGCATATTCAACAGCAGAACATGTTGCTTGCATAATGATCCGGCGGCACACAAATGGACTTTTGTAGGGATAGAACATGATACCATGGGTCCAAGGGAAGGAGACTTGCCAAACAAGCTATCCCATAGGGAAGACTATTGGACTTTCAGATAAAAGGCCATGACCAGAGGGCTTAATGATGAATTTGAAATCTCCCTTTATTTATAAAGTGATTCTTCTACACAGGTAGTTTCCCTTCTGCACCTGCCCAAGACTCCCCTGCTGGTGCTGTTTTTTTTTTTTTGTCATACCCCTATTAGGACCTTGCACAATTTACCTGAAGGGTTCGTATAGGGCATATTAGTTCCTAATAGGTCATGACAAATAGCAGAATGACCTATGTGAATGCAAATTATCCATTTAATGCAAAACAAGTGGCTTGTGCTTATTATGGAGGCTCATATTGGCTCGTCTAAATAGAATATTATGCCAAATAAATGTATTAAGCTCGAATGATTTATGGAATTCATTCTCAAGTAAACTGTTTTACATTTTCTGTATGCATTTTAAACTGATTGTTGTGCTTATGTACATATGGTAATCATTGTTTTCTATGTTTTTAAACATGGTGGGTTATTATTCAGTTAATATGTATTAATTTGCCACCCTATATAATGTGAGTTACTGACTGAGCACTTTAGCTTCTGGTCAAAGCACACAAGCACAAAACATTGACGTTTCTGTAATGGATGCATGGCCGTCTCTACGGGTGTGGAGCATTGCATATTAAAATTATTAACTTTGCTGCAACTATAACTTCAGGGTGTGGTTTTCTTATTTTATTCTCCATTTTTCTCTTCAGTTGGTACCTTCATGCCCCTTACTGCTTTTCCTGCTTCCTTGTTTTCCCTGATACATGCTACCCTTGCAGCGTTTGCCTTTTCAGCCCCCACTTTCAAGAACCGAAGTAGTCCCTTTTTCCTCTTGCTTTTCCTTACTTGCTTAATGCAAAGATTTTTCACGTTCTGTGTTTGCATCACCCAATGTTCTTCCATCCCACCCAGTTTATCTTCCCCCGGCAGCTTATCCCTAAGTCATTCACCCATCTTTATAACATCTGCCCTCCAGAAGTCCAAGACCATCTACCTTGTGTGGTTTGATTGCACAGGCATCCTATATTGAACCACACTGTACTGTTATCACCTATACCCACACTGTCTCCTATCTTTACATCAGCAACACTATACCTATTAGTAAGTACCAGATCCATCACCGGTGGGTTCACTGACTTGTTGCCTGAAGAATGTCTCCTGCACAGGGTTCAGGATGTTCCTGCTTCTAGCTGAAGCTGCAGCTCAGAAGCTCATATTTACATCTGGCACAGTACAGTCCCCCACCAGCAACACCTCCCCTTTTCTGCCGTCCCAGTGACTTTCATCAGTACCTTATCTAACTCCTCCTCCTGTGCTGGAGGTCTGTAGATCATGCCAGTGTGAATAGTCATTCTGTTCTTCATCTCTTTGATGACCCACAGTTCCTCTACCCCACCCCATAGTCTCTGTATGTCTGTTACTTTTATGTTTTCCCTCACATAAAGCACCACACCCCCTACTTTCCTTCCAACCGTGTCCTTCCTGAAGAGAGCATAGTGCTGTGTGGCCATGTCCCAGTCATGGTAATCAGTTCACCATGACTGAGTACTGGCCACAAAATCCAGGTCAGCCTCTGCCATGATGGTCTCTAGGTAAGCAATCTTATTTCCTAGACTACTAGCATTCACACACAAGGCTTTCTTGATTTTAACACTATGCTTGTCACCAGCTTTTTTCCTTTTTGCTCTCCCTCCTTCCCCACTACCTTTGTCATGCTTCTGTCACCACCCCCTTCATTTCTATCACCCTGCTTCCTTCATTGATTTGCGCTCTATGATGTTCTTCTCCCCTCAGGTTCTCCCTGCTTTCTACTTCAATGTGTGGGGAGGCAGTTCCTGTCTCACGGATTCCATCCACCCCTGGCTAGTTTCAATGTTCATCAAAGTAACATTTAAACATCCACTGAGGACTGCAGTTCCTCTCCCAGCTGGATGCAGGCCACCACCCCTGTATAGGCCCTTAACACTGCATTTGTTTCACAAGTATGAGAATAACCTTATGAAAAAATCCTGCCCTTTTCTTCAATTTTCTTAGCTTATTTACAAGACTGATTTTCATGAGTGCAACAGTGGGTGGGAAGTCTGCTGCTTACTTGCTGTAAGTACAGCTAATAACCCTTGCTATGGCTGATCAAATTCTTAAATAAATAAATAAGAAAGGCACTGATATGCATGTGGCCTGCCTGTGTCAGATGGATGGGTTCCTTCCTGTCTCCAGGGATTTTACCTATAATAAATAATTGACGTAGAGCTACTTCAATAGATTTTACATGTTGCCACTGAATAGGTTGCAAATGAATACAGCATAGTATTTTGTTAAGTGTTTCCTTAGCACTCAATGCTGTATTTAATAAAAGTATTTTAATTCTGAAACAACAATCCTTGATAGCTGTATAATTTTTCTTTTATTTCCTTAACTTATTCACACAGTTCCTTTTATTAAATGAAGAGAGCAGCTGTGTTGAAATTCTGCTGCTTATTCGCTGTAAGTAAAAATAATCACCCTTGCTGTGGCTGATCAAATCCTAAAAAATATCAATATAAATAGACTCTTAATGGACTATGATCTGAATTGTGTCAGAATAATATTGTGAAATTCTCATTGATCTGTAACATTATATTAAGAACATCTTTAGTTTTTTTTTTTTCCAAATTTACTTTGACATTTCTAATCAATGGTCTTTGAACACATTACTTTACTGTCTATCAAAATTCTCTAGGATTTTTTTACATTTTGTTTCTTCACATTACAGTACATCCTCACACCCATAATAGTCTCTAATTAAAAGGATTCACTAAATTGTATCAGCTGAGATATGATGGTGTATGATGTTTAGAAGCTGCTAATCATTTTTTTAATGGTTTTGGACTTTAAACATCAGACAATCTATTGTCATGGTTGTTCATATTTGTATAGGTAAGGCACTCCATACATTACCAGCAATTAAAAAAAAATGAATTTTGGCTAGGCTGGTTCTGTGCATAGGTAATGCAGGGGTTTGATTAGTCCTGGCCCTGGTGATACTATGTTCTGTTTGAATTTGAACTAATAGTTTGAGACTCTTTATAAAACGGGAAGGAAAAATTCTCTGCCTGGATTAATCATTAGCCATCCATTAGAAGTTTCTGTTGCATAGCTAAAACAAATGCTCAAAAGCAGGATGCAGTGAAAAAAAAAAGAAAGAAAAAATCCATGTGTCCCATAGAAGGTTCATTTTTAAAAACACTGTCATCCTTGTTGTCTGTCTTAGCGAGGAAATGTAAAAACACTGATCAGCGAACCTAAAAGCAATTGCAGCAGTTTTAACAGATAAATAGAATTTGAGTTCTTTGCTTAAATAGATAGAATTCCTCCGAATGTCTTTGACTATATAATACATTTTTTTGTGGTCCCTGCAAATCATTAGGCTAACTGACACCCCCCCCCCCATCTGACTAACTTGATCAATCATTACCATTAGTAATAGCAAATACTGCACTGTGATTTTTAAAAAAACAAGTGAAGTTCTAGTGTCCAGTCTCCACAATCCTGCTCACTTCATTGTTGTAATTGAAACTGAAGCCACTCCCTGATCATAGCTGCTGCTTACTTACAATCACATGTGGCACACATCAAGATTCTTCCCTTCCCCACAGTCCTACAATACTTTCTTCATCTGACTATTAATACAGTATTCAACTTCTGCAACAAACAAATAAACACAGACAAAAAACCCACTTAAATACACTCACTGACACTTGCTGCATAATAAAAAATGCACCTACCTAACAATCCATTTTTAATTTTTCTTTAGATTACCTTGCTTTCATGCACACTCCTTTCACTCATGCATATGCTTCCAGAAAGACTCGTATTGTAGTCTGAAAAAAAACATTTAAAAAGAAAAACAGACCTAATGGGTGTGTATCAGAGGCCACATGTCTGACTTATGTCCAGTTACCAGAGGAGTTCTGCAAGGGTCAATTTTAGGCCCATTACAATTCAATATTTTTATATCAGACTTAACTACTGATATAAACAGTTTTTTCCATTAAATTCACCAATGATACACAAATTGCAGCATGAGTTAAAACTCTGGACAACATATCAAACCTCATCAATGATGTTAGGGAAATTGAGACATGGGCAGATAAAAACCATGGGCTGGATATTCAAACTGCGCTATTTTGTGGTGCAAGCCCTTGCGCTGCACAAAATAGTTGTGCAGGGGTGTGGCCGGGGTGATATTCAAAGGAGTTACGCTATTGAGCAACTCAGTCGAATATCACCCATACACAGCCACCGTGCATGGTGCAGTGGAACTTGCACCACTGCAAGTGGTCAAAGTGGAGCATTCAAGATGCGGTGGCGCAAGTACCATTGCGCCATGTGCAAATTTCCCATATTCAAAAGGTGACATGCAAATGGGGCCATAATTCATGCAAGGCGTAGGGGGGGGCAGTTGCATCTATTTATAGACCACTTTGCATGCTATTAGCATGCAGGTGCGCTGATCCCCAAGGACTTGTGCCTGGCGCCCTGCCAGGCAGCAGCCATCGGGGACTGACACCCCCTGCAGCCCAATCGCGGGCAAAAGTGTGAAAATTCCCCCTTCCTCCAACTGGCCTGATCGCGGGCATAAGGTTAAATAAACCTCCCCCAGCCCGATCGCAGGCATAATTGTTAAACGTCCCCCCCACCAGCCCGATCGCGGGCAGCAGGAGTCCCCAGAACATATCCTGGTGATCCAGTGGACCGTGAAGCCCAATCGTGGGCAGCAAGTTCCAACCCCCAAGAACATATCCCTGGTGGTCAAGTGGACCGTGAAGCCCGATCGCGGACAGTAAAGTGATTAAACCTCCCCCCAAGACCAAATCCCTGGTGGTCCAGTGGACCACTAAGCCCGATGCAGGCAGCAAAGTGATTTAACCTTCCCCAAAGACCATATCCCTGGTGATCTACTGTCCACCCACCCCACCCACCCACAAAGCCCCACCACCCTGCTCCCCGGCGGCTGGCGGGCGGCAGCATCCCCGCCTGCCGCCCCACCACCGCCGACTGACTGCCAGGTAGGGCTGCACCCATTGAGTACAGAGCAGAGGCCAGTGGGCATGCAGCCCATGCAGGCTAAAGACAGTCAGATATGTAGATGAATTCATTCATTTCACGTATCTGAACTGCCTTATACGAGATGCAGGCTGCACGCCCATTGGCTCTTGCTCCTAGGGCATCTATGCTAGATCGGTGGCAGCCAGTCAGCAGGCAGTGGAGGGTGGGTGCTGCCACCACTCGGCTGCCGGGGGGCGGGGTGGTGGGAACTGGTGGGTGAGGTGGGGTGGGGATACTAGATCACCAGGATATGGTCTTGGGGAGAGGTTAAATCACTTTGCTGCCCACGATCGGGCTTAGCAGTCCACTGGACCACCAGGGATTTGGTCTTAGGGGGGAGGTTTAATCACTTTGCTGCCTGCGATCGGGCTTCACAGTCCACTGGACAACCAGTGATATGTTCTAAGGGGGGGTTCAAAAGTTTGCTGCCCACGATCGGGCTTCATGGTCCACTGAACCACAAGGATATGTCCTTGGGGGGTTACTCTTGCTTCCCGCAATAGAGCTGGTGGGGGTGGGGTTATTTGTCACTTTGCCCGCGACCGGGCCAGCTCGGGAGGGAGCTACTTATATGCCCGCGATTGGGCTGGTGGGAGGCAGCAGGGGTAGGTGGAGGGCCACCCACAGGTGGCAGCTGCTGTGCTGCACCCTGCAATGTGGCAGCTCACCTGTGGGTGGCCCCTCGACTTACTCCTTTTTTTGGCTCAAAGTTGTTCAGGCGCAGGTTGGGGGTTGTGCATGCATAACTCTGCACAGCCCACTGAATATCGGGCTGTGCAGTTTATGTATGGTTCCTCCCCCTCCAGTTCAGTATGCATTCATTTGCATTGCGCTGTTGCTCAGCTTGCCTTGGGGGGGGCGCAACTGCCTCCTGCTGAATATGGCAGAATGGCGCAATTTTGGACTTGCGCAGGTGCAACCTTATTGCGCATGGCGCAACCCTTTTGAATATCCAGCCCCATATGTCCTTTATCATAGACAAATGTGTAACTATGCACTTCGGTACTGCTAATGCATTAAATAAATACAAACTAAATGGGCACATACCAACTTCTGTGGTCCAACAATCATTAACCCTGAACTAACTTCTGGTAGTCATTGTAATTTTATCATAAACAGAGCTAATAGTCTTATCGGTTGCATTAAAAGGAGTTTCGCCTCCCAAGACAGGGTTTGCTTCCTGCCATTGTACAGGGAATATGTGAGGCCTCACTTCGACTACTGCACCCCCCTTTGGAGTCCATACCTAAAGAGAGAAATTGGTACAGTGGAGGGAGTTCAGAGGAGACTAACAAAGATGGTCACTAACATGTGGGACAAATATTATGAGACAAGGCTACAGGAACTAAATATGTACCCATTGGAATTAAGAAGAAAGAGAGGTGATCTCTTACTGATGCACAAAATACACACCAATACTGAATTATTGAATCAGTTGAATATGACCAAAAATAATCGTGACCGCATCCTATTTAGCCATACCCACCAACTTGCACTCACATTCCCCAGAACCAATAAATGAAGAGCCTACTACCCTCAAAGAATTATTCCATTATAGAACTCTATCAATAACCTACTACTTGAGTGCAACAATCGTGCTACATTCAAACAAAATCTAGACAGATTTCTGTTGTAAACTGAGGGCGATTACATCAGCTTGTGCTGGAGACATACACTTATGGGCTTCGGCCTTCTGTATGCCTACCTTTTCCTAGCATGAAATCCTAGTAACTGCTCTTTACAATTGCTGCAGACTTTACAATTTGGGGGCAGGGGTGGCAGTGGTGCTGAGAGCTACAGTTCTGCACCATTGAAAACTACAGCTATGGAGGTCACAATAGGACAAATGTCCTAAGACAAAAAAAAACAATCAAGCCGGTGAAGGCAGAGGGACTATTTTATCCAAAACCAAGGTAAGTTTTTGTAATATGTGCATATCAAAAACTTATTTTTTTTTTATTCTTAATGCTATTAAAAAAAGCTTCTTATAAGCACAATAAGAAACTCCAGGGGCATTGATTAGACAATTCTAATGCACATCCAGAGTAGAGATGTTGCAAAGTTTTACTCTGCTTTTGAGGTTTTGGCGAAGTTGCCAAATACACCTCCTTGTAGCATTTCACAAAGTTGTAGCAGTACATCCAAAATTCAGTTTGGTGGCTTTGCAGCGATTTCACCTGTGACTTCACCTATGACTTCATCTTGCACTTGTTAAGGCAAAGCTTGCCAATAAAACTGGAGAATCACATGATAGAGTTTCTGCAGACCACATGAGACTGAAGCAGGCAGGAAGTGAGGTATCTGTTCTTTATCCTGGGAGGAAGTGAGTGAGTTATTTTCACTTTCTCCCAGTGATTGAGAGAGACAGACTGTAATCAGTTCTGTGGCACACAACCTGCTAGAGAAAAATCTGTAAATAGTTACTTTAACACTTTTTCATGCATTATTTATACTTACCTGTCCTCTGTACACATTTTATTTGTGCTTATTGTTCTAGTTTGCATTGTTTTCTTGTATTTTATTTTCTGATTCTTCACCCTGTATTTCTCCTGTTTATTTTTTTTTTTTGGGGAGTAGTTATTATACTAAATATGTCAGAGGAGCAAGTAGCAGCATGTGAAGGATGTAGTAGGTGGAAGTTGTGCAGTATGCATGTGGGGAAGGGGGTTCATCTTAATTGGGATGTGTTTCAGCCTTAGAGGAATGCACCTGGAGAAATGCAGCAGCAGCAGCAGCAGCTGGAGGGGAAGGCAGAACAGCAGCAGCAGGTGGAGCCGGTACAGCAGCAGCAGACAGAGGCAGTACAGCATCAGCAGGCGGTGCCGGTACAGCAGCAGCAGCCACCCACAGTAACTCCAGGGTCACCCCCATTTTATCCATGCATATCCCCTGTGTGGGAGTTCTTTGTATGTCACACTGAAGACAGCAGTATTGTGACATGCAAACTCTGTGGAAGAGAGGGAGAAAAAGGGTACCCATTTAGGTACCAGTAGGCAGCGAACCCACCTCAGTGTCCACCGCACTAAAGAATGGATTAGCAGGCTACAGCATGATCATTAGACTCTTCAGGGGAATGTGGGATGGGGGGGTTAAGGCTTGCTGTCAGATACTCACATAGACATGCAAGTTGTGTGCATGCACAGTCTAGCATGGGCAGGGAACAAGAAGTGGCAGCAGCAGAAGCTCCAGCAGCCCATCCCCCCCCGCCACCATCAGCTCCCCATGCAATGAAGATGCAGGCGGACCTGGCAATCCTGTTGAATGAAGTTTCTGACATCCAGCATGTGCTCAATGAAGTACAACATGATGTGAAAACCATCGAGGAGAACAAGGAGAGCATAACTGCCAACCAGGAGAAGTTACTGAAGCTAGTTGAGAAGCTTGATGGGCATAGCAGTGGCAGCACCCATTAATTTTTTTCCTGTTGTTTTTTTCTGTTCTTTATGTTGTAAGTGCATGTCCCTCAAGTGTTATGTTCCTTCCCCCTCCAAAAAAACTCACAAAAATTAAAAAATGGATATGAAAAGCAAAAAAAAAATGTTCTGTCCTCTTGTTGTCCTTGTCTAATTTCGTATTCTACTACTTTGTACTACCTTTGTAACCATCCTCAGAAAATAACTGTCTTGTTCATATCTTTCTATATAGCTAAGATTTTGTTCCATGTTGTACAAATCACCCTAATTTTATGGTAGAGTTGTCTGTGCTGTTTTTCAGTGTTGTATTTGTTCCCACCATCACCACATATAAAGTACAAGTTTAAAAACAATTATTAAAAGTGAGACGGAAACACAACCCAAAAATCTTTCCTAACTTAACAAAACTGTGCAGACCTGAGGCCTGTACATCTTGTTGCCTGCCGTTACATAGTTGATGGTTTCTAACAGTAAATTCTAAGAGCATGATTACTTATTGGATAGAAGATGATCCCCAAAAATAGCAATATAATTGCATTTAGTGTTGTTTTGAAAGGTTTTGTGATATCCATACAGGTGAATTAAATACTGCCCAAATTCATCACACACCACTATAATACTGCTTGGTGACTCTTTTGCAGTGGTGTGCAACTGCCCAGAGAAGTTCCGAAGAATCATGTGAGAAAATATTTAAGTAAAAAACTGCTGTCCTGCTGCTACATCCCTCTCTTCTCTGATGCACTGTATGCACATTGCCCTGAGAAATCACCCAGAATAAAATGAGGAAGATATTTATGTCAAGGGAACATGCTTGTTGTTGTACACCAGTATGTCTCCAGCCAGAAAAACACGTCGCATAGTGTCAAAAGTGAAAAACTGCTGTCCAGCTGCTACGTCCCTTTCTTGTCTGCTGTGCTGTATGCACACTGCAATGAGAAATCACCCAGAGTAAAATGAGAAAATATTTATGTCAAGGGAATATGCCTCTTATTGTAACACAGTGTGTCTCCTGCCAGAAAAACAACCAATGTGAAACAGTGGTGACAATCAAAAAATGCATGCTGTCCTGTAGTTTGTAAGTGATGCTGCTGCTAGACAGCTGTGCATTTGTTAAATGAGAACAGGCAGGAATAATTTGGATTATAAGGAAAATTCACAATGACTGGTTGATAACATATGAAGACTTCTAATACTGAGAATTTTCAGTAAAAGTCTTGCTGCTGCTGTTGCTATTATCATTTATGTCCTTGGAAGGATTAGTTGGAGTGCTGTTGTTGTCTGTATGATGCTGCTGGTTGGACCATGACAACAGATCAGTGGTACCCGTTGAGTTCTGTACTCCTGCATGATGTGTGGTAAGTTCTTTTATTTCATTGAGGTAATGGGGTATTGAGAGGGGATGATTATTAATAATTTGGTTTTTAAACATTTATGGTGTCTCTTTCCTCATAGGGATTTCCTATCATTAAGAGTCTGGATTGCTTTCTAGGAATTGATGCTTTCCTGCTTTCCTGTTCCAGTGGTGCAAGGTAAAGTTTTTTTTTTCTTTTTTTGGAGGGGGGGTGTGGGTGAAGGTAAGTATTTTTGTTTTGTTTTGCCGGTTCTGTTTCCTCTGTGGCATGTTTATCAAAACTGTGAAACACTGTATTTTTGAAAATCTCTGTTTCTGCATCCTTGCAGGTATTTCTAGAGATTCCATCAATCTGAATATGATTGAAGTGTGTTGTCACTGATGTTCAATATTCTGGTTGCTGCATACCAGTACTGAAAGGTAAGTCTTTTAAATTATTTTTAGGTTATGTGGTGGTTTTCCTTTCTCAAAATGTACAGTGCAATGGATGGTATACTTAATGTTTTCTGTTCCTGATTATATAATTTCAGGTAATTTCCTGAAGCTATCTGATCTTTATCTTGCATGTATAAGAAGAGGATGTCTCTTCTGTGTGATGATTCCAGAAACAGGCACATTAAGAAACATAGACAGCACTGGAGGCCCCTGATGTAAAGAGCAGAAAAGAATACTCACATGGACTTTACTTAAAGAATCACTCATTGTGTTCCTGGATTTAAGAAAAACGAACGAAGTAATTTGCCTCAGCAACAGTCACTGTGTCAGTGGCGGACACATACTAAAGTTATTACATTACTATCCATCTGACTATACCTGTGTTGCCTTTGATAAAAAACATTAATTATTTTTCTGCATTTGACCACTATGAGGGTATACGCCCAGTCAATCACTTGCCTATGCCATGACCACTACTTCTATGCATGTCACCTTATAAAAAAACTGGGGAATTATTTTGCTTCCTTTTGGCCACTGTGGTTCACTGTCTTCCTTCAAAAATAACGAAAAGCCCCACTCCAAAAAAAAAAAATTCTTATGCATACCATTTAAACCCCTAAAAAAACATAAATGAATAATTGAAGTAATGATACTTACATCTTTGGAAGTGTTCCTGAGTTCTTTGCATTCCATCCACGTTCTACACAGATGTTCACTTTGTTTGAATCTTAGCAGGCACTGTAACACTGTAACTGCTCGGAGAAAAAAAATCAGAGGAAAAACTGTTTAATATTTCACTTTAATGAGAAATGTTATCATCAGTTGTACACAATGGCGACTACAAGAAAAATAACCAGAAACTGAACATTTTAAACAACAAAGCTGAGTGCAGCATTCAGAACAGAATTAACAGTTTTCATAACCATGTAATGTACTTTGAGATGCTTTTTATAGTTTTCAATGTCAGACAGACGATACTTATACTTACCTTCTCTAACCTTCTGATGGAAAAATGACGCACAGTTCCACTCACAAACTATGTGACCATGACAGAATATTACTGACATAATTGTTCAATGTGGTATACATACATCAGTTATATAAAAAAAACAGAGACATAAACCTTTCTATGCCATACACCATGCAAATACCTCATGGCTGAATTAAGTAATGAAAGCAGTCGGCCATCGGATAGATGAAAAAGGATTATGCTTACATCAGACTACAAATTTCTGACAGTGTGCATGTCACTCAGTCAGAGAATGGTGTTGGGCAGGCATTAACCTGCAGGGACAACAAAAGAAAAGCAAAAACACAATTCAGTTATAAATCTGAAGATGCAGTGAGAATGATGACTGCAAGCCAAGTAACTCCTTATCTACATAGTCCTTAGTGGTAGGACTTGCAGAGGTGAGTGTCAGTGATGGTATTCACATCTCTGAGCTGGTGTTTTAATTACTCAGGGGTCTGCCCTCATGTAGTGGAACTCCTGTGACTGTGGCATCCCCATTATTGAATCACAATTCCACTACACAAGTGTTTGCAGATGCCCAACATTTGAGGTGGTTCAGTTGAAAATGTAGAACATAATGGGATGGGCACTGGCAGTACTAACATTGAGAAAGTCAGTACAAGTGATACAGGCTCTGAATACCTAATCAGCTTTCCCTCAGGACCATGACTTAATCACCAGTGCAGTGACTGGATAATACTGTGTAATGCAGTGCAAAATCATATACACAACCTGTTGGAGAGAAGGCGGTGGTGGAACATCAGGAGACAGGGCCATGTCTTTATTGTATTTGCCACCCATAGCAGGAATTGCTTGCTGTGTTGCTAAAAAGTAATTTTTTTGTTGTTTGAAGTGGTGCTGGTGAGGGTTGATACTACTGGTGTGGCAGAAGCTGGCATTGCCGGTACTGCAATACATTACATTTATGTGCTGTTGAAAGGTTGAGGATGCATATCAATGTGTAAAATGTAGCAGCAGCAGCAGCAATACAGTTCTGAGATGGGAACAGTGACAATCATGATAATAACATTTACTTATTTATTTGGTTTTTGTTTACCAGGTAGGTGAGCTAGCCATAGAATGACTATTTTCAGCCACAACCTGTGAGAACAACAACATTGCAAGTACAGCATAACAAAATTTGAGAAAATACATGCAAAGCATTTAACAAATAGGCTGTGATGTATACATGGTGAATACAAAAATACAGGCAGGGGCACAGTAAGTATTCAAGAAACATAAAACCAGCTAGCTAACATGTAGTGAGAGCTAGGCAACAAATATACAGTAACCTAGTGAGTACATAGTAAGTGCAGCTTAAACAAATACAATTTTTTACATTGAAATGAAGTCAGGAATAACAATCTTTCGTATAGGATAGTTTGTGGTGCAAAGTCACTGTCATAAGAGAAGAAAGGATAAGGCATTTACACTGGATGGAGCAATAGGGAGTGGTACGGGTAGAGACATAATAGTCATCCATTCATACTATGATGAGGAGGAAGAGAAAAGAGAGACAGGTGAGTCAGCACAAACACAGTAGGCAGAAGGTAGGTAGGCAGAGTGAGGGATCATGGGGGCTGAAAACAGGTGCATGAGTTTGAAGCAAATAGGCTGGTGCAAAGTTCTTTTTTAAAGAGGGCATAGGAAGGTGCCTGGCGAGGAGTTAATGGTAAGGCATTCCATTCCAGTGGGGCATAGTGAGAGAAAGCTTGGGAACCTTTTGAGGTTTTACACCTTGGTACTTGCAGTAGAGACTTGTCTGCCAAGCGTAGGCCATAGGAGGGTGTTTGAGGAGACAGTAGCATGGCCAGACTATCAGGAGATTGTGCCCCAATTACATTATCCACAAGGGATCCAACTGAGTAGAGTCTCAGCACAGTAGGTGGCAGCCAGTTTAGGTCTGAGTAGAGTTTGCAGTGGTGTTTGAGCCTATGGGATGAAGAGGCATAGCAGCAAATGTTATATAGGTGGTGTCCCAGGCATGAAGCGTTGTCTTAGGTTTGGCTGCTTATGTGATGACTCCATAGGTCAGGGTTGCTAGAACGATGCCATGGGCAACAGCCAGCCTAGTAAATGGAGTAAGTGTATAGTTAGAGCTATAGGCAATGCCTAGCCTAAAGTTTGCAATTTACAGGTGGATTTGACATGGAGATAAAAGGCAAGAGACTGATCAAGGATGACTCCAAGATATTTGAACGAGGTGACTGTATTTATGAGAGGGGAGCCAGGGTAGGAGACCTTGATGTTATTTTTGCAGGATTTAAGTTTGGTAGCAGACCCAAACAACATAGCATGGGTTTTCGTTACATTGAGGACCAGTTTGTGGTTAGAGAGCCAGATCTGAGTTTTATGAAAGTCAGATGAGAGGGATGAATTTATGTTGGACAGGTTTTTGGAGCTAGCATATAGAACGATATCATCCACATGCAAGAGGGATGAACATGAGGTGAGACCCATGGTAATGCTTTTGATGAATATAGAGAAGAGGAGGGGCCCTAAAATTGAACCCTGGGGTACCCCAATATTTAAAGTAGTCTGGTTTGAAAGGGTGTAAGTGTATTTCACAATTTGGGCATGGTTTGATAGATAACTACTGAAGCAGGCCACTACACCTGTTATGAAACCCATAGACTTTACGGTTGCGAGAAGAATAGGGTGGTCAACAAGATCAAAAGCTTTGGTCATGTCTATAAAAACTGCCCCAGTGAGGAGGCCTGAGTCCATGACAGGCAGGGTGTTAGTTGTGAATTTGAGCAGAGCTGTGGTGATGCTATGGCCCTTATGGAAACCATGTTGGGCAGAGGAGATAAGGTTGTTTTTATGTAGGAAAGCAATGGTTTGAGTAGTTACAAGCTTCTCAAGAATTTTGCTTAGCACAGATACTATCGCAATGGGTTTACAGATGGAAGGCTCTTTTGAGTCACCTTTTTTGAAAACCAGAGTGATTCTGGCAGTTTTCCAGATATCAGGGACATGGCTCTGACAGAGAAATAATGTAAAGATTTGAGCAAGAGGAGAGGCTATAAATGGGGCTGTTAACTTAAGTAGCCTAGGTTCAATATCATCAGAGCCAGTACTAGTGTTGTCTGAGACAGGGTTTAGAAAGTTTTAGTACCTCTTCCCTAGAGATAGCTTTGAAGTGAAAGGATGGTCTTCATGTATCCACATGGGGCTCAGTGTGTATGTTTAAGGGTTGCGTAGTGGGGAAGACAGAGGTGCATTTGGGCAGGTCAAAAATTGCTGGTTGAAAAAATTAGCAATTGTCCACGGATCATACAGTTGATCCCATTTAAGATCATGTTATTTGGAGTAGGAGACTGAGTAAACCTCAGGAAGGACCTAACATGCATCCAGAATTTTCAAGTCTTCCCTGCAGCATTCATGAGAAGATTTTTGCAATATTTGCTTTTGGCAACTCGTATTTACTTTTTATGTTCTTTTCGCTTGGCCCTATAGAGGTCATAGTCAGCTGGAAGACCAGAGGATTTAAAATGTCTCCAGCTCTTATCTCTCATTTTATGTTTGGAAAGGCGGTCCTTTTTTAACCAACTTGTTTGTTTTCCCCTTCACTCTGTGCATAGAGTATGGGGTATGGATATCCTGGAGCATCAAGAATTCATGAAGGAAGAAGTTTAGGGCTGACTGCACATCATTAGCTCTGTATAGTTTGCTCCAGTCAATTTGAGAGACAACATTTAGAAAGTGTAATGGATATAAACTTGCAAAGTTCCTAAAGGTGATGTATTTTGGAGGTGGGGTAGAGTTAGTGGAAGCAGAAGATCGTAGACAGAAAATAGGAGAATGGTCAGTGAGTGCATCAGCAAGTATGCCAGCAATATGTATGTGTTCAGGTTGAGTAGTTAGGGCCCAATCAGTTAGGGTGATAGAGTTTGTGTACATAGCCATCCTGGTGGGTTCTGTAATTAGCTGATGTAGCTAATGTTGCATGATTTGGGGTAGAAAATTGGTATGGCAGTTTCCCAGCCAATTTAAGTTAATACCTCCCATAATAATCACTTCATTTGACCCAGCTGACAGGGATGTCTGTTCAAGTAGCTCCACAAGACCAGTGAGGTCACTGTTAGGGGGTTACAGGCACATACAATATGCAGTCTTTTTGTACCCAAGGTAAGTAGTGCATGTAGTGACTTACAGTGGGGGAGGGTGGGCGTAGAGATGACAGAAAGAGATTCAGATTCTCTTTATAATAGATAGCAACAACACCTTCCTTTTTTGAATACATTCTATCTCTCTGCATAAGGTTATAAGTGACTAATAAGCAGGAAGAGTCAGGAACTGTGGGTTTGAACCATGTCTCTGATAGGCAGAGTAGGTCTGGCTTGTAAAGGGTAACCCATGCCCCAAGTTCCACCAGGTTTCGCAATAGGCTCCTAATGCTGTGATAAGCAATGCAGAGTCCTTTCATGTTATTTTTTTTGTTTTACAACTTATTTTGCATCTCATCCAGACCCCTGGATCTCTCTCAGGCCTCTCCATTTACTTATGCTGCTCTACCACCTTATGTGAACCTTGCCTTCTTCAAGGGCATTATGTTTTCCAGAACCCCGGGGGCCTAGGACCCAAGGAGACTGAAGGAGCAGAGGCAGGGCTCTAGTATTGGACATGTGGTGGTTCAGCACTGGGAGGGCCATCGCCTATCCAGGCTGGAGGGGTATTTTGTTATTTTTCCCTGTGAGCTCCCTTAACCCCCCCCCGAGTGTTGCTTGCAATGATGCCATGGTGCATGGCAACCTTGCTAGTGTCTGTCATGCTCGCCAACACATTTGGTCCACATCCTGCAGCTCCCCTGATCTCCGAGGATCACTGGGACTCCAGAAACCCCACTGTCCTCCCCATGGGAGAGGAGAGGAGAGGAGAGCAGCCCACCAGATGCTCAATCCTCTCCCTCCCCCACTGACCCCTGGCACCTGAGCTCGCTTCCTAACCTGGGTCACCGGCATTGCATGAGAAGTGGCATCCAGCACCTCAATCCTCAGCTCCACTGGGCCGGCTGAGTCATCTCATATTGAGATCCCAAAAGTCCACATGGGAGTAGTGGGAGCTAGGACCTGGATTGGATTCGACATCACTGGTAAGTAGCAGGACAATGAGGATGAGATACCACAGTTTCTGGTGGACAAAGGAAGTGTAGTGTAGAGAACCATAACAATATTTTAGAGAACCCACTTAGGCAAAGTAGATGAAATCCCTATGGAATAAAAGAGGGGTGGGATCCAGCATCTTTACATCCCGAACAAGGAGGTTGCAGAAGTAGAAGTCACTTTGAAAGGGAGGATGACCACCTGCATTATTAGAGGTTAATGGTAGTCATGGAGAGGGTACTGAGCAGCAGGAGTGTGATAAGTAGAAAGGGACGGGTAGTAGAGACCATGGTGATGTAATAAATCGCTGTGGGGACCAGATCAGTAAGCAGAAGGGAGGTTTAGATAAGGGTGTTGCAGAAGTAGGGAGAGTGTGAGAATGCCTTTAAGGCTTTCAATCAGATCTAGCTCACTGCCAGAGTAGGTCACAATTTTGAAATAATTTTTGTTTTATTTATACAGTAGATGAAGATTTTAGTCCTGTAGGTAAAGGGGTTAAGTTACCAGCTTGTGCAGTTGAAAGTAGTTGAGAGATACTTTGTTAGCTAAGTAGAGAAATCCTGACAGCTCAGTAGAACAAACTAAGCTGAGACTAAGGAGAACCTGTCAAGGGTGGCTGCTTGACTAAACAGAAACCTGAAAGAGGGTGACTGTCAAGTAAGAGAGAATAAGATGGGAAACAGAGCTCTAGTAATTGTGGTTAACCCGCTTGCCACAAGAGACTGGTATCAAATGCTGATAACAGTTTCAATTAGAATGCACAGTGGAAATCCTCATCAAGGGCAGATGGCAGCAAGGGGCATACCCCAGAGTTAGTTTAGGCAAGTGATTTTAGGAAACTATTAAGACAGCATATAGAAGGATTTCAGATCAACAGAGGTACCTAATGAAACACACCGTACTGAGAAGTACAACAGATTTCAGTGTATAACAAAGACGCTGCTCTACGGCACCCCTGTTGTCCATCCAGTATAATGAGTCAAAGGAAAATTCTGAAGTCATTGCATGGGAATATATTAAGAGGTGCAAAAAGAGGGGCAGCACACATAAAAATGTTTTATTTAAGCATCACCTTCTTAATGTGGATACTAAAATCCTGTCAAAAATCTTGGCAACCAGACTTACTAACATACTAACATACTATTTGCCAGCAGATTAGGCCTTACAGTCTATCGAGTCTGCTCGAACCTAGACTTCAGGCAGTCATTCTAACCCTCATTGACCAGCATCAGATAGGCTTTGTAAAGGGTCATACCATCATGGATAATATCAAGGCAAGGATTATGGCAGTATGGACCAGAAGCAAGCTGCATACTCAAGCCACTTTAATGAGCATAGACAGTGCAAAGGCCTTTGACTCCACTGAATGGCCATATCTATATTAGGAAATGACAGCGATGTGCATTGGGTTTTCCTTTCTACAATGGATCCACTTACTTTAAAGTAATAACATAACTCTGGTATTGTTTGTATCAATCCTACCTGTACCAGCTTGTTTGTATCTATGTCTTAAGTTACTGTTATACTTATGTGTTGTACTGCTATACTGTGTATTTTCATTTGTCTTACTGTGACAAGGTACCTTTGTAAATGAGCCTATGGCTCAAAGGTTTTCCAAACTGCTGCTTAAATAAATTAAAATAAATAAAATAAATAATACCATGGACTGCATTCTAACAAATGGCAGCATCACTCAGCTCTTCCCATTAGCCAAAGAGACTAGATAGGGATGGCCCCTGCCCACTCATCTATTTTTGCTGACAATTTGACTCTTATTAGAAGCTTTAGACAACAGGAGGCTATATAGAGTATTCCACTGGGCTCCTCATCTCTAAAGATGCTGGCCTATGCTGATGACCTGCCACTCAAGCTTTCCACCCTGGTATCCTCACTCCCAAATGCTAAGTGGGTACTAGACTCCTTTTCGGCTCTTTTGGACCTTAAGATTTACAAGCCAAAAACAGAGAGACTTCACCTCAACAGACACTGCCAGGCTCATTATGTCAGTAGATGGTAATTAAAATGGGCCCCTAATACAATTCAATACTTAGGTATGATGGTGCCAGCAGATTTTAGCAAAGTAATAGAGCTCAACTTGGGTCCAGTATCATGTGATCTGGAGTTTGACTGCACTTGCTGGAAGAAATTACACCTCATCTTTGCGGGAACAATTGCTGCACATAAGATGATGGCTTTCCGAATGTTCTTATATTGATTAAAAAACCTACCTCTAACCATCCCCCATAAATACTTCCAGCACTTAGAAAAAATATTCCTCTCCATCCTACGGGAATGGAAGTGTTCCCATTTTTCCCATAAAAAGCTCATGGCTCTGGGTATGAAGAGGGATCGAATCTACCATGGATATGGGCCTACCACCAAGTAGCAGGTATTAAACACAATCCAGCTTGGTTAACACCTTCTCCAGGAGTGAAGTACCTGTGGCTACACCTTGAAAGGACAGTGGGGTTATAACTCCTTGGGGGTGCCAGTGTTAAGATGCCATCTCCCTGCTCCAAGCTGGTATCTCCTATGGGTTGTTTTGCTGCATCCACATGGAAAACACTCACTAGAAGACATGATTGGAAAACCATCACTTAGGGAAATGGGAACCCTTTTGGCTCAACCCATATATGACTGTGGATGGTAACACACTAGAGAGGCCAACATGGGCTCAAAAAGTCATCCATGTAGTGGAACAACTTACAGTTCTTACAACAAAAAACACACTGGATTCCTAGATTAGAGATTATCTGGAAGTCAATGACATGGGTGAGGTTATGGCGAGTATATTTTGGGATGCGTTAAAACCAGACATCCGAGACAAACTTATTTCATATGTCTTGGCTAAACAGAAAGAGAGGGAGAACCAATTATTAGAGTTGTATCAAGAAGTTCAATCTTTACAATCGTTGCTTTCTAGGTGAGATAAGTCAGTTTACCCTAAGTTATTGTCAGTTAAAGCTGACTTGCCAAAATGCATAGATCAAAAAATGGAGGATGCACTTTATTACTTGTGGCAACGATATCACTTGGGAGGACCTATGGGTTCAAGGTACTTGGTGTGTCATCTTCGGGCTCACTGTACAGTAGCGACGGTTGTTAAATTATTTGATCCAGTTGCTGGGAAGCCAACACATAGTACTGGCAACAAATTAAACATCTTCAGGAATTAATAAGTCACTTCATTCTGAGGATCCTTCTGCTCAATTGGCTGATATGGTTTCCTCTTTTGTGGTGCAAGCAAAGTTACCCAGGCTATTGGAACAACAAGTGACCCTTCTGATGGCCTCAATTACTCCCTCTGAACTTTCTGCTGCAATTCAAAAAGCCAAATCTGGAAAAAGTCCTGGATCTGATGGTTTTCCATCTGATTTTTACAAAATAACAGAGTTTCAGCAGGCTTTATCACCCTTTATTGTCATGAGACATGCGGAGGGTTCAGGAGGGAGAGACACCTCTCCCCTCCTGGAAGTATGCGACTATTTCAGCGCTGTTGAAACAGGTAAGGAACCCCTTAGACCAGATTCCTACTGATCTATTTCAATGCTAAATGCTGACTATAAATTATTTATGTCTATCTATGCAGCTAGACTTGAGGGCCTTCTCCTGTCTTTGGTTGAACAGGACCAGGTAGGCTTTGTGTGTAAGAGACAAGTCTTCAGCAATGTTAGGTGTACTTATTTGCTTCTTGATCAAGCTTACCATTTGTCAATTCCCCTGGTGCTAGCCAACCTAGATGAAGAGAAGGCCCTTGATTGAGTGTTGTGGCCCTTCCTTTGGTCAACTTTACAAGCATTTGCTTTTCCTTTGGCTTTTATTAATATGCTGAAACAGGTTTATGTTAATTCAACAGCCTATGTTAAGGTGCATGGTAACCTTTCAACCCCTTTTTGAATAGCTCCTGGCACCCACCAAGGGTGTCCCTTGTCTCCCCTCTTATTTGCATTATACATTGAATCATTGGCTTCTCAGATCTGCCTTTCAAAACAAATTGAGGGAATTCCTATTGGAGGATGAGACTATCTGGTGGTGTTGTTCGCTGACGATATTTTGTTAATACTAATGAATCCTACATTATCCCTCATGGAGCTTTTCCATCTGCTGGAAGAGTTTGAATTGCTATCAGGATTCCGTTTGAATAAACTAAAAATGGAGGTTATAGCTTATCATTATTCTTCCCCTGATGAAATACGTCAATTACTCCCCATGCGATGGAATAGGAATCACATTAAACATTTAAGGGTATCATTAAAAAAATCCCCAGAACATGTAGATCTCTTAAATTTGGAACCCCTCACTCAGACAGTGAGAAATGACTTGACAAACTGGTCCACATTGGCATTGTCATTTTTAAGATTTGTGGAGGTTGTACAGATGATTGTTTTGCCCAAACTTTTGTTCTCTTTGCAAACACTTCCTGTAACTCCTTCCCAAGCTGATCTGCAAGCTTGGCAGATGTTCATTCTACAATTTGTTTGGTGATGATGGCATCCTAGAATCAAGGTTGCAATTCTATATCTGTTCCCACCTCAAGGGGGAGAGGCACTTCCCAATTTAGAATTGCATGCCAAAGTGAATCAGTTGGGTATACTATGTTATTGGACAAACCCTTCCTATTCAGCATACTGAAAAGACAGACTTTGCACTGAATGATTTATATAATAGAGGTCAGGTTCTTTATGCTGCTTCTATTTCCCAGATTCCAAGTTTTTATTTTAACACTTACACCACAGTAGTGGTCAGGACATGGCATAGTTTTTATTTATTTATTTATTTATTTATTTAAACATCAGTTTAATAACCTTTGAGCCAGAGGCTCATTTACAAAGGTACCTCATCACATAGAGGACAACAGACAGCAGAACAATAAACAACAGTTAATACAGATTCAAGCAAGTTACAATTCAGGGTTACAGTAGGCAAAATACATAAGTTTGTGCGGTGAGGATAGAAGGCGATGGTAAGAGGGAGAAGGGATGGGGAGGAGAGAGGAGACGGAGGGAGGATGTTAAAGGGAGGAGGAAAGCAGGAGCGGGGGGGAGTGCTGCTCAGCGAGCATTGTCAGGACCTTTTTTTTTTTTTTTGTATAGCAGCTTAGATTCAATGCAAAGAAATGCAAAGTAATGCACCTGGCAAAGAAAAACCCAGGGGAAGAGTACACAATGTGGTGTGAGATACTAACAACAACAAAAATGGAAAAGGACCTGGGGGTAGTCATATGAGATGATCTAAAGGTGGGCAAGCAATGTGAGAAGGTAGTAAGGAGGGCTGGCGTGATACTGGGATGCATAGGGAGAGGCATCACCAGTAGAAAACAGGAAGTTGTTATCCCTCTGTACAGACAGTTGGTGAGACCCCATCTGGAGTACTGCATGCAGTTCTGGAGACCCCATCTCCGCAAGGACATAGACAGGATGGAGGCTGTCCAGAGTAGGGCAACTAAAAAGTGCGGGTTCTGCACCAGAAGACACATGAAGAGAGATTAAAGGAGCTTAATATGTATACCCTCAAGGAGAGGAAGGAGGGAGGAGGGGACATGATAGAAACTTTCCAGTACCTCAAGGGAATCAACAAAGTCCAAGAGGGTAGCATCTTTCAGAAAAGGAGATGTGCAAGAACAAGGGGGCACAATTTGAAGCTAGAGGAGGGACAGCTCAGAGGTAATGTGAGGAAGTATTTTTTCATGGAAAGGGTTATGGATACATGGAACAGCCTTCCTGAGGAGGTAGTGGAGTCAAAAACAATGGGTGAATTCAAGAATGCATGACAGACATAAGACAATTCAAGTGGGGGAGGAGGAAGTAGGCTGTTGGTTAACTAGGATCTGCAGCTCATCCATAAGGTAGGGAAATGGGCAGACTAGGTGGGCCAAGTGGTCCTTATCTGCCATCAAATTCTATGGGCTGGATATTCAAACTGCGCTCAAAAAGTGCGCAATAGCAGGAGCAAGCACAAGTCCATTGTGCCCATGCGCAATAGATGCGATATTCAAAAATGGAGCAAGCCAAATTGCGCAAACAGCCAACATCTGAATATCGCACAACTTGCGCCATAGCACAACTAGGAAGGGGACGCTGAGAAAATACAATGCGCTATAGCGCAACAAGGGCAGCCCAGCTGAGTAGCCCAGAGGCACCACAGCACAAGCAGGGAGCTCCCCAGCAGCAGAGCAATGGAACTGCACAACCAGGGAGGTAGGGGCCCACCACCCATGCCACAGATGGGCACAGGAACACACTGCAGAACTGACAATGAACCTCACACCCCAAGCACTGCACAACTGGGGGAGAGATGGAATATCCTGGCCCATGGGGACAGCCAAACAAAGCACAACTGGGCCATGTTGCCCCAGCACACCCACCGGCAAGCTGAGACTGCCACACAAGGAGGCAGACCACCCCATGGTACAGCAGCCCCCCCGTGCACAGCACACCCTGCACTGTGACCCCAAGACACCCCCCATGAGCAGTGACTATCACTGCAGGAATCCCCATGCATCCCCCACCCCACTGTCACACTGCAACCCTGTGTACCACAGAACCATACAAGCCAGACCCACCATGAGCACCCAGCAGTGGGTGGCAGCACTCGGCAATGCAACAATGGCAGACACAGTGCCAACACACAATCCCCCTGAGGCACAGCTGACAGACCAAACATGTGTCACCACAAGAGGTACCCCACACAGGAAAGGGCATGCCCCTGACACCACTGCCATTGATACAGCACCCTGCACAGTAGACAAGTGTCACAGCGCGACCCATCATGAGCCACAGCAGCCAGCACAGACACCCACAGTGCTGTGTGGAAGCATGCAGCACACCAGATGCAACACAGTGCAGGGGCAAACACACACCCATACCCTCGGGGACACCAACACAGGGACGCAGTAGTGTGGCAACCAAGATCCCAGTGTGGGCCCACGTAAACTGTGCACATTCAGCCTGCAGTCCACCATGGCACAGGGGTGACACCCTCTCTGTGCATGAACTGTGGCCCTGTACACCACCAGCATATGCCTGGATCACAAGTCACAGACAGTGGTGCACAGACCCTGCAACACACACAAGCCACAGCATGGAGGTGGGACAGCAACTGTGGAGGCCACAGTGTCACCCGAGGCAAACATGCACCTCACCAGTGACAGGAGGCAACCCAGAATTGTGACGGTCACAGTGGATGGCCTGCAAGGACAGCCACCACTGGCAAGGCAGCAGACCTCACAGGCCACAGACATGCAAGGGTGTCAGCTGCACAGGCCAAGAACAGGTTGACAGGGGCACAATGGACACAGAGCAGGCACCATGGACCACTGCACACAGTAATGCAATGCCACAGAGGACAACACACACCACAGATACTGACTGATTACCACTCCCACACCAGAGACACTTCCCCACACACACACACACATATACCCATGACTTAACCACCCCAGATGCCATGCACACCACTGCAACTGAGCACCTATAGTCAGCTGCAAATCAGAGACCACCACAGTATTCATATCAAAATATCTGTATTCCAAAAATATAACAACAACAACAACATCAACTACAACAACAAAAATAACAACAACTATATACATGTATATACAGAAATGGGGTGGAGGGACAGGAACAAGGTGGGGGTGGGTAAGGGGCAGGGGTGAACAATTGGGAGAGGGAAGGCGGGGTGTGAGGGTCAGTCAAAGGGGGGAGGTTCAGCTCAATCAGTCGCATCCATCCTGCTCCACTGCTGCCTGGGGCTGTTCACGGGGGATGCCTTCTCCTCCTCACCCCATGCCGATGGATGTCCCACAGTAGTGCAAGGGATTCTGCAGTGACACGAACAAGCTCCCGGATGGACTGCTCAATCCTGATGAGTATCCGCACACCTAGGACAAGGAATCAGAGTCAATGGGTGTGACTGTCCATCCCCCCTGCAGTCCACCCATCATGCATGACATACAGCCATGTGCCCCGCTCCTGTGATGATGTGCACCCACCCACAGTGACCGTGTGCACAAGATATGCCCAACCAGGCAGCAACAGCCATGTGTACCACTGCACACACACACACCGCCGATGTCCAGCACAGCACAACCAAGGCTGTACAGTAACGTGGCTATGCGGTGAGCAGGCAGTGCCACAGCCATGTGCCCAGTGCACACATGGACCACCATTGATGCACACCCAGACATGCAGTGCCACTGGACAGTGCTGACTGTCACATGTCACATGCATGGCAGTGGCGTCCATGGATGGTGGCCATGCCCTGCTCCCCACCCTGTCACACAGCATGCAATAGCAATCATGGTGTCATGGCACTCACCCTCATCAGGTTGATGCTGGTGATGGGGTTGTTTCCCGACATGATCACGGTCATCTTCCACCACCCTCCGATGCTGATCCATGGCCCTCCTCCGCTCTGCCACGCCTGTGAGAAACAAAAGGTGAGAAACACATCAGTACCGAACCAAAGCATATTCCCCCTGCCCCAATGTGTGTGCCCACCCACCCAGCCAGACCCATCCATCCCATACCCTGCAAACACTGCCATAGCCAACCCTAGACCATCCCTTCCCTATGTGCTGGACACATAAGACAGTTTTACCCATATGGACCATACAGGTGTGTACATGTATCACCCACCTGGATGAGGCACCACGCCCCCTCCTGGTGCGTGACTGCAGATGTGCCAGTTGCTCCAGCTTCCTCCATCACAGGTCACCATACTGGTGCCTGCACTGTTCAGCCGACCTCCTTCGGCCAGTGGCCGCCTCCAGGTCATTGGCCACCTCTTGCCAGACCTGGTTCCTGGCCCTGTCTAGTGGCAACTCTGCAAAGAGTGGGCCATAGTGTGGCTCCACAATGGCCACAAGGTTGGCCAGCTCGAGGGCACTCCATTGGGGGGCTCTCCTGCATGCCATCTCCAGTGCTATAGTAGGCAATATGGCACTCCACAGCGCGGCAACCCCACATGGAATTGCGGCGCAATACATCGTCGCCATTCCCTATCGCACTGTCACCAAACAGCACGATAGAGCTGCAGACATGCCAGACGTGCAGCGCCAAGGGGGCAAAGGTCAGACACATGGTCATGGGTCTCTGGCACAAGGCCACACACAGCTCCATTGGATGTCTATACATCTATCGCGATTGGTCGCCTGTGTGCCATTGCCACAGCAAACTATTGTGTAGTTGTGCCACAGTGCCATGTAGTGACCGTCGCCATAGCACCACTGGCACAATGGTGGCCATGCCCTGAATTGCCTACCATGCACAGCATGTCATCAGTGTGGCAGACACCTGCGTAAGCTACCTGGGCATGTGCAGTGAAGTGTACTACGCAGTCACAGAACTGCGACATTGGCTCAGCACGTTCAACCCTATTGCGCAAAGCGCAACAACGTGATATTCAGCCGTCATATGCAAATCATCTGATCAGCCATTCAATGGTGCAGCAGCATGATTTGCATCTCATTAAAGTTGCTCCACACCTAATTTGCATGGATTGTGCCATAAAACTGCTACACTGTTCTGCAGTGGCCATATTCAGTTACTGCAGTTTATAGGTGAGTTGCATGCTGTGCGGTGTTCTGGACTGTGGTCTCAGGGACTTGCTTTGTACTGCACAGTCACAGGTCACCACTGTCACCCTCACAGGCTGAAAAATGACCAAGCAAGGACTGGGTGAGGAGGATGATGGTGGGCGGAAGAGGAGGCCCAATTTTACCAGGGCCGAAACGAGTGCACTCTTCAAGGCCTACATCGATCAGGAGCCACTGCTCAGTGGATGGTGGGGCACCCCTCAGGCCAGTGCTGCTGCATGGGAGGGGGTGGCATGTGCCATCAACCTGCATGGCAGCCACCAGCACTCTGTGCAGGAGATTAAGAAGAAGATGGGTACCGACAGGAGGAGGGTGAAGGAGAAGGTGGCTGCCATCAGGGCGGCACGTGCTGCAACAGGCGGGGGCCAGCCCGAGGTGGTGCAGCTAACTCCAACAGAGGACAGGCTTGCAGCAAGCATGCAGTGCAGTGTCATTGAGGGCATTCCAGGAGGTGGCTTCCAGACAGGTGGTAGCCCATCACTGCATGGTACATCATGGTCTGGGGGGAAGGTAGATCACATGCACTAACATGTCCTTAATTTCTTTTACAGATCCTGCATGTCACAGGGGTCAGCAGTGGAGGGACTGTCCACTGCAGACACCCATCTGGAGTTGGAGGAGGGACCATCCACCTCCGCAGGTAGCCAGTGTGCATTGTAACAATGGTACTGCCTGCCTGTCAACACTGATGTCATTGAGACAGGTGTGAGGGAGGCCCTTCCTGTTTCTCAGCGGTCTGGCATCCAAGTATGCCAGCACGCTGTGGCTGTGGCACAGACCTGCACCATTGATGATGCAATGACCATTATGGACAGTGACATGTGTGTGTCACAGAATGGACACACAGCAGGCCAGCACATGCCCATGGACCTCGCTGTTTATGACTTGTGTGCCAGCATGTCAACACAGTCCCAGGCTGCGCTTGTCAGCACCGGTGGGGCAGCACCGGTGGCTGGTCAGGTCAGTGGCACTGTTGCGGCCACAGCGGCGGAGCAGCTGATCCCTTGGGCACAGCAGGCAGAGGGGCAGCAGCAGCAGTTACCCACCAGGACTGGGGGTACAGGGCTCAGCGGTGGCATCTGTGCATCGCCTGTGGACTTGCCCATACCTGGCCCTGGTGAGCAGCACCCACCCTCTAGGGGTGCTGAACATCAGGTCCTTTCATACCCTGAAGGACAGGTTGCCTAGGTGGCAGACAACCTCTTTGACGAGCACACCTGCATGCTGCAGGCATCAGTACAGCAGCAGATGCAGCTTGCAGCGTCCGTGGAGGCACTGTGTGTGGCCCTGGAGCACGTCGTGGAGCAACACAGCAGGGACACCGAAAGGATCCTGTCATGGATTGACCATTTGCGGGAGGATGTTAACGCTGCCATTGACAGGCTACCACAGGTGTTGGTCACTGTTGTGGCCACAATGGGCACACAGTCAGGTGCCCATGTGTCCCTCACACCACGCAGTTCACTATCCACTCCCCATTCCCGGTGTCGTGCGACACCCACCCTGTCGACGCTGGGTTCAGCTGTTGGCATCCCGAGCACTCCTGGTGCAGGTTTGTTTGGTGCTCTGCAGACTCCTGTGCGGGCACGGTCGCGTTCACGTAGTGGAACTCCTGGTGGACCATCAGTGCCACCCCATGAGGCCCGTGCTCAGCCTGCCAGTGCCGCTGGGTCTCAGCGGGGCTGCCCACGCATCCAAGGTGGATGTGGCACTGTGCCACATGACTGACCTGTCTCCCAGTGCGGGCCCTGTCTTGTGCTGCCCTGTGTGCATTGTGTGTTTTGGTGGGCAGTGCACCGGTGGGTGCCCAGCCCTACACGCAGACACACAGTCCACCTTCAGGTGCGTGTGCATGATGATGCCTGCATTATGCTGTACACCAGAATGCGATGGTACCCAGCATCTGACACATGCATATAGACAGTCAGTGGACGTGGTGGCCTTTGGACATGTGTGTTGCTAGTCTCTATGTTCCGGCTCTGTTGTGTACCTGACCCCTGTGCACTGTGTGCCTATTGTGTGTGCATGTGTGTGTGTCTGTCAATGTGGCGTGTTACTGTTCACCCCTCCCTAGTTGTATGTGTGTGCTTCTGTGCCCTGCCACTTCCCTTGCCATCATGCACCTACTGGTGGTTGCACATGGCCCCATGACTTACCTCTGTTGGCTGAAGTGCTCCTCTGTGATGGTGTCCCAGTGCAGCTGGGCCAGCCGGATCATTCGGGGGTCCCGTCATCATCATCACCGGCGTCACCGTTGTCCCCATAGCTGTCACCCTCTTCAACCTGTATGGCTATCCCATAGTCTTTGACCATGTTGTGCAGGATACAACAGGCCAGGAATATTGCACAGGCCTTTGAGGGGCTATACTGTAGGGCACCACCGGAGGTCTCTAGGTAACGGAAACGTGCCTTTAGCATCCCAAACACCCGCTCAATGATGTTGCGTGTGGCGGCATGTGCCTCATTGAAGCGTTGCTGCGATGGGGTCATGGGCCGCCAGTAGGGTGTGAGCAGCCATGGACGGAGTGGGTATCCACTGTCACCTGTGTGGAAATAGTGGAGGTTAGGATCTTGTTCAGGCTCAGACTGCCCCTATCCCTCTGTGCCACATGCATGGCACCTGTGGCTTACCCCCCCTTGCCCACGATTTGTCAGTTCTACATGCATACTCACCCACTAGATGTCCTGTGGGGATGTCCCCACTCTTGAATCTTTGACACAGTGCCAACTGGTACCATATGAATTAATCATGTGTTCCCCCAGGATGAATGGCACAGACATTGATGATGCACCCACTGGCATCACACACCACCTGGCAGTTGACACTGGCATATCCCTTCTGATTCATATAGGTGGTGTGCGAATGGCCACATGGGTGCAGTATATTGCCCCTAGCATGCCAGGCATACGTGCTACCCTGTGGAACTCCTGTATGTTTGCTGTGCACTCCACCGCGGTGCTGGGGAAATGGATGTACTCCACAGCATGTGGCAGCAGTGCACTGAGGAATTGAGTTAGGATGCGTGATGTGGTCAACTGTGTTATGCCTGTGGTGTCCCCTGTTGGTCTCTGGAAGGTACCCGTGGTGAGCAAGCACATGCAGGCTGTTACCTTTGTCTCCACTGACACAGCATGACTCCATCATGTGGGTGCCTGCATCACATCACTGCACAGCTCACAGAGCTGCCTCAGTATTGCCCTGTTCAGGTGGTACCAGCCCGCTATCTTGACATCTCAGTACAGCTCAAAGCTGGTGCGGGCTCGGTACTGCCTGTTGGGGGCATATGGCCGATGGGCCCTTCCATGGCCACGTCCCCCTGCAGCATGCCTTCTCACCCCCCTCATTACAGCTTCCATGTGGAAGGTGGCACTGTCCATGTCCCTGGCTTGTGTTGCCCCCCCAGCTGTTGTTGCTTTGTTCCCCCCACTGTACTGACTGCTACCTCCCCTGCACTGGGTACACCTACTGGCCTCTGCACTCTGTGGCCCCACACACCTTCCCTTGCCCCTATTCTGTGTTGTGGTTTCCCTGGCCTGCCCTCTTTGTCCATCTTGCTCTGTCTCTCTCCCTGCCTCATGTGGCTTCCCTGTAGAGCTCTTGTGCCTCTTCCTTGCTCCTTTTTATTTTGGCTCATTTCCGCTGCTAAGCTGTAACTACTTCTGCTCCACTGTTCATTGCTAAGTCTTTAACATCCTGACTTGTATTCTTTATGCATGGTTCCACCCCTTCGGTTGCACATGCCTTCATTAGCATTGTGCTGTTGCTCAGCATGTTTTCAGTGGCACAACTGCCTCCTGTTTAATATCACAGAATGTTGCATTTTCTGACTTGCGCTGGTGCAACCCTATTGCTCACTGCACAACTCTTTTGAATATCCAGCCCTATGTTTCTATGTTTCTAGGAAACTGTTTGTTAGGAGATTTGGAGGCCTTGGGTTAGTTTTCAACTTAGCATCAACCCCACTTTTGTCCCATAACCTGCCTCATTAAGTTTGTTACCCCCATTCAAAGTTTAATTTAATTATTGTGAAGGTTCTGCCTTATTTTATCATTTTGTAGCATTTACCTTTATAGGTTTTAGATCAGTTGAGATTGTAATTCCAGGAATAGAGTTTGGAGTTTTCCTTTGAATAAGTATTATTTAGTTTAATAGTTAAGTATAAATTGACTTACTAGTTTTTTCATGTAAAGCTAATGATGTTAATAGAAAATTGATTTCTACTATATCTTCCTTAAGAGAATTTATGTTTATGTTTCTCAGATCTCCTACCTATTGTGAAGTTTTCTTTATTTCAATAAAATTTTATTATAAAAAAAAAAAAACAGGATTCCGGTCAATCCCTGCAGGAAAAAATCTCAATTGCTGAAAGCTGATTTTTGGAGATTCCTCCAGATAAGGCAGGCCATTCTCAGTAGAAGACAAACAGCAGGAAGAAGCATAGACTTCTCTTTTCCAATGGCCATATCTGGATGTTTCAAAAACCCATTACACTTGAGTGGGGTTATTTACTCTGATCTATTCCAACATGATTTCACCCCATTTCAATCCCAAAAATATTCCTGGGGGAACGACTTCAAAATTGCTATTCCGGATGAAACCCGGAATTTCCTTGTGTCCAAGTCACATAAAGGGTTTAAAGATATGAAATATCACCTCATCCAAAATGAAATACTACATAGATGGTATCAGGCCCTGGATAAACTTCATTGTATTGAGCTCCTTCACTCAGAAAAATGCTGGAAATGACTTCATCCAGGTGACACCCTGGTGCATGTCATCTATTGCTGCCCCTTGTTGGAAAGTTACTGCTCCCAAATTATTACTGCTAGTAGTGATATGATTCATTACTAAGTTCCAGCAGATCCTATGTTCTGGATTCTGGGTGCTCTGTTGGTAGTCCCAGGAATCTCTGGGCCAAGGAAAACAATGACTGCTTCCAGCCACTCTAAAACCTAGGTGGCAAATTCTCCTCAATTGGAGGACTAAATACCCTCCCACACCATATTCCTGGTACTCAGGCTTGTAAAAATGTGCCCAATGTGAATGGATGTCCCATGTGACTCAGGGGAAGCTTAGTGAGTTTCAACAGACATGGGAAGTATTTTGAGCCTGGATCCAAAATAGGTAAAATTTAAATGCTCCTTCACTACCAGTGGCTCCACAATCTTGAGGAGCTATCTTGTCTGGACAGTTGCAGACACAACACTCCATGTTATAACACTACAGTATAGGAATAAACTTTTATACTAGAAAATGTTAACTTGCTAGTTTAACAAAGGGGGTAACTTTAGTTGGTTCCATTATGGACTACACTTCTGAAACTCTACACTGATAAAGGTTTAATAAACAACCAGTCTTAGACAAAACAAAGTGCACCAAATGCAGACTCTAATGTCTTATCACTTAATAATGTGTCCATCAAATCCTTTAATTTATTTTATGTTATATATTGGATCATGATTATTTATTACTTATAAGGGTAATAAGTAATCACGATCCAATTTATAACATAAAATAAATTAAAGGATTTGTTAGCCATATTAAGTCACATTTGAAATAGTTAACTTTTAATACAGTAGTTAAGCAATATGGATTTTGACACATTGAGAAGCATGTGATTAATTAATTGTATGTGTTGCTTGTTGTCCTATTCAGTATTTTTATGCACATTTGACTAATTTATTGATAGTAATTTATTATCTGCACAAGCACTTTAATTGAGGGCATTACTATAAAAACATGTTGTTATCATCGTGGCAGTAACTTCTGATGAAACTCTGCATAGACAGGGTGAAATGTAAGGTTCTAGTAGCTTGAAACAGGGGTGCTTCAGCTATGCTGTGCTATTCTTACAAGTAGAGCCTCTCTGCATGTTTGCACTTTTTCTACTTTGCTGCACATTGTTCTTTGAAATTGTCTTGATTTTATTTTAACCAAGAATCTAATTAAAAGAAGTCTCTTTTGAAGAAAGAACATGGTCATTGGCTGTTTAGTTGACAGAATGTGTCTAGGGAAAAAGGACACTGTTCTTTTTCATGACATGACATTAGGGTCTAAATTTGATGCACTTCGTTTTGTCTGAGACTGGTTATTTAAGCAATAAGCCATGAGGAGGTGTGGGTTATCGGGGGATTTACCACGGCTGGAGTGGTTTGCCCAGGAGGCACAGCCGAGTGGGTAAATCCGCCCCAGCCATGGTAAATCCTCCGATAACCCACATCCCCCTAGTGGCTTATTGCGATTATACCTTGAGTTTGTTAAAAAATATATATAAATAATAAAAACAACTTTTTTTTCTCTCTCTCTCTCCATTTTTAACTGTTTTTGTTTATATTCTTGGTGTGCAATAGAAAATAATCCTGATTTGCTGTGAGCGTTACGGAGCTGTCATCTGTGAATGAGCGCATGCTTCCGGTTTGAATTTACAGTCTATAGGAAGTAGTAGTGTGTCGAGGAATATAGTTTTTTTCTGTTATTTTGCTTGTCATCATCATTATTTTGTTGCGTGCAGAAGGAATAGGTAGTAGTGTGCTTCTGTTATTTAGGAGGTGTGAACGAGGGCGGAAGATAGGAAGCGTGCTTGTGCTGCAGCCAGTTCGATGGAATTCGGAGGGAGCAAGCGTTACAGTAAAGATTGTGAAAATTTGGCATAATGTTTTTAGGCTGCAGTTACTTTTTGAGAAATGCCAGGAGTGTGGAATTTGTATTTAATGTCTGGCAGGCCGTGTTTTAAAAAATGTTCCGTGGCCTGTGGGAGACGGCTGGGAGGGTGCCGTTTACTGAGGAATTCAACATGGTGACTGTAGGTTTTTAAATTCGGGGGTCGGATCGATTTTGTTGGTAATGCGGGTGACTAGCACCTTTGCCATGGGTATATCGTAGGATTTACAACGGTGGTAAGGTGCCAGTCAGCCTTTCTGATTGGTTGTTGTCTAAGGTCCATGGTATAATTATTAATAATGTAATGGTGCACATTTTGGAATCTAAATCAGACCTGAAGTGAAGCACCCGCAATTTGTACTGTGGGGACTACACTGATAAGTGTTTACACAATTGTTTAACTATCAGTCTGTTTGCATTTTAATAATTTCCTGTATTGATGTTTCTGTATTCCATTTCTTGTTTGTAAGATAAGAAAACTTCAATAAAGTTTAAAAACAATAGGACTGTCATAGGGACTGCCAGTACCTTCCTGTGCTCCCTCAGTACCCTGGGATGCACTGCATCTGGACCCACTGCTTTGTCCACTTTCAGATTAATGAATCCCTTCAGGAGTCTCTCCTCTGAAAAAGAACTAGTGTCCACCTCTCCCCATCCAAAGCTGGTGTTACTTTTTTGGCCCCTCCCTTTCTCCATCCTTTGTGAGCACTGAACAAATGTATTTGTTCAGGACTTCTGCCTTATCAGGTACCTCTCTAACACAGTCCTCCCTTCCTTAATTAACCTTACAATCCCTCACCTGATCTTCCTCTTGTGCTTACATAGCTAAAATATATCTTGCCCTCTTCTGTTACCATCTAAACTATTTTTCTTTTCTGTTTGCACCTTTGTGACCCTTACTGATTTCTCTGCTTCCTTCAGTTTCCTCTGATACACCTCTCTATCATCCTCCTCTGTGTCTGCTTATACTTCCTGAATGCTACCCTTGTAGACTTTGCTTTTTCATCTACCACTTTCAAGAACCATAGCAGGCCGTTTTTTCTCTTGCTTTTGGTCCCTTGCTTAATGCAGAGGTTTCTCTTCTTCACTATGCCCCCTTTTAGCTTCTCCCACTGTTCTTCCACCCCACCCAGTTCACCTTTCCCTGGCAGCTTATTCCTGAAGCATTCACCCATCTTTAGAAAATCTGCCCTCCTGAAGCCCAGGACCCTTACCCTCATGTGGTGTGTTTCCACAGGCACCCTTATATTGAACCACACTGCACTGTAATTACCAGTCCCCATATTGCCTCCCACCTTGATGTCAGGAACACTATTCCTATTATTTAGTAGCAGGTCCAGTGCTGCCCCATCATGAAAGGGTTCACTGACTCATAGCCTGAAGAATGCCTCTTGCAGGGAGTCCAGGATGTTTCTGCAGCTGGTTGGATTATATTTATACCTGGCACAATACAGTCCCCCACCAGCAACACCTCCCCATTTTCTGCTGTCTTGCCTGTGGCTTTCACCAGTACCTTATCTAAACTCCTCCCCCTGTGCTGGTGGTCTGTAGATCATGCCAGTGTGATTAGTTGCTCTGCCCTTCATCTCTATGGTGACCCACAATATTTTTTGTTTTATGTATTTATACTGGAAAGTCCATGGGCCACAGACTCATTTTCATGGTTGACCAGTGTACATAAAAAGATAATACATACAATATAAACTTACTGCTAACATATTATAAAATTCTAAAAATAATAAATACATAAACACAGCATGTTCATTTAAAACACTTATACTCACTTTCTAGCATAAGATAATCCTTAAATCTCATCTTAAAAGACAACTGTGAGTTCTTTAAACATTCAAAAGTAGATAATAAATAATTGAAAAAGCAAGGGAGTATACACAACAGAGATTTTTTTGTTCCAAAGTAGTTTTCATCCTAGGAATTTCAAAAAATTGTTTACTAGCTAACCTAGTAAGAACAGGACAAGTATGCCCCTTAAATAATACATAAAAAAGGAAAATAATGCACCAGCAAGGAGGAGTTAAGGACGAGAGCAGCTCAAACAAAACAAGAAGTCCAGCACTCACCATTGCAGACTTGTAAAGAGACACAGCAGTCCAAAAATGTATAAAGTGTCCAACATTTATTAACATGCCTCACAAAGAGCCTTGACATGTTTTGAATACAAAATTCTTTATCAAAAATGCCTCTTAAATATCAAATTAAATACCTCTGGGTCCTTATTCAAGGCCACGTTTTTAGCCCAAAGACTAACTTGTACTTTAAAGTGATATTCTAAGGGCAGAAGGACAGCCACCATCTGTAATGTAAAGTGGTGAGTCCTCACTGGTAACTGAGTTGAAAATCAAGCAATTTGGTTCAACAAGGTTTTACCTTTAGTTAATAAACTCTCCCCAACAGAAAAATAAAACAGCAAACCATAGTCTATTATAGGAATGAGAAAACATTGGGCAAGACATTTTCTAGTTGATGGGACTAAGAGTGAATTAAGTCTATATAAAGCCCCCAATCTGAGGTGCATGACTTTAGTCATACTAATAATATGTGGTTCAAACATCATGACCACACTGATTAAAAATCCTAAATATTTAAATTGTTGGACTTGCTCAATATTCTCTCCCAGCACTGTCTGTAAGGATAGCGGAACATCTTCTCCTGATCTCCTTCTGGATTTAAGAAAAACAATTGTCTTTGTTGTTTTTTTTTCACTTAACAACAATCTATTCTGAAGAATCAATTATGAGCAGCCTGGAAATCACATGTTAGGCTTTTCTGGACCATATTAATGTCTGATCTGCTCATGTGGATCACTGTGTCATCTGCATTAAGTACAATTTGAGAGTTAGTGCATACTAAAGGAAGAGCATTCAAAAACAGACTGAACTGAAGAGGACCCAGAATAGACCCCTGTGGAATACCCAGTGAAATTGAAGCAAAAAGGGAAAAATGACCACCAATCTTTGTTACCTGAAAGTGTTGGCTCAATAACTTTTAAAGCACCCCAACATGTCACCAGACAGGCGCAGTCCATCCAAAGATGACAGTAAAAGCCCATAATCTACCAGGTCAAAGGCTTTGTTGAGGTCAATGAACAAAGCCCCAGTGTAAAGGCCCCCATCCAGTGCCTCTGTTCCTGCTCATATTCTCTGTATCTCTGTTGCATTTATGCTCTCCTTCACATAAAGCACCACACCCCCTATTTTCCTTCCCACCTTGTCCTTCCTGAACAGAGTATAGCATGGTATGGCCATGACCCAGTCATGGTTCTTAGTTCACCATGACTCAGTAATGATGACAATATCCAGGTCAGCCTCTGCCATGATAGTTTCTAGGTAAGGAATCTTATTTCCTAGACTTCTAACATTCACACAGATGGCCTTCCAGATTTTGTTAGCACTCTGCTTGTTGCCCTTTTTTTTCCTTTTTGCTCTCCCTCCTTCCCCCCTCTCTTTAGCATGCTCCTGTCCCAACCCCCTTCATTTACTGTATATCACTTTGCTTTCTTCATTAATTTGCACCCTGGGGGTTCTTCTCCCCTCAGGTTCTCCCTGCTCTCTACTTCAACCTTGGGGGAACTTCTCACTCCCTGATTCTTTCCACCCCTGACTAGTTTAAATGTTCATCAAAGAAGCATTTAAACCTTCCACTGAGGACTACAGTTCCCCTTCCAGAGGGATGCAGGCCACCACACCTGTATAGGCCCTTAACACAGCATTTGTTTTACAAGTATGAGAGCAATCCTGTGAAAAATAATCCTGTCCTTTTCTTCAGTTTTCTTAGCTTCTTTACAAGGCTGATTTTAATGAGTGCAACAGTGTGTGGGATGTCTGCTGCTTACTTGCTGTGATCATAGTTCAATGGCCTTTGCTCTGGCTGATCAAATTCTCAAATAAATAAATATGAAAGACACTGAGATGCATATGGCCTGCCTGTGCCAGATGGATGGGTTCCTTCCTGTCTCCAGGGATTTTACCTTAAATAAAAAATTGAAGTAGAGTTACTTCAATAGATTTTACATGGTGTCACCCAATAGGTTGCACAGATAAAGGAATACAAATGAATACAACATAGTTCTTCATTAAGTGTTTCCTTAGCACTCTAAGCTGGATTTAATACAAGTATTTTAATACTGAAACAGTAATCCATGCTATCTGTATCAGTATCATTTTATTTTCTTAGCTTATTCACCAGATTCCTTTTTATTAAATGAAGAGAACAGCTGTGTTGGAATTCTGTTGCTTACTCGCTGTAAGTATAAATAATCACCCTTGCTGTGGCTGATCAAATCCTAAAAAATATCAATAAAAAAGACTCTTAATGGACTAAGATCTGAATTGTGTCAGAATACTATTGTGAAATTTTCACTGATCTGTAACATTATATTAAACACATCTTTAGTTTTGTCCACACTTACTTTGATTTTTTCTAATCAATGGTCATTGAACACATTGCTTTACCATCTATCAAAATTCTACAGGATTTTTCACATTTTGTTTCTTCACATTGCAGTACATCCTCACACTCATAATGGTCTATAAGTAAAAGGATTCACTGAACTGTATTAGCAGGGATATGATGGTGTATGATGTTCAGAAGCTGGTAATCATTTTTTAATGATCTTAGACTGTAAACATCAGACAAGTTATTGTGTTGTCTGTTCATATTTGTACAGATAAGGCACTCCATACTGTCACAGGGTGCCCCCTGTGATGAGTACAGGCCCTAATATACTTGTAAGTACCCCCCTAAGAAATAAAGTGCTTAGGTATAAAGCACCAGGTATGTAGGTCCAGCATGCCAGTTGGCCGAGGTAATTAAAGTGCTGGTTGCTTAAACGGAGTAATATGTGCCTATAACAAAAATAAGGTGCTTATGGTTTAAATAAAATACTTTGAAGTTTAAATATAGTACATGAGAGGCATTTACAAATGTTCACTGGATTTAAAATGAAGTGTGTTTGTGCCTTTAAATAATAAAATGCTTTTTGTCTTGAAAGTAAAAGGCAGCAGTGCTTGCCATGTAACATTTTGTACTAGATGTTAGTTATAAAATAAATAAGAATTAACACACATTTAGTGGCTTATGCTACATACATACAAGGATTCCATAGGAAAAGAGGGGTTGATAAAGAACTCCAGGTCTTTTCTGAAATACATAAATGTAAAAGGGGATTACCAGTGTTTTCAGTTCTCCACGGCAGAGCAGCAAGTTAAATTTCTATTTAGAGAGCCTGCTGCTTTGCTACAAACCTGAAGGAGTTAAGGATTTAAAGGGACAGGAATATCCCTGTGAAACCACAAGGTGTAAAATGGTGGCAGCCTCCAGTATAAGAGTTGGCTACAAGTCTTAAGAATGAAAATGCACAAATGAAATAAAATATTAAAGCTAACATATAAAAAGACACCCCAAGTCTCTGTAAAATCCCACACACAGTTTCTCTAAGCACTGCCCTGCTGCATGAGTGTACACAAGTGAAGGGAGTTGACAAAAATCTATCTAGAGGAAAACTAGGTACCTGCCTGTGGTTTCTTTTAAAACAGATAAAACAGACAGGCCTCATGTCTTTAAGGCAAGGCTGGAGAGGTTTAAAAGCAATAAGGTGTGAATAGTCATTGAAATAAAAGAAAGAAAAAAGAAACTTACAATGTATTTTATTATTAAATATCAAGCCTTTCGACCTGTAGGTTTGTTCCGCTCAAAGAATGGTATGCCAAATGAGGTGCACTATAGGGTGACAGCGGCCCCTAGTGTCCTCTTTTTATACTAATGATGCTGTCAATCACAGTTCAGTGGAAAGTTTTCCACTTCCTCTTACTGTTATATTCTTTTCTTGCAGGCCTTTTTCTTGTATGATGGTTTCCTTAGTTAATTCTCATGTTTATAAGGCCCTCTGGCACTGTATAATTTAATATGAGGGCCTAAACAAAAAGTTTTATAAGCTGATGATGCTGAGGTCACATGACTTTGGTAGTCAGGTATAAAAAGCCTACTTTAGCAAGCTATATTCAGATAGGGGAATCAGTTGGAGCTGACTGCCAGAGGTGGTGGGTCTCTGAAGTGTATATGTTTATGTAAAATAGGTGAGGAGATAGCCTGGTGGCACTGCTGGGCAGAACAGTGGCCCTTCCTGAGCATACTACATCTGTTTATTATTTTGTTGAGATTCAGAAAGTGAATGAACTGACTTTATTTTTTTGAATTCTGTAAAACCTGATGTTAACATTCTCTAAGAAAAATAAAATGATAAGTGCCTTTCTGGCACTTTTTATGCACTAAGTTTGTGGGTCTGCTTGATTTATTATCCTGACTATCCCAACCCCGCTACACATACATTAACAACAGTTTAAGAAAATGAATTTTGGCCAAGGTTGGTTCTGTGCATAGGTACTGCAAGGGTTTGATTAGTGTTGGCCCTGGTGATACTATGCTATGTTCAAATTTGAACTAATAGTTTAAGACTCTTTATAAAATGGGAAGGAATGATCCTTTGCTCTGATTAGTCATTAGCCCTCCATTAGAAGTCTGTTGCATGGCTAAAAACAAATGCTCAAAAGCAGGATGCAGTGCAAAAAAAACAATGTGTCCCATAGAATGTTCATTTATAAAAACACTGCCATCTTTGATATCTGTCTTAATAAGGAAAAGTAAACAAAATGATCAGCCAAACTTAAAGCAATTGCAGCAGTTTTAACAGGTAAACTGTATCTGGGTTTTTGGCTTAAATGGACAGCATTCCTCTAACTGTCTTTGACTGTACTCATTTTCTTTTAGTCCTTGCAAATCGTTAGGCTGACTGCCCCATCTGACTCTCTTGATTGCTTGTTACTGTTAGTAACAGCAAATACTGCACTATGATTTTTTAAAAACAATTGAAATTCTAGTGTCCATTTTGTTTTTCTGCTCATGTCATCATATGACCTCCACAGTCCTGCTCACTTCATTGTCTCAATTGCAACTGCAGCCACTCCCTGATCAAAACTTCTGCTTACAGTACTTACAATCACATGTGGCGCATGCCAAGATTCTTCCCTTCCACATATTCCTCAAATGCTATCTTTATCTGACTATTCCTATTTAATTTGTGGAATAAACAAAAAAAACACACATTAATACACTAGCAGAAGCTGCCTGCATAAGGAAAATGTATGTGCCTAATTATACATTTTTAAGTTTTCTTTAGATTACTTTTGCTTTCATGAACATTCTTTCACTCATACTTGCAGTTTCTGAAAGACTAGTAGTCTGCAAAAAAAAACTTTTAAAAAGAAAAACAAAACAACTGCTCTTTACAACTGCTGCAGACTTTACAATGGGGGAGGGGTGGCCGAGAACTACAGCTCTGCACAATTGAAAACTACAGTTATGGAGGCCATGATAGGACAAAATTCATAAGGCATAACAAAATCATGCTCATGCACGCTGAGAGAATTTTAGCCAAAAACAAGGTAATTTATTTCAATATGTGCATATTAAAAAGGTTTTTATTTTAATTCTTAATGCCTTAAAAAATATATTTTAAGTGCAATAAGAAACTCCAGGGACATGCATTAGACAGTTCTAATGGACAATCAGAGTCTAAAGGCACTCAGCCTGTGACCTCTGCCATGCACTGGAGCTGTCTAACATGCAATGGAAAGTTCTAAGCCATGGCTAGGGGATGAAGATATTTGGCCTGTTACCACATGCATTACTACTCCTCCACTGACAGTGTGCTAGAACGGAGACATATCCATGAATGTGTTATTGTGTACTTGAAACAGTAGCATTTAATACTTTCCAAAGCAGTGCTGTCTGAGAGTATTGACAACTTTCTTTTCAAAGGAAATACATTCAACCTAATTATATAACACATAATGGTGTGTGTTTCTATCAGTTTGTAAGCAAAATTGACTGATACAATTTCTGAGTTTATGAACTTTGAGCAATGTAGAGGAATAAGTTTCCAGGCCAATTATTAAACCATAGTCAACAACTGAATCCAGGTAAGGTTGGGCTATGTGTAACATTGAGCTCTCAAAAATGTTTCTGCAGTGGTACCACATACCAAGTCTCTTTTTCACTGTCTTAAATAGCCAATTAATATGAAGCACATCAGCAAATGTGCCATCTAATGTCAACTCCCAAGTTTTTAAAACAATGAACATTTTCAAGACAGAAATTATCCACAGTATAAACTGCCATTTGTGAGACTTTTTTATTACTGTATATCTGTGATTAGAAGCCACAGCTTCTATTCCACTTTCTGGTTTTTGGCAGTGGCATCTAATTGAGGTGGCTACTCTTTGAGGATGGCTTTTAATAAAAGCCATCATTGAATAGTATTAAATAATCTGTTTTCCAGCAGATTGACTCAGACTTTGATTACAAATTAGGTAGCAAGCAGTCAAATGTTGGGAGTTTATGCAGAGAGAGAGAGAGAGAGAGAGAGGGTGTAGAGAGTACAGGAGAGTGAAGTGGATCAACTGAGAGTGTTAGCTTTGTCAGCATGTTGATGTAGCATTGTACTGTGTTTTGCAGTTCTACACTCAGCCTTCTACTTCACTAAACAAAACAGGTTCCTAAGGACCAAAAATTAAAGTAGTGATCTACATCCCATCTTCACTTCTTAAAAGCCACTGTGAGGTTGTGGTATGTCCTTTACTGAACAGGACAGAAACAGGTATGGTCCAAGAGCCTTGTCTGTTTCCTGCCTGGCACCTGCTATTGTATAAAAAAGGCAGTCCTTCAAACAGGGTTAAAAACTATTAACTTTAATTCTATAGTACAATCAGTAATGTTGAGTCTCTCACTGAGTGTCTTGTGAAAACACATGCTGTCAGGCTCATTAAAACTGCTTGATATCAGCCCTAAGTTTTGTACAGTAAGCATCCTCAGTATGTGCTGGTGGGGAATAAGTAACCCATATGTGCAAGTTCTCTGAGCCCCCCAATAAAACATTAGCACCCAAAAAAATCACACCATGGACTTCCATCATCAAACACTACCCTTAATTCAAACTTGGACTTTTCTTTTATGTATAATAAAGAACCCTCATAGCATTCATTTTGCAACTACAAAACAATCTTTGTGTTGGTATCATAACTTCATTGTCTAGAATTTTTTTATGAGCCATGTTTCAGTAAGAGCTATGATATCAAAGTCATATAATTATATTGAAGCTTGGAGCTGGTACACTTTGGGTTGCAAACTTTGTACAGTATGTTAATGCCTACCTTTCTTATGATATGTAGTGGGAAAATAGATAACGGATGATGACGGTCTGATATACCAAGTTAGGTAGGACCAGGATTCTGATGGACATTATAAGAGATGATGGTTTTGGTTTTTATTTTTTATCAGTTTTATTTTCAAGGCTGGCATCACCTTTTCATTCTGAAGATTTGTCAAGGCACCACAACTTAATAAGTCCTACTTTAGTTGTGTTAATTGATCTGCTATGGTGTCTGACCAAATAACCAGGTCTATGAACCAGAAGTTCATTGACATGCTCCCTAAAGGGATAACTGACTGTTGCAGCAACAGAGTAGATACTGTTAAAATTAAAAGATTACAATTGGGCCTTAGACAGGTTGATATTCTGACAATTATACAGACTCAGGAATGAAACAGTACCCTAGTAAGATTGCAGTTGGGCCTTATATAGGTTGGTATTCTGGCAACTATACAGATTCAAGAATGAAGCAGAAACCTAGTGCATGAGTAAGTTAATAAAATGAAAGAACACAAACATAGTTAGGGGCAGATGCATCCTATCAATTAAACTAGAGTGAAGTTAATCAATAAGTTTGTTTCTTTGTTTATTTTTATACTGAATAACCAGTGAGCAAAATATGCCCATTTTCTCTGGTGACCAGTTACAAAATTCATACAAAATACATAGTACAATACATACAAAATCACAAAAATTGTGTAGCACAAAATAAAAAATCAATGAAAACATTGACATTCAGCTTCAAGTAACAATATTTTTTGAAGAACACCTTTAAAAGATGAAATGTTAGCAGACATCATAACCATTTGAGGCAAATCATTATACAGGTTTGCAGCATGAAATTGTAAAGAATTCTGAGCAATTGATGTTTGAAAAAAAAAAAACAGAATCTGAAATTTGTATTCTACCTGAGACCTAGTTGAAATTATATTAATCTGTTTGGAAAAAAGCTCAGCAATTATAACAGGTAAATATCTTAAATATAATTTATGAAGAAAAATTAATGCCCACAATCTAAATCTGTCAGAAAATGTCAAACACCCAAGATAACTATGTAAATGACAATGATGTGTCCTTTTGTTCTGTCTGGTGACAAAATGTATAATATTATGATAAGTGGTTTTAAGCTTTACAAGCATTCTATCTGTAGAAAAATAATATATAATCTATAATCAATTATTGAAAACAAAAATCTCTGTGCAAGTATAGCTCTTGTGTCATAGTTTAAATGTCTATTTAATTGTTACCACATTCCCAATCTTTAGTGTATTTTACTAATTAATTTTGTAATATGTAACTCAAATGATAAATGTGAATCTATAATAAGTCCCAAATATTTTATGTCAGTAACTTTCTCATTAGTATTACCATAGTTGTCACACAGTGACAAATCAAATGTAACATTAGTCCTGGGATTTTTAAAGACCATACATTTTGTTTTACTTGAATTAAGAACTAATTTGTGCCTAATAAACCATTCATGCATTAAACTAAAATCTTTTTATAAATATCGTTCTACCGTTTGACAAGAATCTCCTAGACATAATAAAACAGCATCGTCCACATATAAAATAAGTTCAGAGTTATTACAAACATTATGAAATGAATTTATGAAAAGTGAGAACAGGGGTCCCAAAATGGACCCCTGAGGAACCCCACAATCCAATTTACCCTCAACAAATAAAACATCTTTAATTAAAGTTTGCTGCACCCTCCCAAATAAATAATCATTCAACCAATGAATCTCCTCATCATAAAAATGTACCTTAAGTAAACGTAATTCTCTGTGATCAACAAGATCGAATACCTTGGTGAGGTTCACAAATACTGAGGTCACTATTTTACCCTCATCTAGGGCTGTAAGGACCTGACTTGTGAACCTCACCAAGGCAGTCTCAGTGTTGTGTCCTGACCGTAATCCGTGTTGAGAGCTGGACCTTAGCCTACATTTATCTAAATGTTCCATAATCTAAAGGAAAGAGAAGCCCACAATGTGATATGTCTATTGCTATTGACATTCAACATACTACCAGTTTTATATATTGGTCTTACTATACCACCTTTCCATTTAGAGGGAAACTCATTATTACAAAGGGAAAAGTTGAAGAGTTTAGTCAACTTCGGGGCCAATACTGAACCAACTTTTTTCAAAATCTTAAAGTTAAATAATTTATTGAGCGCTGTAATCTTCAGTGGGCTATGCTAATACAGCACATTAAATACCATCAAGATGGCATTATTTCCATTGCATTGTAATATCACTGACCTTCACTAATCTTATGCTAGCTTCTATGAACTGACTGAACAACTACATGGGTTGACTTCAAAGAGCAGCATAAAACAATGCAGAGCAATGACACAGCTTAATATGGACAAGTATTAAAAAAATGGAAGTTATCAAAAAAAGCCTTCTAGGCAGTCTCCCATTGGAGCAGCTCTGCTTTTATGTCTAGGTGAGCCTGCCTCCCACTTACATCAATCACCTTCTGTACCTGTCAGCACCCTCCCCCCACCCTCCGATTACTGAACCAGGTAGCCATCTGGAGTGTGTTGGAACATGTGGTGTGGTTAGCATGATATGCTTCTAAGGCAGAACAAAGCGGCAAAGTTCAAGTAGAAAAGTCAAGAGCTGCACAGAGCCCTCTATCTGTCAGCAGCCCCTCTGCTTACCAAAGTAGGTAGTAGTCTGAAGCATGCTGGAACTGGTGGTGCAGTCAGTGAGATATGCTTTTGAGGCAAGGGAAAGAAGTAAAGTTCAGGCAAGAAAGTCAGGAGATGCATATACAGAAATCAACTGTGATGTTAAAAGCCACTACTTGAGAGATACTAAAAGCAGAACAATTTGGACATTTCTCCTCTGCTAGCATGCTACTGCATATCCCATATATTGCTTTCCCTGCTAACTACCTATCCAGTATGCTTACTCTGAGTGTTTTTTTCTAAATATATAGCATTGGGATTCTGACACAGTGCTTGTTTGAGATTATGACTACAGTACACTACCAAAGAGAATAAAATACTTATCTGTACATTGTCATTCTTAGTTTTTATTGTATCAGATGTGAAATCCTGGGTAAAAGGTGATGTCTTTTCTGGTGAAGCTTTGTCAACCTAAGCTGCATAGGAATTTACATACCCATGTTGACTTTCTCTGGGTAGGAAGCTTCAGACTATGTATATGGCTAGGAGATATGCCCAAAAGTAATAAAGTTATATGTGTTGCAGTATGTATAAACCCCTGATGCAGCCTATATAATCCCCAAAATTGAAATATTTAAAGATTAGAGTCATCCTTTATGCTTCCTCCTGCAAATATCATGCATATTACTTTTTTTATCACAGCTGCTATTTCTATGCCCTCCCTCTGACAGTCCTCTTCTGCCTGACCCCTCCAGCTCCATCCCCCAGAATTACCGGGGCTTACCTTATGCTCAGCATGAGAGTGGTGCCTGTGAGGAGTGGGGCATCATCCTGCCACTGGGTATTTTTCTTCTGTTTTTCACCCCTTTTTTGTGTCTGTGCACCATGCAATGGGTGCAGCAGCTGTCTCCACCTCTGCAGAGGTAGCCAAGCACCCTGGGTGTGGGTGAGTCTACTAGCTGTGCCATTCACAGCACAGAACCCCCACCCCAAGTAAGGAGAGATGTAATGCTCAATCCATACCTCCCTACCAGCTCCCAAGTGACCCGAGTCTGTTCCCGAACCTGGGTCAGTGGTGTGGCGCAAGGTGTGGCATCCAGCGCCTCAACCCTCAGTGCCACTGGGCCCCATGCATACTATTTTCAAGAGCAAACTGTTTTGCCTGTGCATTAAATATAGAATAATGGATAGGAAGTAGTATATTATGAGTTTTGTTTACACACTTGACAAATGTAATATTCATTAAATTTAAGAGTAAAGCTCAAAAGACTTATGCTGGTATTACACACAAGGGTGTGTAAATAAACACAATATAACTACTTTCTAGTTTTTGTAATTTCCTATTTTCTCTTCCCCCTCCCCATCTTTAGCCAGTCTCAACTCTTAAAAAAAAATTGATACTAGCATTGTGCTCCCTGTGTGTGTTGTCCACAAACCCTACTCGTACCAAACCACTTAATTTCTTATTTATACTTACATAACTGACCTTGTCATTTATATGATGCTTTTAATTTCATATAAAACAGAGACTCATGGTGTGGTCTGTTTTCTGGCATGAATAAAAACACAACCAACAGGAACTTGGCTCAGCTTTATGAGTTTCTGTTTATTTCAAACTCAGACGCATAGGAGAAAAAGCACGATCAGTCAGACAAGTGAAAGAAATTAGAAAATGAAATGGTTTGGGGTGTAGAAGCATAGGAAGTGATATGTAGGCAATAAGACATTACGAGGTGTGGTTTATTGACTGAATAGAGCACACACCAGTTGTATTATGAGGCACAGGGTACTTGTGCTGGGTACCTTTAGCACCTGGGAAGTGCTCTTAGAAGGCATTATAATGTGTAAAAACATAGCAGTGATTTCATTGACTGAAAGCAGCTCTGAACCATGGAATTATTCTGCCTTAATTACACACCTGAAATACTTCCGGTCCGAAGAACCTCAGTACCAAAATAAAGGGGGATTAATACACTACTGCTCCCCTAATTAAAAGGCATTTTCCTGCACATCCCCCACAAAACACTATGTCATAAAATCTAAGAAAAAGCTGCTTTACAAAGTCCACTAATTTTGGTGTGAGTTACAGCAGACACACTCACATTTTCTCTCAGTCTGGAAAAGGAAATGGGGTCATATTAGTTGTTGGCAGGACTTTAAGCTTTTGCTAGCCATGAACAGACTGTAGTTGGCTGAGAGATCATCAATTAGCATTGCTAACTACACTAAAGTGAGAGCTGTCATCCTCTCCCAGCCTGCTGCAACCACCACTGACACAGAACAAGGACTTATTTATTCTGTGTCATTGACTCGCAGCCTCCAGCTACTGCAAGTGTTAGGTCATGTTATCTCCACACACACACCCAGCATCGCAACACACACAGTTTGAGAGAGTGAAGGGACTGCATAATGATTGGTTGCTCTTCTGTGAGTGTCTTTACCTATCAGTTAAAATACTTTTTCATTTTAATTCATTTTTTTTCACAAAAGTATGATAAGGCACTTCAGGATATCTGATTATGGTCAATAATCACAAATCTCTCTGGGTGTTAAACGATACCTCATGCCTAACATCACCTTTGAGAGGTGTGTGTTTATTGACCCACAATCACACATCCTGTCATGCCTTACTGCATGCATAAACCACACCATGCAGTGTCCCATTGCACTTGTAAAATGGGTTCCATGAGTATAAATTTTAAAAAAATTAAAAAGGAACAATAAAAGATGCAAAAATATAAGGAATTGGGTTTCAATGTATTTATTTATTTATTTTAGTCTTGAAATTAATACCTTTGAGTGAAAGGCTCTTTTACATAGGCTCCACATCACATCAAACAACAAAATGAATGGTATAATGAGAAAACACATAGTGATCCTAGGAGTAAAGGTAACTATAAAATACGCACATATGGATTTAAGTTACAAAAACAGGTATTTTGCAGACATACAGTGGCTAGGAGTAGGCTTAACTATCAAAAAGGGCATTAGGGTTGGGATATGGCTACAGGAGGAAAAAGGTGCAGTGAAGTGGCATTGTCAGACACAAAATTAGGGAAAGACAACAACTAGGGACATGGTCTTACAGGATAGACAGAAGTTAAGAGTTAGAGCCTAACATTGTTCCAGAGTAGATATACAGCCAAAGGCATTGTCTGGGGGGTGGGGCATTGCTAGGAGGGGCATATCATTCAGTTTGAGAGTGCACACCAGTGGGGCAATCAGTGCAGGAACTGATGATATGCTCTATGGAGCAGCAAGCATAGTGTGATGCTGGGATTGGCTAATGGGGACCTCAGGAAGGCAGGTAGGTTGTAGGGTAGTAGCAAGGGTAGGATGGTATGGTGGAGGAAGGGTGGGGTAGGATGTGGGTGAAGGAAAGGAAACAGGCCCAAGTTGTTTTATGTGCGGCAGTCACAGGAGGCACTGGGGACTAGTACTTGGTGAAGTTTCTTTTTGAAGGAACCCAGTGTTTGGTCTTTGGTAACATCGTAGTGGACTGAATTATACCACAATTGTGCTATGTATGCAAATGAGCATTGCCCTTGGGTGGTACAACAGTGAGGCACTATGAACACGTGGTTCAAGGTGCATCTAGTATGGTGGGTGTGGTTTGGTGACCTAAACATTGACTGTACACCAGGAGGCAAGAGACTGAAGGAGGCCTTTGTCACTATTAGGCATGATTGATAGGATAGTCTTCCTTTGAGCTGAAGCCAGTTTGCTTGCTCATATACGGTAGGTTGCATGTGTGTGTCAGGTGAGTGGCCCCAGTCAGAAGACAGCATGCCTTGTTAAGGGCAGTGGTGACATGGTGCAGGGGAGTCAGAAGTGGATCCATAGGTTACAAGCCCATAATTGATTACTGAAACTATTGAACTATGTAAAGCAAGATTGAGAGCTTCCAGGGCAAGGCAGTGTCTGGGTTTGTATAGTAGCACAATATGGGTATTCACTGTTTTGGTAACATTGTCAATATGGCTGGAAAATGACAGAGTACTGTTGATTGTCACTTATTAATACTTAACAAGTTGAGTCTGTTCTAGGATATGCCCAAGCAATTTTTGATTTCCAGCTGGTGGGAGCAGAATCTGTTTTGTGCACTGTGAAACAACATTGTTTTTGTTTTTGTGTAGTTAAAGACTAGCTTCTGTGAGTGGAACCAGTCCTCAGCATTGATAAAGCTAGTCTACAATTGATTAGCCAGGAGTGTGGGATCAGTATTACTTGAGGAAAGAACTGCATTGTTTGCGTAGAGTAGGATCTGACCATGACAGAATGCTGGGAGCTGATTCAGGAATGTGATGAAAAGTAGTGGGCCCAGGATTGATCCTTGTGGGGCACCTGAATGAACCAGTTGATTTGCAGAGAGTGTATCACCAATCCTGACTTGTTGAGTACATCCGCTTAGGTTGCTGTTGAATCAGTTGGTGGTGTCCATGGATAAACCTAGATCAGATAATTGTTCAATAAGTAGAGAGTGATTTATATTATCAAACATCTTGGAAAGATCAATGAATGTTACTCCAAGTAACTGACCTTGATCCAAGGCACGATGTATATAGTTTGAGCAGGGCAGTAGTAGTGCTGTGCCCTTTGCAAAACCTGCAGTGCTGACTACAGTGAAACTTATACTTCTCCATGTATTCTAACAATTGATCAGACATGATTCACTCTAACACTTTGAAAGTGGCAGGAGGATTGATATAGGCCTGTAGTTCCCGTGCAATGCCCTGTCTCCAGACTTGGTACTGGAGTAACTAAGGCAGCTTTCCATTTTTGTGGGAATTGAGGGAGTATGAGGGAATGGTTAAACATATTTGTCAAGGGGGACAGTACCTCATCAATGGTGAGGGCAATGATCTTTACGTCAAGTGAATCCCCACTTAACATAGTTTTCCCAAGTACTTTGAGACTGTATTTCTTTGCTTCTTCTTTGCTCACCACTTTAAAGAGGAATGGTGGGTGTGCCTTTGTATTTTCTGCTGACTGTGAATTGGAGGAAGAGGGGGTGAGGTCAAAGACGTTAGGGGATAGGACATGACTGAGATCTGTAAAAGCCTCATTGAAATTGTTTTCAAGTAAAATAGTTCGCTATGCAAGCAATAATACCCAACAGGGTGGGTGATATTTGGCTATACCAGCCCACCCAGGGACATAATGAGGCCCAACACTATCATCATCCCCAGGTTGCTTCTGGAAATGAGCAGTCCCGGCTCAGTATGCTTTTCTGATAAATCTCTTAAATAAATAAATTAGGCCTAACTCCCACCCCATTCATTGTGTAAACAAGATGAGATGGTACCATATAGAAGGATGGGGTGAGAGGTCCACAGATCCCAAGGCACATCCCGATGCATGTTGGTGTTTAGAGGGTTGTGGGGGGAAGGGTTGGTAAGGTTGAATTTCCCAGCTTTTGATGCTTTAATAAAAACCCTAACTGATGCATTGATGTAGTGTTTTGCAATGAATTTCCCTTCTTTTTTGAGATAGTATAATATTATGTGTGTACATAGAAAAAATTCAACGAGTGCACATACCTTGGGAATTTTCAAGATTGTTTCCACCAAATTTTCAACATGGCCTTTTGGGGACCCCACATCATGAACACTTGGCACTGTCATTTTGCTAATCTGTCCCAAAGTTGATTTTGTAAAGTAGCCATTCCATTATGCACAACAGGTGCGAAAACATGTTTTGGTCAGGATGTAAAAAATTACAGCTGTATACTGTTCATGAGGAAGTGAGAAAAATAGCAATGTTGAAAATCTGGAGTAAAAATATGAAAAATTGTCGAAGTTACGCATGTGCATAGAATCTGTGCAATGCACACACATAACGTCGTAATTTTTTGGAAATATTTCACCAAATTTTCAAAATGGTCTTTTTGAGACCTCTCTTCATGAACACTGGCACTATAATTTCATTAATCTGCCACAAAAGTTGATTTTGCACAGCAACCGTGCCCCTTCTGACCACAGGTGTGGAAACACATTTCAGGCAGGATGTGTAAAATGACAGCTATACTGTTCATGAGGAGGTGTGAAAAAATGGCAAAGCTGGAAATCTGGAGTGAAAGTATAAAAAATTGGTGAAGATATATGCGCACGTAGAAACTGTGCTACATACACTCATAATGCAGTTATTTATTTTTACTTTTTGCACTAAATTTTCAACAAGGGGACCCCACTTCATGAACACTGTCACTGTCATTTCATTAACTTGTCCCAAAAGGTGATTCTGTGCAGCGGCTGTGAAATCACCTTTTGGGACCGAATAATGAGCTGACAGTGACAGTGTTTATGAAGTGGGGTTTCAAGAACCCCATGTTGAAAAGCTGGGGTCAAAATTTCAAAAAATGAGTGAGATAGTAACATAAGTTAAAACCCCCTTTGATATCCATTATGTGGTTTACCTTGATTTCTTCAGTTTGCGGTTCACCTTTGAAAAGTGCAGACGCATCCTGGTCCACAGAAGATCGCAGCCACCAACCTCCGGAGGTAAGTATGGGGAAAGGGTGTGGTACAGGGAGGTGGGTGCACAGAGGGAATATGGGAAGGGGAAGGGGAGCCATGGGCAGATGACTAGGGACCATTTTCTTTTTCCAGGTTTAATAATAAAAAAAGATGTTGGGGGACTGTTTTTTTTCACAGGTACATAATATATATTTGGGGACATTGGGAGTGGGCCACCCAGTGTCTCACACTCTTCAGGGGGAGGGGAGCTACTGCTGACATGTGGATTGGGCACCCCGCTGTCAGCAAACATAAGGGGGACTACAGAAATACTGCTGGGGTTGGGGAACATACTGAGAACACTGGCAGTGGGCTCCCCAGTGATCCACAATTATCTGTGGATTTTCAGCACAACTATGGACACTGGAAGTGGGCTACCCAGTGTCCCACATTGATGGGGGGAGGGGGGGCTACTGCCAACACCGGGACTGGGCAACCCGCTGTTGGCAGTAATTCAAAAAAATTATAATAATATTTCTCGGCCCCCTTCCCCTTAGGAAACCAAAAAGGGGAATATCAAGCAATTATTAATTAAACACTTGGGGCAGGATTCACAAAAAAGGCCCAAAATCCCACAGCTGTGGGAAAAAAGCCTGCAGCACTGCAGAAATGCAGTTGCATGATATTCTCAAAGAAAATCCCACAACTGTGGGAATTCCTCAAAAAGTCTTGCGGCTATTGAATTCCAGGAGCTGTGGGAATCCTGCAAGTGCTGCAAATTCTCAGCTGCGGATCTGCAGTTGTGGAAATAGCTGGAGAGGCGCAGCAATAGTACAACCAAGTAGCTGAAGCATAGTATGAGGCTGACAGCACCCACAAAGAGACCAGCAACTAGTCTCTAAACTGGGACCACTGCAGCACCACAGGTACCAGCAATACTGTTGCAGCACAGTAGCCGACTGTCACCACTGGCCATCCCTCCCTGGGGCATTCCTGCTGCCTGCAGGGGTAGCACTTGCTGCATGCTGGTCAGGCTCTACTGCCTGTGGGCCTCCGTCATGTACTGCACTGGGTCTGGTGGCTGTTGCCTGTTGCCATCTCATGGCAATGTGTGCTTTTGTTGCTGTAACATCAGCCACTGCTATACTATCTGGAATGTTATTACCTGTGCCTCACCTCCACCATAATTGATTTCAGTTTTTGAGGCACTATTGCAGTTTGCCGAGGGAGTGTTACACCTCATTCCACTTGTGTAATATTTTTTTCTGCAACTGCAGAAAGAAACTGGCTGTGAATAGCCTTTCAAGGGATGTGCCTTACTTATCTCGCACTTTTTTTCCTCAGGGACTTCCATAGCTGCACTTTTTTCTGCAGTCCATGGTGTTTTTTCCACAGCTGTGGAGGGTTTTGTGAATAGCATTTAGAGCAATCACCCTTTTTTTTCCATAGCTATGGCAGTTTTGGGGACTTTAAGAAGGGTTTGCACCTTCTGAAAGCTTTATGATTCCAGTGCTTGGTGTTTACCTAATCAGGGTCTGAGGAATCCAATTCTGGGGCATGTTTGCCCCAAGAATGAGATGGGGCTTTTGCCTGCAAATTCCCCCCCTCCATACTGTCATAGATACATAGATACATAGACAGTGTCGGCAGATAAGGGCCTATGGCCCACCCAGTCTGCCCATTTAAGTTTGTAAGTTCAGTTTATGTTTTCCAGGAAGTCTGTTGCCCCTTACCCCTGACCTCCAGAATTCCTTTATGTCTATCCCATGCATTCTTAAATCCCGTGATTGTTTCAGCCCCACCACTTCCTCTGGCAGGGTGTTCCACTTGTCCACCACCCGTTCTGTGAAGAAATTCTTCCTCACGTTTCCTCTGATAATCCTCCTCCAACTTCATCCCATGCCCTCTAGTCCTGGAACATCTTTTCGCTTAAAATAGTGCATTCCTGCACCTGTTCCTCCCTGTAAGATACTTGTATGTCTCTATCATATCCTCTCTCCTCCTCTCCTCCAGGGAGTACATGTTCAGTGCCTTTAACCTGTCCTCATAGGACTTGTGATGCAATCCATGCACCATCTTTGTTGCCCTCCTCTGAACCTTCTCTACCCTGTCTATGTCCTTACGTAGGTAAGGTCTCCAGAACTACACAGTGTACTCCAGGTGCGGCCTCACTAGTGTCTTGTATAGTGGAATTATGACCTCCCTTTTCCTGCTGGTGATGCCCCTGCCTATGCATCCCAGCATCCTATTTGCTTTACCTGCTGCCTTGTCACACTGTTTCCCTACCTTGAGGTCATCAGAGATGATAACTCCAAGGTCCCTTTCCTGCTTGGTGCATGCTATATCCTCACCCCCCAACTGATATATTGTGCCAGGGTTTTGTGCCCCATATGCATTATCTTGCACTTCCTTGCATTGAATTTCAACTGCCAAACCCCTGACCATTCTTCAAGTTTCTGCAGGTCCTTCTCATTCTGTCTACACCCTCTGGTGTGTCTACTCTGTTACAGAGCTTTGTGTCATCAGCGAACAGTGAAATTCTGCCTTCTAGGTCCTGTGCAATGTCACTGATGAAGATATTGAATAGTACCGGTCCCAGCACTGATCCCTGTGGTACCCCACTGGTCACTCTTCCCTCTGTGGAGTGACAGCCATTTACCACCACCCTCTGTGTCCTGCTGCCCAGCCAGTTACCTACCACCACACACTACTGTCCTGCCCACACCCATATTCCCCAGTTTGTGCAATAGTCTTCTATGTGGCACAGTGTCAAAGGCCTTGCTGAAGTCCAGATAGGCCATGTCCTGCCTCCCTGATCCACCTCCCTAGTCACCCAGTCAAAAATTCAATGAGGTTGGTCTGACATGACCTTCCCTTGGTGAAACCATGCTGCCTTGGGTCTTGTAGTCATTGACAACCAGATGTTCCACCAATCTCTCCTTCAGTAGTGCTTCCATGATCTTCTCCACTACGAGGTGAGGCTGACTGGTCTGTAGTTTCCTTCCTCTTTGTTCCCACTTTTGTATAAGGGGACTACATCTGCTATCCTCCAGTCTTTGGGTACCTCCCTGTTTCTAGTGATCGGCTAAACAGGGTAGCAAGAGGTTCAGCCACCACCTCTCTTAGTTCTTTAAGGACCCTAGGGGTGCACCCATCTGGCCCCATTGCTTTATCAACTCTTATTACTTCCAGTTCCTTCAGGACCCTTCTCGTGTAAGGGACTTGTGTCCATTTCTGCACCATTCTACCCTTGTACTCCATTCAGACCCATTACCTTCCTCTTCCTTAGTAAAGACTAGCAGAAACACCTGTTCAATATGTCAGCATTACTTTGTCATCCTCCACACAGCCCCATCCTCCCCTTCAGTCTCACTATCCCTCCTTTGCCTTTCTTTTTTCACTATGTACCTGTAAAGGTTTTGTCCCTCTACCCACTGATTTTGCAATGTGTTCTTCTGTCTGAGCTTTGGCTTCCTTACTGACCTCCTGCCTCCCTTTGCTTCTCCTGGTACTTCTCCCTATCCCCTTCTGCCTGTGTCTTTTGTATTGCATGAATGCAATCTTTTAGCTTCACTTTCTTTGCTACCTCTTGGAAAACCATAATGGTCTCTCTTCCTTTTCCTCTTGCTAACCTGCTTAATACATAATTCTGTTGCTCTTGTAATCCCCATTTTAAATACTTTCCACTGTTCCTCAACCTCTGATTCCTGCCCCATTCCCCTTAATGCCTCTTTCAAGTATCTCCCCATTTTCCCAAAGTTTGCCCCCCTAAAATCCAGGATATGTTTTTTTGTGTGGTTAGGTTCTGCTCTTTCTGTGATTTCAAACCACAGTGACTGGTGGTCACTGTTCCCAGGTGCTCCCCCTCTTACCCCCATCACACTGTCCCTGTTTGTGAGCACAAGGTCCAGTATTGCCTTCTGCCGAGTTGGTTCCATGACCAGTTGCTTGAGGAAGGCACCCTGAAGGGAGTCCAGGATAAATCTGCTCCTAGTTGATGCTGCTGCTGGGATGCTCCAGTCCACGTCTGGAATATTGAAGTCTCCAACCAGTACTACCTCACCCTTGTCTACCATCCTCTGGATGGCTAGCATCAGCTCCCTATCTGTTTCTTCCTCCTGGGCTGGTGGTCTATAGACCACACCTGTGCGGATGGCTGGCCCCATTTTCCTTTCCAGCTTAACCCACAGTATCTCTCCCCCATTTTGTTCCTCCTGGATCTCTGTGGCCCTTATGTCATTTTTCACATACAGTGCCACTCCTCCTCCCTTCCTGCCTGCCCTGTCTCTTCTGAATATGTTGTAGCCAGGTATGGCCAACTCCCAGTCATGGTTATCATTACACCAGGTTTCAGTGATGGCCACAATGTCCAGGTCTGACTGCACCATGACAGCCTCCAGATCTTCCATCTTGTTGCTAAGGCTCCTGGCATTTGCACACATGACTTTCCATGATTTGACCTCCCTAGACTGTTTCGCTGTTCTACTCCAGCCCCTTCCTTGGTTGTCCTTTATCCCTGGTTCACCTTGCTGTCTGCCTTTCTGCTGAATTTTGCCCCTATTCTGCCTATCCACCTCCTGGGTGCTAATCTTCATCTTTTGCACTTGGCTAACCTCCACATCCTTTCCTTCCATTTCTCTGGGTACCTCTATGTGGTTGTCCCTGTTTGGCAGTGTGGCATATGAGTTCTTTAGTGGAATAGAATCTGGGATGTGCCTCTGCCTGACTGGTCTAACCCTCCCTGAGCCCACTGTCATCCAAGTACTCCTCGTTCTCTGCATCCTTTGAGGCAGCTGCATTGGACTGAGTGGTCTCTGGATAGGGGTGATGGTACTCCTGACCCAGTTTACTTCCGCTCTGAGTCTGGCTACCTCATCCCGCAGTCCAGAAAGATGCATGCAGATAGGGCAGAACCTCAGTGTCCAGAAGATCTGCCTGAATATGACTGCCCCACAGCCACTGCATTGCACCACTCCCCACATTATACTGCAGTTATACTGCTATTCCACTTCTTGTCTGCTACTGAAGCTCTCCTAGTTCCCTTTTTATTAATTTACTGTCCTAAAAATCCTGCCACTGTTCCTCTATAATGTTTGAAAATACATACACTTCTGTCTCACCTCTTTATCCTTACCATCAAAAGGTAACTACAATCACAATAATCTACCTTCTACTAATACAGATTCTATCACAGATTCAGAGCACAATGCAAAAACATCTGCTACTTAGCAACAACAAACAGGTGACAACAAACCAAGTTGATGTAGCTTTTTTTAAAATAGAAAAAAAATGTAGTAGTTTAAACCAATAGAAATCAGCAGTTCCAAAAGCACCTTGAACTACAAGAAAGAACACAGTACCACACCTCTGCCACAATAACTAAACAGTTCTAAAACATTGGAGAAAGAAGAGAAAAATCAGAGACTGAGCAAAAAGATACAATGTACTATAAAGTATTAGGCAATAGGTATACTCAGCTGTTTAACAAAGAAAATAAAGTACCTACCAAAACAGACAGGATACCCACATGCAGGAAAGATAGTATTAGGATTCTGCCGCAATTTGCAGCACACAGTACCACCCAAGGAACAACTTTCAGGACCAAATTCACAAACAGTAATGACAGGATCGTGTTCCTTGGCTCCTCTATTAGGTAAACACAACTGTTAGTGTTTACCTAGGGTAAGTATTTTTAAAAATATTTAAGTTTTCCATCATCGCTAACCAAAAACAAGATGGTAGAAATTGGAACTGAAACTGCAGTCAGTAAAGTGTGAATGGTAAATGGCTTTTATCATTTGCAATTTACTGTTTGAATGGTAAGTGTTGTTTACTGTCAGCACAGCCTGTCTTGCATCTATTACAAAAATCATTATAATTCAAAAACTATGACATATTTTTACACCAAAACACCTACAGGCACATCATTGGCACACTCCCCATCATCCCTGTAAATATCAGACAAATTTAATTCTGTGTGTGCTGTACATCAGAGCAAAAAATTCCATTTATCCTATTGGGGAAAATGTTCATTTTTGTGATTTTTACTGCTTTATAGCTCTGAAACCGTACAAGCTGCCATGATGAAACTTCAAACATCTTGTGACACTGACAACACAACAGCACATATCAATTGTTGGGTAATTTGGTTGAAAAATGACAAAGTTATTAAGGTGCAAAAATTGAGATTTAAACATTGAAAGGCTGCACAAAGCCTAACTATAAGGGTGCTATCATGCCCATATAATATATATATATATATATATATATATATATATGTATATTCATGGCATTTAACACATCAGTTAAGGTTGTTCCATAGTGACAAAAGCAAGGAAATTCAGTGTCAGGGTTGAAAACCCTAACTGGGCTTCCCCCCCCACTACCACCACACACACACATACATGCAAGTAGGGGAAGGACAACCAATCACATACATCCAGCAGGAGGTGTATATCTCTGTTACTGCAGGAAGTGGAGAAATCCAACTTGAGATATCATAGATTATTTTCAAAGTTGGTCTTTGAGATTAGTTCACATAAAGGTGAACCAAGCTGGCAATAGCAAAAATGGTGTACCTCGCTTTGTTTTCAGCATATGACTGGCCCAAGGCATCATGGGTGCTGCAATGATAGTGTATGGCAAATTGTTACATTTTGGAACAGTGTCACTGTGTAATCCTTAAGTATTTTAGCACAATAGCAGGAAAAAAGCACATCTGTGGGACCAGGTCTTGCCATCCTGCAAATTTGAGGCCAAAGGACCCAACCGTTTGCTTGCAGGATGATGGCAAAGATGTACAGTCATTAGGAGCATACTTTCACAAAATACTTTTGCAAACACAAAAGTGTCAAAGCACAAACAGTTTCACATTTCTGAAAGTGAGTTTTGAAAGTATTTCAGGGATTGTGCAAAATCCTGTTTTACATCTTGCGAACCCCAAAATACCGTATGTGTGGTGTGTGTGTTATGTGTTGGTGGCAGCATGTGGCCCAAGATGTTCAGTTGTCTGTAGTGATATGTGTTTAGCAGTGCGTGGAATGTCCAGGATAGTTAGCAGTGATGACCCCTTGCCACAGCCTGATGGGAGTGTGGGTGTGTGGTTTCATGGTTTACATAGTTGCATGTTATTCCTGTTACCTGCTGGTGGATGTGTAATTGGTTGTGTTACCTTGGTCCTTCCTCTACTTGCATGTATATGTGTGTGTGTGTGTGGTGTGGTGGGGGGGATGCGCAGTTAGGGTTTTCAACCCTAACACTGAATTTCCTCCCGTTTGCAGCTGTGGAACAACCCTACTGTAACTGATGCATTAAATGGATTTTTTTGCCATGAATTTCCCATCTTTTTATGAATGTGCACTATAAATTGTGAATGAAATGTGGTGATGGGTGTGTGTGAGGCCCACCATGTCATTTTTTTTACTTCATTGCTCAAAAACTGTATGATTGAGTGAAATGAAAATTGGGTATGCAAACAGAAATGCAAACGGTAATGGCAACGGTGATGCAGAAGGAAACAGTAACACAATCGACAACAGAAAAGCTACCGAAAATGCAAATGCTAAGGCTAACAGAAACACAAATGGTGACATACAAGCAAACAGTAACGGTAACGCAATTGGAAATGGAAACGGTTACGGTAACACCAACAATGATGAGAAAGGGAACAGTAACAGAAAGAGACATGCAAATGCAAGCACGTACTCAAATGCAAATTGTTACATGCACGATCACGGTAACGCAATTGGAAATGCTAACGCTTACGGTAACACCAATGATGGTGCCAACGAAAATGGAAACACAAATGGAAGAGTGTACACAAATGGAAATGGTAATGCACACAATGATGCAAAAGGAACTGCAAATAAAAACAGTAATGGAAATACAAATGGTTACAGTAACGCAAATGCAAGTGCAAATGCAAACTCAAAGGGTAACGTACAGGTGACGTAAATGGAAATGCTAATGCAAATGGTAATGGAAATGCAAGCAGAAACACTGAATAGGTGAAATGCACACATTCTTTTTCCCCAAAAGGTGCATTCAGAAGCACAGTGAATACAAAGAATGTATGCATAATAATGGGCCACGGAGCAGAAAAAGAACACTTGGAATACTAAATTGTTTATATCTCAGGAACCGTATGACATAGAAAAAAAAATTGAAATGTCATATTATTTATGACTGTCCTGGCTAGTTTTGCACTTAGCCCCCTAACAGGGAGCTAAGCATTTTCTGACGAAAAGTCCGTATCTCAAAGTGTTTTCAGGATACAGGGCCCGAAAGGCGCGTCGGATGCCATAATGTTAGCCTATGGGAAAAATTGTCACCTTCGGAGTGACGTAACTTCACAGCCCTCTAATATATTTTCATCAAACCAAGAAAAGGCACATCTGTGGGATCTTGGCTTTCTTTCCCCCAAATTTCAGCCCAAAAGATCAAACTGTTCTTTTGCAGCAGGGTATAGTGTCTCAAAGTAGTGTCATGATTTGCGACACTTCCAAAAATAATCATGAAAGTGTCGAATGTGTGACACTACTGTTTACAAAAAATTCAAAAACATATTTCTGGGGTGTTTAACCCCCCCAAAAAAAACATGGCTAGCATCCTCAGGTCTCGACTAGGTGAACGCAGCAAGAATTGTGTCCCTAAAGGGTCCCAAATTTAAATGGCAAACATTTTTGTGACCACCAACTGAAGACAAGATGGCAGATTTGTGACACTACATGAGTCATTTGCAACACTAAAAATCACATTTACGACACTGTCAAACTTTTTGTTAACTTTTCCAATTGACTATAATAGGAAACTTGTTTTTTGAATAACTTTTGAACCGTTTGATATATTTTAACAAAATCTTCAAAAGGCACATCAGGGACCCCAGCTGCATGTTCCCTGAAGGTTTCAGACTAGTCGCACAAACCGTGCGACCTGTAGGCATGGGCAAAGAATGCACAAAAATTCGTAATTACCACATCCTCCAGTGCTATGTAACTCTGCAACTGTATATCAGACCATTACGAACCTTAGCAGATACACAGATCTTTGGAACCACTCCATGCGTGCCAAACATCAGGCAAATCTGTCCTACAGTGGCAAAGTTATTAAGCTGCCAAATTTCAGAGTTTAACCTTAAACGGGGTACTCAACCCTAAGTATAGTGGCACTAACGTGCCACTATAATATATACAAAAAAAACCACTGAGGCTAAGTATTGCTGAAAAATGATATCTGGCTTTGTGTTATTGTTAGGTCTTAGGTGTGGTGTGGGGAATCAGGGATATGTATTTATTTTAACATTTACAAATTTAATTAGTGGTTTAGGGCAAGTAGTGGGTGTTAATGTACTATCATGGCTGCCAGAAGTTTTTTTTTTCTAAAACTTACTGGTAGGCAGGGATCTCTGGCTGAACTGCATCCTGGTTGGCTAAGTATTACCAGATGGCACAATATGTGCTGATTTGAAAATGGCAAATGGTACCTCTTAGCCAATCAGAATACAGCACACTCCCTACCCACTGTATAACATGCCTTACAAAATGGGTAGAACATTTCTTGGGTTTTGATTTGCTCAGAGGTACCATTTTCCACGTCCTTCTCAGGATATATTATGGCAACTAGTGCTATTCATGACAAACAAAATGAAGCACACTGAGAAATCAATGCCTAAAATGGCTCTCCCGCTGCATCTCCACACCAAACATGTGACAGAACAGTAAAAGCTGCACCGGGAGAGCACTGCCACCAAGAGAAACCACCCCCTGCATCACAGCTAAAGTTTAAATCTTCAGTACCCGTTATATTATTTTCACCAGTGCCCACTTCTCTGGGGTGAGGTCCACAGCTCTCACACATGCTGTTGAAACTGCACCGAATAAGCAGAGCCTATTTGTGCCATCTCCAGTCTCCAGTCCTCCCCCTTGATCTCTGGTGTGCAGTCGTCGCCCCTCCTCCTATCAAGTAAACTACAAAGGTAAATAGCCAAAAGATATGGCACTGCAATATCGCAACAATCTGAAAACCAAGAAGGAAGAATCTGCTTCTAGTCAAGGCAGCCACTTGCTTTAACTAAAAATAAGATCCACTAATGCTACAAATTACAAAATCTAGGGCAAAAGTAAAAGCTTACTGTAAGTGTGGAGGGGGTGAGGGTCAAAGAAACATCAGTCATGCAACTCACACCTGAAACCAGGCAGTGTAAGAGAAACACTCAGTGTGAAAGACATGACAGGGTGGGTAGTCACTGCCATGGTGGAGGGAGCTGCTAGATGCCAGGGACTGATGTGTTGACCAGGGACTAGCAATAGGGGTTGGGGGGCTTCCGCTTGACACCAGGGAATATTGTTTCATGTGATATGCATAACACCTTTGTATTGTGTGACTACTCACTATATACACATTTGGAATGCATCCAGGGATCCAGGACTGGGGGAGACCACTGAACACCAGGGAGTCCATACTCATTCACTGGCCCAGGGATCAGGGGGCAATAGTCACCAGACAGCCTTTTAATTTTTTTTTACAAAGCCAGGGATCAGGTACTGGGAGGAACCACTAGGCACCAGAGAATACTGTATTAGTATATGGGTTGGAGATCAGAGGGTGGGGTGAACCACTAAGCATCACTATGCACCAGGTACACTATTTTCAAATAATGACATGACAATCGGGGGGCACTACATGCCAGTAAGGTCCTGCTTTTGATGGGTCCAAGCACTTGGGGTGGAGGTGGCTCTACACAAACCTGTCACTGCTATTCATGCAAATGGCCTCTTAGCACGGAAAGGTCTGGTATTGCCCAATGCTGCCCACCCTGGGGGGTATTGTTGCTCTTACAAATGGGCTACATGTGGCATTTTTGTGCATGATTCATAAAATAAAAAAGTTTAAAAATTAATAAAATGAATATATTTTTTTTTTTCACTGATAAAGTAGTCCTTCTACTGGTATACTTGCCAGTCAGTAGAGGACACTGTGCTATTTCAGAGTTGTACTGTGAAGGGATCTTAGTGTTTTTTTAATGTTGTTTTGTGCTGTCTTTCTTTGACTGCTGTCAGTTCCTAGTCTGAAAATGTTAACTTATTTCCACCAGGAAATAATGAAGAAGCATTGTGCCTTGTCCGTCAGTGAATGGGGGAGCAGAAAAGGGAAAGAAGTTCTCCAGCCTGAGTCTCCAGGTGGACTGCTGTGCAGTTTGGACAATGCAGAGATGAGAGAACTGACTGCAGCTCATGCCAAAAGTGATGATAAAAAATACATTAATGAGCAGAGGGGTGCAGGCAACGTACTCTGTGCAGGAGGAAAACAACCTAGCTTCTAGTAAAACAAGTCTCTTTTTCTTTCCTTTTTTTTCTCCCCTACCACTGCTTAAGAAAAAAAGCCCACATATATAGCCACAAAAATTCAGTTTGCAACTATACACATCAGATAGTATACCAGGCACACTACTTCTGGCAGTCATGAGATTCACCTCTTTTGGTTTTAGGGGAAAAAAGGCATCCCTCAGTAAGGGAAGAAAGATGATAATTTGAAAGTGTGAGACAAATGAGGGTTTAAGTTCTGAGGAGCAAAAAAGAGGGGCAGAGGAAAATGAGGCAAGAACAGAAGGAGAGCCTGTTGAGATAACAGCTGCAGCAAAAGTTGCTGATGCACTTGGACTGTGATCCCAAAATGGAGTGATCCTGAGAAAGGATGCAGGGCTGATGCTGATGGAGATGAGAGAGAAAGAGATAGCGACAGTGAGAGACTAGACAGAACAATTTCTGTTTTTGATGAAACTACAGTTTATGAAAACACACTGGTCTGGTGCTTGCGGGTGACCAGCGCCCTGCAGTAATATGGGGAACAGTACAGAAGAAGGATAAGAGGGTGAGTGACCATAGAATACTGTAAGAGGTATTTATTTTTCTTAAAAAAAATTATTCTTTCCTTTGTGTGTTGCCAAGCAAGGGTGCAGCCAAGTCAAGTGGGGTGTCTTGGACTAGCACTGAGCACGCGACTTGCTAGCTCTACTGCTTGAATTATAAAAATATTTTTTTAAGGGGTTAAATATTAATAACAAATTCATATTGTGCTGCCCTGTACTACTGTTGTCTTTTTTGAACTGACAGTGGCACTCTATATTAAAACAGCTAACCAATTATTTTATGAGGGGTTGGGGGTGTTCTGTCTCTCATTAACTGGGAAGAAAAAAACATGATGGTAATTTCAAAATGAAAATGTTGTTGGCACAAGGATTTCAGAACATAATCAGACAGCAGAGACTGAGACTCATTATTTCCTAGTCTTTGTTGCGTGATTCCATACTGGCTGGTTGATGGCCTTAGCCAATCAACTTCAGTGATATCCCCCAACGTATTTTCTAATGAATTTTAATCACCTATACATTTAAATCCAGAGAATGGAATATCATCAATGTTGTTAGGTTCATTGACCCTAAATATTAAGCTTCATGGCATTCCCCATGGCTCATAATCAGAGTGTCATGCAGCCATGCTAGTGAACCGGATTCAGAAGTGAGTCTGGGAAGTCATGTTGGGAGGCAGGTCATGGCTAAAACTTACAATTTACATAACAAGTATTTCTCTGTTTAGCAGTTTCTATGACTCTTCTAAGAACATATGCATCTAGGATTTAAATTATCTAGCACCTACCAGCCCAGTGGCACAGAGGGCTGAGGCACTGGTGCTTTACCTTGTGCTATGCTGGTGACCTGGGTTCTGGAACAACCTCAGGTTGCTGGGGTGCTGGCTGATGGGAGGGGGTGGGTTGGAATGGGATTGAACCTTGGCTCTCCCCTCCAAAGTGGTGGGTGCCCACCCATCCATAATCCCATTCCCACTGGTTAAAGGTCCAGTGGGAGCATAGGTGACACAGTGCAGTGTCGCAAGTCAGGGGAGGGGTGGAAGGCGCCAGCAGGTCCTGGCATGTGGATGCATCTCCATGTGCACACACGCATATGTACACCATGGCCTCGGGGAGGCAGGGAGAAAATTGAAAAAACTGATAAAGTATATATATATATAAATTACCTAGCACCAAAGGTGGCTAAGTTGTAAGCAGAAATTTTCACATGAATAGTAAATTGCCAGAATTTGAGCCTCTAGTACTTCTTCATCCTTCATACATATGTTATGACATTTAGAACATGTTTTGGACGCATAACAGAAAATACACATATCAACTTGCAGATGTCTAGCTGCAATACTGACTGTATTACAGCCAATCAAATAACTTTGGAAAATTCCAAACTGTGTTTCAAAATTGCTTGAAATTGCTTGAAATCCACAAATTCAGAATTTGATAATTTCACCCAGTTCTAAGAATTATTGCAAAAAAAATTGAAAATATTTTCATTTTGGGGCTAGATATAGCTCAGAGTAGCTGTGGCAGGGCAAACATACAAGTATTTTGCAAATTTTTCTTTGCCAAACTGCACTGATTGATTGCTGGGTATGGAAGGGTAGGACAGGAGAGGAGAGGGAATTGTGAAAGGCAGATAGGAGGGCAATCAGCAACAAGGATTAGTGCAACTGTTTGGGCAGCAGGATCACATGATCTGCTAGCACCTATCAGGTGCTAGCAGTCACAAGTCACAAATGCACCCACAATTTATTTCCATCCTGCATTTTGGGGACAGTTACAACTAGAAACAGTAGTGAGAGAGCAGAACTATTTTGCTATTTTTCCTTTTTAAGATGCATTAATTGATTGCTATGTTGGAAAGAGATCAATAGGATGTGAAAGGGAACTATGTGAGGCAGATGGGAGAGCTGTCAGTGGCTGACTTTGGTACCATTATTTGGAAAAAGCAAGGCCATGTGATCTTCATGTGCATATCAGGAGCTAGCAGTATTGTCTCACAGTTTCAAGAGACCCCCCGTGTGAACAACCCAATGAGTGAGGACACGAACAGGAGAACAGCATCTGCAAGGGCATCTGCAGGGATGCATAGGAGTCAGGTTTGTAAAATTTTTGGTGGGGCCAAGGGGTCAGGGGTCAAAGTTCTGCCCCCTGACCCAGGGGTCAGAGGTCAGAGACACCCCACAACACACATGGGTCTACAGGCTCAGAGCCCCCTCTATGTTAATGTTGGGATCTGGAAGCCAAGCCTCTGGCCTTAGATACTAGAACAAAATATCTGCATTTATATCACTGTAGACATTCTGTGTGATAGGAGCACATTTTCTATGAGGAACACAGCAATTGCGAGGGGTAAAATGAAGGATGTCCATCACATCCCTCACAAACAGAGACATTCGAGAGGTATACCTGGAAATTCAGAGGGTCGAAGTGAGATGCAGTGGGCAGGCCCATTGAGTGCCCACATAGAAAATCAATGGAGTCCCCAGAGAGAGCACACCACACTCACATCAGCATTCCACTTGCAATTTGGAATACTCTACCTATTACTGTTTCTTCCAGAATCTCCTTTAAATGATAAAATAAGACAATTTAGGCACAAGTTTTCATAGTTTTCAAGGTGGGCTGGGACCCAACTGAGGGGGACTCACAGTGCTGGAAACTCCTGGAATTGCAGTGGGCTTTCTTGGGCTCAGCACCTACCGTATATAGCTCTGATAAGCTCAATATCAGTGCCATTGACATGGATTGGGTTGGGGGCTTAGTTTAAAGCAGCAGTGCATGACAGTTGTGATAATTTTGACCTATAGGCTATACCTTTCTATTTTCTTTTATATTGCTATCTATCCCATGACTTGTATGATGCACTTTAACACACTGAGTCTGTTTTATCCCCCCTCCCTGTGTTACAGTTGAAATAATAAAAGGAGAACACCTTTAAATATGGCTTAGACTGGGTTTTCTTCAGTACTCTCTACCTTTAAAAACCTAATGTTTAACATCACTTTTCATGTTTCTATCATGGACTAGCATGCAGCAGACAGCTGTCTTACTTTACAGGACTAGCGTGGAGAAACAGAGGAGAATACTGGTAAAACTTGATTAGAGTCATATTAAAAGGAGCACTCCTTTAGTCCTTTCATTATTTTAGATGTGACAAAAAGTGCCAAATATGACTGAGAATGGAGAAAGAAGTGCATCATACAAGTGAGAGACAAGGTGTAACCTAAAATAAAATAACGTTTCACCAACTTCATCCATTGCTGCTTTAAAAGTAAGACCCTCATCGTGGAGTCATGGCACCTACCACCATACTCCCAAAGCTCATAAACTATAATTCCATTTCCAACACCGGGAGAGCTCTCTTCCAAGGCATAATCTCCTCTTTATTTTTTTTCTCTTTTTTATCAGTCACACACTTCTAACTTGACCATGTTGCTGCTGAAATATTTTATAACAAAAATTTTCCTGGACCGATGACACATTACCAGGAAAGTCTCCCAGCTTACCACTCGGGTTTCCATCAGGATAGGGTTGCAGCAACTGTCCTCTATCCAGCCCTGAGCAGGTTAGTTTATAACAAATACAATCATCCAAACCTTTCTTTTAATATAATTGCATTCATACAATAAGCAGTGTACCATATAATACTGTATGTCCCAGAGTACAAAAATATACAGTATGCAGCTCAGAATCTTACAAGCTGTCCCAGTGTTATTAGGATACAAATAGAGGAGAGACACACACACACGCGCGAACAATGTACCACATGCATCTGAGATCTGTGCCACTAGAGGCTCAGTTTTAGAGAACACACAAAAAGTAGCCTTTTATGTCATTGCATGAACCGCAGTAGCATCTGTTCAGGTTGCCAAGAAATTACAACTGTTTCTAGTTTCCCTGTAGGCATTTTAAAAGACAAAACTTATATTTATATGAATATGGCAGCTATCTCAATCTCAACCCCAACAAATTGATCCCAGTAAACTGCTAAATTATCATATTTAATGATGAAACTAGCAGTCTGGCACACAGCACCAAATCCTAAAAAAGGAAGAACAAACCCTGTTTCAATTTGCACTTCGTTATCATCTAGGCAGGTGAGCAACCTTTAACTACTCTGCTAGGTTACCTGTTCTGCAAGTCCCTTTTTACATCCCATGCTCAGTTGCAGTGAGAGAAGCATGAGGATGTACACCCAAGGTCAGGAACTACTTAGGTGGTCTAGTCTAGGGCATAATAAACCCATACCCCATCTAAAGAAGGGAATGCTACAGAACTCAGCCTAAAGCGGTAGACATCCTCTATCTTGATTTCACCAAGGTCTTTGACTCTGTGTCCCACAAAAGGTTGATCAGAAGTTGGTGGATCTTGGAGTTTGGGAACAGATGGCCAGATGGGTGGAAAACTGGCTGAGGGGCAGAACCCAGAGGGTGGTAGTGGGGGGAGAGTTATCTGGCACCAGAGAGGTAATCAGTGGGGCCCCACAGGGCTCCATTCTGGGGCCAGTGTTGTTCAGTGCCTTCATCAATGACACTGGAGATAGCATTAAGTGCCCACTTGCAGATGACACCATGCTCTGTGGGAGAGTGGAAACAGCTGAAGGGATACAGGACTTACAGGAAGATCAACTGGAAAAGCTAGGGGGTTGGTCCAGGATCTGACATCTTGGCTTCAATGCCAAGAAATGCAAAGTTATGCATATTGGAGACAAGAATCCCAGGACAGAGAACTACATGGGTGGAGTCAGTATCTGCATCACAGGAGGAGAAGGACCTGGGAGTGATGATCACTAGTGACCTGAAGCAGTCCATGCAGTGCAATAAAGCAGCAGCAAAGGCAAACAAAATGGTGGGATGCATAGCTAGGGGGATCAGTAGTAGGAAAGATGAGGTTATACTGACCTTGTACATGTCACTGGTAAGGCTGCATCTAAAGTATGTAGTTCAGTATTAGTGCCCTATACCTCATAAAGGACATTAACCTAATGGAGAAGGTCCAGAAGAGGGCTACAAAGATGATAGCAAGTCAGCAGGGCAAAGCTTATGAGGAGAGGTTGGGGACACTGGACATGTACTCCCTGAAAGACAGAGGAGAGAAAGGGGACATGATTGGGACCTTCAAGTACGTGAAAGGGATACATAAGGTTGATAAGGTGTCTCTTTAAACTGAGTGGCAACCATAACATGAGGGGGAACAGTCTTAAGCTGGAGGGTTGGTGGCTTAGGAGGGAGGTCAGGAAGTACTTTTTCACAGAGAGGGTGGTGGATACTTGGAATGCATGGCCAGAAGAGGTCATCTCATTGAAGACAGTGGGCAGCTTTAAGAGAGACTGGGATAGGGAGAAAGTAAGGATCATGGGTAGGGAGGGCAGGGACATTAGCTCAAGCTGTGGATCCTGCAATACGAGTGGACTTGATAGACCAAATAGCCTTCTGCTGGCTTCTTCTTATGTTCATATGTAAAGGTAACAGTGAGTCCCTGGAGGTACTGTACTTGTAACCAGGTACCCTAGCAGCCTCGGCATGCTCAATCATAACCTCATTCATCAAAAAGCGGCACGTGACTTGAAGATTGATTATTCTCTTGCAGCAACACACCTCATTTTATTTGCAATACTTTTTCTAAACAAAACAAAAGATTATTGCAAAACACATTTACATACCCCAGAGAGTGTGATAATATAGAGAATAATGGATGGATAGGTGGTTACAATGAGGATTTTACGCCCCCATGAGGGATGGGATGCCACATAAACCCTAAAGCAAAGCTCGAGGGGTTTATTAAGGCATCCCACTCCAAGGAAGTGTGTAAAATTCAAGTTTCACACACCTACCCATTCTTTATTTTGTATAATTGCTTGGGATTGTTTTTTACCATAGTAATTATACACAATAAATGTATATCTACATTGAGCCATGCCACAGACCTTTGGGGGTTCAGCACGGTCTGTAGTGGCTTGGCTCCTGACCCAAATCAGATGTTTTTTTTTTTATTTCAGACTGGAAAAACACTAAAATACTATCTGCCCAGTCATATGTATTTTCTTTAAAAGAAAATACCACAGATTCCTGCTGTCAGTGAACTGAGAGGGCATGCAGAGCTGAGGAAGAGCAAGCTAGCACATGCTCTGAGATAGGGAAACAGGGCACATGTTTGTCATTATAACCAGCTGGTTATAATGATAAAATTACAACCCTTTTTCCAGCACAATGGAAGTCACCAGTGGGGTTCCACAGGAGTTGGTGCTTGGGCCGGTGTTGTTTAACATCTTTATTGGGGACATAGGGGATGGTTTCCAGGAAAAAATGTGGATGTTCGCTGATGACACCAAGCTCTGCAGGAGGGTGGATACTCACGGAGGGATAAAGTAAATGAGGGATGACCTAGCCAAACTGGAGATGGGCAGGGATATGGCAGCTTGGGTTCAATGCCAAAAAATGCAAAATGATGCACCTGGGGACAATGAACCTGAGAACAGAGTACTACATGGGAAAAGTCCAGGTTACACCAGTGGGAGAGGAAAACAATCTGGGGTGATAATTTCTAGTGATCTGAAACACTCTACTCAATGCAAAAAGTCTGTAGCTAAGGCCAATAGGATGTTAGGGGTGCATTGCTATAGGAATTAGCAGGAGGAGTGAGGTTATTTGCCAATGTACATGGCACTAGTCTGACCTCACTTGGAATACAGAGTGAGATACTGGCACCCACACCTGAAGAAAGACAAACATAATGGAAAGGATATGCAGAAGAGTGATTAAAATAATAAAAGGACAGCAGAAAAGACAGTACACAGAGAGGCTGGAGGACCTAGGGGTTTTACAGTCTGGAAGAGAGGAGACAGAGGGGAGATATGATTGAGACATTCAGGTACTTGAGGGGAATTAACAGAGTGGACTGTGAGAGCCTATTCAATAGGAGGGCCACCACTGCTGCCAGAGGGCACAGTCTCAAACTGGTGGGGGGTGTAGATTCAAGAGAGGCATGAGGAAGCACTGTTGCACAAAAGCCATCCGGCTAATGAAATCCACCTATTACAAAGATGCTCTCACCAAAACAAGGGGAAATGGTGGTGCTTTCTGGGACAATATCAAGTATGTCACAGGGAAGCAGCCAAAAACCTCTCCAGCCATGTTAATGGTTGATGGATCCTCAACCCTCGACCCCAAGGTGATCGCAAACATCTTTATCATGGCTTTTTCAGACATTAGTGCTGTTCTACACCATGACTTTTTGAAAAACAGGGTCTACGCCCCAAATACCTTAGCCCCTCAGTCTAACCATCCCCTCTTCTACTTCAGGGAGGTAAGGCTGAATGAAGCTCACCGCTATATTACTGCAGCTATCTCAAAATCTAGATCTAGTAGCGACACCCTGGACCTTCATCTTCTGTTGCTCACCCTCGATGAGGTAATTCAACCATTAACAAAAATTCTAAACCTCTCTCTCAGCTGTGGAAAATTCCCAGACCTATGGAAACAGCCACCATGATACCTGTCCATAAAAGAGGGGATAAGACGAATCACTCAAATTATCGCCCTATCTCCATTCTGCCCCCCACCCCTTCTAAGGCACTCAAGAGCATCATGGCTGATCAACTTACCGACCACTTGGATAAATACAATATGCCTTGTCCACAACAACATGGCCTCCAGAAAGGTCACAGCACCACCACAGACGTTCTTGAGTTCACTGGAGCTCTGCACAAATCCCTTGACTATGGCCTTCTCACAGGGGCCATTTCGTCAACCTCTCCAAGGCCTTCGATACATGGACTACTAATTCACCAACTACTGAATGCCAGGCTATCACCTGACTCTTTTCTCTTGTTTAAAAGCTACTTAGAAAACTGGTCACAGACAGTAAAAATTGTGGATGCTCTTTCTGACACCCTGCCTGTTTGCTCAGGTGTCCCACAAAGATCCATACTGGGCCCCCTCCTTTTTAGCCTTTTCCAAAACTCCCTCCCTTACCACTGCTCTGAGCAGATCATACTATATGCCGATGATGCTGTTGTATTTTACACTCACAAAGATCCTGCATCTCTTCAACACAAACTTCAACTTGGTTTCAGTTCTGTAGAGGCAAGGTTTCTTAATCATAAACTGGTCCTCAATGACAAGAAAACCAAATCTATGCTCTTCATCAGCTATCATAACCCACACAAGCTACACCACTTGGCTATCTCCACCACCCCGGGGGAACACTAGATCAGGTGGGGTCCTTCAAATACTTAGGGATACAGCTTGACCCTAATTTCTCCTATGGACCTCGTGTAGATAATGTAGCTAAAGCTGCTAATACACGGCTTGGTCTTCTCTACAAACACAGAGCACACCTCATGCCAGAAGCTTTGAAGGTTGCAGTCCTGAGCTCTGTGATCTCTGTAATAGACTATAGTCTCATCATTTATGGCTCGGCCATAACCACAACCCTTAGACGCCTCTCAACTGCCTTCAATAAGGCATGTCGGCTCATTACTGGTGCTCACCGTCTCATCCACACAAGTGACCTGTACACTCAGACCAGCTGGCTCCAACTATCAAACTGCATAAAGTTTCTCACCTGCTCCATGGTGAAAAAAATCTACCTTGGCCTAGCACCTTCTGGAGTCTCAACTCTGTTACAACACTGAATTAACAAATAGTGCCTTGGGAGATCCACACTACAGCTATTGAAAATCCCCCACTGTCACACTTTATAGGGACAACACTCTTTTGCTTATTGAGTGCCACTCTGGTTCAATGGCCTCAGCCTCACCATCTCCTCTGCCCCAACAATTGGTATGTTCAAAACTAAGCTCCGGGACTTTCTTGCTATCAACAGCTCCTGTGACTGCCCAACTAACTTAACCTTGTTTCTCCACTTCCCTTCCTGCTCTAGTGGCCCCCCCTCTTCACTGGATTCTACCCTCACATCTTGGTATACCCAATGCTGCACTTTTCACCCTCTCCCCACCCTTCCTACATCCCCCCCCCTTCCCTCTCCCTAAGACTCTGGCACTTCTTATCTGTTGTCTATTTTCTCTGACAAATGCTGCTGACTGCCTTGTTACAATCTACCCTTGAATTGTATTAATCTGTACTTTATTTGCAATATCCACATTGTTGTAATGTCGGTCTTGATGGTCTCCATAATTTTTATTTCTCTGATGTGGAACTTTTGTAAAAGAGCCAAGGCTCAAAGGTATTTGTAATCCTAGACTTGATAAATCAATAAAAAAAATAAATAAATAAGAGTGGTGATGGCATGGAATGAGCTGCCACAGGATGTGGTGGACTCAAAGTCAGTGGAGCCTTTGAAAGAGCCTGGGACAGGCATAAAGGATTGTCAGGAGGCCTGGTAAGGAGAAAGACCAGAATTAAGGGGGGTGGGAGGGAAGAAGGAGATACAGATGCAGACTACAAGTTGGAAATGACACTTACTATGAGCAGACCTGATAGACTGAGAGGTCTTCTTCTGCTGGCCATTTTCTTGTGCTCTTATGGGAAAAAAAAACAAGAACGTGTTATTATAAAGGAGTAATGCATTTCTTGTGTGCTTGCAGCAGCTGGTTAGACCTCATGTTCCACAACTACCCAAGACATGCAGTACTCCTTTAAAAATCACATGCCCTGTTGTGTTTTATCTTTGACACAGATCATTTATTTTTGTTCTTAATTCCTCCAAAATTAAAAAAAAATGTAAAGGAAGTGTGCATGTTGACTTCGTTTCTGCCATTTGAATTAACTACTACCTGTCCTGAAGCTCCGAGAAGTGAAAGGACCTGCACAGTGAAATGTAAGCCAAGCTTCCTGAAGGATACAGGGACAAGAGCACAGGATTTCAAGAATATGAAATATTAAATATAGAGATGCTTCCCTGCAAATCTTTCATTATAAATGACACTCAAATGTTTTGTTATATTCCAATCAAAACATTTGAAGACAAATGAAAATCTCCTGAACACCAAATAAATAGGAGCCTTATAGCAATAATATTTAATGAAACATCAATTTAATAGAGAAATTGAGGAACATTTAACCTGATAAAATAGTGCTGGCATCTACCTATAGTAAGTGTTGGAGACAAATGCATACTTTTCTGGGGAAAAGCACCAAGCAGGCAACTAACAGACTGCTTTATTGCCAATAAATGTGACTCTAGTGCGACGCTGTGCTCAGTAAACTTACTAATGCAGTCCAAAAAAATACGAGCACCAGAAAGTAGTCATAAAAATATCTTTACTTTTCAAACTGCAGTGTTGCAGGTTCAATTGCTTCACAAGAGAGGACAACTTCAAAGGCCCCAGCTGGTTTCTCATGAAACCAGGCAGGGCCTCTGAAGCTGCTCTCTCTTGTGAAGCAATCGAACCTGTAACACTGCAGTTTGAAAAGTGAAGATATTTTTATGGCTACTTGCTGGTGCTCTGATTAACAGACTGGCCAGAGGCAGACCACTTAAACACTAAAGTCATATACTGTGGCTGCAAAAAGTAACATGGTCATAAAACATGCAACACACAAATGTGGTTTCGTTTTGCAGATAGGACCACTGTAATAAGCATTAAAGTACTGGCCAGCAGTTATTACTTACAGTATCTCAGCAATAGCCACAGTCATTTCAAAGCAACATTCCATCAGGACAGTGCTAGACTGTGATGCAGTCATGCAGATTTTATATTCAGACAATTACCACAAACCAGGAAAGCCAGCAGAGTAGACTTTTGTTTTTTAATCTACATACAAAAATTTAATTCAAATTCAGACTGGATATTTTGCTGTTCTATGTGCTGCACTCCACCAGCACACCTTCCAGTGTCAGTGAAAATCCCTGTAGGTGCTTCAATGAAATAAACCATCCATGGCCAGCCTTGACCCAGCCAATGACCAACTGCTCCCACTCTCTCATTCTGACATAGACCATACTCAATAACCAATTGAACAGGCCCTTGGAGTACCCTGCCAGCTCTGGCTCTACTCTCTCTGGCCTCTCCTCAGCTCTGCTCAGCAACCTGGCTCACTCCCCCCCCCCCGGGTCCAGTTTATCTTAGTTGACCATGGACCACTTGGTGGATCACAGGTGTCGCTATTCACTCCTTCAACTCACAGTGCTCCCTCCGCTCCCCCCCAACACCGCCGCCTCCTCCTCCTTCTTGACAATTGACCTCCCTCGGAGTCTCCCTCCGACTCCTCCTCACTAACACCTCACCTTCTTCTGCCTCGGTTGGCAGCTGCCTTTCTGCTTTTTGGGAGAAAGATACCATGCTGCCTTCAGCCTTCCTCATCCTCCACTGGCTTATGGCTTCCTTTTCTCTGACCCTGGACTGGACCAGACTGGACCAGACCCGATGACTACGTTCAACTGCTGGCCAACCTGCTACTACAGTCCTTTGTGTTGCCACTGGACAGTGGATGGACAGCTGGTGCTCAGTGTTGTGCTGAGGTCTGGAACTCCACGTGCTCTGCTCACACGATGAATGACCTTGTCACTCCTTCAATGTCTGCCTGGCGCCTGCCACCTTCATTAAAACATTAGAACTGCCACCCAATCAGAATGGTGCTGTGATTCAGCAACATCATGCACAGACAGGGATTTTAATTTTGGCCCAGAATGGCACAAATTTCAAAATGGTCCACCCTAGCCCACTTATGAGGAGCCTGCTGGGACGGGGGTGACAAGGGATGGGTGCATCCATGGGGACGGGGAGGTGGGGGCACGCACACAGCATAGCTCACGTGCTAAAGTACTGCAAAGATCCCAATGAAAAAAATTTAAATGTGTGTGGGTAAATAAATATTGGTGGGGCTGAGCCCACATCCAAAATTTTTGCTGGGGCACATGCCCCATGGGCCCATACAACCCGGCGCCTATGTAGGAATGTCTGTAGTTCTGCTGCAGACTGTACAATTCAGCTCTTCCATAACTAAGGTAAGACAAACCTGGTGTTAACCCTGAGGGGCCATAGATGTAACTATCTTACCAGCTGAGTGCATGGTCAATTTCCCTCTGAGGCTAGTGTACATTTCTTTACTGAAAGTTGTGAAGATAGTTGTAAACCACACTTGATGTACTGTAAATTACTATTTCTGCACTGAGTCACATTTGAGGCAAGGTCACATAGCTGTCCTCAGTGGTGGGTGCATGGTCATTTCGTGCTGGTCCATACTGGCCCTTTATTACATCTGCACCTGGGTTGCGGTCACCTGATAGTTTAGCTAAAGTTTTGGACTGCTCATTGTAGCAGTACCAGTAAGGATCAAATAGGGTGGAGCATACAGATGAAGCAACCTCACATACAGGAAATGACAGACAAGTTCTGTTAGTAAAACAGGGAAATCAATAAGTATAGTCACCAAGAGAGAGTATGGACAATGATTGTGGTGCTGATCCAGAAAAATCATCAGTAGTAGATGTACACAAACTGTGGCACTCACACTCACTTTAAACACTGGACACCGGAGCTCAGAACCAATGTTCCTTTTTTTTTAAATTTAATAAGCTTTATTGAAGTATTCAACATACACATACAAAACATACTGTAAGACAAACAAAATGATTAACTCATACTAACACAAAAGGAGGGATGTACAAATAACAAGAACCAATATACTTTAATAATGAATATTAAAATGCAACATCAGACAGCCTGATGCATTTCAAATTCAGTTAATCCTTTATTTAGCCATTGATAAAGGATTAACTGAACCCGAAATGCTTCAGGCTGTCTGATGTAGCATTTTAATATTAATTATTAAAGTATATTGGTTCTGAGCTCTAGTGTCCAGTGTATAAAGTGGGTGTGAGTGCCACAGTCTGGTTACTACTACAAATCAATAAGTATGAAGATCAAGTGTGTGGGGGGAACCTAGTCAGCTGCAGAGAAAGTTAAGCAAGCATCTTTTGGGTGATGCTCTGGAGACATAGAGCGTATCCACTGTTTAAAAATTTATGACAATTGGTTCACAACTGGCTGCAACATGGATGGAATATGCCTGCTACACAGCACACTGGAATGGGGTCTGTGGCTGGCCACTACCCCCTCCCCACCAGGACCCACAGGGAGAAGGGTGGGGGTGGCAGACCAAGACTTCCTGGTGATGAAGGAATTCAGTCTTCACAATCAAAAATCAATTTGCTTTCTTGGAGAATGCTGATCAGCCAGCATCTCCCAAGGGTTGATCAATGGCAGTCATATCCCAGACTCCATAAATCATCAGCAAAGTGAATACTAGGTCGGTGATGGGTTGAAAGACAGAGGTACAGATAAAAAGGTGATGGTGGTGGAGGATTCAGTTTAATGGGGTACTAAGAAGATGGTGTGCACAGGCAAAAAGGGGAGGAAGGTAGTCAGATGCCTCCTGGGTGCTTCAGCTAGGATGGACACCATCAGGATAAAGGGTATACATAGGTGCATGGGGGAGAAACTGGATATGATCATCCACTTAGGGACAAATGATCTGCCCAGCCATGAGTTGAATGAGATAAAAGGTAGCTTTTGTAGATTAGGTGGAAGGCTGAGGGCAGCAGCAGTATCAGTGGCCTTTTCAGAGATCTTGATAGTGTAGGACAAAGGAAATGATAGGCAGGCTAAAATTGAAGCTTTCAACTCATGGCTGAAGGAGTGCTGCATGGAGGAAGGGTTTAGTTTCATGGGAGACTGTGGACACCTCTTTGACATGAGGTTCTTCAGTGGGGATGGCCTTCATATCAGAAAAGATGTCAGGTTCCCTAGGGAAGATGTATGATGTCTACAGTATATCACTAGGCATTTAAATTAAGTACAAGGAGGCTAGGATTAGGTGATTCTTTCACATGGTGGCAGATACGGAGGCCTACCTAGCACTGCCCCAGCTAAGGACCAAAGTCACACTGTGCAAAAAATGAAATAAAGCATACACATGGATGAGTTCAATTTGGACAGGACAGGACAAGGGAATGGGTGTCAGAGGAAAGTGAACATGGGTTGTATTTGGCTTAAATGCCAAAAGCCTGAGAAACAAGGTGGGGGACTTTCAGGCAGAAGGCAAGGCAGACATCACAGCCATCAAAAAGATGGTGGCTTCACCAAATCCGGGCTGGAACCTGCCAATCCAATGGTATCTTTTCTTTTGAAGATGTCAGAAAAGAGGGTTAGCATTGTGTGTAAAGGAAGGTATTAAGACAATTAAGCAAAGATCTTTCCAAAGCAGGGTGGGTGGGGTGGAATCTCTATGGGCACAGCTAGTAGAGGAGGTGAAAAAAATACATCATATTTGGAGTAGTTTACAGGCCCCAAAATAGAGGAAGGGGATATGATCCTAGAAAAGGAAATCTGTTAGAACAGAGTGGTTCTGTTTTGAGATCAAAAACATTGCAGATATTGACTGGGATATATTAGGAGCATGGAGCATTCCAAGTTGGGCATTAGTGGATACATTTCAATACTGCTTTGTGAAGCAGTATGACAAAGGGCTCACCAGGGTAGGGAAGAGATACTTTACATCTGGTGCTCTTAAATCAGAATACCATTGGGGAGGTGCTGTAGAGGCCCCACTAGTGACCAGTGGTCACACACTGTGGTTCTAGTAGTAATAATTTATTTGTTCGCCATTTTGCCATCACAATACAAATAAGACAGTCAATAAATTACATACATACATATATGTGTCACATATTTCAAACATTATAAAAACTTATACCACATATCCCAAACATTTCCCACTTTCATCGACTAGGTCCAAACTTAAATCACACTATTGCGTCTTATTGCACAATAAATCCTTGAATGAGCTTACATCTCAGCTTTTTAACCTTGACTAGGAATAAAGCCAGTTCATTTAGCATTTCAAAGTTTTCTGAGTTAAACAGAAGATCCAATATATATTTGTTATGCATATATAAAGAACCAATATATTTACCTAATCTTTTACTATGAAGGTGTTCATACCATGGGCATCTTAATACTACATGTTTCATATCCTCCAGTTCCTGTAAGTGACAATAACAATTACAAGAATTGTTTTCCTCTTTTTTGTACCTTGCCTCAATGACATTACTCGGAAAGACTTCAAACCTAAATTGAGCAATTACATTTCTAAGTTCAGGATTCTTAACTATATCTAAATAAGGTTTTAAGGTGTGCTCTTTCATATTATTGGTAAGCCAAATGGCCACTTGTGATTTTTTTATTGTTTTTAGATCCATTTTTTGTGATCTTTCTTTTATAGTGCTTATTACAGTTTTTGAATTAGCCTTGTTAAGGCATATTCCATTTTCAATCCAATTCATCATATATTCCAAATTTACATTTTGCAAAATAGTTTTAACATTCCCCAGCCATTTGTTTTTACCATGTGCCAGGTATTGCATCTTTTCTTTAAGACATTATCCCAGTATAGAGTCCTTTATTTAATTTGTTAATCTGATTCAGTAGTTTACCTGTCTTATATATATATCATATCCAGAAGTTTTATTTGCCCTAGTTCTGCTCTAACAAGAGCACTAGGAGTACCATTAGGGATCTTTATTAAATGTTTATATGCTTTGTTCAGTATGGCTTCCATCTTAGTTATACTTTCATTACCCCAGATTTCTGCAGCATATAAGACCTGACTAATAATTTTTGCATTAATAGCCTTAATGATTGGGAGAATGGTATTACCTCCATAAAGATAATTAAATCTTTTTTGTGCATTCAGAGTACTCTGCAATTTTTTTGTACACATTTCCCTATGCTTATTCCACATAATAATTTTTGATAGTATTACTGCAAGATAATTATATTTATTTACAAATTCCAAAGATTTATTCATAAGCTTTAATGCTCTATATTTTTTCTTAGTTCCGATCACCATTACCTTGGTTTGTTTTATGTTCAGCTTTAAATTGTGCTCCATACAGAGTGTTTCTATTTTGTCAAGAGCCATCTGTAGGCCTAAACAGCTTGTAGATATTATAACTAAGTCATCAGCATATGCCAGGACAGGAATTCTAATTTTTCCCATTCTAGGAGGATGAAAATCTGGATTGTCTAGGGCTACGATAATTTTGTTTATGTATTAAAGAGTGTTGGTGCTAGAACACACACTTGTCAAACACCAATATCAGTTTTCACTTCATTAGTTAACAATCCTGTACCTGTATATTTGATTTTTTCCCAGGTGTTTCTATATATTCTTTGTACTAGTATAATTACATTTTTATCTATTCCCATTTCCTTCATTTTTTCCCATAACAGTGTTCTCAGTATTATGTCAAAGGCAGATGTAAAATCCATAAATGTAATAAATAAGATTTGCCCTTTTAAGTTGCAATATTTTTATATAATATGTTGGAAAATAAATATCTGGTTCACAGTTCCTGTTTTTTTTTTTTTTGGAAACCAGCCTGTAAGTCAGATATATTTTTGTTTCCTTTTAACTCTATTGTTATTCTATTTAAAATTGTTTTAACATAAATCTTAGCAATAGTGTCAATGAGGGCAATCGGTCTATAATTTGTCGGATAAGCATACAAACCTTTTTTATGTATAGGAACTGTATGACTCCCTTCACAGCTGTCTGGTGTAAATGCATACATGACCATTAAATTATATAATCTAGTAGGTGCCTTCACCCACCAATCGTCATTTAGTTTTATAAAGTCAATTGGGATTTTTTCTGGTCCTGGTGATTTGTTATTCTTAAAATTCTCCAGAACTGACTTGACTTCAGCTTCTGTGAACCAGGTAAAACTGTCATCAATTTAATTTATGATTATGAGTATTAACCCCTAATGAAAATATATTTTGAAAATGACTGACCCATTTTTCTGTCCCTACATAGTAATCAAATTGTTTTTTAAATGTATTTGTTCATTTAGCCACAAGTGTCCAATAAGTTTTATCGTCATTTTGATAAATTGCCTTCTGCATGTTGTCCCACAATTCCATCCGATGTCTATTTTTTTGTACTTCTATCTCATCTTTATATTGTTTTCTATAACTATTCAGCTCTTTCCTGTTTTCTTTTATTGGATTCTTCTTTACTTTTCTTATTATTTGTGACAATTTCCTTTTCCCTTCTCTACAGTTTTTATAAAACCAATTTTCATAGTTTTTCCCATATTATTATCATTGGGTTTTTCAATAGTTTCTTCAAAAATTTCATAATATGCTATAATTGTATCATATGTATTTTTGGGGTCTAATTCTTGGTTAATTTTGGATCTAATTTCTGTATAAATTCTGTGCTCAATACCATTGCTTTATATCCCATCATTCTTCCCCATTTATTTTTTTTTATTAATAATTTGTATTTCTGAGGGTTGTTCCTTATTAATGTCTTTCACATTTATTCTATATAATATTAGTGGATAATGATCACTTTCAGTTATATTTATTATTTTTAGATCACAATACTTGTGAAAACTATATGGCGTAATTAACATATAGGGTGGGATATTTAAACTGCGCCATTCATAGGCGCAAGCCCTTGCACTGTGCAAAATAGTTGTGCAGGGGTGTGTCCGGGGTGATATTCAAAGGAGTTGTGCTATTGAACAACTCCTTTGAATATCACCCCCCAGCCACAGCCACTGTGCATGGTGCAGTGGAACTTGCACCACCGCAAGTTGACAGAGTGGAGCATTCAACTTGCAGTGGCACAAGTACCATTGCTCCATGCACAAAATCATGATATTCAAAAGGTGACATGCAAATGGGGCTATAATTCATGCAAGGTGCAGGGGGGCCATTTGCATGTGATTATGTCCCCATTTGCATGCCATTAGCATGTAGGTGCACCAATCCCCGAGGACTTGTGCCTGGCACTCTGCCAGGCAGCAGCCATCAGGGACCAATGCCCCCTGCAGCCCGATCACGGGCAGCCAACTGTAAATCCCCCCATCACTGGCCCGATGGCGGGCATAGTGTACTCCCTCCCCCACCAGCCTGATCGCGGGCAGCAATGTGGCTCCTCCCCCCCAAATGTATCCCTGGTGGTCCAGTGGACGGAAATGCCCGATCGCGGGCAGTAAGTTTAATAAAACCACCCCTCCCGAACATAGCCCTGGTGGTCAGTGGACCAAAATGCCCGATCTTGGGCAGTAAGTTTAATAAAACCCACCCCCTCCTGTACATAGCCCTGGTGGCTAGTGTCCCCCATCCCACCACCACATGAAGCCCCCACCACCGCTCCCCCGGCGGCTGGTGGGTGGCAACATCCACCCACCTGCCACCCCGCGCCCACGACTGACTGCCCAGTAGGGCTGCCGCCCGTTGGTGCAGGCAAGAGCCAATGGGAGTGCAGCCCGCCGCATGACAGTCAGATTTGTGAATGAAATTCATTCACAAATCTGGACTGTCTATCGATATGAAACTGCACTCCCATTGGCTCTGCTCTGCACCATCGGGCGTCAACCTACAGGCAGTCAGTCGGAGGATGGCGGGTGGCAGGCGGTGGGATGCTGCTGCCTGCTGGCTGCCGGGGAGCGGGGTGGGGGGCTGTGGTGGGTGGGTGGGGTGAGACACTGCCACCAGGGCTATGTTGGTGGGGTGGTTTTATTAAACTTACTGCCTGCGATCGGGCATTTCAGTCTTGGGAGGAGGGTGATTTAACTTACTGCCCGTGATCAGGCATTTCAGTCTCGGGAGGGTGATTCAACTTACTGCCCGCGATCGGGCATTTTGGTCCACTGGACCACCAGGATATGTTCGGGAGGGGTGGTTTTATTAAACTTACTGCCCGTGATCGGGCATTTCGTCTCGGGAGAGGAGGGGTGATTTAACTTACTGCCCGCACTGGGCATTTCTGCCTTGGGAGGAGGGGGAGTACGAACACGTCTGCGACCGGGCCAGTGGGGGTGGTGTGGGGATTTCACAGTTGCTGCCCATGATCGGGCTGGCGGGGCACAGGGACTGGGTTGGGGGCCAGCCACAGGTTGCAGCTGCTGTGTTGAGCCCTGCAATACAGCAGCTCACCTGTGGGTGGCCCTCGACGTAAGCCTTTTTTTTGGGGCTCAAAGTTGTGCAGGCACAGGTTGGGGGTTGCACCTGCACAACTCTGCAGAGCCCAGCTGAATATTGGGCTGTGCAGTTTATGCATGGTTCCTCCCCCTCCAGTTGAGCATGCATTCATTTGCATTGCGCTGTTGCTCAGCCTGTTTTCAGTGGCGCAACTGCCTCCTGCTGAATATCGCAGAATGGCGCAATTTCGGACTTGTGCATGCGCAACCTTATTGCGCATGGCGCAACCCTTTTGAATATCCCACCCATAGTCTATAGTAGTAGGCCCTCTTGCAGTAACACAGGTAATGTTTCGATCAATATCTGAGGGCATACGCCCATTTAAAATGATCAGTTGCAAACTATCAATTAATTTTTCCATTTGTTTGTTTTTATCTATATTTTTTTTATCATTGGTGAGTCTCTGGGGTATGTGAAATGCACTTAATATTTACTTTTGTTCGCTACAATTTCTATATCTGGTATTAAAATTCTCCCATACATAGTAGATCTAAGTACTCATCTATATCCATTTTTTATATCTTTAGCAATGCATTCCACTAGTTGATAGTCATAAGTTACAGATTTTTCTGGGGGTTATGACTGTTTACCAGAGTTACTATTTCTCCCCATATTCGTAATACTATGATTTTGTAGCTAGTCTCTACTATGTATTTTTCAATTTTAATGAAACCTACTATTTTAATGTATACAGCAAGGCCTCCCATTCTTCGCCCTGCTTTTTTCATTTTCTGTGCTGGTGCATGAATAAGTAAGTAGCCATTTCTATTTATATTATCCACTTGTTCCTCCCCATGCCACATTTCTTGTAAACCTATTATATCCATCTTGTCCAAAAAATCACAAAATTCTTTGTCAATAAATTTTGAAATTAAGCCAGCAATATTCCAAGTCATAATACCCAGATGTCCTTTATGTTTATACAGGTATGCATTAATATTATTATTTAAGACATCATGAGTTTCCCCAGTCTCCTGAGGATCTTGATCTGCTTCAACCCCCGGGACATCTCTTATGATTTCATTATTGAGTCATGTGTCCATTCCATTATCCAACAATTGAAACCTATTAAAGGTTTCAATATTGTAAGTGAAGCCTTGTGATTCCATGTCAACTATTGACATTTCTTGTGCTTCCCCAACTACTTCATTTAGATTTACTATTAAAATATCAAGCCTATCCAATTTGGTACTAGTCTTTATTTTTTTTTTTTTGCCAATCTTTTACTGTAGAGAATTAGATCAATTTGGTTCCCTTTAAGTGAGTCACTATATACTTTCCTTATATATTTTATATTATCTTTGTAAAATTCAATGCCCAGGAGATTGTCTACTAAATAACCCATCATTTCAATCAGTTGTTCCTTTGTTTCCAATGTTTAACATGAAATGCCAAATATCGACAGAGTGACTTCAGTTTCATCATCATTTTCCTCTATGATGAAATTATTCAATGAGTAAATCTCATCCAATATTTTTGTTAATTCAATTATAGTTAGAATTTTCGTATTTCTCAATACACTGATAGCTATAGGGTAATTCATTACTAAATTCAATCCAGCAAAGTAGTAAGAATTGTATGGCGGTTCTTAATGGAGCTTACACAGGTGCTTTAAAGCCAAAGAGAAAAAGACTAGGAGCTTATAGGAGGATTCGAATCATGTGATCTTTCAACCTCGGGAAATTTGAAATCTATTATTTTGAACTTTATAGCTAAAATTTAATTTAGTGTAAAACCATATATACATAGACAAATGTTAAATACTTAATACATGAAAGCAGTAAAAAGGAATTGAACTAATAAAACAACGGACTTACTAAATCACACTGGACATGCGTAACACAAAAAGACGCACATAAAATATATGTGTAAAATATAAAAACTGTTTCAAAACTTCACAAAAAATTAAAATACAGCCCTTAAAGTAATGCAATCATCAGCTGTTTCTGGACCACAGCTTTTCAGTAGTGTTCTCTATGTTTTCACCATACAAGTCCTCAGCACAAACTCCTTCTCCACCAGTCCGAGTGGTGCTGTCTTCAGCTGTTTTCTCCTCAGTGCAGCCACCCTAGCAATGAGGAAGCCCTTCTCCTAAAATGGCAAAACAAGAGAAAGAGATGCAGAAAGGACAGGACCAAGCCTCAATAAGATTAACTGGTAAGGCCGTAAAACTCAATGAAATGGATGGCATACCTTTTATAAAATTAAAACAAGTGAAATGGTCCTGCTGTCTACAACTTCTTCACAATTGTAGGCATGTGTATTTCCTGCTCAGTCCCCTTCACACAATGGTCTTGAAGGCCAGAAGCAAGAGGGGAGTTATCATAGAGATCTTCAGATTCCTGCCCTTCCCATTTCACAGAGCTCCTAGACACCTCCGCCACTGAATAAGGTACAGAGTTTTCTCATCAGTGCAGGAGACCACATGCAGAGTGCTCCTGTGGTTCAGCATACCACTTAGGGCTCATCATTGAAGAACCAAAAACACATGCACTTATTCAAGAGAGCAACATTAGGCAGGATGACAGAACTCCTGCAGGATCAGCTTAAACAGTGAGTAATTCAGAGTACTTGGAGATGAAGTAGGAGACAATCAAAAGTGAATTTCAGGAAGTTTCCAGATGCTGCAGGAGAAACTTGGATAAGACCAGGAACTGCAGAAAGCCTACTTCATTTCCAAGAAGGCCAGGGAAGTAGTAAGGGTGAAAAAGGTGGCCTTTAAAAATTCTACATGAAAAAAGGCAGCAGAGAGTAGGGAAGTTTACAATGTCTGTCTGAGAACAGCAGAGGCATCAGTACAGAGGGCCAAGGCTGAGACAAATCTAAAATTTGTAGAGGTGATCAGAGACAATGATTCAGTCTTTTTTAGACATACAGTATTTGGGGGAAAAAAAAGAGAAGTAATGGCTTTGAAAAGCTAAGGAGGGGTGACATGTGGGGGTGTGAGGATACTGGGAAATCACACCTACTCAATGAATAATCTGCCTTGACATTTATAGTGGAGGAAGGGGTCTCACTTCTGGGATGTTGTACCATACCTAAGATAGGAGTCTAGCAGAAGTTAAAAACTGAACATATAACAATGGAGAGGGTACTCAAAGAACTCAAGAAACTGAATCTGAACAAGGTACCTGAGCTGGAAGGGCTCTGCCTTAGGCTACAAGCAGAGCTGGGGGTGACCTGGTCAGGCTGCTGACAGATCTGTAAATGTTCACAGGCAACAGAGGTGGTCTTGAGAGACTGGGGATTGGTAGATGTGGTCTCCCATGCAAAAGGTGGGGACAGTAGAGGCCCTAGTTACTACAGGCCTGTAAGTCTTATTTCTATCATGTGAAAGCTGTTTGAGGCTAGCATCAAGGAACAGATGATGAAATTCCTCAAGAAACAATTACCACAAGGATAAGAAGCAATATGACATTGTAATGATGAAATCATACCAGACAACCTTTATCGACTTTTTCAACATGGCATCACAAGCAGCAAATAAGGACTGGGTTGTAAGATGACTTTTACTTTGACTTCAGCAAAGCCTTCAACTCAGTGCCACACAGGGGCTGCTAATAAAGTTAAGGGACCTGGGTAAGCAACTGGTTAAGAGGTAAATCACAGATGGTAATGGTGGAGGACTCTTTTGGAGTTCAGGAGGGTGACTAGCACAATGGCAGATGGTTTGGCCTTTGGAGCAGTACTCTTCAGTGTTCATCTGTGACATAGAGGAAGGCATGCAGTAAAAGAGTAGCCTGTCTGCAGATGACATGAAGTTATGAGGCAGGCTGGACATGAAGGAAAGAGTTAAAGATCTTAAGAGAGACCTAGAAAAGATGAATAATGGTCAGCATCTGGCAACTGAAATTCAAGCAGAAAAAAATGCAAAGTTATGCATATTGGTAAAAAAAACTCCAAAACAGGAACGGGGACTTGGGGTGATCATCAGCAGTAGTCTCAAGTCATCAACTCAGTAGTGTGTCATGTCATATTCTAAGGTGAACAGGATGCTGAGCTGCATAAGCAGGGGCATCGCCAGCAGGAGACGTGAGGTGATTACTCCCACTATTAATCCCCAGTGAGGTCATCTAGACTACTGCATGCAGTTTTGGAGTTCACATCACAGGAAGGACTGTGTCCATTTGAAGACAGTGCAGAGAAGGGCCAATAAAAGGTAATATGTATGCAAGTAAGGCTGTATGAGAAACAGTTAAACTGTCTGAACATGTACTCACTGCCAGCCAAAAGGGAGATGTTATCAAATTGTTTAAGTTCCTCAAGGAAAGGTCATCCTGGTGGGGAAGAGGGCTGAGGTGCTATGCATACTTTAGTAGGTTTACTAGGTTTATTTTAGACACAAGAAGACATTAGTCCATTGCGAGTGTCTCTCACAACTTTGTGGGTGGATTAGCAGGTGCTTGATGACCAACCTAAGTGTTTATGCAATAATACCTTAAATGTTATGGAATCCCTGACCTGTACTACATTCTGTGGCAATCTGTTCCATGCTTTTGCTGCCCTAATTATAAAGCAGATGTCTCCCTTAACAGGATTTGCCCTTGGCACCACAAGTTGCTGACTATGTCTTCTTGTGTTAGCTACTCATTCAGCAAATTGAAGGCCACATTGTAAAAATAGACCTGGATTATGAAGAATTTTAAAAAGCTGAAGCAAATCACCCCTATATCTTGTGTCATACGTCTCTCTACTTGTAATGGTGTCCTCATGATATTGGTCTGCATTATTCTTCTCAAACTTTGTTATGTACCTCTTTCTTTTATGTTGATGTGGAACCTTTGTAAAAGAATATCTGTTTCAAAGGTGTATTAATCCTAGTAACACACTTATCAGCATTTAAGGTAATTTTGTTGTTAATAGTCCATTGTTCAATGATTTAAAGATCTGATACTAATGTTGTGTGTTTCTCCAATATGTTTATTTCACCACCTACCTTAGTAGCATCAGCAAATTGAGTGATATGATTTTGAATGTTATGATTTTATCACTGATGCATAGTAAATATTGAACAATGTATGCCCCAAGACTGACCCCTGTGGGGCCTCACTGTTGACTAACCCAGAAGTACAAAGCTGTCCATCAATTCTAACCCTCTGAGTTCTGTTAGTCAGCCAGTTTTGGATCCATCTAACCAGACGATGACTCAGACCAATTCCCCTTAGTTTATTAATCAGTTTGGCACCTTGTCAAATGCTTTCATAAAGTCCAGCAGAAAAACATTGACTGGTATTTTTTTATCTACACTTTCCCCGACCTTATCATAAAAGGTAATCAGGTTTGTAGATCAGGAATGTCCCAAAGTGAATCCATGCTGGTTAATATGATTTCCTAAATTTACCCTATTTTAACCTTTTGCCCTTTTAAAACTAACCTGTAGAATCATAGTCTCTCCTTTTCAGACTGTGACTGTATGTAGCCCCCACTTCTCTCTTGCCCCTTGGGCTTATTGCATCATCACTCCCCATATCTGACGATGTCCCCTGGACTGCTTCCACGCCCCTGTTACTCCCTTCTCCTTTCTTTCCCTATTTCACTTGTACCAGGCCTACTTTGCTTGCTTTATTGCCAATCCTCTGCAGCTGCTGATGTATATTATTATGCTGTATAACTATGATTTATCTATGATGTATATTACTCTGATGTTTTGTAGTCTTTTCTCTCTGTCACTTTGCTTTGTACCTGCCTTGCCTGTCTCACTTGTTGTTGTGGAGCCTTTGTAAATTAGTCTCTGACTCAAAGTGTTGTAATTCCTAGTACTCAATAAATAAATAAAATAAAATATTTTTAAATCCTTGGGAGACTCACTCTTTATTGAATCTGTCTTTGACAAGATGTTCCATAGTCTTACCAAGGAAAGAAGTAAGACTGATAGGATGGTAGTCTGTGACCAGATCTCTAGGTCCTATCTTAAATAAAGGGACTACCACAGAGTTTTTCCAGTCTGAGGAAACCTCACCTGTGGATATTGATTTATTAAACACTATGGAAATTGGTGTAAACAGGCTAGATGCAAGTTTGACTATTAACCTAGGATTTATACCATCAGGGCCAGGAGATGAGATAATCTTTACTCTTTTTAGGGCCTTCATAATGTCCTCTTCGGAGAAGGTAATAGCATTTAATGCTTCATCATTGAAGATATGATGACAATTGGATTGTGAGCTGTAGACTGAAAAAAAATATGTATTAAAAATGTTAGCCAACTCAGTTTTATTTGAAATCATATTATTGTTTTCTACAATAGGACCGATGTCACTAGGCATTTTTCTTTTGGTGTTTACACATGTGTAGAAGGTTTTACTATTATCACAAATAAGGGCTATCTTAAACTCTAATTTATACTTTTCTGTACAAATGTGTTTATTTAGGTTACTTAATGTAACTTTATAACTATAATAATGACCTTATTCCCACATCAGTAACCAAGGTTCAGCAATGGACTTGGGTCACTGGGGGTCAGCCAGGGTGGGGGAGGACTGAACATCTGATGAACTGCTCTCCTTTCCTGGGGGAGGTGGCTCTTGTCTCCACTGTGTGATTGCCACCAGGTGAAGGCCAGGTGGTAGGATGGCCAAGAGTGACATTTGAGGGTGAGAGCTGCAGGACTTCAGTGGAGCATGTGTGCCTTCACACACACACGCGCACACACACACACACACACACACACACACACACACACTTGCATGCACTCATGCGTGCACACACACACACTCCTGTGTGTGTGCCTCAGTGTCATAGAGAGACCAAGAACACAGAAAAATGGAGGAATGGTTCCATGAAGCCCTGCCATTTGCCTGATCCCTCTCCACTGTACTATGGAACCAGAGACCACTGGATCTGTTGTCTGGGGTGGGATTGCCCTTCCTCTCCTAGCCCTGCCATGAAGGGGGGGAATTCACAAGGGACTGTTACTGGGACCTGGTGGTGGTGGTGGTGTATGGCTTTATGGCTGGCTGCAGCATGCGGAGACAGGACTGAAGAGCCTCCCATCTGATTCCAAGGTAGAAAAAGCTTTATGGCAGAAAAAGAACATTAGCAGAGTGGACTATCAAACATTGTTCAAATGCAGCAAAACAGGCCCTGCACAAGTGGGCATGGGCACAAGCTGGCAGGAGGTAATTTCAGGAAGGATGTCAGGAAGTATCTCTTCATGGAGAGGGTTGTGGAAAGGTGGAATAACTTGCAAAGAGTACTGATCAAGGCAAGGACAGAGCACAGTTTCATGGTGGGGAGTGATGTGACATGGTACAAGGGGTTTGTAGTTGTGGGAATAGGTGGAGAAGGAAACAGTTACAAATCAGAGTGTGCTACCAGTAGAGGGCTCAGTCTAGAGCCCACTCAGCAATAGGATGGAGCAGAAGTAAGCTAAACCAAAGCAGACTTGATGGACTCTTGATCTTTCTCTGTCTAAAAATGTTTTAACAATTATCAAAACAGTACATGTCTTAGTTCGAGATAGATATGCTACATAGGGCAACCAGATAGATGTTCCAAGATGGCTGATTTCTAACTACTACATTTTCTTATAAATTATCTGTGTACTACAAATCACAAGGATTATGAATATCTAAAGTCTAGGAGATTGAGAAGAAGTTACAGCAGGACTTGATGAATGAAGTGGGGTTCAAGAAAAGCAGCATGGTATCTTTCTCCATTCATCCAAGATTGTGAGTAGATTGACTATCCCAAATGCTTCTTCCAGAAAATAAATGTCTACTGTAGCTAAGGAGACAAAAAACAAAACAAAAGAGGAGATAAAAAGAACAACATCATTAACCAATACACATAATAACAATTTCCAAATACATTTCATTTTAATAAGTGATATAGAATGGGAAGAAGAATGAAAACAAATTCTGGCCAGTGCCAATAGGGCTGCAGGCCAGGAATTTGTTGTAAAAATATTGAAAATTGCCGGCCAACTGGCTCTGAGGCTTGAGGCACTGGACACAACACCTCATTCCATGCTGGCAACCTCGGTTTGGGAACGAGCCCAGGTCATTGGGGGTCGGTAGGGAAGGAGAAGGATTGTGCATCTGATGGACTGCTCTCCATCTCCAAGGTGGGGGGTGTAGCTATCAGTGCACTGGTGGCCCCTAGCAGATGTTAGGGTGGTACAGTGGCACAGGCAGCACTAGGGGGTGAGTTGGGGCACAGTACATGGAGAGAGCACACATAAAAGAGTGCGCACTCCTTTCATTGGCGTCATTGCATGCCCCACAAACAAAGAGATTCAGAACAGGAGAAAAAATGGTGACCCATCACGGTGGCTTGATGGCTGTTTCCATAGGGGATGCCTTACTCCAAGGGCATCGCTGCATATTACTGGATCCGGTCCTGGTGGGTGAGCATGGGGGGACTTTCCACCACCCTGCCGTGGAGGACAAGCTGTGGGAGATAAGCTGCAAAAGGTCCATCTAGGAGCTGGGGATCCTCAGGATGGCAGCCAGAGGATTTTCAATGCTAGTACACAGATAAGCAGACTGGAAGCCAACGGTAGAAAAAAGGATAAACTAAAAAAAATATTGAAAATTAGCAAAGTTACGAGTCTTCATTAGTAAAATGTAATGTGGGCTCTGAAATATGTTGTTTTGTAATATTTGTGCACCAAGTTTTCAACATAGCCTTGTTATGACCCTGCCTGATGAAGAAGGACAGAGCAAATGTTAAAATTCTGCCCAAAAGGTGATTTCACACAGGGACTGCTAAATCTACTTTCTGGATGCAAAAATACGTTTTCGGCAGGAGTTGAAAAATTACAACTATCACATTCATGAGGTGCTGTAAAGATATGGCTATGTTGTAAATTTAGGCAAATAAAATTAAATATTATGAAAGTTACAAGCCTGTGTTCATAAAATTCAGTGCAGGCTCATAACTTTGTTGTCTCTTTTTATAGCAAATTTTCAGCATAGCCTTTTTATAACCCCACCTCATGAACAAGGGCAGAACAAATTTTCAATGCCTGCCCAAAAGGTGATTTCATGCCCGGACCATCGGCATTGCAGTGTTGGGGATGCCTACATGTATCCATCGGAGGGCTGTGCCCCCCACTCCCCCATGTGGGGGCTGTTCCCCCCACACCCCCAATCTCTAGGATTCTAACTCTGAGTCGAATTTGGACCGGGGGTGCAAGCACCCAGCGGGGCAGTCCCGCTTGCCATACAGACCACCACAGTGACTGGAAGATTTTGCTTGATTCCGGTTGCAGTGGTGGTCTTCTCGATCAGGGAGTTGCTGCAGCAATGGTATATGCCATTGTTCATGAGGTGGGGTCCCAAAAAAGGCATGTTGATAATTTCAGCCAAAAATATGAAAAAAATGGCCACGTTATGCCGCTAAGTTCAAAACAACATTGAAATACATTGAAGCACATACTTGTTTCTTCAGTTCATGGTCTATCTTTCAAGAGTGAAGATGTGTTTGCATTCCAGAGAGGATTATGGTATTGGACCCCTTGATGGGTAAGTAAGGGCTTGGGTGTGGTGGTGGGTGTTGAAATGGGAGGGTCGGGTGGAGGAAGTGTAATGGTGCAAAAGACATCAATGGAGGGTTTGGTTTTTTACAGGCAAAAAAAAAGAGGACTACTGCACTGAGGGATTGGGCACCACAGAGTGCCACTGTTACATTTTTGGGGGGTGAGTGGGGTGGTGGGTGCTAAGAGGGAGTATCAGGGGAAGGGAACTATAAATATATCTTAAAAAAAATCACAAATAACCGCGCATGCGTGGTAGAGGACGGAGTTCAGTTTAAAGAAAAAATGACAATCCTGCACTGGGGGATTGGACATTCAGGAGTGCCACTGTTATGTTTCTGGGTGGAGTGGGGTGGTGGGTGCTGAAAGGGAGGGTTGGGTGGGCAGGATAAAACTATAAATATATATATTTTTAAATCCACACATAACCATGCATGCGTGGTAATGGTTGGGAGAGTCAAGTAAGTTTGTGATCATGACACTGGGAGATTGGGCATTCCAGTGCCATTCTCATGTTTCTGGGGAGGGGTGGAGGGTGCTGAGGGGGGGGGTCTGGTGGGGGGGATATCTCTAATTTTAAATAAAAAACAAACAGCAGTCACTGAGGAACAATGCATGCTCCGCCGTGTCCAAGATGGCCACTGAACTCTATTGCGCATGTGCAACCACCAGCACATAAACAGTAGAGTGCAACGGCTATCTTGGACATGGCATAATGTTCAGTATTCCACCGTGACCTCTGTTTATTTTTCACTTTAAATTCCGAGATATCCCTCAACCCGACCCTCCTTCTCTGCACTCACCACTCCCCCCAGAAACATAAGAGTGACTCTGGTGGTGCCCAGTCCCCCAGTGTCATGATCAGGATGGCTTGTTTCTTTTTTAATTAAAAGTAGTGCAGTTTGAGTGTAGAGCTCAACAGATGCAGAGAAGACTGTGGTGCAATCCCAACCTGTTGTTCCGTTAGAAAGAGTGCAGAGTCCTTTTTTGGTAGCAAGAGGACTGTAGGGCTCCACCCACTGCAGCCCTAAAAAGGAAAATGGGAATTAGATGGGAGCGAAAGAAAGGGGACAGAGTCACAAGCAATTATTTAGTCCAGTGAGACTTAATGCTTTCAAAGTAGAAACTTATCTTGCCTAATGTTGCAGAAAGAAATAGGTTCTGGCATCACCTTAGTTAGTTGGGGCACATGATCAATCCCCATAAATCTCAGTGTGATGGGGTTACTGTCATATGCTGCTGAAAAATGTGACTCCAACACATTGCCATGTTTTAATGCGCTACTGATGTAACATTTCAGTGGATTGATAGCATAACTAACACCAGCCACTGACAAGGGTGCGCGCCTGATCTGCTGCCACAAGCAGCCCAGTGGGACTTCACCCACCACTGGCTGCCTCCTTGCTCCTGCCAGCTGCTCTTAGGATGAAAGGAAGATATGCAGTTTTCAGACTTCTGGCACCTCCTTGCTTATTCGCTGGAACCTTCTTGTTCGGCCTGACCATTGGCTGCTTAGACTCTGTTTAATTTTAACAAATTCCCCACTTTACCCTGGACTCTGATCTGGTTTAAAAATTATATCTTCTATTTTCTCACTTCGCTTCTGCTTACAGCCATTTTTTGCAAAATTTAATTCAGCTCAGCTCTAGCACACTAGCCAATGTATAAGTGTATTTTTGCTGTACCGAAAGTTAACACATGTTTAAATTGTACTCAATAGAACCTGTTTTTAGAGTGTTAGTTCTTAAAGCAAAATTACAATATCTACCTGGTTAATGTGTTACAGCTCCTCTATGATTTAGCTTCGTGTGCAATTTTACTCTGTCTCTGATCCTGCCACTAGTCCCTTTGTTGTTTTTTTTTTCATTTTCACCTGGCCCCACTGTCCTCAGCTAGAACTTGACCCCTGCTGGGCAGTGTCTTGGCCTAACCCTCTGTTACTACCCCTAATCTCTCCCTACTTAACCCTTCCTTTGTTTTCACTCCTCTACTGGCACCATTGCCTCCTTGACTAATCTACTGTGTGGCACTGCTAAATTCTGCTGCCCCCTCCCTCCTGCTGTTCTGGATGATTCTCCTGCTGTAACCCACCCCTCAATTGGTACACCACACTCCTGTGGTTATATAACCTCTGCTTTTTCTCTTTCTTCCCCTAGCACCAGTCCTTGACAAGGGTGCACTTCTGATCCACTGCCACAAGCAGCACAGAAGGTCTTCACCCACTACCAGCTGCCTCCTCATTCCTGCCACTACTCATAGGACAAAAGGAAGGTCCCCATCGGTGCTGCATGCCAGCTCCCCACCCACCCTATTCGTACAATTGCTTTTATAGGTGCACATGGTCACATAGTTCTCTATCAGTAACTTATACTACAATCTTGTTGGGGCATATTCTTTGCTCTTCAGGAAAATTTTCCTCACTCCCAAACCCAGATACGTCAGCACAGTCAACTCTGCATGCTGTTTACTCATCCCAGAGCTAGTGTAAAAGCTGCACCCTAAGGCATATTCTGACTTTTTTACTTCTAAATTTCTTCCTCTGCCTCATCCTTTCTCCAATTTCTTATCTTCCCCATCATGCAGCCACTCTCACCCTGCATTCTCCTAGTATTCTTCATTTCCATAACTCTCCCTCTACCCATTTCTAACCTGCCCCACCTCCTCATTTGCACACCCTCCCTGGCATCCCTCATTTCAGCACACTGCAACTAGTTGCAATTTTCTCCACCAAATAGGGCTGATATCCCCCTCCTTTTCATCCCTGGAATTATTATGCCTTCTAACCCTGAGCCTCACTCCTAACTATTCAAATCTACTGGACCCTTCCTCAAACCCCCCTCACTGAACTTATACACTGGTCACTCACACTCCTTACTCTGATTTAAAAGTATGAAACTCTACTTTGCAATCATCACCCTACTCCTCCAATCATCTGGAGATATAAATCCCAGCCCTAGCCCCCATTTCCACACCTGGATCACTTCCCCCAACCACTTCCTCAATAACAACCCTATCTAGCCCCTCTATCATCCCCTGTGGCTGGAAAACCCTCCATCCGAACATCTGAAGTCTTCTCCCCAAAATTGACTTACTCCAGCCTCTGGTAACTTCTTTAAGGCCAGGCATTATCATCCTGACAGAGACTTGGCTGAACAACAAAATAGCTGACTCCTCTCTTGCTATTCCAGGCTACTCTTTATCTTATCAGGACCACTTAGGGAGGGGCAGTGGTGTAGCTATCTGTGTCTCCCCAGCTATCCAGTACACCACTACATTCTCAGTCTCTGTCCCTAAAGAATATGATGTACGTACCTTTCAACTAACACTACCATTCTCTACCCCGATTTTTATAGCTGGGGTCGATTGTTGCCCAGGCCTCAACCCATCCTTGATTACTGCCCTTATCACTTCTATAGTTTCCCAAACCCCCTCAAGAGAAGTCTACATCAAGGGTAACTTTAACTTAAATTGGTTATCCTCTTTCTTGCCTAAAATAAAAACAGCATTGCTGACCAAAACTTAGCCCAACTTATACTTTAACCCACCAGGTTAAATACCAAAACAAACAATCACTCCCTTAGTGACTAGGCTCTTACTTCTCATCCTCACAGGGTTATTCAATCAGGTGTGTTAGCTGACGCCTTAAGTGACCACCATATGACCTACCTCATATGCTGAATCCATTATCCTAAGGCCCCCATAAAATAATGGTTACCTGTTCATACAAATCTATGAACCTTGCCCCACTCCTCTATGACCTATACTTAACAAACTGGGCCCCTATAACTACTGCAAACTCAATTGACGCAGCCACTGTTACTTTAAATGTAATTTCCTAGAAGTTTGGAATGGCCATGCCCCACTACGCCACATCAGAGTTCATGGAAACCACCTCCCCTGGATATCACCCAAGCTCATAGCATGTCAAAAAGCTCATGATCAAGCCTGGCTACAACACAAAATCAACAAACTAACAAAAGACTATGCCACCTATCGATACCTTCGGAACAAATGCACCAAAGTCACTCACTTGGCAAAATCTGAATACTTTACCTCTACCTTCCATGCTAAGATTAATAACCCTGCAAAAGTTTGGAATGTTATCCACGCACTCTTCTCCCCCTCTTCCTCTCCCTCTCCCCCCTCCTAAATATAAATAACACTCTCATTACTGACCACCTAAATGTTGCCTCTGCGTTCAACTCTTACTTCACCTCCTGCACATCAGTTCTCCTTTCCTCCCTACCTTCTGACCATCCTGATCCCTCCCCTTACCCACCCCACTCTCACACCAAGGAACAGTGCTTCTCCTTCTCTCAAGTTACTCCTTTGGATACCTTGGAGGCTTTACTAGCCCTTAATCCTTCTAAAGGCAGCTCACCTGATGGTCTAGATACCAATCTGCTTTATCTTTCTGCCACAGCCATTTCTGCCATTCTGGCTGATTTGATCAACCTTTCCTTCAATATGGCCACTACTCCCTCAGTATGGAAGCATGCAGTTGTTCTTCCCCTCCTGAAGGGCAGGGACCCCCTCATCCCTTGGGGATTACTGCCCCATATCTCTGCTTCCTACACTTGCTAAGCTACAAGAACACCTAGTCCTTGCACAACTCTACTCCTTCCTCTCTAAATCCAACTTCTTCACTCCTTTCCAATCTGGCTTTTGAAAAAAACCTTCTACCACCACTTCCCTGATTAGACTCACTGACTCCATCTTCTCAGGGATGGACAGTGGCCAAATCACATCCGCTATCTTTGTTGATCTTACCAAATCTTTTGACATAGTCTCCCAACCCCTATTTTTATACTCACTCTCCACAGCAGGCCTGTAATTTGCTGCCACCAACTGGCACTGGGCCTACCTTCTATGGTGAACCCAATCAGTTAAAATTGCTGACTCCATATCCTCCCCTCTCCCCATCAACACTGGTATCCTACAAGTATCTGTGTTGAGCCCTATACTCTTCTCCACATTCCTAAATGATTTACTGTCTGCCTATACATCTACATCAATACATTTGTGCACAGACAACACTGTCCTTTACTCCTCCAGCCACTCCCCTGCTGATGTAACAATCTTCAGCATGACTTCAACAATGTTCAGCACTGGTTTTGCGAACATCAGCTCTTCCTAAATGCAAAAAAGACAGTCTCCATGACCTTCAGCAGAAGGCAGAGACTCTCTAAGCTCCCTCACTGCCCATTCACTATACTCTTGATGAGACGGTCCTTGAGGACACCTCCTCATTCAGATACCTGGGTGTTTAGCTTGACCAATACCTAACCTTCTCTGGTCATGTGGATGCCATCCTAAAAAAGCTGCACCCCAAGCTAGGTGCTCTATACAGGAACCAGAATTGTATTCCTCTCCTGGAAAGGTGTGGACTTATACAGAAGATGATCATTTCCGATCCTTGACTAGTGTAATGTAATCTACAGTGATGCTCCCAAGACCTCCCTAGCCACATTGGTCACCCTTTTCAACTCCTTCTGCCACTTCATCATGGATATTTCTCTCCTTACCCACCACTGTCAATTCTACCACTCTCTGGCCTTCCCCACACTAGAAAATAGGCACCTCTAACATAATGTTAAGTTCCTACCCTATCCAGATTTTGGTTTGGCTCACTTCATTCCTATCTCTGCTTCTCTCTAACTGTCCCCTCTCCTCCTGCTCACTTACTTAGGTCCTATGACTCCTGCTTCTTTGGTATCCCACACCATAAATCCACAGCTGGTCAGGCTGCCTTCTCATGTCATTTCCCCAAATTGTGGTACTCTCTCCCCCCTCCCAAATTTGCCACTCCTCCTTCTCCTCATCTATCTCCTTTGCACTGTGGAATTTTCTCTCCTTAAGCTGCAATTGTAACTGACCTTTCCGGCTGCCTCACTTATACTCACTATCTACCTAACCAACTTGCACTAGCTAATCTGTACGCCACAAATTAATTAAATACTGTAGTACTGTTGCTCTACTACTGACTGTAACCCTACTATATGCTGGTTTTAGGTACTATATAAATAGGGAAGTCTGCTACTCAACATGTAATCTTATGTACATTGCTATGTAAATTGTTAATATTTAATGTGCTGTACATTAATAATGTTGTTCTGACTCCAGCTCCCCTTCCCCCAGGATGCACCATGAGATGAGCAACATGTTGCTCAGTGTGCTCTTTCTGGTGTAACTGTTAAATAAATAGATAAATAAAACATGCAGTACATCAAGCCACAGGAGCACCAGGCCACATGCACAATACATTTGTATGACAAGAATAAGATGATATATTTCTACTTTTTGATTCACTCGAGGGTGGGGGATTTCTTCTAGTTTGTTGTCAAATTTCATTTCGTTCCATATTATTGATTAACAAAGACCTATGGGCACAAGTGCCCATTTTCTTAGTCGATGATTGTTACTTGGTTACTTGGTATTGGAGACAAAAGAAGGTCAAGGCCCATCGGGATTGTCCCCCACATTGTGGGATATTGTTTCCCAAGATAGTTTTAATCCAAAAACCAGTTATCCAATTGATTTTTAAAGGTGGTGATAGTTGGGCAATCCACTAAATGTTGTGGTAATTTATTCCACAGTTTAGATGCCCTAATAGAGAAAAAATATTGTCTTTTATTTGTTCTTGCCTTTACAATATTTAACTGTTTATCATGTAGTCTTGGTACTATCTTCCTTTCTGCGTAAGAGAAGCCACACAAGTCCATTAAGGCTGGGGACTGCATAATCCTAAACAATTGAAGAAGGTCACCTCTTGCCCTTCTTTGTTCAAGTAAATAAAGGCCCAATTTTTTTAATCTCATTTCATAAGGTAGGTGAAATAAGTAAGGAACCATTTTTGTTGCTCTGTGTTGTATTTGTTCAATCCTATTAATCTCAGTAATTAAATAAGGGCTCCAAAATGGTGACCCATAATGCATATATGGCCGAATATGAGATCTATATAAAGAAATTATGCACTGCTCAGTTTTAGAAATAAAAGTATGATTTATTCGTCTAAGCAAGGAATTTGAGATATTAGCAACTTTGTTACAGTGATCTTTAGGTGACAGGTTGCAATTTACCAGAATTCCCAAGTCTTTTTCACTGATAGCTGACTTAATATTTATATTATTAAGCGTTTACATCTGTCTAGGGTTATTATTTCCCATATGTAATACCAAGCATTTATTTTCATTAAAGTCCATTTTATTTGTTATTGCCCAATGCTCGATGGTGGTTAAATCTTGCTTGAGTATTTCTTGGTTTATTTGGTTATCCACCCTTCCTCCTAGTTTTGTGTCGTCGGCGAATTTAGTAACAATGTTTGTAGATTTTATATTCATATCGCTAATGAATAAATTAAACAGTGTGGGTCCCAGGACAGAGCCCTGTGGACACCACTGGTCACTTCTCCACTGTCAGACAACACCCCTCCCACTCTGACTCTCTGAGTCCTACCAGTCAGCCAGCTGTGAATCCAACTAATTGCTGGAGAAAAACCCAAGTGAGAGAGTTTGTTTACCAGAATAGCATGAGATACCTTATCAAATGCCTTACTGAAATCCAGTAGAATAACATCCATAGGAATATTATTGTCCATATGCTTGCTTACATATTCATAAAAAGTGAGTAAATTAGTAGTACAGGAGTGACCCTTTTTAAATCCATGCTGAGTTGTATCTATAATATTTAAGGAGACCATTTCATGTTCAATGATAGTTTTAATAATTTTCTCCATCACCTTGCAAGGGATGGATGTAAGACTTATAGGTCTATAATTTTCAGTCTTTGAACACGTCCCTTGTTTGAAGATAGGGGTGACAATAGCTGAAAGCCAATCTGTTGGGATTCTTGTTTCTTGTAGGGATTTGTTAAATATTATAGTAAGTGGTACGGTGATAGTATCAAGTGTACCTAACAAAAATGTGGCTTTAATATTGTCAGGGCCAGGACTGGTAGTTTTGTTTATTGTTTTAAGTACAGTCATTACATTATGCGGGGAAATACTGTAATCATGTGGACAAGTAGTAAAGTTTGAAGGTTGAGTACAATTATCCGGTTGGGAAAAGACAGAACAAAAATAATCATTAAATACTGTTGCCGTTTCAAATTCAGAAACAATTGTTGAATCTTTAATAACTATTGGGCCTACTGATCTATTATTCCCATTATTTTCATTAAGGTAAGAATACAATGATTTATGAGAGTCCTTTGTATGTACTATTCTAAATCCGAGATTTCGTTTTGCTGTAATTATAGAATTTTTTAAATCCTTAACTGATTTTCTGTATTTGTGTAATGCTTCCTCTCTAGCATTAATAGCACAGTTTTTTAAGATTTTAAAAAGTGATTGTTTAAGTTTATTTTTTTTTAATGGTGTTACTAAACCACAAGGGTATCTTTCCCTTTTTGTTATATTTATTTTTTATTGGAACATACTGATGTTCAAGATCATAAATTTTTGTTTTGAGGTATGTCCATGCTTCCTCAGTGTTTAATGATGAAAGCATTTTTACCCAGTCAGTGTTGCTAAGATTTTCATTAATTTTAGAAAAATTTGCCTTATCATATTGTTTGATCATAAGTTTATTGTTTAGAGTGTAAGAATCATAAGTTATAGAGAACTGTACAGCCCTATGATCGCTACTGCCCAAAGGGTCTGTAACAGTGAGATTATTTATTTTATTTTCATCATTAGTGATGAGTAAGTCTAAGATGTTATTCCCTCGAGTTGGTTCCATAACTAATTGAACCAGACCCAGATTGTCAAGAAAAAGAAAAAAATAGAAAAACTGTGTGCAGAATAGTATGTCAACAATCATTTAAAAATGAAAAAATACAAACTGAAACAAACCAAGGTAATTACTAGTAAGAAAAGCAGGTACAATTAATGTTTAGAAGAAGAAGAATTAGCTTTTATAAAGCACTCTCCATACCAGCTGTGTCCCAAAGCAATTTATATCAGTATGAGACTGGTAGTGAACTGACTGAATGGGTGTGATATTCAAACTGCGCCCAAAATGTGCGCAATAGCAAGAGCAAGCACAAGTCCATTGCGCACATGCGCAATAGATGCGATATTTAAACATGGAGCAAGCCAAATTGCGCAACCAGCCAACATCTGAATATCACACAACCTGTGCCATAGTGCAACCAGGAAGGGGAAGCTGAGCAGATACGATGCACTATAGCGCAACAAGGGCAGCCCAACTGAGCAATCCAGAGGCACCATAGTGCAAGCAGGGAGCACCCCAGCAGCAGAGCAATGGAACTGCACAACCAGGAAGGTAGCCAGGGGCCCATCAAACCATGCCACAGATGGGCACAGAAACACACTGCAGAACTGACAGTGCACCCCCACACCCCAAGCACAGCATAACTGGAGGAGGGACGGAATATCCACTGGCCCATGGGAACAAGCAAACAAAGCACAGCTGGGCCATGTTGCCCCAGAACACCCACCGGCAACCTGAGACTGCCTAAACAGTGGGGCGGACCACTCCAGTGTACAGCAGCCCCCCCTGTGCACAGCACACCCTGCACTGTGACCCCAAGACACCCCCCATGAGCAGTGACCATCACTGCAGGAATCCCCATGCAACCCCCCATCACACTGCAACCCTGTGTACCACAGAACAATACAAGCCAGACCCACCATGAGCACCCAGCAGTGGGTGGCAGCACACGGCTATGCAACAACGGCAGACACAGTGCCAACATGCACAACCCCCCTGAGGCACAGCTGAGACACTGAACATGTGTCATCACAAGTAGTACCCCACATGGGAAAGAGTGTGCCCCTGACACCACTGCCATTGACACAGCACCCTGCACAGTAGACAGGTGTCACAGCGTGACTCACCATGAGCCACAACAGCCAGCACAGACACCCACAGTGGTGCGTGGAAGCATGCATCACACCAGATGAAACACAGTGCAGGGGCAAACACACACCCATACCCTCAGGGACACCAACACAGGGATGCAGTAGTGTGGCAACCCAGCCACCAGTGTGGGCACATGAAAACTGTGCACACACAGCCTGCAGTCCACCATGGCACAGGGGTGACACCCACCCTGTGCATGTACTGTGGCCCTGTACGCCACCAGCATATGCCTGGAGCACAAGTCACAGACAGTGCTGCACTGCCCCTGAAACACACACAAGACACAGCATGGAGGTGGGACAGCAACTGAGGAGTCCACAGTGTCATCCGAGGCAAACATGCACCCCAGTGACAGGTGGCAACCCAGCATCGTGACAGTCACAGTGGATGACCTGCAGGGATAGCACCCGCTGACAAGGGAGCAGACCTGGCAGGCCACAGACGTGCAAGGATGTCAGCTGCACAGGCCAAAGACAGCTTGACAGGGGCACAATGGACACAGAGCAGGCACCATGGAACACTGCACACAGCAATGCAATGCACAGGGAACAACGCACACCACAGATACTGACTGAAAGCCACTCCCACACCAGAGACACCTCCCCACACACACACACACACACACACACACACACACACACACACATACCCATGACTATACAACCCCAGATGCCATGCACACCACTGCAACTGAGCACCTATAGCCAGCTGCAAATAAGAGACCACCACAGTATTCATATCAAAATATCTGTATTACAAAAATAACAACAATAAGAAGAAGAACAACAATAAGAACTATTTACAAATTTACAAAACAGGGGTGGAGGTATGGGTACAAGGTAGGGGTGGGTAAGGGGCAGGGGTGAACAACTGGGAGAGGGAAGGCAGGGTGTGAGGGATAGGTAAAGGGGGGAGGTGATGGGCAGCGACTGTCTGCCAGCCTGCTCCCCTGCTGTCTGGTGCTGGTCCCGGGGCCTCCTTCTCCATCACATATCATGCTGGTGCAGGTCCTGCAGGATGGTGAGCAAGTCCATTGCCACCCGTAACAGCTGATGCAATGACCTCTCAATCTGGTGCAGTATCCAGACACCTAGGACAAGGGATCAGAGTCAATGGGTGTGACTGTCCATATCTCTGAAGCCCACCCATCATGCATGGCATACAGCCAAGTGCCCTGCTCCTGTGATGGACAGCACCCACCAACAGTGACCGTGTGCACAAGAAATGCCCTACCAGGCAGCAACAGCCATGTGTACCACTGCACACACACACCGCCCATGTCCAGCACAGCACAACCAAGGCTGTACAGTAACGTGGCTACGCGGTGGGCAGGCAGTGCCACAGCCATTTGCCCAGTGCATGCATGGACCACCATTGACGCACTCCCAGACATGCAGTGCCACTGGACAGTGCTGACTGTCACATGTCACGTGCATGGCAGTGGTGTCCATGAATGGTGTCCATGCCCTGCCCCCCAACCCGTCACACAGCATGCCATAGCAATCATGATGTCATGGCACTCACCCTCATCAGGCTGCTGCTGCTGTCATGGTTCACCACCACCACCACGCTCAGCCACCACTGGCACCACTCCCTGCACTTCAGCCCTGGCCCTCCTCTGCTTCTCCACGCCTGTGGGAAACAAAAGGTGAGAAACACATAAGTGTAATCCCAAAGCAGATTCCCCCTGCCCCAATGAGTGTGCCTGCCCACCCAGCCAGACCCATACATCACATATCCTGTTAAAATCACCACGGTCAACCCTAGACCAACCCTCCCCCATGTGCTCAACACAATAGACAGTGTTAACCATATGGACCATACAGGTGCATAGATGGATCACCAACCTGGCTGAGGAACTACGCCCCTCCTGGCATGTGACCGCAGATGTGCCAGTAGTGCCGGCTCCCTCCTCTGCAGGTCCCCATACTGGTGCCTGCACTGTTCCGTGGACCTCCGCCCGCCAGTGGCCTCCTCCAGCTCAGTGGCCACCTGCTGCCACACATGTGTCCTGGCCCTGTCTAGGGGATCATTCCCAAATAGTGGGCTATAGTGAGGCTCCACTATGGCCACCAAGTTTGCAAGCTCGAGGGCACTCCACTGGGGGGCTCTTCTGTGTGCCATCCCTGGATGTATAGTAGGCTATATGGCACTCCACAGCGTGGTAACCCCATGTGGAATTGTTGCGCAATACAACGCCGCTATTCCCTATCGTGCTGTCGGTATAGTGCCACCAGTCCCTATCATGCTGTTAACGAACAGCGCGATAGAGCTGCAGACATGCCATACGTACAGCGCAAAGGGGGCAAAGGTCAGGCACAGGGTCATGGTTCTCTGGTGCATGGCCATGCACAGCCCCATTGGACGTCTATCCGTCCAGTGTGATTGGTCACCTGTGTGCCATTGCCACAGTGGACTACTGCGCAGTTGTTGTGCCACAGTGCCATGTAGTGACCATCGCTCTAGCACCACTGGCACAATGGTGGCCATGCCCTGAGTTGCCTACCATGCACAGCACATATTCAGCACGGCAGAAGCCTGAGTAAGCTACCTGGGCATGCGCAGTGCGGTGTACTACGCAGTCATAGAATTGCTCCATTGGTTCAGCCCATTCAACCGTATTGCACAAAGTGCAAAAGCCCAAATTTAGCCATCATATGCAAATCATCCGAACAGCCATTCAATGGTGCAGCAGTGCGATTTGCATCTCATTAAAGTTGCTCCAGACCTAATTTGCATGGATTGCACTACAAATATGTGACACTGTTCTGCAGTGGCCATATTCGGTTACTGCAGTTGATAGGTGAGTTGCATGCATTGTGATGTTCTGGACTATGGCCTCAGGGAATTGCTGTGTACTGCACAGTCACAGGTAACCACTCTCACCCATACAGGCTGTGAAATGACCAAGTAAGGACTGGGTGAGGAGGATGATGATGGGCGGAAGAGGAGGCCTAACTTTATGAAGGCCAATACAGAGGCACTGTTCAAGGCCTACCTGGATGAGGAGCCACTTCTCAGTGGACGGCGGGGCACCCATCAGGCCCGTGCTGCTGCATGGGAGGGGGTGGCATGTGCCGTCAACCTGTACGGCAGCCACCAGCACTCTGTGCAGGAGTGTAAAAAGAAGATGGGAACTGACAGGAAGAGGGTGAAGGAGAAGGTTGCAGCCATCAGGGCGGCATGTGCTGCAACAGGCAGGGGCCAGCCGGAGGTGGTGCAGCTGACTCCGGCAGAGGACAGGCTTGCTGCAAGCATGCAGCGCAATGCCATTGAGGGCATTCCTGGAGGTGGCTTCCAGACAGGTGGTAGCCCATCACTGCATGGTATGTCATGGTCGGGGGAAGGTAGATCACATGCACTAACATGTCCTTCCTTTCTGTTATAGATCCTGTGCATCTGCAGGGGTCAGCGGTGGAGGGCCTGTCCACTGCGGACAGCCATCCAGAGTTGGAGGTGGGACCATCCACCTCCGCAGGTTGCCAGCGTGCACTGCACCAGTGTGCACACCTGGCTACCATCACTGATGTCATTGAGACAGGTGTGGGGTGTGCCCTTCCTGTGTCTCAGTGGTCTGGCATGCAAGCATGCCAGCATGCTGTGGCTGTGGCTGTGGCACAGACCTGCACCATTGATGATGCACCCACCACTATGGGCATTGCATGTGTGTGTCACAGAATGGACACACAGCAGGACAGCTCACGCCCAAGGACCTAGCTGGTTCTGACGTGTGTGCCAGCACATCAGCACAGTCCCAGGCTGTGCCTGTCAGCTCTGGTGTAGCAGCACCGGTGGCTGTGCTGGTCACTGGCACTGTTGCAGCCACAGCAATGGAACAACTGATCCCTTGGGCACAGCAGGTGGAGGGGCAGCAGCAGCAGTCACCCACCGGGACTGAGGGTACAGGGCTCAGCCGTATTGTAGTTGCACCGCCTGTGGACTTGCCCATACCTGGTCCTGGTGAGCAGTGCCCACCCTCAAGGGGTGCTGTACATCAGGCCCTTCCATACCCTGAGGGACATGTTGCCGATGTGGCAGACGACCTCTTTGACGAGCACACCCGCCTGCTGCAGGCATCAGTACAGCAGCAGATGCGGGTTGCAACATCCGTCGAGGCACTGTGTGTGGCTCTGGAGTGGCACAGCAGGGACAACGAGAGGATCCTGTCATGGATTGACCATTTGCGGATAGATGTGACTGCTGCCATTTACAGACAGACACAGGCATTGGTCATTGTCATGGCCACATTGTGCACACAGTCAGGTGCCCCTGTGCCGCTTGCACTGAGCAGTATGCTCTCCACTCCCCATTCCTGCCATCATACGACACCCACCCTGTCGATGCCGGGTTCAGTTGTGGGCATCCCGAGCACCCCTGGTGCAGGTATGTTTGGTGTGCTGCAGACCCCTGTGTGGGCAAGGTCGCGTTCACGCAGTTGAACCCCTGGTGGTCCATCGGTGCCACCCCATGAGGCCTGTGCTCAGCCTGCCAGTGCTGCTGGATCTCGGTGGGGCCGCCTATGCATCCAAGGTGGCTGTGGCACTGTGCCACAAGACTGAGCTGTCTCCCAGTGCAGGCCCTGTCTGGTGCTGCCCTGTGTGCAATGTGTGTTTCAGTGGGCAGTGCACCAGTGGGTGTCCTGCCCTACACGCAGACACACGGACCACCTGCACACCCTCCCGACTGCTGTCCACAGGTGCATGTGCATGATGATGCCTGCATTGTGCTGTACACCAAAGTGCAAAGGTACCCAGCATCTGACACACGTACATGGACAGTAAGTGGACGTGGTGGCCTGTGGACATGTGTGTTTTTGGTGTCTGTGTTCCTGCTCTGTTGTGCACCTGACCCTTGTGATCTTTGTGGCTATTGTGTGCGTGTGTGTGTCTGTCCATGTGGCGTGTTACTGTTCACCCCTCCCTGGTTGTATGTGTGTGCTTCTGTGCCCTGCCACTTCCCTTGCCATCATGCACCCCTGGTGTGTTTCTCTGTGTGTATGTGGGTTGTGCCCTAGCCACGGTTGGTTGCACATGGCCCCATGACTTACCTGTGTTGGGTGAAGTGCTCCTCTGTGATGGTGTCCCGGTGCAGATGGGCCAGCCGAATCAGTCGGGAGTCACATTGTCCAAGGGGGGCTGCCCATCCCCATCATCATCACCTGTGTCACCATCTTCCCCATCACTGTCCCCCTCTTCGACCTGTGTGGCTATCCCACAGTCTTTGGCCATGTTGTGCAGGATACAACAGGCCAGGAATATCCCACAGGCCTTTGAGGGGCTATATTGTAGGGCACCACCAGAGGTGTCTAGGCATTGGAAGCGCACCTTCAGCATCCCAAACACCCACTCAATGATGTTGCATGTGGCGGCGTGTGCCTCATTGAAGCATTGCTGTGATGGGGTCGTGGGCCACCAGTTGGGTGTGAGCAGCCAGGGATGGAGTGGGTATCCACTGTCACCTGTGTGGAGATGGTGGCGGTTAGTGTCTTGTTCCAGCTCATATTGCCCCTAACCCTGTGTGCCACACCATGCACTGTAGCTTACCACCCCTTTGATTCACCAGTCCTACATGCACACTCACCCACTAGATGTCCTGTGGGGATATCCCCACTCTTGAATCAATGGCACAGTGCCGACTGGTACCATAAGAATGAATCATGTGCTCCACCAGGGTGCGTGGCACAGACATTGATGATGCGCCCACTGACATCACACACCACCTTGCAGTTGACACTGGCATATCCCTTCCAATTCCTATAGGCAGCCCCATCGGGGCCAGGTGGTGTGCGAATGGCCACATGTGTGAAGTCTATCACCCCTAGCATGCCAGGCATACGTGCTACCCTGTGGAACTCCTGTATGTTTGCTGTGCACTCCGCCGCAGTGCTGGGGAAATGGATGTACTCCAGCATGTGGCAGCAGTCTTCGCTGAAATTGGTGAGGATGCGTGATGTGGCCGACTGTGTTATGCCTGTGGTGTTCTCTGTTGGTCTCTGGAAGGTACCCATGGCGAGCAAGCACATGCAGGCTGTTACCTTTGTCTCCACTGACAGAGCGTGACTCCGTCGTGAGGGTGCCTGCAACACATCACTGCACAGCTCACAGAGCCACCTCAGTATTGCCCTGTTCAGGCAGTACCGGCCCACAATCTCGACATCTGAGTAGAGCTCAAAGCTGATGCAGGCTTGGTAATGCCTGTTGGGGGTGTACCGCCGACAGGCCCTTCCATGGCCACGTCCCCCTGCAGCATGCCCTCTCACCCCCCTCATTACAGCTTCCATGTGGAAGCTGGCACTGTCCATGTCCCTGGCTTGTGTCCCCCCTGGATCTTGTTGCTCTGTTCCCCCTGCTGTCCTGACTGCTACCTCCACTGCACTGGGTACACCTACTGGCCTCTGCACTCTGTGGCCCCACACACCTTCCCTTGCCCCTGTTCTGTCCTCTGCTCTCCCTGGCCTGCACTCTTTCTCCCTCTGGCCTTGTCTGTCTCCCTGCCTCATGTGGCTTCCCTGTGGCATTCTTGCACCTCTTCCTTGAGCCTTTTTATTTTGGCTCATTTCGGCTATGGTGCAACTTCCGCCTGATCCACTGTTGCGCATTGCACAAGCCTTTGAATATCGCATTGCGCACTTTATGTATGGTTCCACCCCCTTCAGTTGTGCATGCCTTAATTAGCATTGCGCTGTTGCTCAGCATGTTTTCAGTGGTGCAACTGCCTCCTGCTGAATATCGCAGAATGGTACATTTTCGGACTTGCGCTGGCGCAACCCTATTGCACATTGCTCAACCCTTTTGAATATCCCATCCTATATGTACAATAAAATAAATACAAATGAAAAGATGAGCAAAAATAATCAAAATCAGGAGATTTTGTTAAACACGTAGATAGTGAATTCCACACTTTAGCTTTTGGGCAAGAGAAAGTTTGATGGCCAGCACAGGCTCTTTTAAAGTATTGTAGAAGTTTAAACGAGATCTGATGACTATTGGAGTATTAGAATAAATTCAACATTTTTGAGTACTGTAGCACTGAGACCTTTTCAGACTGAACAACCCAAACCATACTACTACCTCCGCTCTAGTTTGGACATACCATAAAGGGTACAAGTATAACTTCTACCTGGTATTTAAGAAAGCAATAACACACAACAAGGTGTGGGTTATCAGGAGATATCCCACACCTTGGAGTGTGTTATTGTGCTTATAAAATGGGCCCTAAGGTAAAGTAATTGATAAAAAAACAAATGCACATAGAAACTGTATATGAAAAAAGACAAAAATTATGATTAGTAGAATAACAGAAAAAGTAGTGCTTGTCATTGTGGTTCAATGGAACTGTTTCATTAAAAGGCAGTAGAAGAACCTGGTGTCTGTGTCTGTTTCTCAGCCAGCCACAGGTACAAACAGTCAAAAAGTGTTTTTTTTTTCTTTTATCATTTATATTTTTTTTACTTTACCTATCCAGTTTTAGTTAAAGTACCAGCAAGGGACCGTGTCCCTATGCAGTTTCCGTTAGACCAACGAGGAGCGAAGCTGTGTTATAGTAGCTCTCCTTGTCCATTTCCAAGGGAGAAGTCTTTTTTTTTTTATGCGGAGTTTACATTTTTTCTTTAATTGGGATGTTTTTCTTCAAAATGGCTGCCTCCAGTGGGACCTAACATGCCCTTCAGAGGCTGCCATATGCAATCATTTCCTGCTTTGCTGCGTTGAAACCGCAATGGTCATGGTGACAAAATTATGGAGTTTTCCTTTGTGGGTTATTGAAATGCGCTCCATTTTTTATTTCTTTATTGTTGAGCCTGGGATTTATAGGACACAAAATGGAGTGGGGTGATGAGATGGTGTCTGGGGAACTGAGGTGGAGTCCATAGAGTCTAAGATGTAGCAGGAATGAGAAGGCCAACTGTGAGGAGGAAAGTGTCAGTGAACTAAACAAAAATAAATATTTATGTCTTCTGCTGGAAGGGGAACGTTGTGTATTCTGAATGTCATTTGTCTGCTTGTGAATGTTTCTTAGACAGCCTTTGTGAAATAGGCAAACAAAATCTTTACATGGTTGTGTCATCACTCAGTCAGTTCTCATGGATTCTAGGTGATGTGCTGTAGTGGGAGAACAGTGGCATGGATTGATTTTTCCCTATGCTGCACGCAGGTTACCACAAGTAGTGCACTTGAAACATTATCTGCCGATTAGGGAATGTCTGAAATGGGCATCCAGCCAATCAGCATTCAAGATTCTTTTTGCCCAGTTTATAAACAAAAATATACATGTTATACAGTATTTAAAAGAAGCTTGACACTGTATACTGGCAAATTGTCACAGCCGGAGTAGACCATTGGACCACAGTCAATGTTGGGGAAAATAAAATTAGAACAAAACTCTTTTCAGGCCTCAGAAGTAACATTTTTATAAATACTTGTCAGATATTTTTATTTAAGAAATAGCTGTGTGTTATTTTCACTAATTACCAGCTATTTACAATGGCTGTCATGTGTTCCATTAAGTTTTTGTTGAATATCTTGTGCTATCTCTAGACAGCAAGTTTGTTCATCAGTCTCCAGAACTGATGTTTAGAGTTGAAGCTGTCCACAGTCTCTAACTACAGATTGAGATTCTTTATTCTGTAGTTATAAAAATTCACATTATCACATACCAATCTCTAACTAGATTAAATCAATTTAGACTAGACAGTACAACTAATAATGGAGTTTGCCCTTTAAGGAGCAGAACAGATTGTCCTGATACATCCCTTTCCTCCTTCATAGGATGGTTGTGCTCAGGAGGGGAAGGAGGAAGGAAGGGAAGGGGCTAAGGGTCAGAACAATGGGCAGGCAACAGGAAGGGGAGGGGTGAATGGAGGTACATAAGGGATAGCACAAGGGGGCCTCAGCCACTTTTGCTGGAGTTTTTGATCTTTACTGAAACTACAGCACATCGAATTGGCATATTGTTGGTAGGAGCAGAGGTTTGTGCATGAGGATAAACAGGTAAGCAAAAAACAAACAAGGTTGGATTAGAGATGAAAAAAAATGCTTGTGGGGTTACTTGGTTTAATAATGAAACAGTCTGTGGATAGTAGTGTGTAAGAGAGAGGCTGCTTAAATCAGAAGGACAGGATACAATCCTAGTGGAGATTAAAAAAAAAGTTTTGTGGTCATTTGCCAATTTACAACAATAGCAAGGTATGACATAGGACAGAACTGAAGCACTAAGAGCGGTAGCTGGTTGTGAAGGGCTGTGCCAGAAGGAAGCTGAGCAAGATTTGTTTCAGATGACTGAAAGGAAATCATCAGAAAGCAGTGGTGTTTGGCCAGTGGTGACCTAGCAAGGAAAGCGATGGAAGAGCATGGTCTCAGGGAGAGCGAGCAATTGAAACTGAGCGGAGCATTGTGGCACATGGCGAGAAGGGTTGAGCAGCTTGTGATGGTGTTTGGACGGCAGTGGCTTAGCAAGAAAAGCAGCTGCAGAGCATGGTCTAGGGGGAAGAGCAGTCGACCTGGGATGCAGGACAGACAGGAAGGGCACAAGAACACGGCAAGGGGAAATAAGCACTAAGATAGGCTGAATTGGTGAAAAGCCTAATATTGGAGCTGGTACAGTGCTGGTTTACCTGGGGAAAGGGAAAAGGATGTTGGGAGAGGCCTTAAAGAAAGGGCTAGTGTGGTGCCGACACAGGCAGCCACATGGCATGACGTCACACGCCATGAGGCGAGCAGATCCCGGTGGGGGCAGGCTGAGGCTATTTAGCCCTAGCACCAAGGCAGAGTTCAGGGTAGTGAATGTGGGGTGTTGGACACTGATGTAATGGGTTTTGGTGGTTTTTTGAGACCCACAAGGGTAGCAGCGCAGTAAGGGACCAGCAGGGAGAGGCCCTGTAACCGGAAGAGCGGAAGCACGCTATAGCGACACATGGCGTGATGTCACACACCGCACAATGGTCACAAGGACAGGGGGAAGGGAGATAAAAGGAGCAGCGGAGGTAGGAGAGGGCTAAAGGTGAGGGAGGCGGGTGGGTTGTACAGGGGGAGCCTGGCTAACAATGGACAAGGGGCGCGCGATGTGCACACATGCCAGCTGGGTCGTGGGAGAGAAGCAGACACTCTCCCACTCCAAGGGAACCATGTGGCTGCCTCCAGTTGGTTTGTTTCAGGGGAGAGCAAACCCCCTCAGAGAAAGATGTTAATTATAGCCTGGCATCGCCCATGAGGGAGGTAGTTCTTTGGGAGGGGCAGCAGTGGATGGTATCGGCCCCATTAGATGGCAATGGAGAAGCAGGGGGATGCAGGGGGGCATATGAATAAGGAAAAGGAAGGGGGCACAAAAAAAATTTATATACAAAAAAGGGGTCAAGGGAGTGCTAAAATGGGCCCAGCGGAGGGGCTCGGGGGGGGAACGAGCGGCAGGGAAAAGGCATCTTGACAATTTTTGCCAATTGGAAGGTGAAGCCCTCTAAAAAAAAAAAACCCAAGCAACAACCTCAGTTGTTCAAGAATAACTAGTGAAAGGGGGCATGTGGACACAAAAGGGGCAAAATGGAGCAGGATGGAGGCCTGTAAAAGAGGGGCCCAACCGGGCATGCTGGAGCATGGCAGAAGGGACAGAGGGAAGACAAAAAAATAAATATATATATATATATTATAGGTATACAATAAATCTTGTTTTCTTCCCGTACTTGTTTTCACAGAGAAAAGGAGCGAAAGACATGGTACCAAAGAAAACTAAGCCGTCAAAGGAGGACGTCTACTGGGCTATAATCAAATTGGCAGAAAAAGCAAACTGAATGTGGGAACTGGTGGAAGGGGAGGAACCAGGGAGACCAGAGGAGAAAAGGAAAGTGGGCCCGGGAAAAGGGGGCAGAGGGAAATGACCAGCTGAAGGGCCATGCAGCCCCACTAGGGTACCACTGCTGGCAGTGGGACCCACCAGTGTTGCTGATCCAGTAACTCTGCAGCCTATAGATGCAGTAATGCAAGTACCTCACCCGATCAGCGTGGGATCTCCCTTAGTGAGCCCAGGCCAGAGCCCCAGAATGTAGTGTTCCCTCCACAAACCATAGTGGTTCACCCTCCTCCTCAACCACAGGGAGAAAAAAGGGGACAATTGGAAGACACCAGGCAGCACAGCCTGGACAAGTTTACAGGTAATGTACCCAGTGCAGTGGGGGACAGTATAAAAGAATACATAGGTCAAATTGTGTCAGCGCTGGGTGCAAGAGGGTTAGGACAGATGGAATTGGTTCTGGCAGAGATTAGGACAGAGAAAGAGGTGCCGTAAAGAAATGAGGGGAGTGCAGAGAAAGAAGGAAAAGGTACAAGGGAGACAGGTGCACCCGGGATGAGGATAGGCGAGCATGTTCCACTGGCCAAGAAAGAAAAAATATGGAAAGGGGAGTATTTGGATATATTCACTTTGGTGAGCCAGGAAGCGGCAGCAAAGTATGAGGAAGCTGAGAACATAGGTAAGAGTGAAATGGCAGCGGCAATAGTGCTTTTAGGGAAAAAGGAGGAGTACAAGTTCACAAAAGGGAAGACCTGGGATGGGTGGTTCCTAGGTTTTGCCACTTTCTCAGCCATCATCTAAGAAAAAAGGCCAGAGCTCGGCATCCTGCTCATCACTTATTCCTTGATAATAAGGAGGGCAAAAGCAAAGTGGGGGTGGGTTGGTTATACTATGATGAATTTTTTCGACAGAGAATTGCAACATTTGGGGATGTGAGATGGGACACGAAGCAGCTAGACTTATGGACAGATTACCTAACAGATCAGTCCACACCTGAAGGGGAATGGGAGAGGAAAAGGTGGCACCCCAGAGATGTTGCTGGGCTTACAACAGAGCCTTTTGCTCATGGCCTCAATGTCGTTTTCGGCATGCTTGTGCAAAATGCAGTGGAGGGCACCCGGCAAGCAGATGCAGGATGACATGGGCCCAAGGGGCACAGGGACACGGGGTCAAGGGTCAGGTAAACAGTTCTTTTGAGAAAGGCAGGGGTTTAAAGGGCAGCCATGGAATGGGGGGAGGGGCAGGGGGAACATGAGTAGAGGGGGTCAGAATCACTGACCAGAAGAACCTTGCACAAGGCGGGAGGCGGGGCCAGGGAGAAGTAATGGGTGGGATGACAGGGAGCAGTTTGGGGTAGCTAGAACTCCCATCAATTTAGAGGCATGGACAGCCTGTTTGGACAGATAGCCAAACAAAAGAGTGGGGGATATGATTATAAAAGGTTTTAGCATGGGGTTTTCACTGCAGTGTGGGGGGCCCAGACAAGCAAGAGAGGTGAGCAACCTGGGATCGGTTAAAGGAAGGGAAGAAATATTGAGACAGAAGATAGAGAAGGAAAAGGCAACAGGGAGGATACAGGGCCCATTTGACCCCCCCCCCCGTGAGACATGCGGATTTCACCATTGGGTTTGATACCCAAGAAACAAGAGGGAGAATACAAGGTGATTCACCACTTGTCCTATCCAGAAGGGGATTTGGTGAATGATTTCATCGGGGAGGAACATAGTAAGGTGACATATGCGACACTAGAGGATGCAGTCCAGATAATCCTTGCAACTGAGGATGAATGGATGGCAAAGACGGATATTGAATCCACTTTCAGACTGCTGCTGGTTAGGAGAGAAGACTGGGCTCTATTGGGTTTTAAGCTTGGGGGTCAGTATTATTTCGACAAAGCCATGCCGATGGGATGTTCCATAGCAGGCGTGACATTCGAAGCATTCAGCACTTGCTTGCGATGGATATTTCAGGAAAGAACTGGTAATAGAACGGTCATTCATTATCTGGATGACTTTCTTTTCATTGGGGGGGAGAACAGAGACACAGAGGATGCTGGGCAAGTTTCAGGAATTATGCAGGGAGCTAGGGGTTCCACTAGTGCCAGAAAAAGCAGAAGAGTCCAGCAGGGTGATGGAGTTCCTGGGGATTGAGATAGATGCCCCAAAAGAAATATTCAGGCTGCCAGACAAAATAGTGAGGAAAGTGAAGGAATTGATCCAAGTGCACACCAGCAGGAGAAAGGTACAACTAAAACAAGTACAACAAGTACTGGGGCACCTGAACTTCGCCTGCAGGGCCATTGGACCAGGGAGTGCATTCACAAAGAGGTTAGCTAGGGCTACAGCAGGGGTCACCAGACCACATCACTGGTTGGACATGACAAAAGGTGTCAGGGAGGATTTTGAAATATGGGAGGAATTCCTTAGGGAATATAATGGCTGTTCATTCTGGCAAGAGAAGTGGGTGTACAACACAGACCTCGATCTCTACACAGACGCAGCCAGGGGGTTTGGCATGGGGGGTTACCTGAGGGGCAGGTGGTTTGCAGAACCATGGCCTGATAGCTGGGTGAGGGACAGAAAAGTGAGAGATACTGTATAACATTGTTGGAGATCATGCCCATATGGGCATGTACCCTGGTCTTGGGGGAGGAAATACGGGATCAGAAAGTGACATTTTGGTGTGACAATGCAGCAGTGGTGGAGGTCCTAAACAACAGGGGAGTCAGGTCAGAAATGGTCATGCAAGTATTACGATGTTTAGTGTTAAGGGCTTTGCAGCTGAACATGTCATTCAGAGCAAAACTCATAGAAGGGGTACACAATACCCTGGCTGACAGCCTTTCCCATCTGCAGCTGGACCATTTCCGGATGCTGGCACCAGCAATGGAGTAGCAAAAAACACCCATACCAACAAACACCTGGGACGTTGGCAAGAAGGAGCAGAACTGTTGTTTTGCAGCTCATGGGTGCCTCGGACTCTGAGGGCCTACGATGGGGCCTGGCAAGTGTTTCAAACATTCAGGGCAGCACACTAGATGGAGGTAAGTAGGCCACTCACAGAGGAGCAGTTGAGGATGTTCACAGTGGAGCAGTGGCAAAAAGGAACAGCCCACACCACAATAGGAGTCTACTTGGTGGGGATTAGTGTTATCTGCAGTCTAAAAGCATGGAAGGACCTGACAAAATCATTGTTCATTAGAAGAATGATGCAGGGATGGGTCAGGTTGAAACAGGGGTCAGTAGACAATAGGAGGCCAATAGGGGAGCAGTGACTAGCAAAACTAAAGGACGTACTCCCGGCAATATGCAGATCAAAGTCCGAGGCCCATCTATTCCACACAATTTATGTTGTAATGTTTGCAGGGGCCATGAGAGTGAGTGAGGTGGTAGGCCATGGAAAAGAAGACAAGAAAGGGGGATTAGAATGGGAAGATATAAGCTGGGGGTTGAAAGAGATACGGGTTAAGATCAAGAGGTCAAAAACTGATCAAAGGGGATAGGGTTGCATAGTGATGATGAAGGGGCAGGTAGAGGGTGCAGTATGCCCAGTGCAGGCTCTGTGGGCTTTCACCACAGAGCATAGGACCAGGACAGGGAAATTATTTGTTCATGGTGATGGGAAAAGGGTCACTGGTTATCAAGTCACAGTATTGCTCAAGAAGGGCATGCAAATCATGGGGGAGGACCCGGCTAATTATTCATCCCATTCCTTGTGGATTGGGGCTGCCTCACAGTGGGCAGTGGCAGGAAAAACGGTGAATGATATTTTGGAAAAAGGATGCTGGCGGTCTGCCAGTTATAAAAGATACATTCGAGCACTGAAATAAGAAATTAAAGTATTGCTCCTGTGTTAGCTACTGATCTGGGCAAAAACTGATGAAGGATTGAGGGCAGGGAAGGGGATAATATGGTGATGACACTGAGAGCATGTGTAAAATAATTAATTTTGCTTGAAACCCATAGGAATAGGGAGGATCATGGGACTCTGGATCTGCGGCCATTCCTATATTTATTGGGCTGGGAAGAGAGCAGAGAAGAAGGCTGGGGAGAAGCAGCTGTACCAGGATGTGAAACAGTGTAGTTTGGTCTGGCATGGTATATGGCGGATGAGATGGGCACAACTGCTTCCCACCTTGAAGGAACTCAGAGGACAGCACCCCAATCCAGACCTAATTATTATAAATCTAGGGGGCAACGACCTTTCAGACAAGCCATGGGTAGACACATATTTACAGATAAAAAGGGATCTAGGAGCAATACGACAGTGGTGGCCTCAGGTATGCCTCACCTGGTTGGATATGATACCAAGAAGGGTGTGGAGGCAGGAGCACAGCCATAGAGCAGTGGAGAGGGCCAGGAGAAAGATGAATCGAAGGGCTGGGACATTAGTAAGGCAGATGGGAGGACAGGTGATACTGCGGGAGGTAGAAGAATGGGTAGAAGACTTCTACAGGTCAGATGGTGTGCACGTTCAATACAGAAACAATGGGCTTTATAGAAGCATGGAGGAAACATGCAAAAATGGGAAATACATTTAAAAAAAAAGAGAAGGAGTAAAAAGGATCTGCCCTGAGGTAAGGGAGAATAATACCCTAAGTATGGGGGAAGCCAGCTGTCCAACACAAGCTGGGGACTGGCTAGTGGGGAAAAAGGGGGGGGAAGAAAAAAGGAATAACACAAGAAGAGGAAGAAGATGACTGAGAAAGCAGTCTCAGTTTTCACTGTTACCTAATGGAAAAGGAGAAGAAGAAGGCATCCAAGTTTTCACCCTGGGGGGAGAAAAGAGGAAGAAGGAGGGATAATCAGAGATTGATATATGGATGGAAATAAATGAAATTCTGAAAATATGATAATAAGAAATGAAAAATGGAATATGGAATTATGAAGTATAAATAAATTAATTGCCAATCTGAGCACAACATACAATGGTCTCTGTCTTTTTGTGAGGGAAAAGGGGGGAATCCGGGAAAATCGAGTTTGCCATTTAAGGGGCAGACCAGGTTGTCCTGGTGCACCCCTTCCCTCCTTCATAGGATGGTTGTGCTCAGGAGGGGAGGGAGGAAGGAAGGAAGAAGAGGGGCTAAGGGTCAGAACAATGGGCAGGCAACAGGAAGGGGAGGGGCAAATGGAGGCACATAAGTGATAGCACAAGGGGGCCTTAGCCACTTTTGCTGGAGTTTTTGATCCCTCCCACCCACACTACTAGGCAGAACAAGAGGGGAAGACAGTCAAGATGGGCCTGTCAAAGGTGGATGACAGGCACGTCCAGTTGGACAGTTTGGACTGCCAAAGGTGGATGGCAGATGATGATATGGACTGCCAAAGGTGGATGGCAGGAGAAAAAGGGGGGAAAAGGGGAGGGGAGGAGGGAAGGGGGGGAAGAAAAAAGGAATAACACAAGAAGAGAAAGAAGATGAAGGAGAAAGCGGTCGCGGTTTTCACTGTTACCTAATGGAAAAGGAGAAGAAGAACATAGAAACATAGAATTTGACAGCAGATAAGGACCTCTTGGCCCTTCCCAGTCTGCCCATTTCCCTACCTAATGGATAAGCTGCAGATCCTAATTAACCAGCAGCCTACTTCTTCCTACCCCCTAGAATTGCCTTATGACTGTCCCATGCATGCTTGAATTCCACCACTGCTTTTGACTCCACAACCTCTTCCTCCGGAAAGCCGTTCCAGGTTTTCACCTGGGGGGGGGGGGAGAAAAGAGGAAGAAGGAGGGATAATCAGAGATTGATATATGGATAGAAATAAATGAAATTCTGAAAATATGATAATAAGAAATGAAAAATGGAATATGGAATTATGAAGTATAAATAAATTAATTGTCAATCTGAGCACAACAACAAACAATGGTCTCTGTCTTTTTGTGAGGGAAAAGGGCGGAATCTGGGACAATGAATAAGTTGTTATCACAGCATTCCAATCTCTCTCTGTCTCTCTCTCTCTCTCTCTCTCTCTCTTTCTCTTTCTCTTTTTATCTATCTTAGTCAACATCTACATTTCAGGTTTGTTGTGGGGGCGTAGCACTAGGACGGTGGTGCATTCCAAGGTATTGATAATGTTAAAGTAAAACAGAAGCACTTACCTACTTGTTGAAATTTTGTGAGAAGGGTTTAATCTCAACAGATGAACTATGTTTTCTTACTGTGCATGCACTAAAATGCATGCTTTTTACATGCTTCCAAAAGTCCACAAGGACTCAGTCTTACCCCCAGATGCCCCATAGTGTCTTTATCAGCTGGGTAACTGAACCCATCTTGAGGTATGTTGATAGCTTCATTTACCATATGCTGACAAAATCCAGAAGCCACATCAAGGATACTAGTCACATTTTGACTATTTTAGAGGACATGCAAATTGACACAGACTGGCTCCCTGTCACCCTAGATATGGACCCATTTTACACAAGTATTCCCAAGGAAGCTGATATATTTATACTAGAACAGGTATTACTGAAACACACTAACCTGGGTCAGACACAGATTAATATGCTCACCCTTCTTATTCTGATGGTTCTTTAGTGGGAGCAATATACAGAGGTTCCTACTGCTGAGGAGGCAGGGCCCAGTACTGCTGTAGCTGCTGCAGAACATAGCATACTAGCATTTGTATTCCTTCAGAGGCCTCCAACTGTCCCTCCACCAGACACTGTAGGGAGACTGTGGGTGTTCTCCTGGACAGCAACTTGGGTCTCCTGTTGCTCATGAAGTTCATGCACTGCATCAAGAAGACCTTGGTTGCTGTCCTGGAACCCACAGTCAGCCACCAGTGAAGCATGTCCCACACAACCCTGTTGCTGCAAGGGATCATGGATGTCATCCTGTTTTTCCAGGAGGACATCCATTTTCCCAAGCAGCATCTGGGCATGTTGGGCTGCAACACAGTTGCCATCCTCCACAGTCTGCAGCAGCTGGGAGGGGGTCTCCTGTGTGGTCCAGCAGTATTCTAGCTGTTGTGAAACAGAAATGAAACAGTATAAGAATGCACTTGAAAAAATATTTTACTTTTTGTTGCCTTTTGCCCTGTCTTTGTTTGTTTGCTTATTGTCGTAATGAGGTACATCAGGTGAGGTAAGTGGGGATGAGAACATTGTATGTTGATGAAGTTTCATGCGAAACCATAAGTTTTTTCATAGTTTCCAAAAAAACTTGTAGAGGCAGTTCAAATAGGATATGGTGTCAAGTAAATATCTTTGGTACACCTGTGAAGGTACGTTAGCTAGAGTATTGAAATTACTCGTGTATCTGTCTTATGCTGACTAAGATAGTTTAACTATGTAACTACAACAACTCATTGGTGTAGGGGAACAAGTCTGAAGAGCTATAGTTGATAGTAGATAGTAACTTATATGAAAATAAATAAAATATCTTGAAAGGCTTAAGACTGATGTCTGCCAAACTACCATCCCACATAGTTGGTCAAAGTCAGTAATTGTGCCACTTGAAATAGATGTCAAAGAAATAATGCTTAAACTAGTGCAATTACTATTCTTGTGTAACAAGAGTAGTGGGATCTGTTGGCATAGGCACATTATGGAAAAATACACATGGTTCTATAATGTCTCAGGGCTATCATAATACAATAAGAAGAATACCATAGCTGTGACAGCATAATAAATTAATGCTATAAGGCATGACAGGAGCTGCATAATCATCAGATAAGGACCCAGTTTAGGTGGGTTGGAGCATAAGGTGTAGCTGGTTGCTTCCACCACTCCAGAAGGGTTGTTAGCCCACTATAATGTACACCCTGGAGTGCCTTTTTGTGATTATGAAATTATTTCTTTTTAGTTAATTTTATGCATTCTTCTTAAACATATTAATTTCAGCAGGTTTGTTGTGCTGGGATAATGGTCCTGGTGAAAGTAGCTCTAGTACAATTAGAAATCTGAATTCTCTACATCCGTTGTACAATTAAGCATAGTGATATGTTCTCATGAAAGCTATATTCTATGACTATTGCTGATATGGAAGAGAGGGTGCAGGAGTTACATAGCTTAGGGAAAGACCACAAAGCCCACTGCATGCAGGTAAGAAGCACTAGTGTTATGGCGTACTACATCACATAGACAAATGAAGTGTTTTATTTTACTTAAATGTTATCTCTTATTGTGTTTGTTTCTTCAGGCTGTTCGTTGAATTCAAGGTATGTTGTGGCATTGCAAACAAATGGAAAAGAATGGTTATATCAAAATGAGTAGATTGCATGTATGTAACTTCCATATTTGTTGAGACTTTGCCAAGTGTTTGCATTAGATTTATCTGATGCTGTTTGACAAAACCAGAATTGTATTAACACTGTACACATATTTATAATTACTTCTGAAGTTCACATTTCCTTTTTTGGGTGTGTTTATATCACACTTAGGTTTCAATTGTGAGACTTTGTATGCTTGCAGTGAATCAATGTACACCCTGTTCAACCTCCCCCTTCTGTATAGTTGGTGTTACATTCTGAGGTCATAGTAAGACACAAACTGAACAAGTAATTGTTACTGTTTCCCCTGTCTGACAAGAATCAGACATATGTTTTCAAGTGTGGTCCCAGTTAGTTAATTAACTCCCACTCCCCCCCCCCCCCACACTCACACACCTCCAAATTACTTGGTGGTTGCTTTTAAAGTAAGAGCATCAGACCTACTGTAATATTATGCATTTCCATGACATGCCCCTGAAAACAATCAGATGTGTTTAAACCCCAAGAGTTTGTACACTTCTAATCGGGGAATGTACATCTCCTCATTTCAGCACCCCTTACAATCCATGCTTACAACAGTTGCTGTATGTTGAGGTCACAGGCACAGCCTAGGTAAACCTCTACCCATTGCTCTTACATGTTTGTGACAGCAACCAGACATTGTTTTGAAGTGTGGGACCCTGCATAGTGCAAGTTAATAATTGGTCCTCTCTCCCCTCCACTAAGTATTCAGCACTGGATCATGAAGTGTAAGGCACAACTGAATTAAATGCCTTCCCATTACTGGTCTAGATCTGTGGCAGCAGTGATATATAGACTTAAAGTGTGTGACGTTGTGCTGTCACAGTTACTTGTGTCCTTCATTTCCCCCCAAAACAATGGCTATGTATATCATTAATGGTTAGAGAAATTACAAATTTTGTCAGAACATGCTTCCTTGCTGATGCTAGCTGGTGACTAAATGAGGTCTGGCTACATTTTTGGGCAAAGACACTTAGGATACTATAGTGACAGTAGTCCCTTTTATTATGCAGAGGTCAAAGCGTATTTAACTTACCTAGGTGAATAGCTAGAAACTTTTCCAATACAGGATATTGTTCTGTTGAAAAAAATATATAAAAACAATATTGAATTTATGCTTGGTAAATGTTGAAAAGTACCACTGAGTGATTTGTATTACTGTTCTTTGAACTTTTGGTTAGCTGCCCCTGTATGTACATTAAACATACATCGTTAAAGCTGCGTATCTCATGAGTCCCTCCATGCACAGTTCTGTATAAGCTTCATGAAACAGAAGATTAGCATGAGCACTATAAACAGTATGTTAGAAACCATGTTATGTGATAATTTTGTTCCTGTAAATGGTTGAGGAGCTTTCTGAGTCCTGATTGGCCAAGAGCCACATGTGTTGCACTGTGTATTACAGAAAAATACACTATGAAGAGTATCACTGTATGCAGTAGTTGCTAAAGGCCAAGCTCACTCACAAACCAGCAGTCGGTAAGTAAGTAAACACACTAGAAGATGGAAACATATGCTAAACAATGTTTCTGGAAGCAGTATGACAGTATATTCTTGTGTGATTTACCAGTTTCTTATATACACTGTCTTGTTGAGTACTGTGTCTTATTTCACTGATTAGAAGTCATTTTTGGTTATAGACTTGTTCTCATTTACTGCACTACACAGTTGATTAGCAGCACAGTAACTCTTGTCATCAAACAGGTGCTTTCTGAATTAAATGGTAACTGTTTTTGGTTGACACAGTTCAAGTATTCTATAATGTAATATGTACACTTAGGGGTGTCTGTCATGTTACAAGAGTATTGTCTCCTATTGTTTTGGTTGTCAGACTCTCTTACCTTCACTGTATGTGTTACTGCTTATGAAAACAGTATGAGATAACTTTTGTATCTCACAAGCCATACCTATAAGTGTAGCTATTAATATTTATGCAAGTGGTGTCATGATACAAAGTGGCAGATACATTTAGTTGTCATAGTCACTGTGTGCAAAGGAGATTTTGATATGATCACTATGGGAACAGCTTGAAGTTATTCACATAGTGATTATGTCTCACCTCATTTTTCCCGTCTGTGGCTATGTCACCAATTGCCCCTTCCCCTGCACAATTTCTGAGTATCACTTTATTGCTCAGCATACAGTTCAGTACAATATCTCACTCCAGGTTTGGTCTCTCGGTGCATGTGCTAGTACTGCCTGTGTGATTTCCTTCCAGCATGCACCCACTAGAGGTATGTCACAAAGCTAAAGAAGACAAAAACATTTTTCTTAAATTGCATTTACCTTTTTTAATCTGTTGCCCAGCCTTATCCTATGAGATCCATTTACTACTGCTCATTTGTCACCCCCCCCCCCCACAGCCACTAACACCCTAGCATTCGAGGTCCTGATGCCACCTACAGCTTCATGATCTCTGCTGTGGCAACCACTGTTCTGCAGCAGTTTTATGTAAGAAACATTTTTTACATAAAACACTGAATTGTGATGTAGAAGTGAGCAAGCCCAGGGAAGTAGAACAAGATATACTGTCTTAGTTGTTCCATCCCAGACTGTGGTTACACTACACAACACTAAAATGAATACCTAGAATCAACTAGTTAATATTTTTTATTAACTATATGAACAAAATAGAAGAAACTGAAATGAAACTGAAGGGACAAGCTAGTTTCCTTGTCAAGTGAGAGCTGCTGCCATTATAGTTTTGAGACATTTCAACTCATTCCCATACACACTCACTATCAGTGAAGTGGTGAATAGCAGCATTAGTGTCATTGTTATGATGGCGCTCCACAGAACTATACTTACTTATGAAAAAGTGCCACATATTGTTTCAAAGTCATAAAAAAAGAAGGCAAAAACAGAAAACAATACAACACAAAGACTTCCTTTGTTGTTTAAATACAATATGTGGTGAATGGTTGTTGGATAATGCAGTTATTTTTATAGTAGCCTGTGACCTCTCATGATGTTATTTAAGGTCACAGGCCACTGTACAAATTGCACTGTAATCCAACAGGTACCCCCCCCCCACCTTATATTTTATATATGAGTGCATGGATATTCATGTAAATATCTATGTTGTACTGCAAGAAATACTAATACTCTAGTTGAGGTATCTCTTCACATTGTGCTGGATTACTACATGTAACAGAGCTGCACCCTTGCATGTGTGTCCCCATCCTGCTCATGGTTCATGTGTGATGGCTGTACACAGCACAGCCACTGTCACACACCAGTGTGACTGCCAGCATGGTGCACTGTGTGTGTTGCAGTGCTCTGTGCTGGGATGTGTACACATGCCACCGCACTGTGTTTGTCATGCCTGTGTGGTGTCCATGGGCTGTTACAGCACCATTCCACCAAGTGGAATAGCAGGCCCTGTGTTCAGATCCATATAAATTGACTTACAATCCTTAGTTGGAGGCCTATGCTGATCTACAGCAGCCAGGAGACTTCATGTATCAGGACGGATCTCCTCTTCTAGCTCTGGTGTTCTAGAGGAGGTCTGCATCACTGGTGGGGCAGCTTGCTGGGCCATAGAGTGATCCTGTTGGTGTTCCTGAGCTGTACCCTCTGTTGCCTCTTCTGTGTCCTCAACAGGACCCTGGATGTCTCCCTCAGCTGTCAAATAGCAAGGAAAACAAAGTTTTGTATAGTTGAAGTAGTCACAATTTTGCACTGATTTCAGTATTTAATTATTAATTTCATACCAAATGATGTTTACAACCTATATTTATAAAATGGATTTGCAGAAACATGATTGGGCAATAGCTCTTTGAAACTATGACTTTTCTAAGCTTTATTGTTACAAGTGTCATTATATGTGTTAGGGACATGAACAGAACATTCTCCGCCATCATTTCCCTCCCTTTGTCACCACATAATACAATACAAAACGTTAACTATATTGCTTTGACAACTGTCAATAAGATAATTACTGTCTATGGGTGATGTTAACTAAGATACTCATTGAGGTGGCATCTGTAAACACACACATTTGTTGAGAGTTAGGTAGGACTCAGCTATTAGCTGAGAAAGTTTTTCATAAATGTGTAGTTGACATATGAAATAGTATGGCTGAGGAGGGTGTGGGAGCAAGGACAATTGAGGGTCTTAAACGCACTGCAGATAGATATTGAGGAACTTTTGAGGTGTGCAGTAGTGAAGTAATGTCAAGACCAGGTAGTAATCATAAGTAAGAACAACAGCAAAAACATATAGAAATTACGGACAAAAATGGCAAGCCATGATACTGCACATGCCCCTATGCGTATGCATACACGCATGCCCACTATCGACGCTCGGCTTTCAGCCATGATGTCTATAGGTTTCATTGCTCTTTTTTTAATAATTAAACAGTTTTTCCACTCCATCAATCCAAAAACTCTTGAACTATCTCATTAGCTGAATGAAGATGTTGGAAGGTGACCACGATGTTAACAGGGCTTCAGCACTGTAGCAGCTGGCACAGATTCAGTCTCAGTCTGCAACTTACAAAACACAAAATAAACTAAAACTAACAAGATCTGTGTTGCACTCTGCTGGCCAGTGCCCTCAATAACTGACTTGGGGAAGATAAGGTTGGGAGAGTGATAAAAAAAATTGAAACCTGAACCTCACATGTCCTTCTCTTTCCTTAAAAATATGTAGAGAAGTATTGTGCCTAGTAACGCAGCACTTTTTTTGGTAGCACAACAATACAGTACATTCATTAAAAGCACTTTAAAATGCAAAAAAATTTTAATTTTATTTTATCGTATCGAAACAGAATAGGGACATTGTATAATCTCAATATGCCACTCCAGGGTGGGTCATAGCAGAATTTATTTTATTTATTTATTTATTTATTTATTTAGCTTTTGTTAACCAGGTAAGTACATTAGACGAGTTGTATGCCTATTTTCAGGAACGACTCGGGAGAGTACAAACAGGTAATACAGGGTACAACAATACAGCAAAAGTTAGGTGAACAATTACATCTCACACTAGTTGAAATGATTACTTATACACTTGGAGATTAGGTACAATAAGTCGATAAAGCTGCAGGCAATATACAGAGTAAGACAGTGAGGATAGAATACATAGTGAGTTGACATTGAACAACATTGACTATCCAAAGCATAAAAGTGGAGCAGAAGAAGAGCTGGTCAGGGAAATCGGCATCCGATTTGGTTTAGTTAAATTGTGGCTCCTGGAGCAGAATGCCAGAGGGACTACAGTGTCCAGTGTCCAGGGCTTATAGCTAGGGAGGCTTTAGGCATTCACAGCTTGAGGCCAGCTTAAGATGCTCCCACAAGGAGGTCCGAAGGCTTTTGTGGGAAGGGGCGATGCGGATCTGCTCAGGGAAGGAGTTCCAGAGCCTAGGAGCATGAGCTGCATAGTCCCTATCACCCATAAGGATGCAGGTGGAGGGTACATTTAGTATCCCTGGGCCCTGGGACCTTAGGGAGTAGCATGAGCGGTCAGCTGGGGAGAGGAGCTGAACCAACCCTGGGGGTGAGCTGGTGCTGATCACTTTGCTCACATAGCACCCTATACCAAAGTTTAGGTGATTGGTCGGGAATAGCCAGCCTAACTTATCATAAAGTTCTCAGTGATGAGTGAGGCAGGGGGCAGCCAGAGTGAAACGGCAGATGTTGTTGTACGTCATATACATCTAGTAAGGAGGGCTTTTGAGGTGCACACAAATAGGTGGAGTCCATAGCTTAGGGAAGGGAGTGACATTCCCCTGACAAGAGCCAGGCGTGCAGCAGGGGTGAGGTTGTGTTTGGCCCTATAGGCCAACCCCAGCTTGCAGTTTACTTCTTTGCAGATGTTGAGGATATGACTACCTAGGTCCAGTTGGGGGTCAAGCATCACCCTGAGATATTTGACGGAGGTCACAGAGTGGAGGGAAGTACCGTCTGTGCAGTTGATTAGCAGAGGTACTGGAGAGGCAAGTATTTTGGCTGATGAGCTGAATAGCAGGCCTGCATTTTTTTCTGGTTGAGGACCAGCTTCTGTTTGGTGAGCCAAGCCTGAATAATCATGAAGTCCTCAGATAGATGGAGGTTTAGGGTGGCTGTGTCTCGGGAGTGAGCAAGGAGGACCAGGTCATCTGCGTACAGGGTGACCCTGCATCTGGTAACAACATCTGGGAGATTGTTAACAAACAGGGAGAAGAGAAGAGAAGAGAAGGGGTCCCAGTACAGAGCCCTGGGGGATGCCAGAGGTCACTGGCAGGGGAGCAGAGAGGACTTTATTGAATTTGGTTAACTGTTTTCTACCATGCAGGTAGTCAGTTACCCATTTCATGGCCAGGGGAGACAGGCCAAGGGACCTCATCTGAGCACAGAGCAGGTCATGGTCAACAAGGTCAAAAGCCTTGGATAGGTTGATAAACACTGCTCCAGAGAGCTTACCCTGTTCCATGGCAGTTCTGATACTAGAGGAGACAGAGATCAGAGCCGTGGTTGTGCTGTGCCCTTTGCGAAAGACATGCTGGGTGGGAGACAACAGGTCATGAGTTTGGATATATTCCAAGAGTTGATTGGCTACCACCTTTTCAAGGAGCTTGCTGATGGCCGAAAGGATGGCAATTGGCCGGTAATTGTCGGGGACTTTGGGACACTGCTGGTGTGGTTTATTCACTCAGCCTGTGGTCTCATGATGGAGTCATAGCAGGCATGGTAAATCCTGCCATAACCCACACCCTCTCATGGTATATTGCTTAAATGACCCATACCCTATCATTGTGTATTGCTTAAATAACCAACAGTATGCTGTGCTTTTTACTTAAGTACGGATTAGATAGATAATAAATTATAGTACAGTAATGGAGTTTTTTCCAGAAATGAATGTTGTAACATTTATAATTATGTTATCACTTCTTAGTCAAAACTTATGAGTGTTACAAAGCAGTACTGTTGATTACTGTATTGTTTTACTACAATGTATTATGTGTGCACCATATATATAACAAACATATTTATTTGTACTCACCAGATGAATTGACCACAATGAGCTGTCCGACTACAGGAACCTCTGAATCCTGATCCCCAGAGGGTGGTATGAGGCACAGTCTCTTCTCTGAAACAGCAGGGAAACCTTCAGGAGTATCTGTGGAAGGAAAAAGAAGAAAAATGTGATGCTGTGTAATACTGTCAGATGTGTACTTACAATGTTGCTGTGAAGTGTTTTGAATTATGATTCCATGACTCGACAAATCGCCTGCAGCCTCCTTTGCTTTTCTTCTAAAACAATGCCTTTTTTATTAGAGTTTTACAATAAGAGAACTCAGTGACTGCTTAGCAAGCTTTATGCTGCTATCTTGTACATTACTCAGTATAAAGTTTCTTTTTAGCAAGTTAGATGAATGACAATTGTTGGTTCAAATTCTGGACAGTAACTGTAGAACAGTAGTGTTTTGTGGCTGTGATACTGAGAAACAATTTCCCTGCTGAACTACACCATTGTATACAGGGAAACATGCACACACGTAAGTTCTAAACCTTGAGAGTTGCAATGCAGTACAGTACACTACACTAGCATATGATGTAGTAAGTAGTATCTGACTCTAACAATACATTAGCACTTGCCCATGTACCAAAAGCTGGACTTGAGTTCGCAGATGCAGCCAAATTGAATTACTATCTATTAGTTCTGCATGCTACTGACATCAAACAGATGTATTATTAAACTCTAATACAATGCATAGTTACAGTCAGAGAATATTCCCCCTCCTTTGCCAAGCACTGTGTGTTGAATTTTACAGTCACACTGATGAATAGAAGAGGTACAGACTACTGTCACACTTACCTCGGATGAGCCACTCATTGTTTTTAACTGTGGAAATTTATACCGTTCTGCTCAGGTAATGCCCTTTAACTACCACCCACCCGAGATAAAAAAAGAACCACATGCTGTATACCAAGATCAGACATTTAGCTGAATTAAACCAGTACACATTACTGTTGGAGCTCCATGATAGCAGGAAGACATAGATTTGAGTCATTGAAGTGCATGGTCACACTTAGGTCATTTTTTTTCCTGCCTCAAGTTTGAGGTGCTGTATACTAATGTGACAGCCACAGGTTAATTTGACTTCTTCTCATTACTGGTTGAACTGCCTGATATGTACTAGGCATATGTTTGTACTGATTGAGTTTGAACACCAGCACTCAGTGAATGTCGAATTTCACCCCCCCTCCCCCTTCTAAGAAAGGAATTGTGCACTGGATTCTGACTTCACAGGCACAGCCATATTGACCCTGTACACATTAGTGTAATAAGTCTATGATACCAAGCAGCCATACATTTGAAGTGTATGACTTTCATTGGTTTCAATCAGGGTGTGTTCCTCTTCCCTTGCAAACATTGTGTCTGTATAATGTAGTACGCTTCAAACATTTTTGACATGGAATGACATTTGTTACTGAATCTGCCAAATTACTGTGTTGTGGTATACTTACCACCATGGTGTCAGTCTCCAATCTGCAGCTTCCCTGCCTTTTCCCACAGATGGTATGCAACCTCGTACCAGCTCTGGTACCTGTTGTGGATGTGTCCCTCAGCCTTGAACATATAAAAAGACTAACAGACATGCTTCCTCTTGCAGTCATCAATGTCCCGATTCCAGAACAGATAAACCCTACAGAAATGCAGTACACCAGCACTATATGGTGAAAATCACAGGTTACTCCAGTGATGTACGACATTTGCGATTCCTGAAGGCCCCTTATACCACAAGTTGCAACCTCTCTGCCAAACATGACTTATTTATTTATTTAGCTTTTATTTATTGGGTAGGTGCACTAGCCATGGCAATGACTATTTTCAGGCACGACCCAGTAGCATACAATACATCAATGCACACAGAAACAAACGTGACTAATAGCAACATACTTTAACAATAACCAATATTTCAATTGACAAAGAAGTGACTGTGTTACACCAGAAAAGACATGTGCCACTGCATAATGCAAATTGCGACATGACATGTGTAATGCACAGGTATGACAGAAGGGCAATTCCAAAACATGTGGCGTAAATAATAATGCCAAACAGTGAGAAGTAACTTAGACCAAGGTGGAGCTGGTCTAACCGGAGGACAGCATATATACCACCCCCCCAACAGTCAGACAGCATTCAGCAGTGTGGACTGTCACACAGCAGGAAGCATGTCAGCATTATCAGTCCTACAGGGCATCATGTTATCTGAGCAAACAGAACTCAGGCATGCCAGGTGCAGTGGCAGGACCCAGGGGACCGAGCAACCACAGCGGTGAGTGACAGTGAGAATGCCACCCATGCATAGAGTGAGACACACACAGAAGTTCTATGAGGAGTTGACAGATGAGCAGTGCATTGCATGCTACAGGCTCAACAAGAGCACCATCAGGGAGCTATGCCAGGACCTGTGGGACGATTGACACAGTACCACCAACAGGGGTCACCCACTGGCAGTGGATGTGTGTGTCAGTGCAGCAGTGTGCTTCTCAGCAACAGGGACATTTCAAACACACACACAGGGGACACAGTGGGCATATACCAGTCTGCAGTGTCGAGGTGCCTGAGGAGGTTCCTGACAGTCCTGATACGATGCACTGCAAGGTACATCAGCTTCCCATGGGATTCCCAACAACAGCGCCAAGTGAAGCAGGCATTCTACAATGTGGCACAGTTCCCCCGTGTGCTAGGGGTGATTGACTGTACACATGCGGCCATCAGGTCACCAACAGCAGTTGGGGGTGCATATGTCAACAACAAGGGGTACCACTCCATGATCATTCAGGTGATATGTGACAGCAAGTGCTGCATGCTAGATGTGATGGCCAGGTACCCTGGATCCTGCCATGACTCTCACATATTCCAGAACAGTGGGCTACAGGAGACCTTTGAGAGAGGGGACATTGCAGGTGGATGGCTAATAGGTATGCACAGGGGCCGAAGAAACCTGCAGTGGTGAGCATGCAGCAGCGTGTGCATGAGCAGCAGAAAGTGTGCACAGCTGTGTGTGGAGAGGGTGGCACAACAGGGGAACTGGATGCCCAGGCAACACAGTATACAGATCTTACAGCCAGACAGACACATGTCACTGCACACATCTGATGCATGCAGGGTCAGGGATCATACACAGTGCACCACCCACAGGCATGGGTCAGCCACACAATGATGCAGTACGCCCATGCAGTTCATGGACACAGCCAAGGGTGTGCATGTGTGGTAGCGTGTGTCTGCATGTGTGAGCATGTGTGTGTGTGTGTGTGTGTGTGTGTGTGTGTGTGCCACACAGACAATAGGTAGCAGATGTGAGCAGTGCAGCACAGAATAAATGGCAACTAAACTGTAACCTCCCCATCCCCAACAGGTGACAGTGGATGCCCCCAGATGCCATGATTGACGACACCAGGGAGAACGCCACAGGCCACAGCTGATGAGTGGAGGTCTGTCTCTGAGCAAGTAAGAGGTCTGTCTCTGAGCAAGTAAGTGGTCTACTAAGAAATATAGGATATTCTTGTCTCAGAACAGGACAATCAGGAGCTTAAAGGGCACACAGGCAGAAAGTAAGGAGAGAGAGAAAAAAAGAGAGGAAAGAGTAAGAATTGCAAACAGTTAAGGGGCCAGAAATAAGATATGATTGGAGTGGTGCAGTGCAGTGGCTGTGGAGCAGCAGTCTTCCGGGAGATGTTCTGAGGATGCGGTGTTGCCCCATCTGCAGACACCTCTCTGGGCTGAGGGAGGAGGTTGCTCATCTCCAGGCTGAGTTGGCCAGGATTTGTGGGACCTCCTCTTCCATCCAGGGGCCACCAGTGCCACTGCCGTTGCCTCAGAGGTTGCCAAGAAAGAGGAGCGGTTGGACTACAGTGGGCTCTGGGAGGGTGAGGGTGGTGGAACAGAGGTGTTTCCCTCCAGTTGTACCTCTCCACATTCCTATGCCATTCTGGCAAAGTGTGGTTCCTCTATGGAGGCACCCAGTGGAGACCAAGGAGGATGCTGGGAACCTCCACAAAGGAGACCCACAGGAGGGTGGCAGGGGACCCTGCAGGGGAAGAAACAACTCCTGGTGGGGGACTCCATTGTTAGGAAGGTAGAACTGGGGAGGAAGGGAGAGAGAAGTAAGGTGCCTGCCTGGCGCCATGGCTTGGAGGGACAGGGAGCGAATCCTCAGGATTGCCGGAGCAGCTGCACAGGGAGGGAGCTGGATGTCATTGTCCACCTAGGGACAAATGACCTGGCTAAGAAAGGGATTAGAGAAGTGCAGGAAGAGTTTGTGGAATTGAGGAGGGGCCTTAGTCAAGTAGCACGCACGGTAACCTTCTCGGAGGAGCTACCCATCTATGGCATAGGAGAGGCTAGGGTGTTCCGCACCATGGGATTCAATCAGTGATTGAAAAACTAGTGAGGAGCTCAGGGATTTGGCTTCATTGGGGACTGGGGTCCACCTGGAGTGATGCAAGCCTGCAAGCCTATACTGGCATGATGGGCTGCATCTGTCCTGGAAGGGAACCAGGATCCTAGGTGATAGGTTTAAATGCTTCATTGGCAAGTTTTTAAACTAGCCAAGGGGGGAGGCACTGGAAAGTCCTAGCCCCCCCCCCAAATAATCACGGTAGTAAGTGCAGCAAACACCAACATAGAGGTGTTGCTAGGGAGAAGGGCAGGGGTAAATGGAGAAAGTGACAAAGGCAAGAAGGACAGGGATGGGGCAAAAGGGAGTAAGGCCATCAGGAAATGGAGGGTAATGAGTACCAATGCCCGTAGTCTGGGCAACAAGCCCCTGAGCTGATGGCCTTAATGGAAGAGGGATGCCTGGATATCGTAGCAGTCACAGAAACATGGTACACAGAGAACCATGACTGGGATGTTAACATACCAGGGTACATAACCTACAGGAGAGACAGGCAGGGGAGAAGAGGGGAGGAGTAGCTCCTATGTAAAGGAAGGGATAAAAGCAACTGAACAAAAGAGTAAACAGGAGGAGAGGAGGCACTGTGGGTCACCTTGGAGACTGGAAAGGGCACCACAATCTGCACAGGGGTTGTGTAGACCCCATGTCAGGGGGAAGGAATAGACAAGGATATGATAGAAGGCATTCTTAGAATGGCAGAGAAAGGGGAGATACTGCTGATGGGAGACCTGAATATGCCAGATGTTAACTGGATCACATTTGCTGCAGCCACATCCAAGAGCAGGGCCATTCTTGATGCCCTACAGGTGGCAGGCATTAGACAGCTAGTTTCGGAACCCATGAGGGAGCAATCTTAGACCTCATACTCTCAAACGGGGGCAGTGAGAAGATTTCAGATCTAGAAGTAGGTTGCCATCTGGGAACAAGTGACCATCAAACAGTGTGGTCCACGTTAAACTCAGCTACAGAGTCAAGCCATACAAAAGTGAGGGTACTGGACTTCAGGAGGGCTGACTTTGGCAAGATGGGAAAGTGCCTCAGAAAAGCACTAGCAAACAGGCTAGAAGGAGGTGTGGAGCAACAATGGGGAATTATCAAAACTGCCATCACAGAGGCAACAAGCCTTTGTGTGAAGCAAATAAACAATTCAAAATGAAAGAAAAAGCCACTATGGTTCTCAAAAGAGGTGGCTGTGAAAGTCAGGAAGAAAAAGATAGCATTCTGGAAGTATAAGGAAACACAGAAGGAGCAGGACAGAGACCTGTACCAGTTAAGGCAGAAGGAAGCAGGAGGAAGGTCAGAATAGCAAAGGCCCAAACTGAGGAAAAGATAGCCAACTCTGTAAGAAGGGGATAAAACCTTTATAGGTACATCAGCAGCGAGAAAGACAAAGGGAGGGATAGTGAGGCTGAATAGAATGAATGGTGGGTGGGCAGAGGGGACAGTGAAAAGCAGGAATACTGAATGAATATTTCTGCTCAGTATTCACAAAAGAGGAGGGGAAGTGCCTAATCCAATTAACAGAAGCACTCTTGATAGGGGGTCGATCCCAGTCCTTTCACAGAAGAAAGGGTTCTGCAAGAACTCCAAAACTGAAGGTGGACAAAGCAATGGGTCCTGATGGAATTCACCCCAGAATTCTAAAAGAATTAAGGGAGGAACTAGTGAAACCACTGGCTACTCTTTTTAATAAATCATGGGAGGATGGAGTGGTAGCCGAGGACTGGAGGAAGGCGGATGTGATTCCCCTTCACAAAAGTGGGACCAAGACAGAGGCAGGAGACTACAGACCTGTCAGTCTGACCTCTGTGGTAGGGAAAGTAATGGAGTCACTTCTGAAGGAAAGAATAGTTGAGTACCTAGAGGCCAGTGGAGCACAGGACCCAAGGCAGCATAGGTTCACAGTGGGAAGGTCATGTCAGACGAATCTAATAGATTTCTTTGACTGGGTGACCAAAGTAGTAGACCAGGGAGGGGCTGTGGACATGGCCTACCTAGACTTTAGCAAGGCATTTGACACAGTCCCACACAAAAGATTAATAGTCAAATTAACCAGCCTGGGAGTGGGACCCAGGGTGGTAGCCTGGTAAAACATTGGCTGGACAACAGGACACAGAAGGTAATTGTAAATGGAGTCCACTTGAAGAAAGGGGGTTACTAGTGGGGTACCACAGGGTTCAGTATTGGGTCCAGTCCTTTTAATGTCTTCATCAGTAACATTGCAGAGGGACTGGAAGGAAAGGGATGCCTTTTGCAGATGACATAAAGATCTGCAACAGGGTTGATACACAAGGAGGTGTGGAAAGGATGAAAAGGACTTGCAAGGTTGGAGGAATGGTCAGAAGTATGGCAGCTAGGATTCAATGCAAAGAAGTGCAAAATAATGCACCTGGGAAACAAGAACCCAGGGAAGAATACACAATGGGTGGGGAGGTAGTAACAACAACAAAAAGGAAAGGGACCAGGGGTAATCTATCAGATGACCTTAAGGTGAGCAAGCAATGTGAGAAGGCAGTAGGAGGGCTGGGGGTATACGGGGATGTATAGGGAGAGGCATCACAAGCAGAAAACAGGAAGTTGTTATCCCTCTGTACAAACAGTTGGTGAGACCCCATCTGGAGTACTGTGTCCAGTTCTGGAGACCCCATCTCCACAAGGACATAGACAGGATAGAGGCAGTCCAGAGGAGGGCAACTAAAATGGTGGAAGGGTCTGCAAGAGAAGCCGTATGAGGAGAGACTAAAGGAGCTTAATATGTATACCCTTGAGGAAAGAAGGGAGAGGGGGACATGATAGAAACTTTTAAGTACCCCAGTGGAATCAACAAAGTCCAAGAGGGTAGCATCTTTCAGAAAAGAGACTTGCAAGAACAAGGGACACAATTAAAGATAGAAGGAGAGCGTTCAGGGCAATGGAGGAAGTATTATTTCACAAGAGGTAGTGGATGCATGGAACAGCCTTCCTGAGGAGGTTGTGGGTCTAAAACTGTGGGAGAATTCAAGAATGCATGGGACAGACATAAGGCAATTCTTGTGGGGGGGAGTAGGAAGAAATAGGCTGTTTTATTAACTAGGATCTGTGGCCTATCCTGTAGGTAGGGAAATGGGCAGACTAGATGGCCCTAGCGGTCCTTATCTGCTGTCAAAGTCTATGTTTCTATGTTTGTATGTATAACGAGGCCCTCACCAGCACAAGATCAGCCATTAAGAATACCTTTGGGCTCCTAAAGGCATGATTCCAATGCCTTGACCATTCAGGAGGTGTGCTGCAGTACAGTCCTGAGATGGCCTGCAGAATAGTGCTCACCTGCTGCATCCTACATAACATTGCATTGGCACATCACGTACCACTGCCCAACACAGAGCAGGAGGATGGCATACCACTGGAAGGCAATGGACAGCCCAACAGCATGGCAGGAGTACAGTTACAAGGGGATGCATCTGCAGGATACCATGCAAGATGTGAGGTGATACACCAATATTTCTGAGGCATAACACCACCACCACCACCTCAAGGGTGGTACCTGCGGCAGTATGGAACACACAGCGGTGGTATGCACCAACAACAACATATCACCTGAAGCACCATCAGACAAATACCAGCGGATGGGATACTGTTTTCCAGGTGCCATGCAACACACGTGGCAGCAGTGCTACTGTACCAGTGGCCATGTGTGTCATACAGCAACTGGCCGACATGGCTGCACACAAAGCTAGGCCACCAGCCCATCCACAGATGTTCTCTGCACGCAAGGTCATGGTCTATGCAGCAACAGTCAACATTGGTCAACACACAGGACAATGGCACACCAATGTGTGTATGGTGCCACCAGGCACAATGCACCCACCATGGCCACCGGTGCATGTAAACAGTGATGCCACAACAGGTACACAGCATCAGGCATGAATGGAGAATACATTACTATCTGTGTGACTCCAGTGCCCATGATTTCTGTAGCAGTGTAGTGCCTATGCATGCATACATGGTACAATACCCAACTGCACTGGGTTGCTGGCAAGTCCATATCTCAATATCCCTCCTCTCTGCCATGGGCAACAGGTGCCGCAGGATGGCAGGGTCCCCCTGGTGAGGTTCTGCCATTTATGCTTCAGCTGTCTTGGGGTGCACGACATCCCACTGATGTTGCACAGGTGTACCCCGATGGCCCTTCCTGTCCCTGGCAACTGTGGGGTGATTCCCCCACCCAGGTGGCAGCAGGGTTGTGTGTCACTGCTGCACAAGATTGAATAACTGTGCAGTCTCAGCAGCTGTGAAGTTTGGGGCCCTTCCACTCAGTGTGCTCATTGTGATGCCCCTTACACTGTCCTACAGTCCCTAGGTCTGTCCCAGCATTATACATCTTGTAACTGCACTCTACATTGCCTGTGGCACCACACTTTTGCAATGGCACATGTACACACACAAGACACATGCAGTCCTCATGTGCAGCCTACTCCACAGCATGCCACACATGCGGTTGGTTCAGGGGCATGTACACAGGTCTAGCAGCCATGCACCATGTTTGTTGTGGTTGCACAGGTAGCACGTCCACTGCACAAAGGTGTAGACATTGTACTATGTCGCAGCACATGGTGTTGGCACTGACACTGGCACACACAGCGTGGTCTGCCATTCTTCATGTCTGCATCCATTGCTGCCACAATTGGCACATCGAGTCACCCTACCACCCCTGCATGTGCCATGTGCCACATACGCATGTCACCTCATAGAGGGCAATTGCAGCATGGACATGCTCAGTAACACAGACACACACACACATGCCACAGGCCATACCCTGTCATAGTGTGCAACACATAGAAATGCCCTATCACAGCTGGCACCTTGATGGAAATGAGTGACACCACACGACTGGCAGTGATATCTGTTTACTGTTCAATACTGCAGTGATACCCAGGTCTGTATTATAGTACAACAGTTTGTGCTTCATTATCCTACACACACACACACACACACACCCAGTGGCAATACACTGCATCCATACCCACACTGTGGTTTCCCACATCCCACACACACACACACACACACACATGCATGCTGTGCATCCACACATGCACACATCCCACACAGAGTCCACACATTATGCACATCCTGTGTTATGCTATGTACAGTGGCCACCCCTCTGTGTCTGCCCTGCAACACCATTCATGTCATTTTTCTGATGGCTGGTGCATAGCTCTTCTCCATTTCACTGGTTTCAGGTCCTGTGACTCCCCACGTGGTGTGGGTGCAACAGTCTCTGCATCTGTTCTGCTCTCCCTGCCCCTGTTGCACTGCTGCTGTTCCACTACTAATACTTGGGACCTGTACAGCCACTGTCTTTCTTCTCCTGTCATGCTAACCAGTGACAGGTGGTACAGGTCTTCACACAGTCCCATGCCTTATCATCATTGTGCCACTGTCCTCTGCTCCCACTGCTGGTGAGGGGTCCCTGTGCGGTAGCCTGTACTGTTCTGGCAACAGGTGTAGCCTATTTCTGTTGGGCACCTCTGGTGCTGACACCACTGCTGGTTGCGCCTACACCACCTTCATCTCCTATCGGCCTTTGGTGCAACCATGCCCTGCCCCTGGTCCAGTGGACGGTGGTACCTGCGTATGGCTCCACAGGTGTAGTGATGGGCTGTGATGGTGGTGGCGGCCATACACGTGTGCTGCCTGGTGCTGTCGGTGGCACATCAGGCACTGTGTGTCCTGGTTGTTTCCCTGTACCCTTCAGTGCTGCATGTGGCACAGCCTCCTGCTGTTGGGTCTGCAGGGACACCTATGCCTGTGTGGAAGCATCCTGCAGTTGTGGTTTCTGCACTGCCTGTGTCACTTGTGTGGCTACGTTTGTCACCTGAATTTGGCACATAGCATGCAATGTCTGTGTGGCTGCATCTGTCACTTGCCGTTGTTGCACTGCTTGCATTGTCTGCTTTGCAGCATCTATCATCTGTGGTTGGCGCACTGCTTGGGTTACCAGGATATTGTGTAGGGCCACTGCCAGGATGTCCATCTGCCTCTGCTGCTGTGCCACAGACCCTTACATGGCCATTGCCAGTTGTGTGATTGCCTGTGTCTGTTCCCTGGCACAGGCCTGTGTGGCATGCATGGCATCAACCAGCCTCCCCATGGCTGTCACTGTTCTGTGTGTCCCAGACTTGATGGCAGTGACTAGGGGGCCCATCTGCTCCTCAAGGGTTTTGTGGTGGGCACCGAGGCACAAGCGTATGCATTCCAGCATTTCCAAATGCTCCTCATGGTGATCCTCCAATGCCCTGCAGAATGCAGCATAGTCCATCGGTGTGCATTCATGGTTGTCCAGTAATGAGCGTTCTGCCCTGTCCAGGGTCACCTCCAGCTATTTATATGATGTGGGGGCTCAGATCTTGGGCTATGTTGGCAGAAATGCTGCTAACACTAAAGACATCACAGGCATCCATGCCATCATCCTTCTGCTGGGGCACTGGCACTGCCTGCTGCGTGTCCTTCTCAGGTATTGGCACACTATCCAGCTCTGTGGTGTCTGCACTGCCCTGTAGGTCCATCAGTGTCCTGGGTGCCAGTTGGCTGTGTGCTGGGCCACTTTGTGTCACTGCCAGTGCCACCACTGTCCTTCTCCTCTGTGTCCTCACCTGCCATTCCTGTGGGGTCACGACATTACATCAGTGCCACTGTGCCAGCCCTCTGAACATGCCACCATGTCTACCCCTGCCTTGTATATGTGCGTTACAGTGGCCCAGGCCACAGGCCACATCCCCACCATGGCCGGGTCCTTGCAGGCCACTGCACAGATACACAGACCCCCATTGCTGGCAGCACAGGTGCCCCAGACACACAGGTGCACAGCATGTACCCATGCTCCTGGCCAGGCCCTCTGTACACACAGTCAGTGCTGCACACCATGCTGCCATGGGTGGGCGTAGGCCCCCACACACTACTGTGCTGCTTTGCATGCTACCTGTCACTACCATCATCCACCACTGTGCCACTTCCACTGCATCCCTGCATGCTTCCTGGGGTGCATTCAACTCAGCATGCCACTGGCCCTGTCCAGCACTACACAGTGCTCCTGCACTGCTGCACCTCTCTACCAAGATCCCCCCCATGCCATGGCTTGCAGATGTTGCTGTGGCATTGCTAGTCCAACACCTACCTGTCTTGGTCCCCATCCATGTCGTGTTGAGCTCTGTGTCCCCATGCACACTGTATTGGCTCTGGAAGGCCAGGACCCATTCCTCATGTGCGCTGAGTGGTGTCTCCTCCCTTGGGCCACTGTCTGTTGCTGCTGCATGGCACTTGTTAGATGCATCCTTGTCTTTGGCATGGTGCTTAAGGTCATTGAACCTCTTTTGTAGGTCCGTTATCGTGCGTCTGGCATTGGCCACCATGTTTACCTTACAGGTTACTGCATCCCAGGCTGCCTTACACTGTTTGCACAGTTCCCTCTCCCAACCCTTGCCCATTAGCAATTTGGCCTGTGCCTACAGCTCATTTAGGAGCACATCTGCCTCTGCTGATGTGAAATTGCATTTTCTTTTATGTGCTGTTGCCGCTTATGCCACTATCTCAACTTGCGCCATTGCCTCAGCCTATGTTGCCATATGTGACTGGTCTGTTGTTTGCAAACTTTTGTATTAGCATTGCATTGCATTATGCATAACTGTTCCACCCACTTTGTGATTTGTGCCATGCATTTGTGGCTAACTTGTGAGGGGTGTAATTCCACTGTTTTCTGTCGTACTTGGCCTTTGTTCTGGAATAGGGTGCAGCTCGCATGTCACAAGGGTTTGGATGTAGTTTTGCGACATGAAGAAGAAGAAGAATCAGCATTGACATAGCGCTTTTCATACACAGTATCCCAAAGTGCTTTACAAGAAATGCTAGACTGGTAGTGAAGTTACTGAATGTGTGGTGGCAGCCATATCACACATCATCACCCACACATAGCCTGGATAATTGCTTGAACCAGTTTATGGGAAGGGGAATATTGGCCAGGTCATCGGGAATGTTCCCTGCTTTTTTGCGAAAAGTGATCTGGGTTATTTTACTTCCACCTGGACACCCAGCAGGACAACACCAGGATGGGCAGAAGGGACCTTGGTTTAACATCTCATCCGAAGGACGGCATACCCCAGCAGTACAGCACCCCCCAATACTGCACTCGGATGCCAGCGATTTTTAGGTGCAAGTCCAATCCCAGTGTGGGACAAGAACCCACAACTTTCTGGTCCAGAGGCAGATGTGCTACCAACTGAGCCACGCTGACAGTTTGCGTTGTGCTCTAGCCACTGTCTTGGAATTGGACCCCAGGTGTTTTGTCTATGTTTTCGCCCACCAAGGCAGCACCAACCTTTTTAGAAAAAAAAAGATACAGAATAGTTTAGAATATATTTGTTACATGTGTCTTTTGATAGCAACAGAAATATTCAGTTATGTAAAGTAAAATCGTTAATATGTAAGCAATAACACATGATGAGGTGTGGGTTATGTGCTGATAAGAGCATGCCTAGGGTGTACTACACGAGGCGCCATGTGTCTATGCCCTATGTGTTCTTATAAGCACGTAACCCAAACCTCGGAGTGTGTTATTGCGCTTATAAAATGGGCAAAAGTAAAGTGAATAGACACTTGTGATTGTGAATTTTTTTTTATTGAAGTTTTCATAAATAATAGAAGAACAGATTGTAGGGAAAAAAATTAGTCTGTTTTTGCCATTGTAAATTAATGTAACTGTTTTAGGATAATAACTTTGTTAGTTGTTTAAAATAAGTTGTTGAAACTTTTTAAATATATTGTATGTTATGCAATTTTTAACATTTGAACAGTTTTATATATGTTTTAATCAAGGAAACATTCTGAGGATTAAACAGCAAAGACTCTTACTGTAAATGTTGCAGTTCTTTTTTCTTGCAGATGTCAGGTGCAGAGAAGTCTGTTTTAAGTCCATTTTCTTCTTGTGATTCAGAAAAACATTTAAAAACGAACTTTTGAGTATTTTAAACGAACTTTCAAACTTTTTAAAGTAAAATTTATAAACTGTGCTCTGAACTTTCTAACATTTTAAAGTTAAATTAATAAACTGTGCTCGTTTTTGTTGAGATGCTGCTGTTTCCTGTTATGTGGTGCTGCGTGTTACTTTGATAGGGTTATGAACTTTACGTTGTGCATCACGCAGTTTTGGACGTTGAATGATGATGTTTTGGTAGTGGCATTGAACTGCTGTATGAGGCTTGTTGCTGGGAAGGTTTCTTCTGGGGTTTGATTCTCGTCGGGAGCGGAAGCTGGTATATTTCCGGTGCTGGGAGTAGTGTTGGAGCTGGAGCAAGGTATAGGATTTTCTTGAATCAAGTTTTGTTTTTGCAGCATGAAAGAAGAGATTTGTAGATGTGGAGATGAGTTGGCTTTATTGTTCTGTACCTTGCTTTTTTGAGATAGGATGTGGCTCCAACGTTGTCGATCTTGAGGCAGCCCAATAAGAGCGGAGGCTTGCGATTTATGGCCGTAACAGACATGATCTGTCGGGCTTCTAGGCCTGTAACTGCAAGTAGTTGGACAGTTGTGGCTCTTACTGAGTGATTAGTGTATCTGCATGACAGGGAGGCTTGTTTGCTGATTTCTGGCATTAAGTTAGAGAGGTAATTGATGCCTAAAGGCTCTCGAGTGTACCAAGTGTTAACAGTTTCTGCAAGGCTGTCTGAAATTTTTCTCGGGTGGCAATAAAAAGCTGGAGGGTTAGGAGGCAGTTTTTCAAGGTATTTTTTGAAGGATTTTACAGGGCAGAGAGGATTATTAAGCAAGGTGTATATATACCCACGATGTTGCTGCTTTGAGGGATCATTTTTTTTGTGGTTCTTTGTATATTCATTGAAGGTTAGAGTTATGTACTCTGCACCTTGTTCATCCATTTTGATTTCAAAGTGCTCTGGTTTCAGTTGTCTTAAGCCCTCTCTGCCTCTGCCAGCCATGCAAAGCTGTATGTTGAGCCATACTTTATAGACTAGTCCTCTAGGTGTATTCGGGGATAGAGCAGGAGAGGTTTTTAGCAGTTGTAGATCTTGTTCTGATATGGCAGGGTGGTGCTGTGCTCGATCTTTGCCCTCTCTTCTATACTTTTTGAGAACTGCTGAGAAAATGTTGTTTGCAGGGTTCATGTCAGGATGGTTGTGCAAGTTTATGTTTCTGCTGAGAGGTGGATTGTTGAGGTGTCTGTTAAGGCCGGCTCAAAGCTGTATCTGGCTTGATAAGCTGTATTCTGTGCCATCTATCTGACGGATCTCCGCATAGAATTTCTGAAGTATTTTACGCAGGTCACTAGGTGTTATTGTTTGAAAATGTATTGTGAATGGTTTTGATTGAGCCCAGGTTTGAAACACTGAGACTGCCCATTGTGTTGTTTTTTGTGTATTTTGTTCGTCTTTTTGTCTCTCAAGCTGTTCTAGTTGTTCATCTGTCATTTTTGTATAATGACTGAGGTGTTTCTCTTTCCTTTTTCTTTTTGCAGGCTGTTGGGTGGGGATCGTTGATTCTATGCTGTTGGATTCCTGCCTTTCATTTTCTGAAGTTGCCTCGGTCACTGGTGATTGTGTAATGGGACTCTGTGCTGCAGGGGTGACGGAATCTGCAGCTGTAGCAGTCCCCGAGGTGGATGGCTGGACTGGAGCAGTCTGTGGTGCTATTACTTCAGTAGTGTTCGGTTCTTCATCTTCGTCAAAATTGGTAAGTAGCTCTTCAAAATCCATGTGGAAAATAGCTGGATTTGTGTTAGCCATCATGTGACAGGTGCTGTGGAGGATTTCTTTGGTTCTGTTTGAGAGACGCTGACACTTGCGATGTGTATTTTGAACAGCGCAGTTTGCCGTGAATTACAGGCTTTCTTTTTCTGTATTTTTGGGACATTTTTAAAGTAGTTGATTTGTTTCTGGATGTCGCTTTTAGTATCTGAGGCTGTGTTACGTTTTACAGAACTGCAATACCTGTCATTCACTGCGCGGTCTGAGGCGAATGTGTTTTGCGCTATGGCATCAGTGAGCTCTGCCAGTCAACGTTCTTGTTTTCAGTTGGCAAAGCTCACTGATTTGATGTTGTCATGCGTCGTGTTGGTGGCTGGTAGTGCCGGTTGGCTACAATATCATCTGGTAAGGACACGGCTGAAATGATGTTGTAGCAAATCAGTGGCTTGGAATTTTTTAGCCCATTTTATAAATATTATTAATATACCTATAGACATCTGGTACAGTGAAGTAAGAGGAAGAATATCCATTTACCATATATTGTAGCAGGTGTTATGCCACTGTTGAGAACAAGTTAGCTTACTACTACATTTATTAACTGATGTGCCTATGTGCCTAAATTATTTTTTTAAGTACAATTTCTGTAAAGCATGACCTATTATCTATTACCTTCTCCACATTTTCTCTAATTTGAGGTTGGGGGCCTTCATCACAGTTGCTGCATTCCCATACTTCTCAACAGCTGCTACTAGGGCAAACCCCTTGTCATCTCTCCATTGTTTTGGCATTTCTTTCTCTTTGGTTATTGTTCTGTAAGGGAGAGAAATAATAAAAATGTATGAATTGTTAGCATGACATTATTGCTGTGGAATGTATTTATTTTTACTGTTGTCTGAACACCTTACTATTTATAATCAACGTGCCTGACACTGCATTCTAAAGTCACAGACACAGCCCTACTGAGCACCTTACCTCTCTGTAAAACCTACCAGCCACTGGTATGATTCAACTCTGGGACCTTACATGATATTATTGTAGGATTGCCCTCCCAACACCAAGCGATGCATACTACAGTCACAGCATAACCCAACTGAACAACCCATCATTTATGGTTAACCTACCCAACAAAAGCTAGACATAAGATTCAACTCTGGGACCTTGCACAAACCTACTTTGAGAATGCCTAATCCTATCCAAACACCAGCCACTGTGTTCTGAAGTCACAGATACAGCCCAACTGAACACCTTAGCATTACCATCCAACCACTCTGACAACAACCACAGACACAATTCAACTCTGGGACCTTACCTGGTACCACTCTAGGACTGTCCCAGCCCCTCTCAGGCACCAGGCACTGGATAATAAGGTTGCACCACATCTCAACGGAACACCTTGCCATTTACGGTCAACATTCTCATTAACAACTAGATATACAATTCTACTCTGTGATGTTGCACAAAGCCACATGGCTTGTGCTCATTGTATAACTTGTCACTTCTTCTGTAACTGCTGCCTGTGTGGCCCAGGTCATGCCTGAAAATGGTTCCCTGGATCAGTGCACTTACATGGTTACCAAAGACTTAAATAAATAAATAAATAAGTAATGCCTCCATCCACAAACACCTGGCACTGGTTCCTAAAGTTATATCTACAGCATAACTGAACACCTTAACATTCCTGTCCAACCTTCCTGATAGCAACTATAGACAGGATTAATCTCTCACACCTTATATGGTATCACTTTAGGAATGCCATCCTAGGCATTAGGAACTGGATCCTAAGGTCACACCACATGCCAAGTAAACAGTATAATATTTATGGTAAACATCCCAAACAACAACTACATATAAGATTAAACTCTGGCACCTTGTACAAACCTACTGTGACAATACTTCACCCTACTAAAACACCAGGTACTGTATTCTAAAGTCATATACACAGACCAGCTGAACACTTTAACATTCCCATGCAACCAACTCCCTGACAGCAACCACAAACATGATTCAACACTGGGAATTTACATGGTACCACTATAGGACTGCCCTCCCCCCCAGCAGGCATCATGGACTGGATCATGAGGTCACAGCACATCCTAACTGAACACCTTACCATTTATGAGCAAAATCTTTTACAACAACTAGAGATAAGATTCAACTCTGGGACCTTATACAAAGCCTCTCTGGTAATGCCCCCATTAACAAATACCAGGCACTGGATCCTAAAGTTACATCTACAGCACAACTGAACACCGTCACAATCCCATACAAGCTCTCTGACAACAAACACAGACAGGATTAAACTCTGGAACCTTAAATGTTACCACTTTAGGAATGCACCTCCCTCCCAGGCAGCAGGTATTGCATCATAAGGTCACTCCACATCCCAAATGAATATCTTAACATTTATGATAAATGTCCCCAATAACAACTAGATATAATATTCAATTCTGGTACCTTGTACAAACCTAGTCTGAGAATGCCCTACCCTTCACAAACACCAGGGACTGTATTCTAAAGTCACAGACAGAGCCCAACTGACCACTTTAACATTCCTGCACAACCTCCTTGACAGTAAACACAAACATGATTCAACTCTCAGACCTTACATGGTACTACATTAGGAATCTCCCCCCCAAACACACACAAACACCAGGCACTAGAGCCTAAGACCACACCACCTCCCAAATGAACACCTTAACATTTATGGTAAACGTCCCCAACAACAACTACACATAAGATTCAACTCTGGGACATTGTAGAAATCTATTCTGTGAATGCCCCACCCTATCCAAACATTAGGCACTGTATTCTAAAGTGACAGATACAGTACAACAAAATACCTTAACATTCCTCTACAACCTCCCTGACAGCAACCACTGACATGATTCAATTCTTGGACCTTACATAGTACTACTGTAGGACTGCCCCCCTCCTCCCAAGCACCAATCATTGGATCCTAAAGTCACACCACATCCCAACTAAACACCTTACCATTTATGGTGAATGTCCCTAACAACAACTAGGCAAAAGATTCATCCCTGGGACCTTGTACAGATCTAATGTGATAGTGCCCTACCATACCAAAACACTAGGCTCTGTATTCTAAAGTGAGAGACAGCCCAGCTGACCACCTTGACATTCCAGTAGAACCTCTCTGACTCAACTCTGGGACCTTATATGGTACCACTGTAGAACTGTGCCCCCCCCCCATGGCGCCAGGCACTGTATCCTGAAGTCACACCAAATTGCAACTAAACACCTTACTATTTATGGTCAACATCCTTGACAACAACTAGACATAAGATTCTACTCTGTGACATTGCACAAAGCCTCTCTAGTAATGGCCCCATCTTCAAATACCAGGCAGTGCATCCTAAAGTTACATCTACATCCCAGCTGAACACCTTCACATTGCTGTCCAATCTCCCTGACAGCAACTATAGACAGGATTAAACTCTGGCAGCTTACATGGCACCAGTTTAGGAAAGCCCCCACCAAGGCACTGGATCCTAAGGTCACACCACATCCCAACTAAGCAGCATAACATTTATGGTAAAGGTCCTGAACAATAAGTAGATATAAGATTAAACTCTGGTACCTTGTACAGACCTACTCTCACAATGCTTCACCCTACCCAAACACCAGGTACTGTACTCTAAACTCAGGGACACAGTCCTACTGACCACCTTAACATATCTGCACAACCTCCCTGGCAGTAACCACAGACATGATTAAATTCTGGGACATTACATTGTACCACCTTAGGAATGCCCCCCCCCTTGCTTCCCCTCCCAGGCACCAGACACTGGATCCTAAGATCAGACCACATGCTAACTGAACACCTTACATTTTATGGTGAACCTCTGTGACAACAACTAGAAAAAATATTCAAGTGTGGGACCTTGCACTGACCCAGTCTGGAAATGCCAAACCCTTACCAAACTCCAGGCACTGGATCCTAAAGTAACAGACACTGCCCAGCTGAACAGCTTCCCATTTAACATGCAAGCACAGTGACAGCATCAAGACATACCATGCTATCACAAAATATTATGGTTTTGAGTGTGTGTATTTTATAGGTGCAGTTATTCTCTTTTTTGACCAGATTTCTGTGGCTCTTAAAAGAGCCATTTGAGTTTCATGCCGACTAGGTACTGCAGAAATAGTGAGATACACTTTCAGAGCAGTGCAAGAATTCCATCTTGGAGGTCCACAAGGAAAACTATGTTGCCAGCATTTGAGAAATGCATACCATCTTTTAGATATAGCCAATGTTTAAAATGACAAATTTGGGAATGATGTATAGTGTGCATTCCCATAACATGAAAGAATCCAAATATTTGGATGTTTACCTTATGATGTGATCTTTCAAGTCCAGGACAGTATTCCTCACCTGTCCAGATCATCCACTCTGTAATTTCTGAATACAGAATCTTACAGGCAGGTAACATCTCCATAAGAGTCTGCAAGCCTGATTGTGCAGCCTCAATTAAATCTACTCCCCTTTTGTGACCCAAATCATTACCTCTGAGATGGATGAAGAGTACTTCTGGTGGATGGCGTGTCTTCGTTAGCCAGCGCATGGTTGGCATGAGCTGCTCCCATCTCATGCCACCCTTACCAAACCACAAGACAGCACAGTTTGGTAGCTGCAAGTCATTACTGAAATAACTTTCCCTAGCAAATGCAGCTGCCCTTTATACTAGGCTACTCCACATGATCCAAGCACAAACCCTGGAGCTTTCTGCCATTCTGAATCTTAAAAAAGATCCTGGTAAAGTCAACAATCTCAAAAATGTTTCTCTCTGAACAGACCTCTATAAAGTGACTGGTATTTCTATGGAATTAAACTGTTAGAGTAGAAAATAGCTGACTCATGAAGCAAAATATAGTGTGGGCACAAACCCTTGGTTTCTTTTTCTATCTAAAGACCAATCAGGTAATTAATTATTGGTGTGTCTATAAAATTGTTTGCTATTGGTGTTTTGTTTATTAAACATTATTTTTATTTTGGTGGGATAAGGTAGATGCTTGATTGGACACATGCTGTTACATAGCAATATGAAATATTTCTATTGGTCACTGTCAATCTGAATAGTCTATGGCAGAGCCTCAGTTCCCTCCCTATTTGAATTGATGTTCTGTGTGGTAAGAACCCATTTTATCCTTTCTTATAAAAATGCTATTTTTACTGTACTGGAAAGCTTTGAAAAATATTACTAAGAAAAGGTAATTTATCACACAGTGTTTCTGAAGCATGGTTACTTAATTTGTTGTTCTTGTTTAAGATAAAGATAAATTAAATAACTCAAGTTGCTGTCTAACTGAGAAGTTTAGTAGTTCTATAGCCAGATCTGTTTGCCTTAAATTTTTTTACAGCTTGAAAATGCAATGCAGTACAAATTTGTAAGAGGTATCCCCTAGAAGCACAGAAAATCCAATTTTGATATATGCTACTTTTATGTAAATTCATCTAAGAAAGATACATTGAAAAACTATTGCCTTCTGTGCTGTAGCAATATGAAAAAAAAGTTCAACAGACTGAAACAGTTTACCATGACAGATTTTAAGAACTTATATAGTAACTTTAAAATACTAAACAGTACAAACTTGGAAGAAGTAGCACCTGGAAGAATAGAAAATTTGATTTTGATAAATTCTGCTTTTATCTGAATTCATCCAAGAATAATATATTTAAAAAGTACTCTTTTCTGTGGTGTGGCTCTATAAAAAAAAAAAGCATCACACTGAAACAGTTTAATATGACAGATTTTATCTGCTTAAACCTTCAGAATGCCAGATACTACAAACTTGTCAGAAGTAGCACCTAAAAGCATAGACATTCGGATTTTGATATATGTAACATTTATGTCAATTGATCTACAATAAACTGTTTAAAAACTTAAATGATTTTAAAGGTTACTTATTTTTTTGTAAACAGCAGCTTGTCTTTCCTTCAGAAATCCAATATGGCCTACTTCCTGCTATTAGCTGTGTTACCATTTGTCTAGAAAGTTAATTTCCTGCTGTGTTTCAAATCCTTGGTCATGAGCAATTTGTGCCGAATGGGGATCCCCTTTTGTGAGCTATCAAATACCTTGTTCACAAGAGTATTGCGAGAAACGTGAGAAATGTGAACAACATGTCATTTTTTGAAAAAAGGATTCAAAGTTTTTCCTTTTAAATTTTATTATCTAAAGATGTATCTGTGTGATTGGTGCACAAGATTCAGTGAAAACTGAAGATGGAGGGCACTCTTACTGAATTTATTAAATACATAGATATGCATTAGCACCATGGAAGTAAGCGCGTCACAACCAGGATGCAGCTGATTATTTTTTGGGACTGCATCAGATGCTCCTGCTGAACTGGTAAAAAATACCCTTGTTTTTGCTGCTTTTGCACAAATTTATGCTGCTAGCACTTTGACTTAAAGCTCAGAATTGCTCTCTGATAACATTCAAGTTTGCATTTGAGGATGTAATTTGGCAGTTGAAGCGGGACAGTGCTAATGCCTTTGGGCACATTGAGAAATGGCTATACACTTTACACAGTAATCCCTTGTCTTTCAACATACTAAATGGACTTCGATGGTGCTAATGTCTATCTGTGTATTTAATAAATTCATTTCTAATAAGTATGAGTGCCCTCCATCTTCAGTTTTACTAAATGTTGTGCACCAATTTACTGTTCCTCCCTGGATGTGAGCACCTTACAAGAAACATAGTTGAGCCCCTCCCCTCATTCTGTGCTGCTATGTATCTGTGTGAATTAGTATGGTGTTTAGACTATTTTTTCATACGTTTACTACATTTTGTCAGTGAGAAATAGCATGTCAGTGATCACTGTTCATGAGCATATGAAATCCCTGTTCGTGTGTGAGTCATGAACAGGGATCCTTGTTCTTGAGCCCACAAAATCCTTATTTGTGAGAGCATCAGGAGGATGGAACCAGTAAATCTTTTGAAAAATATTTTAAGATGTTCTTTTGAGTTTGTATTTACAAGTAACACATCTACCACAGTAAAGTATGTGTTTTCATCACATTTTGTGGATATTTTGCACAATTATTTTTTAGAAATAATATGGATTCAATCCTTGCCTATGAGTATGCAAAATCCTTGTTCATGAATGAGTCGCAAATAAGGATAAATATTCATGAGCAGGCAAAATCCTTGTTTGCAAGAGTCTCATGAGAACCGAGGCCAGGAAATTGTTTTCTAATGTTTTAAGATGCTTTTTCCAGTTTATTTTTACAACTTACACATCTACCACAACAAAGTATGCATTTTCATTCTGTGTTAATGATGTTTAGGGCATATATATTTTTAAAATGTAATACTTGCAATCCTTGTTTGTGAGAATGCAAAATCCTCGTTTGCGAGAGTTTCATCAAAAATGGGGTTTTAAACATGCCAGTCCCTTTATTTCAATAACAATAGCTTTTTTTTGTCACAAAAGTGTTTGCCATGTATTTAAAATGTAGTTTTGGTATATTACATGTTTTGTTCTTAATTTCTACCATGTTTTTTTTTAATTTTTTTATTTTTACACCAATGTAGTGGGTACATCTGCTATTGGAGAATGCTGCTCATTTCATTTCCCCCTCACCCCTTCATGACAGCCATTTGAAATTATAGTCATCTATATGCATAAATGCTGTGTGGATTCTTTTTAGAGTGTGGAGAACAATGTTTTTTTTTTTTATGTGCACTCTTCTGAACTTACCATCATGGAGGATTGGCACATTGAGATGTTGACATATGTGGCAGCATTATTAGAGTGGTGGGAATATGTAGCATGCACCACAAATTTTATTTTATTTTTTTTCTGTTTTTATGTCATCTGTGTAAGAGGTGTGACCTGTTTCACAATATGAAATGATGAGTGTCATGGGGCAAACATACGTTCAACAATAAGTTAGTCCTCAGTACTGTCTGCATAAATTTTTGTACGTAATGAAGTACAGTCAGAGAACAATCTCCCCCCTACTACCATCCTGTACTATCAATGTATGGGTGTGCTGTTCTGGCTGCATGTATTGATGTTCAATGTGGTATTTTTTACCTGTGTAGCATATGGTGAACCATCTCCTACTATTATGATGCATTACATTTTCTTAGTTTTTAAGAAATGTTTATTTACTGTTCTGATTTTATTCTTTTCTGTTGCAGATATTTCTTGAAAAGAGACATAGCATCACAGTTCAAAAAGAGTTACAAAGATGACCATTGCACGGAAAGTTCAGATACTTTCAAGTCAAAGGAGGTATTTTGGCAGTTCTCTCTCATGTAAGAATGAGAAAAGTAGTGTTTCTCACATAAAGAAATCAGCTGAGTATCATTCTTGTAAAAGAACAGTATCCAGAAACAGTACACATGTAAAAAAATGTGTCCATAATGGAAAGCGGTTTCTGAAGAATGGGCAGAAGAAATCTGTCTTCCTCAAAAGAGCTGCACTGAAGGCTCATATGGCTATATGTGCTACTTCAGTGAAAAGCAGAAAGAGTGTTGCAACAGATAGTTGTGGTACTGCCCAACACAGTAGAGCTTGTTACTTCAAACAAATGGTACATACCACTAGTATTGAATGTATCATTTCAGCAGTTGTCAGATATAAAGGAAAGAAAGTTAAAAGGAAACTTTCTATCATGAAATTACACCTGAGGGCAAGACACTTTGTTCAATCAATCAATCAAAATATTTATTTAACCAGGTGAACATCATTGAGCAATGCTCATTTGTGAGATGGACCTGGACAGAATATATAGTCATTATACATACATATACAATGTTTACAACAAAATCATAAAACAGATAGAAATTGAGCCAGTAGCAAATTCAATTTATAAGGAGAATAACAGTAACAAAAGCACAGAAAACAATATATACAAAATATATAGTGAGTTTCCATAAAGAAAGTCAATATTTACAAAATAAACCTGGAAAATAACAGAAAGCATGAAGGAAAGGATCCACAGATAAGGGATGGGAATGGAAGGTTGATACTGGTAGAGGAAGGGGGAGAAGAGTGGAAGCAAAAGGATAGCACAGAAGGAGGCATCTCTGATAGAGAATATAGGGTTAATAAGTGTGGTTGGAAAAGTGTTAGGGGACAGCATATGGAAGACTCTTAACTGGGGATAAGGCAAAGATCAGGGGAAGAAATTACAGGATTCCTTGAAAGAGCGAGTATAAAGTGTTTTGAATGCTGCTAAATTGATGGGGTGGGCCAATTTCAAAATATTTTGCAACTTGTTCCAGGTCAGGGTTAGCATGTAACTTATGGATGCCCTTCCAAAGTGCAATTTGACCTTGAACACAGTAAGAGAGGTGTGAGATGCACTTCTCAGGGCATACTTTCCTACTGTGCTTAGTGGTAGTCAATCCAAAATATATTGTGGCAGCTTCTTGGTGATTGCTCTGAAGGTCCAGAGGGTGGCATTTCTCTGTCACCTGTGATTGAGGGATGACCATACCAGAGCAGTGTATAAGGAGCAATGATGCATAGAGTAAGGAAGACCAGTAATAAATCTTAAAGCTCTATGATAGAACTTATCAACTTTGGCAAGCGCATCAGCAGGGTCCTGGCTATAAAGGATGACTGCATAATCTGGTAAGGAAAGGAAAGTGGTTTGGACCAGTCTCTTCATTACATCCCATGTAAGATGGTGGTTAATCCTATAAAAGAGACCTGGCTTCTCTCTAAGCTTTTTGATCAGTTCTACAACGTGGTCATTAAAGGAGAGTCTATGGTCAATCCACACCCCCAGGTAATTGAACTTGGCTACATATTCCAATGGTTTGCCTAGGAGTATAATGATCTGTGGCAACATTCCATGGGTGGCCGGGATCATTGCATGGACAAAGGGTGAAAAGAACATTGTCTTGTTTTTTTTTGGCATTTAAGAATAGATTCTGGTTCAATAGCTGTAGTTGCAGCTGATTGAATACTCTTCAGCATCTTCCTGAATGACCTCCACAGTGTCTGTCATCAGAAATTACTACTGTACGCCATCGACACAGTCATTTTCACCAACCACCAAGATGTGGAGTTCCTTGAGAAACAAATACAGCTTAAATTCATGTGCATCAAAGAATGGTTCAAGACACACAAACTGGTCCTGAACAATAGCAAAACAAAGGTAAAGACTTTCTACAATGCTAGGAGCAAGTAGAAATCCCATGACCTCACCATCAAAAAACCAAACAGGGATCATACTTGAACACGTTACTGAATTTAAATACCTAGGCATTATATTGGACAGTTATCTCCTACAGTTGGCACATTGATTCTGTTGCCAAAGCCACCAATATCCATATAGGCCTGCTATACAGCACAAACACTGCATGACTCCTGACACACTCCAGCTGGCTATCAACAGCTCTGTCACCTCCATCATTGATTATGAGCTGGCAATCTATGACTCTGCCTCTGCCTCTGCCCTCTGTAGAATTATGGTCGCACTCAACACAGCATGCAGGCTTCAAACAGGGGCTGTCTGACTTATACACTTGTGACCTGTACGTTTGGGCTGGATGGCTTCCTCTCATCAACAGGATCCAGTATCAAACCTGCCTCTTAGCCAAAAAAGGCCTCCTCGGGATCATGCCCCAGTCATTGAAAAGCTCCTCATTGATCACCACAGCACCCAGCAAACTAGAAGTTCACAACAACAAACCTTCCTTGTCCCCAAATGCTGGACTACAATGGGCCAGAGGGCTTTTGCTTACAGAGCTCCACAGTGGTACAATACTCTCAACAAAGAAACTCTTACAGCTGTTGATCTTGGACAATTTAAAAGACAACTCCAACTTCATCTCGGTTCAACTAGTCATTGTGACTGCTTCACCCAATCTGAGGCCCCACGCTCACTGCCCTCTATTTTAATCAGGATAGCTACCCCCCTTGCCATGCCCTCCCTCTCCTGCCTCCCCCTGCTCACCCCCTTCTCCCCCACTCTCCTTCCTCACCCCTCCTGGCACTTACTGACAATTATCCCTCCACTCCCTTCCCTTGAGTGCTCTTACCATCACCTCATAACCTCCTGACAATGGCCTTCCTGCCTGCATACCCCCACCCTCCCTATCCTCTCACCAGCAGTGTTTATTTCTATGGTTGCCCTTGGAAGTTGTGTCATTCTACTCAACATTGGCAAATTTTGTGCTACTGTAATTAACTAAGCCTCAGCCTGTTGCTTCTTTTTGCTGTGTAACTATGTATTATTATGTCAACCTTTGTATGCATGTTTACGTTCCATTTCCTCGATGTGGAACCTTTGTAAATGAGCATTTCCTGCTCAAAGGTATTTGTAATCCTAGATTTCAATAAATAAATACAAAATAAATAAATAAATAAAAATGTTTCAAAAACATATTTTTTTCTCTTTTTTCTTTATAATGCTTAATAGTATTAATGCTCAAAATACCCATCTTGAACCAGAGACAGATTAAACATAGAGATAAAAATAAATAAAATAAATTAAACTTAGGGGTAAGGTACAGCAGAGACTTTTGAGGGAGTTGCTTCTTCAAATCCTTTAAGTAGGGCAGTCCTGCACTCACCAAATCTCAAGGCTGAAAGGAGAAAATGAGAGTAAGTAAGTAAAAAATACTTCACAGTCTACTTAAACTCTTATGATGCCACTATTATGACATCACATTACTTAACTAAGAATTTATCAGACTTTAAATGAATGTAAGGAATGGAGGGATGGAAAATCAGTCTGCCAATGAGCACTGATCTCCTATATAGAGAGGCTAAGAGTTGTCACAACACAGTTAATTAATTCAGTTATAAGACAAGTACCAACATTTCAAACAAGTACATTAGGCTGCAATATTGTACTCAAAATCGCATCCAATGCTGTTTACTGATACATTGTTACAAATGTAGTTTGTAATCTTTCTCTAAATTCAAACCAGTAGGATGCATGGCTCCTAGAGAAAAAATCCAAAAGGTTTCTCATTGTTGGTACCTCTGTATCCTATCCCCACCCCTCTGACTTAATTTGACATTCTCTAGACCCATAATTCTGAGGGTTGTTGCATCACTGTTGTGTTCATAAAAAAGTGTGAAGCAACTGGAATGTCCATGCACAAGTTTTTTATGTCCTGTACATGCTCCTACATTTGTTGTTTCAATTGTCTTGTTGCTAAACCCACATGTATCATTTTACATGGACAAATCAACATGTAAATCACAACTTTGGTTGTGCAGGATATGAACTGATGGATGGACACCATTCGTCCATTAACAGGGGATGTGAAAGTGTTACCCTGAACAGAATGTGGACATGATATGCAGTTGCCACATTTGAAATTCCCTTGTGGTTTCTGTGGTAACCAAAAAGTAGTTTGGGGATCCTATGGAAGCTGACTATTGACCAATCGATCTTTCAGTTTTTTTCATTTTCTAAAAGTTACTCTAGGTTTGTTCCCTATTACAGCAGAAAGGGACTCATCATTGGACAATATGGGCCCACATTTTGTAACTATATCACCAATCTGACCAGCTGTATGGTTGTAATTTATAGAAAAGCATATCATGTCATACCCTGTAGTGTCTATTTTTGGGCTGCAACAAGTTATTCCTGTCTGTTGTCAGTGCTCTCAACATTGCACCTTCTAGTAAATCCTGTCTATACCCTCTTTCAATGAATATTTGTTTCATTTCATTTGTCTGTTCAATAAAGTCAGTCATGTCTGAACAGTTTCTTCTAAGTCAAAGAAACTGACTATATGGTATAGCCTCTTTCAGTTTTCTACAGTGTGCACTTGTTTCTAACTGGAAATTATTGGTTGCTGTGGTTTTTCTAAATCCTTTGGTGGAAATTTTATTTGATTCATCAACCATAAATATTACATCCCCAAAAATCAACGGATTTTTTATCAGTTCTTGATGTAAACCTTAGATTCCTATTGTTCTGGTTGAGCAGCTGCACAAAATTACTGGCCTCATCCTGTGAACCCTTCTAGACACACAGAATGTTGTCGATAAAATGATACTAATGCACAATATGATCATGAAAGGGTATGTTCATCTGGTTATAAATCAGATCCTCCTCCCACCTACCTAAGAACAAATTCACAAATGATGGGGCCATCGAGGTCCCCACGGCTATCCCACAGCACTGCAAATAATAGTCCCTGTCAAATTCAAAAAAATTATGTTTCAGCACAAATTATATACCCTCCTCAATTAGTTGCAAAGGAATGATGCCTCTCATAGGGTCTTTCTGCAAGTAGTGTGAACATGCCTCTATGCCACCTTGATGCTAAAAACTATAATGCTTCAGCATAAGTGATGAGCCACATACAATCATTTCTCCAGGTGTGATCCTATATTTTATTTAGAATATCCATAGTGTCTCTAATATGGGATTTGAGGCATGACACACTTCTCTGCTGGAAGAAAGCAAGAAAATGCTCTAAATTATCTGTTGGTGAACCCATCCCAGAAATAATTGGTCTCCCCTGGTGGGTTTTTGGTGCTTTTATGGATTTGGGGGAGCATGTATATTGTCGGTATAATGGGTGACTGGGGTAACAAAAGTGTCAGCTTTCTGTTATATTCTCCCCCCCCCCCATTTAGCAGACTGTAACAAATGTAGTAATCCTGCCTTGTAAATGGATGTTGGATTGGAGGGCAATTTACTATACTGGTCAGGGTCATTTAACAAAGTTAACACCTTTTCTTTATAAAATTGTTTATCCATCAGGACTAACTTGCCCCCCCCCCCCCCCAACTGATTGCTTTATCACAATGTAACCCTTCCCTACAAGTTCCTTAAGTGCAATGATTTCTTTATGTGGCATATTCTTATAGTTAAGTCCCTTGTCTGTCGTTAACAAATTATCCACCTCTTTATGTACAGGCTTCTTGTAAGTGTTAATAACAGGGTTAAATGTTCCTGGCCAAAAGGTAGATTGAGAGCAAAACATTCTTTTACTGAGGTCACCGAATTCTTTCTTATTCACATTGTAGAAATGCATATAAATTTGTATACCAGGTTCTTCAGGAGAATTCTCAAAATCAAGCATTTCAAGCTACTCTATATTTTGCCTATCCATTTCATCCCATGTCACATTACCACTGTTCAATCAAGAAAGTTTATCATGTGTTGATTCCACACATTCATCCCCAAAACTTGATTCCTCCACTGTGTAACCCATGTTTAAGTCCCTTCTGATGGGGTTCTTCTTAAAATAATCCTTGAGAGTTAATTTCCTGAATAGCTTCTCCAAGTCCAAGTGTATCAAACCGATTTGTTTTGGGCATCGGAACACATGATAGTCCCCTGCACAGTGCTGCAGTTTGGGTGTCAGTTATTTCTTTATTTGTTAAATTTACTATTTTCCACTCCTTGTTTTTAATTTGTTGCCAGTGGTTCCTCCTGCCACCTCTTTTTCCCCTCCTTGCTTTCTTTCATTTTGTTTTGTTCTTTTGTCCTTTCCTTTCTCCTTTGCTTTGTTGCCTGTCTCCTTGGTGGAAAAAGATACCTTGCTTGAGCTGCTTGCTACAGGGGAGCCTGTGGCAGTAGATTCCCCCGTAGTGCTTTGTTCACCTTCTCTTTGATTTCTAAAGCTGGAGCTGTTCCTTCTTTTTCGGCTTCTAAAATGCCCAGGTGACCATGCTCTGTCCTGGTCTAAGTTCCTGGACCTTTTAAAAATGTTCCCTTGCAAACAGTCTACCTTATCTCTCTCCAAATTACTTTGTTTGTGACTGATTAAATCTTGTTCATGTTTAGAGAGTTTGCCAGAGAGTTTTTTTCTCCAGAATTACAAAGTTAGGATGTTTCAATAACTTTTTCAATTCTTCTTTGGTCTCATTAATTTCTTTTAATAAATTCTCATGAGTTTTGGTGTCTTTTCTTATCAGTACTGTATTTTGATAAACTAGAGTTTGCCCTTTTACGGGGCAGACCATGTTGTCCTGGTGCACCACTCCCCTTGAGTGAAGGATGGTTTGCTCAGAGAGGGAGAGGGGAAGTTAGGGGGAGGGACAAGAAGCTAGGACAATAGGTAGGTAGACAAGAAAGGAAGGGGCAAAGGGGGTACATAAGGGTCAGTACAGTAGTGGTTCAGCCACTTTTGCTGACGTTTTATTATACTGAAATGGCAGCACTTCAGATTGGTACCTTGGACACTTTTTGGAGCAGTTGGCTGAGGTTTGTGCATTAAGAAAGTGAGGGAAGGTAAGAGCAAGCAAGCAAGCAATGTATGAGCAATCGCATTGCAATTTATTTAAAAAAAAGAAAGTTGTATGTATGTATCTTTTAGGCATAATATGAGAAAGGCCTTGGTATGTGATGATTTACTTCTTTGCATCACTGATTGAAGGCTGGGAGATGTACAGAACAGCATCTGATGAGCAACAAATTTATTTGTTTATGGTGGCTGGGGCCTTGCTTTGAAAAATGAAAAGAGAGCATGTAGCTCTAAGAGCCGGAAGGTGAGAAGCACCTGAGAGGATGTTTGTTGGGGCAGGTGGGGTGACTGGTTCCTCAGAAGAGAAGCGTGACACACTTCGGAGAGAAAAAGTGTGGTGGTTTGGAGCTTTGCGTCAAGGAAAACAGAACAGGTAGCTCTGAGAGCTGAAAGCAAGAAGCACCTGAGAGGATGTTTTGGGGCAGTTGGGGTGAATGGCCCTCAGAGGAGAAGCACAACACATGCTTCAAGGAGAAAAAGTTTTGGTGGTGAGGCAGAAGTAGAAGCAAGTGGCTGGGTGGCTGCAATATAGAGAAGTACAGGGGATCAGGTGGAAAAAAGTGCTGGTTTGTTTGGGCCATGGATGGGCCTGGCAAGCAGGGGGAAACAGGAGGTTTGATGGGCAGTAGCCTGGTGGAAGAGGCTGAAGTACAAAAAAATGGGATGTCTGCATGGCATGACATCACAAGCTGTGGCTGGAGGAGAAGAGAGGTAGTCACTGGGCAGAGGCTTTGAGTTTTTTCCTCCCACTTCAGTGATAAGAAAAAATGCAGGATGCCAGGCCCGAGAAGGGGCAAGACAAGCAGAAAAGGCCATGTGGCAGGTCGTCAGATGCCGTTGAGTTGGCAAGGGTGATGGGGTCATGGGGTAAGGCCTAGGAGGCCACGTGGTCAGGCCAGAGGCCTGCTGGGGTGAAAAGGACAGAATGGATAGGCCCAGTGAGCCAATGTGGTGTGGCAAAAAAAGCCTGGGTTTGGGTTGCCACATGGTGTGGACAGAGGCCTTTGGGGTGCTATGAATAGGCCTAGAAGGCCATGGGGGCTAGACGGGGGGCTCATTGCAGGCCAGTAGAGCAGCAAGTTTTGAAAGGAAAAACGGCGTGGGAGGGAGCATGCATCAAAGGGGGAGGGATCCAAATGAGTCCGGAGAAGGGGATGCAGGTCAGGAAGAGACGCCTGGTAAGGTGGCATGATGTCAGATGCCATTGTCACATGGTAAAAAAGGCCACAGGTTAGGCCTAGCCTGAGAAATTGGCACACAAGTCTGAGGAGCTAGTTAAGGAGGGACAAAAGGTAATATGGGAACAGTGCAGAGGATGGGCCGTGGCAGGTGAATGAGTAATGTTGGAAGCTCCGGATACAGGAGACAGGGTGGGGTGAGTGGGGCAGGCTGCAAGAAGGCCTATTTATATAGGAGGCGAGAGACTTAAGTGGGCGCTGGCTTATAGAAAAAGAGCGAAGCAAAAGCAAGGAAAAGCATGGCTGCTTATTAATAAAGATGTTTTGTCAGTTTGGTTCACAGCTTTTATACAGAAAAGCAAGAGGAGATGGCAAGAAAGAGGAACAGGCTGTCAAAGGAAGATGCCTACAAGGTCATTGTGGAGTTGGCGGAGAAGGCCAACAAGATGTGGCAGATGGTGGAAGGAGAGGAACCGGGGAGATCCGGGGAGAAATGGAAAGTGGGAAAAGGAAAAGGCGGTGGTGGGAAACGGCCAATGGGGAGGCCGCATAGCCCAAAGAGGTCGCGGTCACCACTGGTGGTCCCTCCCTGAGCAGTCAGCCCATTGCCACCGCGGCTCTGTGTACCAGAACTGTCAGTACCTCCCCAGGAGTAGGTGGTGGTCCTGCCACTAGAACCCAGAGTAGATCCTCTGAACACAATACTGCAACCAGCCGTCCAACCACAAAAAGCCAGACCAGGGCTTCTCGATGAGAACAGGCCACAAGGAGCTGACAAGCCGGCAAGTAATGTATCAGGATAATGGGAGACAGCATTAAAGAATACATAGGCCAAATTATTGTGACCTTTGGGACAGGGGGACTGGGGCAGATGGAATCGGCACTGGCAGAGATCAGGTCAGATAAAGAGATGACAGGGGAGGGGGAGAAAGCAACAGAAAGCATAGAAAAAGGAACAAGGGAGATAGGAGCCCCAGGGATGAGAATAGGGGAGCATGTATTGCTGGCTATGAAAGAAAAAATATGGAAAGAGGAGTACTTAGACATTTTTGCTTTTGTGAGTTCAAGTTCAAGTTTATTGCAGGAAAGACTTCGTTGAGCAAGCTCATTCACAAGGAGGTCCTGAGGCACATACACATACAGTTCACAATTACATAGACAGGAGATATAAAATGTAGAACAGCAAAGAAAAAATATATAATACAAGAGGTAAAAGCAATAGAAGTCCTTATGCTATATATGCAGTACATTCCAGCTTTAACCTTGCCCTAAATTATGCAACACATTTCAGCTTAATAAGTAGAGGGCCATTTATTACCTAGGAAGTTGACTTATGCTAGTTTGTGTAACACCTACATATGTCTTTTAATTTAGAGATAGCTAGTGTTTTGTAGGAGTTAATTGATACGATGCTGGTTAGCTTCAGCATGGCTTGTAGTTGGTTCCAAATGTTTGGGAGGTCATATGAGACAGCTCTTTGGCCAGCTGTGGTACGTGTCCTAGGAACATCTAGTAGGATAAGGTCAGATTTCCTTAGTAAGTAGACGTTATGCGAGATGTGTATGAGAGATGTTACATAGACAGGCAGTTTGTGGAGTAGTAATTTGAGGGTCCAAATGCCAGCATACTGAGGGCGCCTAGTGGCAAGAGAGGTCCACCCAACTGCTGCATAAAGATCACAGTGGTAGGTCCTGTACGCAGAGTTAGTAATGAAATGAAGAGCACGGTGACAGAGTATGTCCAGTTTAGATAGGCTCATGTTGGGGGAGGAGATAAAGATAATGTCTCCGTAGTCAAGCAATGGAAGGAATGTTGCTTGGACAAGTCTTTTGCGGGTCACGAGAGAAAAGAGGGTCCTATTTCTAAAGAAGAAACCCAAGCGTGCTTTAAACCTCTTTGATAGATCCTCGATGTGGTCATTGAAGGAAAGCTTGTTGTCTATCCACATACCTAGATATTTAAATTTAGGTATGACTTCCAAGGGTTCATTTAGGGAGGTAACTATGAAGTTTTTAGGTGGGGTAGGTAGGACACCAGACAAGGCAAGTCTCGAGAAAATCATTGTCTTGGTTTTTTTGGCATTTAAGAGAAGCTGGGCATTGATAAGGTTGCTTTCTAACTGGATAAAGTCATCTTGGAGTGCTTCCCTGACTTCAGTTAAGGACGAGCCTGATGCATACAAAACTGTATCATCTGCAAAGAAATGTATGCTAGAGTTCTTTATGTGGGAGTCAAGGTTGTTGATGTACAGGGAAAAAAGGATTGGTCCTAGGATGGAGCCTTGAGAGACTCCTCTAGCAATTGGAAGGGGGGCGGATAGTAGGCCATCAGCTTTGACTTTTTGTATCTTTCCCATGAGATAACTGTTAAACCACTGTAACGTAAGTGGAGTGGCACCTATGTAGGCAAGACAGGTGATTAGGAGGTGATGGGTGAGTAGGGAATTGGCTGCAGAATATGAGGAGACGGAGAATATTGGCAATGAGTGAGATAGCTGCAGCAGTAGTTTTGCTGGGTAACAAAGAGGAGGACAAGTTTACAAAAGAAAAAACATGGGATGGGTGGTTTATAGGTTTTGCCATGTACTCAGCTATAGTGTTAGAAAAGAAATCAGAGTTGGTCATCCCTCTTATTACATACTCCTTGATCATAAGAATGGCCAAGGCAAAAGGAGGAGTGGGATGGATATATTATGACAAATTTTTTCGGCAAAGGATGGTGATGTATGGGGATGTTAGATGGGACACAAAACAGTTGGATTTGTGGACAGACTATGTAACAGATCAATCCACACCAGAGGGTGAAATGGGAAAAAGAGGGGGGTGTACCCCAGAAGTGTTGCTGGAGATATAACTGAGCATTTTGTTCTTGCTAGCAATGCTGGTTCCGGCATGCATGCTCAAGATGTGAGGGATCCCATCCTGTGACTAGGTGCAGGACAACATGGACACAAGGGGCACAAGGAGGGGACAGGGAGCAAGCCAGCAGCCCTTTCGAGAAGGGCAGGGATATAAGGGGCAGTCGTGGAATAGAGGTGCAAAAGGCAGAGGTTATGGGAGTAGAGGGAACCAAGCTTACTGAGCAGAGGAGGGAACGAGACTTGGACAGGGGTGGAGGGTTGCGGAACAATGGGGGGAAGGAGAATAATTTCAGGAAGCAAGAACCCCCATCAAGATAGTGGTCTGGAAAAAGTGGTTGAAAGGATACCCAGATAGAGACGTAGTGGAAGAGATAAACAAGGGTTTTAGAACAGGTTTCCCGCTACAGTGTGAAGGGCCTAGAAGGGCAAGAGAGGCTAACAGTCTTGTGCCAGTTAAGGGGAAGGAGGACATTTTGAAGCAAAAAATGGAGAAAGAAAAGGCAGCAGCTAGAATAGAAGGGCCGTAACCAACCCCCCCCCATTACAGAACATGAGAATTTCCCCATTGTGCTTGGTTCCCAAGAAACAGAAAGGGGAATACATGGTGATTCACCATCTGTCATTTCCAGAGGGGGACTCAGTGAATGATTTTGTAAGTGAGAAACACAGCAGGGTCACCCACACCACATTGGAGGAGGCAGTACAGATTATACAGGCGACCTCCGTTGCATGGATGGCCAAGACAGATATAGAATCCACTTTCTGATTGCTCCCAGTCAGGATGGAGGACTGGGATTTATTGGGTTTTAAGGTGGGGGACCAGTACTGTTTTTTTTTTTCAAATCAAAGTTTATTAATTTTTTTGAATAATGAGAACAGATCCAGAAAAAGCGATCTGAGTTATACATGAAACCAGAAAAAGTAATATACACTGGAACTACTCCCTCTCCCTCCCAGCCCCTCCCAGCCTCTCCTCCCTCCCCTCCCATAACATAAAAGAACCCACCTCATTCAGCAGAGTCAATTCCCATAAACATATTCATCAAGCTGTTAACCAAATATCAGGTACAATAAATTAAATGGAGAACAGCGTGTGAAGAGGCTCCCATATCTTTCTGCATCTGTCCATCCTATTATTGAGACTTGCCACCATTTTTTCCATTCTGAGATTAGCAAGTAATTCCTTTAGCCATTCAGAATAAGAGATGTCAGTACTATCCTTCCAATGATGGAGAATAACCTTTTTGACAGACAGGGCTATCAGGGCTATGTGATATCACCTAGTAGTTACTGAAATTGTAGCATAATCACCTAAAAGGCATACTTCCGGGGTGAAAACGTCAGACAAACCTAACAAGGGATCCATCTTTTGCTGGATATCAGTCCAGAGAGTTGAGGCTTTAGGACAAGTCCAAAATATGTGAAAAATAGAACCCTCTGCCTGTTGGCAATGAGAGCAGGTGGGTGAACCAATAAGACCATATTTGTATAATTTTTGAGGGGTGTAATATATATTGTGTAATATGTGGAATTGAGTAACCCGTAGCCTATCCTGAGTGATATATGTATGACAATTATGCCATAAAGTTATCCAATTGATGTCCTGATTGGGAAAAAACAAAGTCCAATACCTCACAGGTGCAAAACAGTTTGGATACACCCAGTTATATAAGATCTTGTAAATACTAGATACAGAATATGCCGAGTTGGCCGTAAAGGTCAACTCTTCCAGGAAAGTTTTAGTTCCCTTTTGGGGAGGTGTCACACCAAATACTTTCACTATTAGGTGCCTTAACTGGAAAACTTTAAAAGTAAATTTAGTGGGAATGTTGACATTTTTTAATATGTCAATGGAAGAGGACCATGAATTATCCATTGTGACAAAATGGGAAAGCCAGTTGCCTTCCAATTGGGGAAGCTAAGTAAATGAGATTGGCTTGTTATCTATTTTTAAATTTGGATTACCCCAATGGATTGTATTAAATCAAAAATGTGATTATACTAAGTAAAGGCACATATCTGAGTGTGAACTCTGACAGAAGTTGCGATGGTGGTTGATTTTAAGTTTGGGGGGGAGAGCACAGGGTTTAATATGGAGCAGGGCGGCTGGTGCTAGACCATTTGCTTGAATAAGAGACAATTCAATTTTAAGCCAATTAGGAACAAAAACAGAAGTATTAATTTCTTCTGTATGTCCCAACCATCTAATATATTTAACAATATGACTCGACCAATAATAGAATATCAAATGAGGGAGACGGAGACCTCCTTTATCCTTGGGTGCTGCTAACTTGTGAAAAGCAATCCTAGAATGCCTATTGGCCCAAATGAATTTTGTAATCAAGCCATTGATTTTGCTGAACCAAGTCAAAGGTGACCAGATATTGAGTAAGTACAGGGGATAGAAGAGCCTGGGAAAAACATTCATTTTGATTAAATTCACTCAGCCCCATAATGAGATGGATAATTTGGACCACCTATTTAGATCTGCACCAATAGTGTTTACCAGGGCATCTAAGTTTAATTTTTGAAGTGAAACAGGGTTTCTGGTAATTTGAATACCAAGGTATCTTAAGTAATTCTGTGTCCAAGAAAGGCCCAGATCCATGATGGTGCTTTTAATAACCTTGTGATTAAGAGGAAAGACAAGAGTTTTTTCAATGTTTAATTTGTAATTTGATAGTTGGGAATATTCTTCTATTATAGTTAGCATGGGGGGGTTGACATATTTGGATAGGATAGTTGTAACAAAAGATCATCAGCATAAGCCGCGATCTTAATATCATGCCCCTGAATGGTAATACCCTGAATCATTGGAGAAGACATAAAGCAGTGAATAAGGGGTTCCAGATATAAATTAAAAAGTAAAGGGTATAATGGGCAATTTTGTCTAGTTCCAGAATGTAACATAAAGAGCTTGAATACGGCTCCATTAGCTGCAATATGAGCTGAGGAAGTACTATAAAGGGCCTTAATCCAATTTTGAAATCATAAGGGAAACTTATAAGCATTAAGAATACAAAATAAAAAATTCCAGTCAACCCTATTGAATGCCTTCCTGGCATCCAGAGAAACCAAAACAGCTGGAAAAGTGGCATCTCTGGATGCTGAAAGGATGTGCGAAAGGGTTCGAAGATGGTCAACCGAGTAACGACCCTTCATGAATCCGACCTGTTCAGGTCCGATGAGGTTGGGCAAAACTAATGTAATTCTGTCTGCTAATAAACTTAGTTAATATCTTGACATCTTGATTCATCAGGATATTGGACGATAGCTTGTGGTTAATTCTGGTTCTTATCCAGTTTAAGTATAAAACTATTAAGACCTCTAATAAAGTAGGGTCAGTGGGTGAATGACAGTATATATATATATGTATATATATATATATATATATATATTGGAATAAGGGACTAGTACAGGTAATAACTGCTTTTGAAACACTTTATAAAAATTAGCAGAAAAAACATCTGGCCCTGGTGATTTATGAGAAGGTAAGTTTTTAATAACACTGAGGATTTCCTTGGAGGAGATCAGGGCTATAGGCAGATTTTGTTGAGATTCAGAGAGTAAAGGCAAGCCACATGCATCTAAATAAGCATCTAAAATTTGCTCTGATGGTGGGTTTATCCTGGAGTTATATAACTGTGTATAGTACTTATTAAATTCAGATACTATATCCGTAGGGGATGTTTCTGGGTTCCATCTAATTGAGAGTGGATTGATGAAATATATCTATTAGCTTCCTGTTGTTTAATTCGAAGCGCTAATAGACGACCCGCCTTTTCTCCCTGTTCTGAATAAGCTGCCTTAGTTCTCAGAATAGCAAATTCTGCCTTATCTCTCAAAATCTCAAGATAAGCATCATTTAATTTAGCAAGATCTTATTGAAGGGCATCTGAAAAATTGAGAGAGGCTTGCTTCAACTGAACAAATTTGAGGAAGGACAGTATTAAGCTCTCTTTCCTTTACTTTTTTCCTTTGGGAAGCTATACTAATTAATATTCCCCTGATAAAAGCCTTAAATACCCTCCCAGATAAAATCTGGTTGAGAAATAGAGTGAATGTTAGTTTCAATAAATTGCTCAATATGTTTATTAAGAGCTGTGACTATCAGGGGGTCCTTCAGCATTTGATTATTAATTTTCCACCGGGTAGTTCTCTTGGGGAGGAATGAAAGGGTAAAGTGACAGGTTACTAGAGAGTGATCAGGGGGCAGGCCGGACTGTATGGAAGCTTCTACAACCCCTGGCAAAAGATCATGGGATATAAAAATATAGCCAATATGTGAGGCTGTTTTGTGGACTGGTGATACAAAAGTATACCCTTTTTCCGAAGGGTGCAAGGCTCGTTAGACATCATACAGATCATAGTGTTCCAATAACTCCTGAAGGGCCCTTTGAGCTGGTGAGCATTCTCTGCTCATACCAAAAGAATGATCCATTAATAGATCCATGACTGTGTTTATGTCTCCCCCTAAAATAACTGGCAGGGACAAAAATGGATATAGGAGCTCTACCAGTTGCGTAAAGAAGCCTGGAGAATCTACATTGGGCCCATAAAGACTTCCCAACAATATTTCAGTTATATACAAGATACAATGAATGAACACAAACCTGCCTTCTGGATCCCTGAGAACCTGTTTAAGAACAAAAGGAACTTTTCTATTAACTAATATCACAACCCCAGCACTATTGGAGGTAGCCCCTGTAGAAAATACATGACCAATCTGTTGTTTTCTCATACAATTTGCCTCTGTTTCTAACAAATGTGATTCTTGTACTAAAATAACATCTAAGGACAACAGGGCTAAATGTTTGAAAACCTCATATTGCTTTACTTGCTGTCGAAGGCCTTTGACGTTCCACGTTGCAATCTTAATGGTACTAGACATTATTGCATTTACAATGTAAATTCAACAGTACTATCAACTTATTCCCCATTTTGAATAACAAGATGTTTCTTAAGACTGTGCTGAATCCTTCCCCCGGACCCTTATAATCCCCCCATACCTCATCCCAACAAAAGACATTACACATCTCTAAACTACAAACCCAACCCCCCTCCCCCCAAACTGCTATGGGTTTCGATCCGCAGAATACCTTAACCATAGCTCCCTCTCTCCAGCCACGCGTAGGTAGCTCTAACACATCATTTACTTAAGGAGAGTATGGCAGCTAACCTCTTAATACAAAATTAACTAACAATTAACAGTACTAATTCCCATTATCTACGTGAATAACACTAAAATAACACACTAGTACTCTCCTCTACCATGAGAAAGTTCCCCTTAGAGATTGTAATCCCCAGATGTACTGTAAGCAACATAAAACAAATAACTTAAGTTTGCTTGTTGTACCTATATTCCATCAAAAAATTAACTCAGAGAGACAGTCGTATTGCAGATTCATACCAAAAAAGCTAGGAGTTCTCATAAACATAAAACCTGGTCTCCAGGGTCCCTCTAGTGGTCATTCCAAAAAGTTGCGCGTGACCTGCATTCAAAAGCAGAAAACGAAATTAGAAATTCACCCCTGAGAACTCTATAATAATTTCCCCCAGTTATCTGTATCTGTCTGAAGCTCTGCCAACACAATTAACAATTAAACAGCTAGCCTTTTAGATGATACTTTACGATCATCCAGTATCACTCTGTAAAAGTCCAACAAGTAGATAAGAGCACCCAGACAGCCCATTTTCATTGCTCTCCTTCTTCCCCAGGCAAAATTTACCATACTGCCAAGATCATTTGCCTAGCTACCCCTTAGAGAGCTATTTCAAAACCGCAAACCTGGCTAGCAACGCAGTTCTTGTTCCACGAAACCGATCAGGTAAAGCAATCTTCAGCCCAGAGTGTGCTGCTCCGGGATCATTGTAATTGAGTCATGCACCTGAAACCAATACTTGCAGGTGAGCAAGGTAAACCATTTTAAAGCAAATTCCTGCAGCTATGAACTTTGACACCAATGGGTGGAAGGCTGTAAGGCACTGTCTAATGCTGGTGTGGAGGTCCTGGGCAATCCTCACTTTGGCTCCCTCCCAGCAAAGTTCTTGAACCTCTCTAAATTTCTTCAAGAAATGCTGACATTTCAAAAAGTTGAGGAAATGAAATATTAAGGGCCTTGGTGGAGATCCAGCTGGGGGGACCGGTCTTAAAGCCCTATGCACCAACTCAATAGAATATTTAGACCCAAATGGTGAGGGCCCGGTGATCCTCTCAACAAATTTTTGCACAAATAAAATAACATCTGGACCTTCCTTGGTTTCTGGCAAACCTATTAACACAGAGTTATTTCTCCTGCTACTACCCTCAAGGTCCTCTAATTTTAGTTCTATCCTGGAGATCTTCTGCCTAGTCACCACCAGCTCTGGGTTGACTTTATCCAATATCTTTTCTAGAGAGAACACTTTTGCCTCAGAATCCAGTGTTCGCCGGGAAACATCTTACAGCTCTAGAGATATAGATTTAATCTCTGAGGTCGGAGATCTCAACTCTTCTTTAAAAGGCCTAAATTCAGCTAAAAATCTTGCCAGAGTTAGCTGGTCTTGGTCTGCAATGTGGAGGGTGTTTCCTCTAGTTCAGCCATGCTAGTAGGTCTAGGCTTCTTTGGGTCTTTCTCAGGAGTTGAGGGGGGCGTTCGTTTTGGTAATGTCTTTTTCATCTCTATATCCATTGAAGAATTGAGAGCACCAACAGTGAGACCACCACTTTGGGCATCCTCTAATCTCTTTCCCATCTGTTTCTTTTGGTATAAGTCGGGATACAAATATGAAAAGCCGATCGGGTGGCTGGAGCAAACAAAAGGAGCTTGCACTCGGTTATCTACATCATGTGACCTCTCCGGACCAGTACTATTTGGACAAGGCCATGCCCATGGGTTGCTCCATAGAGTGTACTACATTCAAAACCTTCAGCACCTGTTTGCAGTGGATATTTCAAGAAAAAGAGCAGGTGACAAGACAGTTCTCCATTACCTGGATGACTTTCTGTTAATAGGCAGTGGTAGGATGGAGATAGAGGAGATGCTGGCTAGTTTCCAAGAGCTGTGTAAAGAACTGGGGGTACCACTGGATCTGGAGAAAACAGAAAGTCCCAGTCAGGTGCTGGAATTCCTGGGAACTGAGATAGACACACTGGGGGAAGTGTTTAGTTTACCAGACAGAAAGGTATTGAAGCTGAAGGAGCTGATTCAGGTACACAGGAGCAGGAGACGCGGGTGCAATTAAAACAGGTGCAGCAAGTACTGGGTCATTTGAACTTTGCATGTAGGGCAATTGGACCAGGAAGGACTTTCATTAAGTTGCTAGCGAGGGCCACAGCAGGAGTAACCAGACTGCACCACTGGACATAACTAAGGGAGTAAAAGTAGATTTCAAGGTGTGGGAGGAATTCCTCAGCAGTGACAATGGCTGTTCATTCAGACAAGAGGACTGAGTCTATAACATGGATCTCAAATTGTATACAGATGCGGCAGGGGAGTTGGGAATGGGGGGCTATATGAGAGGAGAATGTTTCTCGGAGCCATGGCCTAATAATTGGGTAAGAAACGGAAGGGTGAAGGCCATCACACTGTTGGAAATCATGCCCATTGGGGCCTGCACCCTTGTGTGGGGGGGGGGAGGAATTACGGAACCAGAAGGTTACATTTTGGTGTGATAATAAGGTTGTGGTAGAAGTTTTAAGCAACAGGGGAAGCCAGGTCTGAGATGGTCATATGGGTATTGAGACAGCTGGTGTTAAAAGCTTTGCAACTGAATATGTCATTCAGGCGAAGCACATAGAAGGTGTTAAAAATACCCTAGCTGACAGCCTTTCCCATCTGCAGCTGGATCATTTCTGGATGCTGGCACCAACAGCAGAGGAGCAGAAAACATCCATATCAATGAACATCTGGGACATTGACAAGAGGGAGCTGAAATGTTGCTTCGCAGCTCATGGGCACCATGAACCTTTGAGGGCCTATGAAGGGGCATGATGGGCATTGCAAACATTCAGGGAAACACATCACATGGAGGTAAGTGGGCAACTTACTGAGGAACAGCTAGAAAAGTTTACAGTATACCAATGGCAGAGAGGAACAGCTCGCACCACAATGGGGGTGTACCTAGTGGGGATCAGTTTAGTTTGTAGCCTAAAAAATGGAAGGATCCTATGAAGTCAATGTTGATACAGAGAATGATGTAAGAATGGAACAGGTTGAAACAAAGACATAAAGATAGTAGGTGACCAAAAGCAGAACACTGGCTAGGAAAACTAAAGAGGGTACTACCAGCAATTTTCAGATCCAAAGATGAGGTGCAGTTATTTCACACAATTTATTTAGTGATGTTTGCAGGGGCCCTGAGAGTGAGTGAGGCTGTTGGGCATGGCAGAAAGGATGAAAAAGGGGGATTGGAATGGGGAGACATAACCTGGGGGCTGAAAGAAATACATCTTATAATTAAGAGGTCAAGAACAGATCAAGGGAGGAATGGGTGTACCATAGCCATTAAGGCAAGGCAGGGCAAGGCAAAATTTATTTAAAAGACGCCCAATCCCGGAGGATCTGGGTGCCATACAAATTGTTTATAAACAGCATTTGAAAACAGAACACAACATCGCAAAATTTTTATACTAAAAATAAATAGAATAAATAACTCCAATAAAAATCTCAGCCTCTACTACAATTTATAGTTTATATAATAAAAGCTTGGGAAAAAAGGAGTGCCTTTAAGCGAGCCTTGAAAGTAACCACAGTGGGTGCTTCCCTGACCTGAGCTGGCAATGAATTCCACAGAATGGGTGCCACAACACTAAAGGCTCTATCACCAGCTGATTTAAGCCTCGTTCTGGAAATGGTCAGGAAGCCCCCACTAGAAGAATGGAGAGGATGGATAGAAAGGGCAAGTGCCAGAAGGTCCAACAGATAACCAGGGCCCTGCCCATGTAGGGCCTTATAGGTGAGAAGACCCACCTTAAAGAGGATTCTCCACCTGACTGGCAGCCAATGCAATTCACCCAACACCAGTGTAATATGGCAAAATTTTTTCTGCCCAGTCAGTAACCGGGCAGCTGTGTTTTGCACCAGTTGCAGTTTGCGGAGAGATCCCCCTGTGACCCAGAGGTAGAGCGCATTACAGTAGTCAATCCTAGATGTGACTAAGGCATGTATCAAGGTAGGGAAGTCCAGAGGCGGAACAAGAGGCTTAATCCTGGTGATATTTCTGAGATGGAAAAAACAGGTAAGAACCGTGGAGGATATTTGAGCCTCCATAGTTAAGTTCCTGTCCAGAATTACTCCAAGATTTTGCACCCAAGAGGAGGCCTTCAATGACACAGCTCCAAGAACAAGTCCAGTTTCTGAGTCAGAGGCCATCCTATCATGAACTCTGTTTGACTCCACTACCAATACCTCCGTCTTGTCAGGGTTCAGTCGCAACCAGCTGGAGGCCATCCAGTCATTGATCTCAGCCAGACAGATATTTAGCACATCCACTGTGTTGGATGTTCCTGGGGCAAAGGACAAATATAGCTGAGTATCATCATCATAACAATGAAAACCCAGACCATATTTCCTAATGATCCCTCCTAGGGGCAGCATGTACACTGCGAACAACATTGGGGCCAGAACCGATGCTTGAGGGACTCCGCAAAATAGGAGACTGGGTGTAGATGAAGAATTCCCCATCATAATCCATTGCCTCCTGTTGGTAGAAAAGGACTCAGACCAGTGGATGACAGTACCGGTGAGTCCACATAACTCCCTAAGGCAGACAAGCAACACACAATGGTCCACAGTGTCAAACGCTGAAGAGAGATCAAGGAGAACAAGAATTGTCTTGTCCCCCGATCTCTTGCCCTGAGGAGATCATTCTGCACCCATAAAAGTGCAGTTTCTGTACTATGCCTAGCCCAAAATGCCGACTGGAAGGGTTCAAACAACTCACGAGTCATGAGGTGCTCTTCCAACTGAAGCGCTGTGACCTTCTCCACCACCTTCACCAAAAATGGAAGGTTGGATATAGGACAGTAATTTGCCTTGACCTCCTGGTCCAAAGATGATTTCTTTAAGAGGGGTCTCACCAGAGCCTCCTTCAAGGCATCAGGAAAGACCCCCTCAGATAAGAAGCACCGGACAATCAAGGCAAACACCGGGCCAACATAGTCAACACAGTGTGCCCAGTAAAGGCTTTGTGGGCTTACACCGCAGAGTGTGAGATTAAGAAAGGGAGATTATTTGTGCATGGAGATGGGACAAATGTGTCAAGTTACCAAGTGATGGCCATGTTCAAAAAAGGCATGGAGTTCCTAGGCGAGGACCCAGGCAATTTTTCATCTCACTCCTTTCGAATAGGGGCTGCTTCACAATGGGCATTGGTAGGGGAGATAGTGACTAATATTTTGGAAAAGGGGTGCTGATGGTCTGCCAGCTACAAGAGGTATATTCGAGCCCTTCAAATTTGAGATTAACATGTCATCTGTTACCGGCCTGGTGGCGCTGAGGGTTGAGGTGCTGGATGCCACACCTTGCACCACACCAGTGACTCAGGCTCGGGAACAAGCCCAGGAAGCTGGGGGTCAGTGGGGGAGGATAGGGATTGAGCGGCCAGAGGACAGCTCTCCCTCCCTGGGGTGGGGGGATCTCCTGCTCTTGCAGTCCAGTGCCCTCTGTTGATTCCAGGGGGTTACTGCAGTCGAGAGCCTGAAAGAATGGGGATTGGCTGGGGAGTGCTCTTGTGGGTGGGTTTGGGGGTGAGCACGCAATGTGCTGCAGTGTTTTTCACTCTCAGCCAGTAGGGAGAAAGGAAAAAAAAGGGAAAAATCCCCTACCTCTGGGTGAGGCGACGATACCATCGGTTGCCCCAGCCACACGCTCAACGTAGGCTGCTTCTCCCAACTCTCCCTTGGGGAGTTGCGGACCTCTCCTTCAGGCCGGGAGAGCCTGGGGTCCTGAACCCGATGTAGCAATGGGAGAGCAGTTCAGATGGGCAGTGGAGCCATGGAGCAGAGTGTGGATCTCAGAGAGAAGCCCTGGTAAGTAGGTGCATCAAAGAAAGTGTACAAAAAAAATGTCATCTGTTGTTTGTCTTGCATTTACGGAACTGAGAGGAGGGAAGAGGGGGTATGTTAAAAGGTTGAGGAAAAAAAATGAGCAAGTCAAGAAGGTAATTAAGGTATATTTTGCTTAAATTCTGTAAGTAGAGGGAGGACTAGAGAAGTATGGATCTGTGGGCACTCATACATTTATTGGGTAGAAAAGAGAGCAGAGAAAAAAGCTGGGGGAAAGCAGCTGTACCAAGATGTCAGAAAATGTAGGCTGGTGTGGCGTGGCATCTGAGGGATGAGATGAGTTCAGTTACTTCCGACCCTGAAAGAAATGAAAGAGTGATGGCCCATCCCAGATTTAATTATTATACACTTGGGAGGTAATGACATTGGGGGAAGCTATGGGTGAACACGTATATGCAGGTTAAATGGAACTTAGGGAAGATACAGTAGTGGTGGCCAGAAGTGAGCATAGCCTGGTCGAACATGATACCAAGGAGGGTATGGAGACAGGAGCACAGCCCTGTAGCAGTTGACAGAGATAGGAGGAAGATGAATAGAAGGGTGGGTACATTAGTAAGGAACATGGGGGGCCACATCATACTATGAGGGGTTGAAAATTTGGTAGAGGATTTCTACAGATCAGATGGGATGCACCTGACAGACTTAGCAATAGACATGTTTAACAGAGAAATGATGGGTTTTATTGAGGCATGGAGGAAACAGGTAGGGAGATAAAAAGAAAAGGAGGAACCCTAAAGGGGAAGGGGAAGACCAGTCGTCCAACACAAGCTGAAGACAGGCTATGGGGAAAAAAGTGGGGGGATGCAGGGAAGGGGGAAATGAAAAAGGAATATGATGATAAGAAGAAGAAACAGATGGAGGACAAGTGGTCTCAGTTCCCACCATTACCTACCAGGAAAAGAGAGGAAGAAGGCACCCAGGTTTTCACCTGGGAAAGCGAGAAGAAGAGGAAGAAAGAGGAACGTTCAGAGATTGTTATTTGGATGCAATACAAATAAAATTGTGGAAGAGACAATAATAAAATGATGGGAATTGTAAATGGAAATATGATATGCAATAAATTATTTGCCAATCTGAGCATATCTACATACAAGTGATTTGTCTTTTGTGGGGGAAAACTGGGGAATCTGGGACAATGGAGTTTGCCCTTTTAAGGGGCAGACCAAGTTGTCCTGGTGCAACCCTCCCCTTGAGTGAAGGATGGTTTGCTCAGAGAGGGGAAGTTAGGGTGAGGGACAAGGAGCTAGGACATAAGGTAGGTAGACAGGAAGGGGTGGGGCAAAAGGGGGTACATAAGGGTCAGCACAGTGGTGGTTCAGCCACTTTTGCTGAAGTTTTATTACCTCCCACCCACCCATCAAAAAGAGAACACAAAGTGGATAATCAAGGAGGGAATGATCTGGTCTGTCAGAGGTGGATGACAGAGGATGCCTGTTCGGACATTTCTTTTTTGGACTGCCAGAGGTGGATGGCAGTGACTGGGAAAAAAAGGGGGGGGGATGAAAAATGAATATGCTAAGAAGAAGAAGAAGAAGAAACTGAAGGAGGAAAAGCAGTCTCGGTTCTCAAAGCCACCAAAAAGGAAAAGAGAAGAAGAAGGCACTGAGGTTTTCACCAGGGGAAACGAGAAGAAGAGGAAGAAAGAGGGATTGTCAGAGATTGTTATTTGGATGCAATACAAATAAAACTGTGGAAGAAACAATAATAAAATGATGATGGGAATTGTAAATGGCAGTATGATATGCAATAAATTAATTGCCAATCTGAACACAACAGCATACAAGTGGTTTGTCTTTTGTGGGGGAAAATGGGTGAATCCAGGACAATCTAAAACTGCTTTCTCCCACTCTTCCTTCAGTTCAAATTGCTCAAGGCCACCAGATTGCATTACATCTACAGTCAGCCCTATAGGAACTATACTCAGCTCCACATACTGCTCCAAACTGAAAATCTTATATGTTGTATTGAGTTCTTTAAATGAGAGCTTCTCCAAAGTATTAAATAAATTGTGCAGCTCACCTTTCTCTGGGTCTGTGCTCTTGTCCATGCTCATCCCCAGTTTTGTTCTGTTTCCTGGTGTTTAAATCATCTGTAGTGGTGAAACATACTGTGCTTGTCCCCTCACTGGTGCTCAATTCATTATTGCTCAAGATGCTCATTTTTCCTAACACAATTATTGATGCCTGTGTATATCCATGAGTCAGATAAGGAGCTCAGTTGTCCATTTCTAAACCCAGTAAAAAACATTCAGAATCCTGTGGCACTCAAAACTTACCGGCAAGCCGTTAAGTTTTTCAAACTATCGTTTGTAGGGATCACATCTCCTTCGTTTGTCCCGCTAGGAAAAATTCTTTACTTCTCTCAGCAACACTTGCTGTGGCAGGTCTGGGTCACTGCAGATATGAGCCAACAGTACAGAACTACACATTGGTTTCCACAGCACTCACTGTTAAAATGGAGTGCATGGACGAGGTGTGGCACACCTCCAAATTAACCAAAGACACAATACATTCACTGTTCAGCACTTCTGGATGTGTAATGGATCCAGATCGTACAGAATTAAGACACAGAAGCTAGTTAAAATTCAAAAACTGTTTCCATTTTTTTTTGCTCACGGAATTTCAGCTACTGGGAACCATTATGCAGTAGCCTTGGTGCTGCGTTCCAATGAGCTTCATCAGGAGGCTACTTGCTGATTCACAAATAGTCACTTATACTGCTATCAATTAAGACTTTCATCATTAATTACCTAGGTTACATATTCCTTAGCATTCAACTTGCCATTGAATATTTTGTGATGCAGTATTTTTTATCCCATCATTTGTGAATTTATTCTTAGGTTGGTGGGAGGAGGATCTGATTTATAACCAGACAAACAACCCCTACCATGACTGGTATTGTTGTTATGTTATTTTTTTTATTTTATTGAGAAGATCAGAATTACAGTTTTTTGAGTCAGGGACTCATTTGCAAAGGCTCCACATTGACTGGTGCAAATAAAAAGGCAAAACCTAGATGCAACCGGGATACAATAGGTGAGACCGCCATATACAAATAACATCATCCCGCTGTTGACAGCAGGTACTATCCTCAAGGAGTAGGTATTCATAGACAATTTATCAATGAAATTCTATGTGTCTGGAAGAGTTCGCAGGATGAGGCCAGTAATTTTCTGCAGTGTGGCTCAACCAGAACAACAGGAATCTAAGGTTTACATCAAGAACCAATACAAAATTCATTGATTTTTTTGGATGTAACACTTATGGTTGATGAGTCAAATAAAATTTCCACCAAAGGATTTAGAAAAAACTACAGCAACCAATAATTTCCAGTTAATAACTGGTACACACCCTAGAAAATGGAAGGAGGCTATATCATACAGTCAGTTTCTTTAACTTAGAAGACACTGTTCAGACATGACTGACTTTATTGAACAGGCAAATGAAATGAAACAAATGTTGATTGAAAGAGGGTATAGACAGGATTTACTAGAAAGTGCAATGTTGAGAGCACATAGAACAGACAGGAATAACCTACTGCAGCCACAAAATAGAGACACTACTTGGGATGAGATGGTATGCTTTTCTACAAATTATAACCATTTAGCTAGTCAGATTGGTGGTATAGTTACAAAAGTGTGGCCCATATTGTCCAGTGATGAGTCCCTTTCTGCAGTAATAGGGAATAAACCCAGAGTAACTTTCAGAAAAGGAAGAAATCTGAAAGATCAGTTGGTTAATAGTCATCTTCCATGGTATCCCAAAACTACTTTTTGGTTACCACAGAAGCCACAAGGGAATTTCAAACGTGGCAACTGCATTTCATGTCCACATTCTGTTCAGGGTAGCACTTTCACACTCCCTGTTAATGGATGCATGGTGTCCATCCGTCAGTTCATATCCTACACAACCACATTTGTGATTTACATGTTGATTTGTCCATGTAAAGATGACATATGTGGGTTTAACAACAAGACAGTTGAAACAGTGAATGCAGGAGCATGTATGGGACATAAAAACTTGTGAATGGACATTACAGTTGCTGCACACTTTTTTTATGAACACAACAGTGATGCAACAACCTTCAGATTTATGGGCCTAGAGAATGTCAAATTAGGTCCAAGGGGTGGGGATAGGATACAGAGGCTCCAAAAATTAGAAACTTTTTGGATTTTATATCTAGGAGCCTTGCATCCTACTGGTTTGAATTTAGAAATAGATTACAAACCATACATAACAGTAAACAGCATTGGATGTGATTTTGAGTACAATATTACAGCCTATCATACTTGTTTGAAACGTTGGTACTTGTCTTATAACAGAATTAATTATTTGTGTTGTGACAACTCTCAGCCTCTCTATATAGGAGATCTGTGCCCGTTGGCAGACTGATTTTCCATTCCCCCTTTCCTTATATTCATTTAAAATCTGAGAAATTCTTATTTAAGCACTGTGATGTCATAATGGTGACATCACAAGAAATTAAATAGACTGTCAAGTATTTTCTACTGGTTTACTCTCATTTTCTCCTGTCAGCTTTCAGATGTGGTGAGTGCAGGACTGCCCTACTTTAAGGATTTAAAGAAGCAGCTCCTTCTAAAGTCTCTGCTGTGCCTTACCCTTAAGTTTCATTTAATTGGTTTCATTTACTTAATTTTTACCTCTGTGTTTAATCTGGCTCCAGTTCAAAATGGGTATTTTGAGCTTTAATAATATTAATCATTATAAAGAAAAAACAGAATAAAATATGTTTTTGAAACATTTAAAGTGGAAACACTGGAATTGATAATATATACATTAGATTCATTTGCTTGATTAAGATATAAAGCTCTCTGGAAATGGACTGCATAGATTGTTTTCATGATGAAGTTAAAAATAATTTTTTGATTATGTAACCCCCCCATCCTAGCCTATCCATTCCTATTCTATCCTATCCCATCCTATCCTATCCTATCTTATGTAGTTAATTCATATAACCAAGTCCTTAACAGTTTTATTAACTTCTGGTAGTGATCATTTATAAGTTTGTTTAATATAATATCAATATTTGTGATTTATTTGTAAATATGAATATATAGTAAGGTAAAAGTACTGCATCACAAAACATTCAATGGCAAGTTAAATGGCAAGGTATATATAACAGAGGTGATTAATGATGAATATGTTAATTGATGGCAGTATAAGTGACTACTTGTGACTCCAGCAGGTAGCCTCCTGATGAAGCTCATTGGAGCAAAGCACTGAGGCTGCTAGATAATTGTTCACAGTACCTGCAATTCTGTGAGCAATAAAAGCTGGAACCTGTTTTTGAATTTGAACTATGTTCTGTGTCTTAATTCTGTACAATCTGAATCCATTACACATCTTTAAGTGCTGGACAGCGAGTGTATTGTCTCTTCTTAGGCCATAACCCACACCTCGGAGTGTCTTATTGCATTTATAAAATGGGTCCCCCAAATAAATGTTAAAATAAATAAATGCTGAAAGAATGAAAGAAAATGTCCACAATTTCTGAAAAAGGAGCTTTTTAATAATGGTAATAGGAAAAATAGTCCCCTACCATTTTTTAGTATTTGATGGTGACTACAGGATGCTTCTCCCCCACTGGAACACATACAGTGATGACCCACATTGTGTCTGCCTCACAAACACTCACTGTTTTGAAGTACTAGCATTACCCACTTTTGTTAACCAGCTGCATAGCTGTCATTTCACTGACAGCAAGTTGGCAGTTTATTGGGAGTGAGCATGTCGCTTGCCAGCTTCCATCGTTACCATTTTTCCCCCACAGTGCTTCCCAATCATGATTTTTATAAAATAGTCCACTCACTGTCCCTTTTACCACAACTTGCCACCATAGTTCTTTATTATTTAAAAAAACAAAAGTTTTAAAGGTGCACCAAAGAAGTAGTGTGGTAAATACAGGATGCTTCTTTCCCACAGGAACACACACAGTGCTCACTCACATTGTAGCTACCTTGCAAACAGGCACTGTTTTGAAAAGCAGTACTAGCATTACACTTTTCTGAAGTACTAGCATTACCCCACTTTTGGTATCGAGGAGCATAGCTGTCATTTCACTGACAGCGAGTGGGGAGTTTATTGGAAGCAAGCGAGTCATTTACCAGCTTCCATAGTTACTGTTTTTTTTTCCCATAGTGCTTCCCAATTGAGTTTTTTATAAATGGCCCACTCACTGTTCCTTTTACCACAACATGCCATCGTGGTTCTTTATTTATTTATAAGAAACAGAAAAGTTTAAAAGATGTACCAGAAGAGTAGTGTGAGATGTTGTGTGAAAGCTGCCTGCTGGCAGCCATGGTCACTATGCTGTATTGATCATCGTTCTTTTCTATATCTGAGCTGTGGAGTAGAGGTGACACTTTTCTTTTCTTTAAAACTTTCAGAAGAGTCAGTATGTAATAAAGTGTGCTGACTGTGTAGAAGGGGTCAGGAGTCCCTGGGTTGGCTGATTTTCATGCAGCACAACACAATAATTGCTGTCAGTTAGAGATTTAAACTTTACTGATGCTCAGGCAGTGACATTTGTAGTTATGGGGTTTTCTTTTGCTAACTAGTGCTAGTTGGCAAGTTATGTCCTGATAAGGACACAGCTAAAAAGGGTATTAGCCAATCAGGTTTTATATATATATATATACATATATATATATATATATATATATATATATTTATTTATACAATGGGGTGAGAGCAATATCAGTGTGATAAACTAGGTTATTTCCCCTGGAGTGTGATATCAGACAATGACACAACCGGAGTTAAAAGTATCTGACAAATATACATACTCCGATGATGTCACCACTCACTCACTCACTCACTCACTCACTCACTCACTCACTCCAGCCTACATTCTAAATTGAACTTTTTCACAAATCTTTATCTCACTATAACTTGCAAGTAACTCAATTAACATTGCAAAGGACGTTCAGCTGTTTCTCATGGTGTTGTAAAACTCCCAACCCATTACTATACTCCTCACATTTTTAAGAAAGCCTGTATTCTAAATAACAGTGCAGGCCAGCCCAGTGGCACTGAGGGTTGAGGCACTGGGTGGCACACCTCACTCCACACCAGTGACCTGGATTTGGGAATGAGCCCCGGTCATCAGAGGTTGGCCAGGGAGGGAAAGGATTGAGCATCCGTTGGATTGCTCTTCTTTCCCAGGCATGGGTTTAAGGCATCCACTGCACTGCAGCAGTCCCCGATGAAAATCAGGAGCACTACAGGAGTGGGGATACATGTGGGGAGAAGTGCAGCGGACATCAGCACATTGTGCCTTGATGTCATTTCACATCTGCACTTCTCAGGGGAAATACAGGAGGAAAAATGTCAGATGACTGAGGCAGCTAGATGGCCACACTTCAGCCACCAGGGGGCCTGACGTGGAATCACACTGCAGTATTGGTTCCTGGCCTGGCACAAGAGGGATATAGCGGGTCCCTACGGTGGGTACAACACTTTGCCAGCCAGTATGTGAGTGAGCCTGTGGGCTGATCAGGGATGAAGGCAACAGCTGGATGTAGGCAGGTCTGGCTGCGGGAGTGTAAAGAATGACATGATAAAAAAAGAAATAAAAAGATAAATAACAATGCCTCACAATTTCTGTTTCTCACTGCTACTTGCAAGTAACTCAATTAACATTGCAAAGCACATTTAGCTGTTTCCCGTAGTGCTTGTAAAACTCTCAGCCTAATACTATGCTATTTTCATTTTCAAGAAAACCTGCAATCTAAGTGACAATGGTACACAATTTCGGTTTTTCACTGCTTGCTGAAACTAATTCAATTAGCATTGTCAAACACATTCACTTGTTTCCCATAGTGTGTGTAACACTCCCAGCCCATTCGGAAACACTTACACACACACTCAGAACACACACAAACAGTGCTTTCAGCATAGCCTAGAGGTTAGAATAATGAGCTTTGAACAAGCTTGGTACAGTACAAGACACATTAAACTGTTTCCCCAACTCACTGGTTTAGCATTTTTCAATGGGTTGCTTAATGTGTGCACTTCTGGCTGAAATGAATTGTAAAGAGTTTCCTAATGGTTTGTCTCTTAGTTGCTAATCAGTTGCAACTCACTGAAAACTCATAATTCAATGCAGTGCACTAGTGAGTGCACACATTTAGCACTCATAAAAATGCTATACAGTACTTTACTGTACAGTAGAAATGGAGACCGATTTCACTACAGTGTCACATTGCAGTGAAATCAGTCTCCAGTTCTCTAGCTGTGTGTAAAAAAAATAGAAATTCTGCCTGCTCTTCATGCTGCTTTAGCAGCTGTCACAGGGACCCAATCCTTGTCTAATTTCCCCCCAAAAAATCCCTGTTGGCTAGTGGTACCCCCCCATCACCTGCCTGCCAGAAGTAAAGAAAAAAAATCACCCACCAGCCCATGTTCTGTAATACAATACTGTACAGTACACTGTGTATTGCAGTACCCCCGATACTCAAATTCTGATATTTAATATTGTACTTTTTGTTTAATTTCCTGGTGTCTAGTTGTCCCTCCCACATCCCTTCCCCATCCCGACAGGTAATATCCCACGCCACTCTCCCCATCCCCAAAAGGTGTGGGCCACCATCTCAGCCATCCTCTCCTCCATGGCCGGCAGCCCGCTGTGAAGTTAATGAATGAGCATGTGCCGACTGTGCTCACGCTCATTCATTAACTTCTCAGTGGGCTGCCAGCCATGAAGGACTGGAGGGCTGAGCTGGTGGCCCGCTCCTTTTGGGGATGGAGAGAGTGGTGTGGGATGTTACCTGTCAGGATGGTGAAGGGATGCGGGAGGTACCACTAGACCACCAGTTAATTAAGTAAAAAGTACAGTATTAAAGATTGGGGTTTGGGGATGAGGGTCACTGCAGTACTGTACAGGTACAAGTACAGTGCCACTAGACTACCAGGGGAAAAAACATATTTTTTACAGTACTTTTACAGTAGAGGTGATTGGAATGGGACTGACTGGGGGCCAGGGTCAGCTGTGTACAGTACAGGCACTTCCGGTTTGCCGTTCACTCGGAGGTGACTCGCTGTACTGTACTGTACTGTTGGTAAGCAAATAAAATGAACATTAAACATACAGTACAGTACTGAACTGAAAAATACTGTAATATTCTGTACAATAATCAGTGAGTGAGTGAGTGTGATGTGGGACAGCGGCAAGTTCGGAGCTCAGCAAGAGGCAAGATGGTGGATACTGTACTGCTGGAATTATTTACGGCACAGCACTGCACTGTGAATGCATTTGGGAAAATGCATTACATGACCATTAGAGTGGGAGCTGAAGTGAATTGTATAGTGCCTGGAAGTGCATTGCATATGAGCTGATGACTAGTTGAAAAAGTGTTTGTGTTTTAAGCATTTTGAACCTCCACTGCATTAGCAGCACAGAAAAATAATTCCAGAGCAGTGAGCTTAAGGACCAGTTTAATGTGACTTGTACTGTACATCCAGCACACCAGACTTGGGTTTGACACTCACGACCTCCACTTCCACACTGTGTGACTCTGAACAAGTCACTTAACTGCCTAGTGCTCCCAGGTCACCTCTAAAAACTTACTCAATTACCAAACAATAAAATAAAAGAGCACACAGGAAAACATAACTATACTTCTGAAGCTCTCACCCTCATTGTATAAGTAGCATATGTAATGGGCAGATTGTGTGCTATGGATAATATTCTCACTCCTGCATCATGAGATCTGGATGCTCTCAATCATGCCTTTGGCACTTGTGAGTATCCAGAGCTCACTCTGCAGGAGTGAGAATATTATCCATATCACTCTCCTGCCCATTACATATCATATATATATATATTATAATGCCACGGTATGTGATTAAATTATTTGATTGACTTCATGCTGTGGGAACTATTCACAAACATATTTCCATTTTGTTTACTAGCTGCTATGCTTTTCACACATATGTGCAAATTACTGTTACAAGGCTTACTTGCAGTACACGGCTGCTGTATGGCTCCATGCTTATGTGTAATTTTGAAGCGCAGGGCTCAGAGTACAGATGGTACCACACACACATATCATTTTGCAGTAATGGTCACATTGGTGTGAGCGAGGGGCCAGAATTGCTCCAAGCTCCCACCAATAGACAACATTTACTATTTATATTGCACTTTAACAAAAAAAAAATTAAATTCATTTAAAATGAGTCTGTTGCTGCAGCAGTGACTGTTGTTTCCACAGCAACAACACTGTGTAACTGCAATTTTATTGTCACCAGGTCATGACATCTCCAACCACCACACCACACCCCCTACTCCATAGACAGTATTGCAGCCACACAGTTCATATACACACTATTTATTGCCGCACCTCTATTGGATACAATGTGTGATACGTATTTGGCCGACTTCATGTTGCTGTAACTAGTTACTCTCATTCTTACAAACATTGTTCAGTTTTTAAAGTTGCTGATATGGTTCCACAGATATGGGCACATTACTGTTAAAACTCTTCCATTGCCTACAGGGCTGTTGTATGGTTGTGTGCTTATGTGTAAGTGTCAGTGTAGGGCCTGTATGTCATGCACTACCACATACTGATATCATTGCACAGTAATGAGGCCCAATGTTCCCACCAATACATACCATTTACTATTTACATTACACTTTATCAAGAAATTACTGAAATTTATTTCAAATGACTCTTCTACCGCAGCACTGAGGGGTTTTTATACAGTGACAAAACTGTGGAAATGTGATGTTACCATTACCAGATCCTCAGCCCTCATCTAACCCCCCCACACACACTCCTATGCAGAACAACAGGGTTGCAATACTGACTGTATTGCCTATTTATGTTGCCTTACTCAGGAAGATATGTTACAAAACCTGTTCCTTATGATGTGATACACCTTCTTTTTTGTACCTGTAACACATACCAATCACTGTTCAATGGTTTAAATAAGGACACTCCTGTTCAATTATCAAAAATATTTATTTTGCAATGTTTTATAACATATTAACATCTTTTTTTATTACTGTAACTTTTTTTAAACATCTTTGATTATTGCAATGCTTTTTGATTCAAAAAATAAACGATTTTATTTATTATAACATTTTTTACTTATTTTTTTCTAAAACAGACAGTTAAAATAAAAACATTTTAAATAAAGGGAGGGAGGGAGGTGTATCTATCTCACTCAGGCACTGGAGAAAGGGTAACTGGAGGTGCCTTGGAGGTGGTATGCAAGTAGAAACTGCAAAGTCTTGTGACCACATAATGGGTGTTGTGGAGGGGTGGTGTCTTCAGCTGTCCTCAGGGAGACTGCCTGTTGATGTATGTGGTGGAGCAGTGCTGGCCTGTCCTGGGACATCTGTAGCTGCCTCAACAGGTTGAAGCAGAAGGCTAACCATCCCTTGTTGTGCCTGCAACAGAGACAGCATTTGTTGCTGTCCCTGGAGCAGGAGGTGAACCCTCTGCAACAAGCTGTTGACGCTGCTACAGTGTCCCTGGCACTGTTGCTGTTCTGAACTGTTGGCTGTTGCAGGAGCTGTAAACAGAAAGTATGTCAGTGAATGCATTACATTGTTAGGTGTTTTTTTTTTCTTTTTATATTTCATGTTGTGCTGCGGGAGAACAAGATTAGTTATTTAACAATGGTCCAATCTCATTTCCATCTCTACAATAAAAGAATATACATATTTGAATAATTTAAGTACTGATTTCTATATTTACTACTTATTTTTGTGCCTGTTGTAACTCTGTATGTAGTAATTGAAAGACATGAATAACATACATTGTGCTCCTTTATTATCTGATACTGGGGATTCTTAGTAAATATTTATTAACATACAGTATGTGACATTTACTAACAAAAAATACACATGCCAGAGTATTGTGTATATATTGAACAGTTAGGTGCTACTCTGTATGGGATTTCCATGTCTGAAATTTGGGGTTGTTGTACAATGATACTTACAACACTAATGCAGAAAATCCACTTGCTATCTGGCACATTGTTGCTTACCTACATTATACTGTGTGATTAGGCAGTGTTCTAGAAACTCAGAAACAGTTTAGAGCTGAAAGGCAATCTGTGACACAACACAATTGTTGTGCATTTATGTTCATTCATTATTGTCTATATTGGGCTTTCAACAGTGGGGGGGGTTACAGTACTGTAAATAAAAATACATTTAGCAATTAATTTCAGTGTGTTACGGTATGGCTGCTAATTTCTACAATAACTTTTTACAAACAGTATATCTTCAAATTGTATAGTGCAGTGCTGTTCTTTATTGAATTAAATGCCCTTGAAAATGCTGGAGAAGTTAGCTGGCCTCATGTGCTCTGTCTGCCCACCGAGGAGCCTTCCAATCTCGGCTCCAAGAGCCCCTGATTGGGCTACCACCACACACCTTGCGGCCGTGGCTGGAGAAGCCAGCTAGCCACGTGCACTCTGCCTGCCCTCCGAGGAGCCTTCCAGTCTTGGGTAAGCCTGCTCGCTAAACTTGGGGAATACTTTGGAGCCCTGATTGGACAGTGACTCCATGGGATCATTAGCGATTGGCTGCTACCCTTATGGACCTGCCTGTAACTGGCTGCCCAGACACTCTGCTCTCAGTGGCATTTCTTCTACCTGTTCGCTTGCCCTGGGCACCTCTGCCCATTTGATCTTTTTTAAGTTGGTGTGAATTTTCTTCCCACACCACCTGCCCCAACCCCAGCCTCTATTAAATGCTCCTCCACTGAGAGCTAGGCCAGCCCTCTACCTGCCAATTGGACTAATTAAGATTAGCCACACCCGCTGTCCAGTCTACATCCCTAGACAGCTCTACCCTCTGACAGAATGTGTTACCGAACAAGCCTGTCAATCCTGTGCACAATATCAGCATTAGGAGACAATTCTCAAGCAAAAATGCCACATGTAGATACTTTTCTACATAATTGCCTCATACTTCTAATTTTTGCACCAATCAAAATGTCAGTTCCCAAGCTATACCAAAGCCAAAATTCCACCTTTGACAAATACCAAGATTTGCCCCTTCCCAATAAACTATGGCAACTCAGAACGGGGACGTCTCCCATATGGTCATGCCCTTCCTCACAACAGACAATGACCAGAGACCACATATGAATGCCCCTAACCTCAGTGGTCATAGCAATTTTCTATGCATTATCCTTATCAAATTGTGACAATACCCAGAAAATAGCCATCACGAAACCAACCTACACCAGATGGAGTAACAAAAGACTACTTAGCAAACTAAGACATTACCTCAAAAATTACTGCTACTTCTCCTACTCTGCTTGGGAAATGTTGAACTAAACCCAGGCCCACCCTTTTCTCTGGACACCCCTTCGGACCTCTCACAATATAAAGGTCTTAGCTTTCTTCACATTAATGCTTGCAGTTTGCTGAAGAAACTAGACCTCATACAGACATGGGCACTACATGCAATTCCCGACTTCTTCATGATAACTGATCCCAGCTCATGCCCTCAACTCCAGACAAACCTATCAACATACTGGATTACAATACTTACCAATGTGATAGACCATCTAGAGGAGGAGGGGGTCGTAACATACGTTAAGAGCAAACTTATAGTCATGGTCGTTGATTGCACCTCGACGGCTAAATAATTCGAAAGCCTGCCACTAAAACTATTCCTTTCCGATGAGAAGACACTTCTCATTGCAGCCTGCTAATGACCTCCGTCTGGTGGCCTGGCCCTCCTACCATATCTCCAAAGCCTAACTGACTCAGCTAACATGGAGTGTATCCTATTGGATTTCAATCTGAATTGGAATGATGACAGTTCCAAGAAACTGAATGATCTCTGTGATGCAGTTGGACTGGTACAAATGACATCTGCAAACTCCAGACCTAACAGAAAATATCCTGAGCATAGCTCTCTTCTGGACCTCATTTTAGTAAACAAGCCTCATAACATTTTTCATGCCGGAGTGTTCTTCAATGATATAAGTGACCACTGTGCTACTGCCTGCATCAGAAACTCTCCACAAGTAAAATCAGCCACCAAATTCAAATTAAAAAGATGCATGAAAAAGTTCTGCCAGCACACTTTCCTGAAAGATCTAAGCAACACCAGATGGCAGGATTTCTATCTAGCCTCCTCCCTTAGCAAGGCATTTAGTATCTTTCATAGCCTCCTAATGGGACTAATAGGCAAACATGCCCCGCTTAGGCTGATCAGATCTAAAAATAGACCCCCTAGCTTGTTCGCTCCCATCTTGAAGAAAGCGCTAAGGGACAGGGACTACTGGTGGAAAGAGCGAGGAAATCTCACCTGGAGGCAGATTGGCTAGCATTTCACACCTCTAGAAATACCTGCACCAAGCTAATTAGATCTGAAAAAGCTAGATATTTCTAAGCACAGGGTCTCCTTGTGAATGAGCTTGCTCAATGGAGTTTTCCTGCAATAAACTTGAATTGAATTGAACTGAATAAGCAGAAATAGAAGCCAACAAAAACAACTCAGCCAAATTCTGGAACATCCTTAGAGAGGTTGAAGGATATATTGTTAACACATCTCTCCCAGCCAAAATGATATCCGCTGAATTCACCTACACAGACAGAGCTGATATACTAGAGCAGTTAAATTAACACTTTGCCACCTCAGGTCTAGCTTTTGATACCTCACCTATGAACAAAATCAACCCTCTGGGAGACTCCACTGCCGACTCTAATGTTAATTCTAACCCTAACCTACTGTACCCCATCCTACCACTTTCAGCTTCCATACAGTCACATTTACACAAGTAGAGGACCTACTTCTATCTCTGGACACTAAGTGCAGGTGCAGACAATATCAAACCTTACTTCCTAAAGCTTGGCCATCTCTACTTGACCACCCCTATTCAACACCTCTCTGAAGCAAGGAGAACTTCCTATGTTATGGAAAACTGCCCACATCCTACCATTATTCAAGTCGGGGGATCCATGCGATTTGAATAATTACTGGCCTATATCTATATTGTCTGTTCTATCAAAACTACTTGAAAAAAGTGTCAATGCCCAAATTAGAGAACACCTGGATTTGCTTGAATTGCTGAACCCTGCACAAGCCAGCTTTAGAGCCAAACATACCATTGTATCTGCACTTGCGAAAGTAACCACAGATTGGCAAATTGTCCTGGATTCTAAGAAGCTTGTGTTTGCCCTTTTTCTTGATCTTAGTAAAGTTTTGGTACTGTGGACCACAACATCTTGCTTACAGCACTGAGCAATATCGGTATTGATAGTCCTGCAACCAAATGGTTCTCCAATTACCTCACCAACAGGTTACAACAAGTCAAAGCTGAAGATGATCTGTCTCCACAAAAAAACCCTCTACGAGGTGTCCCCCAAGGCTCCATACTAGGCCCAATCCTGTTTGCAATCTACATCAATAACCCTGACACTCAGCTAATGTTCATTTATTTGCAGATGATACTGTACTATATACCACAAATTCCTCCTTGGACGTGGCCCATGAGAATTTACAGCAAGACTTCATTACTCTCCAATATAATCTCATCAAACACATGCTCCTCCTCAATGCCAAAAAGACTAAAGCAATGACTCTCTCACCAAAGGCAGTCTCCGAACTAACACATATTCCCCAGATTCTAAAGCTTCTAGATGAACCCCTGAAATAGTTGAAACCTTTAAATATTTAGGATTCTGGCTGGATAATAAGCTTAACTTTCTGAGCTACCTAAATGAAGTCTCAAAGAAACTAAGGCAGCAGTTAGGCTTATTCTTTTGTATTAAACATCTGCTTACCTTAGAAGCTACAGTAGAAAGAGACTAGTACAATCCAAATGTCTACCCGTACTGGACTAGGCTAACTTTCTCTACAATCATTGTCCCTTAACGGTGCTCAACAAACTTGACACTCTTTGCCACTGGGCTCTAAGATTTATCTTCAACCTACCCCTTCATACTCACCACTGCCTACTGTACCAGGAATCGGGGTGGCCCTCACTTTCAACTAGAAGGAAAATAAATGCTTTCCTTTGACTTTAAAGAGCACTTTCTGATAATCTTCCTACATACATTTTGAGCCTCTTCGAATGGGTCAAGGGATCTTATGGCCTGAGATGTTTCTCTATACTCTGCTTCCAGATTCCTGGAGTGAAAACAACATATGACTTGGCCGCAATCAATTTTTCACTCCCATCATTATGGAATACCATGAAAAGCTCATTAAAGCTTTTCTCACTTCCAGGCCTATTCACATTCAAAGCTCTGTTAGCCAAATTTCTGAAGGAAACATGCAATTGTTTTAGATGACTCTGAGCCATTAGCCTCTGGTCCCTCTAACGAATTCCATGGCCATAATCTCACTCACTACAATTTCTTAGTATGGGATAACCAGCACTTCTAGCCTATTCTTTCTAATCCTGGCCCTCTTTATCCCATCCTCTCCCTCTAACACACTCTTTCCCGTGCCTTCCCTCTACCTATTTACTACCAACAAATTAGTGACAGTCTAGGATTTGTTGGCTCTTCTCTTTTTCCTGTAAACTTCTTATGATTTGCAACTGTTCACAACTGTATTAGACCAGTAAGAACAGGCCTATTTTGACCTTTATCTGTACAATGTTTTCACATTATTGATTTTACTGCATCTGTGATTATGTATTGTATTGTATTAATATCCAGGACCACCTTGAAAATGAGCTTGCTCAATGGTGTTTATGCCTGGTTAAATAAAGTGAATGACTGATTGATTGAGTGATAGAATCTGTACAGAATGCATGACTCAGTTTCATTTTAAAAATAACAGAGCTGAGAAACACATATTTCAGATAGTACTGTACACTAGTGAAAAGACTGGATGACCAAATATGTGCACAACCACTGTGTTTGCCATCTCAGGATTCTGATTCTCATGGACCTCTTGAGCTTTGTTCTTGAGGTCAGAGTGACTCAGAAACTCTCAGTAGCAAAATGCACTAGTTGTGTATGGTTGCCCATCCAGTATTTTTATGTTTTGGTTAACAATAGTAAGTATTATAATTGTGCCCTTTTTCTCTGTATTATATGATTTCTAGGCTACTAGCTTGAAGCAGGTGTTATTTCACTGTTGATGTGCTGCTGTGATTTAAACTTTTGTAATTTTGATGGACAAATGTTAATTACGAATAGCATAGAACAGTAGGCCTCAAATAACAGCAATAGCTTACACATTCTTAAGTCAAACAGGTTATAGAAATGCATCATATATGGGTAGGACATATTACCCACTGAAAGTAAGCTGTTTACATAGGGAATAATGACTGATGTACAGGTGATAACCACAGTGTGATCACCTTAAGTGGCTGCTAGGGCATCAGTAAACCTCGAGAGTATAGCTCAAGACTTTAACCATTGCCCTAGCAACCACAAGAGGTGATCACATCACGGTTATCAACTGCACATCAGGCATAGTTATTTATAGTGTATGGCACTCAACATGAGAAGTTACATCCCCACCCTTGGATACAACTAATTTAAACTTACCTTATTAATGAATCTGCACTACGGTTATATGACTGTGTAGGAAATTAATTTATTAAGATACACAGACTGAATGACAGTGGCCCAAAATAACACCAGAGTTACAATCACTATCAGACATGGCAATTGCAACACTCAGTAACAATAAACTGTGACAATTTCAATGTTATTTGAATGCTGTGGGGGAGGATTCTAATGTTAAATCCCATACAGTGACAATTACAATGCCTGATGTTCAAGTCATAACAACAGCGTTATCACCTCTTGTAGTTGGTAGGTTATGGTACAACTGTCCAGCTGTGTCCTCAGTGTTTAGTCATTCACTAGCAACTACTTGAGCTGATTACAACATGGTTATTAGCTGTAGCTCAGCCACTGTACTCTATGTTAAAGACATACTTTGATTACATTCATTTCTTTTAATGTGTAACAGCAATGTGTGCACTAAACATTTAGGCTTACTTTCTGCACTGGTGTCCTTTTCTTGCTTCACCACAGGCAAGGGTGTTGCTTGGACAGTCTCCCTGGGTTCTGCAAATGACAAACATTACAACTGTCTAAATACACATGTAACTGAAATAGAATGACAATTTAAAAATCGTTGTCACTGTTTGGTGCTGTCCTTCACCAGTTATCTCTCTATATCATCACTGTATGAAGGTGCAGCAGCAATGCAATCACACAAAATAAAGAAACATTTTCATGGCCCCATATCTCAATGGCACCCGCCCCAGGTTACACTGTGACATTATGAACTTTTGTGCCTGCCTTTGCCTTACACATCAGTCACCCCCCTTCCCCCACCCACTATACACACAGTAATGTATATAATTGTACCATTATTACTGTTTAAAGAAATAACATTTTCATTTTAAATACCATTTGGAAAGCATCACGGAAGGAGCAAGAGCGCGAGAATGCAATTCTTTTAGTCAGAATGTGGCTCTGTGGGAATGCAAATCTTTTAGACAGCACATGGCTCTGCATTGCTTGTAATGGTTGCTCGCTTTTCAATTTCTTTTTCTTTGCAACATCTTTACTATGCAGTTACCACAAATCTAAACACAAACATTTGCACTCCCACCTTCCTACTTGCATTGTCTTATTCAATAGTCTGGGAGGTGTAGAATAGCGGTGACTGACTGGCACCTGCAACCTATAGAAGCACAGAAACATAGAAGTTGATGGCAGATAAGGACCACAAGGCCCATCCAGTCTGCTCATTTTTTATACCTTATCAATGTGCCATAGGCCTGTACTCTGTCAATTGCATATCTATTCATACTTATCTTTAATGCTTCCTTATACCTGTCCCATGCCTGTTTGAAGCCCTGCACTTTATTCATATTCATCACTTCCTATGGTAATGTGTCTATTAAAAATACCATTCCAGTACCATAATCTCCTGTTACATGCAAACACTATAGCAAGGTATACTGGGGAACTACTTGCAGGGGGGCTAGCTACTCAAAGACACCCACAAACAGTGCTCAGAAAGAAAATCATCACAAAAATGGTGCTAATGTACAGACAGCTCACAGTACTGCATAAACAAACAAGGTAAGTTATGTTTATATAACTATAGTTCTGGATAGAAAAGTAATAATATATGCAAAAAAAATGTCTTCTTTATTTTTATTTTCTTCAAACATTAGCCATTGTACTACAGCAATAATGTACTCTTGGGTGTGTGCTGTGCTGACATAATATCACTTCTCAAGCATTTAATGCACACACCTTGTGGACTTGTGATTCAACCACCTGAGGCGTGCCATTAGCTGAGCACGACACACACCCTGTTATGCATTACTGCATAATTATACTATACTGTGTATCCTGGACTTTTACAAAAAAACTATTACTCTGCATGTCCATGTATTTAGTTCAGTAATAACAATAGCCAGTAATGCTTTCATGTTTCATTATGGAGCTGTATACTACATGCATGTAAGAGCAGAATGTTACTTTTATCTAACATTTTTAAATTCCTAGTTTTCTCATATAATATTCTTATCTGATGACTTGATTAAAATCACACTGTTGCTGTCATCTGACCCCACGTCCTCCACAGTCTCAGGTGGGGCTGGTACTACCTTGGCCTGTTGTGGGGAACTCCTGTGATGTCCTGTCAGTGAATAATACCAGATATGTAAGTTGTTGTTTTACTTATTTTTAAAGTACAGTATATAGTAGTTTCATAATTAGCTATATTTTGTTACACTGAGCATATGTTTTGTCTTGCTTGTTATACTGCATGGGACCCCCCCCCCACACACACACACCCCAAGACGAGACTTAGAAATATGCACAGTAAAGTAACATTGTAGACTACGGATGGAACTGGTTATGATATTTTCTTACTACAACAGCAGCTAGCACTGTTTAAAGTGCCATGTAAGAACACTATAATTCTTTTAAAGCCTTGTTTACACATTTTCTCTTTTTTTGCAGTTGGTATGATAAGTTGCGAGGATTGCTTCACTTATACAATTCTCATGTACATGTTTAATAAAAAGTATCAACAGAGTGATGTAACAACAATGCCATAACTACAATTTTATTCTATTCCATTCAGCTTAACATAAGGAGTAGAGATACCTCAATATTATTGTGTTCCACTCAGCGTACAATACAGAGGACATGTATTGCATATCTATTTGTGCTGCTTACTGCCTATTAGAAAGTGATAACAGAAACTGTTACACTGTTAGTCACATGTGTGAGTAACAAAAAAACATGCAAGAATACGTTCAACATCTTTCTAAAAACAGAGAGCAATGCAGCCATGCAGTGATGCAGCAGTATATTCATGTATTATACATCCCTGTGTGCTTCTTCAAAGAAAACATAACCATGAGACACAACCATCTTGCTACTTCTAATAACCTCCTCTCTATGAAACTAACACATTCAAGAAAACAACAGTTATTGTCCCTGACTAGGGTTCTGGTAACCTGGATTGAAAGGTAGGAGGTTCTGACACAGACAGACATTTTTGTTGTAGCCAGTCAGTGGACATGGGGGGCCCTTGAAGAGTTACAACACACTTTGATGGCTCCTCTTCTTATTGAGCACCCAGTCTCTCTCTCTGTATGATGGTGTTTCAAGGGCACCACTGACAACAAGGTATTGGAACTTTTAATAAATATAAAAAAAGGGTATAGAAAATGTGAATGCTGTGGACACTAACCCACTGCTGTCAGTGCTGGTGGCTAATCCACCATGTAGCAAAACCAACAGGATGTATTACTCAAGTGGTAATTGTTAAACTAGTAAAGATAACAAATTTCCTGTGAGTAAGTGAGGCTTAATATGCATTGTATTCACACCGTTTGAGTGTGATGCACATATTAAAACTTCGTGCTACACCTGTGATACTATTGATATATGCATTTACTATACAGCACTATGCAGTATGTCTGACATATTAGAATGAGTAGAATCTTCTCTATATACTTATTTTTTTATTTTTTTTTTTTTGCAGTTACTTATTCCTCCCCTGGAGTCCTCTGCCTGCATCTGACGTCTCCCCCTTGTAGGTGCCTGGTATAAGACCCCCTCCCCATAACCCCACGACTTACCTTTCATGGCAGGGGTTAGGGAATGACTCAACCCAGGGGTCCAGATTAATGTTCAGAGAGGTGCCTTCCTGGGCAGTCACGGAAGGGGACTATCATCATCCACAGAGGACTCTGCTATTTTCTGTATTTACTCTGTCCCATTTCAAGGTGCATCATGCAATGGCACAAGCATCAGCTGCGCGCATGCTCCCATGCATGTCCCACCAAGTGCCTGCCGCACTCTTGCCCTACATCCAGTGCTGACGTGACACCACTCAGCCTCTGCTAAGTGGTAGGCAATCGCCAAGCACTGCAATACCCCCTCCCCAAAGAAGGAGAGCAGTCCTAGGGACACTCAATCCTTCTCCTCCCTGCTAACCCCCGGCACCCCATGTCCATTCTCGAACACGGGTCGCTGGCGTGGCACAAGGTAAGACGTCCAGTGCCTCATCCCTCAGTGCCATCGGGCCGGCTTCTCTGTATACTTATGATGTGCCAAGTGCTCCCCAGCCTCAGGCTTCCCAGCTTGCTCCTACATCTCGAGATAGTACCAGCCCAAATCATTTTCCAGTATGTGGTCACGTTCTTTCAAAATGTAAAACCACTGCCTCAGCAGTTTCCACTTGCGCTTGCACATCAATGGTGTCTTCTTATGTACTTTAAGATGTCTACTCAGGTATGTATTGATCCACCTCCAGGTCACATCCAGATGCAAGTTGGTGCTGCACATAAATATTTTTGCATTGCCTCTCTTCTGCACTGCCTCAGCGAGAAGACACACCTCCCATACTGTCCAAAAATGCATTTCGCTGGCTTTATTATTTCAATCTGCAAAGAAATACATGAACATTTAGTACATATAATACTGAATGGTGATGTATGTAACTGTCGCAGTGCATGAATAAAGTATATAAATTGTTACTTGTGCAAATTGTAACAGTTTAAAACCTTGTCATGCTTAGTAAGTTACTGTAAACAGTGAGGCATTCTTTGTATTTCTCCTGTAATAGAGATATGATGTTGCACACTTATTGTGGTTTTCATAGTACTTTATTTACATAATACTATACATATACTACAATGCACCAGAATAGGTACCCTACTACAGTACTGTCTGTAACACACTGTGGGGTGCCACTCATGTATGGGACAGGTGCACAACAATCATGCTGGGGTGGGAGTATGTAGGCTGTGTCTACTTTGGATATCTAGTATAGCCATGCTATATGGTACTGGGCAGACTGGCAGGCCCAGGCAGTCATTTTCTGCCACAATGTATCTTACTACCATGTGTGACATATACACTACCTGGTAGTGTATTGGACCCCCCCCCGCATGATCCCTAACCACAGTAGATGTAAGAAATACCACATATTGACTGGTACTGCAGTGGTGCACCCCCCATGCTGCATATCCCCTGACTCCTATAGATGTTAAAATAACACATATTCCCTGGGAGTCTAGTGGCCCACTCACCCCCCCAGCACAAACCCAAAAACCAAAGCACATCAGTCCTGGTACTCTAGTTACTTCCTTGCCATGGTTCCTGCTGCCACAAAAACAAAACCAAACTAACACAACTACTGGGGGAACTCTCCTCATGTGTGTACAACAGCCACGGACTGAGGTATGACTGATCACGTACCTTAATGACTGCTCTGGAGTTGGGCATTGTGATGTGGGGGCTCAGTATACTATGAAGGAATACATGATATTTATACATCTTTGGAGATCATGGATTGGGCTGGGGGGGCTGTGAGGCCACTATACTACCATACAGTATGTTTTATTTAGTGATCTAGGGGGCCCGGGGAATCATGCTTTGTGGGGGGTACAGTACACTACTAGGTAATGTGTGTTACTTGCACATCTATGGGGTTGGTGGTTGTGTTCAGGTGGTGGGGGGACCATTATACTATCAGGGTGTCTATGTACCACTCACTTCTACAGGGATACAGGATGGTGCTTGGGTGCCCGCAGCACTGATGCATTGCTGCTTATTTTTCTGCATGTGCTAATTAGAAACATGCTATCAGTGGCACTAAGTGCTGTACTGTGTTGCTATACTTTAAATGTCCCACTGCACCTGCCATTCATGGTCACTTCCCTGACCTACTCCCTCTACATACATTTTGTATTACCATGGACACTATGTCACATAGTGCAAATGCTATTAGGTGCATTGAATATTGCAACATGGTGCTACTGCAGTAGTATTTAAGCACAATGAATTTGTACCAGATGCAATGCTTTGAATATCTGTGCCCATGTATTATATTATGTGTTTACATGGCACAGGAGTCACCAGTGTATGTATGCGTCATCTGCAATGTGTGTAGTTTTTCTATTTTTTGACCAAGTTTTTTTTGGTTCTTAAAAGAACTGTTTACTGTTTCAGACAACATTTTCACACTCTGATATTTATAGTACTATGTGGATGCCATCTCAGAGGTCTCCCAGGAAGAGACAATTGCTAGAATGTGAGAAGTGCACTCCATCTGGTAAATATAGCCAGTCTTTATAATACTTAATTTGTGGGTGACGTACGGTGTGCATACCAAACATGTGTAGATATCCAGAGATTTGTATGTTCACCTTTCTTCTTTCCCTGTCAATCAGGAATATCTGTTGTTCTGCTTGTCAGGAAATCCACTCTGTAATGTCTGAAAACAATATTACAGGCAGGTAACATACTCATAATAGAAGCCAGGTCCAAATTTGCTTCTGAAACTAAATCTATCCATCTTTTGGTGCCTAAATCATTGCCTCCAAGATGGATACGCAGTATGTTTGGAGGAGGTAGACTGCTCAATAGCCTGTGCATGGTTGGTATGAGATGCTCCCATCTCATCCCTCCCCTGCCAATTCACTTCACAGTACATTTTGGCAGCTGCAGGTCCTTGACAAATTGACTATTTTGAGCATACTCAGAACCTCTTCAAATTAAACCACTTCTCAATATCCGCAAAGTACATTTGCTGTTTTCTGCCATTCTAAGTTATTAAAACAGAGAAGCTGACAGAGAACCAATAAAAAATCAGTGTGTCTCCTGCAGTGTCCTGTCACTACTGACAGAAGAAATGACAGTTTTCTCTAGTTCAAACTTAGTTTACTGGGATGGACAATTAAACAGGAAAAAGAAAAAGTATGGGTTCCTAGCTTTCCCTGGATAACCAGTACATTGGCTGCATATCCCATTATGGCAATGAATGGTTACAGCTGCTGTCACATAGATATGTTGCAAACTTCTTAGGAGGAAATGTCCAGCCCTTCATAGTCTAGTTTGAAGAACAACAGCTGCAAGCAACACATTCATTGGTTCACACTTCCTTCAAAGCCCTACATGGACAGGGCCTGGACTATCTGAAAGAGCTTCTGGTCCCTTACTGCCCTGGTCAATCACTCCTCTCGGCTGAAGAGGGGGTGCTAGAGACTCACAGGGTGAATCTGAAATCATCTGGTGCAAGAGCTGTTGCTTATCCAGCCCCCACCCTTTGGAATTCTCTGCCCTGTCGGTAACGGGAGTGTGCAACTGTGGAGGAATTTAAACAAGCCTTCTTAGCCAACTGATAGTTTGTAATTGATTTACTGTTATGTGATTTTAACTAAATTGATCTGTTGTTTGATGTTGTATGATTTGGTTCTTTTTATATTGTTAGGTGCCTTGGCAATGGAAAGGCACCATATAAATACATGTATTATTATTGTTATTATTATTATTATTATTAGGTTACACGTGCAGACAGACTGCTGCCTCCATTTGCTGCTGTCATCTGTGCTGGTAAGTACACACAGATACTGTGACTTTAAACAGCTCTAACTTCTTCCCACAGAGTGAGGGATAATTCATAGTACAACAGGCTAATATTGCTTAAAAATATTTTGTTTAATGCTAATTTTGCTAGTATCATGTTTAGTTATATTTAAAAATCATTGTAGAAAACTGGAAGTACTTATAGAAACAACAGTGTGTTCCAGGCAGTTCCACCTAAGATGGATGCTGTGTGTTTCTTCTCCAATTTTCTGCGATTTTCATTGTTCATTTAGATCATCTATTGAACCTTCAGACACCTGTAATTAGCATAAATAAATATTTATTTGCTGTGCTGTGTTATTGGGTTAAATGTGAGTCAATCATATTATAGGTAGTGCCTGTTTGGTTAAACTTCTTAGTTCGGTGTTTTTAACAAGAAAAAAAAACATGGCCGCTCTTGTTGGGCAAAGCCACTAAAATGTTGCAATCTAACTATTTAACATTCACACTTAGCTAGTTTGACACAATATTACATATATAGTGCTTCAATATGTTGTTTTCCCCTCTGTTTGGCTGTATTTCTAGGTTGCTGGTGTTTTTAAATGATTTTGGACACTTCCTGGTTGTGTAGCATCATGAGAAACAGTTGGTTCATAGGTCAAAATTATTGTGTGCGAAAGTTATGTGTTTGCAAAAGGATTTTGCAAACGTTTCGTGATTTGTGAGAGTATTTTGTGAAACTTTTGTGTTTGCGAAAGTAACTTGCGAAACATTTGTGTTTGAGAAAGTATTTTGCGAAACTGTTGCAAATTTAGAAGTACTTTCACAAAATACTTTTTCAAACATGAATGTTTCACAAGATACTTTTTAAAACCACACAACTTTTTTGCAAAATGAGAACACAAAATGACCAGCAAGGTGGTGCAGAGGGTTAAGTCACTGATGCATTGCCTTGACCCACGCCAGTGACCCAGGTTGGAGAATGGACTCGGGTGCCAGGGTTTGGCAAGGTAGAGGAGAGGGTTGAATGTTTGGAGGACTGCTCTCATCTCCTGGTGTGGGAGGGGAGGGACGCTTCAGTCTACAGTGGCCACCAGTGGACACTGGGGGAACTTCAAGAGCATGAATGCAGGGGACTTTGAAAACCAGAAAAAAAACAGTTCTGCTGTTCCCCAGATGATGGCTTCCTTGCTCCGATGCTGCCAGAACCTCTAGGAAGCCATCTCTACCTCAGTAGCACACCCGGGTCCTAATAGTGTGCTGGGACCCCCTCCCCCTGTGCCTTCCCTCTCGGAAGACATGGACACACCCAGTGAAAGGATACATCAGAATACCCTGGGGGTTGGCTTCGATTTGAGGATGGAGGGGTTTGAGACGAGGATGTTTGGTAGGTCAGGAGCATTATAGGCCTGAAGGAGTGGGGGACACTAAAGCACGGGGAGGAAAAAAAAAAATCATGAAAACAAGAAAAGACAAAATGTTTATGTTTTTTCAACATAATTGTTTTCAACAGTGTCATTATACAATTTGAATGACTAAACATGCAACAATTATGTATACAATATATTTTCTCCTTTTTAAATGGTGTAACAAATTATCTGAGCTAATGCTGTAGTTGTATGACCATTGTTTGTGAAAATGTCAAAATTTAAATGGTTTCAATAGATTGGACAATAAATATATATAATATTTACTACTGTTCTATGTAACTATTTACTTGATTCGTAATAGTAACTGTCACTTTTTTCTTTGTCTTTCTTATGCAGGTTTCTGATAATCATCGAATATTCCACACACATTATATTGAAACAATATTGAAAAAATGTGATCTAAGCAGAGGCAGAATGCTGTACTGAGATGTGACAGGTATCATAGCAGTACAGTGTTGCTTAAGACTTCCAAGAAGTTCACACATGCCAAATCAAAGAGTGCACACACTAGTCAATCTGCAGATAGACATACTTTGATGCTTATAGATTCCATAGGAATGGTACATAGTTGCTCATCTGTGACACAAAAGAACAACACTAACCAACAGTTAGCAAACCATTTGAAAAGCAAGATACATGTTGGGAAGTCTTGTTCACGTAAACCAACCTGACAACAACAACCACCTTCTAATGTTGCTAGTCATCTGAGGAAGCAGAAGTATTATCAATCATTAGCAGTTAAAGCTAAGATTGATAGACTTATTGCAGCTGTGATGAGATATGAGTGCAGAAGGCTAAAGAGTCATCTGTCATTAATGAAACTGCATCTCAGAGTTCGCTCATTTGTCAACAGAGCAATTCATGTTCTTCAACACTTGTGGTGGAAAATGGAAGATGTCCTGGAATGGTTCAGAAAAGTTGTGTATGCTGTTAAGATGAGGTTACAATACTACCCAGTCTTGAACCAACACAACTTTTGTGACATTTTCACTGGTAGCTGGCTCCACACACAGCACTCAGAGGCTTATTTCTGGAAAGAATTGTGTCACACACTAAAGAAGGACAGCTGTTTATTCATTGATGGGAATGGAAAAGCATGCTATATACTGACTGTAGGTCATGATATAGAAATAGAGTCTGATGATGAGAATGCCTTAACCGTGGGTCCTCCTAGACGTAACTATCTGTCATGGACATGTGATGTGACATGCAATCGGAAGCAGTCATCTTTTGATAACGTCGAACAGTTTATTAATATCTTTTTGGTCACTGATCATAAAGACAGATGTAAATTGTTTCAGACAATAGACCATTGTGAGATCCATCCACATACAGGATTTACAGGTCATTTACTTGCATGCTTGGACAGTGGTGTTTGTGACAGTGTGTTTCTCCATATGAGGATGCTAGTAGTGCATCATTCTGGCATGCACACCTTTGTGTGCAAGGTTTATGAAGTGAGTTGAGCAGTTTCACAGTATACTCATGTTTCTGAGTTGTTGCAGTCTGGTGACATTAGTGGTGCAACAAAACTTATTGAAGATGTCCAAAACAGTACTAATGTAAGTGATATCAATGTTGAGCAACTGTCAACTGTTGATGTCGATTTCCGTCTGTCTTGGAAACAGACATTGTGAAAGTGTTTGTGAAATCCATTGCCAAATTTGACTTGGCAAAGACTGAGAAATTTGACTCTGTGTGTGTCTCATGTGATAAGCTGTGTTGCCAGAAACAAACTGTTATGGTTGATCTGGAACCTTACAGTCTTACAATGACATGTGGTTTAGACTGGTGGTGTTTCTACTATTGCAATGTGACTTTGAGTTGCAGCCAATCACTGTGATGTGCAACTACTGTTTGTCTGGGTTGAAGAATAACACAGTGCCACCAAGGTCAATCCTGAACAACATGGAGGTACATGTCACACCCAGTGAGATTGCTACATTAAATATTTTTGAATTGATTCTTATTCAAACTATGAAACCATTTCAGGCTATTCTATGTTTAAATACTAGGATGTGGAACATTCCACAGAAAGAGCTCATCAAGTCTTTAAAGGGTTCCATCATGTATCTTCCACTTCCTTTGCAGGAAAATGTGGAGGCAATCTCAAGTGAGAACAGTCTCGTTATTCTTGTTAACAGTGTGCCAATGAAGTCAAAGGTAATCTGGCAGGATGTTGTCAATGTGCAGAAGGTGAAAACAACTCTCAATTACTTGAAGAGCAACAATCCCTTCTATGCAGACCTTGACATTGACAGGATGAGTAGTATCTCTGCTCAGTATGGTGTCTTGGACACAAACAAGCCAATGATTTAGATGGTAAATGTAGAAATGAATGACAATGTGTATGAATAATACATGATTCATCCTCTACATGGCAGAGATCCAGTTGGGTATAATATTGATCTTTATCAGATGAAACAGGTGGAAAGTGCCCCTGTTAGTATCTGGGAGGCAACATTGGAAGCATGCTACTTTCCTGATTTGTTTCCACAAGGGTCAGGTTGTCATTCAGATGATAGGAGAAGTGTGTGTACCAGGTGCTGAATGCCATACCGCTCGAGTATTGAATAAGGATGGCAAATTCCAATGAAACATACAATATTTGTTACACCTGCTGTGGGAGAGTGAGCTTAGTATCCTCTCTGCATCTATTGTGCATATTGTTCGGCTCATGACTTCATTTGATGGAATCACTGCCATAGAGTTTCTGGAGAAATTGAAGCAAAGGAATGACACATTGCAGGTAAATTTGTCATCTATACTGTCAAATCTATGGGGCACCAAGGAATACTGGTATTCCAGTCACTCTGAGGTTGTGACCATGTTGCAAGTGAAGCAATATGGTTTGTCACTCTCAGCTGTGCTGAATATACCTAGGACGAGTTAATTGACCTTCTGGAATGGGCTAATTCTGATGTAGAGGGCATTACATCAATGACTTTAGGACAGATGTGCTCACTTGACCCAGTGTCTGTAACTAGACATTTTCACAAGCAATTACATGATATTCTGACTTTCAGTTTGTCGAAGGACAATCCACCTCTTGGTATTGTAGAACATTACTTTTGGAAGATGGGGTATCAGGTATGAGGCACTCCTCATATTCATATGCTACTATGGATCAAGGATGACCCACGCATTGGGGAACATGAAGCAGCAGAAGTGCTAAGCTTCATAAAGCATTATGTGACTTGCCACATACCGGACATGTATGACAGTCCTACACTATGGAAGTTGGTGCAAAAGTTCCGATGACATATGTGTGCCAAATACTGTCACCGTGCAGTGAAAAGTAAATCTGATTGGTACACCAGATGTCATTTTGGTTTTCCGAGATGTGTCTGTCAGACTGGTCACATGAATGAACTGTTCTCATCAATGTTGCATCACTAGAAGGCAAAATCAACCAAGAGGGTATATGAGTTACCCAGAAAGGAGAATAAGGTGTACATCAATGAATACAACCCCACTCTTCTACTGATGTGGCAAGCAAACATTGATGTTCAGTTTGTGGCTGACAACTCATTGGCTCTGGTTCAGTACATAACTTTGTATATTAAGAAGCATGAACAGACCAACTTGCAAGAGCTTTGGGAGGATTTTGCCAGTTCAAGCAAGTCACTGACATCTCAGTTGTGGTCACATTGATTAAAGACACTGTCCCACAGAGAGTGCGGTGCATTTGAGTCCAGCAATCGTTTGATTGATACACACTTGTACTGCATATCTGATGCTGCGCGGTTTCTCAGTGTGAACTACAAAGAGAAATGCAAATGTGTACTACTATCTCACGATAAGATTGAGGAACTGGCTCTCAACAGGCCTTCTTCAAAGCAGTTATTGAAGAACAACTTAATTGACACGTACTACCCCAGAAGACACAGTGACATGGATAATATATATCTATTTGAGGTTGCAAAATGCAATGACTATAAAACAGAAGTCTCACCAGATTGCACATGTCACATTTACAAGGTCAGAGTAGTGGATGGCTGTCTCATTAAGAGATGTAAGCCTTGGCTCATTGACCATTGTAAGTTAAATCTAGCCACTTTTGAGAGCAGAGAGCATTATTACTTTGCTCTTCTGTTTTTGTTCAAACCCTGGAGGAATGAAACTGAATTGAAAGGTGGCTGTGATACGTTTGAGGAACAATTCAACCAGAGTTATGACACCTTCAAAACAGACCACTCTGAGACATACATACAGAGACTAGACAGTGAAAAGGAACAGCTTGAAAGAGCAAAGAAACAGTTTGAAGAAGCTACTCCAGTTAGTTCACAAGACAACCTTGATTTGCAAGGACAGGGTACACTTGGAGTACCTCTACCTATGAATGACCCTGAAGTACTCATATCAGAAGTGGAAAGTGTTATGGAGCACATAATACACTATACAGTTGATGCAGGTGAACTGAAACAGAAACTTAACAAACAACAGCTTGTGGTTTATGCTGCTGTTACAGATGCAGTGCATCATGGTATGCTGCAGGAACAGAAAACACGTCAATGTCATGAGTACAAGCCACTGCTAATGTGTGTTAGTGGCTCAGCAGACACAGGCAAGAATTTTCTTATTGAGGCTATCACAGTTGAAATAAGGAAACACACTGGCACACCAATGTCTGTTGCTGTTAGTGCTCCAACTGGACTGGCTGCATATAATATTGGTGGAGTGACCCTGTACCATCTGTTTATGTTGCCAGTAGAGCATGGTAAATCAGGAGAGTATCAGAAACTGGCATTTGAGGTTGCATCTCAGCTTCGTTCCATGTTTATTAAAATGAAGCTACTGGTCATCAATGAGATCAGCATAGTCACTAACATGATGCTTGTCTGCATACACCTTCATCTACTGGAGGTTTGGGGCAGTGACTATGGGGTGCACTTGGTGGTAAACATATCATAGTATTTGGAGACCTTTTACAACTTGCACCTGTCAATGGAGAACATGTCTTTGCAGCTCTCACTGTCAAGCAGGCTAAGAAGACACTGGGATGCACTGGAGGTTGTAACCTATGGGAGTTATTCACCTATGTTGAGTTGTTTTAGAACATGTGGCAGAGTAGTGATCTAGCTTACAAGGCATTGTTGGATCAAGCTCATACAGGTAGTTTGTCACTACCACATCTTTTGATGTTGAATACATGTGGAATCACTGCAGATGGCACATTAATGCATGCAGCATGTGATGTCTTTAGCGAAGTGTACTCAAACAGTGCATGGGTTGAGTGTCTTATGTCACTACTTAAGAAATGTGCTGAATTAAAACAGTATCATGTTGCAGAGAGAGGATCAAGAAATCCTCACACTGCATGCTGTTGATACAGTTGATGGTGTTCGCCTAAGTTGGAAGCAGGTAGCAAAGCTGACTGAGCGACTGTCTGAGCTTAAGTCGAGTGTGTCATGTACAGCTGGACTAGAAGTTGTTCTTACTGTTTGTAAGAATGCATGTATCATGATGTGTAGGAACCTTGATGCTGAACATGGCATGGTAAATGGTGCAATGGGTCACATTATCTACTTTCAGTACAATGTTCAGAAGATGTTTATTGAGGCATTTGTTGTTAAGTTTGACAAGATGGAACGATCTGTTGAGATTGATCGAACTTCTGTCAAGTTCCAGATCTTTAAGGATATGTATTTGACCAGGAAACAGTTCACACTATGTTTTGCATATGCTGTTTCCATACGGAAGTCACAGGGCTTGAGATTGGACTCAGCAATAGTGGACATAGGCACTGACATTTTCAAAGATGGCATGAGCTTTGTTGCACTTTTACACATTCGCAGTCTTGCTGTTTTGCACATCATCACAGTAGCACCACAGAAGATATGCACTGACAAGCGATGTATTGTTCAGTACAATAGATTACGTACTCCGTACCAGCCACAGATGCCTCTAATACCACTATTTATGCACATGGTAGAGTCTAATGCAAAAGTCAGAGCTTCAGCTGGCAACAAGAGGAAATGAGCAACCACTCCTGAATTAACTACCAATAATACTGACAAGGTTACCATGCCAAATACAGATACCACATCACCTGCTCGTAAGAAGTCACTTGGTATGGCTGTTGTTCTAGTGTTTGATAACAGTACTGGAGTTAACTGCTATGTTAATTCAGCAATGCAAGCATTTCTCCACATGCCTCTCTTTGTACATGCAATCACAGCTTCTCATGACTCTCCATTATCAAAGTCATTGAAGCAAGTTGTACATGTGACTTCACAACACTTAGACGATGTACAATCACTGACACCTCCATGACATGTTCTAGGTGCCTATGATGGACACAGAACACTTGTAGATAATATGCAACAGGATGTCACTGAGTTTATCATGGCCATCATATACACTTTGGATGATGAGCATATACCGATGTGACAGTACTTTACAGTCAGCTATGTCACCAGATATAAATGCCTGTCTTTGTGGTCATTCACAGCAAGAAATCACTGAGAACATGCTTTAGATTTCTTTGTATGTGCCTCAGTCTCAAACTGCTTAGAAATGCACAAACTTTTCACCATTGTGTTAGGTGTGGAGGAGCATGTTCTCAGTCTATACAAATTAGAACTTCTCAGTACCTTATGCTTGTATTGCATAGATTTAACTCTCAGGAACTAAGAGTCCAGGGAGGCAGTACAGCGCAGTGGTTTAAGGTTCTGAGCTGAAAATCTGGTGACATCCAATCGATCAGACCTGGGTTTGAATCCCACAGATTCTACTTGCATACTGTGTGACCCTGAGCAAGTCACTTAACTTCCCTGTGCTCCCAGGTTGCACATGTAAAAAAGCTTTCAGCTTAGTGTGCTACTCCTGGTTAAACAACTAAATAAAAAAAAGTGTTGACACACCTATCACAGATTTCACAGCTGGTAGAGTGCTATTTAATCAGACACTATTTGATACTCATGCTGTGATCTACCACCATGGTCAGTCAGTACATTCTGTACATTACGTTACTTTGTTGAGGTACAGAACTGGGTGGGTTGAATGCAATTACTCAGAAAGCACTTTTAAGCAGAGACTACCTCATAATTTAAAATATGTTTATGTATTGATACTGAAGAACTGCAAGAACCTTCATCAATCAGAAGAGTAGTCACACAACATGTGATGTACATTGCTGTTCCATAGTGTTACACTGTAAACACACACAAACTCCTCCCATTCTTTTATTTATGTTTTGACTTACAACAGTACATTCACAGTACATCATATACTGTACATAGCTATGGTTTCACTAACCAGACAAGTAAGATAAGTGTGTCAATCAGTAAAACAGTGAACACGATTGAAGTGGTCTTCAATAGGTGCCAACTGTGTTCATAATCAGTAGAGAAAGCACACTTACATAATTGTTCAAGACTTCAGCTAACAAACCAGATATTGCAATCTGTTTTCAATGTGCTGCTATTGTCTTTTGTTGTAAGTAAGCTTCATACTACCATTTGAAATATTATTTGACACACTTTCCAACAGTGTGCCCTTTTTAGGTGTTGCACTTCTGCATGCATGTAAAACATCTATGTAAGATGTATTTATAGAAACATAGAAACATAGACTGACAGCAGATAAGGACCACTTGGCCCACCCAGTCTGCCCATTTCCCAACCTACTGGATAAGCTGCAGATTCTAGTTAACGAACAGCCTACTTCCTGCAACCCCCCAATATAATTGCCTTATATCTGCCCCATGTGTGTTTGAATTCCCCCACTGTTTTAGACCCAACGACCTCCCCAGGAAAGCGGTTCCATGTATCCACCACTCTCTCCATGAAAAAAAGTCCTCACATTACCCCTGAGCCGTGCCCCCTCTATCTTTAAATTGTGCCCCCTTGCTCTTTCACATCTCTTTTTCTGAAAGATGCTACCTTCCTGGACTTTGTTGATTCCCTTGAGGTACTTGAAAGTTTCTATCATGCCCCCCCTGCACCTCCTTTCATCAAGGGTATACATACTAAGCTCTCTCGGTCTCTCGTCATATGGTTTCTGCTGCAGACCCTGCACCATTTTAGTTGCCCCCCCTCTGGACTACTTCCATCCTGCCTATGTCCTTGCGTAGATGAGGTCTCCAAAATGGCACACAGTACTACAGATGGGGTCTCACCAACTGTCTGTATAGAGGGATAACCACTTCCTTTTTTCTACTTGTGATGCCCCGTCCTATGCATCCCAGTATCCCCCGACTCTCCTTACTGACTTCTCACATTGCTTACCCACCTTTATGTCATCTGATATGACTACCCCCAAGTCCCTTTCCATTTTTGTTATCGTTAGTGCCTCCCCTACTATTGTGTACTCTTCTCCTGGGTTTTTGTTTCCCAGGTGCATTACTTTGCACTTCTTTGCACTGAATCTAAGTTGCCATATTTCCGACCATTCCCCCAACCTTGCCAAGTCCCTTCTCATCTTTTCTACCCCCTCTTGTGTATCAACTCTGTTACAGATCATTGTGTCATCTGCAAAGAGGCATACCTTTCCTTCCAGACCCTCTGCAAAGACCAGACCCTATAAAAATGTTAAAGAGGACTGGACCCAGTACTGTGCCCTGAGGTACTCCACTAGTAACCCCCCTTTTTTCGGAATGTGTTCCATTCATTATTATCTTCTGTGTCCTGTTGTGCAGCCAGTTTGCTACCCAGGCTACCACCCTGGGACCCACTCCCAGACTGGCTAACTTGATTATTAATCTTTTGTGAGGGACTGTGTCAAATGCCTTGCTAAAGTCTAGGTAGGCCATATCCACAGCCCCTCCCTGGTCTATAACTTTGGTCACCCAGTCAAAGAAATCAATTAGATTCATCTGGCATGACCTTCCCGCTGTAAATCCATGCTGCTTTGGGTCCTGTGCTCTGCTGGCCTCTAGGTACTCAACAATTCTTTCTTTCAGAAGTGATTCCATCATTTTCCCTACCACTGAGGCCAAACTTACAGGTCTGTAGTTTCCTGCTTCTGCCTTGCTCCCACTTTTGTGAAGGGAAATCACATCTGCCCTCCTCCAGTCCTCAGGTTCCACCCCATCCTGCCATGATTTATTAAAAAGCATGGTCAGTGGTGTCACTAGGTCCTCCCATAGTTCTTTTAGGATTCTGGGGTGAATCCCATCAGGCCCCATTGCTTTGTCCACCTTGAGTTTTTAGGAGTTCTTTCAGGACTCTTTCTTCTGTGAATGGACTGGTGTCAACCCCCCTACCCAGAATGCTTCTATTGTCTTGTTTAGGTAACTCCTTCTCATCTTCTTTTGTGAATACTGAGCAAAAGTATTCATTCAGTATCTCTGCCTTTTCACTGTCTCCTTCTACCCACCTCCCCTCTCCATTATTAATCTTCACTATCCCTCCCTTAACCTTTCTATGCTCCCAAATGTACCTATAAAAGGTTTTATCCCCCTTCTTAACTGAGCTGGCTATTTTTTCCTCTGTTTGGGCCTTTGCTGTTCTGACTGCCTTCCCCACTTCTTTCTGCTTTCATTGATACCGTTCCCTGTCGTGCTCCTTGTTCTCATGTTCGCAGTCACAACAATATGTCACTGTGATGGTGGTAAGTACAGCTGCATATAAAGATGTAATTAATACTTAAAGGTGTGTGAACATACAAAGTGACACATCCACATAAAGTATTGCTTTAAGTCAGTAAAGATCCTTAAAATATGGAAAGATTTATACATGTTTATACAGCATTTCCATATTTTAAGGATCTTCACTGACTTAAAGCAATACTTTATGTGGATGTGTCACTTTGTATGTTCACACACCTTTAAGTATTAATTACAGCTTTATATGCAACTGTACTTACCACTTCACAGTGACATATTGCTGTGACTGCATAACGTGAGAACAACGAGCATGTATGAGTCTTGTTTTATAGCTTTCAGATTCACATCAACCACCCATTTACAATAGCAACACTACACCGCTGTGTGTGGACTGTTATGCTATGTCTATATTGTATTAATGTATATACTGTACAACTGTATACTACAATAAAATACAGTACTGTTAATATTTTAAAACACTGTTTTTGTTATCTGTTACCTTTCATTTATTAAGCAAGCAATAACACACGACGAGGTGTGGGTTACGTACTGATAAGAGCACGCCTAGGGGTGTACTAAGGCATGTGGCCTCTAGGCCTGTGCTTGTCTCTGCACTTATGTGTAGGTGGGAGCTCAGGGCCCAGAGGACCTACACTCCCAATTACGTATTCTATTTATGCTAAACTGGGAGCACTACACTCATGGGTTGGTGGGACCACAGAGCCCAGATGGCCTTCGCCCCCACCTATGGATACCATTTTGCAAACATGAGGAGAAAGTTATGGATGAGTCAGAGTGCAGGGCCCTGAGTGCTCACACTCCTATCTATGAATGCTATATGACTAACATTTCACATTCTAAAAAAGAAGGGAAATTCATTGCAAAAAACTCCAGTAATGCATTAGTTAGGGTTGATTTCCACATCAACAAAAAATTTTTTTTTCGCCAATTTTTGCTGATGTTCCTCTTTTTTTCCCCTCATTGGGCTGAGACCACCCTGTCTGAAATTTTGTCCTGAAACTTTCAAGGTAGAAAGAGGTTATCATTAAGGAACAAGCCAGTATTGGTTTGGTGAAAAAATATTCATCCATTCCAAGGTTATTAAATTAAAAAAATATTGTGTTTTGAGTATGCTCAGCTTAGTCTTTTGGATGGATGCAGTTTCGATCAAGGATTCCTGGTCACAAATGGCTCATAAAAAGGGACTGAAAAAAGGGATCCCTTTTCATGAGAATATCCATGTACATCGACTACCATTTTGTTTTCTTGCTTTAGCAAGGAGAGAAAACAAAACCTTATAACTTGTCCCAGGGAAGTCTTTTGTAAAAGGCATGGCATGGGTTTTGGTAAGGGGGACATCCTCTACCCACCCATGCCTTTGTTTTTTTTTGCAGTTATTTAAAAAATGGCAGCTTTAAACCTTACAAAAAGGGATCAGCTTGTGAAAAGGGATTGTGTAGAGGGATTTTAAAAGGCCACTGCAAAGAAACAGTTTGGAATTTCTGGCTGAAATTTTCAGGGTAGAAAGGGACTGCCCTAAGGATGTGACATTTACTGGTTTGGTGAAACAATTTACATTGGTTCAATAGTTATTGGACTTTAAATTCCCTTTTCATGATCCCTTTTCATGAGCTGATCCCTTTTCACAATCCCTTTTCATGAGCTGTCAAAATCCCTTTTCGTGAGAGGAAGGATCACATGACCCTACCTCATGAAAAGGGATCAGCTTACAAAAAGGGATTGCAGAAAGGAATTGGCTCAGGAAAAAAAAATTGCAAAAAGGGATTTTAAAAGGGCACTGCAAACAGTTTGGAATTCTGGGCTGAAATTTTCAGGGTAGAAAGGGCTTTCCCTAAGGATGTGACATTTGTTGGTTTGGTGAAAAAACATTAGTTTCATAGTTATGGGACTTTAAATTCCCTTTCCATTATCCCTTTTCATGAATTGACCCCTTTTTGCAATCCCTGTTGGTGAGCTGTCAAAGTCCCTTTTCGTGGGGGTGAGGATCACATGACCCTACTTCATGAACAGGGATTGGCTCGCAAAAAGGAAATGTGCAAATGGATCAGCTCACAAAAAGAGATTGCTCAAAGGGATTTTAAAGGGGCACTGCAAAAAAACAGTTTGGAATTTTAGGCTGAAAGGTTTAGGGTAGAATGTGCTTCCTCTAAAGATGTGACTTTTGCTAGTTTGGTGATAAAATTTACATTGTCTCCATAGTTATAAGATTTTGAAGGTTGGAAATTTCCCATTACAGAGTGATGAAAATGTGATGGGAGTGCAGGGCCTGGAGGGTCCTGCTGTCCCTCAGGGAGATGACAGTTTATTGCAATATCTGTACACTTATGGACAGGTGGGCCCTGCGCTCCCCAAAACATATAAGGGTAAGATTACACTTTCTCAAAAAGTGAGGAAATTCATTGCAAAAAACTTTGTTAATGCATCTGTTAGGATTGAAGTAACAAAAGTAAGGAAATGAGATGTTAAAGTTGACACCCTATCACCTCTCCCACCTGACCACCCTACCCTACCCCACCCCACTGTTCAGAGACCAGCAAGTGATGGGGTGTTCCTCAAGGTCATTGGGCCTAACTCTCCCCATTTTCCTATAATGTACCATGTCAGCTTTTTTACACATGGAATGGGGTGAGAGTTTGGGCCGATGACCCCATGGCACACCCCATTGCCTGTTGGTCTGTGAACAGTGGGATTGGGGTGATCAGGTGGGGGAGGTGATAGGGTGTCAACCCTAACATCTCATTTCCTTACTTTTGTTGCTTCAACCCTAACTGATGCATTTGTTTGTTTGCAATGAATATATATATATATATATATATATTTATTATTGGAGTGCTGTCACACCTCTATAGTTAGGGTTGAGTAGGCATGTTAATGTTAAACCTCAATTTTTGCATGTTAATAACTTTGCAACTGTTCAATGGATTTGCATGAAATCTGGAATGTGCAGTCTGGTATGTAGATCTCTTGATTTACCAAGTTGCGTTTCAGCTGGACTTACAGTTTCTGTGCAGCAAAACACTGAAAACAAGGTTTTTCACCACTTTTGACATGTTTTTTGCCCATGGTGCTGTGACCACACCGTGTGGTCTTTTGGACTGAAATTTGAAACATAGAAAGTGTTTGGTTCAAGGAATAGTCCAGCATTGATTTGGTAAAAAAAATATTAATCTGTTCCAAAGATATTACATTTTTTAATTTTCTGGTCCTGAGCATGCTCAGTTCAAGTCAAGATTTATATGTATATTTGATGAACTAGGACTGGTCTCACAGTCAAGGATTTTTTCAGCTCATGGACTAGGATTTTAAAAAATCCTAGTCCGTCAGAAAGATTCCATGTCCACGAGCAGCCATCTTGTTTTCAGTTTTTCCCCAAACAAAATATTGTAGCTTTCTCCACGGGTGACTTTTGGGCCAAATGTGGCATGCATTTTGTTCAGGGTGATGCCCTCTACAAAGCCATGCCTTTGGTGTGGATTGTTGTGGTCAAGAAAATAGCTTTTTAAAAGTTTAAAATTCTTAGACTGTGACTCGCTAATGATCCTAGTCTGTAAACTGTTAAAATCCTAGTCTGGGAAATGATCCTCATTTGTGAGCCTACAAAATCCTTGTCCATCAGTTTGTGACCAGATGGCCCTTCTCACAAAGCAGGATGAAGCTCACAGTCAAGGATTTTGCTACCTCGAGAAAGAGGATCAACTGGCGGAATAGGATTTTGCAAGCTCGCAGACCAGGATTGGGTTTTTGAATCCTCTTTCACTAGGTGATAAAATTGTGGTCCACGAGTTCTCAAAATCCTAGTCTGCAAGTCAATCCTCTTTCGTGAGGCTGAAAAATCCTTGTCCGTCACTTTATGACCAGATGGCTCTTCTCACAGACCAGGATTAAACTGACAGACTAGGATTTTGCTACCTTGCAAAAGAGGATCAGCTGACGGATTAGGATTTTGTCAGCTCGCGGACCAGGATCATTTTTTAAAATCCTCTTTCATCAGTTGCCCAAATTGCAGTCCACGAACTGTCAGAATCCTAGTCTGCCAGTCAATCCTCTTTCATGAGGTAACAAAATCCTTTACCATCACTTAGGGACCAGATGGACAAAATCTGATGGTTGAGGATTTCTTGCAGAATGCGATTTTGCTACCTCGCTAATGGGGATTGATCTGGTGGCAAAGGATTTTGCTACTTCACGTACTAGAAATTTTTAAAGATGTAAAAAGTGCACCATTGCATTGCTAATAAATGATTTGGTCCTTTTACTTGGAATTTACAGGGTATTGAGGGGATGTCCTACAGGTGTGAATTATGCTGCTTAGGTGTTGGGGAATTAAGTGGTTGCATAAATATGCCATCATGAAATTGATATTTTCCCCATAGGATAACATTGTGGGGCCCATTGCACTTTTTGGCTCCCACATCTCAGAAATGAAGTGATATACAGACTCTTCACTACTGGGGGCTTGGGTCACCTGTAGGTGATCCAACCCACTGGAACAAAATTGGGGAACATAGACCACACCTGCAGTAGAATTTTTTCCATTGCTTGCATGGTTCATGAGATATTGACAAATTAGTGTCAGAAGAGTTCCAAGGGGGTATTTCCAGCAGTTTTCAGCAACCATATCTCATAAACAGTGCAAGATACAGATTCAGTCAATTTATGTCACATGCAGTACGCATTGTCATGATTACAACACTTAAATTGTTCTCCTAGCTGCTATGGATCCCAAGATACTGGCAAACTACTGTTACAAGGGTTCCTAGACCTGTGGGGCTGCTGTATGGCTTCGTACCTATGTGCACATGTGAGTGCAGGAGGGCAGGGGCAAGGTTCCTTGACCTGTGGGGCTGATGTATGGCTTCATACGTATGGGCACATGGGAGTGCAGGAGGGCTCATGCTCCCATACATGCATAGCGTTATGCAGAAATGGGCAGCTTGGTCCCACCAACACATGTTATTTACTAGTTATATTACACTTTTTCAAATAGTAAGAAATTAATAGCAAAAAACTGTGGTTAATGCATCAGTTAGGGTTAAAGCAACAAAAGTGAGGAACTGAGATGTTAGGGTTGAGCCCCTAACCCCCAACACCTCAGCCCCCATCTCCACAGACTAACAGGCACTGGGGTATGCCATGGGGTCATGAGGCCTAACTCTCACCCCATTCTCCTTTACTGTACAATGCCAACCTGTTTACACATGGAATGGGGTGAGGGTTGGGCCATATGACCCCATGGCACACCCTGGTACCTGTCAGTCTGTGGAAGAAAGGGGAGTGGTGTGTCTGGGGGTTAGAGGCTCAACCATAACATCTCATTTCTTCACTTTTATTGCTTTAATCCTAACTACTGATCCATGAAAAAATATATATATATATATATATTTTTTCATATATCATATATAAATATATATAGATAGATAGATATTCTATGCAAAAAAACTTTGTTAATGCATAAGTTAGGGTTCTACTACAGTGAAAAAAGTGAGGAAATTTGATTTTAGGGTTCCCACCCCTTGCACCCCACTCTGCCCCCATCAACAGGCATCGGGGTGTGCGTTGCTGTCATCAGCCCTAATGCTCACCCCATCCCATGTGTAAACAAGCTGAGGTGGTGCAGTGTAGGAGAATGGGGTGAATGTTAGGGTCGATGACCCCAACACACACCCCGATGTCTGTTGATGGGAGCAGGGTGGGGTGGGGTGTAAAGGGTTGAAACCTTAAGATCAAATTTCCTCACTTTTTTCACTGTAGAAGAACCCTAACTGATGCATTAATGATGTTTTTTGCATATAATGTCCTTACTTTTTAAGAAAGAATAGAAAAGTAGAAAGTTGTGCAAGTTGGTGGGAACGTGGGGCCATTTGAGCTCCACGCTCTCACCAACTTGTAAGTGCCAATCCACATTACACACTTAATGACTAAAAAGTACATTCACAACAACAAGGCCAGCCACCAAACAAACGTTAATCTAGTAGAACAATGGGAAATGCTGTCCACAAAATGTAAACTGTGCCACACAATATCGCTGCAAAAAATACATTGTCTGACATGTAAACACCTCTGTTAACATCTACAGGACATGCCGTCAACAACCTCTTAATTTCAAGTAAAAAGACTGAACTGTGTCCAAGATATGACATGTCAAAATTTTAAATGTTCATTCGTCAGAGTGGCACAGTTCCACACCTGTTGACATTTAACACACACAATGACTGAAAACTACATCCATGACACTAAAGCTAGGTATCCCTATCAATTTCAAGCCACCACCATAAGCAAAACGCTGTCTGCAGAACGTAAACTGTGCCACACCATATCTCTGCCAAGAAAAATTTCCCTACATTGAAACAATGTCCTTTACATCTGCAGGACATACTGTCAACACCCTCCAAATTTCAAGTGAAAAGACCAAACCGTGTCTGAGATATAACACTTTAATGTATGCGATTTTCATTTGTCAGCCTGGCACAGTTCTGCACCTGTTGACATTTAACACACACAACAACTGAAAATTGTTACATCCATGACTCTAAGGCTAGGTATCCTATTAATTTCAAGCCACCACCACAAGCAAAACACTGTCTGCAACATGTAAAGTGCGTCATGCAATATCTCTGCAACAAAAATTTTCTCAGACATGTAAACACCATACTACAGTACATGGTATAAACACCCTCCAAATTTCAAGTAAAAAGACCAAACCATTTCCAAGATATTCAATGTTAAAGATTGGTAAAATTTCCCTATCTATTCCATTATAAAAAATCTGTCCATCTTGCCCTTCCCTCGCGATCAAAAATGGCGATCAAAGAATCTCACAATCAAAGAATTTGCAGGCTCATGAACAAAGAGTTAAAAATCATATAAATCAAAACATTTGATGGAATTGCGGTATACCACCACCATGATTCAACAGAATGAAGCCCGCTGAGTAAAACCCACTGTCATTTGACTTCCTAGGACACACCTGGGCTGAGAAAATAGATTTTTAAATTGGGCCATCTCATCCCTCATTCATGATACACCATTGTGAACAAAGAATCTCACAATCAAAGAATTTGCAGGCTCACAATCAAAGAGTTTCCAGGCTCATGAACAAAGAATTAAAAATGTTATAAATCAAATAATTGATGGGAGTTGCGGTAAACCGCCACCATGGTTCGATCAAACAAAGCCCCCTGAGTAAAACCCACTATCATTTGTCTTCCTAGGACACCCTTGGGCTAAGAAAATTGATTTTTAAATTGGGCCATTTCGTCCCTCACCAACAATGCACGATCAGGTTCAAAGAATCTCACAATCAAAGAATTTGAAGGCTCACGATCAAAGAATTTGCAGACTCACAAACAAAGAATTAAAAATGGTGAAATGCAAATTTGTCACTGATTTGAACAGAACCAATGGCATACCTCTATAGAACAGACCCTCCTGAGCAAAATGCACCCTCATTTGTGTCCCTAGCCCACTCCTGAGCCAAGATATTAGAGTTTTTAGGTCAAGATGCAAGATCACGATCAAGGAATCTCACGATCAAAGAATTTGCAGGCTCTAGATCAATGATCATTAGCGAGCTGCAAATGAAGCATTTAAAAGCTAATAACTCTATTTTTGGACCAATTTGGATGGAACCAAAGCCATGGCTCAATAGATCAGGGTCCCCTGAGTAAAACCCATCAAAGTTTTACTCCAGAAGTGACCCCTGAGCCAAAATATTTGTGTTTTTCTGATCGGAAAACTGAAAACTAGATGGTGGACCTCGCAATCAAAGATTTTTTGAAATTCCTTGGGGACAAAGATTCTTGAATCGTGAGGCTGCAAATTCTTTGATCGCCAGGTGGGACGAGATGGCCAGAACTCCATTCTTTGATCGCAAGATATACATATAAATTTTACCATTGACTTACAGTATAATGGGAACTTAAAAGTGCCAAAACTTTTGAATGCCTTAATATCTTTTCACCAAATGAAAAGCGGCATGTTCAGCCACCAAAGCTGTTTCAAATGAGACATTTTCCACAGTGGCATGCCACATAATGGCCATGCTGGACCACATTCAGAATGCCAAAAGGTGCCTCCTAAAATGGATAATTTTGCATTTCTCAGTGCTTTCATACACAAAGACCGGCACTCCGACCTAAACGCAATTTGGCAGATCAAGAAACCTACCATGCCCCAACACACATACCAAATTTCAGGCAAATCCATTGAATGGGTCCAAAGTTATTAATGCCCAAACTTTTGACTTTAGTATGTAACTGACCACTGAACCCTAACTATAGTGGTGCAACCGTGCCACTATATTATATATATATATATATATATATATAAATATATATATATATATATATATACATATATATATATATATATATATATATATATATATTATAGGGGCACGGTCATGCCCCTGTATTTAGGGTTATGAAGGCACTTCTATGTTAAACTCAAAATTTTGTGCGTTAACTTTTTATCCATTCAACGGATTTGCAAGAAATTTGGTATGCACAGTGGGGCATGGTAGATCTTTTGATTTGCTAAATTTTGTTTTGGTCAAACATACAGTTTTTGAGCACCAACACGCTGAAAAATGCACTTTTCACCAGTTGTGTTGGCAGTTTTTGGATTTTGTCTGTGGCACTGCATGGCCATTGTGTGGTGTGCCACTCTGCAACTTGGCTCATCTGAAAAAGCTTGGGTCAAGGAACATGCTGCTTTTCATTTTGTGAAAAAATATTAGTCCATTCAAAAGTTATTAGTGAATGGGAAAATTTATATCGTTATTTTGAGAACAAAGAATGGGCTTTTGGACATCTGGTCCCTCCTCACGGTTAAAGATTTTGTAGGCTTATGTTCAAAGAAACTTTGATCATGAGAATTCTTTGATCAAGTTCAAGTTCAAGTTTATTGCAGAAAAACTCCATTGAGCAAGCTCATTCACAAGGAGGTCCTGTGACATAAACACTTAAAGTGCAAACACAGATAGGTAATAACAGTATATACATGAAATGCACATTACATGATACAGGCTGGATATACATACAAGGGTACCACATAGGGTGACCGCAGGTGGTAAACATTATTATGAGACAGGAAAGCGACTTACAGGTTGCATACTGATAAATGAAACATGACTGGTGTGTGCACTACATATACAGTATTTTGGCAGCTAGAACAAACAACAGTCTACAACTGATATGGGGGGGAGGAGTGATTTGATAGAGTAGCAGTGGAGTGTAAGCAAAGATAAAGCCAGGAGTAGAAGGGGAAGGGAAAGCAGTTAATATGACAAATCAATTATACCTTACCAGTGGATAAATATGGCACACATGGGGAAGGAAGAGACTTAATGACAGTTACAGGTGTCATGATGTTCGTGATGGCTGCCATCTTGTTTCCATTTTCCCATCAGAAGAAAATCAAATATCTCAGCTCAAGGATCACTTCTGAAGTAAGTAAATCAAGCCATGGCCATGCTTTGCTTCAAAACTGTCTAAAAATAGAGTTTCAAACATTTTTATTCTTTGTTCATGACTCGCTAAGGATCTTTGATCGCAAGCCTGCAAATTCTTTGATCATGAGATTCCTTTACCACAATCTTTGATTGCCAGTGAGGGACGAGATGACCAGTTAAAAAAAACAAATTTCTCAGCTCAGGGGTGGGTTATTAACACAAATGAGGGTGGGTTTTGCTCAGGGAGCTTTGTTTTATCGAATCATGCCTGTGGTTCCATGTATTTCTGTGTAAAATTTGAATTTCACCATTTTTTATTCTTTGATTGTGAGCCTGCAAATTCTTTCATCGAAAGCCTGCAAATTCTTTGATTGCAAAATTATTTGACTGCGATCTTTGATCGTGAGCAAGGGACAAGATGGCCAGTTGAAAAAAGCTAATTTCTCAGCTCAGGGGTGGGTTATTAACACAAATGAGGGTGGGTATTGCTCAGGGGCCTTTGTTTTATCGAATCATGTGAGTGGTTTCATGCATTTATGTCTAAAATTTGATTTTCACAATTTTTTATTCTTTGATCGAGAGCCTGAAAATTCTTTGATCGAGAACCTGCAGACTCTTTGTTCATTAGATCCTTTGATCGCGAGGGAGGGACTAGATGTCCAGATTTTAATGCAACAGATAGGCCAATTTTAACAATCTTTAATAGTAAATATCTAGGAAATGGTTTGGTCTTTTTACTTGAAATTTGGAGGGTGTTCAGGGGTTGTCCTCTACGTGGAATTTAAGATGTTTACATGTTGGACAATATATTTTTCATGGAGATGTTGCATGGTGCAGTTTACATTTTACAAACAGCGTTTTCCATTGTAGTGGCTTCAAATGTTTAGGATAGCTAGCCTTACTGCCATGGATGTACTTTTAAGTCGTTAGGTGTCTAAAATCTTAACAGATATGGAACTCTGCCACTCCAATGAATGAAAATCTCAAACTTTCACATGTTATATCTCAGAAATGGTTTAATCTTTTACATTGAAATTTGGAGGGTCTTCACGACATGTCATGTACATGTGAATTAAGGTGTTTAGGTGTTGGAAAATTAATTTGCTACAGACATAATGCATGATAACCTTTCTATTTTACATCTGGTGTTTTGCATTGTAGTACTGGCTTCACATTTATAGGGTGCTAGATTTACTGCCATGGAGGTACTTTTCAGTGGTTACGTGTTTTGACATGTAAACAGCTGTTGAATTATCACACTCTGATGACTGACACTTTGCTTTCTTTCAACATGGTGGGAGCTTTTGTGCCCCATGCTCTCACCTATATGTGCTTCCAGCAATACATATGATATTCAGTACTTCTACTCTTATCTTACGCAGACATTTACAAGTTGGTGGGAGCATGGGGCCTGAAGGGTCTGTGCTCCCACCAACTTCTGCAAATTTGTACTTTTCTATTCTTTCTCAAAAAGTAAGGAAATTCTATGCAAAAAAACTGTGTTAATGCAACATTTAGGATTAAAACACAAAAAGTCAGGAAATTAGACCTTTAGGGTTGTGCCTTCCCCACCCTCGTGGACCCGCCCATCATCCAGAGATTGATAGCTGATGGGGTGTGTCAGTGGGTTTGTGAGGCATAAATGTCACCCCATTCTTCTTTTCTGTGGCTTGTCAATAAGATTACACATGGAATGGGGTGACATTTAGGCCTCACAACCCAACTACACACCCCATCAGCTGTCAATCTTGGGATGATGGGCGATCCACGGGGAGAGGGCAACCCTAAAGGTCTAATTTCATGACTTTTGTGTTTTAAACTAAATGATGCACTAACGCAGTTTTGGATAGTATATATATGTATATCTATATGTCTGTGTATATATATATATATATATATATATATATATATATATATATATATATATATCTATATATCTATATATCTATATTATACGGATGGAATAACCCCAGTATATTAGGGTGAAAGGTAACTTCTATGTTAAACCCAACTCGACTGAATCACTTGTTTGGTTTCTGAGATAGAGAGTCTCATAAATCCTTAGCATTAGGGTTCATAACCCCAAAACACACCTCTCATGCCTCTCTCTCTCTCTCTCTCTCTATATATATATATATATATATATATATATTAGGAAGCAGTATAGCACAGTGGTCTAAGGCTCTGAACTGCTAATCTGGTGACATCCAGCAGACCAGACCTGGTTTTGAATACCCCAGCTTCCACTTGCATACTGTGTGACCCTGAGCAAATCACTTAACCTCCTTGTGCTCCCAGGTCACTCCTGAAAAAAAAAACTTTCAGCTTAGTGCGCTATACCTATTTAAACAACTAAATAATAAAATATATATATATATATATATATATATATATATATATATTATTGCCATGTATAGTTGGGTTGCCAGGCCACTTCTTTGTTAAACCCAAAGGTTTGCACTATAATAACTTTGCAACTGTATGATGGATCTGCCTGGAATTTTGCATGCATGGTCAGATACCACAGATCTCTGGATCTGGCAAAGTTTCGTTCTGGTCAGATGTGCGGTTCCAGAGGTGCAAAGCACAAAAAATGTGCAAAAATGCACTTTTGAGGTATTTCTTTGCTCAGGGCTACAGCCCAAATGGTTTGTCTGTCTGGTCAGACATCTTCAGGGCACATGCAGTCTGGGTCACTGATGTATCTTTTGAAGATTTGGTAAAAAGATATTAATCTGTTCAAATGTTATTCAACTTTTAAGGTTCCCCTTATATTTAATGGGAAAATTATATGTGCCTCTTGAAAACTGCTGCTAGCCCATTTTACTGTCACAAATGCCCACGGTAGTGTCATGCCACTGCCATCTTGTTTTCAGTTAGCGGTGGTGAAAAAGGGCTGTAATTTAAAACTTATAGGCCCTAGGTAAACACCAACAGTTGTGTTTACCTAATCGGGGGATGAGAAACATGATCTTGCCATTAGATATTAAAAATAATGGCCGGAAATATGTTTTTGCACTTCAGCCATTAGAATTGTTACAAATTTGCCAAAGTCCGTTTTAAAAACTTTTGCGAATTTGCAACACTTTCGCAAATTTACAAATGTTCCATTGCGAAACGTTCGCACATTTCTGACATGTGGCCCCTTTGAAAAGGTCAAAACCTTTTCTGCCCATTATTTTTAAAAGCTAAGTGCAGGATCGTCTTCCTCGGCCCCTGTTTAGGTAAACACCTGCTGGTATTTACCTAAATAAAGGATATTTTTATCATTTAACTGCTTCCAAGGGGGCCGAGCCATATTTGTATTTTTTTTAAACAGCCCTCCCAAATCCTCCCTCTGTGTACCATTCCATCCTCCACCCTCTGCTGCCATTATCCCATCCCTCAACGATACAAAACTCCACCCACTACCTTCCTCTGTGCAGTGTCCCACCCTCCACCCTCCCGCTGACTGTGCCCCATCCACATTCAAGCAAAAGCCCTCCCACTCCATACATCTGTGCCAAGTCCCACCCTCCTCCGTCCATTGCTGGTCCCCCCATTAACCCATTGTTATATTTTATTTGCCAACATAGGAGTACCCAGTCCCCATGTCAGCATTCATAACTCCTCCCTTCCGGTACTCAGGGACACTGGGTAGCCCACTCCCAGTGTCACAAAATGTAATTTTTTTCTTAAAAAATGGTAAAAAGGAAAAACGTCCCCTGATGTCTTTTTTATACCTGAAAAGAAGAAAATTGTCCCTTATCATCTCCCCATCCCCTCCCTATCCCCACCCTTCCTCTGCCCACCCACCTTCTCGCATTCCCCTTACCCCATACTTACCTCCTGAGATCAGGTGCTGTCATCTTCTCTGGGCAGGGTCACATCTCCACTCTTCAAAGCTGAACTGTGAACTAAGGAATCAAGGTATGGACTGTATAATGGCTGTCAATGGTGTTTTCAACATATTTTGATATCTCAGCCATTTTTGGGAACTTTGACCCAAATTTCCAACATGGGTTCTTGGGATGCCACCTAATGAACACCGGCACTGTCATCTTGTTAACAGAACCAGAATGGTGATTTCACAGTCACTGTGTGGAATCATCTTTTGGGATGAATTAACAAAATGACAGTGCCAGTTTTCATGAGGTGGGGTCCCAAAAAGTCCATGTTGAAAATCTGGTGCAAAAATACCTCAAAATTACCACCTTATTAGCGTACATTGCACAGTTTCTATGCATGCTTGTAACTTTGCCAATTTTTTATATTTTCAGTCCAGATTTTCAACATTACCATTTTTCACGCCTCCTCATGAACAGTAATTTCTCACATTTTGCCTGACGTGTGTTTTCACACCTATGGCACAGAATGGCACAGCCGCTGTGCAAAATCAACTTCTGGGATTGATTAACAAAATCAAAGTGTCAGTGTTCATGAAGGGAGGTTCCAAAAAGCCCATCTTGAAAACTTGGTTAAAAAATTCAAAAAAAATGGCCACGTTATGAGCGTACATTGAGCAATTTCTATGCACACTCGTACCTTCATTAATTTTTCATATTTTACCACCAAATTTTCAACATTACAGTTTTTCACACCCCCTCATGAACAGTATACAGCTTTAAATTTACACATCCTGTCCAAAACATGTTTTCACACCTATGTCATAGAATGATACGGTCACTGTGTGAACTCAACTTTTGGGACAGATTAACAAAATGGTAGTGCCATTGTTCATGATGTGAGGTCCCCAAAAGGACATGTTGAAAATCGTGGAAAAAATTCCTAAAAATGCCTGAGTTACTTGCATCCACTGAATTTATTCTACGCATGCACATAACTTTGCAGGATTGGAGTGCTGCGTCCGAAGGACCCTGCACTTCCACAGTAAAATAATGATACTATTATTCTGTCTCAAAAAGAAGGGAAATTCATTGAAAAAAACTCTGTTAATGCATCAGTTATAGTTCCTAGTACAGCAACAAAAGTTTGGAAATTCAGTGTTATGATTCCGATTCATACCCCCCCACCCACCACACACCAACAGGTGTTGGGTTGGGCCATGGGGTCACTAGGCCTAACTCTCACCTCATTCTCTTATATTGTACCTTGTCAGCTTCTTTACACATGGAATGGGGTGAGAGTTAAGCATGATGACCCTATGGCACACTCCAACCCCTGTTGATGTGTGGAGGGTGGTGGTTGGGGGGTACAGGAGGGAACCCTAATATCGAATTTCCAAACTTTTGTCACTGTACTATGAACCCTAACTGATGCATTAACAAAGTTTCTTGCAACGAATATGTAACCACCCCACCGGCCTCCCCTTGTTTAACTAGCAGGGCTTCTCCTCTCACCACATACTGTAGCATCTAGGGGAAAAGAGAGGGATGGGGTTTACATAACAAGTACACACACTTCTTTTCTAAGCCTGCTATCACAGACAGGCAACCAAGTGGGGCAACTACCTGGTGAGACCATTTACCATGGCCAGCAACTCAGGTCTCTGAGAGAAAACATTTGCTCATAATTGTGTGAGGTTTGCACTTCTGGTCAGGAGCACCCAAGTAAATCCAGACACAATGGAACCAATAACAATACTGTCCAAGCCAGGTTGGGATTCTAGAGTGTGGCTTTATTCATGTAACAGAGTAGGAATAATCATAGAGTGAAGATGGACCCCTATAGGGCTACACATGCTGGTATTGCAGATTCTCCAGAATACAGAAATTACTGACATTCCCATTCAGCATAGGGCAAAGATACAAAACAGTGAACACTCTGGTTCTGAAAATGGAGACTGGCACACACAGCCAGTTACTGGTACATTTCACATCGACTAGGCACACATGGCCAGTACTAGGACACTTTCCCATATTTCATGAGAAATGAAGGTGGTACGCATGACCGAAAAAGAGCACATCCAGGCTCAAAATCCTACAGCACCCATTATACTTAGGTGAACTGAAAACAGAGAAACCAAAACCTACATCTAGGTAACTATTTCCATCAGGCACTGGCCAAATGCACTGATTGAAAATTTAACTGGTGCCCAAACTGAACCCGGAGAGGTAAACTGGTTACTCCAGATGGGGGATCTCCCACCTTTTGCTCCCAAGTTTATGCTCAGCCATTCATCTGGTTAATAACATCCTCACAGAAACTTGTAGATGCTATCTTGAAATGTTTTTTACACTTAGCATACTACATGACACACCTCTAAGGTGTCAGAAAGTTAAAAGTTCTGTACTTAGACAGTCTCTCACTAGACTCCAAATGTAGGCAGACACTTTTGAAACAGAATGGAGTTTGCCCTTTAAGGGGAAGACCAGGTTGTCCTGGTGCACCCCTTCTCTTTCATTAGGATGGTTGTGCTCAGAAGGGAAGGGGGTAAGGAAGGGGAGTGGACAGGGGATAGAACAATGGGTAGGCAACAGGAAGGGGATGGGCAAGTGGATGTACATAATGGACAGCACAGAGGGGTTTCAGCCACTTTTTGCTGGAGTTTTGATTTAATTGAAACTGCAGCACATCAGATTGGCAGAACAATTTGGAGAGGTTTGTGGACCAGGTACAGCAGGTAAGATAGCTTCCAAGGAATGAAGTTAAAAAGAAAATGTCTTTTAAAGTTACATTGTTTGTGACTACTTTACAATAAGTTGCTGTTTGAAGTAAGTCTTTAGCATTGCTGGCCTGGATGAATGTGTTTTTTCTAATGGTTTAGGGTATACAGAGGTGGTATCCTTTGTTTTGTAAATGTCTGGTTCATTAGAATTAGGTTTGAGGAAATTATAGTATTGCAGGTTCAAGGACATGCATTTTAATGGTGATAGGAATTTGCAGCTGTACGGAGATGTGTAATTGTTCTAAAATTGTGAGGCGTTTGGGTACAGTTTTGTTGGAAAAGCACTGTTGTACAGGGCCAGTTTAAAAGTTGTGCAGAATGCCACAGCATCTGCCAGGCGGGGCCTAGCAAGAGAAGAGGCAGTTTGCAGATCAAGAAATCGCAGTAGTGGACAAAAGTTGCAGCATTGCAGGCTGGATGGTAAAATTTGGGTTTTGGGCGGGTTTTACCACCTCCGAAGAGTGTAGTTGGTTTAGAGGAGGCCCTAAACAAGAGGGAGCAGGAGCCCGGCAAGGGCGGCCACGTGGCATGACGTCACATGCCACACAGCAGTCACGAGGGAGTGGAGTCAAAAAAAAAAAGAAAAAAGAAAGAGTAATGATGGCCAGTAAAGGGCTGGGGGGGGTGAGCCTGGTCTATCCTTGTTGCTTGGTGGAAAGGAGGGCATGGAGCCTCATGCAGGCCAGCAGGACCGCGTGGCTGGAACGTGAACCCCTCCCCCGGCCCATAAAACCTCATGGCCACCTCCTTGTGTTCTCAGGGGAGATTACACCCCCCCATTTTACTCTAAGGGATCCCTGGCTTCACCCATTAAGGAGATGACTTGGTGGGGCCAGCAGCAATCTCACTGCTCCATCTGGACAGCACGGTGAGAGCCAGGGAAAGAAGAAGCACCTACACATAGGGTACATGAATGCTGCTGTGCATAGCAGCCAGAAGGGGCAATAGGAAGTGTGGCAGACCAGGGAAGAAGGGGTCAGGGAAGTTTTGGAGGAACCAGGGTGGCAAGGTGGGCAGATGACAAGGTTCAGCGGGGGGGCCACGAGCGGCAACGTGGCGTGACGTCACATGCCAAAGCAAGCAGCATGGCCGTTTCTGAAGCAGGGGAAGTCTTATGGTTGGAATGAGGGTTGTTTGGTCGGGATACCGGGTAGGGGGTCTCGAGGGAAGATGAAATGGGAAGGGACCTGGATGCCACTAGGCAAGGAAGAGGGCCAGAGGCCAGTTACTGAGGGGCCTGCCCATGGGCATGACAGCACACACCAGAAGGGCCAGATGACAGAAGGAGGCCCAAATAAAGGAGATGTTATTCAGTAACAGGTTTTTCAATAATGGGAGGAAGGGATCATCATGGAAGGGGACCGTGGCCTAGGGTGGGGGGGTAACATTTTGGGGATAACCAACATCCGGCAGGAGGGCTTGGGGGAGGGACAGAGCAGGGAAGGGGAATGGAGAGGCCTGGGAAGACTTAACAGCCATAACATGGTGAGGCATGCAGGGGGAGTAGAGTTAGGCCTGGACAGCCACATGAGGTAATGTGTTAAAGAATTTTCGAGGCCTAGGAGGGGGGAGACAAAAAAATGCACAAGGCAATGTTGGTTGACTGTTTCTCTGGACAAGGGGCCGGGTCATAGGGAACTAGTATGGGGCTAAGTGGTTAACGGAATTGTCATTTCTTGGCTGCGGGCGGCCTTTTCCACTTGAAGGCATGTGGTGAACATAAATTAATAATGGAATCTTGTTTTCTTCCCATCAGTTGTCTTCACAGTTAAAAGGATTGAAGGACATGGCACCGTAGAAGAGCAGGCCATCAAAGGAAGACATTTACAGGGCTATAATCGAGTTGGCGGAAAAAGCCAACAGAATGTGGAAACTGGTGGAAGGGAAGGAACCAGGGAGACCCGGGGAGAAGAGGAAAGTGGGCCCAAGAAAAGGGGACAGAGGGAAACAACCAGCTGAAAGTCCATGCAGTCCCACTAGGGTACCACCGCTGGCAGTGGGACCCACCAAGGTGGCTGATCCAGTACCTCTGCAGCCTATAGACCTGGTAATGCCAGTACCTCCCCAAGATCAAGTCAGGATCCCCCTGGGGAACCCAGACCAGATTCCCAGAACATAGTGTTTCCTCCACAACCCCTAGTACTTCACCCTCCTCCTCAACCACAGGGTGCCAAAGGGGGCACCAGGAAGATGTCAGGCAGCAAGGCTCGGACAAGGTCACAGGTAACACACCCAGCACAGTGGGTGACAGTATAAAACAATATATAGGTCAAATTGTGTCAGCACTGGAAACAGAAGGTTTAGGGCAAATGGAATCAGCTCTGGCAAAGATTAGGATGGAGAAAGAGGTGCCAGAAAGAAATGAAGGGGGTACAGAGAAAGAAGAGAAAGGTACAAGGGAGAAAGGTGCACCCGGGATGAGGGTAGGCAAGCATGTTCCACTGGCTACAAAGGAAAAAATATGGAAAGGAGAGTAAGTGGATATATTTGCTCTGGTGAGCCGTGAAGTGGCAGTGAAGTACAAGGAAGCAGAGAACATAGGTAAGAGTGAAATGGCAGCAGCGGTAGTGCTATTAGGGAAGAAGAAGGAGGACAAGTTCACAAAAGGGAAGACTTGGGACGGGTGGTTCGTAGGTTTTGACACTTTCTCAGCCATTGTCCTGGATAAGAAGCCAGAGTTGGGCATCCCACTCATCACATATTCCCTAATAATAAGGTGGGCAAAAGCAAAAGGGGGGGTGGGGTGGTTATACTATGATGAATTTTTCCAGCTGAGAATGGCAACATATGGGCATGTAAGATGGGATAAGAAGCAGCTAGACTTATGGACAGATTATGTAAAGGATCAGTCCACACCTGAAGGGGAGTGGGGGAGGAAAGGAGTTATGCCCCAGAGGTGCTGCTGGGCTTACAACAGGGCCTTTTGTTCGTGGCCTCAATGTCATTTTTGACATGCGTGTTCAAAATGCAGGGAATGCACCCGGCAAGTAGATGCAGAATGACATGGGCCCAAGAGGCACAGGGGCACGGGGGTCACAGTTCAGGTCAACAGTTTTTTTGAGACTGATAGGAGTTTAAAGGGCAGACATGGAACAGGGAGGGAGGGTAGGGGAACATGAGTAGAGGAGGTCAGAATCACTGACTGAAAAAAACAAGCACCGAGCGAGAGGGAGGGGCTGGGAAGGGAAATGGGAGTAAAGACAGAGAGCAGTTTGGGGTGGCCAGAACCCCCAACAAGTTAGAGGCATGAACAGTCTGGTTGGACAGATACCCAAACAAAAGAGTGGTGGATATGATTGTAGAAGGTTTTTGCACAGGTTTTTCACTGCAGTGTGATGGTCCCAGACAAGCAAGAGAGGCAAGCAATCTGGGGTCGGTCAAAGGGAGGGAAGAGATGTTAAGACAGAAGATAGAAAAAGAAAAGGCAGCAGGGAGAGTAGAAGGCCCATTTGATACCCCCCCCCATTGCGGCACATGTGGATTTTGCCATTGGGCTTAGTACCCAAGAAACAAGAAGGGAAGTACAGGGTGATTCACTACCTATCCTATCCAGAAGGGGATTCGGTGAATGATTTTATCAGGGAGGAATATAGTAAGGTAACATATGCAACACTAGAGGATGCAATCCTGATAATCCAGGCTACTAAGGATGCATGGATGGCAAAAATGGATATTGAATCCACCTTCAGACTGCTGCTAGTTAGGAGAGAAGACTGGGACCTATTGGGTTTTACAATTGGGGTTCAGTACTATTTTGACAAAGCCATGCCAATGGGATGTTCTATAGCATGTGCAACATTTGAAGCATTCAGCACCTGTTTGCAGTGGATATTTCAAGACAAAACTGGCTATAGAATGGTCATCCACTATTTGGATGATTTTCTTTTCATTGGTAGGGGGAAAAGGGAGACACAACATATGCTGGTCAAGTTTCAAGAGCTATGTAGAGAATTAGGGGTTCTGCTGGCACCAGAAAAAACAGAAGGGCCCAGCAGGGTGCTTGAATTCCTGGGTATTGAGATACATGCCCCGAAGGAAATATTCAGGCTGCCTGACAAAAAAGGGGAAAAACTGAAAGAACTGATCCAAGTACACACCAGCAGGAGAAAGGTACAACTAAAACAAGTGCAGCAGGTACTGAAGCACCTAAACTTTGCCTGCAGGGCCATTGGACCAGGGAGGGCATTCACAAAGAGGTTAGCAAGGGCTACAGCCGGGGTCACCAGACCATACCATTGGGTAGACCTGACAAAAGGTGTCAGGAGGATTTGAAAGTATTGGAGGAATTCCTCAGGGAGTATAATGGCTGCTCTTTCTGGCAAGAGGAGTGGGTGTATAACACAGACCTCAATCTTTACACAGATGCTGCTGGGGGGGGCTAGGCATGGGGAGCTACCTGAGGAGCGGGTGGTTTGCAAGACCATGGCCTGCTAACTGGGTAAGGGATGGCAAGGTAAGAGATATAACATTGTTAGAGATCATGCCCTTCTGGCCATGTACCCTGGTTTGGGGGAAGAATTATGGGATCAGAGAGTGACATTCTGGTGTGAAAATAGAGCAGTGGTGGAAGTCCTAAACAACAGGGGAGCCAGGTCAGAAATGGTCATGCAAGTATTGCCACATTTAGAGTTAAGGGTCTTGCAGCTGAACATGTCATTCAGAGCAAAACATATAGAAGGGGTGCACAATACCCTGGCTGACAGTCTTTCCCGTCTGCAGCTGGACCATTTTCAGAGGCTGGTGCCAACAGCAGAGGAGCAAAATATCCCCATACCAATGAACATCTGGAACATTGGCAAGAAGGAGCAGAACTGTTGTTTCGTAGCTCATGGGCGCCTCAGACTCTGAGGGCCTACAATGGGGCCTGGCGAGTGTTTCAAACATTCAGGGCAGCACACCAGATGGAGGTAAGTAGGCCACTCACAAAGGAACAGTAGGGAAAGTTCACCATGGAGCAGTGGCAAAAAGGAACTGCCCACACCACAGTTGGGGTCTACTTGGCAGAGATTAGTGTTATCTGCAGTCTAAAAGGGTGGAAGGACCTGACAAAATCATTGTTCATTAGAAGAATGATGCAGAGATGGGGCAAGTTGAAACAAGGGCCAGTAGACAATAGAAGACCAATAGGGGAGCAGTGGCTAGCAAAACTAAAGGACGTGCTTCCGGCAATATGCAGATCAAAGACCGAGGCCCAGCTATTTCACATGATTTATGTTGTAATCTTCGCAGGGGCCATGAGAGTGAGTGAGGTGGTAGGCCATGGAAAAGAAGACAAGGAAGGGGGATTAGAATGGGAAGATATAAGCTGGGGGATGAAAGAGATACGGATCAAGATTAAGAGGTCAAAAACAGATCAAGGGGACAGGATTGCATAGTGACACTAAAGGGGCAGGTAGAGGGCACAGTATGCCCAGTGCAGGCTTTGTGGTCTTTTGCCACAGAGCATGGGACCAGGACAGTGAGAATATTTGTTCATGGTCATGGGAGAAGGGTCACCGGCTATCAAGTCACTGCATTGCTCAAAAAAGGCATGCAATTCTTAGGGGATGACCGGGCTAATTATTCATCCCATTCTTTGTGGATTGGGGCTGCCTCACAGTGAGCAGCAGCAGGAAAAACTGTGAATGATATTTTGGAAAAAAGACGCTGGTGGTCTGCAAGTTATAAGACATACATTTGAGCACTGAAGTAAGAAAATTAATGTATTGCCTCTTTTTTCATTTCAGATGTGAAGACAAAAGGGGGATTGGGAGGCAGGGAGGGGGATACTACAGTGAGGAAACTAAGAGCATGTATAAGATAACTATTTTTTGCTTAAACCCCATAGGAAGAGGGAGGATCATGGAAGTCTGGATCTGTGGCCACTCCTATATTTATTGGGTTGAAAGGAGAGCAGCGAAAAAGGTGGGGGGAAAGTAGCTGTACCAAGATGTGAAACAGCGTAGGTTGGTTTGGCATGGCATCCGGGGATGAGATGGGCACAACTTCTTCCCACCTTGAAGGAACTTAAGGGCCAGTGACCCAGTCCAGACTTAATTATTGTACATTTGGGGGGGTAATGACCTTGCAGGCAAGCCATGGATAGACACATACTTGCAGATAAAAAGGGACCTAGGAGCAATGCAGCAGTGGTTGGCTCAGGTAAGCCTTGCCTGGTTGGATATAATACCAAGGAGAGTGTGGAGGCAGAAGCACAGCCATAGATCTGTGGATAGGGCCAGGAAAAAGATGAACAGAAGGGTAGGGACATTGGTAAGGAATATGGGAGGACAGGTAATACTGTGGGGTGTAGGAGAATGGGTAGAAGATTTCTACAGGTTGGATGGGGTGCACCTGTTGGATCTAGCCATATACATGTTTAACATAGAAATTATGGGCTTTATAGAGGCATGGAGGGGACATGCAAAAAACGGAATATAAAAAAAAGAAAAAGGAAAAGGGAAGGATTAAGACATATCTTCCCTAAGGTAAGGGAGAATAATACCTTAAGTGAGGGGAAAGCCCGTCATCCAACTCAAGCTGAAGACTGGCTAGTGGGGAAAAAGGGGGTGAGAGGAGGGGAGTGTAGAAGAAAAAGGAATAACACAAAAAGAGGAAGAAGATGAAGGAGAAAGTGGTCTCAGTTTTTACCGTTACCTAACAGAAAAGGAGAAGAAGAAGGCACCCAGGTTTTCACCTGGGGGAGAGAAAAAGAGGAAGAAAGAGGGATGATCAGAGATTGATATATGGATGAAAATAAATGAAATTCTGAGAGATATAATAATAAAGATGATGACATGGAATATGAAATTATGATATATAAATAAATTAATTGTCAATCTGAGCACAATAGCAAACAATGGTCTCTGTCTCTTTGTGAGGGAAAAAGGGGGAATCCGGAACAATGGAGTTTGCCCTTTAAGGGGCAGACCAGGTTGTCCTGGTGCACCCCTTCCCTTTCATTAGGATGGTTGTTCTCAGAAGGGGAAGGGGGAAGGAAGGGAAGGGGACAGGGGATAGAACAATGGCCAGGCAACAGGAAGGGGAGGGGCAAGTGGAGGTATATAATGGACAGCACAGAGGGGTTTCAGCCACTTTTTGTTGGAGTTTTGATCCCTCCCACCCATCCTACAAGGCAGAGTAAGAGGAGAAGACAGTCAAGAAGGGACTGTATGGTGGGTCTGTCAACGGTGGATGACAGATGCGTCCGGTAGGACAGTTTGGGCTGCCAAAGGTGGATGGCAGATAATAATATGGTTATGGACTGCCAAAGGTGGATGGCAGGAGAAAAGGGGAAAGGGGGAGGAGGGGAAGAAAGGAATAACACAAAAAAAGGAAGAAGATGAAGGATAAAGCGGTCTTGGTTTTCACTGTTACCTAACAGAAAAGGAGAAGAAGAAAGCACCCAGGTTTTCACCTGGGGGGAGAAAAAAGAGGAAGAAAGAGGGATGATCAGAGATTGATATATGGATGTAAATAAATGAAATTCTGAGAGATATAATAATAAAGATGATGAAATGGAATATGGAATTATGATGTATAAATAAATTAATTGCCAATCTGAGCACAACAAACAATGGTCTCTGTCTCTTTGTGAGGGAAAAGTGGGGAATCCAGGACAAACAGGCTAGGTGACAAGGTCCCATTGTCAGAGAAATTTACCATAGGTAGTGCAGGTGCCCCTTCTGCGCTTACGCAAAAGTAGTACTCACAGTTCTGAAGTTGTACAAAAGCAGCTTCACCAGACAGACTGGAATGAGGGGATTGCTCCTGAATCCTAATGATTATCCCATCCCTCCTGGAATGGGGCAAAGGAAAACCCACTTGGCAAGGTCTCCACCACTTCAATCACTGTGTTGTATGTTCTTCTTCTAAGGTGAGAACAAACAACCCAAAACAAAGAGGTAGCTCTCTGTCAGAGCTAGGCGAGGAGCTGCACAGCAAGCTGCAGCCTCCTCCTGGAACTCCTACTCAGGACTAACTACACTCTCTCACTGAACATTCTAAAGCTATCTCCCTAGAGCTGACAAAGACTGTGGCTTATGCCACTGTAAGAGTTCTAAGATTACACCATCCTCCAGCTAAACTGAGACTGAAACCAGAACTTGACAGTGTGAAACCCTTTTAACTGGCATTTCACTAGCTGCCTTTCCCTGCCTGCCACTGGTTCTAACTGAGATTCTAGTAACCCCTGAGAACAAGGAGGTTACAAATATAGATGTATGTGTATATAAAGTATATTAGGAGGAAGATAACTTCTATCTTAAACCTGAATTTGTCTACCTTAATTATGTTAGAACTGCTCAACAGATTTACACAAAACGTGGCATGCATAATCCCTTGTGGCTGATCTCTTGACATGCCAAATGATGTGTGAATCTGTTTGGTTTCTGAGATACAGAGTGTTGAAAAAATGCAATAATCTGTGTTTTTGCCATTTCTTTGTCCGCCTGGATCTCAGAAATGGCTGTAGGTTGTGGTCTGAAATTTTCAGGGTAGAAAGCCTTTGCCTCCCAAAGGGCCCTGCACTCCCACAGGCAAGTAAGAATACAAATAAACTATCCAAAAAAGTAAGGAAATTAATTTAAAAACATGTTATTAATTCACCATTAGGGTGATGCTTCAAAAGTAGGGAAATGTGACCTTAGGGATCCCAACCCTAAGACCTCACCCCCACTGTGCATGCAGGAGCAGGCATGAGGAGTGTGTTTTGGAGTTGTGAGCCCTAATGCTCACCCAATTCTCCTATGCTGTATCCATCTTACCTTACTTACTCATGGTGCATTAATGAAGTTTTTTGCAATGAATGAAGAGATATATATATATATATATATACATACGTTGCAAGAAAACTTAATTAGTGCATCAGTTAGGGGAAAAAGCAACAAAAGTAGGGAAATATGGCAGTAGGGTTTCCAACCTTTACACCCCACCCAGCACAGATGAAGTGGAATTGGCAGTGGCACTTGCTTTTCCAGGCCTAATGCTCACCCCATTCTAGTATGCAGTGCCCACCCAGCATATTTTCTATGAAATGTGGTGAGCATTAGGGCTGGAGAAGCAATGCCACCCACTGATCCCTCTTTGTCCTTGCAAGGTGGGGTTGGGGTGTTAGGATTCGAAACCCTAACAGCGAATTTCCCTACTTTTTCCACTTTAACCCTAACTGATGCATTAACAAAGTTTTTGCAATATATATATATATATATATATATATATATATATATATATACACATATAAATGTGTGTGTGTGTATATATATATATATATATATATATATATATATATATATATATATATATATATATATTCTATGCAAAAACATTGTTAATGCATCACTCGATTCTTCTACAGTGACAGAGGAACTTGGACGTTAGTTCCCACCTCAGATGCCACCCCCACCCTGCCCACAGCAACAGGCATTGGGATGTGCATTGGGGTCATCTGTCCTAACTCTCACCACATCCCATGTGTAAACAAGCTGAGGTGGTGCAGTGTAGGAGAATGGGGTGAGAGTTAGGACCGATGACCCCAACACACACACCCTGATGCCTGTTGCTGTGGGCAGGGTGGAGGCAAGGTGCAAAGGTGGGAACCCTAATGTCGAATTTCTTCACTTTTGTCACTGTAGAAGAACCCGAACTGATGCATTGGCAAAGTTTTTTGTATAGCATTTCCATACTTTTTAAGAAAGAATAGAAAAGTAGAAAGTTGCGCAAGTTGGTGGGATCATGGGGCCTTTTGGGCCCCATGCTCCCACCACATGATTTTGTGTGACAGTAGTAACAAGAAGTGCAATGGAAACACAAGCACAAAGGGTTACGCACATGGTGATGCAAATGTAAATGGTAACACAAACCGTAATAGAAATGCATGCACAAAGTGATGCCAAATCAAATAGTGATATAAACGGAGACACAAACAGAAGTGGATACAGAATACAGCTGGTAACATACACGTTCACAGTACTGCAATTGTAAATGCAAATGGTAACAGTAACAGCAACAATAAAGCCAAAGTAAACAGAAACGCAAGCATGTACGAAAATGCAAACTGCAACACGCACAATCATGGAACCACAATTATAAATGCAAATGGTTACAGTAACAGCAACAATAAAGCCAACAGAAACAGAAACGCAAGCATGTATGAAACGCAAACCATAACGCGCACAGGCATGGTACAACAATTGCAAATGCAAATGGCAATGGTAACAGCAACAATAATGCCAAACAAAACAGAAATGCAAGTGCAAAGGAAAATGCAAACCATAACACACACGGTGGCATAGACAGGAATGGTTATGTGAATGGTAACGAAAGTGCAACTGGAAACGTTAACTGGCACGGTAACAAAAGGTCACACCCTTCTTTTCCCCAAAAACTGCATTGGAAAAACACATCAAAAACAAAGAATATATGCATAATAATTGACTTCGGAACAGAAAAGGATGACTTGGAATACTAAATTGCTTATATCTCAGGAACCGTATGAAGTAGAAAAAAAATGTAAATTGCGTATGAATTATGACTTTCCTGGCTAGTTTTGTACTTAGCCCCCATTTGTAGGGCTAAGCATTTTTTGTGACAAAAAGTCCATATCTCACATCGTTTCCGAGATAAGGGCCCTGAAAGATGCATTGGATGCCATAATGTTATCCTATGGCAAATAGTGTCAATGTCAGAGAGCCGTCACTTTGCCGCCCTGTAATATTATTTCACCAAACCATGAAAAGGCATATCTGTGGGATGTTGGCTTTTTTCCCTCCAAATTTCAGCCCATAATGACCAAACCGTTATTTTGCAGCAGGGCGGCAAATAATTCCTGTAATGAGTGCTGTAACTTTGCTGCCCTGTACTACTTTTTTTGACCAAAGCACCAAATGGCAGATCTGTGGGATGTTGCCTTTCTTCCCTCCAAATTTGAAGTCAAAAGACCAAACCGTTTTCAAGATATTCAATATCAAAGATTAGAAAAATGTCCCTATCTATTCCTTTATAAAAAATCTGCCCATCTTGTCCCTCCCTCGCAATCAAAGATGGAGATCAAGGAATCTCATGATCAAAGAATTTGCAGGCTCATGATTAAAGAATTTGCAGGCTCACGAACAAAGATTCAAAAACCTTATAAATCAAATAATTGAAGGAATTGTGGTAAACCACCACCATGGTTTGACATAATGAAGCTCTGTGAGTAAAACCCACCCTCATTTGACTTCCTAGGACACCCCTTGGCTGAGAAAATTTAATTTTAAATTGGGCCATCTCATTTCTCACTCACAATGCACGATCGCAATCAAAGAATCTCATGATCAAAGAATTTGCAGGCTCACAATCAAAGAATTTGCAGGGTCATGGCCAAAGAATTAAAAGTTGTGTAATTCACAAACTTCACATAATTGTGGTAAACCACCACCACCATGGTTCATCAGAATGAAGCCCCCTGAGTAAAAGCCACCTTCATTTGTCTTCCTAGGATACCCCTGAGCTGAGAAAATGGATTTTTTTATCTGGCCACCTTGTCCCTCGTTCGTGATGCACGATCGCAATCAAAGAATCTCGAGATCAAATAATTTGCAGAGTTACAGTCAAAGAAATTGCTCAAAAATTATTTCAGAGCACCTCTTTCCATTAGCACTTATAAAACACACAGTCGGCAGCTGGCCATGGAGGTGAGAGGTGGGTTGTGCCAGTCGCTGGCTGGGGAAGGGTGAGGGGTGCTGTGTGGGCTAGCATGTCTGGGATTGGGGTGGAGGGCCACTAGACTACAAGGACATTTAAAATGCAAATGTATTTTATTAAGATGAGGGAACCACTAGACTACCAGGGATTTTAATAATAATAACAGTAATAAAGTACAGATCGGGAGGGGGGGCACTAGACTACCAGGGATATTTGTAAAATATAAATAAACACACATGGGGGACCACTAGACTACCAGGGATAGAAAAGAAACATATTTATGAGATACTCATTGGGGGTCCACTTGATAACCAGGGATAGAAGTATGGTTATGTACATTACCATGATGGGGAGGGGGCCACTAGACTACCAAGGATAAGGAGAATAACTATTTGTGTATTCAGATGGGGGACAGATTAGCCCCCTGAGCAAAACTCGCCCTTAAATAAGGTAACAGGACACCCTTGGGCTACAAAAATTGAATTTTAAATCTGGCCATCTCGTCCCTCACTCACGATGCACAATCACGATCAAAGATTCTCGCGATCAAAGAATTTGCAGGATCGCAATCAAAGATCGTTAGCGAACTGCGAACAAAGATTTAAAAGGCTGAAAAGTCTATTTTTAGACCAATTTGAATGGAACCAAAGCCATGGCTCGATAGATCGGGGTCCCCTGAGTTAAACCTATCCAAGTTTTACCTCAGAAATGACCCCTGAGCTGAGATATTTGTATTTTTCCGATCGGAAAACTGAAAACAAGATGGCGGACCTCGCGATCAAAGAATTTGAAAAAATCCTCAGGAACAAAGATTCTTGAACCGCGAGGCTCGAAATTCTTTGATCATCAGGCAGGACGAGATGGCCAGAACCCCATTCTTTGTTCGCAAAATATACATATAAATTTTCCCATTGACTTATAATGGGAACTTAAAAGTGCCATAACTTTTGAATGCCTTAATATTTTTTCACCAAACAAAAAGTGGCATGTTTTGCCACCAAAGCTCTTTCAAATGAGCCATCTTGCAGAGTGGCATGCCATACGATGGCTGGGCAAGACTACATTCAGAATGCCAAAAGGTGCCTCCACAAAGACTGGCACTCTGACTGAAACGCAATTTGGCAAATCAAGAGATCTACCATCCCCCAATATGTGTTCCAGATTGCAAGCAAATCCATTGAATGGGTCCAAAGTTGTTAACACCCAAACATTTGACTGTAGTATGTAAATGACCATTGAACCCTAACTATAGTGTCGCGACCTTGCCACTATAATATATATATATATATATATATATGTGTATACATATATGTGTGTGTGTGTGTGTGTATATATATATATATATATATATATATATATATATTTCAAAAACTGTGTTAATGTATCATTTAGTTTAAAAGCACAGAAAATGAGATAACTTTAGGGTTGCCCCCCACCCCCCCGTTGTGTACAACCCATCCTCCCCAGACTGATAGACACCAGGGTGCATCATTGCGGTTGTGAGGTCTAAATGTCACCCCATTCCATGTGTAATCATATTGAAATGCCACAGTAAAGAAGAATGGGGTGACATTTAGGCCTCACAACCCCCAATGACACACCACAGTGTCTGTCAGTCTGGGGATGATAGAGGGTACATGGGGGGTAGGGGCAACCCTAAAGGTCTCATTTCCTGACTTTTTGTGCTTTAACTCTAGATGATGCATTAATGCAGTTTTTTGCAAAGAATTTCCTTTTGAGATCATAGAATAGTACAAAGTTCATGCAAGTTGGTGGAAGTGTGTGCTTTTGGGCCTGCTCTCCGTTAACTTGCAAATTTCTGCCTAACATACACAGTACAAGTACTGAATATCATATATATTGGTGGATTGGTGGGAGCTGAGGCTAAAAGGGCCCCACGCTCCCACCAGCTTGAAACAAAACAAATGTTCATACATTGGAGAGGCATAATTCTGCACCTGTTTACATTTTACACACCTAGTCATTGAAAATTACCTCTGTGGCTGTAAGGCTAGCTGCCCTATAAATGTCAAGCCACTACCACAATGTAAAACAGTATCCACAAAACATATAGTGCGTCACACAATATTTCTGCAGCAAATTAATTTTCTGACACCATAATTCACATCTACAGGACATCCCCTCAACACTCTCCAAATTTCAAGTTAAAACACCAAACTGTCTCCAAGATATTCAATTTTAAAATTTTAGCACCTTTAGACATTCCTTGATCGCAAGAATCGACCACAAATTCATGATCAAAGATAATCTTTGATCATGAGGCGGCATCTGGTCATGAAAATTGGGCTATCTGGTCCCTCCAAATCTGATCATCTCATCCCATCCTTATGAACGAAGATCGTGATCAAAGGATCTCATGATCAAAAATTTGCAGGTTCATGACCAAAGAATTTGCAGGCTAGCGATCAAAGAATTAAAAATGTTAAAACTCAATTTTTTCACAGAACTACATTAATCTACAGGCATGACTCACTAGAACAAAGCCCCCTGAGCAAAACCCATCCTAGTTTGACTTCAGAAGTCACCCCTGAGCCAAGATATTTAATTTTTAAATCTGGCCATCCTGTCCCTCCCTCGCGAATAAAGATCACAATTAAAGAATCTCATGATCAAAGAATTTGCAGGATCATGAACAAAGATCATTAGCAAGCTGCAATCAAAGAATTTAAAAGTTTAAAACTCTATTTGTTGACATCAATACATTAAACCACAGTCATGGTTTGATAGAGGGAAGACTCCTAAGCAAAACCCATCATAGTTTTACTTCAGAAGTCACCCCTGAGCTGAGTTATTTGTTTTTTTCTGACTGCAAACTGAAAACAAGATGGCTGCCATCACGATCAATACATTTCTTATGATCAAAGATTCTTTGATCATGAACCTTCAAATTCTTTGATCATGAGGAGTGACCAGATGGCCAAAACCCCATTCCTCTTTCAAAAAATAACCATATAAATTTTTCCATAGACTTAATGGGAGCTAAAAAGTTTAATAACTTCTGAATGGATTAATATTTTTTCACTAAAGAAAAAGTGGCATGTTCCTTGACCGAAGCTTTTTCCATGTGCTATGTTACAGACTGGCATGCCACACAATGGCCACACAATACTATGGACAAAATCCGAAAAACTGCCCACAAAACTGGTGAATAGTGCATTTTTAGTATTTTGTGTGCAAAACCATAAGTCTGACTGAAACAAAATTTGGTAAATCAAGAGAACTACCACCACCCACCGCACATACCAAATGTCATGCAAATCCATTGAATGGGTTCAAAGTTATGAGTGCACAAAATTTAAACTTTAACATAGAAATGCCTTCTTAACCCTAAATATAGGGGTGCAACCACACCCCTATAATATATCTATCTATCTATCTATATATATATATATATATATATATATATAACTATATATATATAGTACCTCAAGGGAATCAATGAAGTCCAGGTAGGCAGCATTTTTGAGAAAAAGAGATGTGCAAGAACAAGGGGGCATAATTCAGAGATAGAGTGTGGACAGCTCAGGGACAATGTGAGGAAATATATTTTCATTGAGAGAGTGGTGGATGAATGGAACTACAGTGGGGGAATTCAAGAATGCATGGGACAGACATAAGACAATTATAGTGGGGGATAGTAGGAAGTAGGCTGTTGATGAATGTTAATCTGCAGCTTATCCAATAGGTAGGGAAATGGGCAGACTGGGTGGGCCAAGCTGTTCTTATCTGCCACCAAAGTCTATGTTTATGTTTCTATGTTTCAGCCCAGTGTGCTTTGCTTAACCTGTAAATAAAAAACAAATCCCATCTTTTTTCCCTATAAAAAGAAAATGGTCCCTTGTCATCTCCCCACTACCCCTACCCCATCCCCACCCTCCCACTGAACACCCACTTCCCTTACCCCTCCTTACCCCATACTTACATCTGGAGCTCAGTGCTGTCATCTTCTCTGAAGTGGGACACATCCATACTCTGCTGAACCAGCAACTGAAGAGTCAAAGGTAAGCACCATAAAATGCCAGTCAAAGGGGGTTTCAACTTAGGTTAATATCTCAGCCATTTTTAGGAATTGTGGCCCAAATTTTCAACATGGGGTTACTGGGACCTCACCTTATGAACACTGTCATTTCATTACTCTGCCCAAAAATATGATTTCTCCATCACTGCACAGAATCACCTTTTGGGACAGACTAATGAAGTGACAGTGCCAATTTTCATGAGGTGTGATCCCAGAAATCCGCTGTTGCAAATATGGTGAAAAAAATCCAAAAAATGACTGCGTTATGAGTGTGCATTGTGCAGTTTCTAAGCACGCTTGTAACTTCACATATTTTTTATATTTTCACTCCAGATTTGTAACATTGCCATTTTGAGACACACCTCCTTATGAACAGTGCAGCTGTCATTGTTCAAATCCTGCCCAAAATGTGTTTTCAAACCTGTGGTGCAGAATTTCACAGTAGCTGTGCAAAATCAACTATTGAGATGAAGTAACAAAATAACAGTGCCATTGCTCAAGAGGGAATGTCCCATGTTGAAAATTTGGTGAAAAAATTCCTATAAATGACCGTGTTATGAGTGTTCATTGTGCAGTTTCTATGCATGCTCGTAATCAGCAATTTTTCATATTTTCACTCCAGATTTTCAGCATTACCATTTTGTCACACCACCTCATGAACAGTATAGCTGTAATTTCTCACATCATGTCCAAAATATGTTTTCTCACCTGTGGTGAAGAACGTCACAGTCTCAGTGCAAAATCTTCTTTTTGGACTGATTAATGAAATGACAGTACCACTGTTCATGGGGTGGGGTCCCAAAAAGGCCATGTTCAAAATTAGGTGACAACATTCCTAAAACTAGCCTTATTATGAGCATGCATTGCACAATTTCTATGCAGGCCCATCACTTCAGTAATTTACAATGTTTTCATTACAGATTTTAAACATACACAATTTTAGAACCACCTCATCAGTGGTACAGATGTAATTTCTCACATCCTGCTCAAAATGTTTTTTCACACCTGTGGTGAAGAATGCAGCAGTAGCTGTGTGAAATCACCTTTCAGGACTGAATAATGAAATGACAGTGCCACTGTTCATGAGGTGGGGTCCCAAAAAGCTCATGTTGAAAATTAGTTTTTGAAATAAATCCTAAAAATTGCCAGTTGACAAGAGTTTGTTGAAAATTTTCTACTCACATGCATAACTTTGGTAATTTTTAAAATATTTTCCTTCCAAATTTTCAACAATGCTATTTTTTCATACCACCTCATGAATAGAGTCCCTTAATAGGGATACAAATAAAGTATCTGAAAAAGTAAGTAAATTCACTGCAAAAAACTTTGTTAAAGCAGTATAAGGGTTAAAGTGTAAAAAAGTAGGGAAATCCAGTCTTAGGGTTCCAAGTCTAACACATCACCCCCTCCCTTAGCTTCCAATCTGAACACCCCACCCTTGACTTCCAAACCTAAGGCCCCACCTCCACCCTCCATACAGGAACAGGTGTGAGGGGTGTGCCTTGGGGTTCCCAACCCTAATGCTCACCCCATCTCAACAGTTAGTAACCTAACATGGGAACTGAATAAAACAATTGGCTATATAAATCTCTCTCTCTCTCTCTCTCTCTCTCGCACACTAGTACCAGTATAGTTAGGGTTGCCTGACCACTTTTATGTTAAACCCCCAAATTTTTCACTTTAATAACTTTAGCACTGTATGATGGATTTGTCTGAAAATTTTCATGGGTGGTCTGGTACCCTAGATAAGTGCATCTGGCAAGTTTTGTTACGGTCGAATGAGCTGTAGTGGAACTGTAGGGTGCCCAAAAATGCAAAGAAATTTGGGTTTTGCATATTTGATTTAGTGTGGCTACAGCCCACATGATTTGTCCATTTGGTCTGCAATCTTCAGGGAAGATGCAGTCTGGATCACTGATGTGCCTTTTGAAGATTTGGTGAAAAAACATTAAACTGTTCAAAATGTATTCAATAAACAACTTTCTCATTGTAGTAATTGGGAAAAAAATGTATGTGTCTCTTGAAAGCTACCACCAGCTTTCTCAAATGCCCTATATGTGAAAGCAATGGCCACCATTTTGTTTCAGTTAGTGGCAGCTAAAAACTAAGGTCCACTAAGGTTGTGTAAGCTGCAGGTAGCCTGATGGCCTGCCATTGAAAAAATAATGGCTCTACAGTAGGTAAACATATATTGTTGTGTTTACCTAATCGGGGGCCAAGGAATACACTGAGGGCATCAGATTTTTAATTCAAACCCCCAAAATGCTTTTTTCAGAATTGGCCCTCCCTACTGTCAAAATTTTCAAAAGAAACAGATGTGGCACTTTTGCATTAGCGAAACCGTTAAGCTGCCAGCAGTATTCTACCCATAAAAAATCCCAAAAAACAAAATCCTTTTGTGACCTCTTTTGTGCCAAAGTAATGGTCTCACCATGTTCTTCTGTCCCTCATTAGGTAAAAACAAGTGTTTACCTAATAAAATGAGGAAAACCGGCCTTGGTCTCGATGTCTTTCATATTCAATAGAGAATCCTACATCAAAATGTTTGATGCAGGATCCTGCATCAAATTCCTGTTCTGTTCACACAAACTGTTCCCACATCAGGATGCCCACTCCCATTTGAGAAGCATGTCTCCCCTCACCCCCCAAACTTGTGGCACACTGGGAGCCTACCCTAGTGTGCCCCCATTTTTTTAAAGACTTGTCAACAAGGGTGCCAAATCCCACTGTGGACAGCATACCCCCTCCAAACTCATGTGGCACACTGGGACCCCAACCGAGTCTGACAAAACATAATGGCTTTCTTTTAGAGTTGTTGATGGGGGTGCCTAATCCCCCTGTTGGCAGCATGTCAACCCCCCAAAATCAAATGGCACACTGGGAGCCCACCCCAATGTGCCAGTTATTCTTTTTACAAACTTGCTGACTGAGATGCCCATTCCCCCCTGTCAGCAGCATGTCCTGCCAAAACTCATGTGTCACACTAGAAACCCACCCCAGTGTGCCCCAAACTTTTTTCTCTACCTGTAATATAAGAAAAACATCCATTGCTGTTTTTTTCCCTATAAAAAAAGAAAATGGTCCATCGTCATCTCCACATTCCCCACCCCATGCCCTCTCCCACTGAGCACACACCTCCCCACACCCCTCACCCATACAGTCCCTCTGAAGGTCAGGAACAGTGATCTTCTCAGGACCAGAAACACATCTGCACTCTGCAAAACCGAACCACAAAATGAAGAATCGAAGGTAAGCCGTATAATGGGAGTCAATGGGGGTGGGTCAACTTAGGTTGATATCTCAGTCATTATTTGGAATTGTTGCCCCACATTTTCAACATGGAGTTATTGGGATCCAACTCATGAACACTGGCACTGTAATTTTGTTTCTTGGTCCCAGAAGGTGATTTCTCAGTCACTGCATATAATCACCTTTCAAGACCAATTCACAAAATGACAGTGCAAATGTTCATGAGGTGAGGTCCCCAAGAAGCCAATGTTGCAAATTTGGTGAAAAAATATCAAAAAAAGACTGCATTATGAGTATGTGTTGTGCAGTTTCTATGCACCCTCATAACTATACCAATTTTTAATATTTTCACTTCACATTTTCAACATTACCATTTTTTCACAACTTCTAATGAACAATATACGTGTCATTTTGCACATTCTGCTCGGAATGTGTTTTCACACCTGCAGTGCAGAATGGCATGGTCATTCTGTGAAATCAACTTTTGGGATGGAGCAACAACATCACAGTGCCAGTGTTCATGAGAGGAGTTCCCCAAAAAAGCATGTTGCAAATTTGGTGAAAGAATCAAAAAAATGACAGTACGATCGTGCATTGTGCAGTTTCAACACATGCTCATAAATTCACAAAATTTTAATATTTTCAATTCAGATTTTCAGCATTGACATTTTGTCACACCTTCTCATGAACAGTACAGCTGTCTTTTATACATGCTGCCCAGAACGTGTTTTCACACCTGTGGTGCAGAATGGCATGGGTGCTGTTGGGAATTAACTTTCAGGATGGATTAACATAATCACAATGCCAGTGTTCATGAGGAGAGGTCCCCCCAAAAAACAGCAGTAATTTTTTATAGCATGGTTGAATTTCAGCATTATGAGAGCACAGGGCCCCCCCATAATGACATACCACTTACTATTTACATTAAATTCTATCAAAAAGAAGAGAAATTCATTGCAAAATAATCCATTAATGGATCAGTTATGGTTGATTTAGCACAGACAAAAGTTTTGAATTTCAGTGTTAGGGTTGCCAGCCCCTGCTGCCCAACCCCACCCTCCACACACCAACAGGCATTGGCATGTGCATTGGGGTCATCAGGCCTCTCACCCCATTCTCCTATACAGCACCACCTCAGCTTGTTTACAAATGGAATGGGGGTGAGGTTAGAGCATCAACCCCAATGCACATGCTGATCCTAGGTATGGAGGGTGGTGATGTACAGTAGGGACTGTCAAACCCTAACACCAAATTTCCAAACTTTGTCAGTGTACTATTGCTTCAACTGATGCACTAAAGGAGTTCTTTGTGATGAATATATATATATATATATATATATATATATATATAATTATAGTGGCGCAGTAGCGCCACTATAGTTAAGGTTCAGTGGTCACTTACATACTAAAGTCAAAAGTATGGATGTTAATAACTTTGGACCCATTCAATGTATTTGCCTAAAATTTGGAATGTGTGGTGAAGCATAATAGATCTCTTGATGTGCTAAATTGCGTTTTGGTCAGACTTACGGTTTGTGTGTACAAAAATGCTGAAAAATGCAAAATGATCCTCTTTTGGAGGCAGCTTTTGGGATTTTGGATGTGGTCCTGAATGGCTGTTGTGTGGCATGCAACTCTGAAAGATAGCTCATTTGAAAGAGCCTTGGTGGCCGAACATGCCACTTTTCATTTGGTGAAAAAATATTAAGGCATTCAAAAGTTATGCCACTTTTAAGTTCCTATTATAAGTCAATGGGAAAATTTATATGCATGTTTTGTGAACAAAGATTGGGATTCTGGCCATCCAGCCCCTCTGGCAATCAAAGAATTTGCAGCCTCGCAGTTCAAGAATCTTTGTCCCTGAGGATTTTTTAAATTCTTTGATCACGAGGTCCGCCATCTTGTTTTTGATTTTTCTATAGGAAAAACACAAATATCTCAGCTCATGGGTCAATTCTGAAATAAAACTTGGATGGGTTTTATTCAGGGGACTCCAATCTATCGATCCACGCCTTTGATTTGGTCAAAATCGGTCTAAAAATTGAGCTTTGAGTGTTTGAAATCTTTGTTTGGGGCTCGCTAATGATCTTTGATCCCTAGCCTGCAAATTCTTTCATCGTGCATCGCCAGTGAGGTATGAGATGGTCAGATTTAAAAATAGTTTTTCTTATCCCAGGGGTGCCCTAGAAACTTAAATGAGGCTGGGTTTTGTTCAGGGGGCTTCATTCTGTCCCATCTGTATAAAAAAATATTGTTTTACATATCCCTGGTAGTCTAGTATCCTCCCTTCATGATAGCATATATAACAATCTGTACTAGCCCCCCCAGTGTTCATAATTATTGTTTTTTTTTATATCCCTGGTAGCCTAGTGGTCCCCCTGATGTGTATAAAATAACAGTTGTAATTAATCTCCCTGGTAGTCTTGTGCCCTCCGATCATAATAAGATATATAGGGCCAGATATTCAAAAGGGTTGTGCCATGTGCAATAGGGTTGCGCCTGCGCAAGTCCGAACTTGCTCCATTCTGCGATATTCAGCAGGAGGCAGTTGCACCACAGAAAACATGCTGAGCAACAGCGCAATGCAAATTAATGCATGCTGAACTGGAGGGGGAGGAAACCATGCATAAACTGTACAGCCCGATATTCAGCCGGGCTGTGCAGAGTTGTGCAGGCACAACCCCCAACCTGCGCCTGCACAACTTTGAGCCAAAAAAAAAGGATCAATTTAAGGGGCCACCCACAGGTGAGCTGCTGCATTGCAGGGTGCAACACAGCAGCTGCCACCTGTGGCTGGTCCTCAACCCACTCTCTCATACCTCTCAACCTTTTGTCCGCCAAATGTGGAACATTGCCTCTCAAAATGTGGAAAGAATGGGCAAAATGTGGAACACTTAATCAAATCTTTACATTAGAAGCTCACAACACTGTGAAAATGTTTGCATTTATGTTCATAAAGTCTGCTATTAATTAAAACTATATATTTTGCATCATTTACTATGGAGTTTTGCTTTAAAATGTTAACACTGAATGTGGGACAAGTCCTCACAATGTGGGACAGGGAGCTTTTGTGAAGTAAAATGAGGAACGTTCCTCGTAATGTGGTACAGTTGAGAGGTATGCTCTCTCTGTGCCCCCCCTCACCAGCCCAATCACGGGCAGCAATGTGTCCTCCCCCAACACATCCCTGGTGGTCCAGTGGACTGATGAGCCCAATCGCGGGCTGATGTAATGAAACCCCCACCCTCCAAATATATCCCTGGTGGTCCAGTGGACCGATAAGCCCAATCGTGGGCTGGAGTATTCAACACACACCCCACCTCCCGATCCTTATCCCTGGTGGTCCAGTGGACCGAAAATCCTGATGCGGGATGTAGTTGGCAACCCCAAACACATCCCTGGTGACCTAGTGTCCCCCACCACCCACCCATGAAGCCCCACCACCCGCTCCCCCTGCGGCGGTGGGTGGCAGCATCCAGAAATTCATTCACAAAACTAGACTGTCTGGTATGGTATGGGCTGCCGCCCATTGGCTTCTCTGCACCAGTGGGCGTGCAGCACTACCGGGCAGTCAGTCGGCGGGTGGCAGGGTGGCAGGCAGGTAGGATGCTGCTGCCCGCTGGCTGCGGGGAGCAGGGTGGTGGGGCTTTGTGGAGTGGGTGGGTGGGGTGGGGGGACACTAGGTCACCAGGGATGTGTTTTGGGGGGTTGCCCAACTACATCCGTGATTGGGATTTTCGGTCCACTGGACCACCAGGGATATATTTGGGAGGTGGGGGGTGTTTAATTACTTCAGCCCGCGATCGGGCTTATCGGTCACTGGACCACCAGGGCAGTGTTGGGGGTAGACATTGCTGCCCGAGTCAGGCTGGTGGGGGGGTATTTACGCTATGCCTACAATCGGGCCAGTGGGGGCGTGGTGGTGGGGTTTTTACGCTCTTTTGCCTGCGATTGGGCTGCAGGGGGTGTCCTTCCCCGATGGCTGCTGCCTGGCAGGGCGCCAGGCGCAAGTTCTCGGGGATCGGCGCACCTGCATGCTAATGGCATGCAAATGGGGCCATAATCAGATGCAAATGGCCCCCCCATGCCTTGCATGAATTATAGCCTCATTTGCATTTCACCTTTTGAATATCGGGATTTTGCACATGGCGCAATGGTACTTGCGCCAGCCAGATTTTTTCATAATGGAATAGTTAGGGAAATTGTACTAATCTTTGACATTGAATATTTCGGAAAAGGTTTGGTCTTTTTACTTGAGATTTGGAGGAAAGAAAGACAACATCCCACAGATGTCATTTTTGGTAGTTTGGTCAAAAATTATTACAGGGCAGCAAACTTACAGCACTACGAAGTTGACGCTTTTTCCCCATAGGATAACTTTATGGTGTCCACCGCATTACAGGAATTCTTTGCTGCCCTGCTGCAAAATAACAGTTTGGTCTTTTGGGCTGACATTTGGAGGGAAGAAAGCCAACATCCCACAGATGTGCCTTTTGGTGGTTTGGTGAAAAAATATTACAGGGCGACAAAGTGATGGTACTCCGAAGTTGACACTTTTTCCCATAGGATAACATTATGGTATCCGTTACGCCTGTCAGGGCCCATATCTCAGAAACAGTGTGAGATATGGACGTTTCGTCACAAAAATGCTTAGCCCCACAAAAGGGGGCTAAGTACAAGACTAGCAAGGAAAGTCATAATTCATACAAAATTTTTATTTTTTTTCTATGTTGTACGGTTCCTGAGATATACGCAATTTAGTATTCAAAGTTCTAATTTTGTGCTCCGAGGTCCATTATTATGTGTACATTCTTTGTTTTCACTGTGTTTTTCAATGCAGCTTTTGGGCAAAAGAAGGGTGTGCCCTTTTGTTACTGTGCCAGTTAGCATTTCCAGTTGCGCTTCCATTACCGTTCGCGTTACCGTTCCTGTCTACGCCACCATGTGCGTTATGGTTTGCATCTTTGTTTGTGCTTACATTTCTGCTTCTGTTTTGTTTGGCATTATTGTTGCTGTTACCATTACCATTTGCATTTTCAATTGTGGTACCATGCCCATGCGCATTACGGTTTGCATTTCTGTACTCGCTTGTGTTTCTGTTTCCTTTGGCTTTATTGTTGTTGTTACCATTACCATTTGCATTTACAATTGAGGTACCATGACTGTGCGAATAATGGTTTGCTTTTCTGTACATGCTTGTGTTTGCTTTTGCATTTCTCTTTCCTTTGGCGTTATTGTTGCTGTTACTGTTACCATTTTCATTTATAATTTCTGTTCCATGACCGTGCACCTTACGGTTTGCATTGTCATACGTGCTTGCGTTTCTCTTTACTTTGGCATTATTGTTGTTGTTACCATTAGCATTTACAATTGCAGCACTGTGACCATGCACATTACAGTTTGCGTTTCTGTATGCACTTGTGTTTACTTTTCCATTTCTGTTTCTTTTGGTGTTATTCTTGCTATTACTGTTACCATTTGCATTTACAATTGTGGTACCCTGTCCGTGCATGTCTCGGTTTGCATTTCCATACATGCTTGCATTTACGTTTCTGTTTCTGTCTCCTTTGGCATTATTGTTGCTGTTACTGTTAGCATTTGCATTTCCAATTGCAGTACCGTGAATGTGTGCATTACCAGTTGTGATCTGTATGCACTTCCGTTTGTGTCTCCGTTTCCATCACTGTTCAATTTGACATCACTTTGCACTTGTATTTCTATTTCTCTTTGTGTTACCATTTACATTTGTGTCACCATGTGCATAACCATTTGTGCTTGCATTTGCATTGCATTTACTGTTACTATGTCACACAAAATCACGTGGTGATAGTGCAGGCCCTGCACTCCCACCAACTTGCACAACTGTCTACTTTTCTATTCTTTCTTAAAAAGTAAGGACACTCTGTGCAAAAAACTTCATTAATGCATCATTCTCCTACACTGCATCACCACCTCAGCTTGTTTACACATGGGATTGGGGTGATAGTTAGGGTCAACGACCCCAATGCACACCCCGATGTCTGTTTGTGGGGGAGGGCTGGTGGTGGGTTGCACGGTTGGGAACCCTAAAATCGAATTTCCTCACTTTTTCACTGTAGAACAAACTCAACTGATGCACTAACAAAGTTTTTGCACAGAATATATATATATGTGTGTGTGTGTGTGTATATATATATATATATATATACACGCACATATATATGTGTGTATATATATATATATATATATATATATATATATATATATATATATATAATTGAGGCAAAAATGACATTTACTGCATCAGCTAGGGTTGTTCACAGCGACAAAAGTGAGGAAATTCAATATTGGGTTGAACCCCATGGCACCACAGTCCACCCCACAACAGGCATTGTAGTGCGCATTGGGGTCATCGGCCCTAACTCTCTCCCCATCACATGCATAAAGAAGCAGGGGTATAGGATAATGGGGTGAGAGTTAGGACCGAAGACCCCAATATGCACCCCAATGCCGGTTGGGGGGTGGATGGGTGGTCCATGGGGGGTTTCAACCCTAACACTGAATTTCCTCACTTTTGTTGCTGTGGAACAACCCTAACTGATGCATTAAATGGATTTTTTTGCCTCTAATTTCCCTTCTTTTTGAGAATGATAATGAGAAATAGTGAATGTAATGTGGCAGCAAGAGCCTGTGGCCCTCTGGGCCCTGCGCTCCCGCCACGTAATGTGACCGTGGGAGCACGGGGCCCTCCCACCACGTGATGCCTTGTGACATAGTAACTGGAACAGCAATGCAAAGAGAAGCACTAACAGTGGTGCACTTGGTAACGCAAGCACAAATATGAACAGAGAGGGTAATGCACACGGTGGCATAGACGGGAACAGTCCGCCATGTGATGTCTTGTCACATAGTTACATGGCGCCTGCAACCGCAAATGGTAATGGGCATGGTGATGCAAAGCAAAACAGAAATAGAAACAGTACTGTAGACATAAATGGTAAAAAATAACGGAAACACAAGCGCAAATGAAAACGCAAAGGATAACGCACATGATAGCATAGACGTGAACGGAAAGTGAAACCGCTACGGAACCGCAAGCAGAAAGGGCAATGGTAACAGCAATGGAAGTGCAAAGGCTGGTTTTCCCCAAAAGCTTCATAGAGAAAGACAGTGAGTACAAAGAATGTAGGCAAAATAATGGGTCTCGGAGCAGAAAATGAGGAGTTGGAATACTAAATTGCTTCTATCTCAGGAACCGTACGACATGGAAAAAAATGTAAAAGTCATATGATTTATTACCTTCCTGGCTAGTTTTATACTTAGCCCCTGTAGGGGGCTAAGTATTTTTCCGACGGAATGTCCGTATCTCGCACTGTTTCCGAGATACAGGCCCTGAAAGGTGCGGTGAATGCCGTAATGTTATCCTATTGAGAAAAAAGAGAAGTTCAGAGTGCCATACCTTTGGCTCCCTGTAATATTTTTTCACCAACCTACAAAAAGGCACATCTGTGGGATGTTGGCTATCTTCCTTCCAAATTTCAGCCCAAACGACCAAACCATTATTTTGCAGCAGGGCACCAAAGGATTGCTGCAATGCGTCAGACGCCGTAATGTTATCCTATGGGAAAAAGCATCAACTTTGGTGTACCATAACTTTGCCGCTGTGTAATATTTTTTTCAAAGAAACATTAAAAGGCACATCTGTGGGATGTCGGCTGTGTTCCTTCCAAATTTCAGCCCAAAACTCCAAACTGTTCTTTTGCAGCGGGGTGCCAAAACATTGCTGTCATTTTCCCACAGCCTAGAAAAGTACTGTCGCAATTTGCGAAAGCTTTTGCACATTCATTCAACAGTGTCACATGTGCGAAAGTACTTTGCAAAAGTACTTTTTCCAGAAATGTGTTTTACCCCAAAATAAAGACATGGCTAGCATCCTCAGGGTCTGACTAGGTGAATACAAAAATACTTAGGTTGCTAGAGGGTCACACATTTAAATGCCAAGCATTTTTCTGATCACCAACTGAAAACAAAATGGCTGATTTGTGACAGTAAAAGGGCCATTTGCCAAAGTAAAAACTGCAATTGCGACACTGTCAAACTTTTTGTTAACTTTCCCCATTGACTTATAATGGGAACTTGTTTTTTGAATAACTTTTGAACCGTTTAATATTTTTCACAAAATCTTCGAAAGGCACATTGGGGACACCTGGCTGCACATTCCCTGAAGATTTAGGACTGGTCGCGCAAACCGTGCTACCTGTAGGTGCAACCTCAGAATTCCAAAAAAAGCATAAATGCATGCGCAGATCATGCTTAATAACTCTGCAGCCGTATATCTGACCAGTACGAAACTTGGCAGATCCCAAGGTGCATGGGTCTTGATCATTTATTCCAAACTTCAGGCAAATCTGTAAAATGGTTGCAAAGTTATTAAGGTGCAAAATTTTGGGTTTAACATGTAAATGGCTCCTCAACCTTAACTTATAATATATACATATATATATATATATATATATATATATATATATGTATGTGTGTGTGTGTGTGTGTATATATATATATATATATATATATATATATATATAGATGTATAATCAGTGTGCAGTTGTGCCACTATAGCTAGGACTGAGTAGGCACTTCAATGTTAAACTCAAAATTTTGCACTTTAATAATTTTGCAGTCATTGTATGGCTTTGAACAACATTTGGTATGCACCTTTCTGTGGGGCAGATATCTTGATTTGGCACATTTTGTTCCTGTCAGATGTGCAGTCTCTGAGTTACGGACAGGTGAAAAAGCATGTTTTTACCCATTGGCATTGCTGGGATTTTTCTTTGAACGTGTCTAAAGCCCTGGGGGTTTGTTTGTTTGCAATTAAATTTTCAGGACAGAAAGGGACTACCTCACAGATGTGCTTTTTGCTAGTCTGGTGAAAAAAACAATAAGCCATTTTTAAGTTATTTTAGTTTAAAAATGTGAAGAAATTTCTGTGCATGCTCAGTAAGCACTTCATTGTAGCTGTATGATACAGAAGAGGAATCCTGCATTGTATAAGAAAATTCCTCTTTATATGGCCGCCATCTTCTTTTCAGTTATGCCTGAAACATTCAGAACTAGAAACCTGCCAAAATGATATTCTGGGGAGGAACCAACACATGTATTTTGCCTGTTGGGACCTCCAAGGTGCATTCTGTAATTTACTGCTTAGAAAACATCCTTAGAATGTGTTTTATTTAACATTTAAATTCTTTGTTTGTATCTGTGTCATACGAAGTAGGATCTTAGTTTGTATGACAAGATACAAACTAGGATCTTACTTTGGGAGTCATACGAAGTAGAATCTTAGTTCATATCTCATCATACAAACTATGATCCTACTTCCTATGACTCTGAGACAAATAAAGAACTTAAATGTGGATATCTCAGCCATTTTTTTTGGTATTTTCTCACCAGATTTTCAACATAGGCATTTTGGGACCCACCTCATGAACAGTGGCACTTTCATTTCATTACTCGGTCCCAAAAAGTGATTTCAAGATCACTGCGCAGAATCACCTTTTGGGACCAATTAACAAAATGACGGTCCCAGTGTTCATGAGGGGAGGTCCCAAAAAGCCCATGTTGAAAATTTGGTGCAAATCCAGCAAACAGCTGTGTTACAAGTATGCGTTTTGCAGTTTCTGCTCTCACTCATAACTGCACCAATATTTAATATTTTCACTCCAGATTTTCAACATTGCCATTTCTTCACATCTTCTCATGAACAGTATAACTGTTATTTCTCACATCCTACCAAAAATTTGTTTTCACTTATGTGGCACAGAATGGCATGGTTACCATACGAAATCAACTTTCAGGATGGATTAGCAAAATCACAGTGCCTGTGTTCATGAGAGGATTTCCCAAAAAAGCCTATACTGAAAATGTATGTGCATCCATTGAATCATGGTGCCTGAGACACCTTTCAGCACCCATATCTTGAAAATGATTTGAGATATGGATTTTTCGCTCATGGAGGTTTTAAAGTCATGATTACGACTACAGTGGAATTTTTCCCATAGTTTCTATGGTTACTGAGATATTGTCAAATTAGTTTTACAAAGGTTACTTTTCATGACTATGGGGTTGCGGTATGTCTGTACTTATGTGTAAGTGGGAGCACAGGGCTCAGAGGGCCCACACTCCCACTTATGTATATCATTATGCAACAATGGGCAGTGTGATGGGACTGCAGGGCCTGGAGGACTTGCACTCACACAAACACATGCCAGTTGCATTACACTTTCTAAAAAAGAAGGGACATTAATTGCAAAAAGCTTCATTAATGCATCAGTTAGGGTTGAAAATTAAAGTGTCCAATGCTAGGAAATTTGATGTTTTGTTTAGGGTGACACTCTCTACAAACCTATACATTTGTTTTGCTTTGTTTTGGCCAAAAAACTACAATTTGAAGTTTTGAAATTCTTCATCCACAACTCACTCCTAACCCCCTTTCATGAGCTGACTAAATCCCTATTCACGAGCCAATCCCCTTTCATGAGGTAGCAAAATCCTTGACCATGAGTTAGGGACCAGACAGCCCTTCTCGCAGATGAGGATTTACTCACAGTCAAGGATTTTGCTGCCTCAAGAAAGGGGATTGTTTCACGGACAGGGATTTTGTCAGCTTGTGAAAGGGGATTGGGTTTTTGAATCCCTTTTTGTGAGCTGACAAAATCCACTTTCATGAGTTGACAAATTCCCCATTTGCAAGTAATCTCCTTTCACAAGGTAACAAAATCTTCGACCATGAGTTAGGGACCAGATGGGACCAGATGGCCATTCACCTGGATGTGGATTGACTTACGGTTAAGAAATTTGCTGCCTCACATAAGGGGATCCACTCACAGATGAGGATTTTGCCAGCTCTTGAAAGGGGATTGGGTTTTTGATTCCCTTTTTGTGACCTGGCAAAATCCCTGTTCATGAGTTGTCTAATTGCCCGTATGTGAGTCAATCCCCTTTTGTGAGCTAGCAAAATCCTTGACCATGAGTTAGGGACCAGATGGCCAAAATCTGATATTCAAGAATCTCTCATGGATGGTGATTTTGACAGTTCACAAACAGGGATTGGCCTCGCAGTCGGGGAATTTGCTACCTCATGAACTAGGAATATTTAAACATTTTAAAAAATTTCCCACTGCATTGTGAATTAACGGTTTGGTCTTTTGACATGAAATTTGCAGAACATAAAAGGGGTGTCCCAGAGATGTGAATGATGCTGTTTTGGTGTGAACAAATATATTGGTCCCATAGATATGTAATTAAAAATTTTAGATTTTTGTCATAGGATAACACTGTGGCTCCCTTGGAAAGTTTTGGTGCCCATATCTCAAAAACGACGCAAGATATTAATTTTTCATTACTACAGCTTGAACTAAGTCTGCAGGGAAGTTTAAAAATCATAGATTACACCTGCAGTGGAATGTTTTAATAGGTTGTATGGTTACTGAGATATTTGCAAATTTGTGTTACAGTACAACGGTTCCTTTTCAAATGTATAATACTATTGTATGGCTCGGTTGTTATGTGTAAGTAGGAATGCAGGGTCAGGAGGGCCCACACTCCCCCAGATGCATATCATTATGCACAAATGAGCAGTTTGGTGGGAGCATGGGGCCCAAAGAGCCTGCACTCCTACCAACACATATCAGTTACCAGATGCATTACACTGTAAATAATGTTTGTATTTTTTTGGCTTGAAATTTGCAGGGTATAAAGGGGGTGTCCCAGAGATGTGACTTATGCTGTTTAGGTGTAAAACATATTATTGGTTCCATAGATATACCATTACAAAGTTGAGATTTTTCTGATAGGATAACAATGTAGTGCCCACAGTGATTTTCGGTGCCAGTATCTCAGCAACAATGCAAGATATAGATTTAGGCAACTTATCTTGCATGCAGGTTTCACTGTCATGATTACAACAACATTGAAATTGTTTTCATAGCTGCTACAGTTGCTGAGATATTGGCAAATTAGTGTTATAAGGGTTTCTTGCCTATAGGGCTGCTATATGGCTCCATAGTTATATGTAAGTGAGGCCTGCACTCCCACAGATGCATATCATTATGCACAAATGGGCAGCTTGGTGGGAGCATAGGGCCCTTTACCAACACATACTATACACTAGTTATGTTACACTGTTTCCAAAAGTAAGGAAATTCATTGCAAAACATGTTGTTACTGCATTAGTTAGGAGTACAGTGACAGAAGTGGAGAAATAATATGTTAGGGTTGAGCCCCTAACCCCCATCCCCCCACCCTCCACAGACTGACAGATGCCAGGGTGTACCATGGGGTCGTGAGGCCTAACTCTCACCACATTGCACGTGTAAGAAAGCTGACATGGTACAGTATAGGAGAATGGGGTGAGAGCAAGGCTTGATAACCCCAAGGCACACTCCATCACCTGTTCATCTGTGGAGGGTGGTAGTTGGGTGAGGTGGTAGGGTGGGGGGTGTTAGAATGTGAACCCTAATGCCTTATTTCCCTACTTTTGTCACTTTAACCATATTGATGCATTAACACAGTTTTTGCAATGAATTTATATATATATATATATATATAGTATATATATATATATATATATATACACACACACACACACACACACACACACACACACACACACACACGAGTCCAAATAAGGACAAAAATTGTGTATGTGTCTGCTGTTCTTAGCCTTTGCTGATTGCACTGTGAGGTCTTCCGGTGCCATGCAATTCTGCTTAAAGTTGAACCAGTCCAAATTTTCTCATCGGGAGTTCCATGTTTCCCATGATGCTTTGCATTATTGGGGTATGTGCAATTGTGTTTTCTTTAAAATTTGTCTGTATGGCCAATATCTTCTGGGATAACCCATGCCTCAGGGCATTTGCTCTGGGGTTCTTTTGTAGTTTGGGGGGGTTCCAAGAAAGCCCTAAAGACCCATTTGTGGCACCAAGCCTAGCTGGATTGATTTTAGCTAGTTCTCTATTCTGCTTTTACTGTTTTATCTATTTTGTATGTTAAGTGCCTTGGCAATTTGAAAGCTGTTCTACAAATAAAGATTATTATAATTATTTATATTATACTGGTTTAGTCATGCCAGTATACTTAGGGTGAAACTGTACTTCTATGTTAAAGTTCAAACTTTGAGTGTTTATAGCTTTGGAGCCATTTAACATCTCTAACTGTAGCTCATTGATCTGCCAAATGTGGTGGGAATCTGTCTAGTGGCTTATAAGACATGAAGTGTTGAAAACACAGACAAATTGGATTATTTGACATTTCTTTGTCATCCTGTATCTCAGATATGGCTCTGTGTTATGGGCTGCAATTTTCAGCATAGAATCTCTTTGGGTCACAGATGTGCCTTTTGAAGATTTGTTGGAAAAATATTAATCTGTTCAAAAGTTATGAAAGTTTGTTATTTCCCATTATTTCATATGGGAAAAGTTAAGTGTTTAGCACAAAACAGATTTTTGCCAAGTATGGTACATTTGCGAAAGTAGAACTTTCGTAAGTGTGATAGATTTTTGCACAAAGCTGATATTTTTATTCAAAACTGTTTTTTACACAGTGAGATTTTCACACCCACAAAGTTAAATTTTTACAAGTTTGACAGAGATGTTCGTAAGTTTGGCAGATTCAAGGCTGAGATTTTCGCAGACAAGTATGGCAGATTTGAAAGTGAGATTTTTGCAAATATGGTAGATTCAGAGCTAAGAGTTTTGCACACAGAGTGAAATTTTCACAAGTTTGACAGATATACGCAAGTATGGCAGATTCGAATCTGAGATTTTTGCACACAGATATGACAGATTCGAAGCTGAGATTTTCACAAGTATGGGAGATTTGAAGCTGAGTTTTTCACATACGCAAAGTGAGATTCTCAAAAGCTTGACAATGGCAGATTCAAAAGTGAGATTTTCATACACTTTACCAGCCTATTGAATATTGCCTGCTGTGCCAAATGAAGTAATTTTGGCTGTTGGAAAAGACAAACTACAGTGGCTGGTAACATGCTGGGGTACCACACATTTCTTGATTATTAGTGGTGTTAATGTTGTGAAAATGAGATTTTTACACCGACTTTCAAATATTGCCTTCTGTGTGACACTGAAGCTACCTTGACTCTTTGTAACAGAGTACTGAGTACTGTGGCAGGCAACATGCTGCAGTAGCACACTTTTATGGTTTAGAGTTTTAAAAAAATACATAACATGGGAAAATGTGATTTTTACAAGTTCCACCTATAGGAATCAAACCATGCAGGTTGAGCTCCTCATTCCACCAACTATTACAGTGAGCCACTAGTGAACTGGAAGATGGCCTGTGTTTTTTTATAACTTAATGGCTTAGTGCTAGTTGTCAGGACATGCTTGTGAGTGATAAAGAGCGGAAGTAACATGTAGGTCATTCAGAGTCAAGCCTACTAAGTGCTGCACTTCTGCAGTACACGTGTTCCTGGGAAAAACATTCAGTAAAGACTGTGACTATATAATTTATATCTTGATTTTGGTGGTTTATGTGGATAAAATGTTTGGTGACACTAAACAGGAAAAGGATTGTAGCTCTGTGTTGTGCTCATTATTTTGAGATAGGGCTACTGCTGCAATTGAGTGTTATGATGTATAACTGGGTAAGTGAGGTGACCATGGATATTTTGGGGTGTACAGTGGCCTGTATACAATGGTGACTTCAAGGCTGTGTATATTAGAAGAAGGGAATGATGTTCTGCTGAGTTTCACAAAAAGATATGTGGCTGTTGACTGATGATTATCTGATTGGTGGGTGTAGCAGCACCAGCATCTTGAGAGTGGTAGGTTCTGTTTTGTGAGTAAATGTGGGTCAGAAATCCTAGGAGGTAGGCCATGTGTCAAAGAAAGTAGTGAGACTGATCAAACACAATTTTTGGTATGTATGTTTTACAGACATGTGGTGTGTGTCTACTTACCATGGGTGCAATGGTGATATTGCTGTGTCACCAACAGTACACACAGAAAACTTCAATACATTTTGATATGTTTTGAACACAGCTACTCTAGTGGTCCCCTCATTTCCTGTTCTCAGTTGCTTTTCTGACTGACCCACTGTATTATTTTTGCAATGTGGTGCATACTAGCATGTGTGTTGTGATCTGAAATGTTCCTATCCATATTATGTTATTTTAATTATCTTACACATATTGTGGAGGGAGGAAGGTTGATGATAGAAATGAGGCGGCATTTCTTCTTTGAAAGGGTGGTGACTAAATAGATTGTTCTGACAGTGGGGTGAAAGGGTCCTAATGGAATCCAGTGGGCATTTTTTACATAACATTGCACAGTGAACCAGGGAGAGACTGGGTGGGAAGTCTACTGGACTTCCTGAAGGACACAGGGAGGGATGGGGGGGTCTGGATAGCTGCAACCTAAAGTCAGTTAACTGCATACTTCAACAGAGTCCATGAACCATGAGGCCTAATTCTGCTTCTAATTCTAATTCTGCTGAACTTTGCTATGATTGTATGTTTGTATATATCATGTTCACATTGTTCATGGTTTTATTTTCCTTGTCATAGTACATGAAGTAGTGGAACATGAACACTTTCTTTTCCTTTTCTTTTTTTTTTACATTTCTTTTTATCCCGCCTACTCACCCTCATTGTACCACTCCTTCGGGCCACTCATAACATTCATGCCCCAGACATAGAGTCTGCGCCAGAGTGCCCTGGCAACTCCTGCCTTCCTTTCACCTCCATGGTGCACCTGCACAGCGGGGTCTGCCAGTAGGTCCTAGACTGGATGGCTTGGAGCAGCCATCATCTAGGACCACTGAGGGTTGTTTTCCATTTTTCTTGTGGTCCTCTTCCATCCCCCTGATGACACAGGCTCAGGCAGGTTACGTGCTTACACACTATGCCTGCCAAGTGCCCAACAGTGTTCTCTCCTCCCCGACTCCAACCCTTAGGAGCCACCAATGCCTTGAAAGTCAGTGTTCCCACTGACCCTTAAGGACGTCAGGTGCATGAAGCACCCCTGGTAACCCACCCTGAAGGAGGAGATCATCCGTTGGGACGCTAAGTCCTCCTTCCCCCTGCCGACCCCCAGCAACCCGAGTCCATGCCTGAACCCGGGTCACATGTGTGGTGTGAGGTGTGGTGTCCACTGCCTCAACCCTCAGAGCCACCAGGCCAGCTGTTTCTTTTACTTTTGAACCAAAAATGAAGCCATGGAAGCAGTACGATATTCCTGTTCTTGTGGAGGCCATAAAATCTGTTGCAGATCAGTTTATGATTATGGGAGGCACAAATCAGCCTCTGACAAATGTGTGGAATGGTATTAGTGCATACTTGTCTGAGAAATATAGTCTAAACAGAGACTCACGCCAATGCTATCGAAAGTGGAAACTGTTACGGAAACCATTCTTCAAACTAAAAGATGCTGTTGGTGTCTCAAAGGTCCAGAAAAAATGGTTTCCCATGGTGATGCAGATTTGGAGGGATGCTGGCAAGCCTAAACTGGGTGACAGATTCTAGATGAGTGAGTATGAACAAAAAGAAATTGCATGAGCAATCCAGAAACCTGCACCGGTACTAACACATGGCAGTGCATTAATCTTATGTCTGTCATAAATATGTGCTGCAAAGTTCCTGCCTCTGTCTTCTAGAACACTCCAGAGTTGTAGTGGTTTTGACAGGCTAGCAGAAGTTACAGAAACAACAAAGAGATGAGAAGGATGATAAGGTGTCATCTAGTAGTGGCTGTAGCAGAGAATCATCCACTGAAGTTGAGGAGCAAGATATACAACAAGGTATGCATGAATCTGCTGGTATGTATAGTGTGTACAAGAAGAAATAGTGTGAGCAATCCAGAAAAGAGCATCACTAGTGACAGATGTCAGTACATTAACATTGTGTCTCTCACTAACATGTGGTGCAGTGTTCTTGACTCTGTCTTCTAGAATACTCCAGAGCTGTATGGGTTTTGCAAGGCCAGCAGAAGTCATAGAAACAACAAAGAGATGAGAAGGATGATGAGGTATCATCAAGTTGTAGCTGTAGCAGAGAGTCATGTGCTGAAGATGAGAAAGAAGATCAGGAAGAAATGAATGAATATGCTGATACATGCATTTTTTCGCATATGTATATGAATGTGATGTACTTCTGATACCATGTAAGCCACTATTTCTTATATATTTGAAGGAGAGAGAGGTGCAACTCCTGCAGAAGATGTGTCCAGTTTGGAGGAAGAACCAGCAGAAAAGATGTCTGTTAACCTGTGGACACCACCAAAGTGGTAGGCTCTCAGCAGACCGCAAACTGTCATTTTGCTGTTAAAGAGACACAGACACAAGAGATGGGGTGCAACTGTAGTACAAGTGGTGAGTAACACAGTACAGACTATGACACCTTGCAAGCTATCCGTTACCTCCTGAGAAAGAATGAAAAACTGGTGCCCAGGTCTACACCTGGGCAGAGAAGAGGAAGATCGAAAAAAGGATGAACATTAATTTGAGGTAGCAGTATATATATATATATATATATATATATATATAATATATATATATATATATATATGATAATATGAAAAAGGGTGTTTGGAGTACAAGAATATGTATTGGAATAACAGACATGCTTTGAAATAATGGAAATCAATAAGAATCATTACTATGTTGGGTGCAGGATGAAAAGTTACTATTAATAAATTAATTGCCAATCTGAGCACCCACCACATACTGACTCTGTCTTATTCTTTGGGGGAATCTGGGACAATGGCACTACTTCTCATGTTTTTATCCCTTTTCTTCTGTAACAGAGACAGATTTGCAAATGCAAATGCAAAAAATTCTATAAGATGGATTTCAGTCTGTCACTCAGACTCTTAATAGTATGCTGTGGGAAATGTGCATGCACACTCAAGGTGAGCACGCAAGAGTCACTCTTCAGTGGCAAAACCAGTCAGTGCTACATGAGGTATCCTCTGAGCTGTACTGCTTGTTCACAAGTTTGCAAAAGATGATCTCTGTGATGTCCCTTTCAAGTGAATGATCAACTTCAAGGCAGGAGAATGCATGAGTGAAAGCAATTAATTCTACAGTGCTCAAGTTCTACTGCTTAGAAATGTGAATGTTACTCATAGGTATCTTGTATCATTTGCGATACTAATTTGCAAAGTTGTATTTATCCTATCTTGTCAGTTGCGAGTTTATTGAAAGGGCAGTAGTGCTGTTGCCTGAAAAGTGCAACTAATAAATTTGAAATATTATGTTTAAGTATTGTATGTTGTCATCAGAGGAAGGTGCTTCACTACATGTAAGGTGATTTTGAGAATGTTTGTGGGAAAGAAAAGACACCTTTCTAATAATGTTAAATGGCTCTACAGCTTGTTTTGTACATGCGGTGAATTTTCAAAAGTTTAATTTCTTAAACTTTTCATGTTTAGTAGGATAGTATGACATGGTAAATTGTGTGTGTCACACTTTTCATATAGATTGCTATATGTTATCTATGTAAGTTGTTGAGACTCTCAGTACATTGTGAGTACCTATGTTTGCAGAGAGATCTTTGTCAGACAAAAGACTGGTACAGTTACTTTTCGTTTCACGTGCAAACTTAAAATAAATACTGTTGTATTTACAATTTAGAATGTTTTTTTTTTCTTTTTCAATGCCTGTAATAGATAAAAGAATGAAATTATGTGCTGTGCTGTGCTACTACCATGATGGAAGAGTGGTAGAATGCAACACTATAGTACAGCAATGATGCTGTGGATGATGGTTCAATTCCTGCTGTTGCTTCATGCTCGTCATTGTTGATTTAACATTTTAAATACAATAGTAACATAGTATAAATACAGTATGTACACAATTTAATTTTCTCTCCATAGAAACATGAAGACACTGTGGCAAGAAGGTGAAATTCATTGATTAGTGGAAGGAGTGGAGAAACTTGGCAACCCACACATTATAATGAGAGCTTCAAATCAACCGCTGACAGATATGTGGGAAGCAGTCAGCTCCACGCTTGAAAATGAACACAATAGTAAAAGAGATGCCATTTCCTGTAAGAAAAAATGGAAACTGATTAGACAAAAGTTCTTCAAGCTGCTTCCACATAAAGACTCAGTAGCAACTTCTTTTGGATGGTTTACAGCTGTGGAACTTGGAAGGAAAACCAGCTCTTGGCATACATTATTATGTCAGTAAGTGCAGTGCAGTGCAGTGCATGCAAGAATTCACTGTACAAGCAAAGCAGACTCATCAGACAGATAGAGAGATACATGCACAGATATACAGACACTCACTAACACTGACACACAGGCACACATATCCATGCACATATTCATATACCTACTTAACATTATATGCAGCTGTGTTTCAGAGTACATGAAGGGTTCCCACTTGAGAACAGAATGTACAATCTTAATGACAGAATACAGTGGTGACACTATTGGGGAGACTAGTAGTGAATTTGAAGAGGTCAATATCTGCAACAGTACTGAACAAAATCAGTTAGGTAAGCAGAGATAAAACAATACACTTCTGACCACAATGTAGTAAAAGTATACTACAACAGTAAATTTCTTTTGTTTATTGTAGATTCTGAACACATGGACATCACTAAACATGGCTCTTCCACTTCAGAAAGTCAACCTTCAAAAAGAGCACCCATGGAATATCAATGAGATACTGCTGTAACTGAAGAACATGCACAAAGAAGCAAATATTCATGAAGTAATAGCTGTGTTCAGTATAGAAGCAGAGGAAACACAGGAGTTATGCAAGCAAAAAGACACATACACTGGAAAAGAAAAGAGAGTAAGAGATGAATGAATGGCAAGGGAAGATGAAAAGACCAATGTAGATTGTGTTATTATTGAAAAGCTGGAAAATATTGCATGTAACATTGTCAGGAGTGTAGATTCTGCCACTCAAGTGCTCTAGGATATGCTCCAGGAACAAAGAGTACAAATGCAGGTCATAAAAGACATATTACATCAGTTTAAGATGTGGTCAAATAATGAGTTAAACCAAGTGACACTTGACTTACAGAATCACTCTGTTCTTACTGATATTCAGACAACTTGATAGAGATGAAGCGCATGTTGCAAAATTTGGGAAGTCGGTCAGGTGATGCATAGCAGGATCCCTCAAGTAGTTAGCATTTCAGTTACTAATGTCTGTTCTGCATATTGTCAGCGGTAGCAGTAAGTTCCCCTTGAAACATGCTTTGATGTCTCAGTACTTAATTATCTATTACAGAAAAATGTGTTGTTTATATGACAGTGATGTTATTGTGGTGTGAAAACTTTTCACTAAGTTGCTCAATAGACACATAATTTGTAATCCTTTTTAACTACAGAAGAAATCAATGCTTTATATGTGTAATGTTGTTTGTTTTTTTCTAATATGCTGTTATCCACACTATTGTAAGATGGTGAAAAAATCTTCTTTGTCAAAGAAGACATATCAAGGTACTGGTAATTGAGGAGAAACTTGTAAAGTGAAATGTTTGAAGGGTGTGGCAATTGTGTACCACTCTATCAACCACATAAACATTGTATTACTATCTGTATGGAGGTATACGTGCCTGTGCTCTCACTATTCCCATATGTACACTGTTGCTGTATCTGGAAGGAGGGATGGGAGAGTAGGGCTCAAAGGACCCTGCACTCCCAATGTGATATGCAAAAACTGTTATAGTGTCTCGACTGAGGAATGGGAGTGGACCCTGCACTCCCATACTTAAATGAGAATACAATTATAGTATCTGAATAAGAAGAGAAATTCTTTGCAAAAAAAATCTGTTAATGCATCAGTTGGGGCTGATGTCTCAGTGACAAAAGTTTGGGAATTTGATGTTAGGTTGCCTCACCACCCAATCCCCAGCCCCCACCCTCCACTCAACAACGGATGTCAGGGTGTATCATGGGTTATGAGGCCTAGCCTCACCCATTTGCTTATGCTAGCATGTCAGCTTGTTTACACATAGAATGGGGTGAGTTGGGCCTGACTTAGCCCGTGACACTGGCGTCTTTGGTGAGTGGAAGGTGGAGGGATGGGGTATGAGGTAACCCTAACATCGAATTTCCAAACTATTGTTGCTGAGACAGCAACTCTAACTGATGCATTAATGGAGTTTTTTTTTTGCAAAGAAAACAAATATATATATGTATATAATATATATATATATATCAGAAAACTTTGTTAATGCATCAGGTTTGAAGTGACAAAAGTAAAGAAATGAGATGTTAAGGTTGAGCCCCTAACAACCCTCACCCAACACCACCAGCCTGCCCCACACTCACCCTCTACAGACCAACAAGCGTCAGTGTGTGCATTGGGGATGTCACCTCTGACTCTCACCCCATTCCATGTGTAAGAAAGTTATCATGGTACAGTACAAAAGAATGGGGTGAGAATTATGGCCAATGAATCCAAGGCACACCTAGACATGTATTGGTCTGTGGGAGGTGGGTGTGGGTTGGCTGGTGGTTGGTGGGGGGTGTTAGGGATTCAACCCTAACATCTCATTTCCCTACTTTTGTTGATTCAACCCTAACTGATGCATTAATGAAGCTTTTTGCTATTGATATTACAGTGGCACGGTAGTGCCACTATAGTTAGGGTTAAGTACCCCATTTAAGTTAAAGTGTGAAATTGTGCAGCTTAATAACTTTGCCACCGTGTGATGGATTTGCCTGAAATGTGGCAGACATGGAGCAGTAACATACATCTTTGGATATGTCAAGTTTCATAATGATCAAATATATTGTTGTGGAGCTATAAAGCACAATAAAAAGTCATATTTAATGCTTTTGGCACATTCTTTGTTCATGCCTACAGTTCGCATGGTTTGCACGACCTGTCCAAAAACTTCAGAGAACATGCAGCCAGGGTCCCTGATGTGCCTTTTGAAGATTTTATGAAAAAACATTAAACAGTTCAAAAGTTATTCAAAAAAACAAGTTTTCCCATTATAGTCAAAGGGAAAAGTAAAACAATTTGACAGTGTCACAAATGCAGTTTTTAGTGTCACAAATGACCCCTGTAGTGTCGCAATTCTTCCATTTTGTTTTCAGTTACTAGTTGCAGAAATGCTTGACATTTAAATTTGGGACCCTTTAGGGACACAATTCTTTTTGTGTTCACCTAGTCGAGCCCTGAGGATGGTAGCCATGTCTTTTTGGGGGGTTAAACACCCCAGAAATATGCTTTTGAAATTTTTTGAAACAGTAGTGTCACAAAGTAGTGTCACACATTTGACCCTTTCGTGATTTTTTTTGTGAGTGTGTCGTGATTTGCGACACTACTTTGTGACACTATGCACAAAATAACAGGAATTTTTTACCACCGTGCTGCAAAAGAACAGTTTGGTCTTTTGGGATGAAATTTGGAGGGAAGAAAGCCAACATCCAACAGATGTGTCATTTGGTGGTTTGGTGACAAAATATTACAGGGCTGCAAAGTTATGGCACTCCAAATTTGACTATTTTTCCCGTAGACTAACATTACGGCATCTGCAATGCCTTTTCGAGCCCGTATCTCAGAAACGCTTCGAGATACGGACTTTTCATCAGAAAAATGCTTAGCCCCCTATTTCTCTACTCCTGCTGGGGGCTAAGTGCAATACCAGCCAGGAAACTCATAAATCATAAGAAATTTAAAATTTTTTTCTATGTCGTACGGTTCCTGAGATATAAGCAATTCAGTATTCCAAGTGGTCATTTTCTGCTCTGAGGGCCATTATTATGCATACATTCTTTCAATAGGGTTGCGCATGCACAAGTCCAAAAGTGCGCCATTCTGCGATATTCAGCAGGAGGCAGTTGTGCCACCAAAAACATGCTGAGCAACAGCGCAATGCAAATGAAGGCATGCACAACCTAAGGGGGTGGATCCATGCATAAAGAGCACAATGTGATATCCAAAGACTTGCGCAATGCGCAACAGTGGAACAGCTGGAAGTTACGCCCCAGCGGAAATGAGCCAAAATAAAAAGGCTCAAGGAAGAGACGCAAGAACGCTACAGGGATGCCAAGTGGGGGAAGAGAGAGAGAGAAAGACAGACAGTGACAGGCCAGGGCAGGCAAGGGAAGCAGTATGGGCCATAGGCTGCAGAGGCCAGCGGGGGGTGCCCGGTGCAGTGGAAGTAGCAGTCAGGACAGCGGGGGTAACAGAGCAACATCAGCGGGGGGTCACAAGCCAGGAGATGGACAGTGGCAACTTCCACATGGAAGCTGTAATGAGGGGGGTGAGAATGCAAGGTGCAGGGGGACGTGACTGTGGATGCCCCCAACAGGCAGTACTGTGCCCGCATCAGCTTTGAGCTGTACACAGATGCAGAGATTGTGGGCTGGTACCGCCTGAACAGGGCAATACTGAGGCGGCTCTGTGAGCTGTGCAGTGATGTGATGCAGGCACCCTCACGACGGAGTCATGCTCTCTCAGTGGAGACCAAGATGACAGCCTGCATGTGCCTGCTCACCACAGGCACCTTCCAGAGGCCAACAGGGGACACCACAGGCATCACACAGTCGGCCACGTCACGCATCCTCACCCAATTCCTCAGCACACTGCTGCCACATGCTGCCGAGCACATCCATTTCCCCAGCACCGCGGCAGAGCATACAGCAAACATGTAGGTGTTCCACAGGGTAGTCATATGCCTGGCGTGCTAGGGGTCATAGACTGCTCCCATGTGGCCATTTGCATGCCACCTGGCCCCAATGGGGCCGCATATAGGAACAGAAAGGGCTTCTCCAGTGTCAACTGCCAGGTGGTGTGTGATGCCACCGGGCGATAATCAATGTCTGTGCCACACACCCTGGTGGAGCACATGATGCCTTCATATGGCATCAGTCCACACTGTGCCATCGATTCGAGAGTGGGGACATCCCCACAGGCCATCTAGTGGGTGAGTACGCATGTAGAAAATGCAAACTCGGGGCAAGGGCATGAATGCCACAGGTGCCATCATAGTGGCACACAGGGATATGGGCAATATGGACCTGAACATGATACCGATCTCCACTATCTCCACACAGGTGACAGCAGATACCCACTCCGTCCCTGGCTGCTCACACCGTACCGGTGCCCCATGACCCCATCGCAGCAATGCTATAATGAGGCACATGCCACCACATGCAACATCATTGAGCAGGTGTTTGGGATGCTCAAGGCACACTTCCGATGCCTAGACACCTCCAGCGGTGCCCTACAGTACAGCCCCTCAAAGGCCTGTGGGATATTCCTGGCCTGTTGTATCCTGCACAACATGGCCAATGACTGTGGGATAGCTGTACAGGTTGAAGAGGGGGACAGCGATGGGGACGCCAGCGGTGCCGGTGTTGATGGTGATGAGCAGCCCCCCCTTGGACGGCGGGACCCCCGACTGATCCGGCAGGCCCAGCTGCACCGGCACACCATCACGCAGGAGCATTATGCACAACACAGGTAAGTCAAGGGGCCATGTGCAAACAACACTGTCCTGGTGCAACCCACAGGCACACAGAGTAACACACCAGGGGTGCATGACGGCAAGGGGAGTGGAAGGGACCAGGCACACAAACACACTATCAGGGAGGGGCGAACAGTCATATGGACACACACACACACACACACCAGGCACAAAGCGTACATGGGCAGGTGCACAGCAGAGCAGGAACAGACATGGCAAACACACAGATCCACAGACCACACCCACCACCTCTACTGTCCAAGTACATGTGTCAGATGCTGGGCACCCTTGCACCTTGGTGTACAGTACAATGCAGGCATCATCATGCACATGCATCTGGGGCCAGCAGTCAGGATGGTGTGCAGGTGGTCCGTATGTAGGCGTGATGGGCAGGGCACCCACCAGTGACGCACAGTGCACACAGGGCAGCACCAGACAGGGCCCGCACTGGGGAGACAGGTCAGTCATGTTGCACCGTTCCACGGCCACCGCAGATGCGTGGGTGGCCCCGCCATGACCCAATAGCACTGGCAGGCTGAGCAGGGGCCACATGGGGTGGCACCGATGGACCACCAGGAGTCCCACTGCATGATCACGACCTTGTCCGCAGTGGGGTCTGTAGGATGCCAAACATACCTGTACCAGGGGTGCTTGGGTGGCCCACAGCAGAACCTGGCATTGACAGGCTTGGTGTCGCACGACGCCGGGAACGGGGGAGTGGAGAGTGTACTGTGTGGGGTGCGCAGTACAGGAGCACCTGCTTGTGTGCCCAATGCAGCCATGACAGCGACCAATGCCTGGGTCAGCCTGTCAATGGTGGCGGTCACATCCATCCACATATGGACCATCTCTGCACGGTCCAGAGCACAGTCCCTGCTGTGCCGCTCCACAGCTGCACACAGTGCCTCCACAGACATTGCAACCCGCCTTTGCTGCTGTACTGATTCCCGCAGCAGGCAGGTGTGCTCTTCCAATGGGTACTCTGCCACAATGGCATCCTGTCCCCCAGGGTATGGAAGGTCCTGATGCTCAACACCCCCTGAGGGTGGGCGCTGTCACCAGGACCAGGAATGAGCATACCAAAGGGCGGTGGGCATGTGCCACCGCTGGACACTGTACCCTCAGACCTGGTGGGTGACTGCTGCTGCTGTCCCTCCAACCGCTGTGCCCCAGGGACCACTCGTTCCACTGCTGTGGCTGCAACAGTGCCAGACACCTGCACAGCTACCGGTGCTGCCCCACCGGTGCTGACAGGCACAGCCTGGGACTGTGCCGACATGCTGGAACACATGTTGGAACCAGGTAGGCCCAGGGGCACGTGCTGGCCTGCTGTGTGTCCGTCATGGGACACACACATGTCACTGCCCATTGCAGTCCTTGCATCATCAATGGTACAGGTATGTGCTATAGCCACAGTCACAGCGTGCTGGCATGCTTGCATGCCAGACTGCTGAGACACAGGCTGTGCACCCCCCACACCCGACTCACCGACACGACAGTTGGCAGCCCGGCGTGCATGCTGGTGCATTGCATGCTGGCTGGTGACCGAGGTGGATGGACCCTCCTCCATGTCCAGCAGGTCTTCCTCACTGCCTGGACCCATGACCAGCATCCCCTGAAGATGAACAGGATCTGTAACAGAAAGAGAGGACATGTGAGTGCATGTGAACAACCTTCCCCCCCAACACCACCACCATGTCATACCGTGCAGTGATGGGCTTCCACCTGTCTGGAATCCACCTCCTGGTATGCCCTCAATAGCACTGCACTGCATTGATGCAGCCAGTCGGTCCTCAGCGGGGTCAGCTCCACCACCGCTGGCTGGCCCCACCAGTGCCAGCACGTGCCACCCTGAGGGCTGCCACCTTCTCCTTCACCCTCCCGGTCTGTCCCCATCTTCTTTTTGCATTCCTGCACGGGCGCTGGTGGCTTCGTGCAGGTTCACTGCCCGAGCTACCTCCCATGCAGCTGCACGGCCTGAGGGGTGCCCGCTGTCCACTCAGTAGTGCCTCCTCCTCCAGGTAGGCCTGGTAGAGGGCCTCTGTCTCCGCCGTGGTGAAGTTGGGCTTCCTCCTCCGCCCACCATCCTCACCCTCACCTTGGCTCTGCTCGGTCATGGTGATCTGTATGGGTGGAAGTGGACACCTGTCACTGTACAGTCTACAAGTGTTATCCCATGACCATTGTCCAGAACATCACACAGCATGCAACCCACCTCTCACCTGCAGTAACCGAAACTGGCCAGCAGAGCCCAATGTCGCACATTTATAGTGCAATGCATGCAAATTAGGAATGGAGCAACTGTAATGAGATGCAAATCGCACCACTGCGCCTTTGAATGGCTGATCAGATGATTTGCATGTGTCGGCTGAATATCGCGCAGTTGCGCTTTGCGCAATACGGTTGATCCAGCTGAGCCAATGGCGCATTTCCGTGACTGTGTAGTACACCACATTGCGCATGCCCAGGTGACTTACGCAGGCGTCTGCCATGCTGATGACGTGCTGTGCGTAATCAGCAATTCAGGACATGGCCACCATTCTGCCAGTGGTGCTACAGCGCTGGGAACCAAATGGCACTGTGGCACAACTGCACAATAGTCCACTGTGGCACTGGCACGCAGGTGACCATTTTGCGCAGGACATGTAGACGTCCGATGGCGCTGTGCGTGGCCTTGCGCCACTGAACCCTGACCTTGTGCCCGACCTTTGCACCCTGGCGCTATACGTCTGGCATGTGTATGGCTCTATCACGCTGTTCGGTGAAAGCGCAATAGGGAATGGCAGCGCTGTACCGACAGCGTGATAGGGAATGGTGGCGATGTACTGCACAGCACTTCCATGTGGGGGTTGCCACTCTGCAGAGTGCCATATTGCCTACTATCGCATTAGAGATGGTATGCCAGAGAGCCCCTCAGTGGGATGCCCTTGAGCTGGCCAACCTTGTGGCCACTGTGGAGCCACACTATGTCCCACTCTTTGGTGAGGTGCCACTGGACATGGCCAGGACCCAGGTCTGGGAAGAGGTGGTCACTGACCTGGAGGTGGCCACTGGTCACAGGAGAACGGCTGAACACTGCAGGCACCGGTATGGGGACCTGAGACGGAGGGAGCTGGAGCTACTGGCACGTCTGCGGTCACGTGCCAGGAGGGGCATTGTGCCTAGGCCAGGTGGGTGTACCATCTAAGCACCTGTATTCTCCGTAGGAGTGTGACTGTGTTTTGGTGGTGGTGCATGGGGGATGGCTCTGCCATGGTTGGCTGTGTCAGTGTGTGCAGGTGTGAGATGCATGGGTCTGGCTGTGGGGGCAGGCACACTCACTGGGGCAGGGAGCGGTCTGCTTTGGAGTCACACTGATGTTTTTCTCAACATTTGTCACCCACAGGCCTGGCAGAGAGGATGCAGGCACGGGCTGAGGAGGGCCGTGGCAGGGTCCAGGTGGTGGACAGAGGTGTTGTGAGGGGTGGGCCACAGCGGCAGCAGCAGCAGCCACAGCTGCTTGATGAGTGTGAGTATCATTACATCATGGATGCTATTGCATGCTGGAGGGGGTGGGCATGACCACCAGCCATGGACAACACAACCATGCACGACACAGGCGACAGTCATCACTGTCCAGTGTCACTGCACATCTGTGTGTGCATCACTGGTGGTCCATGCATACACTGGGCACATGGCTGTGGAACTGGAATCCCACCACATTGCCACATCACTTGACAGCCTTGTTTGTGCTGTGATGGACATGGGCAGTGTGTGTGTGTGCAGTGGTGCACATAGCTGGTGCCGCCTGGTTGGGCATGTCATGTGCATGGACACTGTGGGTGGGTGCATACCATCACAGGTGCGGGGCACTGGGCTATATGACTTGCAGGATGGGTGGTGTTCAGGGTTGTGGACAGTCACAGCCATTGACTGTGTTCCCTTTTCCTAGGCCTCAGCGTCCTATGCAGAATTGAGCGTGCCCTCCACCAGCTGACCAGGGTGTCAATTGAAAATCATAACATCCTAAGGGACATTCAGCGCCGTGGGCTCCAGCGACGGCACAGCCAACAAAGACAGCACCAGGCAGCAGAAGACCAGCCTGCTAGGCATTAGACAGGCTTCCCCTTCCCACTTCACCCATCCCTCCCACCCTGCCTTCCCTCTCCCAGTTGTTCACTCCTACCCCTTGCCCACCCCTACCTTGTACCCCTACCCCCCGGTCTTGTAAATATCTGTAAATTGTTTTGTTATTGTTCTTGTTGTTCTACTCTCTTTTGCAATATATATATATTTTGTTATGAATACTGTGGTGGCTCTGATTTGCAGCTGGCTATGGTTGCTCAGTTGCAGTGGTGTGCATGCCATCTGGGGTGGTATGGTCCTGGGTATGTGTGTGTGTGTGTGTGTGCATGGGGAGGTGTCTCCGGTGTGGCAGTGACTTTCAGTCAGTCTTGCCATCTGCTGCCGCCCACTGCTGGGTGCACAGGGTGGGTCTGGCTTGTATGATTCTATGCTACACGAGGTTGACGTGTGCCGGGGGGGATGCATGGTGTTTACTGAAGTGACAGTCACTGCACATGGGTGGTGTCTTGGGGTCACGGTGCAGGGTGTGCTGTGCAGATGGGGGGCTGATGTGCACTGTGGTTGTCAACCCCCTGTGTATGGCAGTCTCAGCCTGCCAGTGGTTGTGCTGGGGTGTCATGGCCCTGCTGTGCTTTGTTGGCTTGTCTCCATGGGCCAGTGGATCATCCATCTCTCCCCCAGTGATGCTGTGCTTGGGGTGTGAGGGTGTCTTGTTGGTTCTGCAGTGTGTTCCTGTGCCCATGTGTGGCATGGCTGGCGGTGGGCCCCAGCCTGCCTCCCTGGTTTTGCGGTTCCATTGCTCTGCTGGGGTTGGGGGGCTCTGCTTGCGCTATGGCACCTCTGGACTGCTCAGCTGGGCTAGCCTTGTTGCACTATGGTGCAACCTTTCTGCTCAGCTTTCCCTTCCTGGTTGCGCTATGGCGCAACCTTTCTGCTCAGCTTCCCCTTCCTGGTTGTGCTATAGCGCAGTTTGTGCGATATTCAGAAGTTGGCTGCTTGCGCAATTTGTTTTGCTCCATGTTTGAATATCACCTCTGTTGTGCATATGCTCAATTGAATTGTGCTTGCTCCTGCTGTTTCGCACATTTTGGGCTCAGTTTCAATATCTGGGCCACTGTGTTTCTCTATGCAGCTTTTGGGGGAGAAAAAGTCTGTGTGTTTTTGTTACTGTTACAGTTAGTGTTTCCACTTGCATTTCCATTACTATTTGAATTAGCATTCCCGTCTACGCCACCGTGTGAGTTACCCTTTGCATTTTCATTTGCACTTGTGTTACTGTTGACATTTGCATTTCCATTACTGTTTTGGTTTGCATTTCCTTTTGCATCGCCATGTGCATTTCCATTTGCATTTGCATATGTACTTCTGTTTGCATTTCTGTTTATGTTTCCTTTGGCGTCATCATTGCTGTTACCATAAGTGTCTGCATTTCCAGTTGCATTACCATGACCGTGAGCATTACAGATTGCTTTTCCATACACACTTGCATTTGCATTTCTGTTTTCATTAACATTTGTGCTTGCATTTCTATTACTGTTTGAGTTATCATTTATGTTTCCATCACCATGTGCGTTGGCATTTGCTCTTGCATTTGTGCTGCCATTACTTCACTATTTATAGTGCACATTCTCAAAAAGGAGGGAAATTCATGGCAAACAAATCCATTTAATGCATCAGTTAGGGTTGTTTCACAGCAACAAAAGCTAGAAAATGTGATGTTTGGTTTCCACCCCCTTGCACTTCACCCCTGCTCCCCCCCACCAACAGGCATTGGAGTGTGTGTTGGGGTCGACAGTCTTAACCTTCACCCCATTCTCCTATACTGCACCACTTCAGCTTGCTTACACATGGGATGGGGTGAGAGTTAGGACTGACAACTCCAACGCACACTACAATGTCTGTTGGTGAGGGTGGGGTGGGAGGAGGCTGCAAGGGGGGTAGGAACCCTAACATCAAATTTCCTCACTTGTGTCACTGTGGAACAACCCTAACTGATGCATTAAACAGAGGTTTTTTGCCATGAATGTGTATATATATATATATATTCTTTTTAAAACACTGCATTAATGCAACAGATAGGGTTATTTACAGTGTACAAAGTGAGGAAATTTGCTGTTAGGGTTACCACCACTAGCTCCCCACAACCACCCTGCCCCCACCTACAGGCATTGGGGTGTGCATTGGGGTCATCGGATCTAACTCTTACCCCATTCCATGTGTAAATAAGCTGAGGTAGTGCAGTATAGGAGAATGGGGTGACCCCAATGCATACCCCAGTGACTGTTGGTGGGGGATGGGGTGATCATGGGTTGCAAGGGGTGGTAACCCTAAGAGTGAATTTCCTTACTTTTGTCACTGTAAAAAACCCTAACTGTTGCACTAATGCAGTGTTTTGCAAAGAAGTTCCTTACTTTTTTGAGAAAGCATAGTTGGTGGAAGGGGCCCGCGCTCCCACCAACTTGCAAATTTCTGCCTAACATAACAGTACAAGTACTGAATATCATATGTATTGGTGGCAGAGCGTATTGATGGGCCACCAACTTGAAATGAACCAAATTTTCATTCATTGGAGTGGTATAATTCTGCATCTGTTTACATTTTACACACCTAACCACTGAAAAGTACCTCAGTGGCAGTAAGGCTAGCTACCCTATAAATTTCAAGCCACTACCACAATGCAGAACACTATCCACAAAATGTAAACTGCATCACACAATATCTCCACAGAAAATTCATTTTCGGATTCATAAACACTATAAATCACATCTACAGGACATCCCTTCAACACCCTCCAAATTTCAAGTTAGAAGACCAAACCATTTCCAAGATAATTAATTTTAAAGTTTTTGCACCTTTAAAAATTCTTTGATTATGAGAATCTGCCGCGATCTCGCAATCAAAGATCATCTTTGATCATGAGAGAACATTTGGTCATGAAATTTGGGTTATGTGGTCCCTCCCAGAGACATCTGGTACAGCAAAAATCTAGCCATCTCATCCCACCATCATGAACCAAGCTCACGATCAAAGAAATTTTGTGACCAAAGAATTTGCAGGCTCATGATGAAAGAATTTAAAAATGTTAAAACTCCATTTTTTGGTACAACTACATTAAACCACAGGCATGGCTTGATAGATGGAAGCCCCTAAGTAAAACTCATTCTAGTTTTACTTCACAAGTCACCTCAGGGCTGAGATATTTGTTTTTTTCCAACCCAAAAATCTGGCCATCTCATCCCTCCATTGTGAATGAGGATTGTAATCAAAGAATCTTGCTCTTAAAGAATTTGCAGGCTCACAAACAAAGAACATTTGCGAGCAGCAATCAAAGAATTTAAAAGTTTAAAACACAATTTTTTGACACAACTACATTAAACCACAGGCATGGCTCAATAGAGGGAAGCCCCCTGAGCAGACCCATCCATGTTTAACTTCAGAAGTCACCCCTGGGCTGAGATATTTGTTTCTTTCCAACCCCAAACTGAAAACAAGATGGCAACCATCGTGATCGATAAATTTCTCATGATCAAAGAATCTTTGATGGTGAGCATGCAAATTTTTTGATCATGAGGAGTGACCAGATGGCCAAAACTCCATTCTTATTTCACAAAACAACCATATAAATGTTTCCATATACTTATAATGGGAGCTAAAATGTTTAATAACTTTTGAGTGGATTAATATTTGTTTACCAAACAAAAAGTATCATGTCCCTTGACCCAAGCTCTTTCTACATGCCAAGTTTCAGACTGGCATGCCACAAGGTGGTGGTGGTGGTGCAGTGCCACGGATAAAATCCAAAAAGCTGCCCTCAAAACTGGTGAAAAGTGCATTTTTCAACAATTCACTGTGCCATAACCGTAAAACACATGGAATGGGGTGACATTTAGGCCTCACAACCCCAATGACATACCCTGTCATCTGTAAATCTCGGGATGATGGGTGGGTCCACAGGGAAAAGTGGCAACCCTAAAGGTATCATTTCCTGACTTTTTGTATTTTAACCCTACATGATGCATTAATGAAGTTTTTTGCATTATATATATATATATATATATATATATATATATATATATATATATATATATATATATATACACACACTACTGGTCAAAAGTTTTAGAACACCCCATTTTACCAGTTTTTATTGAAATTTACGCAGGTTAATGTCTCAATGTACTCTGAAATTAAAGCATAGAACAAATAAACAATTGGAGATAAAAAAGAAATCATAGAATCATTTTGTTTAACAAAATGTAATCTAAATTTTTGACTCATCAAAGTAGCCACCTTTTGCAGATATACTGTAACCGCCAAACACACTCGTGGCATTCTTCCTACAATGGACATCAAATATTGTTCGGGAAGTTCTTCCCAACACTGTTGCAGAAGTTCCCACAAATGTGTTGCACTTGTAGGTTGCTTTGCTTTCACCCTTCTAGTTCATCCCAAACCAGCTCAATGGGGTTTAAGTCTGAAGACTGTGCTGGCCATTCCATGATTTGAAGCTTACCATCTTGTTCTTTTCCTCGAAGGTAGTTCTGACATAGCCTGGAGGTATGTTTTGGGTCATTATCTTGCTGTAGGATGAACCCCTGACCAACTAGGCGTAGACCAGAGGTTATTGCATGGCGCTGCAAAATGCTGTGGTAGCCCTTTTGGTTCAGGGTGCCAGTCACTCTGTGCTGTTGTCCTGTAAGCTGCCTATCATGCAAGCTGTTGACTCTCAGAAACTTGTCTTCTGATTCTGTTGTGGCTTTGGGTCTGCCAGACCTCTTCCTGTCAGAGTTTCCTAGAGTTTCCAAGTGCCTTTTGATGGTGTAGGAAACTGTACTCACTGACACCTTGGCTTTCTTTGCAATATCTCTAAAGCAGTTTTTGCTAAAGTAAACTTTTTTTTAACCTCTAGCAGTTTACCGCTTACCTTTGTACCATTTCAGGTTATTCACTGGACTGGAATTGCTTAAATTTCAATAAAAGCTGGAAAAATGAGGGTGTTCTAAAACTTTTGACCGGTGTGTATATATATATATATATATATATATGTATATATATATATATATATATATATATACACACACATATATATTATACTATATATATAAATACTGATGTGGTCACACCAGTATGTTAGGGTTGTATAAGCAGTTTAATGTTAAACCCCTTAATAACTTTGCAACTGTTTAATGGATTTGCACGAAATTTGGAATGTGTGGTCTTGTATTGTAGATCTCTTGGTTTTTCAAGCTGCATTTTTGTCAGACTTGCAGTTAAAATGCAGCAAAGCTCTGAAAAATGCATTTTTCACTTTTTTGCTAATTTTTGCCCATCATGCTGTGGCCACACTGTGTGGTATTTTGGTCTGACATTTTCAGGGTAGAAAGATGATTGGTGAAAGAACAATCCAGCATTAGTTTGGTGATTTTTTTTTTAAATTTGTCTCAAATTTATTTAATTTTAAAGTTTTGGGTTCTGATCATGCTCCGTTCACTCCAAGATTTATATGTATGTTTTGTGAAAGGTGATTGGGCTTGCAGTCAAGGATTTTGTCAGCTCACAAATGGGCATGTATAAAATACACGTTCATGAGAAAAAATTCTTTGTTTCTGATCCGCCATTTTGTTTTGATTTTTTTCCCCCCAAACAAAATGTTGTAGCTTGCTCCACAGGTGACTTGGAGAAATAAGGCCTGAGTTTTCTTCAGGGTGACATCCTCCTCAAACCCATACCTTTGGTTTTCTTATTTTGGCCCCAAAAAAGGCTGTTTTAAATTTTAAAATTCTTCATTCATGACTCGCTTCCAATCCTCTTTCAAGAGGTGATAAAATCCCCGTTTCAAGAGCCAATCCCCTTTCATGAGGTAACAAAATCCTTGATTGTGATTTAGGGACCAAATAGCCTTATCTCACAAACAAGGAAAGGCTAACAAATGGGGATTTTGTCAACTCGCAAAAGGGGATTGGATTTTTGAATCCCCTTTCTCCAGCTGACAAAATCCTCTTTTGCAAGGTGTCAAAATCCCTGTTCGTGAGCTAGTCTCCTTTCATTAGCTGACAAAATCCTTACTCATCATTTTGCAACCAGATGGCCATTCTCATGAATGAGGATTGTCTCATGAATGGGGATTTTGACACCTCACGAAAGGGGTTCATCTCACAAATGGGTATTTTGTCAGCTCGTATAAGAGGATTGGTTTTTCAATTCCTCATTCGTGAGCTCTCAAAATTCCCGTTCATGAGGTATCAAAATCCCCATTTGTGATCCAATCCCCTTTCACCAGCTGACAAAATCCTTGATTGTCATTTTGTGTCCAGATGGCCATTCTCATGAGCGAGGATGGCTCACAGATAAGGATTTTGACACCTTGTGAAAGGGGATCGGCAAATGTTCGGGGTTTTTGTCAACTTGTGAGATAGGATTGTTTTTTCAATTCCTCATTCATGGTCTGTCAAAATCCCCATTCGAAAGCAAATCCCATTTTGCGAGCTGAAAAAATCCTCATTCATGACTTGCAGACCAGTTGGTCAAAATCTGATGATTAAGGATTACTCCTGAATGGGGATTTTGACAGCTCCTGAATGGGAATTAACCTCGTGAACAGGGACTTTGACACCTCGTGAACTCAGATTTTAAAAAAATCTGCCAGTGTACTGTAAATAAATGGTTTGGTCTTTTAACTTGAAATTTGCAGGGTATAAGGGGATGTCCCAGAGTTGTGAATCATGCTATTTAGGTGTTAAAAACTTAATCGGCTACAATGATATGCCATCACAAAGTTGAGATTTTTCCCATATGATAACACTGCGGTGCCCACAGCAACTTTTGGTGCTCATATCTTAGAAATGATTTGAGACATGGATTTTTCACTACCCACAGCTTTGTCTCAAAGTGCGCAACAACATTTTGAAGTCATACATTACATTTGCAGTGGAATTTTTTTCATGGGTTGTTTGGTTATTGAGATATTGGCAAATTAGTGGTACAAGGGTTCTTTTACATGCCTATAGGGCTACTGTATGGCTCCATTGTTATGTGTAAGTTGGAGCACAGGACCCAGAAGGCCCATGAGCCCACAGACACATATCAGTATGCACAAATGGGTAGTTTGGTGGCAGTGCAGGGCCCACCAACACATATTATTTACTAGTTACATTACACTTTTTCAAAAAGTAAGAAAATTCATTGCAAAAACATAATTAATGCATCAGCTAGCGCTAAAGTGACAAACATGGGAAAATGAGATATTAGGGTTGCGCCCCTAACCCCTCCCCTACCACCCCACCCCCAACCTCCACACACCAACAGATGCTGGGGTGTGCCATGCAGTCATAAAGCCTAACTCTCACCCCATTCTGCTTTACTGTAATATGTCAACCTGTTTACACATGGAATGGTGTGAGAGTTGGGTCTGATGACTCCATGGCACACTCCAGTGTCTGTTGGTGTGTCGAGGATTGGGGTGATGGGGCAGTGGTGGAGGGGTTACTGGCTCAACCCTAACATCTCATTTCCCCATTTTTGTTGCTTTAATCCTAACTGATGCATTAACAAAGTTTTTGCAATGAATATATATATATATATATATAAATTGTTAAAAAACTTCATTAATGCATCAGTTAGGGTTGATAGCACAATGCCAAAAGTTTTGAAAATTCGATGTTAAGGTTACCACCCCTATCACTCCCACCCCACCCCCTCTCCCTCCACACACCAGCAGATATCAGGGTGTGCCATGGGGTTGTCAGGCTCAACTCTGACCCCATTCTGTGTGTAAACAAGCTGACATATTACAGTACAGGAGAATGGGGTGAGAGTTAGGCCTGACAACCCCATGCCACACCCCGACATCTGTTGGTATGTGGATGGTGGAGGGATGGTAGGGGTGGTAACCCTAACATCAAATTACCAAACTTTTGTTGCTGTGCTATCAACCCAAACTGATGCATTAATGAAGTTTTTTTGCAATGAATGTCCCTTCTTTTTGAGAAGGTGTAATGTAACTGGTAACTGGTATGTATTTGTTGGAGCATAGGCCCTCCAGGCCCTGCGCTCCCTGCACACTGTCCATTTTTTACCTAATGGTATGTGTATATGGGAACACAGGCCCTCTGAGCCCTGTGCTCCCACTTACACATAAGTACAGAGCCATACCGCAGCCCTAAAGTACCAAAAAGGAACCCTTGTAACACTTATTTGGCAATATCTCAACAACCATAGCAACTATGAAAAAATTCCACTGCAGTTGTAATCATGACTTCAAAATCTCCATGCAGGCTTAGTTCATGTAGAGTGAAAAAACTGTGTCTCAAATCATTTTTTCGACATTATGGGTGCTGAAGGTCACTGCAGGTGCCACAGTGTTATTCTATCGGAAATTTCTCAACTTCAGAAATGAAGTGGGGTGTCAAGGAATTGTTGTTTTTTGGTGCATCAGTGTTGCAAATTGTAACACTTTCGCAAACATTGGTGATTCATGATTTGTGAAAGTGTCACATCTGTGGGGGGTCCAACCTCAGAAAATGCATTTCTGGGGGTTTTACTCCCCCAAAAAAAGGTTGTGCTGTGTTGTTTAGGGCCTATCTAGGTAAACACAGCTGTCAGTGTTTACCTAGGGGGTCCCAAATTTAAATGGTAAATGTTTTTCTGTCTAGCTAACTGAAAACAAGATGGCCACAACATGACACTAAAAGGGCCATTTGGGACAAGTTAAATGTACTGGCAGCAGCTTTTGAGAGGCACATATATTTTTCCCATTGACTATAATGGGAAAAATAACATTTTTATAACTTTTTAATGGATTAATATTTTTTCACCTGATCTTTAAAAGGCACATCAGTGATCCAGACAGCATCTTCCCTGAAGCTTTCAAAACAGACAAATTGTTTGGGCTGTACTCCCAAGAAAAGAAACATGCAAAAACTCTGTTTTGTGCATTCTTTGGTGCTCTGCAACATGGCAGATCTAGAGATCTATAGTGCCACTCCATGAATGCAAAATTTCAGGCAAATCCACCATATGGTAGCAAAGTTATTAGAGTACAAAATTTGGGGTTTAACATAGAAGTGACTGGGCAACCCTAACTATAGCTGCACTACCATGCAGCTATACTATAGACAGATGATAGATAGATAGATAGATAGATAGATAGATAGATAGATAGATAGATAGATAGATTTGGAAATTTGATATTAACATTACCAAACCTACACCCCTACACCCACACCCACTCTCCATACACCTACAAGCATCGGGGTGTGTTTTGGGGTCATCGGGTCTAACTCTGACCCCATTCTCCTATATTGTACCATATCAGCTTTTTCACTCATGGAATGGAGTGAGAGTTAGGGCTGATGACCCTAAGGCACACCCTGATGCATATTGGTGTGTGGAGGGAATTTCCTGACTTTTGTTGCTGTAATAGAAACCCTAACTGATGAATTAATAGAGTTTTTTTTGTAATGACTATGCATACACACATATATATATATGTATACAGGAACATAGGAAAGTGGCAGCAGAAAAGGACCACCAGGCCCACCTAGATTGCCCATTTGCCTAGCATCCTCTAGGCTTCCTCTGATTTCCCTCCCCTTCCCTTCAACAGCCCTTTATGTCTGTCCCAAACCCTCTTGAACCCCCCACTATATTTTCACCCACAACTACTTTAGGCAGCCCATTCCAGGTATCCACCACCCTATTGGTAAAGAAGTATTTCCTGATGTTACCCCTAAACTTATCCTCCTTGAGTTAGAGTTCATGACCCCATTTTCTGGGACACTCCTTCAATTGGAATAGGTTCTATGTAGACACTTTGTCGATCCCTTTAAGGTACTTAAAAGTCTCTATCGTGTCCCCTCTTTCCCTCCTCTGCTCCAGAGAGTATATCATGAGCTCCCAGTCTCTCCTTGTATGGCAAGTGGTCGAGCCCCTTCATCATCTTGGTTTCCCTTTTTTGTACTCACTCCATCCTCTCCACATCCTTTTTTTGGTAAGGCCTCCAGAACTGGACCCCATATTCCAGATGAGGCCTGATCAGCTGCATGTACAAGGGAATTAGGACCTTTTTCCTCCTTTTGATGATCCCCTTGTTCACTTAACCCTGTTGCTAGCCTTGCTTGTAGAGCAGAAAGCAGCTAACTAAAAGAAGCTACATTTTCTTATTAATTTAACACATATCTCAGCAGGAGTCAGGGTCTGATGAGATTAAGCAGACAGATACTTTATTAGAAGTAAAAGAGGTCTTATTTAGGGTTAAAAAAAGAAAGAAAAGAAAGAAAGTCAGTGTGTGTTCCGTGCTGTGAAGGGTACTGTATCAACTTACTTTGCTAAACCAGTAGGAGGAGAGAGAGCTTAATTGGGGTTGTGGCTTAGACACTATAAAAAGGTGCCTCAAATTACAACTTTCTGTTACTAGCCTTTTTCTTACTAATTGCCCTCCATCCCACCCACCCACCCTAAGTCAGTTCTACTTTATAGCCACTGGATTTGACTGTCAACAGAAACTTCCTGTTTGGCAGTAGGAAGGGAAGGATCATAGAGAAACATTGGTTTTGTCAACCCTATGTGGTACCATTTGCTTGTAACCGACTTGTCATTGAATAGCGGAGCATTGTGGGAACCTGGAGGACTAGCAATAGACTAGTATTCCTCCTACCCCAAAACAACATGCCTCTGTTAAAAGCACTGTTGCCTGGTGGTTGTCTTACCCTTTTAAGGGCTTGTAAACCTTCAACTCACAGAATCTTGCTGAATTTAAGTAAATATTGTTATTTTTACTCTGCGCTGAAACCGGAAGTGAACAGACGCTTACTTCCAGTTTTTTGGCTCAAAACCTGCCCCTCTAGCAAGCAGGGTGATCATGCGTGGGGCCGCGCGCAAAGACACACGCATTTGCGCTTGTCTGCTGGGCACGCTGAAACTGCTGGCATTAGACAAACTTGGATAAGATAATTTTAGCATATCCTCTACTTAGTAAATATACACCTTTAATAATGGAAAAAGAACTTAGTAAGTGTATGCAATGTTTAATGTATAGTGAGGGAAAGTATGGGAGCGAGTATGTATGTGCTAATTGCCATTTGATCACTACTCTTGAAGTAGAGGTAGCATTTCTGATTAATATTAAACCAGTTTTCTACTGATATTAGGGAACTGGAAAGTTACATTGATCTTATGGATAAACACTTTCATTCTAATGAACAATTTCCTTCACATTTAGGTATCATTTCTATGCCTCCTGATGAGGAGACAATTGTAACGACTAGTACTAGAATACCTGTTGCCTCGGCCCCCACTTATAAGGTGGATGATTATCCGCCCTCTTCTCATGATAATGATGACTGGACCATTGTCACAAAGCCTCTTAAAAAAAGCAGGGGCAGTCAAATACACAATAGTGCCCCTATTGAAACTCGTAATAGGTTTGAGCAATTGACTGTATCAAATAATGAAGTGCTACATGATTTATCCTGTACATCACCCTCTGTTGATAATAATGGTTTAAAAACACTTTTCAATCAGGAGTTAATGCCCATGAATATTTGTCCTAGTAAGTCTCAAGCTACCAAATCAATACCTATTAAGTTAATTACTCCAGAGTGTGTTAAACAATCACCTGTTTCTAATTCTTGTACCCCTACTGTCTCAAAACAAGTGTTAGTCCTAGGAGATTCAATCATTAAGCACATTGACAAGGTGGTATGCAATAGTGACAAGAGCAACCACACTTGTTCTAGCTTCCATGGGGCCAGGGTATCTGACATTACCTCCATGATGCCTAAAATTTTACAAAATGTAGGGGAAAATCCACTGATTATCATATATGCCAGTGTTAATGATATAAACAGCACCCCATTTAATCAGTTACAACAGGACTATGTGGCATTATGTAACCTGTTACTTGAAAGGGGATGCTGTGTATGTATATCTGAAATTCTACCTGTCCCAAAAGCAACATCTACCATGGTGCAGAAAATCAAAGCCCTAAATGAATGACTGAGAAAGTGGTGTTTTAAGCAGGATATACCCTGTATTACCCACTGGGAATCATTTTCAGATCATTCTTCCTTGTTTTGCTGGGATGGGTTACATCTCAGTAGTAGGGGTAGTACACTTATGAGGAAAAGTATCACTAAAATCATAAATCATTGTTTAAACTAAAAACAATGGGGGAGAATGGGTCTATTCACAAGTCTCTGAATATTACAACTAAATGTAAATTCCTAGCTTTGAATGCAAGATCTTTAAACCAACTCAAATTAGCAGAACTTGAAGCCAAATGTAAAACTTTAAATGTAGGTGTGGTGGGAGTAACTGAAACTTGGTGGGACGCATCCTCAATTTGGTCCAGAGAAATTTCAGGTTATAAGTTATATCATAAAAACAGATTAGATAAGCTAGGCGGTGGAGTTTGTATGTACATACAAAATTATTATTCCTTCTTTTGAAGTGTGTTCTTCCCTTCCTTTGGAAAGTATATGGGTTAAAATCTTATTGAAGGAGCAGTCCTATATAACTATTGGTAACATCTATCAACCTCCATCTGCAAATTCAGATTACACAACAGATACATTTAAAGAAATCACACATTTTTCAGAATCTCAAGATACTGTAATATTTGGTGACTTTAACCTCCCTCCTATTAACTGGGACTTATTCTCAAGACAGTCCTATGCTGAGAAAGGACTAATAGATGTGATAATTAGTACAAATTTGAGATCCACTTGGGACCAGTGATCATTCATCTATTCTTTTTGAAATTCAACAGTTTAAAACTACACAAAGGAAGTTATACTGTACAAAAAATTATAATAAAGCATTTTTTTCTAAAATCAATGAATCCTTACAAAACATAAACTGGGAATCTAATCTTCTTAATTGTACAACACAACAAGCTTGGGACTTTTTTTAAAAAACATTGTACATTATTTGGAAAATACCTTTATTCCATCTAAGAGGAGATTTAATAATAAAGGAAAAATTACCCCTTGGTTCAACAAGACAATTAAAAATCAGATTAAAATAAAAATTAAACTTTTTAGGAAACTTAAAAAGTGTTCTGTTCCATTTAAAACTACTCTATTACATAAATACAGACTATTTGTGAAAAATGTAAAAAATTCTATTAAATTGGCAAAAAAATTAACTAGAATTTAAACTAGCTCAGACAAAAGACTGTCACAAATCTCTTTTCTCCTATATAAATAGCTAAAAAGTGATGAAGAACCAGTGGTCCCAGTATAACCAGTGGCTCTTCTCTATCTGAAATAGAAACCTCAAATCTCTTTAACAAGAACCTTTGTTCTATCTTCTCTCAAAAATCACCTATTAGTACATTTAAAGTTCACCACATAGATTATCATAGGTTCTATCCAACTGACATTATACAGACTATCAAAAAAAAAATACTAGTCCGGGCCCAGACAGTATTCATCCATGGTTTATGATCGGAACCTCTATAAATATTTCTATGCCTTTGTCAATTATCTTCAACAAATCCTTACAAGAAAGCATTGTACCAAATGATTGGCATTCAGGAATAGTCACTCACATATTTAAAAAAGGCAATAGAGGTTCTGTGCAAAATTATTGTCCAATTAGCCTGACCTCAGTGGCTGGTAAATTAATGGAACGAGTAGTGAAGTCTCTAATAGATCAAGATTGTAAAAAAATAGGAATTTATGATTCAAATCAGCATGGGTTTACTCCCATCACTGCACCACCAATCTGATATATTTTTTACAATAATATAAGTACTCTACTAGATATGGGTATCCCTACTGATGTAATTCTGTTGGACTTTAGCAGAGCTTTCGATAAAGTCTCACATGAAAAACTCATTACTAAAATACACAATCTAGGTTTGTCACCTGATATTGTCAACTGGACTTTAAAATGGTTGACAAATCATTCTCAGAGAGTCAGAATTAATGATATCTTGTTTGATTCGGGTAGTGTGACAAGTGGTATACCACAGGGGTTGGTCTTGGGACCAACATTGTTTAATCTCTTTATCAGTGATTTACAAACAGCATCAAATAACTTCATGGTTAAATTTGTAGATGATACTAAATTGAGGGGCAAGGTTTATAATCAAGAAAATATTTCTGCATTAAAGAAGGATTTGGAAAATAACACTTTGGGCAAATGAAAATCATATGCAGTTCATTCAAGACTAATGTTTAGTAGTGCATTTCGGTGTAAATAATCCAAAAACGATATATTACATAAACGGACTACCACTTCACTCATCAAATTATGAAAAAGGTTTAGGGATATATGTTAATAATAAACTTACATTAAATAATCACTGTGTTAGAACTGCTTGCATGACCAACAGACTTTTGAGGCAAATAAAACGTACTTTTGTTAATCGCACTGAACAATGCCTTATTCCATTGTATAGGGCATACATTAGACCGTATCTTGACTATGGCTCCCCTTTCTGGAATCCAGACCAAAAAAAAGACATAGCAATTCTTGAACAGGTTCAAAGGAGAGTAACTAGAATGATTCCAAGATTAATAAACTTGGATTATCAGAACAAATTAAAAGCTACTGGTCTCTTCTCTCTTCAAACCAGAAGATTAAGAGGTGATATGCTTAAGGTTTTTAATTTAATAAATTCACCAGATCTAATGGAAAAACTTGGTCTAACACTCTCCAAAAGGAGACATGTTCTGAGACTGCATAATAAACAGCTTGAAGTAAAAACTTATAAAACCAGCAAAAGGGGAAACTTTTTTCCAGTAAGAGCATCCATTGTATGGAACACCTTGCCACAAGAATTGGTAGAGGCAACTAGTGCCACTGTCTTTAAAAACAAATTAGATGTTTGTTTGAGGGATAATAGATAAATAATGTCCCACACAGTATGGAGAACAGTCTCAATGGGCTCTGGCCTTCTTCTGTTCTTTCATACCATGTAAGTAATATCCCTCCCTATACAACCCAACAAACTGCTGGCTTTTGCTACTGCTCTACTGCACTGCCCAGCCACCTTCAAGTCTTGTGAGCTGATGATGCCCAGGTCTCTCTCCTCCTTGGTTACTGCTAGCGGCTTGTTCCCCAAACTGTATTCCGCTCTCCCATTTTTTTCTGACCAGGTGCATGAGTTTGTATTTTGCCATGTTAAGTGATAACTTCCACTTCCTGGCCCACTCCTCTAGTTACCTAGGTCCCTCTGTTTCCTCTTGGCTCCATTCTGCATGTCCATTCTATCGCAAATCTTTTACATCATCCGCAAACAGGCTCACTTTTCCCTCCAATGTAAATATATATATATATTATACTGGCATAGTAACATGGAAACACAGAATCTTATGGCAGATAAGGACCGCTTGGCCCACCCAGTCTGCCTATTTCCCTACCTAATGGATAAGCTGCAGAATCTAGTTAACCAACAGCCTACTTCCTCCTACCCCAACCCCTAGAATTGTCTTATGTCTGTCCCATGCATTCTTAAATTCCCTCACCATTTTTGACTCCACAACCTCCTTAGGAAGGCTGTTCCATGCATCCACTACCCTCTCCATGAAACAATACTTCCTCACATTATCTCTGTGCCATCCCCCTTCTATCTTCTAATTGTGCCCCTTGTTCTTGCACATCTGTTTTTCTGAAAGATGCTGTCCTGTTGGACTACGTTGAATCCCTTGAGGTACATGAAAGTTTCTGTCATGTCCCCCCATCCCTCCTTTCCTCAAGGGTATACATATTAAGCTCCTTAAGTCTCTCTTCATATATATTCTGGTGCAGGCCCTGCACCATCTTAGCTGCCCTGCTCTAGACTGCTACCATTCTGTCTATGTTCTTGCAGAGCTTAGGTCCCCAGAACTGCATGCAGTACTCCAGATGGGGTCTCATCAGCTGTCTATACAGAGGGAAAACAACTTCCTGTTTTCTACTGGTGATGCCTCTTCTTATACATCCCAGTATCACCCCAGCCCTCCTTACTGCCCTCTCACATTGCTTACCCTCCTTTAGGTCATCTGATATTACTACCCCCAGGTCCCTTTCCATTTTTGTTGTTGTTAGTATCTCACCCCCCATAGTGTACTCTTCCCCTGGGTTTTTGTTTCCCAGGTGCATTACTTTGTACTACTTAGCATTGTGTCTAAGCTGCCATACATTTGACCATTCCTCCAACCTTGCCAAGTCCCTTCTCATCCTTACCACCCCACCTTGTGTATCAACCCTGTTCCAGATCTTTGCGTCATCTGCAAAGAGACATACTTTTCCTTCCAGCCCCTCTGCAATGTCTCTTATAAATACATCAAAGAGGACCGGTCCTAGAACTGAACCCTGCAGTACCCTACTAGCAACCCCCTTTCTTCAGAGTTGACTCCATTTACTATTACCCTCTGTGTCCTGTTCTCCAGCCAATTTTTTACCCAAGCTACCATTCTGGGACCCAGTCCCAGGCTGGCTAACTTGTATATTACTCTTTTCTGTGGGACTATGTCAAATGCCTTGCTAAAGTCTAGGTAGGCCATGTCCATAGCCCCACCCCGATCTGCTACTTTGGTCACCCAGTTAAAGAAATCTATTAGATTCATCTGACATGACCTACCCACTGTGAATCCATGCTGCCTTGGGTCCTGAGCCCCTCTGGCCTCTAGGTACTCAACAATTCTATTCTTCAGAAGTGATTCCACCATTTTTCCTATCACTGAGGTCAAACTAACAGGTGTATAGTTTCCTGCCTCTGCCCTGCTTCCACTTTGTGAAGCAGATGCACATCTGTCCTCCTCCAGTCTTCAGGTAACACCCCATTCTCCCATGATTTGTTAAAGAGGGTAGTCAGTGGTGTCACTTGTTCTACCATTAGTTATTTTAAAATTCTGTGATGAATCCCATCAGGTACCATTGCTTTGTCCACCTTCACTTTTAAGAGTTTTTTAGAACTCTTTCTTCTGTGAATGGGGTGGTATCAACCCCCCTATCCAGAGTGTTTCTGTTGTTTGGTTTAGGTACCTCACCTTCTTCACTTGTGAATACTGAGCAAAAATATTTGTTTAGTATCTTTGCCTTTTCACAATTACCCTCTTCCCACCTCCTCCCCTTTATTATGCCTCACTATCCCTCCCTTGGTCTTCCTTCACTTCCTGATGTACCTATAAAAGGTTTTATCCCCCTTCTTAACTGAGTTGGTTATCCTTTCCTCAGTTTGGGCCTTTGCTGTTCTGACTGCCGTCTCTGCTTCCTTCTGCTTTAACTGATCCAGTTCTCTGTCCTGCTCCTTCTATGAGTCCTTGTACTTCCTGAATACTATCTTTTTCTCCCTAACCTTCCCTGCTACCTCATTTGAGAACCATAGTGTTTTTTATATCATTTTGTTTTGTTCATTTGCTTCACACAAAAGCTTGTTGCCTTAGTGATGGCAGTTTTGATTATTCTCCATTGTTCTTCCACACCTCCTTCCTGTTCATTTGCTAGTGCATTCCATAGGCACTCACCCATTTTGGCAAAGTCAGCCTTCCTAAAGTCCAGGACCTTTGCCTTTGTGTGGCTTGACTCTACTGCTGTGTTTATCGTAAACTATACTGTTTGATGGTTGCTAGTTCCCAGATGGCTACCCACTTCTACATCTGTGATTCTCTCTCCATCTCCATTTGACAGTACCAGGTCTAAGATTGCTGTCTCCCATAGTGACAGTATAGTTAGAGTGAAAAGTAACTTCTATGTTAAGCCTGAATACTTGAACATTAATAACTTTGGAACCATTCAACAGTTCTGAAGAAAATTTGGCATGTATAATGTCCAGGCATAGGTCTCTTGATCTGCAAAATTTCATGAGACTCCATTTGGCAATTTCTGAAATACAGAGTGTTGCAAAAACAGCAAAATCTGTTTTTTTTTATTTCTTTGTTCACCTGGATCTCAGAAACGACTTTAGGTTGTAGTCTGAAATTTGCAGGGTAGAAGTCCTTTGCCTCACAGTTTCAAGTTTCAAGTTTGCTGTAGGAAAGCTCCATTGAGCAAGATCATTCACAAGGGGAGCCTTTCACACAATAGCAGTAATAATAATAATAATAGTTATACATGGTGTACTGTACAAACAATAGCAGACAAGCAAAAAATGAATAAGAAACAGGTAGAGATAAAAAAGGGTACAAGTAATGCGAAGGAGATTCATAACACACTAAAATTAGATAATAGTGTTTGGGCATAGACTTAAGCAGGATGAAGCACTCTTGGACAGGATGAAAGAAGAAGGGGTGCAGTTGGTAGCTGAGTAGAAGTGCACAATAGTCATGAAAGAGGGGATGGAGAGGTGGGAGAGGACAGGAAGAGGTGGAGGACTGGGGCAGCTAGTAGGTCGACTATTGTGCTGGGGAAGGAAAGGAAGGGAGCTGAGGGGGGAGGGGATGAGGGAGTTGTGAGGGCTAGACCCTCTGATGGTTGTAAACAACTATGAGAAGCCTTGTAGAAAATGATTTGAAGATATTAATGATGACTAGGCCAGTGAGTTTGAGAACTGCTTGAATGTGGTTCCAGGCCACAGGGAGTGAGTAGGAAATGGCTCCTCTACCAAAGGAAGTTTGAGTTCAAGGGACATCCAGGAGGAGATAGTCTGATTTCCTGAGGGAGCAAGTGCAATGTGAAGTGTTGAATAGGAATGATATGTAAGTTGGGAGTTTGTTGTGTAGTGCTTTGATAGCCCAAGTGCCAAGGTGGAGCAGTCTTCTGGTGGCAAGGGTTGTCATTCCAGCAAGAGAGTATAAGTCACAGTGGTGAGTCCTAGAGGGAGCATTTGTAGTAAAGCGAATGACATGATTGAAGAGGACATCGAGCATGAGCAGGTTGTATACTGAAATGGTATTATATATGATGTTCCCATAGTCAAGAAGTGGGAGGAAAGTTGTCTGGATGAGTCCCAGTCTGACCTCTGTAGGGAAGAGTGCCTTGTGTCTGAAAAATAAATCTAACCTGGCTTTTAGTTTGCCATAGAGTCAGTCAATGTGTGCATTGAAGAAAAGTTTGCTGTCAATCCAAACTCCTAAATATTTGAATTTGTTGACAGCTTCTAGAGGTTCACCTAGGAATGTTGTGATCTTAGTAGAGCCGGTGTTGGTTCCGACTGTGGGGCTATTGTTGTTGTGGCAGAAAAACCTTGTCTTTTTTTCACATTATTAAGAGTTTGGAACTGATGAGGTTATGTTTGAGTTGCACGAAGTCTGATTGGAGTTTCTTGCAGACTTCAGTGAGGGTAGGCTTGGATGAATAAAGTAATCTACAAAGAAGTGGAGTTTGAAGTTATTGATAGTAGTGCTGAGGTCATTGCTGTAAACAGAGAAGATAATTGGGCCAAGGATTGACCCTTGGGGGATGCCTCTAGTTATGGAAAGTAGGTTGGACAGTAGACTGTCCATTTTAACTGGTTGTATATGCCCGGCAAGGTAGCTGGAGAACCAACGGAGAGTAGAGGTGGCAGAACCAAGGTTGGAGAGGCTAAATAGGGATAGATTATTGTCAACCATATTGAATGCTTTGCTTAGGTTGAGGAAAAATGCACTGGTAACTTGTTTAGTATCCCAAGCAGAGAACCAATCATTGGTGATCTTATCAAGGGTGGATATAGTGCTGTGGTTGCATCTAGATCCTGATTGAGCAGGATTGAAAAGAGAGTGTGCTTCAATGTGGTCTTTCAGCTGGTAAAAAACAAGCTTTTCGAGAATTTTGCAAAGCATGGGGAGGATGGAAAAAGGTCTATAGCTGTTGAGATCGGAGGGGTCACCAGACTTAAAGAGTGGCATAACCTGGGCTGATTTCCAGCAGGATGGGTCAGTGCCTGATAAGATGGATAAGTTAAAGATGTGGAGGATGGGTGCAGTAAGACAGTAGTGGCTAATTTTAAGGAAGAAGGGGTCAATCCCATTGAAACCACAGCTCTTCTTGGTGTCAAGACTAAGAAAGAGGTCTTTGACTTCTTTGTAAGTGATGGGAAGTAGCTGGAAGGGGTGCGGTGGGGGGCGTGTAAGAGCCAGTGAGGTGCAGTAGAGGGCAGGATTGTGCTGCATAGGAGGAGGAGTTGAAGGCATCCCCAGCAGTGGCAAAATGAGAGTTTATTCTCTCCAGAATGGTGTTACGTTCTATGAGAGCAATTCCATTGTCCATGATCTTGGGAGGCACAGATGGGGCTGTTTTTCTCCCTTCTATGGTTTTTAAGGCTCGCCAGGTTTTGACTGAATTCCCATTGGCTTGTTTGAGAGAGTTGATGTAATAACTGGATTTGGTAGTGTGGATAAGTCTGACACAGGCATTTCTTGCAGTTCTGAAAACCTGCCAGTCAGATTGGAATTTAGTCCACCTGGCTTGTGACCACAATTTATCACAGGCTGTAAGTGCAGCTCTCAGGGCAGGGGTGAACCAGGGGTGGCAGTGCTTGCGAGGGGCATGCTTGTCGGCAAGGCATAGGAGATGGGAATAGATGGTCAATATGGCCTTGTCCACAGATTTAGTGAGGCAAAGGCTACTCCAATTGATCATCTTGAGGTCATTTAGGTAGTGGCAAGCATCAAAGTTACGGAAGCTGCACTTGGTTATGTATTTGGTGGGGGAGGGACATCTCACAAGGGTTCTGGTGCAGACAACTATGCCGTGATCACTCAGGACATTATGTAACACTGCAGTATGCTGGATTTTGTGTGGATGATTAGAAAGGATGATATCAAGTATGGAGCTGTTGTTGAAATTTGTAAGATTTTTTCTGGTGGATTCTGAGATGAGTTGGGAAAAGCCAAGTTCATTGCAGAGTTCTTTTGAGGAGTTGGATTTAGGTGTTAACCATTTGAGGTTAAGATCGCCAAGTACAATGGTCTAGGTATTGCCCGGGATGAGCAGAGATTTGAGGTGCTGATGACAACATTGCCCCCATAGGGGACCCTGTAGCATCCAATAATATGTAGGGTTTCAGAGGATGGGAGAAGGAGTTTAAGAAACACAAGTTCATATTCCTTAGGGATAGAGGAGATCTAAAAATCTGTTACTGTGAATTTGTCTTTATAATAGATCACCACACCACACCCTCTTGAGGGCCTGTCTGCATGGTACATGTTGTGCCTTTGGAAGATTTGGTGAAAAAATATTAATCTGTTCAAAAGTTATTAAACTTTAAAGTTTACCATTATAGCCAGTGGGAAAAAAAATATATGATCTGAAAGTTAAAACAGGTAAACAGCACCCAAAACCAGTTTCTTTGCCACTTCATAGCAAGAAAACGGGTAGGACGTTTGGGCTGAAATTTGAAGGGTGGCAAGCCTTTGCCTCACAGATTTGTGCTCTTCTGATTTGATGAAGAAATGGACACTGGTTCTATAGTTACAGCACTCTAAAGTTACACATTTTCCCATAGGATAACTGTGGTGGTCATGGCACCTTTTGGTGGCTATATCTCGAAAATGGTTTGAGATACACATGTTTTTGGTAAGTGCAGCTAGGTGTCCTAACCATACATTGAGGTGGTCAGGTCTTGAATACAATAGTGAAGGAAATTTTTCCAAAGTTCCTACAGTTCCTGAGATAATGCAACTTTTGCAGCACAAGGGTTACCTGGAATGGCTCTAGGCATGCACTGTGTCTCTATATTTATGAGTACATGGAAGTGCAGGGTGTTACCCTGTGATCCCACATGGAGATGTGATATTAAAATATCAGTACACTAATGTATAGATGGGAATGAAAATCACAAACAATTACAAAATGTATGCATGCAGGGGGCCCTGCGCTCCCACAACCACATACGAGTAACATTACACTTTCTCAGAAAGAAGGGAAATTCATTGCAAGAACTTTGTGCCCCTTTAGGACCTTCAGACCCTGTGCTTCCACCCCTTCATTGAGATAGTACAATACTGTCCATATGTCAGAGTTAGAGAGCAGTTTCCTTTGGATCTGCGCTTCTATCCCTCTATCCAGATAGCCCAACAGTGTTCGTATGTGATGGTGGGAGCACAGGGTCCTTTGAGCCCTGTACTCTCATCCCTCCAACCAAATAGTACAACAGTGTCCATATGTCATGGTGGATCCTGTGCTCCCATCCCTCCACAGATGCACATATGTATCCAGCTGTGGAAACACAGGGGTCCTAGACCCCTTGCGTTTCCATACATTAAGTTATGAGCAGGTGTAGTGAAATTGCAACAAATAGTCATAACTGTACCATCTTAAATAATTTTCACCCCAAATGCTCAGCATAACCTTCTTAGCACCTCACCACTTGTACCCAATGAAAAAACCTTTCAAATCCTCGCCAAAATGTAATTCAGTGCAACTGTAACACCGTTTTTGTGCCACAGTTGTGGAAAAACATTTTTAGTAGGATTTGAAAAATGACAGCTGTACTGTTCTTGAAATGGTGTGAATAAAAAACAATGTTCAAAATCAGGAGTGAAAATAGGAAAAATTGGAGACTATACGAGTTTGTGTAGAAACTGCTTAACGCACGCTCGTAACGCAGTCATTTTTTTGAATTGTTTTACAAAATTTTCAACATCGGCATTATGGGACCTACGCTCATGAACAGTGCAACTGTGATTTTGTCAATCTATTCCAAAAGTTGATTTCATACAGCCACCACACCATTCTGATATACTGCTGCTCGGGCTACAATGGATATTTTTTTATCCATTAGTATAGGCCTTTGTGTATATGATTTTGTGAAAGTGAGATTGGTCAGAACTGTGGGGTGGGAGTATTGAGTGGAAAGTGAGTAAGCAGAGCAAATTTCTGTTGTGAGAATGGGAGAAGTGTATGATTTGGAGAGTGCATGAGTGGCTGGAAATTTGTGTAAGGGGATAATAGTCATGGTCAGGCAGTACTCCCCCTCCAGAGTCAGGGACCTCCACCCATTTGATACCCCCTACACTTCTTCTAGAAGTATATAAAAGATGCCATGGATTAGGTGTTATAAGGAGGTGGAGGGGGAAGGCAGGAGCCTGGCATCTGTGGGGGGATGGGAAAAGAGCAAGCAGATATACATGGTAAGGACCAGGAGGCACCCTGGGGTGAAATGGGTAAAGGACAGGGGACCTCCCTGTCTTGTGCCCATACCCAAGGGCTATGATATCTACAAGCAGGTGTTTTCATCATCCCCAGATCCTCATCCTTCTAGGATGGTGTTATGTAATGCCAGGTCAATTAAGAATAAGACCGCACTGGTGGCCAGTATAGTAGCCTCTGCTGACCTGGCTTACATCACTGAGACCTGGCTGGATGAGAATATGAGACCCATTTTGGCTTCCACTATACTGACTGGGTTCTCAGTGTTACACTGCCCTAGAGTGGAATGTGGGGAAGGGGGAGTCCCAATCTGTTTTAGATAAGAACTGGATCTCAGAGAGATGCCAGTAGGATTCATCAAATCCTTTGAGTGTATTGTGGGGGTGGGTGTAGGTTGCAGGATCCTTCTCATCTACTGTCCACCAGGTGATGGGAGGGCTTTCCTGCAGGGCATGGAAGAGCTCATTGCCGAGTTGGTGTTGGAGTTCCCCAGATGGTTAATTATTGGGGATTTCAATGCCTGGGTCGATGATGGGCTCTCATCATTTGGATGAAATCTCCTCTGGTCGATGAAATCACTGGGCCTGACATGGGTAGTTACAACCACCACCAACATGAGGGACACTCATTGGAGTTGGTGTTTCTGCTGGGGATGGAGATTACCAATATGGTGGTGGATCCAGTCAGTTGGTGTGACCATTATGCCCTGAGTTTTAGTTTTGCATCTCCCTTAGTAGGCCTACCCCTAAGGAAATGGTACAGTACCTCCCTTTTAGAGGAGTTACCTCAGAGGGCCTAATGGCAGTGATGGACCTTTCTGGAATTCTGATGGATAGCAATGACCAGGGTCCCTCTGTTCTTCCCTATAATGAGGCAGTAGAGAGGGCCCTGGATATCATTGCTCCACTTTGAGTTCTCCCCTGACCTCTTGCCTCAGTGCCCGTGGTATGATAGGACACTGCAGGAGTTGAAGAGGCAAGGGTGAAGGTTGGAGAGGTGCTGGAGGAAAACTCACCTGGAGAAGGACAGGCTTAGATTGCTAGAACATTATAAAGTCTACCAATCAGCAATTTCCAATAAGATAGCAGTGTTCCTGTCCAAGGAAATTGCTGCAATGAGGAACAGGCCACTCTGCTCTTCTGCACTGTGGACAGGCTGTGCAATCCAGCCTGTCTGCAGTCTGGTCAAGCATTGTCAGAAGAAAAATGTTAGGAGTGTGCGCAGTTCTTTGCTGATAAGGTTGCCTCCATCAAGGAAGGGATAATCCAATGTCTCCCCATTGGACCTTGTACTGTTCAAATGAGTGGTACAGTTACCCAGGTGACCTGGTCCAGCTTCAGCCTGTCAGCAGTCATTGACATTGTGAGGATCATCCAGACTCTGTGACCAACTTGCTGTAGTTTGGATCCAGGCACAACTCACCTTTTTGTAGGGTGTGTTGAGGTTATTGGCCCAGTCTTGGCTGGCATAGTGAGGCATTCTTTGGTGAGAGGGATCTTTCCATACCCCTTAAAAGAGGAAGTTATATGACCCCACTTGAAAAAGTCTTCCTCAGACCCTGCCTGCCCAGCAAACTACAGACCAGTCTCTAATTTGCCTTTTAGAGGCAAAGTAATCAAGAAGGTGGTCACTCTGCAGCTGGAGGATCATTTGACTAGCCGCAATGTCTATGACCCTCTCCAGTCAAGTTTCAGGAAAACACACAGCACTGAGATGGCCCTGAATTAGGTACTGAATGATATCCTGATGGCTAGAGATTGGAGATCCTGTACCATCTTTTTTCTCCTTGACTCTCTGCAGCATTTGACACTGTGGACCATGGGGTACTGCTCGAGTGCCTGTGGCTCTTCTGTGGACTGGGTGAAGCAGTCCTCAGTTGGTTTCATTCATTCCTCTGGGGTAGATCTCGGAGGGTGGTTGTTCGAGGATTTTTTCCTCACCCCCCTAATAAACTACCCTGTGGGGTGCTGCAGGGCTCAGTGCTGTCCCCCATGTTGTTCGCAGCATATATGCTGCCATTAGGAAACATTATAAGATAGTATGGCTTGAGTTTTCACTGCTATGCAGATGATTCGCAGCTATACCTTTCTTTTGTGCCTGGCCAGGAGAGTGACATGATCTCAGTGTTTAACAGCTGTCTGGATGAGATTCAGGGCTGGATGAGTACCAGTTGACTGAGGCTGAACTCAGGGAAAACAGAGGTATTGATTGTGCAGCCAGACTGTAGATCATCTGGGACATTAGTGGGGCAGCATCCTGGATTAGAGTTGGGTGGAACTCCTCTGATTCTCTCAAATCAGGCACAGAACCTAGGCGTGATTTATGATGGAAGCCTGATTTTGAATTCTCAAGTGTAGGCTGTAGTCAAATTGTCCTATTACTATCTTAGGAATATAGCCAGGGTGAAATACCTGGTTCCAACCAAAGATCTTCCAACTATGGTCCACACCTTAGTTACCACCCGTCTTAATTATTGCAACACCCTCTACCTAGGGCTAATGGGGGTTGATGTCTGCTAATTGCAGCTGGTGCAGAATGTGACATCCAGGTTGTTGACTGGGACCCCTAGATCCAGGAATATAACACCTGTGCTGCATGAACTGCACTGGCTGCTGGTACAGTGGAGGATTCCTTTCAAGGTCACATTGCTTGCCTATAAAGCCCTACATGATCAGGGACCACAGTACCTGCAAGACCTTCTGTCTCCTTACTGCCCCTCCTGCCAACTCTGATCCTCTGATGAGGGATTACTAGGGATTCCCAGCATCCATTTGAAAACCTCAGGAGGTAAAGCATTTGCTTATATAGCCCCGACCCTATGGAATTCTCTACCTCATCAGATACATGATACTGTAGACTGACCTTGTAGGGATTTAAAACCACCCTTAAAGTGTATTTGTTTAACCAGGCCTTTTCTGGCATTTAAGCTGGTAACATTGCTGCTGTAAAGGGAGGGATTATACAACTCTGTTTTAAGATATGTTTTATTATAGACTGGTATATAATATTTTTGATTGTTTTAATTCATTTTAATGAGTAAGATGTGTAATATTGTGTGTTTAATTGTGGTTTATGCCTACTTTTATTGTAAGAGTGCCCTGAGCAATGGAAGGGTGCTTTTTAAAAATAAAACTGATGATGATGATTCTGTGCCACATGTGTGAAAACACATTCTGGGCAGGATGTGCAAAATGACAGCTGTACTGTTCATTAGGAGGTGTGAAAAAAATGCCAATGTTGAAACTCTGAAGTGAAAATATTAAAAATTGGCAAAGTTACGAGCATGCCTAGAAATTGTACAATGCGCGCTTGAAACGCAGTAATGTTTTAACCAGATTTGTAACATGGGCTTTTTGGGACCCCACCTCATGAACAGTGGCACTGTCATTTTGTTTCTTGGTCCTGAAAGGTGAATCCTTGCAGTGACCCCGAAATCACCTTTCAGGACAGAGAAACAAAACAGCAGTTCCAGTGTTCAGGAGGTGGGTCCCAGGAACCCCATGTTGAAAATGTGGGGCAAAAATTCCTAATACTGGCTGAGATATCAACCTAAGATGAAACACCCCATTGAGTCCCATTATTCAGCACTTACCTGATTCCTCATTTTGCAGTCCAGCTTTGAAGAGTGCAGACGTGTCCTGGTCAAGCGAAAATCACTGCTTCTGACCTCTGGAGGGTAAGTATGAGTGATGGGAGTGTGGGGAAACAGAAACATAGAAACTTAGATTTTGACGGCAGATAAGGACCGCTTGACCCACCCAGTCTGCCCATTTCCCTACCTATTGGATAAGCTGCAGATCCTAGTTAACCAGCAGCCTACTTCTTCCTACCCCAACCCCCTAGAATTGCCTTATGACTGTCCCATGCATGCTTGAATTCAACCACTGTTTTTGACTCCCGACCTCCTCTGGAAGGCCATTCCATGCATCCACAACCCTCTCTGTGAAAAATACTTCCTTAAATTACCTCTGAGCCCCCCTTCTATCTTCACATTGTGCCCCTTGTTCTTGCACACCTCTTTTTGAAAGATGCTACCCTCTTGGACTTTGTTGATTCCTTGAGATACTTGAAAGTTTCTATCATGTCCCCCTCTCTCCTTTCCTCGAGCTATACATATTCAGCTCCTTAAGTCTCTCTTCATATGTCTTCTGGTGCAGGCCCTGCACCATTTTAGTTGCCCTCCTCTGGGCAGCCTCCATTCTGTCTATATCCTTGTGGAGATTGGGTCTCCAGAACTGCACGCAGTACTCCAGGTGGGGTCTCACCAACTGTCTGTACAGAGGGATAATAACTTCCTGTTTTCTGCTGGTGATGCCTCTCCCTATGCATCCCAGTATCCCCCCAGCCCTCCTTGCTGCCCTCTCACATTGCTTTCCCACCTTTAGGTCATCTGATATGACTACCCCCAGGTCCCATTCCATTTTTGTTGCTGTTAGTATCTCACCCCCCATTGTGTACTCTTCCTCTGGGTTTTTGTTTCCCAGGTGCATTACCTTGCACTTCTTAGCATTGAATCTAAGCTGCCATACATTTGACCATTCCTCTAACCTTGCCAAGTCCCTTCTCATCCTTTCCACCCCACCTTGTACATCAACTCTGTTGCAGATCTTTGTGTCATCTGCAAAGACATACTTTCCTTCAGTCCCTCTGCAATATAAACATAAAGACATTGAAGAGACGGTCCTAATACTGAACCCTGTGGTACCCACTAGTAACCCCTTTCTTCAGAGTGGACTCCATTTACTATTACTCTCTGTGTCCTATTCTCCAGCCAATTCTTTACCCAGGCTGTCATCTTGGGACCCACTCCCAGGCTGGCTAACTTGTATATTAATCTTTGTGTGGGACTGTGTCAAATGCCTTGCTGAAGTCTAGGTAGGCCATGTCCACAGCCCCTCCCTGATCTACTACTTTGGTCACCCAGTCAAAGAAATCTATCAGATTTGTCTGGCATGACCTTCCGCTGTGAATCCATGCTGCCTTGGGTCCTGAGCCCTCTGGCCTCTAGATACTCAACAATTCTTTCTTTCAGAAGTGATTCCATCATTTTCCCTACCACTGAGGTTAAACTAACAGGTCTGTAGTTTTCTGCTTCTGCCTTGCTCCCACTTTTGTGAGAGAATCACATCTGCCCTTCTCCAGTCCTCAGGTACCACCCCATCCTCCATGATTTGTTAAAGAGGTTAGTCAGTGGTGTCACTAGTTCTACCCTTAGTTCTTTTAGAATTCTGGGATGAATCCCATCAGGCCCCATTGCTTTGTCCACCTTCAGTTTTAAGAGTTCTTTCAGAACCCTTTCTTCTGTAAATGGGCTGGTATCAACTTCTGTATCCAGAGTGTTTCTACTGTTTGTTTTAGGTACCTCCCCTACTTCCTTTGTAAATACTGAGCAAAAATATTTGTTTAGTATCTCTGCCTTTTCACAGTCACCTCTGCCCACCTACCCTCCTCTTTATTAAGCCTCACTAACCCTCCCTTGGTCTTCCTTCCTCCTGATGTACCTATAAAGGTTTTATCCCCTTCTTAACAGAGTTGGCTACCTTTTCCTCGGTTTGGGCCTTTGCTGTTCTGACTGCCTTCCCAGCTTCCTTTTGCTTTAACTGATACAGTTCCTGTCCTGCTCCTTCTGTGATTCCTTGTACTTCCTGAATGCTTTCTTTTCTCTTGAACCTTCCTGCCACTTCCTTTGAGAACCATAGTGGTTTCTTACATCGTTTCATTTTGTTAATTTGCTTCACACAAAGGCATTACCTCTGTGATGGCAGTTTTATTATTCCCATTGTTCTTCCACCCCTCCTTCCTGCCCATTTGCTAGTGCATTCCTTAGGCACTCACCCATTTTGCAAAGTCAGCCCTCCTAAAGTCCAGTACTTTTGCCTTTGTAGTATGACTTGACTCTATTGCTGTGTTCATTGTGAACCATACTGTTTGATGGTCGCTGGTTCCCAGATGGCTACCACTTCTATCTGTGATCTCTCTTCATCTCCATTTGAGAGAACCAGGTCTAAGATTGCTCCTCTCAGGTGGGCTCCAATACTAGTTGTCTAAGGCATGCCTTTGTAGGGCATCTAGAATAACCCACTCTTTGAAGTGGCTGCTGCAACTGCATTCCAGTTAACATCTGGCATATTCAGATCACCCATCAGCAATATCTCCCTTTTTCTGCCATTCTAAGTATTCTTTCTATCATTTCCTTGTCCATTTCCTCCCTGAGAGAGGTCTTTATCTAACCCTGTGCGGATTGTGGTGCCATTGCTGGTCTCCAAATTTACCCACAGTGCTTCTTCTCCTCCTCCCTGTTTTCCCTTTTGTTCTGTTGCCTTGATTCCTTCCCTTATGTAAAGAGCTACTCCTCCTCCTCCTCTTTTACCCTCCTTGTCCCTCCTGTAGATAGTGTATCCTGGTATGTTTATGTCCCAGTCATGGTTTTGTGTGTACCATGTTTCTGTGACTGCCACTATATCCAGATGTTCCTCCTCCATCAAGGCCACTAATTCAGGAAGCTTGTTACTCAGACTATGGGCATTGGTACTCATTGCTCTCCATTTTTTGATGGCTTTACCTTCTTTTGCAGCATCCACCACTGACCTGTCTACTTCGGTCTTTTTCTCATTTAGTACCCTGTTTTGTAGGGAGAGGCTGGGATTTTCCTACTGTTTATCAGTGCCTCCCCCCCTTGACTAGTTTAAAAGCTTGCCAATGAAGCCTTTAAACCGATTGCTCAAAGACTTGTTCCCTTCCTGGACAGATGCAGACCATCCTGCCAGTATAGGCTGGTGTCCCTCCAGGTGGAACCCCAGTCCCCAATGAAGCCAAACCCCTGTGCCCCACACCATTTTTTCAACCATTCATTAAACTGCATGTTGTAAAGTACCCTTGTTTCACTCATGCCATTGACAGGCAGCACCTCAGAGAAGGATATTGTGTGTGCTACTTGTCTTAGGCCCCTCCCCAATTCTACAAAGTCCTTCTGCACTGCTCTAATCTCATGATTAGCTAAGTCATTTGTCCCTAGATGGACAATGACATCCAGCTCAGATTACCGTGCAGCTGTTCTTGTGATCCTGAGGATGTGCTTCCTGTCTCTCCAAGCCATGGCACCAGGCAGGCACCTTACTTCAGTTTTCCCTGCTCCCCCCAGTTCTATCCCCCTAATAAATGAGTCCCCCACCAGGAGCTGCTTCCTTTCCTTGTGGTGTCCTCTGCCTCCTTCCTGTGGGCCTCCCTTGTGACAGTTGTCCTCAGCCTCCTTAATCTCCTCTGCAGGTGCATCCATAGGGGAGCTATGCTCCCCCAGAATGGTGTATGGATTGCGGTGTGGAACTGACTGGGTGTGCCTCTGTTCTACCATCCTCACCCTCCCTGAGCCCACTGTGGTCCAACTGCTGTACTTTCTTCGCAACCTCTGAGGTAGTGGTGGTGGCTCTGGTGCTCCCTGGATGGAGGAGGTTCCCTTCCTACCGTCCAGTGTGGCCTGGGGGAAGGTCCCCTTACTACTGTCCAGTGTGGCCTGAAGACGGGCAACTTCCTCCCTCAGGGCAGAGAGTTGTCTGCAAATAGGGCAGCATCTCAGCCTCCAGAAACACTCCTGGAACATGCTGCCCCACAGCCGTTACATTGCACTACTCCCCACATTTTTTTTGTGTGTGTGTGTGTGATTGGTTTGTAATATAGAAATATATATTTATTTATATTATACAATGTGTATGCTTATATTGTTAGTGCAGTGTGCTAGAGAGGATATGACAGTGATATGCACCTTGCACTCTTGAGGAAATGATGTCAGAACCCCAGGTATAAAGGAACTATTTCCGGGGTGGGGTGAGGTGGGAAGGGATTGGGCCTAAACTGTGCCCTCACAAAACAATCAGCTAAAAGCTCTGACCCACTGCTGCAATGAGTGCCTTCCTGTCAGCAAGATGCCCTACACAACAATTTGACAGAGAAAATACCCTGCTAATCAAACAGAGAAAAATCCACACATCCAAGTCAGACACAGGTAATCCTCCCCAGCCTCAAAACAGGCCTGGTGGTTTGTGCTCTGAAAGCTGTCAACCCCAAAATAAGTCAGCTGTGCTGTAAACTCTTCCTGCACTGAAAATGTTAAGAATTGTAACAAACAAACGTAAACCTAGATCCACCTCCCTCTGTTGCTTGAAAGACTGTATTTTCCTGTTTCACACTGCAGGTTTTGCTATGACCACTCCTTAACCCCAGTAACTTTGTTAAAAAATATTTTAACTATCACAAACTCCTACGCACCAGTAAATTATTTAAAATAGTTTCTGTCCCAAAATCCTAGTGGTCAATCCAGCTACCCCCAAGGGACAACCAAAATGCAGTATTCAAACACTTATGAAGTTACTTCCAAGAGATGCAGAGTTTGCAAGTTTCTTTTTCAACTCCTCAGCCACCTGCAATTCATTTAAAAATAGTTTAACTGTCAGAAAATCCTAGTAGACAATCTAGCTACCTCAAGGACCTACCCAAATGCAGTATTTAAATCCTTTTGAAGTTACTAACAAGATAAACAGAGTTTGCAAGCCCCTTCTTGGTTAAACACTAAATAAATATGTGACTAAAAGCAATTGGATGTACAGCGGAGGGTGGGGATGGGGAGGGTGAGGGGTTAGGTTGATGACCCCAAGGCACACACTTCATCACCTGTTGGTCCATGGAGGGTGGGGGTGGGATGGGGTGGGATGGGGTGGTAGGGTGGGGGTGCAAGTTTCTCAACCCTAATGCCTCATTTTCATAATTTTGTTGCCTGAACCCTAATTTATGTATTAACAAAGTTTTTTCAATGAAAAAAGAAATACATATACATATATATATAAATTATACTGCCACGGTAGTGGCAGTATAGTTAGGATTCCCAGACCACTTCTATGATAAACCCCACATTTTGCACTTTAATAACTTTGCAACTGTACAAATGGATTTGCCTGAAATTTTGCATATGAGGTGCAGTACCATAGAGCTTTGAATCTAGAAAGTTATGCTAGGGACAGATGAGTGGTTGCAGAGCTGTGGAGTGCCAAAAAAAGTGCAAAAATATTTTTTATGTATGTTTCTTTGCTAAGGACTATAGTACATCCCAAACGATTTGTCAATCTGGTCTGAAATCTTCAGGGAAAATGCAGTCTGGGTCTCTGATGTGTCTTTTGAAGATCTGGTGAAAAAATATTAATCCATTCAGAAGTTATTCTAATTAAAAGATCCCATTGTAGTCAAAGGGGAAAAATATATATGTGCCTCTCGAAAGCATGTGGTAGTGACTCATCATCACATTTTACTGTCACAAGTGCCCTCTGTACTGTTGTGCCACCTCATCTTGTTTTTAGTTAGTGGTGTAGAAAAAACACTGTAATTTAAAAGTTACTGCCCCAGGTAAACACCAACATCAACAGGCTGAGAAAATCTATCTTGCCATTACATTTTAAAAATAATGTTTTTGCACTTCTGCCATTAGAAGTGTCACAAATTTGTGAAAGTCAGTTTGTGAAACTTTCTCAAATTTGTGACACTTTCTCAAATTTGCAAAAGTTCCTTTGTGAAACTTGGACAAACTTGTGACGTTACTTTAACAAAAACCTTTTCTGGCCATTTTTTTTTTAAATAATAGCAGGATCATGTTCCTCAGCCCTCATTTAGGTAAACACCTATTGTATTATCCTTTATGTGCTTCTAAGGGGGCAGAGGCATATATTAATTTTTGTATTAAATATACAGTCCTCCCACTCTCTCCCTCTGTGTGCTGTCCCACCCTCCACCCTCCATTGCTGGTGCTCAGTCCCACAATGTAGTTAAAGCCTCCTGCTCCCTCCCTCCCTCTGTGAGATATCTCACTCTCCTCCCTCTGTTGCTGGATCTCCCCAGCCCCAATCCATTGTTTTTATACATATTTTCACCAAGAGCAGGGTGCCCAATCCCTGTGTCAGCATAGTTCCATAATGCTACCCCTGGTATATGCATATATACCTGTTAAAAAAGAAAACCGTCCACCCGTCTTTTTTTTTTATTTATTTATGTGAATCTAGGATTACAAGTACCTTTAAGCCAAGACTCTTTTACAAAGGTTCCACGTCAGTAGCAGTACAATAACAAAAGAAAAACAAGACAATTAAGTAACAAAGGCAGGATAACAGGTTAACAATCACTTACATAAATATGAATGCATACATTTGGGTTAAACTAAAGTCAGAGGCACTGACAGGGTAAATAGTGTTACAAGACATGGCAAGGACACAAAAGGCAACAGCAGCCAGAGGCATTGTTACATCACAGAGATAACAACAGGCGGTGGAGGGGTAGAGGGGGAGGGGAGAAAGGAGAGGTGAGGGGGTTGTAGGAGATTGGGGTAAATAATAGAAGTGCTGTGTAGAAAGAGCTGAGACAAGGATTTGATAATGGTAAGGAGGGCTGATTAAAGGAGACAGTCGGAGGTGCTAGAGGCAGAGAGGAGTAGACTGAGCCTGGATTTGAACAGGCCAAGCTTAGGTACAGAGGAGATGTCACTGCTGAGACCATTGAACCAACTAGGGGCCATATGAGCAAAGGATCTTTGTTCCTGGGTGGTACAGCAGCAAGGGACCTGCAGGAGTTGAGATTCAGATCCCTTAGTGTGGCAAGGGTTACTACTGGGGCATAGTAGAGCTTGGACTCTGGGGGGTGCTTGGTTCATGGTTATTTTCTCTGCCACAATGCAGGTTTGGTACTGTATGCAGTTTAAGAGTTATAGTCAGCCAGTTTTTGCATAGAGGTCACGCATATGAGTGAGACGGTGAGCTTCAGTGATAAGCCGACAAGCTTTGTTGAGAGATGTGGATATGCACCTGAGGGCAGTTACAGTAGCAGAGGCATATATGATCAGGCCATAATCAATTATGGGGACAACAGAGCTCTGAACAGTGACCTTTAAGGCTTCTGGAATAAGGTGTTGCTTGTGCCTGTAGAGAAGTCCAATGCAAGCATCTGCAGCTTTGGCGATGCTATCGATGTGGGCACCATAGGATAGGTTACAGTCAAGAAAGATCCCAAGATATTTAAAAGATTGCACCTGTTCAAGGGTAGCTCCAAGGCAGTTTGTGATGGTCAGGGGGTGTAGTCTGCACTTGTTGTGGGAGATGCTGAAAAGCATTGACTTGGTTTACTTATAATTTAGGACCAATTTGTTCTTACTAAACCTGTTCTCAGCTGAGGTGAAGCCCAGCTGTAGATTGTTTTGTAGGTGTCAGGGATCCTTATGGGTGGTATGAATTATGGTGTCATCAGCATAGAGGATGATCTGTTCTGGGCAAGATTGTGGAAGGAAGAAACTGAATAGAAGGGGACTCAGTATGGATCCCTGGGGGACTTCTGAGCAGACAGGTCTAGCATCAGAGAGGACATCTGCAATTTTAACTCTTTGGGATTGGTTTTCCAGATAGCTTTTAAACCAGGCCACGGAGTCAGGAGAAAGCCCAGCATTCAGAAGCTACTCAAGTAGTAGACAGTGGTTGTCGGTGTTAAAAGCCTTAGTTAAATCAATAAAGACTTGACCCAGCTAGGTGACCATTATCCAGAAAACTGTGGATGGCTCTGGTGAATTCCAGAAGGGTAGAAGTGGTGCTGTGCACTTATCTGAACCAATGTTGTTGAGAGCACATGACATTGTGTTTGTCCAGGTAATCAGTGAGTTGGTGTGCTACTATGCATTTGATGGCCTTGGAGAGGGGAGGTAATATGGAGATCAGTCGACAGTTCCCATGGAGGGCCCTGTCTCCACTTTTGTGGACCAGAATAACAGTAGCGGATTTCCATCTGTCAAGGAAACTGGTTGAGGCTGAGGGAGAGGTTGATGATCTTTGTTAATGGTCCTAGTACTTCATCATGTGTGATGGACAGCAGTTTGAGGTCAAGTGTGTCCCCACTATTTCTGGACTTGGCAATTGCTTTACTAATGTATTTGCCAGCTTTGTGCATCTTGGCTGCTTTAAAGTACAATGGTGAGTATTTGAAAGGGGGGGAAGCTGGAAGGGTGAGTTGGAGAGTCATCTACGTCGTAAATGTCGGGGAGAGAACACTACTGAGGTGTGTGAAAGCAGTATTGAACATATTAGGAATAGTCATAGGGTCCAGTGTTGTAGTCTCATCAATGTCCAGCATAGTAGGGGAAGTTTTAGTCTGCTTCCCAGTAACTTCTTTGATATTGTTTCAGAAGGTTCTCCCATTTCCCCAGGCATTAGTGGGAGTTTCACTATAGTAGATACTTTCCTTAAGGCAGATTGATTTTGTGCAATAATTTCGAGCACGTTTATAGTTCTGTATGTCAGTTTGCATACCGGTGTCACGTGCCTGCAGCAAGAGGCAGTCCCTTGCTTTTAACTGTGCTATTAGCTCTGCAGAGAACCATGGGTTGCAAAGGCCTTTGTCTCTGTGCTTTTTGAAGAGGGCATGGGAGTTACAAGCCTCATTAAAGGTGTAGATGAAATAGTCCAGGGTCAAGTTGACATCTGATGCTTTGTAAACAGGAGTCCAATCATGCTGACTGAGGTGGGATGTGAGGTGATTCAACTTCCCACAGGGATGGACTCTGCTAGAGATGACTATTGGAGGGGGCTTGCAGAATTTGTTTGACCATTCACAGATGACTAGGGAATGGTCACCGAGTGAATCCGGGAGGACAGAGATGCTAGAGATACAAATTGAATGGCTGGCCAAAACCCAATCGAGGAGGGTGCTAGACTCTTGTTTTGTAGTTGTGCCTGGTCGGGGAGTCAATCAACTGGGCAAGGTTTTCTGATGAGATGGCTTCCTTGAGGCCCCTTGATTCTGATGAAAGCCAATTAATGTTAAAGTCACCTAACAGGATTGACTCGGAGCCTGGAGGTTGGGTTCGGATGAAGTCCAGGACAGCATTGAGACCTTTCCCTTGATCTTTTTGAGGGATGTACACTGACACAACTGTGAGGGTTTTGTTGTGGGCCCCTAGTAGGATTCTGATAGAAAGAATCTGAGCAGATGATTCTGAGAGGGTGGGTATCTATGTGGTGACCAAAGAGAGACCCTTTGAGGTATATTGCACATCCCCCTCCTCTTTTAGTGTTCCAATCCAGCCTGAAAATGTTGTAGCCTGGCAGGGCAATTGCCATGTCAGGGACTTCAGCTGTTAGCCAGGTTTTGACAACCGTGATGATATCCAGATTGTATTGGTTTGCAAAAATTTGCAGGGCATCAAGCTTTGGGAGTAGGCAGCAGATGTTAAGAGTCACAAGGGACAGTGCCCCCGAGTGATTGACTTGGTTGGTTGAGTTAGAGGTTTTCAGGCCAGGATTGGGGTGAATATTTCCAGACAGCAGCAACGAGCTTCAGGGTGCACAAACATAGCTCCCTGAGGGTGAGTTTATGTGTCCACTTCATGCAGGAATGTATGCAGAGTTGCTGGCGCTGGTCCCAGAGCAATGTCATGTGCATCAAAGGTGGGAAAGAAGAAAACAGTCATACAGGTTTTCATACTGGAATTTTAAGACAACCAGAAGGCAAAGCCCAACGTAGGCAGTCCCCAGCATATCAGTGGAGGCAAACAAAGTTACCAACAGAAATAGACTAATCCAACCTTGTTTTAAAAAAATTGAAGCTGAGTACCTCAACGACATTTACTGGTAGTTTGTTCCAGAGCTTAATTACTCTGGACTTAAAACTATACTTCCATATATTTGTGCTGTAATTTACTCCTTCTAACTGAAGACTATGCCCACTTAAGTCATAACTACATTCCTTAAATTTTAATCCTAAATCCTTCCTTAAGTCTTCCTGTTTTAGTACTTTATATAGTAATAATAAATTCCCCCTGGCCCATCTAATACTCAGTGACCACAACCTCAGCATATTTAACCTATCTTCATATGGTTTATCCCTAACCTCAGATATCAGTTTAGTAAAAGATTTTTGTGGCTTCTCATCCATAGTTATGTCCTTCCTCAAGTAAGGACTCCATCTAGTAGAGAAGTAATCCAAGTAAGGTTGTATATAAGATTTCAAAAAGGAAGAAGTACCCCTTCATTTCTTGATTGAAACCCTCTTCTAATACAGTTAACCAGTTGCATTGCTTTATTCACAACAAATTTACTATGGGTCCCACTTTTCAGATCATTCCAGATATATACACCTAAGTCCACTCAGTTGATTGAGTTCTTGGAGAAACACTAGAGTATGTAGCTAAATTCAAATATGTAGGAGTTTGGCTCGATCATAAACTTTCCTTCGCCGATCATCTTGAAGAACTACAGAAGAAACTAAGGCAAAGACTATGACTATTCTACATAATTAACCACCTGCTTGCAAAGGAGGCCAAGATTCAACTGATTCAAGCTACCTTCCTATCTTTAATTGATTACATGGACCTGCTTTAGAGCCACTGCACTGCCTCTGCACTGGCTAAGATGGACACCCTCTACCATAGAGCTATCAGGTTCATTACTGGCCTTCTGCTTTCCACACACCACTGTTCCCTGTACTCATCATTAGGCTGGACTTCCCTCCACTATAGAAGGAATAGAAATGCCACCCTATGGGCCTTCAGAGCGATGACCAACAAGCTCCCCTCATATGTCTCAGATTGTATTCCCCGGAGTGTGTTAGGCACCTGCTCTCTAAGGAGCTATTCCCTAATTGCCCTCCACGTTCCAAGGGTCAAAACTCATTTCAGCAAGGCTGCTCTAAGCTTCTCTTTACCCACATTGTGGAACGGTTTACAAAGGAACTTGAAGCTGAGCTGCCCTGTTAGCCTGAATATCTTCAAGGTGCTCTACAATCGCTACATGAAAGCACCTTGCAAATGTTTTCCTCACCACTAGCCCACTAATTCCACAACTCCCCCTTTCCATCCTGATGCTCGCCATGTTTCTACCCCTGGATCTCACTCTTTCCCTATTAACTCTTCTTACTGCACCCACCCTTCCCTGTCCACTCTAGCTTGGCTAAAGTCCCACCCCATCCATAGTAGTGTCCCAGTTATATACCCCTCCTCCATCATTATCATAATAAAGAAATACACGACAGCCATTGTCACTTTCTGTGGTTTTAGCTCAATTTTTCCCCCAGTCTTTGGTAATATATCCCTCCTCTTCTTTACCTCTCTAACCTGCCACCCCATACATGGCCTCTTTCCCCTATATTGTAGTTGCTGGCTGCCTCACTTAAAAGATCTCTGCTTATAACCCCTGTATGCCTATGGTTGATTGTACATCTGCTGACCTCTTCAATTGTAAAATAATGCTGTTTTTGGTTTTTTATCTCATCCTTGTACTGTACTGTATACAATGTATATACTTTGTCTTCCTTGTATATTATTGCATTTTGTATACCTGCTTCTGTACTGTACTTTGATGTATTCATGACCAGGTCCAGCTCTCAAAAGAGCCTTGCTCAATGGTGCCTGCCTGGATAAATAAAGATTTTGATTGATTAATTGATTGAAGTCCTTCTCACAGTCAGAATCCTTTAACCTTACTCCTTGAATATAATATTCTTGCTGTATATTGCCTCTACCCAAATGCATTACAATGCATTTCTCCAAATTAAATCTCATTTTGTTATTTTTTTGCCCACTCAGAAATGTATATTACATCCTGACTGAAGATGAGTATATCCTCAAAAGGGTCCACCTTCCCCCAGTTTTACATCAACTGCAAACTTAACCAACTTGTTTCCACTTTTAATATCTAGGTTACTAATAAAGATGATAAACAACAAAGGTCTCAGCACTGACCCATGAGGTACACCGCTCTTCACCCCCACCTCTCCCAACAAATGGCCTTGTACTCTCACCTGCTGTGTTCTGTTCATTAGCCATTGTTATAATCCACCTAACAATGCTGGTATCAATTCCTAACCAGTGAGTTGTGAGATTATTATCCCATGTGGGACTGTATCAAAGGCCCTACTAAAGTCTAACATCACCATGTCGACTTTTCTTCCCTGTTCTAAACATTTACTGACATAGTGATAAAAAACAATGAAATTAGTCTCACAGGATCTATTCTTTAAAAAGCCATGATGAGTTTTATCTACTAGCCCCTTATCTGTAAGATAGTTAGTAATCTCTTCACTAAGGATCCCTTCAATTATGTTACCAATTATTGAAGTCAAGCTCACTGGCTGATAATTTCTCACCTCACTCCTACTCCCCTTCTTGAATATTGGTACCTCATATGCAGTTCTCCACTCCCTTGGTACATATCCTTCTTTTAATGATTTTTGTCCTATTAGGGCAATTATTGGTGCTATGTCTTCCCCAAGTTCCTTTATAAATTTTGGGTATAATCCATCTGGTCCAGCAGCCTTATTAGCCTTCAGCAACTTTATTCTTTTAAGGACTTTATCCACTGTTATTAAATTGGTTTGATCTAAGGTCCTTGTTTCAGTCAAACAATTATCTACAGTACAGTCCTGCTTGGTGAACACTCTACTAAATGATCTACTGAATTGACTTGCCATTTCATCTGGTTTAGAACATACTACTCCGTTAATATTTAAAGGGCCCACAGTACTATTACTCCCCTTCTTTTTATTGATGTACGCATAAAACTTTTAATATCATTTTTTGACATAGCAAGCCTATATTCTATTTTTTTTGCTATCTTTATTTCATTTTTTTAAAAGCCTTATTGTTTTCCTATATTTAGTCCCTTATCATTTCCGACTATTCCCCTACCCCATCCCCATCCTCCCTCTGCATACTCGACTCCCTGCACCCCCCCCTTACCCCATACTTACCTCCAGCAGTCAGGTGCTATCATCTTCTCTGAACTGGGACACTTTTGTACTCTTCAAAGTTGAACTGCCTGATGACCCATTGGCACACTCTGATGCCTGTTGGTGTGTGGAAGGTGGAGGGGTTGGGGTGGGAACCATGACATCGAACTTCCAAACTTTTGCTGCTGTACTATCAACACTAACTGATGCATTAGTGGAGGTTTTTGCAAGATATATATATGCACACACACACACACACATAGGGGCACAGTCATGCCCCCAGAGTTAGGCTTCAATGGTCACTGCTATGTTAAACCCAAAATTTTGAACGTTGATAACTTTGCTGCCATTTGGTGAATTCACATGAAATTTTGCATGCATGGTGGGGACCATGTGGCAAGTTTTTTTTTTTTAGTTGTTCAACCAGGTATCGCACACTAAGCTGGAAGCTTTTTTACAGGAGCAACCTGGGAGCACAAGGAGGTTAAGTGACTTGCTCAGGGTCACACAGTATGCAAGTGGAAGCTGTGGGATTCAAACCCAGGTGTGGTCTGCTAGATGTCACCAAATTTGCAGCTCAGAGCCTTAGACCACTGCACTATACTGCCTCCATCCCAGTCAGTTGTGTGGGAGTAGAGATGTGGAGTGTCAAAAAATTTGAAAATTACCATTTTTCCTTAAATTCTTTGGCATGCAATTTCTCAGAAACTTATGCTCTCAACTTTGCAGGATTTTGTGTCACAGATGTGCCTTCCGAAGATTTGGTGAAAAAATATTATTCCATTTAAAAGTTACTAAAGTTTCAATTTTCCCATTATTTCCTTTGAGAAAAATTAAATGTGCCATGTTGTATTTATTGTCCCAAATGGGAATGTACTGTTGAGATTCCACCATCCTGTTTTCAGTTAATGAGGCAAACAAATTTAAATATTTAAAAAAATGCTTAAAAACCATAAAAACACCCACAGTTGTGTTTACCTAAGTGATGCCCGAGAAATCTGATTTTGTGGTCAGTGCCCCCCCCCCCAAATGTTCAGAAATATGTTTATTTTATCCACAAAGGTTTTACTGCTGCAAATTACAGAACTATTTGTGCAAAACTGGGGGTCTGACACAAATTGTAGAAGAAGCCTCATTGTTTCATGAAACACTGTTTCTTTTCCTGCAAAACAAGGTGGTTTGCCACAAATTGTGGCAGTACTTACTCTTGTTTCATGAAAACAGTGCCACAGTTTCTGGCAGTAAAACATCTGTGGATAGTATAACCATATTTCTGCCCCTTTTGGGGGCGCAAAGTGACCACACAATCAGATTCCTTGGGCACCAAATAGATAAGCCCGGCTGCTGGTATTTGCCATTTGTAAGTCAAATCTCAACAGCTAAAATTTCCTGGTGGTCTAGTGGCCCTCCCTCCTTGATCCCCAGTGCCTATCTGATTATTTTGTTAGTGGCTAGTGGGCATCCCTCCACCCTCCCACATGTGTAAACTGTTATAAATAAGAAAATCATCCCTCAATGTCTTTTGTTTTTATTATTTTTCATCATCGATCACACCCACACCCCTCACCCAACCTCTGACTGTGAAAACACTTCCCCACATCCCCTTGACACCTCCAAACACCCTCACTCACCTGAACAGGTCCCAGGTTTGAAATCCACTCTCCCTATCCATGACACATCTTGCTGCTGGAACTGGCGACTGCAATATGAGAAACTAAGGTAAATGCACTTCAATCTATTTCAATGGGGGTTTCAACTTATATGCAAATCTCTGTCATGTTTGAAGATTTTGACACCACATTTTCAACATGACCTTTTGGGGACCCCTCCTTATGAACAATGTGACTGTCATTATGCAAATCACACTGGAAAAGTGATTTCATGGCTGGTTGGTGAAATCACTTTTTGGGCAGGAATTGTGTAATGACAGTCATATTATTCATGAAATAGTGTCATAAGAAAGCTATGTTGAAAATTTGGGGTCAAAACTATTAAAAATGGCAGAGTTATGACCATTTGTAGCAATTTCTCTATGCACACTCATAACTTTGGAAACTGAAAATATTTTGACCCCAAATTTTCAACTTAGACTTGTTATTACTCCTTCAACTGTATGTCACAGCTGTCATTTTTCAAATCCTGGCCAACATGTGTTTTTGCACCTGTGCACGGATCAGCATTGCTGTTGCATAGAATCATGTTTTTTGCAAGGATTCAAACATTGTATGCATATTTATGATGTATGGGGCCCCCACACAAATACAGATACCATTAAGGAATGATGGGAGTGCAGGGCTCATAGGGTACTGTGCTCACACTCTGTGCTCCAACATGCAAAAATGCATAGTATTGAGTGGTGGGCCCTGCACTCCCACATGGAAATAAGGATCCATTTACAATCTGTGAAGAATTATAGATGGCTGGGACAGCAGGGCCTTCTAGGCCCTGTGTTCCTACAAACAAATAAGACTATGATTATACTTTCTCAAAACATAAGGAAATTCTTGTCAATAACCTTGTTAATGGAGTTTGCCCTTTAAGGGGCAAACCATGTTGTCCTGGTGCACCTCTTCCCTCCATTAGGGAATGGTTGTGCTCGGAAGGGGAGGGGAGAAGGAAGGGGAGGGGCCAAGAGCCAGAACAATAGGCAGGTAGCAGGAAGAGGAGGGGAGAAGGGAGGCACATAAGGGTCAGCACAAGGGGGCCTCAGCCACTTTTTGCTGGAGTTTTGATTCTACAAACAACTGCAGCACATCAGATTGGCATAGTGATTAAGGTTTGTTCACCAGAAGAGAAAGGTAAGGATGCAAATGACTAATTTGGTGAAGGATAATTGAAGTTGGCTAAAAAAAAAGAGAGAGAAAGAAAGGGAAATATAATGAATTGATAAATATAGTGGGGACAGACTGACATATAAGATAGATGATAAAGGCAGAGAGAACAGTTTTTATAAGAACCAATAGAAGGCTAAAAAAAAAGGGGGTAATGAGCTGAGGTGGTTTATGGCTGTTATATTTGTCCAATTTATCCATTTTGTTTGGGGGGTAATGATGGTAACGCATGGTCAAAGGGGCTTGGCAGGCATGTGAAGATTATAAGGCAGGAATTATCGTGGCAAAGTTTGTGGAGTTGTAAGGAGCGGGATGTTTTAGTTGCGATAGAAATCACAAGGTGCTGGAGCAACTGTGGAAGAGATTGTTTTATGGAGCCAACCTATGTTTTTTCAGCAGACAAAGAAACTGTCCCCCCTGGGGGGCTGGGGGCCTAGCCACATGCAAGTTGTGACAATAAGAGGGTGCGTGTTTGTTCAATGAGTTTTGGCGGCATGGCACAGTGCTGCTGTGCTGTGGGGGCACTTGTAGAAGTTGAGTATTGGGAATCGCACCAGAATTGTACATGTGGTAGCAATGGAGGCTGGGTAATGTAGAAAGGAGGCTTATAGTACAGGTGAAGGGTTTTTTTGTGCAAGTTTCCACGGTATGTAGGTCTGGAAGAAGCCCTGAAGCAAGTGGGGGATAGAAAGGATCAAGAGCATGACTGGGGTAACACATGGCATGACGTCACATGCTGTGTGGTAGTCGCGGTAAACCCCAGCCTGTTTTTTCATTGCCATTTACTGCCTGAGGTACGGGCCTGGGACCATGGTACAGGCGTAAGGGGGCTGCATTTTTCTTTTGATGGAAAATTGTGCAGAGGGAGGCTAGTTAGCTTTGGCATTGCAGCAGAATTTGGAATAGAAAGGGGGGTGTTGGTCGCCTGGTGCTTGTGGGGGAATTCCAAGGGGAACAGCATGTTAAAGGGTCAGTGGGCAGAGGCCCTGCAGCAGGAGGAGTGGAAACATGGTATAGCGACCGCGTGGCGTGGTGTCAGACGCAACGCGACAGTCGCAAGGATGGGGGGAAGTGAGAGTGAGAAGGAGCATCAGGGGAAGGTATGTAGGCCCGGAAGAGGCCCTAAAGTGAGTAAGGGATGGAGAGGAGCAGGAGCATCACCTGGGGAACACGTGGCATGACGTCAGACGCCACGACATAGTCTCGGTAAACCCCAGCCTGTTTGTGCTATTTACTGCTGGGGTATGGGCCTCTTACCATGGTACAGGCCTAAGAGGGCTGCATCTTTCTTTTGAGGAAGGGTGAAAAGGTGGGGGAGGCAGGTGGGTTTGTACAGAGGGGCCTGGATACCAATGGGTAAAGGGGGTGTGAGGCACACAGTGGTCAGATGGGTTGTGGGGGAGAAGTGGACACTCCCCCACCCCAAGGGAACCTCGTGGCTGCCTCCAGTGGTTTTGTTTTGGGGGGAACTTACCCCTCAGAGGAAGAGGCTAAATACAAGAGCGGGTTTTTGGTTCACATGGTCCAGGGTCAAAATTCCGGAGTCTGCTCTGTATAAGCTTCCAAGTTTAAAAAAAAAAAAAAGGGGGATAAGGAAAGGAAGGGGGGGCACACAAAAAAAAAGAAAACCCCTTCAAAAATTCGAGTGTTCAAGAATGCCGGGAAAAAGGGGGGCACATGGACGCAAAGGGGGGGAATGGAGCAGGAAGGTGGCCGATTAGTGGACCATGCATTGTGTCCATGTTTTTTCCAGTGGGGGATCGCAGGGGTGCCTTGGAATGTTTGATGTGGGTGGTCTAAGAGACAGGATGAAGGCTTGCAGACAGGTGCAGATATGCAAACACCTGATTTTTATCTTCCTGTAGTTGTTTTCACAGAGCGAAGAAAGAAGGAAATGGCACCCAAGAAGAGCAGACCAACAAAGGAGAATTCTTACAAGGCTATAATTGAATTGGCGGAAAAAGCAAACAGAATGTGGGAGCTGGTGGAGGGGGAGGAACCAGGGAGATCCAGGGAGAAGAGAAAAGAGGGACCAGGGTAAGGGCGGCAGGGAGAAACCACCAGCCAAAAGGCCAGGTAATCCCGCTAAGGTGGCACCGGAAACAGTGGGGCCCACCAAGGTGGTGGATCCAGTACCTCTGCGGCCCGTGGACCCGGCGACGCCATTACCCCCACCTGATCAAGGTGGGATCTCCCCGGCGGAACCCAGACACGAAGCCCAGAACGTGGTTTTCCCTCCGCAGACCCCAGTATTTCCCCATCCTCCTCAACCACAGGGAGAAGCAAGGAAAAATGTGGAAGACTCCACGCAGCACGGCCTGGACAAGGTTACAGGTAACCACCCAGTGCAGTGGGTGACAGTATAAAAGAATACATAGGGCAAATTGTGGTGGCACTGGGAGCAGGGGGTTTAGGGCAGATGGAATCAGCCCAGGTGGACATTAGGATGGAGAAAGAGGGGTCAGCAAAGAGTGAAAAGGGAGCAGAGAGAGAAGGAAGAGGTACAAGGGAAATGGGGTGCCTGGGATGAGGATAGGCGAACATGTTCCACTGACCACAAAAGAAAAAATATGGAAAGGGGAATATAAGAATATATTCGCTTTGGTGAGTGGGCAGGCAGCGGCCAAATATGAGGAAGCTGAGAGCATAGGCAAGAGTGAGATGGCAGCAGCCATAGTACTTTTAGGAAAGAAGGAGGATGACAAGTTCACAAAAGGGAAGACTTGGGATGGATGGTTCCTAGGTTTTGCCACCTTTTCAGCCATTGTTCTCGAAAAAAGGCTGGAGCTAGGCATTCCACTCATTATGTATTCTTTGATAATACGGAGAGCAAAAGCAAAAGGTGGGGTGGGGTGGTTATACTATGATGAATTTTTCCGGCAGAGAATGGCAACATTTGGGGACTTCAGATGGGACACCAAGCAGATAGATTTGTGGATGGATTATGTAACTGATCAGTCCACGCCCGACGGCGAGTGGGGCAAAAAGGGGCTTACACCCCAGAGAGGTTGCTGGACTTACAATAGGGCTTTTTGCTTGTGGCCTCAATGTCGATTCCAGCATGCTTGCTTAATGCGTGGAGGGGACACCTGGAAAGAAAATGCAGAATGACACAGGCACTAGGGACACGCGGGCAAGGAGGCCAAGGATCAGGTCATCAGTCTTTTTGAGAAGGCCAGGGGTTTAAAGGGCAAGATGGAATAGGGGAGGGCGAGGTAGGGGGAATGCGAGTAGGGGGGGTCAGTGTCAATGAGGTTAAGAGGGTCACAAAAAATGAGTGGGGGGCTGGGGAAGAGTAGCGGGGGGCATGACAGGGAGCAGTTTGGGATAGCCAGAACCCCCATCAACTTGAAAGTATGGACAGCCTGCCTGGACAGATATCCAGACATGAGAGTGTGGGATAGAATTATAGGGGTTTTTAACACAGGTTTTTCACTACAGTGTAGGGGGCCCAGACAAGCAAGAGAGGCCAGCAACCTGGGGTCAGTAAAAGGAAAGGAGGAGATGTTAAGACAGAAGATAGAGAAAGAAAAGGCAGCGGGTAGGGTAGAGGGCCCATTTAACACCCCCCCCCATTGCAGAACATGCGAATTTCACCATTGGGTCTGGTACCCAAGAGACAAGAGGGGGAATACAGGGTGATACACCACTTGTCCTATCCAGAAGGGGACTCGGTGAATGATTTCATCAGTGAGGAACACAGTAAGGTAACGTATGCGACACTAGAGGATGCAGTCCGGATAATCAGGGCCACGGAGGACACATGGTTGGCAAAAACAGACATTGAATCAGCTTTCAGACTGCTACCAGTTAGGAGAGAAGACTGGGATCTGTTGGGTTTTAAATTGGGGGGCAGTACTATTTCAACAAAACCATGCCAATGGGATGTTCCATAGCATGTGCGACATTTGAGGCATTCAGCACATGCTTGCAATGGATATTCCAGGAAAAACTGGGTATAGGACAGTCATTCATTATTTGGATGATTTTCTTTTCATTGAGAGGGGAAAAAGAGAGACTCAGAGGATGCTGGGTAAGTTTCAGGAGTTATGCAGGGAACTAGAGGTTCCACTGGCACCAGAAAAAACAGAAGGGCCCAGCAGGGTGATGGAGTTCCTGGGAATTGAGATAGACACCCCAAAGGAAATTTTTAGGCTACCGGACAAAAAAGTAAGTAAATTGAAGGAATTGATCCAAGTACACACCGACAGGAGAAGAGTACAGCTAAAACTAGTACAACAGGTACTGGGGCACCTGAATTTCACCTGCAGGGCCATTGGACCAGGAAAGGCATTCACAAGGAGGTTAGCTAGGGCTACAGCGGGAGTCACCAGGCCACATCACTGGGTGGACCTGACACAGGGTGTCAGGGAGGATTTTAAAATATGGGAAGAATTCCTTGGGGAGTATAATGGGTGCTCTTTCTGGCAAGAGGAATGGGTGTACAACACAGACCTCGAGCTGTACATAGACGCTGCTGGGGGACTAGGCATGGGGGGTACCTGAGGGGCAGCTGGTTTGCAGAACCCTGGCCTGCCAGCTGGGTAAGGGATGGCAAAGTAAGCGACATAACATTGCTGGAGATCATGCCCATATGGGCATGTACCCTGGTCTGGGGGGAGGAATTGCAGGATCAAAAAGTGACATTTTGGTGTGACAATAGAGCAGTGGTAGAGGTCCTAAACAACAGGGGAGCCAAGTCAGAAACAGTCATGCAAGTATTGCGACGTTTAGTGTTAAGGGTTTTGCAGCTGAACATGTCATTCAGAGCAAAACACATAGAGGGGGTGCACAACATACTGGCTGACAGCCTTTCCCATCTGCAGCTGGACCGTTTCTGGAGGCTGGCACCAGCAGCGGAGGAACAAAAAACACCCATACCAATGAACATCTGGGACGTTGGCAAGAAGGAGCAGAACTGTTGTTTCGCAGCTCACGGGCACCCCGGACTCTGAGGGCTTACGTTGGGGCTTGGCAGGTGTTTCAGACATTTAGGGCTGAGCACCGGATGGAGGTAAGTAGGCCACTTACAGAAGAACAGTTGGGTATGTTCACCATGGAACAGTGGCAGAAAGGGTCCGCCCACACCACAATGGGGGTTTACCTGGCAGGGATTAGCATTATTTGCAGCCTAAAAGGTTGGAATGACCTGACGAAATCACTGCTCATCAGGAGGATGATGCAGGGATGGAGCAGGTTGAAGCAAGGGCCAGGAGACAATAGGAGGCCAATAGGGGAGCAGTGGCTAATAAGGCTAGAGGAGGTGCTCCTGGTAATATGCAGATCAAAAGCTGAGGCCCAGCTATTTCACACGATTTACGTGATAATGTTTGCAGGGGCTATGAGAGTGAGTAAGATGGTAGGCCAGGGGAAAGAGGACAAAGAAGGAGGTTTGTAATGGAAGTACGTAAGTTGGGGGGGTGGAAGAGATACGGATCAATCTCAGGAGGTCAAAAACGGACCAGAGAGGACAACGTTGCTTGGTAACATTGAAAGGGCAGCTAGAGGTTGCAATATGCCCAGTGCAGACTCTGTGGGCTTTCGCCGCAGAACAGGTGACCAGGTCGGGAAAGCTATTTGTGCATGGTGACGGGAAAAGAGTCACAGGCTATCAAGTCACAGCAGTACTGAAGAAGGGCATGCAATTCATGGGGGAGGACCCATCTAATTACTCATCCCATTCCCTATGGATTGGGGTGGCCTCGCAGTGGGCAGCAAAGGGGGAGCCAGTGAAGGACATTTTGGAAAAAGGGTGCTGGCAGTCAGACAGTTACAAGAGATACATCAGAGCACTGAAATAAAAAAAAAAGGAGAGGGGGAAGGAGCAGTGTGGTTTTGTCAAAAAAAAAAAAGAAGGCGGTGGGATAATACAATGCAGGGCACTGAGAGTATGTGTAAATTAATTAATTTTCTTTGCACCCCATAGGTAGAGGAAAGAGCACAGAAGTCTGGATCTGTGGCCATTCCTATATTCACTGGGCTGGTAAAAGAGCAGAGAAAAAAGCTGGGGGAAAACAATTGTACCAGGATGTAAGACAGTGTTGGTTGGTATGGCACAGCCTGTGGGGGATGAGATGGGCACAGCTCCTGCCCACTTTGAAAGAACTCAAGAGACATTGGCCCAGTCCAGACCTAATCATTATACACCTAGGGGGCAATGACCTGGCAGGCAGACCATGGGTGCACACATATTTACAGATAAAGAGGGACCTAATGGCAATAAGACAGTGGTGGTCTCAAGTATGCCTTGCCTGGTCGGATATGATACCACGAAGGGTATGGAGACAGGAACACACCACAGGGTGGTGAAGAGGGCCAGGAGAAAGATGAATAGATGGGTGGGGACATTGATAAGGCAGCTGGGAGGACAAGTGATACTGCGGGGAGTAGAAGAATGGGTGCATGACTTCTACAGGTCAGATGGGGTACACTTGTCAGATATAGCAATAGAAATGTTCAATGCGGAAACAATGGGCTTCATAGAGGAATGGAGGAAACAGACAGAAGCTGATACATAAAAAAAAAAAAAAAAAGAGGGAGGGAGGAAGGAAGTTTTCATCCCTGAGCTAAGGGAGAGTGATACCCTAAGTTGGGGGGAAGCCAGTCATCCAATGCAAGCTGGAGACCGGCTAGTAGGGAAAAAGGGGGGACAGGGGGAAGAAAAAAGGAATAACACAAGAGGAGGAATAAGATGAAGGAGAAAGCGGTCTCGGTTTTCATTGTTACCTAACAGAAAAGGATAAGAAGAAGGCACCCAGGTTTTCGCCTGGGGGATGGATAATCAGAGAGTGATATATGGATGGAAATAAATGAAAATTATGGAAATATGATAATAAAGAAATTGAAAATGGAATATGGCTTTATGAATATAAATAAATTAATTGCCAATCTGAGAAAAGGGGGGAATCCGGGACAATGCATCATTTAGGGTTCATATTAAAGTGACTGAAGTATGAAAATGCAGTGTTATGGTTTCTAAAACAACCACCCACCCTCCACCACAAACAGGCAATGGGATATGCCTTGGGGTCCTTGGCTCTAACTCTCACCCCATTCTCCCATACTGTACCATCTCAGCTTCCTTACACATGGAATGGGGTGAAGATTACAGCCAATGACCCCAAGGCACATCCCAACACCTGTTGGTGTGTGAAGGGTGGGGGTGAGGTGGGGTCATAGATTCTGAAACCTTAATACCGCATTGCCAATCTTTTGTCACTTTAATATGAACCCTAACTGTTGTATTAATAAAGTTTTTTTTGCCAAGAATTTCCTTACTCTTTGGGAAAGTATAATCATAGTCTTATTTCTGTGGGGGGGAGGGCCCAGCACTCCATTATATTATGTATTTTTGCATGTGGAAGCACAGTGCTTTCTGGGCCCTGTGTTTCCGTCACTCCATAATGGTATCCGTATTTGCATGTAGGTGACAGACATACACATATATGTAGTTCTGTAAGTGCAAGTACCTCTGGGCCCTACACATACAGTTGTATGGCAAGAGTGATGGAACTGTCAGCATAGCCATGTTATTACCCTGCCTGATGTACCCTGCACAAAAAATGTTTGAATCCCCACCAAAATGGTATACTGTGCAACGGCAACACCATTCTGTGCCACAGGGGCAAAAACACATTTTGGCCAGGATTTTAAAAATAACAGCTGTGACATACAATTTGTGGGGTAATTAGAATTCTATGTTGAAAATGTGGGTGAAAATATTTTACATTTCTGAAGTTACAAGCATGTGTAGCAAAACTGCAATAAATAGTCATAACGCTGCCATTTTTAATAATGCTGACTGCAAATTTTCATCACAGACATCTTATGACCCCACCTCATGAACAATATGACTGTCATTACAGAAATCCTGCTGAAAAGGTGATTTTGCTAGTCAGCTGCAAAAAATCACCTTTCTATTGTGATTTGCATAACATCAGTCACATTATTCATGAGGTGGTTTCCCCAAAAGGCCATGTTGAAAATCTTAGGGCAAAATCTCAAAAATTTGAAAATGTTTTCCATAAATGTTTAACCCCCTATTAAAATTCATTGAAGTGCATTTACCTTAGTTTCTTCTATTGCGGTCTCTGATTCCAGTAGTAAGACGTGTCTTTAATCAGGAAAGCAGATCTTGATCCTGGGACCTCTTCATGTCAGTGAAAAGGTGTGGGTTGTCAAAGTGGGTGTGGGGAGGTGGGTGCACAGTGGGAGGTTGGTTGCAGGTGTAGGTGTGATTGACAATGGACTTTTTTTATTTTTACAGGTGAACAAAGAGTAAAAAAGACATTGAGGGATGGTTTTCTTATTTTCAGCAGCAAGCAAGCATGGGAGGCTGAGGGGGGGTGTCACTACCACTAAGAAAATGGGTAAGTTGGCATAAGGGATTGGGGAGGGAGGAGGCCACTAGACCACCAGGAAATCAAATTAAAAAATAAAAATAGTAATATCGGGAGTCGGGGAGGGAGGGCCTCTTGACAACCAGGAAATCAAATAAAAAAACAAACAATAACAAGAAGAATATATATTTGTTTACTGCCTATCCCTTGGGGCAGACAGCATGGTGGCAGAAACTACTGCATAGGTGTCAGTGGATCAGTTGGTAGCACACTCATCTTTATGTGCTGAGTTCATCACTGACCAGACCCCAACTTGTCCAGCTCCACTTCCAGTCTTACTCCCAGACAGCTCCAATCTCCTGGTGAAAACTGATGATCTCCCATCCACTCTGACCCCAGACTCCAGCAAGAGAAAAATCAGACCAAAGAAACTGACGTCAGGCAAATGGTGCCAAATGCAAATGGCTTCTATCCTGATCACCCTGTCTGCACAGCCAGCCACCACCTCAATCACAGCTGTACGTGCAGTCTACACTCCCTGCTAGAAAAGCTGCTGAAAATCAAGTACAAAGCAATGTGCTTCCTAAAGCAGTGAATGCTCTACTGCACACTGGTGTAGCCCTACACAAAACAGGAAGGTAATTCGGAGTCTGCCCCCCAGAAAACTACAGTCCTATGCAGAAGCATTCTTTAAAGGTAAATCTGTCCCTGTCTGCGGGGCGCACATGTGTGTTACAGAAAAGATGAAGTGAGAAGGCTGGAAGTAAAGAACTTCTGATGGAGAGAAAAACCACAAAACTAGAAAAAAAAAGAAAAATATAAGGTTTGACTGGGGTAGGAATCTGACCAGCTTACATGTTTGGTTAACTGACTCATCAAGCAGCAACCTCCCCCACTGCAGCTAGCTGTTCAGCTGCATACCAAATGCCAGCGGACAAAAAACTAACCACACAAAAAAGAAAAAAATAGTTTTCTGTTGGGGCAAGAAGCTTTTATAACTGTCGATGCCCCTGAAATGATAAACCCAAATACTTGTGTTTACCTATTCAGGAGTGGAGGAATCTGATTTTGTAGTGAGTTAGGCAAATAAATGGGCAGAAATATGTTTCTTTCATCCGTAGAGGTTTTACTGTCACGAATTGCAGCAGTATGTTCATTAAACAAGGGGAGTTCTGCAGCAACACTGAATCCTTTTACTTGCAATTTGCTGCAGAACTCCCCCATTTCACTGAAACAGTGTCACAATTTGAGGCAGTGAAACCTCCACAGATGAAATAAACATATTTCTGCAAATTATATTTGTCAGACTGATCACAGAATCCAATTCCTCGGCACCAATTAGGTAAACACCATGGTTGGTATTTATCATTTCTCAGTATTCTTTTTTTAAATATTTACCTTTTTTCACCTTGCTAACTGAAAACAAGATGGTGGAAGCATGAAAGAACATTTTCAATTTGCAAAAGAGAATGGCGCTTTCGTGAATGAGAAAGACACTTTCACATGGGATATCTAATTTTTCCCATCAGTAATAATGGAAAACTTCAAAATGTAATAACTTTTGAACAGACTGATATTTTTTCACAAAACCTTCAAAAGGCAGATCTATGACCCAAGCCCGATATACTCTAAAAATTTCAGATGAAACCCACAAGTCATTTCTGGGAAACAGAGTGACAAAGAATTTACACAGAAACAGTTATTTTCAATTTTTGACACTCCACATCTCCACACCAGCATATCCGATCAGAATGAAACTTGCCACATCAAGAGATCTTTGGTCCCTGATGGTGCGTGCAAAACTTTATGTCAATCGGTCAAACAATTGCAAAGATGCTGAAGTGCAAAATTTGGGGTTTAACATAGAAATGACCATTGAACCCTAACTGTAGTTGTGCTGCCCTGCCACTATAAAATATAGATATAGATATAGATATAGATATAGATATAGATATAGATATAGATATAGATATGTATCCATTTATAAAATGGGTAGGAAAAATTATCTCTGCTGGTTGGTTGAAGCATATCACATGACCGTGCATATATCAGAGTGTGACCACACACCTGCATTTTCACTCCCCTCCAAAACAATTTTGCCATTTTATAAGACAGATAACCCACTCTAGGATGTGCAGTCATGCTCCGATACACACACGCCTTGGGTGGTTGATGCACAAGGTCACAGACCTCATGCATAACAACGCACACCAAGGTGTGCATATATCAAAGCACAACCGCACACCTTAGAGTGGGTTGATTATCTATTATGTATACTCAAGTGGTGGGTCAATTTCATAATATTGATGCTTTGAAAGTTGTAGTTATCGGAAGCTGTAGATGGGGTATGTGGGTACATTAATCCTAAGGCTCCTGTGTATGCCGGGGTGAATACCATTTTAATGTGCCATGAGTTCGTATGTACTGTCTTGAGAACCAACAAATAAAGTTCAGTTAAAAAAAAGAGTTTTGCATAGTTCATCTGCACAACCCTCTGCCAAAGGCAATGGACCCAGTGGGTTAATCACTAAAAAGAAAAAAAAAACTCCCCCCAGCCTCACAGTACCCCAACTTTTCCCTCTTCCCCAATGGTTCCATTTAGTCAATGACATACACCCCTCTCCCAACCTACCTAGTGTCACAAATCTCACCCTACTCCCACCACAGTTTCTAAAATATTTAATCATCTCCCTTCCCCAAACTACTCAGCTTCTCAACTCCCTCAGTCCTCCCCATGGTCTCAACTGAAATAAAAATGCCCTTGCCCAGCCCAGTATATTGACAGAAATAAATAGTTACAGTATAACACTATGATAGGAAGATGAATTTAGTTACATAATGATACATGTGTTTATGTATGACACATTGGAAAAAAATGGTATTCTCTCAAGGGGAAACCATAACCTTTGTTCAGTTTGCATTATGTTTACAGTGTAAACTGAGCCTAACAGTCATGTTATAATGTCATCTGTAGGTGTGGGGATCCATTGGTGGAAACAAACAAAATCAATAGCCTGGGCACTAAATGCTCCCCCTCAAAGAAAAAAAAACTGAATATGGCAAAAGCCAGAATAGATCCAGAATTGGAATGGCCAGAACAAAACCCGTAATGCCTGTAAGAAAAGTTGAAACTACCCAGAGCTCAGACAGAAATGTAAATAATATAGCACGTATGCAGAATACAGTATCAGAGCTCTGATGATTCTGGGTCTGCATTCTGGCAGTATTCTGATAATGTTCCATGCATTTTGGGTTGGGTTGTGGGCATTCTAGGTTGGATTTTGGCCATTCAAGTTCTGGGTCTGTTCCGGGTTTTACACAGCCCCCAAAGAAAAACATTATAAGTCACATGGATTGCATGGCATATGCAGTCTTACACCCTGTGGCTAGAGCACAGGAATGGTATTACCAGGGGTCTGGGTTCAGTTTTCAGTGGGTCACACTTTTCCTGTCTCATTTCCATCCCTGATTTAAAATACCAAGCAGAGGTTAAACTGCACAGAAGAGGAGTGTCTGCTGATGACCTTCAGTAAAGGGAAATTGTTCATTTAGACACATATTACTTATGCTTATGCAATAAGGCATGACTGGGCATTGGTGGTACTAGGTTTCTCCCATGGTCGGGGGCATAGTGAAGCATGAAGTGAAGTCCAGTGCCTTCAGCCCCCCTTACCATGGGGGAACCTAGTACCACCAACATCCCCTGAGTGCCTTATTGCTTTTATAAAATAGGCCCAAAGGCAACTTTTAAAAAGATGAACACTCTAAAAGTTTTCAAAGCCACAAAAATATTTATTTATTTATTTTTTCTTTATTTATTTAAGACTTTGATAACCGGGTAACTGCACTGATCCGATGGACCATTTTATGCATGGGCCACAAAAGTGGCACGGATAACATAAAATACAGGTTACAAGTACATTACAGAAGAAGTGAACCATACAGGCTGTAACATGGGCTCAGCACTAACAATAACAAAAAATTTAATACATACAAGCTACAGCAAAATTCCAGAGATTGTAGTCCATGAGAAGATGCATGGGTGATAATGCAGTACAAATAAAAATTATACATTGCGTTGGATAAAAGTGCAAGAGCTAAGTGCAAGTGGAAGCTTAGAGTCCACCCAGGGATATAAAAGTCACCGAGGGGGAGGAGGTACATGTAGGGAAGGGGAGTTACCCTGGAGAGCAGGAACAGCTGATTGTGGATAACAGCCAGGTTCTGAGTACGGACTTAAAGATAAGGGGTGAACCAGCCAAGCAGAGAGGTGCAAGGATACTGTTCCAGAGAGAGTTTTCAGCAAAACCCAGTGCTTTACCACCCAAAACTGAAGAGACTTTGGGGACCACTGGGGGGGACCTGATATTTTGTGGAGACACCGTATTGGCACCCTGGCTGTGAGGAGGGAAGCACACAGTTAATCCACACCATCACACAGTGAACTATCAAAGAGGCTTCCTAAGGTATAATCACGATGGCCCTTGAGCAAGAGCCACCCTAGTGACTGATACAAGTCATGGTAGTGGGTTGTGTAAGGAGCCAATAAAGTAAAATGGCAAACACTATTACGACAGAATTGAGTCGGCGGCGAATGGTGGAGGACACACCGGGGGAAGAAATGGGTGAGCACTAGTCCAGGATGGGTAGAAGGTTACCCTGAGAAATGGCAAGATGTGCATCTGAGGTTAAGAAATTATTGAATAGGTAGGTGGTGCCCAGCTTTTGGTTTCTCCTGCGTACAATAGTGTTAATATGTTCTGTAAATGAGAGGCCGGGTTCAAGGGTAATGCTCAGATATTTGAAGAAGGTGACAATTTGCAGTGCAGGAACAGATCAGGTAGGTAGGGGTGTGGTTGATTATGGAGTCAGACAAGGGCCCTGCCTGGAGCACATTTTCCTTCCTATTTGTGATCATTCAATCTAGAAGGGAGTGATTTTGGGTGTGCATATTATGTTTAGTGGGGACGGTGATCAGCTGTACTTGCTGGTGATGTTTGATCAAACTGGTATAGTCGAGTTCCTGGGAATCTAACCAGTTAAGTTTAAAGTCTTCCAGGAGAATGGTATCTCTGGGTGGAGCAGGTAGACCCAGTCCAGACAGGTGATTGAGGAGATCTGGTGTGCCTCCACTGGGGGGGATTATAACAGCACTCAAGGTGCAGCTTTTTGGATGAGCTACTCACTGGGGGAGTCAGGCTCCAAGGAGAGGACAAGAGAGGAAGTTATGGGCTTCCTGATGAAGAGTGCAATGCCACCACCTTTTTCCCCTGGGCAGTCAAGGTGCAACAGAGAGTATTCTGGGAGTTGGTAGGTGTCATCAGACATATGTGGTTTCAGTCACATCTCTGTGAGCCCCAGGACATGGGGCTGTAGAGGGTAATCCAAGCTTCAAGATCTGCACATTTGGATGGTAGGATACAGATATTAAGGTGAGCCTTCTTTAGCACAGTGGTGCTAGCCCACAGAGTGTAGGAATGGGCAATTGGGTTGTCTAGAGTGCCAGGGTTAATTTTGACGTCCCCTGCCATCCCTTGCCAAATCACTAGGTAGAGAACTGGGCAGTAGGGAAGGGATAGAAGAGGAGATGTAAAAGACAGGGAGAAAACAAAAAGCTCAAGTTGCCGATGCTCTAAGTTGGAGAGAAAAGCAATAGAAAGAGGGGCTATTGGTGTGAGTTTCCATCTGGTTATTTGTGGGGAGGTGGCATCAGGGCATGTGGTGGGTATACAGGAGGACTGACTGCATTGCTCAATAGCAAGTATGGAGGAACAAAAATCAGTCAATAACAGAGTACCTAGAAGACAGATTGTCAGCAGAGGGAGCATTATAGCTTTCATAATACGTGCTATATTTTACCATCACCACAAAACAGATTAAGACAGTGTTGGCCAAGTGAATCAAGGCTCTGCCTTTGAAACAGTGGAGATGGGGCAGACCAAGGTTTTGTTCCCTGTGTCCCACCCTAAGTAAGTTACAATGTCTTGGGGAAGAGAAAGTGAGGGGGGTTCTAGTGCAGCAGGGGAAGGGGGGTGAAAAATTGTTGGGGAGTAGAGAGTGGCAAAACCATTACTTCAGAGTGAGGTTGAAAGAAACCAAGAGAAGGTTGGGATGGGGGTGAGAAAGTGGGCTGATAGGCTCAGGCAGAAATAAAAGGATGCAATACAGTGTTGCTAAATTATGTAAAATAGTCCATCCACAGATGTTTTTCAGCTGTCAGTCATCTGTCTTTTTCATATTAAATACACTGGGTGATTGTTTACCATGGAATAGAAGAAATTCAAATATCTGCATTATTACAGTAGTAGAATGCTCCCCCACCCCACACACACAATGGTAACATGGAATACATGAATTCAAAATTCTTCAGAGTTCCACTGGCAGACAGACACATACACACACACAGCAGCACACACACACACACACACACACACACACACACACACACAGGTCTCAGGTGGAGCCAGAACATAAATTTTATATGTTGCCGGGTAAGGAGCAGTGAGATCTCTGACAAACTGGTAGGGATAGGAGGAGGATTTTTCATGGTCATCAAAGAAACACCAGCAATGAAAACTCTATGAATAGTACTTGATTTTTAAAATGTGTGTATGCTTATAAGGAGGGGCTCTTGAGTCAAATTATAACATGAGCAAAGGATTTCAAGAGATCTGATAGGTTGTTATTCATGCATTAGATGTGTCTAATGCACAGCTAAAACTAGATACCCCATTTAGAATACACAGGCCCATTTTATAAGTGCAATAAGCCACTCTGGGGATGTGCATTAGACAGCTCTAATGCACGGCTAGGGGACTGGATGCACTCGGCCTGTGGCCTCGTGCCTCACTACATCCCCCTAGCTGTGCATTAGATCTGTCTAATGCACACCCCATCATGTCTTATTGCTTACATAACAGAGGATTGTGTATGAGCAGTCCCACACAAAAAGGATATTCTTGTATCGAGTGGTTTCCTTGGTAACAGATGACCTCGAGAGCACAGCTCAAGAGGTGCTCTGTTACCAAGGGAACCTCGAGATACAAGAATATCCTTGTTTCTGTATGACTACTCATACACAATCTGTTATAGTGTATGAGAAGTCACAGCATAGACAATCGCACAAAACCAGTTAGAGAAGATAATGGAGAGCAGAAATGTTAACATTTTCTTTTTTTTTTTTTCACTGACACAGTGTACTGCAGAGATTTCTGCAAGTTCAAGTTTAAAAAACAACTTCCAGCTTAACTGGATAGAGGAAAGAAACTATGTGGCAGCATTCTACATTGTTCTGCTGCAACAGTGACATCTCTACTGCAGCAGAACAACATAATGATGTCACTACTGCAGCTGAACAAGCATATTCCAGGCATGGAATTCCATGCATAACAGCATTCTACCATACACTGCATTACATTATTTTCTTACTTTATTTAATGTAATGGACTTTTATTTTTAGAACCTACTTGAAGTTTTTTTATATATGAGTAAAGGTCGCAGCCAATGATGGAAATCAGGAAATAAGTGGCTTATGAATTCTGTATGTGCCTTATGAGTTGCCTCAGTTAGCAGTGACTTGTTTTTAACCATTTGTAGTGTTCTCTAAAGGCAATGGCTCAAAGCAAGTCTCAGCAAATCAGGACACAGGGATTTCCTTGCCCATTTCATATAGCAAAAAGAAAGCACATCAAGGTCCATTGGAAATATTGTAATTTATAGAAACATACAGGAAAAAAACTCTGGAGTTACAGTAAAAATTTAAAACTGATCTCAGATAGCTGCAAGACACAAGAAGCTATGCAACATGCACAAGGCTAATGAGAGTAGGCTGAGTTGGAGTTCTGGTCTGGGTTTGAGTGGATGAGGGGCTAACACCTTTTTCTTCACTAACAAGGAAGAGTTAAGAACTAGTCTAGGAACATGTTAGTGCATCAGGTGCACTACAGGGGTTGCAACATGTTTGCTTTCATGGCTATAGTTGTGGATGGGAGTTCTGTGCCAGCCGCAAGGTGGTTGTGGCACTCAAGGCTAGAGGTTGCATGCTTTAGGGGCAACCACCAGTGCTCCTCAATGCAGGGTTGGAAGAATTGTAGACTTTGACATAGATAAGGGAGACCAGAAAGAAAAGATCTAGATGGAGACCACGTGATGCAAGGTACTAAGTAGAAGCTCCTCTGTGCAGCTCCAGCCACCCGACTTAATAAAAGTGTATTTTAGACCAACTAATCTGCCTAAAACCCTCTAATTTTACTTTACTGTACCTTCTTATCAACTGGTGCTCCTGTTTGGTGGATCGAAGAAATGATGGAGGTATATATTAAGAAGGCACCACAGAAACATACCTCACCGGTCACCCCCGAGAAGGCCCAGAAGAAATCACAGGCCTCAAGTGAAGCAGAAAAGTCAGAGCTCTTGAACCAGGCCACGGATCAAGAACCGCTTACTTTGTGCAGGTTCCTGGAAGAATTCAAACCTTTCCATGAGGAAATTAAAGAAATTTCTTCTGAGCTCAAATCCCTATCTAAAAAGCTCGACGAGGTCTCTGTCACCACTTCGGAAAACACAGCCCGAATCTCTTCCCTTGAGAAGCGTGTGGAAAATTCGATCCTGGGCTGGCGGCTATGCAGCAGAAGCTGGTACATCTGGAAACAAAACTATAGGACCTTGAGGGTCGTAGTTGTAGGAACAATGTTGTCATTCTCAGACTGCCTGAGGGAGAAGAGGGCCAGATTGCCATAGCATTTGTGCAAAAGCTTGCTGAGAGGATCGCCGGCCCCTCTCCCTTTGGGGCCAAATACATCATTGAGAGGGCCCACAGGTCTCTATGGCTGAAGCCTCCCCCAGGAGCTACACCTCGTCCTATTATATGCCGTTTCTTGAATTATTTAGAACGGCAGCATTTTCTGGCCAAAGTTAAAGAGGTGCAGGAAGTCAGATGGGAGAATACCAAACTCAGGATAGCGCAAGACCTACCAGGCTCTGTCCGACTGAAACACACAGCATTTCACTCTATGGTCTCCAAGATCATCGCTGAAGGGCTTAAATTTAGAATGGGGTACCCAGCTAGGTTCCTGGTGCAAGTGGCTGGTGCCTGGTCAGCTTATGATGATCCTGATGCTGTGCTTGTTGGCTTAAAGTTGGCCCTGCCTGATATTTTCAGGGATACATGAGATGCCCCCCATTTTCTGAATGGGAGAGATCTGGACTGAAGAGATGAGGCTGCTTTTCGAATTGTATGTTGTGGATGAGTGAGAATAACGGCCCGAGTCTGTGAAAGACCGACTTCGAGGGCTGAAGGGAAATAATCTTTTAAGTTTACTTAACTCTGCATGACTTTCTCACATCCTAATTATGTCTGGGACAGATGTTTCCTTTAGGGGACTGTTTAATTTGAATGTCCATTGATTAAGGGGAGAGTATTTTTCATAAGGGGTCTGATTGGCACCTACCTGTAAGCACAGAAAAGGGGATTGTTAATGTTGATCTTCCAGGCTCGCACCCCTACAGGTTATTTATGCAATTTATATGGGTGACTGACCTGGGGTTGCACCGGATTCTCTTGTCAAGGCGTGCTGTGATGCGCTTTCACTCCTGTACCACCAGAGGGAGCACCAGACATATAATTAGATGGCTAGTGCCATTTCATAACCTGAGATGAGATTTTTCTCGCACAATCTTTTTATTGCTGGCCTGGGCTTGGTGAGTACTTCTCTCTTTGGGCAATCAAGTCCTGTTGCTGGCATAGTCTCTACGGTAGACTTGTTTCATCCTGTATGGCCTGCCATTAGTAGCATTTAGGGAAGTGAGCTTACTTGGCAGGAAAGTTGTACTCTTTTGACTATTCCGTTACATTTTCTGAGCTCATACCTCAAAGTACTGTGCCACTCCCTCTGGCTATCAGGAGCGGGTTAATAAGGGATTTTGATGGTAAGTAGTTTTTCCTTAGAGCTTACTTAATATCTACTCATTTCTCATATGGGGGGCTTTCAGAATTTGGTTGGTTTATGGGGTAATGTTGGGGGGCTGAGGGAGAGGAAAAGAAATGGCATTTTGTTGAACGTTGTTTGTGACATTTGGGGATGGGCAGGGATAGTGTTAGATTTACTGGCTTACCAATGTTATGTGATGTTTGGGTGTTATATGGGGGTGGGATTGGGGCAGATTAGGTCAGGAAGGGAGGGTCTGGGGTTGGGAGGGTGGTAAAGCAGCATTTAAAGAATATTGTTTTTTGGACTATAGTTGTAGTAAAATCTGGATGTTGATCATGTGTTTACTTTTACCAATTTAGATGGCTAGCAATATCAATCGGGTTACTTGGAATGTGAAGGGGGTAAGGAAAAAACCTAAGCAATATCAGGTGCTTAAACACCTGAGCTTGCTGCATGCACAGATTACGTTTTTGCAAGAGTCTTACTTGCTAGATTCTGAAGAATTACAATTTAGGAGGCAACAGGTTAGACAGGTGTTTAATGCCTCAGGGTCCACTAATAGCTGTGGGGTCATGCTTCTTGTTAACTGAGATGTCCCCTTCATTCCCACACAGGTTTTCAAAGATCCAGAGGGCAGGTACATCCTGGTTCAGGGAACTCTTTGAGCCATGCTACTTTTGCTCTGCAGTATCTATGGGCCAAATGTGGGTGACTCCACCTTTTTTATGAATTTGATCACCATTATTCTCCCTATGCTTCCTATTGCGGTAGTTATGGGCAGAGACTTTAATTTGGTCTCGGACCCTAATATGGACATGTCTGGTATTGGGTCGAGAGGATTGTCTCCTGGGCAAAGGGCCTTTAGGGACTTGTTGGATCAGTGTGGACTGTGTGACGTGTGGCGCGTTCTGTGCCCCAATTTCAGGGAGTATACTTTAAGTTCGCGAGTGCACGGATCACAGTCTCGCATTGACTATCTATTAATTTCCCAGGTGCTCTTGCCGGGGGGTGTTGTCTGCCTTGATTCAGCCTGGTCCCATATCCGATCATTCCCTGGTGATATGTAACTTAGCTTTTCTTAACATTCCTAAGAAGGAGACCCGGTGGAAATTAAATGAGCAATTACTAAAAGACGATAGGTATCGCAACCTTGTGAAGGAGCAGATTGATTTCTTTTTTTCTACTAACCCAATAGAAAGCCCAGCACCGGATATTTTATAGGGCATGTTTAAGGCATATATGAGGGGAATTCTCATTAGTCTAGCTGCAAAGAGAAAGAGGGCTCATGAAGCGGAACTATTATCCCTATTGTCTCAAGTACGGTTACTAAAAGCTAACTTATCCTCTAGCACTGATAAGGAGGACAGGCAGAAACTTTTAGTAGCTAAAGACAGATATTTAGAATTGTTAAGGGAAAAGGCAGAGTTAGCCATTATCCGTACTAAAGCAAGTTTTACTGACCAGGGGGGATAAAGCAGGGCACATGCTTATTTTACGCTTAAAGCAGCAAGAGTCTGCAAGATTTATTCCTCCAGTCAGAGCACAGGCGAACGGGTCCCTGAGGGTATCCCCTTCAGAGACAGTGCAGGAGTTTATCATGTATTATTAACAACTATATAGGGACATGGACAGTCCTCCTCCCTAGGAGAAGTTGGAGGAGTACCTTAGGGATTTTCACCTTCCTTCCCTGTCAAGTTCCCAGAGGAATTTTCTATCCTCCCCATTATCCCTGTAGGAAATCTCGGAGGTCATAAAGGCCTTGCCCTCGGATAATGTTCCGGGACTGGATGGGTTTTCCTCTTTATTCTATAAAGTTTTTCAAGAACAGTTACTGTCTGTGCTTCACTGGCTATACCTCCATATTCTTTCCGGGGTAGATGTAGATGCCCATTTGTTCAAAGCCCTGATAGTCCTTTTACCCAAGCTGGACAAAGATCCTGAAATGGTTCAGAGTTACAAGCCAATATCCCTGTTGAATCAGGACATCAAAATTCTTTCGAAGATATTGGCCGATAGGCTAACTCTGGTCCTCCCGGTTCTGATTGGCACGTTCCAGGTAGGGTTCATGAAGTGGGGGTTCATCCTCAAACCACTTGTGCACCCTTTCGTATGTCTTCTCGGAGTCCAGGCATGCCACCTTTCCTGCTGTGTTGATCTCCCTGGATGCCGAGAAGGCATTTGACTGGGTGAACTGGAATTTTCTATTCCAGGTTCTCAGAGCATTCAAGTTTCCCTCCATGTTCATAGACTGGATCCGGGTGCTATATCGGACCTCTTCTGCTAAGATCTCAGGTAATGGTGCATTTATCAAACCCTTCTTATTATATTCAGGTACTAGATAGGGCTGTCCCCTTTCCCCCTTATTATTTAATCTACATAATAATACCGGAATACAAGGTATACCGATTGGGAGAAACGTGGTGAAGATTACAGCATATGCTGACAATCTTCTCCTTCATTTGGCCCATCTGGTAACATGCATTCTGGTTATGTTAGGAGAGATTGCCGAGTTTAGTTTCTTCTTGAATTATAAATTGAATGCAAATAAGTCATCCTTTTTTTCCCCTCAACCATAAGGTCTTTAAGACAGATATTATCCATTTTGGATTATGTTGGTCACCCCTTGTTCTCTAATACCTAGGTATTAAATTAACATGCAATCCTTCCCTATGGTTTAAAGAGCATTTAGAACCCCTTTCTCAGTTGATTGTGTAGGACCTAGAGAGATGGTCTAAGCTTCCGATCCCATTCTGGGGCCGCATTAACATAATTAAGATTAATGTATTTCCCTGAGTTTTTTATCCCCTTTCACATCTCAACTCATTCATTCCTTTATCCTGGTTTCAGAAAATGCACACAATCTTTGCCAAATTCATTTGGTCTAATAAACACCCTCGATTGGCATACTACAAGTTAGCCACCCCAAAATGGATGGGGGATTTTGGATTCCTCACCTAGCAATCTATCATTGGGCTAGCCATCTTGCTAAATACCTGAAATGGGTAAGCCTGGGTCCTGAGAACTTGAGACTGGTCTGGCTCAACATCGAATTAGACTTTATCCAGGCTATGAACATGGACCCCTCAACCATGCTTTATGTTAAGTTGTCTTTTCTACAGGATGCTAGTAAATGCCTCACCATCATGACATCATTAAAAGTGCATGTGCAGCTTTGTTCCTTTTTGGGACTTACTCTGCATTTGGACCCGTCTCAGTCCATCTGGAATTCTCCGGCCTTTACTATAAATAAACAGAGGATTCCCAGTACGTGGTTGCCCCAACTAGGAGAGGGGACAGTATTCTCATTTCTGGATGATGCTAGGGCATGACTTCCAGTTACAGTAATTACCTGAAAATTCAATATCCCAGTCTCTCAGCAATTCAGGGTTTTCCAACTAAAACATCTGCTTACCACTGCCCTTGGTAGCACCCCTCCCCACCCAATGGCTTTCACATTGATACCTGAGCTTTCCTCCCAATTTGGATCCTTAGGTGTCATCTCTAAAATATATCAAGTTTTGTACCATTGATGGTTTGGGGGTCCCAATGGCCCCACTAGGTTTTGGGATTCATTTTTTCCCCAGTACACCTTCAAATGGCAGGCTCTTTGGATGTTTTGTCATAAATATGTGTCTCAAGACAGATTACGGCTTATGCAATATCACATTTTGCACAACATGTATTACACTCCAGTTAAGTTGGCGAAATGGGGCCTTCTCGAATCAGAGTGGTGCACTAGATGTTCCCAGGAAGAGGGGACACTTTTCCATATATTCTGGTTGTGTCCCAGGGTAGTTCCATTGTGGTATTTAATTAACGCTAACCTGGACCCCTTATTGGGATTGCAGGATTGCTTCACACCTGACATTTGCCTCCTGGGAGACTTGTCTTCCATCAAGGTCAAAGCTCGGAGATATCACATATCTATGATTGCACTTTCTGTCAAAAAAATTATACTCAGGCATTGAAAAGATGGGATTTGCCCAACATACCAGGAATGGATGCATGAAATTCTTGTTAACCTTCACACAGAAAAAGCTATAGCAAGCCTTTGCAACAGGTGACAAGGGTACAAGCGTATCTGGGATCCCCTTCACACCTGAGTCATGACTGTTATGATCTAAGGTGTAACAGGTAATCTGTGATCTTTGCATACATAAAGTTACAGTGATAGGATACTTAACTACAACATCTGAGGGAGCTGCAGAACCAGGGGGAAGAGGGGTAGGAGGGTTGGAGGCAGAATTGGCAATGCATTACATGCAGGTTGTATATGCTAGAATTACTGCCTCCTGTATTGTGGAAAATTATGCTAATAAAGTTTGATTTAAAAAAAGAAAAGATCCAGATGTTTGAGACAAGAAATGGGTTAGAGTAGGCAGGGGCAGAAAAGAACAGGATCATGAGGTGAGGCAAGGATTGAAACTATCCACAACTGGTACCAGCCACTGGGTGGGAAGATGCAAGGTGACCACAGTGTCATGGAGGCTACTGCTTGAGCTTGAGTACAGAGACTCCCACAGTACAGAAGAGTCAGGCAGGACAGTGAGTCAAGATGTCTGGAAGACAGTAGTGATAGTGGGCTCTATAGTTAAGCATATTAGCAAGGTGGGTGAAGTACATGAATACTGGAGCTGTATGGACTATAAGGTCATTTAATTATCTGGTGTGTATGATGCAGATATCACTGTGAAAGTGGAAAGGCTTGTGTGAGAGAGGGAGAGCCATGCTATATGTTGGAACTTATGATATAGACATAGGCCTACCTGTATTTATGTAACTAGGCAGTAGCCTTAGAAGCCTGCTTGGTAACAGAAGCAGGGTTCTCAGTAGGATTTTTATTTTGAGGGTCCCAGACTTTGTAATAAAAAAGGAGGGGTCCCAGCCAAATCTTTGGAGCCCTCTCAAACAAATAAGTCCAAACAGTAATTAAAAACATATTTTTAAAAGTTTTCAGGTAAGATAGATAAATATATACATATATGTAACTCCAAGCTGGGAATCACCTACCCTACTAGCTATGTGCTTACCCCCTCCGCCAAGTTTGCCATAGCTCATGGCATACACCTGCTTTCACTTACTCATGGTATTGCTGCATATGCTACTGCATTTAAGTCAAGTCTTCACAAATGGGATGTCACCTACTACAACATCTGTCACTGTGCATCCTCCTGCCATTGACTGAAACACCACTGCATCCTCTACTCAGACCTAAGATGTCTACCACCTAATGCATCTAGACTCTACTCACGTGACTCAATCATTGATAGTATTTTAAGATCACAAACCCCCAAACCCCTAGAGGATCTTTTTCACCAGTTGCCCTCTCACTATGGCTTATGCTCAGTGGACAAGTCCCTTGGACACATTCCCAGGTACAATTCCTCCAAAGGTGCCAGAGCGTTCTCCTGTCAAGCCCCCCAGTACTGTAACTCCCTCCCTTTAGCTGTTCTCCAAGCTGTCTCTCACAACACCTTTAAAAAGGAGCTACACAACTATCTCATCTCCTCTCACAAATGCTCCTGTTTCAAACCCCCTTAGTCGCTCCCTTCTACAGTCACCTTTTTCTTCCCTTGCCTCTACTGACTCTTCTCTATAATTAGCACTTTTCTGGCACTTTGAGTATTATTTACTAAATTTGCCTACTGTTATGCACCTCAATTGCTGTTTTGAATCTACCATGTCAACATTACTATTGTTTCATCGTATCAAAACCAATATTATGGATCAACTTAGTTGTAAAATTTGTAGCTTGTACTTATTGTTTTTGTTTATTGGCCTACCATTGGAACTGTAGCATATTTCTATTCCTAAATGTTCTCTTGTATACTACACCCGCTATCACCTCATTTTGTAATTTTATGGTGTTTTGCTGTATTGTTATGTATCTTCCCAGGTCGTTCCTGAAAATAGTCATTGCTATGGCTAGTGCACTTACCCGGTTAACAAAAACTAAATGAATGTATATGTATACACACACACAATGGGGTGAGGTAGTTTTTTTCCTTAATAAAATCATGTATTCCCCACAGTGAGATATAAAAGCAGTTCCAGATTTACACGGTGATAATATTTGCCATTTATACACACAGTGCTTACCTCATCTGCATTTATTTCAACTGTGCTGATGTCATCCAGAAACACACACATTGTTCCTAAGTGTTGGAGCTACTTTCATGGAGTAAATGAAAAGAATGTAGTGCTCAGGTCCTCAGTATCAAGACCCATCTTGAAAAAGAACCCCGGTCCTGAGCAGTGACACTGAGTCCAAGTGAAACAGCCACTGGATTTCTTTTGTTCAATCATCTCACTCTCCTAACAAAATTAAAGAACACAAAATAATCTGTGCAGGAAGTCAAATTCACTGATACTACCTGTTTTTTTTATTGATCACCTTGGTTTTCCAAAAGCAATTCCGAAGCTGAAGTATATGTGAAACAAAAAAAAAAAAACAAAGTTAACTCCAGTGAAGTTAAATGGAAAACAGTACCTAAAGCACTTTTCATAACACAAATAAAAATATGTAACTCCACATGAAGTTAAATAAAGTTGTCACACTCCTAAAAATTTAACAAAGAAACTAAATACTTTTGTAGCACGGTACATGCTACTCAAGCAATAAGTATAAGCCCCACTCACAAACACCAGCCAACCAATCACAACACATGCTTCCCTAACAGACAGCAAGAACAGCCAATCCCAGCATAAAATCACACGTCCTTCATAGAAACACCCTATAAAAACCCACAAACAAAACTGATTGACACTCACTCTGCAGCTACATTCATGAAACCGAATCACAGCTGTGGCGATCACTAGCTACACAAAATAAGACACAGGGAACGTAATATTCTACTCAAAAGCAAGCAAAATACCATGCAAAATCTGAGAAAAAACCCTATTGTATAAATCACACACATGACATGCTGAAGTGGAATATGGCGAATATCTTCATTTGTGAACAGTGATCTCTGGATGCTATCACTTGTTGCTCCTCTGTGCTCCTCCTCTCATGAGTATCCAGAGGTCACTGTTTACTCATGAAGATATTTGCCATATTCCACTCCTGCCCATCATGTATCATGTATATTTCTTGTCCCAGTAACTGTGAGAATAAAATGCATTTATTGTGCAAATAAATACATTTATTTTCACGTGTGACAGGTCTAAAGTGGAAATAAATAATTTATTTCATTGTTCCATGGGTCGTTAGTATCTATTTTGACTTAAGTTGGTCACAAAGGAGTTCTTAACCAGTAGGAGAACAGAATCTGCAGATTCAAATGGAGCAAAACTTACCACATCAAGAGATATACCCCATGGGACAGTACATGCCAAATTGTGAGGGAATTCATTTATTGGTTACAAAGTCATTAAAGTATAAAATTTGAGGTTTAACATTGGACATGCTTCTCAAAGCTAACTATAGAGGCACAACCACGCATATATATATATATATATATATATATAAAAATGGGCAAAGAAATATCCAGGCTCTGATTGGCTGATAGCTCTGCCAAGGTGGGCATCTATCAGACAACAGAGCCCAGTTATTAAAAGTGCCAATCCCAACCTGCCCCATTACCCACTCAAATCATGGTGCCATATTCCAAATTCAAAATGAAAAGGTGCCATTTTTTACTCAGTGAGCAAGCTGATGGAGCTGTTGCGCTCCCCATTCTACATGTCAGCGTAGGAACTTGATAGCTGACATTTAAATCCTACAAAAGACAAAGCAATTCTGATTTTTTTTGTAGTTTAACATAGCACTGGAACAGTGGCTCTGTACCTGGATAGCAACCACAGTATTGTCGAGTGTATCATCAGCTGATCGCGGCACCACTTTTGATTTCCAGCTCATTCTCCACTCCACACATACTGAGGGCCAAAGAATAATGAATTAATGAGAAAGTGGCATAAACATAAACAAAAAGCCATGACTCTATATTAATATAAAATAAAAAGTGAATTTAGCGTTTTGACACCTCTTTCCTTTCCTCCATACTTCAGGTGTCACATCTTTAACTAACGTGCTAGAAAATAGCAGTTTGCAATTTTAGGTAGAAAGAAAAAAAAAGTGAACCTGAAGAAACATTGCAAACTGGCTGCAATTATTAACCAAAATATAGGTGGGGACGTGCGCAAGGGAATGGGTGCTTGCATGAGGAAACCAGACACTCGCTAACAAACTGGCAGCACTCGAAGTGCTGGGGTTAGTGCCATGGATCTAACTGAACTTTTCACTTGGATGCTGGACTTTGTTTAATTTATTTAAGCTTTTAAAGTTATATGCTGTAGTTTGCTGCTTGAGTGCTAACAGTTTGTTTGTGAGTGCAATTGTTAACTCATCAAGACTCTGAGTGTGTGGTGGGGGGGTGCCTACATAAAACACAAATTGCCCTAACAATAGCAACTTTTACATTCTAAAGCAAAAGCAAAGTACCTCCTTTTTTCCTTCAGAGTTCCACAGCCAACTCTGTGTCCCCCGATCACTAAGCGGTGACCAAGCCGCCCCCCCATCTCAGTTCTCTTTAATGAATTAAAATAAAAAACAAAACACATCACTTTAATGCTGAAACTCCTCAGTGACACATATTCCCAATGTGACCCCCTCAAAAAAAAAAAAACACTGAGCAAGTTACCAGCAAACAAACTTTTTCTATACACCTTTCCCCTGCAAATAAAAAATGTGTAGCACTGAAGATGTGTTAAATGGAGGGGAAAACAAACACATTTAGACTTTTGCCATATCACTTGAAATATCTCCAACTTTACTTCCTGCTTTTACATTGCAGGCTCGCCCGCCGATTCTGCCGATTCTCCCAATCCCTCTGAAAATACAGCAACTCTGCTGACTATCCCAGCAAAAATGACATAATCTACATAAATGTACCTGCACTGTACAGGCTTGCTTTTTCTTTTGCTGTTAACTCGATGACAATCACCCTCAAAACATAGGTGCAGAACTTTCCTGCTGAGCAGCTCCATAGTGTGGCTGGGTAGCAAAAGTACATGTCGGTGGGGGAACTCCAGCAACTGCCAGACTTAAAACTGACAAGGAACCGGCTTCCCCACCTCTGAGTCAAATAGCCCTGAGGGGTTAGGAGGGGTAACCACGACAACCAGCTCCAACAGGCACAACTACAGAGGCTCAAATAGGAGAAATGTCCAAGCAAAACAGCACTGCAATTCAGGTGGAGGAACTATTTTCTTTTAACAAAATAAATAAAACAAAACTTAATAATTTAACATGACTTTTCCTTTTTTATACCTATAGAATACAGTGGTCCATTTTCTAGAGGCAATAATACCCTCCAGGGTGGGGTAGTATTGGCAATACCACGGACCTTCAGGGCTATAAGGCCCTCCACCTGTATGCGTCAGGCCCGATTACACCCCCGGGCGTCCAGTATTGCCCAATACCACCCACCCTGTTGGTATTATTGCTATATATATATATATATATATATATATATATATATATATATATGTATTTATATTTTCGTTGTAAAAATTCCATTTATGCATCCAATAGGGTTAATATTACAGTGATAACAATTTGGAAATTTAATGTTAGGGTTGCCAGCCCTACCACCCTACCCCACCCCAACCATCCACACAGCAAGAGGCTGGGTGTCTTGGGGTCATCAGCCCTAACTCTCACCCCATTCCATGTGGAAACAAGATGATATGGTACAGTATAGAAGAATGGAGTGAGAGTTAGGCCCGTTGACCCCAAGGCATTTCCTGATGCCTGTTGGTGTGTTGATGGTGGGGTGATAATGGGGTTGTAGGGTTGGTGACCCTAACACTGATTTTCCAAACTTTTGTCACTGTAATATCTACCCAAACTGATATATTAATGGAGTTTTCTGCAATGAATTTCCCTTCTTTTTCAGAAAGTGTAATGCTACTCATATGTGGTTGTGGAAGTGCAGGGCCCAGAGGGCTTTGCGCTCCCATCATGCATGCATTTTGTAATTGTCTCTGATTTTCATGTGGGAGGGTCCTGTACTCCCATCTATACATAAGTGCAGCAATATTTTAATGATCTCTAGATTTGGCATGATTAGATTTATATCAGTAAATGCTGATAAATGTCAATTTCACTGCACACTCGCAAGCCTACAACAAAATATTTCCATTGATAATAATCTAAATGCACAGACAGGCAAACTAAGTTCTGTTGCTATTCTGACATTTGATAATAACAATTTGTGTTTTTATCAGTTTGTAAATCCCCAGCATTTACTGTCATTAACTGCAGCTGTGAAAATTAAATCAATAAAAATGTAAATACATGCTTTAAACCCCATAATTGTGTGCAACTGTGAACATTTAAATTAAAAAAACACAGGAAAAAGATTTCAAAATAAAAACCAATATTTTCCATAGAAATTATAAAAAAATAAAAGTCCAGTTCTGCCAGCCCTAATGATCTTGCATGTACCTGTGGGAATGCAGGGACCTCCAGGCCCTGCCCTGCCAGTACTGCATAATAGAGGGCCCTATGTTCCCAGTATTTCATAATGGTACCCATGTGTGGAGCACATGGCACTCTGGGCCCTGCACTCCAATCTACCCAGAATTATTGAGACATAGTGCAGGCCTACAGACATTCCAAGTAACCCTTTGGCTTCAAATGTGGCAATGTCTCAGTATCTATAGGAACTTTGGAAAAAATTCCACCACAGTTGTAATCATGACTTGGCAACCTGCATGCATGCTTACTTCACCACTAAGCTGCACTTAGCGAACAATCCATATCTCAAACCATTTTCAAGATATAGGCGCCAAGAAGTGGCAAGGCCACCACAATGTTATCCTACGGGAAATGTCAAAACTTTGCAATGCTATACAGTAACTATGGAACCACTATAAATGTTTTCACCAAACCAGCAAAAGACATATCTGTGGTGCAAGCCCTTGCAGTCCTGCAAATTTCAGCCCAAAAATCCTAACGGTTTTTTTGCTATGAAGAGGCAAGTAAACTGCTTTTTGGGGGAGGTACTTTTGCAAAATTTGCAAATGTTTCACGTTAGCTTTTGCAGCTTTGCAAAAGAACTTTCACAAATTTGCAAAAGTACCAATGGAAAATTAAAAAAAAACATATTTCCAGACATAATTTTTAAAAATTAATGTCAGGATCATGTTCCTCTGGCCCCGATTAGGAAAACACAACTGGTGGTGTTTACCAAGGGCCAGTATGTTATTGAATTACAGCATTTTTTTGCTGTCAAAAACTGAAAACAAGATGGCAGCAGCATGAAAGTGCAAAATCCATCTGCGGCAAATGTTTTCATGCCTAGCATATTTTTTTCCCCAGGCTATAATGGGAAAATTAAAAGTTTAGTAACTTTTCAATGGTTTAATATTTTTTTCACCAAACCTTAAAAGGGCACTTCAGTGTCCCAGTACCCATATACCTTGAAGCTTTCAGACCAGAACCACAAACTATTTGGGCTGTTGAGATGAGCAATGAATTTGCCCAAAAGTGAGGATTTCTTTTTTACACTCTCTTGTTACCCTGCAGCTCCGCAATCACGAATCTCACAAGAATGAAACCTGCCAGATCCATAGATCTATGGTACCAGATGGCTCATGCAAAATGTCAGGCAAATCAGACGAACAGTCGCAAAGTTATAAAAGTGCAAAAGTTGGGGTTTAACATAGAAGTGTCTGTGCAAACCTAACTATAGTGACACTGCTGTGGCACTATAATAAATCTATCTATAGATAGATAGATAGATAATTTATACATTACAGCTGCACTACCGTGCAGCTATAGTTAGGGTTTCCCTGCCACTTCTATGTTAAACCCCAAATTTTGCACTTTAATAACTTTTTCACTGTATAACAGAAGTGCCTAAAAGTTTGCATGTACAGTGGGCACCATAGATCTCTGGATCTGGCAAGTTGCGTTATAGTCGGATGAGCGGTTGCATAGCTGCAGAGCACCAGAAAACAGACAAATATGGGTTTTTGAACATTTCTTTGCTCATGGCTACAGCCAACATGATTTTTCCATTTTGTATTAAAACTTCAGGGAATATGCACTCTGGGTCACTGATGTGCCGTTTGAAGATGTGGTGAAAAAATATTAATCCATTCAAAAGTTATTTAAACAAGATTCTCATTATAGTCAATGGGAAGAAATATATGTGCCTCTCAAAAGCTGCTGCCAGTACATTTTAATGTTGCAAATGGCCCTTTTATAGTCATGCAGTGGCCATCTGGTTTTCAGCTGTTGAGAGAGAAAAATGACTAGCGCTTACATTTGGGACCCCCTATGTAAACACTGACAGTTGTGTTTACCTAGTTGGGTCCTGAGGATCACAGCACTATCTTTTTGGGGGGAACCCCACTAAACATTCCTTTCCAGCAATCAGATGACCCCCCATAGTTTCACAAATTGTGACAGAATGGATGCAACACTTTTGAAAATCACAAAAGTGTTGAGCCCATTCTTTCACAAATTTTTGTGAAAGTGTCACAATTTGTGACAGAACTGCACCCAAAAATAGCAATTATTAGTCAACCTACTGCATCAAAATGGCTGGGGCTTTTGGTCTGAAATGTGAAGGGTGGAAAGCACTGGTCTCAAAGATGTGAATTTTGGTGGTTTGGTCCCAAAATAATCCATGGTCCCATAGTTACAGCACTCTGAATTTCAGATATTTCCAGTAGGCTAACACTGCAGTGCCCATGGAGACGTTTGACACCTGTATCTCGGAAACAATTTGAGATATGGATTTTTCACTAGCTGCAGCTTAGTCCACCTCTAGGTGATGTAAGTTCACATGGAGGTTTCAAAGTTATGACTACAACTGCAGTGGAATTTTTTTCATAGTTGCTACAGTTACTGAGATATTGCCAAATAATACAAGGATTCCTTTTCAGTACTACGGGGCTGCTGTATGGCTCAGTACTTATGTGTAAGTGGGAGTGCCCCCACATATGCATACCGTTATGCAAAAGCTGGACAATGTGAGGGAAGCGCAGGGCCTGGAGAGCCCACACTCACAGGAGCACATACCAGTTCCCAGTTACATTACACTTTCTCAAATAGAAGGCAAATAATTGCAAAAAGCTTCATTAATGCATCAGTTAGGGTTGCTAGCACAATGACAAAAGTATGGAAATATGATGTTAGGATTACCCCCTACCATCCCCCTTACCCCCTACCACCCCCAAGCCCCACCCTTCACTCACCAACAGAGTTCGGGGTGTGCCATGGGGTCATCAGGCCTAACATAGAGGTGACCAGGCAACCCTAACAATATATATATTTTGGTCATAACTCTCACCCCATCACATGTGTAAATAAGCAGAGATTAGGAGAATGCGGTAAGACTTAGGACCAACAGCCCTAATGTGCACTCCGATGCCAGTTTGAGGTGTGGACAGGGGGGGCCAAGGGCGGCTTTCAACCCTTACACCGAAATTTCCCACTTTGTCCGTGTCGAACAACCCTAACTAATGCATTAAACTGAGTTTTTTGCCTCTAATTTCCCTTCTTTTTGAGAATGATAACGAGAAATAGTGAATGTAATGTGCTGGCAGGAGCACAGGGCCCTTTGGACCCCGTATCCCATCACGTAATGCGGCAACTGGAGCGCAAGGCCCTTTGGGCTCCACGCTCCCACCACATGATGTCTTGTCACATAGTAACATTATGCCCGCAAACGCAAATAGTAATGAGAAAGGTGACTCAAAGTGAAACAGAAAGAGAAACAGTAGTATAGACAGAATTGTTAAAAACAATGCAAAAGCAAGGGCAAATGAAAATGCAAAGGGTAACGCACATGGTGGGGTAGACGTGAATGGTAAATGAAATGGGAATGGAACCTCAAGCAAAATGGTAACAGTAACAGTAATGTAAGAGCACAGGCTGATTTTCCCCAAAAGCTGCATAAGGAAAAACAGTGAGTGCAAAGAATATATGTATAATAATGGTTCTCGGAGCAGAAAATGAGGAGTTGGAATACTATATTGCTTATATCTCAGGAGCCATACAATGTCGAAAAAAATCTTAAAAATCATATGATTTATGACTTACCTGGCTAGTTTTTACTGGGGGCTAAGCTTTTTTCTGACGAAAAGTCTGTATCTCACACCGTTTCTGAGATAGAGGCCCTGAAAGGCGCGGTGAACGCCGTAATGTTATCCTATGGGAAAAAAAGAGAAGTTCAGAGTGTCATAACTTTGGCTCCCTATAATATTTTTTCACCAAACCACAAAAGGGCACATCTGTGGGATGTTGGCTGTGTTCCCTCCACATATCAGACCAAAAGACTAAACCGTTATTTTGCAGCAGGACACCAAAGGATTCCTGTAATGCTTCTTGATGCTGTAATGTTATCCTAAGGGAAAAAGCATCAACTTTGGAGTGCTGTAACTTTGCTGCCATGTAATATTTTTTCAACAAAACACTGAAAGGCACATCTGTGAGATGTCGGCTGTGTTCCCTCCAAATTTCAGGCCAAACACCAAACTGTTCTTTTGCAGCAGGGTGCCAAAGAATTGCTGTCATTTTCCCACAGCCTAGAAAAATGCTGTGAAAGTTTGCAAAAGCTTTTGCAAATTCATTAGACAGTGTCACAAGTGTGACAATAATTTGTGAAAGTACCTTTTCCAGAAATTTGAAAAATATATTTCTGGGGTGTTTGACCCCAAAATAAAGACATAACTAGCATCCTCAAGGTCCAACTAGGTGAATACAAAAATAATCAGGTTGCTAGAGGGTCCCAATTTTAAATGCCAAGCATTTTTCTGATCGCTAACTGAAAACAACATGACAGATTTGCGACAGTAAAAGGATCATTTACAAAAGCAAAAACTGCATTTGCGACACTGTCAAACTTTTTGTTAACTTTTCCCATTGACTTAAAATGGGAACTCGTTTTTTGAATAACTTTTGAACCATTTAATATTTTTTCACAAAATCTTCAAAAGGCACTTTGGGGACTCTGGCCGCATGTTCCCTGAGGATTTTGGACCAGTCACACAAACTGTGAGACCTTTAGAGATGGCAGTAAAATTCCAGAAAAGCATAAATGCACACGCAGATCATGCTTAATAACTCCACAGCCATATAAGCAACCAGTATGAAACTTGACAGATGCCAAGGTGTATGGGTCTTGATCGTATATTCCAAATTTCAGGCAAATCTGTCAAACAGTTGCAAAGTTATTAAGGTACAAAATTTGGGATTTAACATGTAAATGGCTCCTGAACCCTAACTGTAGTGGCACTACCATGCCACTATAATATATATATTGGATACATGATGGCTAGTAGTGGGATATGAAAAATATTCTCACTCCTGCAGAGTGAGCTCTGTATTCTCATGAGTGCCAAAGACACGAGCGAGAATGCACAACTCACTCTGCAGGACTGAGACTATTTTCCATATCCTATGATCAGCACATCATGTGTGCAGTTTATATCATGGGAGTGAGAGCTTTAGGAACTTTTTTTCTGTTTCTGTGTTTTCTGCTCTGGCTGTGTGTGGTGTGAGTTGGAATGGGCTGGGAGTCAGAAATACAGTGGGACACAGGAGGATGTGTTTTGCAAAGCTAACTGAGTAAGTTGCAAGCTTTAGTGACTGACACTGTTGCAGGTAGCATAGAAAAAGACAAACTGCTTTCTGAAGGAGTTTCATTTAGAATGCAGGCTGTTTTGAAGGTGAGATTAGCACAGTAATGTGTTGGGAGTTTTACAAAGACTGCGGACAGGTGAGTGTTTTTTCAGTGCTAACTGAGTATATTACAGGCAGCAGTGAGAAAGGCAAATTGTTTTGTGAAGGAGTTTCCTTTCAAATGCAGACTGTTTTAAGATGAGATTAGCACAGTAATGAGCTGGGAGTTTTACAAACACTATGGAGATAGGTAAATGTTCTTTCAGTGCTATTTGAGTATGTTGCAGGCTGCAGTGGGAAAGACAACTTGTTCTGTGAAGGAGTTCCATTTAGAATTCCGTTTGTTTTGCAGCTGAGATCAGTACATTAATGGGCTAGGAGTGTTAGAAGCACAATGAGACACAGATGAGGGTGTTTTGCAAAGCTAATCGAGTAAGTTGCAGCTTCAGTGAGAAAGAGGAATTATTTCCTGAAGCAGTTTCACTTAAAATGCGAGCTGCAGTAAAGATATTCTCACTCTGGTGACATCAGCAGAGTGTGGATTTTTGTCGATATCCTCACTCTGCTGAAGTCATCAGGATTTATTTCACTCCAGTGGAAATTACACTGACAATTCTACTGAGAAAGCTCTCACCCACATGGTATGTATCTGTGTATGTGTATATATATATATATATATATATATATATATATATATATATATATATATATAAAATGGTAGCACGGTAGTGCTACCATAGTTAGGGTTGAGGAGCCATTTCTATATTAAACCCCAAAACTTTGTACCTTAATAACTTTGCAACTGTTTGACAGATTTAGCTGAAATTTGGAATACTTGATCAAGTACCATAGGCCTTGGGATCTGCCAAGTTTTGTAGTGGTCAGATATATAGCTGCGGAGTTATTAAGCATGATCTGTGTGCACGTTTACGCTTTTTCTGGAATTCTACGGTCGCGCCTACAGGTCGTACGGTTTGCGCAACCAGTCTGAAATCTTCAGGGAATATGCGGCCGGGTTCCCCAATGTGCCTTTTGAAGATTTCATGAAAAAATATTAAACGGTTCAAAAGTTATTCAAAAAACAGTTTCCCATTATAAGTCAATGGGAAAAGTTAACAAAACGTTCAACATTTTTGTAAATGCATTTTTACTTTCGCAAATGGGCCTGTTACTTTCGCAAATCAGCCATTTTTTTTTCAGTTGGTGATCATAAAAATGGTTGGCATTTAAATTTGGGATCCTCTAGCAACGTAATTCTTTTTGTATTCACCTAGTCGGACCCTGAGGATGCTTGCCATGTCTTTATTTTGTGGAAAAACACCCCAGAAATATGTTTTTCAAATTTCTGGAAAAAGTACTTTAGCAAATTACTTTCATGCTCACGAAAGTGTCGAACTTTTTAGTGAAAGCTTTCGCAAATTGCGACAGTAGTTTTCCATCTGCGGGACAGTGACAGCGATTCTTTGGCACTGTGCTGCAAAAGTACCGTTGGGAGTTTTGGGCTGAAATGTGGAGAGAACGGAGCCTACATTTCACAGATGTGCCTTTCAGTGTTGAATTGAAAAAATATTACACGGCGGCAAAGTTACGGCACTCCAAAGTTGACGGTTTTTCCCATAGGATAACATTACGGCGCCCAACGCATTACAGAAATCCTTTGGCACCCTGCTGTAAAAATAATGGTTTGGTCTTTTTTCCTGAAATTTGGAGGGAAGACAGCCAACAGCCCACAAATGTGCCTTTCAGTAGTTTGGTGAAAAAATATCACACGGCGGCAAAGTTACGGCACTTCAAAGTTGATGGTTTTCCCATAGGATAACATTACGGCGCTCGACGCATTACAGAAATATTTTGGGTCCCTCCTGCAAAATAACGGTTTGGTATTTTTTCCTGAAATTTGGAGGGAAGACAGCCAACAGCCCACAGATGTGTCTTTCAGTGGTTTGGTGAAAAAACATTACAGGGAGGCAAAGTTATAGCACTCCAAACTTTTCTTTTTTTTCCCATAGAATAACATTATGGCGTTTGCCGCGCCTTTCAGGGCCCGTATCTCGGAAACGGTGCGAGATATGGACTTTTCATCAGAAAATTTCTTAGCCCCCCTTTGGGGGCTAAGATTCAAATTAGCCAGGACAGTTGTAAATAACATGACTTTTAAATTTTTTTTCTACGTCATACGGTTCCTGAGATATAATGTATTTAGTATTCCAAGATCTCATTTTCTGCGCCACTACTCATTATTATGCATACATTATTTGTACTCACTGTCTTTCTCTATGCAGGTTTTGGGGAAAACCAGCCTGTGCGCTTACATTACTGTTACTGTTGCCCTTTCCGCTTGTGGTTCCATACCCGTTTCACTTACCGTTGACGTCTGTGCCACCATGTGCGTTATCCTTTGCGTTTTCATTTGCGCTTGTGTTTCTGTTATTTTTTGCCATTTCTGTCTACAGTACTGTTTATCTTACTGTTTCACTTTACATCACCATGCCCATTGACATTTCTGTTTGCAGGCACCATGTTACTATGTGACAACACATCATGTGGCAGACCATTCCTGTCTACGCCACCATGTGCGTTACCCTTTCTGTTCTCATTCGTGCTTGTGTTACCATGTGCGCCACTGTTAGCATTTCTGTTTGCGTTGCTGTCCCTGTTAGTATGCCACAACACATCATGTGGTAGGGCGGGGCCCAAAGGGCCCCTGCTCCCACCAACACATTATGCAGCAGGATTCGGCCCACAGCCCCGCCGCTGCATTACATTCACTATTTCTCGTTATCATTCTCAAAAAGAAGGGAAATTAGAGGCAAAAAACTCTGTTTAATGCATTAGTTAGGTTGTTCCACAGCGACAAAAGTGAGGAAATTCGCTGTTAGGGTTGAAAATCCCCCTTGCACCCCACCCACCCCCCAACCGGCATTGGGGTGTGCATTTGGATCGTGGGTCCTAACTCTCACCCCATTCTCCTATACTTCTGCTGCTTTACATATGTCATGGGGTGAGAGTTAGGGCTGATGATCCTAATGCACACCCCAATGCCACCACGTGCGTCATCCTTTGCGTTTTCATTTGCGCTTGTGTTTCTGTTACTTTTTTGCCATTTGTGTGTACTGTACTGTTTCTCTTTCTGTTTCACTTTGCGTCACCATGCCCATTGACATTTCCATTTACAGGCATCATGTTACTATGTGACAAGACAGCACGTGGCACACAGTTCCACGTCGCCACCCATCCTATGCGTTACCCTTTCTGTTTTCATTAACAACATGTCACCATGTGTGCCACTGTTAGCATTTCTGTTTGCATTGCTGCTCCTGTTACTATGCCACAAGACATCATGTGGTGAGAGCGCGGGGCCCCGCCACCACATTACATTCACTATTTCTCAATATCGTTCTCAAAAAGAAGGGAAATTAGAGGCAAAAAACTCCATTTAATGCATTAGTTAGGGTTGTTCCACAGCGACAAAAGTGAGGAATTCACTGTTAGGGTTGAAAACCCTAATCTGAATTCACCCCTGCAGCACACACACACACACAGACACACACACACACACATTCAAGTATGGGAGAGGACCAAGTCAACACAACCAATGACAGACATCCAGCAGCAGGTGACAGAAATAACAAACAATTGTCTAAATGTACTACGAGACATCCCCACCCACCTGACCAGGAACTGCATGCTCAGTGGAGATCAACAGCAAAACTGAAGCCATGTACACCAAACGTATACATCCCTGATTGCAGCTGCACACAACGTACCACACTTAGTAGTTGCATGGCCTTACCTACCGATGCCCCACACCAGACCACACCACATGTGGTGGGCCACCTGAGCAATAGAGTTCAGCAAAACCAAGGAGTTGTACAGGTATAATATCTCTGATTATAACAAGGGTTTGAGAAATGCAGCTTTCTAATTGACTGTAAACATTGTAACAGCCTTATGTTTAGTTTTATTAACATACATGTAGAGCCTAACCATATGATGAACATGGTTTAATGTTGTTTAAAAAACAGTTTTATTATGATAGCAATAAGCCACTCCCAGGTATTATGTTAATGGTCAGTTTATCACTGTCTAGTGAAACGTGGCACTCGGTTATGCCTCATTCAACATTAAACCCCTACAGGGTGATTAACAGACCATTTAACATAACTGTTGGTCATGCCTTATTGCTTAATTGTCTTTATGAGTAGATACTCTCCCTCTGCTAGGCACTGCAGCAGCTTTGCAACACAGTGTCCCACCTAGTTACACCATACACTGCCTAGTTACTGGAGAGTGGCTGTGAATATGAATCATGAAGATGAACAGTGTAACTTGATCGTTACAGTCATCGAAACCCTAGTGTGATTATAACTGACAGAGTCAGTTATAGAGGATAACCCCTACTGTCCTAGTACACTTACCCCATTGTGAGTTAAATCAATACTAAAAGACATTCTGTTTATATCTACACCATACCTACTTGATTCCTGTTGTACCACAATTAACATAGCTATCATTTTGATAGCATCAGTGACAGAAGTGTGGCAAACCCAAACAGTAGGCATACAGCCCGAGTATGAAACAACTGCTAAAAAAAATTACACTGTGTCCATAAGTGGCATAGATCACTCATTGCAACAATAGAAAATGTATTACTATTTGAATAAGTTAGTCATCACAGATGCAATGAGATTGTCTTTATCAGGTACAACATACTCAGTAAGTGCCTACAGGAAACTCTATCCTATATACATCTCCGATACAGGTACATCATTGTTGGCTCAGTAGTGCTATGATATTTAGAAGTTGCTTGGCCTGATCCATGCAATTACAATGTTTCTTACAAAGAATACTTACTGCATCTTTAGTATTGAAACACACTGAAGGTCTATGTATGTACATCAGCAGTACACCTTCATCAGTAAGAATGCATGTGATACTGGCAGTACGAATTTCACAGTGTTGAACAGGCAGTGCTTTTCCATATGTTTTCATCAGCCTCTCTATGTTGAGTAAACCATTGCAGTAAATGTACTACTATGTAAATCACCTACTAAATGTATCACTACTTTTATCTTGAGCATGCTAGTGTCTTGTAGTTAATTTATGTGCTTCTCTTAATTAATGTATACTCACTAGTGTTAAAACCTTTCTACAACTGTCATCATGCACCTTCAGCATTTATATTGAATAATGGCCAGTACCAGTTGTGGTGTGGTGTGGGGCATCGTTAGGTAAGGCCATGCAACTACTAAGTGGGGTACGTTGTGTGCAGCTGCAATCAGGGATGTGTACATTTGGTGTACGTGGCCTCAGTTTTGCTGTTGATCTCCACTGAGCATGCAGTACCTGGTCAGGTGGGTGGGGATGTCTCGTAGTACATTTAGACAATTGTTTGTTATGTCTGTCACCTGCTGCTGGATGTCTGTCATTGGTTGTGTTGACTTGGCCCTCCCCCATACTTGAATGTGTGTGTGTGTGGTGCTGGGGGTGAATTCGGACTTAGGGTTTTCAACCCTAACAGCGAATTTCCTCACTTTTGTCACTGTGGAACAACCCTAACTAATGCATTAAACTGAGTTTTTAACCTCTAATACACATATACATATATATGTACACAGTTACTCAGATAAACAGATTTATCACACTCTGCTTATCTCCACCCTATTGCATAATTACATTTATATTTCTGTGGGTGGGTGGGTGTGTACTGAGCTGCCAGGACTTTGAGGAAAATTATGTCATTGTTGCCTGAGTGGAATGAGCACTCACCCAAGATTCCACCAGCTGGTTTGAAAATGTCTGAGGGATTTTCTGTAAAACCATCAAATATGAAAGCATTAAAATAGCATCTGTACATGTCAAATGGTGATTTCTTCATTTCATATGTAATAAATAAGGCCAGGTTGTCCTTATTTTTGGGAAAAGGGGTAACGTTTATAATATATTCATAATAACTGGCTTCCCCTTTTTCCCATAGGGAAACTGTGGCATAATTTACCATTATAAAGAAGTGCTTATAATGGCAAAGCTGCACAAAGTCATGCAAAGCCACGCTAAGTCGCATAAACCACGCTAATTCACGCAAAGATGTGCAAACAGTGCAAAACACCAGTAATTAAAAAAATAAAATATGGGGTGTTGTGTGTAAACTCGAAGTTTACACACACTCTCGGGGTAAGATGCCTGCATAAACCCGTCAAGCTTCACTCTCAGGGTTTATGTAGCATCTAACCCCTCAGGTATGTGTAATCTTCTCATTACACACACCACCCCATACACTATTCTCTATGTAATATATCTGCAGTTTATCTTTAAGAAGGCAAAGGTAAGACTGCTTAGATAGCACTGCAATTAAGATTGCCGTACACCTTTATCACAGATACCAACAATATGTGACTCTGGTATTGCTGCTCATATTCACTATGTTCCCCATGCTGCAAAACCCTTTCCACCTAAGAGGAAGACTGAGGTTGTTATTAAATACATTCACAGTAAAACTCAGGGAACTTCTGGTTACAGTAAATAATTGCTTTCTCAGTATTCTGGTTCTCTCAGCATGCTGCAGAGGCACAATGTTATATGTGATAGATATTTAAAATTTTCTGCTTGCCTACCACCTGGACAAGAGAAAGAGAGGGAAAGAGAAAGAGAGTGAGAAAGTGCTTTAAGAAAGCTGCCCTGCATGTGGGAGTGCATTTAGTAATGGAATATTTTACTCCATTTCTGCCAGCTCCTGTCAGCTGATTGTGTAAGTGCTATCTCTACCTACAGACATCTTCATACACAGTTTAGTTACAGGCTTACCTCTGTTAGGTGATGGGGGATGTGATGTCAGTTTAAAATTGGCAGTTATCGTGTGTCACTCACACAACTGACTAATGCTGTTGGCCAGTTATCAAGTTCATACTGTTTTGAAAATCTACCACTGTTTTGCACACAAAACTTAACAAAAACACGCTAAAGGGATAGGGTAGGGATTATGAATTTGTTTACTTGCTCCAAGAAGTCTGGCATAAGTTTCCAATTTTAGCTTGATGGACTGCCCTGCACTCTGTTAGCGCCCCCCCCACCCTAGATCTGGGCAATAATGTGTCTACCCCTTTTACTGGGTAAACAATCTGGTGAATAGTATTTCCAGTTGGGGAATAAACTAGCAGCTCTCACTCCAGAGCATAGATGAACTTGACAGTCTGGCTAGCACTGCTACGTTATCAAAGGGTTCTAGATGGATTTTATACTGCCAGCTTACCCTGGTATTACCTTACCTTAACCTGTCTTTTTCTTCCTTCTAAGTGACTGGGTTCAGAATGAGGGATCAAAGTTAGTGCACACTAAACTGATTTCCATGGGCAGTGCTTCCATAACAATTTAGATGTTGTCCCATTCCCTTTCCACTGATGTGTAACCTAGAAATGTGCGAAACTGCAAAATTTCATTTCACTAAACATTTTGTGAAATTCACACATTTCACAAAATATTTCACTGGTGCAAAATGCAAAATTCTGCTGGTGAAATGTGGAATTTCACCAGTGAAATATGAAATTTTGCCCACAAAATGTGGAATTTTGTAACTCACAGGCAAATTTACACTGCACACTAGTGAAATTCCTCATTTCGCACCAACAAAATATTTTGCTGAATGCGTGGAATTTCACAAAATATCTCACACGGTGAAATTTGCAATTTTGCCGGAATTTTGCCTGCAAAATAAAATTTTGCTGCATTTCTAGTGTAACTTCACTCCTCTATAATGTATCAGCTCACATTGGCAATATGGGGGAGTGGATTATACATGACATCTTAAATGTATATTACATCCTTGACCAGAATGGAATATATGGTGTGTTTTGTTGTCCATCATGTGATACAAACCCCATTCCACTGCCTCAGGTATATTGCTGAATTATACAATATACCTTTATGCAAACCAGTGTTGATCCCTCTGGATGGCATGCATGTGTTTCCTATCTCAACTGGATAGAGGGCATGCAACTTCTGAACACTGCTCAGTTTCAATTTGCCTCACCACCATTGGCTTCTAAATTCAAACGCCAGTCCAGTCTTGATTTTCACTAGCTGTACAGCTCAAAACAGTGCATCATAAAAATGGGGGGGGGGGTCTTAGCAACAATGATAAGTTTGGCTCTTTCCTCTAAATGTTTAATCACATTAGCAATTAATCCCATGAGCAGAGATACATATAATAGATGCAGGTGTAATGAAATTAAAAAAAAAAAGATTAAATAGCTCTGCTAAGCAGCTGTATATATATTACATGATAATAACAAAAACAAAAATGATGTCCAGAATAATTGAAATGAAATAGCAGGCTTTGGTCACCATCACATATAGCTTCTAAAGAGCAGCAGGGACTTACTCTGTTTGGTTCTGAGCAGCAATCAGTTTTGTTTAGGCATGCTATAAATGTACAGGGAAAATTAAAAGCAATAGTTAGATTTCCATTGACTAAAAACAAACTGTATCTCGGAAAATGAGAGTGTCATTTTCTCTGTATGCATAACAACAGCAAATCCATAAAATTCAATGTTTACAACATTTCCTTGCATTTCTATTTTGTTTTCAGAGAAAATGCAATTTTTTAACATAAACCAACACTTTTAAAAACCGAAAACATTTGTAGCAATAAATAGTTCTATGATATCTGAGTTATATGTGTACATATGAAGCATAAAATGAAAAATATATATTACTTTTGTTTCAATATTGTTTGTGCATTCCCATCTGCAGCACGAGTCGCAAGACATGGCCGCTGCTCTCCTCCCCGCTGCTCCATGTCTGAACCACACTAGTTTAACTTTTAGACTGCTTGTTTTTATGGCAAGTGTTTCTTTTTTGGGACCTAACTCAAGTTTACTTGAATTTTATTTGCTTGGTAATTAGAGATTGTATAGCGGGAATACTATTCTTTCTTACAAAAAGGCTAGTTACAAGCTGGCTGAGTCCTGAATGTATAAATCAGTTTGAGCCTCTAAATAAACACACAAGTAGAATATAAAATATCTTTCTGAATTAGAAAGACAAGTTTACTCTGGAAGGAACAGGGTTAAACACCACCTGCCTGGATCCAAGATGATCTCCAGGACAGCGAGTTGAAGCAGGATTGCAATGAACATTCTGAGGGCCTTTTGCTCACCTCATTTAAGGTGAGCATCTCCAAAAGTTTGGAGCATCAATGAGAGAGAACTCAGGATAAGAAGACTCATAGGATGCAGCTTATGGAGATTTGCAGGGGCCTAGAAGTTCTGGGACTCTTATGCAGAAACTCTCCCAAGTGTGAACATTATATATATATATATATATATATATATATATATATGTCCTCAAGCCCTGCTTGCACCCAAAGCCCCAGTCAGCACAGATACTAAAAGTGTTTTGTTCTATTGGAAGAATTTTACATTCTCAGGTCTGCTTGCATAGAGGTATGCCTATGAATTTATTGTATATTTTCTGTATTTCCGACAAAGAACTTGAAAAGAATTAAACTCAGTGCTGAGATATAAGAGACTCGTGTGTGCTCTACAGGAGGTTAATTGGTACTCAAGTGGAAAGGTGGCAAGTTGGTTTGGGACTGCAGTATGAGTATCTAAGAAAACCCCAACTTTGAGGAAGGGAAAACTGGAACTGAAATTTTGTTTTCGGTTAATTGTTGTATGTTTTTCTTTAAAAAAATAATCTGTATATTTATATGAAATGCTTATTTTTAGTGTATTATAAAGGCAACTAGGCTGAGCAATAAAATCAACTTGATTTGAGTTACAAGCTAATGTAGTGAATAATTTGAGAGCATATGAAACTAGACATAGAGGGCAGTATTCATAAAGCAGACATGCTGGGCACTAATGAGATGTGTTGGCACAAATTAAAAATGTACCATGGAGCCATTCACAGACAGATGCACTGTGCCAAATAGGATGCACCAGAGATGCAATGAAATGATATGCGACACAAATCGAGGGGGTGTACACCTGCATAAATGGTGCAGAGCCATTCATAGTGTAAAATGAATGCACAAGTACAGAGCACCATGGCACAAGCTCAAAATGCACCATAGGAAGAGAAGTATAAAAAAAAGTAGACTTAAGTGCAAGCCCCCAGCAGGCTAAGAGCAGGATAGCAGGAGCAAGCAGGAGGAAAGAGGCATCTGAAAGGCAACAATGGACAATGCACCATTCCTGATGGTGGACATGATAATGAAGATAAGGAGATAGATGGACCAGCAACATGGTGGTGGAAGGCATGGTAGGAGGCCAGCCCCATGGCAGTATGATGCCAGACTGACATTTGAACAGCTCACTGACACAGAAACAGTAGACCAATACCTCCTGAACACGGCCATTCTGAGGCAGCTCTGTGTGCTGTGCCATGATGAAATGCAGGCACCTACTGAAAGAGGTCACGCCATAGCTGTGAGACCAAGGTGACAACAGTAATGTGCTTGCCCACCATGGGAACCTTTCAGAGGCCAGCTGGGGACACCACAGGCATCTCCCAGGCATCCACCTCCTGTTTCCTCACACAATTCCTCACCACACTGCTACCACATGCTTCGAGTACATTCACTTCCCAAGCACACAGGCAGAGAGGACAGAAGCCATTCGTGGTTCTACAGGGTGGCATGTATGCCAGGCATCATAGAGGCCATTGACTGCACCCATATGGCAAGCTGTGCACCACCTGGTGATGATGCGGTAACATACATCAACTGCAAGGGCTTCCATTCAGTAAACAGCCAGGTGGTGTGCAACACCACAGGGTGCATCAGCAATGTCTGCACCACACACCCTGGTAGCACACATGATGCCATGATTTGGAACCAGTCTGCCCTGTGCCACAGATCTGAGGTGGGGGATGTACCAAGTGGACATCTACTAGGTGTGTGGGACATGCTGACCTGCAGAACAACAGGGCATGATGGCGCAGGATAGGATGGGGTGCTGATGTGCAGGTAGCATGATGCACAAGGGTCAGCAGAACTGGGACTGTCATGGGGGAACAGTGCTGCTGGTGTGCACACAGTGTCACAGTGCGGCACAAGTACAATGCATGGAAAGAGGGGTGCAGTGCCATGAGAGGCACGAGTGGCAGGGCATAGTGCACCACATGCAGACAGGCAGGTGCAGCTGCAGGGCACACTGGGGCAGACAATGGGGGCCAGAGCACATGTGAGAAACAATGGCATGGGTAGCCAGGGGCAGACAGCAGCAGAAGGACCAGACCCCATCAGGTGGGAAGGGGAGGTAGGATGGCAGAGAAGGCCAAAACATGGTCAGTGGTGTTCTTACACCACACACAGCAGAGAACCATGGTGCAGGGTGGATATCACCTTGCACGCATGATCAGTGGACTAATAGCCACCCTTGCTCCCCACAGGTGATGCAGTATACCCACTCCAACCCTGGCTACTCACCCCCTTCAGAGGACCCTGAAGAGAGGTGGAGTAGTGATACAATGAGACTCACACTGCCATGTGCAGCATCATCAAGTGCATCTTTGGCATGCTGTAGATGCACTTCTGGTGCCTGGATTGGTTGAGTGGAGCCCTACAGTACAACTCTGAGAAGGCCTGTGGCATATTCCAGACCTGTTGTATTCTACACAACGTGGCCATGGACCGCAGAATAGCTGTCCAGGTTGTGGATGGTGACAGTTCTGGGGTGGAGAAAAAGGATGGGGATGAGGACACAGTGCCACAGGGGCAGTGGGCCAGACCACCACTGGCGTGTCACAACCTATGCCTCACTGTGAGGGCCTGGCAGTACAGGGACACAATTGTGGAGGAGCACTTTGGTGACTGCAGGTGAGTAACACTGGTTTGTTTTGCATGGAGGGCACAACACACCACACATATACAGCACCACACAGCACCACACAGCCAAACACATAGATAACACAGGCCATGCAGCAATGGCAATGCACAGTGGAATGCAGCTATGCCAGTGTCCATGCAGCATGCACACTTACACATGTGTAGACCACAGTCCACATGTCCATGTGCCACGATGTCCGTGCCAGGGATGGCATGGATCAGCGTACAGCTGCTGGCACACTTGCACAGCAGACACAGGACCACACTCATCATGCCCATGCCACACGGTTCAGTAATAGCACACATGGACATGCAGGTGGCACTGCACAGGGGGCCCACAATGGCAATGCACTGGGGCAGGCACATGTCACTCACGCCACCCTAGGCAGTGTTAGCCAGGCGAGTGGGACACACAGGTAGCAGGTGCAGTGACCATTGGAATGGTGACCTGGACATCACAGGGAGGCACCACGGCAACACAGAAAAGTGGGAAGCCTCACCCATGACTGGTGGATGCTGCCTCAGCACTACCAGCCACAGGGGATGTTGCCATCACCCTTGTAAGGGTACTGTAGTGAGACCATGAATTGGTGCTCATTGGGGTGTTGGTACCATAAGCCATGTCATGCCCAGAGATGCTGGGCATAGTGAGTTGTGGTGATGTCATCAGCAGCAATGGGTCCATGTGATGCTGCTGCCTGGGTGTGCATGAGACACTCCTGGGTGTACGGCTGGAAGCCCGACGGCCACTTCACACACCAGATGCACACACAGCCTCAGCAGCAGTTGGATCCGCTCCAAAGCTGTGGTCATGCCCACCCACAGTAGGCGTGTCTCTGCCAACATATGGCATGCCACGTGACTGCCTACTCATGATCAAGGGCCAGCAGTGTCTGAAGTTCCCTGAATTCTACCCATAGGGATGTCTGCCCCTCCATGGTGTCCCACAGGAGGAGAGCATAGTCCTCAGTCTTGTTGGAGAGGGAAGGCTCATGGTGACCATGCAAATGGCTGGGTAGTGTACCAACATGCTGCTAAGTATTCATGGTTGGTCGGTGCCCCCCAACAAGCTGAGGCATGGACGGGGAATGGGCATGCACAACCCCATCAAATTCAGGTCTGGTGGAATCATGGTCCAAAGCCACCTGCATGTGACCACAGCACTCGGCCATGATGAGCTGGATGACCGTGCTGTCACAGCAGGACCAGGTGCAGAGGTCACAGCACCCACCACAGTGGGCAGCTATTCAGGCTCTGCACGTGTTCCTTCGGGCAGCATGGCCACCAATGGCAGGTGCCACCTGTGCAAGCACCTGTATGTTGCAAGCACCACTGTTGACCATGTCCCCCTGGTATCTGTATGGCATCAGGATCATCTGTGTGCTAGATGCCAGCGCCAGCAGGGCATCAGCAATGTCCACCACGTCCCCTGGGTAATCATCATCAGCCAAACCCAGGAAACCCTCCAACCAAGAGATGCCATGTCCACCCAGAGTGGCACCACTAGCTGATGGGTTTAATGGGCCCGCCACCACTGTTGATGCAGCTGGACACACTATTTTGTTGGACAGGCCAGGGATGTGTCTGGTGGCCCTGCACATGTCTAGATGTTACCAGGTTGTCCAAAGCCCATACTGTCATTTGCAGCAGCTACAATGGCACAGGAAATGTAAACAGAACTTACCTTCAAGGCTGTCAAACCTCTTGGTCACCTATGCTCAGTGTGGGCTGAGTTAGAAACATTAATGGCTCAGGGCATGCAAATGAGGTTTGGGGAAGGTATAATAAGATGTTAAACACGTGAGATGCCTCTGAATTCTGTAATGAGCTGAACTGGAAGCAATCTCTCTGAATTGCTTAATTGCCCTCAGCTCATCCCAATTAGCAGGGTGCATCTGCTGTGTTGGGTGCATCTCCACATGGAGCATTGTCCATGCATACATGGTGTGTTTGGGGTATGTCCATAAATCAGGTACAAATCCTTCAGCGCATGACTGCAGCTGCTTGATCGGCCTGACAGTCACATTGCCACCATGCAACTTGTTCATGACATGTGGCGACATCTGTATGAGCATGCACATCCATGTGCATGGTGGCCACTGCGCTTCCTGACCCTAGTCATGTCTTGATTGCACAATGACTACCTTTGCATGCCTGTGGGCTACTGCGCATCATCGTTGCCCTCCACAATGATGCGAGACACACAACATGGTGGATTTGAATGTTGTGTGCATGGGTGACCTGGCCATGATCCCTGACCCCATCTTCCCACCATGCCATTGCGCATGCATGCAGCAGTGCCATTGGCACCAATCACGCTTCAGCATACTGTGCATGGTTACTTGCACATGGCCTAGTGGCATTTGTGGCACAATTAGGCCATTCAACAGCACAGACTTGACAGGGCCTACTTGCTGTGCAGAATAAGCTGTAGCCATGCCACATGCCTGGAGAGAAGGACTCAGGGCTATGAACTGATCTGAGGTTGAGCTCCTCCACCTTGTGGCTTTAGTGATGCAGGAGGAGGGCCAGCTGTTTGGCCAGGAGGACCTGCAGGAGCCCAGGTCAGCAGCTTGGGCCAGGACTGCTGGCCAGCTGGTGCACCGCACATGTGTACCTCACAGAGGACAGCAGTGCAGGCACAGGTATGGCGACCTGCACCACAGGGACAGGGTGTGCCTGGATCACCTACGGGAGCATGCACACAGGGATGCAGTGCCCCTAACAGGTATGTCACAGTTGTACATTTGCAGGATGTGTGCATGGGAGTTGGGGAAACTGCACCACATGCCAGTACACTCACAGGGGCTCATACACACATGGGCATGGCTGCACTTGCATTGTGATGCTATCTACCTCATGTCACATGGGGTGGGCTTCTCTGCTTTGGTGCTTGTGTGGGGCTGGGCCACTGTGGCATGCATGGGGTGGGACTGCCATTTGCATTGCAAGCCAACAGCTGTGCACATGGGGGCACAGGCTGGGGTGGTGTGCACTGCTGCACACTGCTGGGCCATTCAACACTGGTGCACTGTTTCTTGACACCTTTACTGCATGCCCACACCGGTGTTGGGGGGGCTGTGTCATGTCGCATCTCCTCATGTCATTCTCTGCTTTTGTGTTTCCTGCAGGGCAGGAAGACAGGCGGTGGGCCACGGAGGCCATTGAACTGTGGGAGTAGAGGACCACTGCAGGTGCACAGGGTGGTGGCCATGCTGGTGCAGGTAAGTGCTCCTTTTATGCATGCACTGTGTGCCAGGTGGGGTGGGGTGGGTGTCTGCTCAGGTGAGTGTTGCTGGCACACTGTGTCTGTCCATGTGTCACTAGTCACACAGACCCATTGGTGTGTTTGGTGCAGCATGTGCCTGTGCCATGGTGCACATGGTCCCTACATCAGCATCCACCGTGTGTGCATGCCATGCTGTGCACACTGTGGCCACATGGTGGTGCCCCATTGGTGTCCTGATAGGGTCTACACACTTAAGCAGGACTCTGCCTTGTGCATGTGTTGTATGAGGCCTGCACAAGCCACTGTCTGCACACATAGGACATGTGCCCCCCAGTTTCTGTACACAATCAGTATGGCAACCTATGACTGCCTGATGCATTGTGTGTTGTGCCTGGCAGGATCAGGGCCATTTCCATGGCAGATGCCTCCAGCCTATGGGCGGGGGAGTGGGGGTGGTGTTTGATACATGGCGCTTAGTATCTGTTCTCTGTGTTCCCCACTCTAGGTCCCCAGGATGTACATGCTGGTGGTCTTGGCCATGGGGGATGACAGCAGGAGGCACCACAAGATGTGGAACTCCAAGTGAGGTGCACACTTCATGATTCCCTGTGGCCACTATTTAGGAGGCAGGGATATCTACTGAGGGCACTGTCAGACATTATTTGTCTCCTCACTGCACAGGGATGGAGACATGTGCACCATCCCCTGGCATGCCCCATGGCATGAATTTGGACTTTTTTTTCTGTTGTTTCCCCTCCCTACTTTGCATCAGTGTCCCCACCCATCCCCTGTACCTGCTCCTACTGCCACACTCCTCCCCTCCTTTTCCCAGTTGATGTTGTTGTATAAACTCCTAGATTCCTCTTCCCTGTTTTGCATTGTTCTTGTACATAGTTGCTGTTGATTTTCTTGTTGTAGTGCTTTTATTAAACTGTTATTTATCTGACCCATTGTCTGTGATCCTTCACTGTACCATGTTCTTGGGTTTGGTTGTTGACTGCAGCTGTCCTCTGTCCAATTGCTGCCATACTAATGTCTGCACATGTGTTTGTACAGACTGCTACCTCCTACCCCCTGCCATGTCCCACCCACTGGGTGCACACCATGTTGCCTGTGGCTTGTGGGTGGGTCTGCTGTCCTGCTACACGTGCCTATGCCCCGGTCTGTGTGGGATGCCTGTTGCATGCATCTGTTGCCCTGCTGCACCATCAGTCATCAGATCTGCATGCAGGCTACAGTGGCTTGAGGTATGACAGGCCTGTGTAGCACATTGGTGTCATCTGTGTGCTACCCAGCCTATGCACCATTGTGGCCCTGTGTGGCTTTGTACACCCCCCACATCCCTGGGCTCCTGTGGTGGCAGCCATGTCCTTTGGACACTACCATGCTGCATCATGTCTCCTGCAGATATGTGGCACCTTGCAGGCAATAGTGTGCCTGTCTTGTATGCCTGCCATGGTCCTGTGTGGGTTGTGTTCTGTGGTACTGGATGTTGCTCTGTATGCCCTGTCTGTGCAGTTCATCTGCTGTGGCCACTGATGGGCCCTTGGCCACTCTGGCTTGTACCTTTGGGTGTGTATCCCTATCTCCATGTTCCACTGCATTGTCCCCCTATTGCTCCCCCATTCCCTGCTGGGTTGCTCCTTATTCACTGTTCTGCTCTCCTGGGCAGTTTTGCACATCACGGATGTGCAGGGGCATCTCACCTTAAGCCATGAGTGACACGTGCAATTCTCAGTGGGGTTGAGCAGGGGGCATCCAGTGGTTCATCTCTTTGTGAATCGATCTGATTTTGGTCGGCACATCTTGTTTGTGCCAGCACACCACATTTTCACTCAGCACATCTGTCTTGTGAATTCTGTCCAGGTTGTGCAGCTTCACCAAGAGTGTTACTCTTGTTGCCCTGTCCTGTTTCTTTGAACTGATTACTATAATTAGAAGGACTCTTCTGATCAAGAAGGTGACACAACAGGAATTGCAACTGTATGTCAGTGTAATATGGCAGCAGATGCAATGAACATATCAAATGGCAGTGGCAAGGATTCTCGAATCATGAAAAAAGATCCTTTTTCTTGACTCGTGATACGAAAAGGATTATTTTTTTGTATCACACGGTCACGAAAAAGGGTTCATCATATTAAAAAAAGACACATTTCTAGGGCATGTCTTTAATATTGAAGTATAGATTGCACATAACAGGGTCCTAATCATCTAGCTAGGTGTGCTTGTCTAAACCATGATGTCATTTTTGTGGTTTTGGAAAAACAATTATTTTAAGAAAAAACAGAAGCAAGATGGCAGCCAATAAAAAATAATTTTTCCATACAAAACAGGATCCCTTTTTCGTTTCATTCAGCTATCATGTAGTGCTTACTGAGCAAGCTCAGAAACTATTTCAACATTTTTTAAAATGCAATAACTTTGAAATGGCTTATTATTTTTTCACCATGCTAGCATAAGGGACATCTGAGGACTAGTCCCTTTCTGTCCTGAATATTTCAGACCAAAATTCCAAACCATCTGGATTATAGGCATGTTCAAAGAAAAATCCCAGCAAAGTTAATGAGTGACAAAACCGCTCTGGAACTCAAACCACACATCCAACCAGAACACAACTTGCCACATCCAGAGATCTATGATGGCTTACAGTGCATGCCACTCATCGTACAAATTTGTTGAACAGTTGCGAATTTATTAAAGTTCAAACGTTTGAGTTTAACATTGAAGTACCTATTCAACCCTAATTATAGGTGCGCAACTTCACCCCTGTATGCAGCCGTGCCCCTATAGTTAGGGTTGAGTAGGATGTTTAATGTTAAACTTCATATTTTACAGTTTAGTAACTTTGCAATAGATCTATAGATTTGAACAAACTGGAATGTATTGTCCCATGGGATAGATCTCTTGACATGTCAAGTTCTGCTATGGTCTGATGTACAGCTTCAGTGATGTGGATAGTGTAAAAACCTTAAAAGTTTCAATTTTTTGCAGTTTTTTCCTCATCGCCTTGCAGCCAGATGGTGCAGAATTTTGGTGTGATGTTTTATGATAGATGCAGTTTGGGTAACAGAACAGCCATGCATTTGTTTGGTGAAAAAATATTACAGTGCTGCAAAGTTATTCAATTTTTAAGTTCCCATTGTTTTCAAATGAAAGATCACTTTCCAGTATAGAGGAAGTTCAACAAAGGATTGATCTCCCAAAAAATAATTCTTTCTCATGAGACCCATTCCTTTTTTCTGGGAATAAAATCCTTTCCGTGAGAGAAAAATCCTTTTTCACCATTTGCCATTTTGTTTTTACTTCCACGAAATAAAAAGCACAGAAAATACATTAACATGTTGCCGTTTTACAAATCAAACACCATATTCTTGCTAAATGGGCCCCGTTTAGCTAGATTATGGTGTTTGTTTTTCACAATTAGGGTCAGAAATACTTTTTCTAGGCACCCAGAATGCTGGGTGCCCAGCTTAGCGAGAGGAGCATTCTGCTGCATTCTCTATATGAGAAAGTAAATTTTATTTAGTTCTGCAGCTGTAGCTGAATATCTGCTGCCAGCTGCAGAGTGAGTTGTGAGCCCTCATTTTCCCTGGTGTCTAGTGGCACCTCTCACTACCCAATCACTTCATCACCCACACTCCGATTGCCGTCCCCAAGTCCCTTGTTTATTTATATAAACTAAAACCAAGATGCTGAACCCCAGTGTCAGATGCCCACTAGCACAGCCCATTGTTTTAATAATTAGACAACTTCAGGTGGCCCAATCCCCATATCAGCGTTTAGAGCTACCGCCAGTGTCCTGAAATACTTATTTTTCTCTAATTCTGCAAAAATAAAACAGTGCTCTGTTGTCGCTGCCATCCCCTCCCCCATCCTGACCCTCCAAATAAGCATCCACCACCCCACACACCCCTTACCCTATACTTACCACTGGAGGTAATAAGTTGTCATCTTCTGTGAACCAAGACATGTCTGCAATCTTTAAAGCAAAACCATGAACTGAGGCATCAAGGTAAGTGTTGTATAATGTATTTCAATAGTGTTTTGAATTTGTGTTCAAAACTTTGATATTTATAGGAATTCTTTCACCAAATTTTCAACATGGCCTTTTTGGGACACCACCATATGAACACTGGCACTGTCATTTCACTATCCAGGCCCAGAAGGTGATTCAACAGTCACTGAGTGAAATCACCTTTCAGGATTGAATAACGACATTTCACCACCAGTGGTCATGAGGTGGGGAATCCCAAAAATTGAGTGAACTATCCTAAAACTGAGCAAGTTATAGTGTTCATTGAAAATTTTTCTATGCACCAGCATAACTTTGGTAATTTTCAACATTTTTTGTCCAAATTTTCAACATAGCCATTTTTTTTCACACTAACTCATGAACAGTACAGCTATCATTTTTCACATTCCGTGTGAAACATGTTTTTACACCTGTGGCACAGAATGGTGTTTTTGAAAAAATTTAAACATTTTCACAAAAGGAGTTTATGAAGTGAGGTCATAACAAGACTGTTAAAAATTTGGGGTCAAAACATGAAAAAATGCCAAAGTTATCAGCGTTCATTGCAATTTCACTACACCAGCTTATAAGTTTAGAAATTTTAAATATTTTTACCCCAGATTTTCAGCATAGCCTTCTTATTACAGCCATCTCATGTTTGTCACAGATGTCATTTTTCAAATCCTGGTCAAGATCTGTTTTTGCACCTGTGGCACGGAATGATGTTGCAGTTGTGCAGAATTTTGTTTTGTTGGGGATTCAAAAATGTTCTGTACTGGGTACATGAGGTGGGGTAATAAGGTCCCAAAAGGCCATGTTGAAAATTTGTTGAATAAATTCTTAAAAACTGGCAAGTTATGAGTGTTCATTGAAATTTTTTCTATGCACCAGCATAACTTTCATAATTTTCAACATTTTTTGTCCAAATTTTCAACATAGCCATTTTTTTCACACTAACTCATGAACAGTACAGCTATCATTTTTCACATTCCGCGTGAAACATGTTTTTACACCTGTGGCACAGAATGGTGTTTTAGAAAAAATTTAAACATTTTCACATAAGGAGTTTATGAAGTGAGGTCATAACAAGACTGTTAAAAATTTGGGGTCAAAACATGAAAAAATGCCAAAGTTATCAGCGTTCATTGCAATTTCACTACACCAGCTTATAAGTTTAGAAATTTTAAATATTTTTACCCCAGATTTTCAACATAGCCTTCTTATTACAGCCATCTCATGTTTGTCACATATGTCATTTTTCAAATGCTGGTCAAGATCTGTTTTTGCTACTGTGGCACGGAATGATGTTGCAGTTGTGCAGAATTTTGTTTTGGTAGGGATTCAAAAATGTTCTGTACTGGGTACATGAGGTGGGGTAATAAGGTGGCTATGCTGACAATTTGGTCACTGTTGTCCTATAAATGGAAGTTCAGGGCACAGAGGCCTTGCGCTTTCACAGCTGCATACATATACGCTCTCACAGTAAAATAAGGATACTATTATATTAACTCAAAAAGTAAGGAAATAAGTTGCAAAAAATTTCATTAATGCTCCAGGTAGGGTCAAAGTGACAATGGGTGGGACATGAAGTGTTAAGGTTTCCCTAACACACACCTTTCCAAACCTGGTAGCAGAGCAGGTGTGGGGTGTGCCTTGGCCTTCTCAAGCCTAACACTCACCCCATTCTCGTAAAGTCTACACATCTGACCTTATTTGCAGATGAAATGTTGTGAGTGTTAGGTTTGAGAAGCCCAAGGCACACTACATGCCTGCTTTCCTGCCTGGTTCGTGAGGGTGGGATGTTTGGGAAACCCTAATGCCTCATTTCCCAACTTTTGTCACTTTGAACCTAACTAGAGCATTCATTGCAAAGAACTCTGTCAATGCATCAGTTAGGGTTCATATTACAGTGACAAAAGTATGGAAATGTGGTGTTAGGGTTTCCAAACCTAACCTGACATCCAACCCCCCCAACCAACCGTATCACTCTACCCCACCTTTCACACAACTACAGACATCTGGGTGTGTCTTGGAGTTGTCAACCCTAACATTCACTCCATTCCTTGTGTAAGGAAGCTGGAATTGTACAGCATAAGAGAATGGTGTGCTTTTGGGATGATGACCCCAAGATACACCCCGACATCAGTTGGTGTGCAGAGGGTGGAGATGGGGTGGGATTGTACGGTCGGTTGGGTGGGTGGGATGGAATGTTAGGGTTGAGAGTCCTAATACCACATTTCTATACGTTTGTCAATGTAATATGAACCCAAACTGATGCATTAACTGAGTTTTTTTTACAATGAATTTCCTTACTTTCTGTGAATGTATCACCATAGCCAAAGTTGCTTATGGGAGAGAAGGGCCCTCTGGTCCCTGCACTTCCATCTATCTGTAAGTGTAGAGACATTGTAAATAACCTTCACCTCCCTGTTGGAGTGCAAGGCCCGAAGGGCCCTGCACTCACATGCTCCATGATTTCCCTTATTTTATTGAGGTAGTACAGAGTCCTTCGGACCCTGCACACCCAACCCTCCATTGATGTGTGAGCAAATTATCACCATTGCCCTCTGATTACCCCAGGACATGTACCTGATAAAGAAAATGTTCAAATCCTCACTTAAACATAATTCTGAAGCCATAATGCGCTACAGGTGCAAAGACACATTATGGTTAGGATTTGAAAAATTACAGCTGTGATATACATGAGGTGAGGTAATAAGAAGGCTATGTTGAAAATATGGGGTCAAAATATTGCAGTTTTCCTTAGTTAAGATTGGGTGTAATGAAATTGCAATGAATAGTTGTAACTTTACAATTTTTTCATGTTTTTACCTGAAATTTTCAACATAGTCTTTTTATCAAACCACTTTATAAAGCCCATAGGGAAACATTTTTAAATCCATGGCAAAGCACCATTCTGCTCCACAGGTGTAAACACACATTTTGTCCAGGATGTGAAAAATGACAACAATACTATTCATGAGGTGGTGTGAAAAAGTGGTAATGTTGAAAATGTAGAATGAAAAAAAATAAAATTCCCAAAGTTACGTCCTTGCATAGAAATATTTCAATGAACGTGTGTAACCCTGGATTTTTTGGTATTTTTGCACCAAATTTTCAACATGGTCTTTTTGGGAACCCACCTCATGAACATTCTCATTGTCATTTCATTTCTCGGTCCTTAAGGGTGATTTTGTGCAGCGACTGTGAAATCACCTTACAGGTTCTATTAAAAAAAATGACAATGACAGTGTTCATGAGGTGGGGACCCCAATATCCCATGTTGAAAATTTGATGAAAAAATACCACAAAATGCCTGCAGATATCACCATATGTTCAAAACGCTATTGAAAACCTTTATATGGCACCTACATTGAATCTTCAGTTCATGGTTTGGCTTTGAAGAGTGCAAACATGTCCCAGTCCACAGAAGATGACAGCTGATGATCTCCAGGAGTAAGGAAAGATGAAGGGGGTGTGGGGTGGGCGGTGCTAAGTGGGAGGATTGGGATGGGGGAGGAGGACCGAAAAGACAACAAGAGATTGCTTTCTTTTTCTCAGAAGAAAAATAAAGACATCGGGACTGTTTTCTTTTTTCACAGGTACACATAAATCAGTATTTCAGGACACTATGGGTGGGCTCCCCAGTGTCCCACATTACTTGTAGGTAGGACATAACTGGGGACACTGGGAGTGGGCTCCCCAATGTCCATCACTGGCAGGGGGTTCTAGTGCTAATACAGGGATTGGGCTTCCCAATGTTGACAAACACATTTATTTACAAGTACTGGGGGAATAGGACATAGCAGGGGACACTGGAAATGGGCTCCTCAGTGTCCCACACAGGTGGAGTGGGTTCTAGTGCTGACACAGGGATTGGGCACCCCACTGGTGGCAAATAACAGAAATAAATATTTCAGGACACTGGTAGTGGGCTCCCCAGTATTCCATACTGGCAGGCAGGGGGCTTCTATCACCAAAATGAGTATTGGGCACCCTGATGTTGGCAAAACATTTTTCTCATATAAAGCATGCCTCAGCCCCATTGAAGACAATAAAAGGATAAAAAATTGGTGGTTGAGGAATCTGCCTCTACCTTTATTTTGGCCAAAAAATGTCTAGAAAATGTTCTGGCTTTTTACAGGGGCCGATGTTTTTTTTTTCTTATAGTAGTGCCACAATTTGCCACAGTTTTCGCACAACAGGGACATTAGTTGTGTGAAAACTAATGCAATTTGCAGTAAATTTGTGAAAATAGTACCACAAATTTGTGACACTACCAATGGCCGACGTGAAAAACATATTTCCAGCCACTAATTTTAAAAATTATTGTGTTCCTTGGGCCCTGAATAGGTAAATGCAACAGCTGGTGTTTATCAAGGAACAGTATTTTTAGATTTAGAGCATTTTTCCCCCATTGCTAACTGAAAACAAGATGGCAGCTGCATGACACTATTGCTCCATTTGGGAAAGCAAAACGTGCTTTCACACGGCACATATAATTTTTTCCATAGGCTATAATGGGAAAAATTAAAAGTTTTATAAGTTTTTAATGGATTAATACTTTTTCACTAAACCTTCAAAAGACATATCTGTGACCCAGATCCCATATACCCAAACAATTTCTTACCAGATCCCCAAGTTGTTTCAAAGGAATGGTGTGACAAAGGATTTGCACCTAAATGGTAATTTTCATGTTTTTTGACACTACGCATCTCCACAACTGCACATCTGACTGGAACAAAACTTGTCACAGCAAGAGATCTATGGTACCTGATGGTGCATGGAAACTTTTGTGCATATCAGTTATTGAAGTGAAAACATTTGGGTTTAACATAGAAGTGACAGTTGAACCCTAACTATACTGGCACTACCATGCCACAATAAAATATATCCTGTATAAATACATATATATCTTGGTACATCCAGCAGACCAGACCTGGGTTTGATTCTCACAACCTCCACTTGCATACTGTGTGACTCTAAGCAAGTTACCTAATCACCCAGTGCTCCCAGGTCACTCTGAAAACATGTACTTGTGCCTAGTGGGCCTTACCCTGTTACCAAAGACTAAAATAAAAAATAAAAATATATATACATACATATACATATACACACACAGACACAGACACACGCATACACACACATATATATATATATATATATATATATAAACACACACACATATTTTATATATATATATATATATATATATTTTTAATTCATGACAAAAACTTTGTTTAATGCATCAATTAGGGTTGTTCCACAGTGACAAAAGCAAGGAAATTCAGTGTTAGGGTTGAAAACCCTAACTCCGCATTCACCCCACCCACCAGCACCACACAAACATACACACACACACACACACACAAAAATGCAAGTAGGTGGGAGGACCAAGGCAACACGACCAATCACAGACAGCCAGCAGCAGGTGATAGAAATAAAATACAACCGTCTAAATGTACTACAAGACATCCTCACCCACCTGACCAGGTACTGCATGCTCAGTGGAGATCCACAGCAAAAATGAGGCCATCTACACCAAATGTACACATCCCTGATTGCAGGTGCACACAATGTACCACACTTAGGAGTTGCATGGCCTTACCTAGCAGTGCCACACACCCCACCACACATACTACTGCACCATGACTGTACATCAACAATGAACCTCCATGATTGGAGGTACACAGATGTTTGTACACTTATGACTAGGTAGAAAAAAAAGCAACTGTCTAAATGAACTTCATGACATATGCATCATCATAAGACAACAACTTAAGCATTTGAGCATGTGTTGTACTTACAGTAGTAACCACAGACATGGCCAGCTATTTCCAGATCTTTAGCAACATTTCTGAAGAGTTAATCTCTGAAACATAGAAACATAGACTTTGACGGCAGATAAGGACCGCTAGGCCCATCTAGTCTGCCCATTTCCTAACCAACAGCCTATATCTTCTGCCCCACAGGAATTGCCTTATGTCTGTCCCATGCATTCTTGAATTCTCCCACAGTTTTAGACTCCACAACTTCCTCAGGAAGGCTGTTCCATGCATCCACTACCCTCTCTGAAATAATACTTCTCACATTGCCCTGAACCGCCCTCCTTCTATCTTTAAATTGTGTCCCCTTGTTCTTGCAAGTCTCTTTTCTGAAAGATGCTACCCTCTTGACTTTGTTGATTCCCTTGAGGTACTTGAAAGTTTCTATCATGTTCTCCCTCTCCTTCTTTCCCGAGGGGTATACATATTTAGCTCCTTTAGTCTCTCCTCATACTGCTTCTCTTGCAGACCCTGCACCATTTTAGTTGCCCTCCTCTGGACTGCCTCTATCCTGTCTATGTCCTTGTGAGATGGGGTTCCAGAACTGGACACAGTATTCCAGATGGGGTCTCACCAACTGTCTGTACAGAGGAAAACAACTTCCTGTTTTCTGCTGCTGATGCCTCTCCTATACATCCCAGTATACCCCCGGCCCTCCTACGCCTTCCTCACATTGCTTGCTATCCTTAAGGTCATCTGATATGATTACCCCCAGGTCCCTTTCCTGTTTTGTTGTTGTTACTACCTCCCCACCCATTGTGTATTCTTCCCTGGGTTCTTGTTTCCCAGGTGCATTATTTGCACTTTTTGCATTGAATCCTAGCTGCCATACGTCAGACCATTCCTCCAACCTTGCCAAGTCCCTTTTCATCCTTTCACGCCTCCTTGTGTATCAACCCTGTTGCAGATCTTTGTGTCATCTGCAAAAGGCATGCTTTTCCTTCCAGTCCTCTGCAATGCCACTGATGAAGACATTAAAAGGACTGGACCCAATACTGAACCCTCTGCGGTACCCCACTAGTAACCACCCTTTCTTCAAGTGGACTCCATTTACAATTACCTTCTGTGTCCTGTTGTACAGCCAATGTTTACCAGGCTACCACCCCTGGGACCCACTCCCAGGCTGGTTAATTTGACTAATAATCTTTTGTGTTGGACTGTGTCAAATGCCTTGCTAAAGTCTAGGTAGGCCATGTCCACAGCCCCTCCCTGGTCTATTACTTTGGTCACCCAGTCAAAGAAGTCTATTAGATTCATCTGACATGACCTTCCCGCTGTGAACCCATGCTGCCTTGGATCCTGTGCTCCACTGACCTCTAGGTACTCAGCTATTCTTTCCTTCAGAAGTGACTCCATCAATTTCCCTACCACAGAGGTCAGACTGACAGGTCTGTAGTTTCCTACCTCTGTCTTGGTCCCACTTTTGTGAGAGAATCACATCTGCCTTCCTCCAGTCCTCGGGTACCACACCATCCTCCATGATTTATTAAAAGAGTAGCCAGTGGTTTCACTAGTTCCTTCCTTAATTTTTTAGAATTCTGGGTGAATTCCATCAGGACCCATTGCTTTGTCTACCTTCAGTTTTAGGGTTCTTGCAGAACCCTTTCTTCTGTGAAAGGACTGGGATCGACCCCCTATCAAGGTGCTTCTGTTAATTGGATTAGGCACTTCCCCTCCTCTTTGTGAATACTGAGCAGAAATATTCATTCAGTATTCCTGCTTTTCACTGTCCCCTCTGCCCGCCCACTGTTTATTCTATTCAGCCTCACTATCCCCCTTTGTCTTTCTACGCTCGCTGATGTACCTATAAAGGTTTTATCCCCTTCTTAACTGAGTTGGCTATCTTTTCCTCAGTTTGGGCCTTTGCTATTCTGACTTCCTCCTGCTCTTACTGCCTTAACTGGTACTGCTCTGTCCTGCTCCTTCTTTGTTTCCTTATACTTCTGGAATGCTGTCTTTCTTCCTGACTTTCACAGCCACCTCTCTTGAGAACCATAGTGGTTTTTTTTGTTTTGATTTGTTTATTTGCTTCACACAAGGCTTGTTGCCTCTGTGATGGCAGTTTTGATAATTCCCATTGTTGCTCCACACCTCCTTCTAGCCTGTGTGCTAGTGCTTTTCTGAGGCACTCTCCCATCTTGCCAAAGTCGCCCTCCTAAGTCCAGTACCCTCACTTTTTGTGGCTTGACTCTGTAGCTGAGTTTAACATGAACCACACTGTTTGATGGTCACTTGTCCCCAGATGGCAACCCACTTCTAGATCTGAGATCTTCTCACTGCCCCGTTTGAGAGTACGAGGTCTAAGATTGCTCCCTCACAGTGGGTTCTGAAACTAGCTGTCTAATGCCTGCCACCTGTAGGGCATCAAGAATGGCCTCTCTTTGGATGTCGCTGCAGCAAATGTGCTCCAGTTAACATCTGGCATATTCAGGTCTCCCATCAACAGTATCTCCCTTTCTCTGCCATTCTAAGAATGCCTTCCATCATATCCTTGTCCATTCCTTCCCCTGACATGGGGTCTGTACACAACCCTGTGCAGATTGTGGTGCCTTTCCAGTCTCCAAGGTGACCCACAGTGCCTCCTCTCCTCCATGTTTACTCTTTTGTTCAGTTGCTTTTTATCCCTTCCTTTACATGAAGCTACTCCTCCCCCTTCTCCCTGCCTGTCTCTCTTGTAGGTTATGTGCCCTGGTATGTTAACATCCCAGTCATGGTTCTCTGTGTACCATGTTTCTGTGACTGCTACAATATCCAGGCATCCCTCTTCCATTAAGGCCACCAGCTCAGGGAGCTTGTTGCCCAGACTATGGGCATTGGTACTCATTACCCTCCATTTCCTTAGCCTTACCCCTTTGCCCCATCCTGTCCTTCTTGCCTTTATCACTTTCTCCATTTACCCCTGCCCTTCTCTATCGACACCTCCATGTTGGTGTTTGCCACACTTACTACCTTGATTGTTTGGGGGCTAGGATTTTCCTGCTCCTTTCCAGTGCCTCCCCTTGGCTAGTTTAAAAGCTTGCCAATGAAGCATTTAAACCTATCACCAGGATCCTGGTTCCCTCCCAGACAGATGCAGCCCATCATGCCAGTATAGGCTTGCATCACCCAGGTGGACCCCCAGTCCCCAATGAAGCCAAATCCTGAGCTCCACAGTTTTTCAACCACTGATTGAATCCCATGATGCGGAACACCCTAGCCTCCCTATGCCTATAGATGGGTAGCACCTCCGAGAAGGTTACCGTAGCGCTACTTGACTAAGGCCCTCCCCAATTCCACAAACTCTTCCTGCACTTCTCTAATCCCTTTCTTAGCCAGGTCATTTGTCCCTAAGTGGACAATGAAATCCAACTCCCTCCCTGTGCAGCTGCTCTGGCAATCCTGAGGATTCGCTCCCTGTCCCTCAAGCCATGGCGCCAGGCAGGCACCTTGCAGCCTCCCTTCCTTGCCCAGTTCTACCTTCCTAACAATGGAGTCCCCCACCAGGGTTGTTTCCTTCCTGCAGGGTCCCCTGCCACCCTCCTGTGGGTCTCCTTTGTGGAGGTTTCCAGCATCCTCCTTGGTCTCCACTGTAGGTGCCTCCATAGAGGAACCACACTTTGCCAGAATGGCATAGGAATTGTGTAGAGGTACAACTGGAGGGATGTGCCTCTGTTCCACCACCCTCACCCTCCCTGAGCCCACTGTGGTCCAACCGCTCCTCTTTCTTGGCAAGCTCTGAGGCAACGGCAGTGGCACTGGTGGTCCCTGGATGGAAGAGGAGGTCCCACAAATCCTGGCCAACTCAGCCTGGAGATGAGCAACCTCCTCCCTCAGCCCAGTGAGGTGCCTGCAGATGGAACAACACCGCATCCTCCAGAACATCTCCCGGAATACTGCTGCTCCACAGCCACTGCACTGCACCACTCCAATCATGTCTTATTTCTGGCCCCTTAACTGTTTGCAATCCTTACTCTTTCCTATTTTTTTTTCTCTCTCTCCTTACTTTCTGCCTATGTACCCTTTAAGCTCCTGATTGTCCTGTTCTGAGACAAGAATATCCTATATTTCTCAGTAGACCGCTTACTTGTTCAGAGGCAGACCTCCAGCAGCTAGATGGGGCCGGAGAGCTACTCTTGCCCTTCTAGGATGGTGGGTCCTTGGTGGTTCTGCTGCCCCTACTGTGGAAATGCAGAAATCAGGAGATATTTCTGAATATATCACATTAATTTCATGAAATAGTTAGCTGTGTCTGCGGCTGCTACTGTAGCTCTACATTTTATGTGTCTGTTCACTCAGTATGCAGAACCTGTTTTGGAGGCTTGGCAAGTCATTCCCTGTACAAGGCTGTGCAAGTCCTAATACTGCTAACAGATGTACAGCCTCAATGATGGAGGTATACCATTGATGTCCATTGACTTACTTTTGCTGTGGCTATACACTCAGAATGCAATAACTGCTCTGTGTGTTGGGAGGAGGACTACCTGGGTGAGATCATACAATGTCTAAGTGTGCAAAGATGACTGTAACTGTAATACTGTAGGTGTACCATGGATGCCCATAGACTCAACTTAGTTATAGCTCTCTACTGAGGATGCAGTATCTGGCTATGATGATGGTGTTTCCTGTGTGAGGCCATGCAAATTCTAACTGTGCTAAATTGAGTATGCCTGCAGTGAGAGATGTGTAGCATTGATCTACGTGCCCTCACTTTTGCTGTAGGTTGTCACTCAGGATGCAGTATCTGCTCTTGTGGTTTAGGGGGAGGATTGTGTAAGTGAGGCCATGAAACTGTCAACTGTAGTAAGTGGAGTGTAACTGTGAACAGGCAGGTGTACTGTTGATGTCCATGGCCTTTGTTTTTTGCTGTGGCTTTGCAGTCTGGATGCAACAACTGTTGGGGGGTGGGCATTGTGTAACTAAGAGACTGTGGTACTTCTTCAGTAGTAGCTACAGACACTGCAAGCTATTTCCCCAAATTTCTGTGATATTAACAGAAATAGCTGATGCTTTTTTCATTTAAAGAGTAGGTGCAGCAGAGGGAAAGTCTAGAAATTTTGCAAAATATCTGGAAATAGCTTCAATGTTTACGGGTACCACTGTTCGTGTGCAAACCTCTGTACAACATCAAAGACAGAATGGCGCTGTTAATATCCATGGCCTTATTTTCACAGCGGCTGTCCAGTGGGTATGCAATAACGTGTCTCATAGATTTGTGGCATTGATTGTTGAAGTACCACAGCACCTGACTGTGTTATGTTGTGTCTACCTAAAATTAGGTAGATATTCCATGCATGTCCAAGGAATTAGTTTTGCTGTGGCTCTCCAATCTGGGTACAGTAGTGGGTGTAGTGGGGTGTGTGGCATCTCTAGGTAAGGCCATGCAACTCCTAAGTGTGGTACATTGTGTGCACCTGCAATCAGAAATGTGTAGATTTGGTGTACATAGCCTCAGTTGTGTTGTGGATCTCCACTGAGCATGCAGTACCTGGTCAGGTGGGTGGGGATGTCTTGTAGTGCATTTAGACAGTTGTATTTTATTTCTGTCACCTGCTGCTGGTTGTCTGTGTTTAGTCATGTTGCCTTGGTCCTCCCACCTACTTGCATATGTGTGTGTTTGTGTGATGCTGGGGGGGTGGGGTGAATGTGTAGTTAAGGTTTTCTACCCTAACACCGAATTTCTTCACTTTTGTCACAGTGGAATAACCCTAACTGATGCATTAAACAGAGTTTTTACCATGAATTTCCTTTCTTTTTGAGAATAAGAAGTACAAACAGTATATGTAATAATGTTGTGTTAGCATCAGACATAGATAGTGCAATACACACTCATGCAAGAACATTGTAAGTCCTGGAATAGCATTGTCTGTTTTAGGAAGTGAGATAGCCACTACCTCATGCAAAATAATTTCAGCAGTCAATAAGTGCTAAAATAAGTTATGTGTTGCATTGTGTTCTAGTTAGTACTTGTATCTTAACCTTGGAATAATCTATTGACAGCACACAATCAAGGTGAACACAGTGTAAGGAACAATATAATCTGCTATTAATGATGTGCATCTAGGATTGTGTTGACATGTTAAAAAATCTTACTACGTTTTGTTTTCTTGAACTTAACAGTGGCATGCCACATACTAAATTATGTAGTTCTGGTCTTTCATGCACAATTATTTATCATTCAGTGTTGCTGCTCTTGTAGTTAATAAAGTAAGTCATTCTGTGGCTCACTACCATTGTCAAATATCTACAAATATGCAATTTTTTCTTGTGTGACTTAACTAGACGCAGGTTGTGAACATGAATCCATACAAAAAAATTTACATTTGTGAGCATAGTAATACCAATGCAAATACTCTTAGACATTTACAATGGTGAACTGTTATCCTGTCAAACCTGAAAGTACACGCTCATAATCATTTTTAAGCACAATAAGTAAATATCAGTGTTCTGTAGTACAATATCTATAACTAAGTAATATCCCCACAATGCAAGAATTGTTCAACACAAATTATTGTTAACCAAAAATATTTATTCATTGTAGTAGAAAGTATTTTTTTAAATCAAGAAAAAACATGATCATTAAATAAAGCGTTACATAAATATTTTTCTTTTTATACAAAAATATTGGTTTATTAAAAACAGAAAAAATTAGAAGAGTAAAAAACATATAAAATAAAAAGCAATCTTTTATTTAGAAAAAGTATTGTAGAAAAAAATTACTTTTTGTGTATTAAGATAAATTCTAACATACAAAAATATTAAACAAAAGATTTAACAAAACAAGTATTTCTTTTTATTTACAATATGTACACCTTCATGAGAGAGGTGTGTGTGGTGCTTGAGGCAGCCCAGCACAGAAGTTGGACTCTATGTGGAGGTGCAGAAGAAGTAGAAGCTGTTGCGCTTCAGAGAGGAGAAACCAGTGGAGCTGTGGAGGCTGTTCACTGTGGCTCAGGCAGGCTTGATGTGACTGGTGCAGATGAAGCAGTACTGCTGGGCACACTCACACTTGCCGCTGTCCCCACAGGCTCGAGCACAAAGTTGATAGTTGCTTGTTGTGCTGTCAGGAGAGACAGCAATTTCTCCTGCCCCTCCCACAGCACAACGTTGTCCTTAATCAAACCGTCAACCTTGCAGTCGAGCCTGTTGTAACAAGGGCAGTGTCCAGTGCACCTTACCTTTCGACGGGGTCCTGTAAAGATAGAAAAAACATCTATTTAAAGGTAATATCAAACTGGTGATTCTCTCTCTGTTGTGCCTTTCATCATTTTTTTCTCATAGGAATATTTTTAAGACATGATATTGCCTACTGTCAACAGTATATAAGAGTGCAATACAAATGACAAATTCTTGATTTTAAGTAATGTTGTTATCTTTTACAACTGTGGTGTGTTTTTTATTGATACAGCTAGACCTAATTCATATGCTTAAAAGGCCTTACCACTATTTTTACTATATTATTATAGTGATGAAAGTAACTCACTAACAACAGTTATGTTTCATGGTAAGTAAAAAAAACAGCTAGGGTCATGTAGCACCTTACTATACATCTTGCCAAAGTAGAGTCCTAGTGGGAAATTAACAGACCATTGACGTAACCCTAGCTTATCATTATTCCTTACTCATACTAAAACTTTGTCAACATAAATGTATGGAGTAAGCATTGTTAAACTGTTGAATTACACCTCAGTATAACCAATCCAGCAGCAATAATGTTTAGTTTGGAGCACTCACAGCTCAGTATAGACATCACTTAAACATGACAAACAATTTTGCGTTTTGCAAAAAGCAGTAATGCTTCGCAACACAATACAGTAAACAACATCTCACAGTGCATTATTCACAATACAGTGAGACACATCAGTTATGTATCAAAAAAAAGTAACGTGAGCATGCATAGAAACATAGAAACATAGAATCTGACAGCAGATAAGGACCGCCTGACTCACCTAGTCTGCCCATTTCCCTACTTAATGGATAAGCTGCAGATCTTAGTTAACCAACAACCTACTTCCTCCTACTCCCCACTAGAATTGCCTTATGCCTGTCCCATGCATTCTTGAATTCCCCCACTGTTTTTGACTCTACAACCTCCTCAGGAAGGCTGTTCCATGTATGCACAACCTTCTTTATGAAGAAATACTTCCTCACATTACCTCTGAGCTGTCCTCCCTCTATCTTCAAATTGTGCCCCCTTGTTTATGCACACCTCTTTTTCTGAAAGATGCTACCTTCTTGGACTTTGTTGATTCCCTTGAGGTATGTGAAAGTTTCTATCATGTCCCCCCTCTCCCTCCTTTCCTCCATGCTATACATCTTTAGTTCCTTTAGTCTTTCTTCATATGTCTTCTGATGCAGACCCTGCATCATTTTGGTTGCCCTCCTCTGGACAGCCTCCACCTTGTCTATGTCTTTGCAGAGATGGGGTCTCCAGAATTGTACGCAGTATTCCAGATGTGATCTTACCAATTGTCTGTACAGAGGGCCAACAACTTCCTGTTTTCTACTGGTGTTGCTTCTCCCTATGCATCCCAGTATCCTCACAGCCCTCCTTACTGCCTTCTCACATTGCTGGCCCATCTTTAGGTCACCTAACTTGACTACCCCCAGGTCCCTTTCCATTTTTGTTATTGTCAGTATCTCACTCCACATTGTGTACTCTTCCCCTGGGTTTTTGTTCCCCAGGTACATGACTTATTATTTACTCTGGAATCTGTGGGCTATATGCAGCTACACACTAAACTATATCTGGGGTTGGGGGTGGATATCCATAATAAATAAAGAGTCAGAAGATGCAGCAAGTTACACACAATCAACAGATTGCATAGTATAAGATTATACCACTCATTTGTGGATCTAAGCTAGAGCATTTTTCAATACCAGCATAACTACCATGACAATAGCTCACAGTCATAGTTGATACAGTAGGTTCTGCCTGTGAAAGTAATAACTGACTTTTAATATGTTAAATAGTCATGGTGGTGCACTGGACCCTAACATATTGATGGTCACAAGTTTTCTATATACAGACAGAGTTCTTGGTGCATTGTACTCTACCTCCTCATCCGATAATAGTCATAATAAGAAGATGCATGGTGCAGCAGTACACTGTAGTCTATCCCCTTGCACAGCAATTGATTTAATCAACTAGAGTCAGTCAATGTTGATCCACTAGACCTGTTCCTACTACTGATTATGGTATTTGCAAATGATTGATCACCTTTATTTTTGGTACAGCAGTACCACATTTACCAGCAATGCACTGATAACCAACAGCAGAATTCTCACCTAAACTCATCAGGAGCAGGTGACATTTTAGAAGAAGTCAACTCCTTAAACAGTTATGGACTGACACATAGAGTACAGCTGTGTACGTATATATGCAAAATCTGGGCACTGAATATGTATAAGATAGTCTAACATAATCCCAGTATGTGAATGATTCATCCATGTATTAACACTCTGTAGTTTAATACTGTCTGAATGAACATTAACCCATGTATTACACAAACACCCACACAGCTGTAATGTAAACTAGCAATGAACACTTCTGTGTCCAGGTTAGAGGTCACTAGATGCTGTATACCACTGAAGTAGTTAGTGTGAAGTGAGTGGGTTGCCACTGAGACTATTACTGTTACAATGGAGAACATAGTACTACTATAAGAGCAGGGTCTGTATCATTCACAAAAAACAATATTGTTATTGGGACCAGGTAGTGTGGGTTAGTATATAATATAATATAATCACTTCATTATACTTGCAATCAGGTAATGGTGTAATGGTGCAGTGGATTAACAGGGAATGTTCAACATCAAAACTATCATAGGCATACACTGTGGTACATTGCTACTGAAGAACATGAGACATCGGACACCAATGCCAACTACCTGCCAGTTCAGCAGTAGCAAGTTGTCGAGGATCAACAGACCTGTATGCAAGTCACACATTATCACATGATAATATCCCCATGTTCACCTTTGATACAGTGTGAGCAACTTCCATATCTTGTGCTGAACATTGCACTACATGCACCAAGTACACCAACAGTGCTGCTGTCAGTGCTGTATGTATCCGGTAATCAATCGCACTTTTTGGACAATCAGTGTCACAACACGCTGTACAGTGACACTGCAATGTGAGCAATTCAAGAGGCACCATCATGATATTAAATTATGTTGATTCATGATTCAGGACTGTTCAATATTGTTCACACTCTGCCACAGCACAGCTTAGACACCAAGTTAGAAAATTCCTGTATATAACACACTCCACAGTGAATTTGTTTATATTCATAAAATATGCAACAGGTAATGTTTCTATTTTTGCATTCTGTACACCTATATGCACAGAAATAGTTAATTTATTGTCTGTTGATGTGAAATCTTGCCATTACACAAAGTCTTTCTGAAAGTACACTCTAAATACCAATGTAAGTATTTGTGCTCCTCAACACAGATGTGATAGTATGATGTGTAGATGAACCATGCATTATTATTTACCAGGTATCCTGATTTGCTTAATATACAGTTTCAGATTGTTAGTTTGAATAGTCTGCTTAGAAGTATATCTTACCTGAATAAGACACTTATGGGCAGCACTGGTGCCAGGTTCCTGCTTCACCTGCACAGATGGTTCTGTCACTGCCTCCCTGGCCACTGTTAAAAACCAAATAAGCACAAAATATATCACCACTCACTTCTGTTTGTTAAGCTAGTTAAATGCTTTCATTGTATAACACATATTTCATTTTGACTGATGGCGGTATTCAAGCATGTGCCACAGTTTTTGCATGTTGATCAGTACAAGGCTTATCACATACTTTAGGGAAGCTTAGTTTTCTATGTCTTGACAGTCTGGTCCATGTTTCAACTATTATAACTAAATGCAGTGTGAACAGATGAACATTGGATACATTGCTGTTACAGTGGAAAATTATTTAGTTGGTAGACTTGCATAATCACCACTTACACATGTCTGTAATGACAGTATTTAGAACTTGAGACATTAACATAACAATGAAGAATGCATCGCAGTTTCACACTCCTCAGACTTATAAAGTATCTGCAAAATGAGTGTACAGTAAAAGTCCACTCCTGACTGGTTGCTTGGTCCACTGCTTCATAACGATCAATCCTCTGTAATCCCTGCCACAGTGTCTGCCCCTTGACTGACAGGCTTGTTCTATTGTCTCCCTACCTTTGCTCCTCTTTAGTCTGGAGAACCTGCACAGTGGGTTCTGCCCGTGGGTAGCTAATCAGGGCTAGGATCGTTCATCATAGTTGTACGAGCGGGTGTTTTTCAATGTTTTTTACCTTGGACACTACTCCCCCTAAGTATGTCAGCAGTGACATCAAGACACACGACACGCTGATGCACACCATAGTCAGATGCCCACACCGTCCTCCCCACCACAACTGTCAAGAGTTGCCTGACACTTCAGCACCCATGCCTTCACCAGCGCCGATGTGTCAGGTGCTGAAAGCACCCTAGAAACCTACACCAGGAGGAGGACAGCATCCATTGAGACACTCAATCCTTCTTCTCCGCTCTATCTCTAAATGGCACTGACTCTGTAACCAAACATGTGTCAGCAGCATAGCACAAGGTGTAGTGTCCAGCAACTCAACCCTCAGTGCCACTTTTTTTCTTTTTATGATGTCTCAGTAGTGTGCAGTTGATGTTAAGATTGTTGGAACATATGTTCAGCACTTAAGCAACTGAATATCATGATCTGGCAGACATGCATGGGTCCCTCCCACCTGAGTTGTATGTTTAACTAGTGTTTACCCTATCATATGATGATTTGACAGTACTATTAAGTCTTTACTGTATCGTACCTGTGCACATCAGAGGGTCTTACACGCCACAACAGTATTATCACCATGAAAAAAAAATGAAAATGCCACCCCCAAGTATATAATGTTTTTTCTATTATCATCTTACCATCTGACTCAATGACAATGACACTGTCAGTGTCAGAGTGTTCAGCCTCCACAGTTTCAGACTGTGCTGGTACTACCTCAGCAGGACAAATGGGTTTCCTATGGTGATCTGTCAATGAAAGATAATAGATATATTTACTGACTCTTTTCTTTCTCTGTTTAGTTATCACACAGTACATTTTCTAAGCAATTGACATGCTTCTGCCACTTGACATTGTCCTAATTGAATTATATGCACACCCATATGACATAACAAGTTTCTACTAATCAATATTTGATGAACTGTAGATTACCCATGTACACAGCACTTCAATATTTAGTACTGACACAATAACAGCAATGAAATAACATTGTTCTTGAATGCAATACATACTGCATAGTAACTCTGCACTACAATGTGATAACAGTAAAACATATAGATATCTAAAATACATCATGACACATTAAATCTGGCTGAGACACAACGGTAATGACATCCAAGAGTACTGTTTCAATATTAGTCCATTTGACACCCATCACCTCCACAAATGAACATACACAGCAAAGTGCTATCTTGAAGAATGTTGTTTATCAAGACATTTAAAAAATAATAGTCATAATATTATCAATTAAGACATATTAATACGATGGATAGAGCAACAAAGTAATCGATTCCACAAATACTTATTTATCCATTTGTGCAGCTGTACTATTATATTATTCTATCACTGATAATTTGTTAAAATTACTTACGTTGAGGAAGGCACTCCCTGCAGCTGGCTTGCCTGCTGCCTCCCAGAGTTCATAGGCGAGGTAGTACCACCACTTATCATTCTCTGGTAACTCCTCTCTGCACTTCAATACATAAAAGCACTGGCACAACAGCTTCCACTTCTTCAGTTGTTCTACTGTCTTGTGTTTTACTTTTAGCACCATATTCAGAAAGCTGTTTATGTGCCTCCCCATTGAGTCCAACTTCTGGTTAGTGCTCCGCATCAATATGCGAACACTACCTCTCGCCTGGACTGCCTCAAGCCACGCACACACCTCTCTCATGCTCCACTGTCTCATTTTTTTCCTTTTAGCTCTGCAATACATAAACAAAAAAAGACAGTGTATAGGTCAGAACGGTAATATAAACTGTAAATGTAATACTACTTTTTTTTTAATTATTACGCATATTGTTTGTTTTATGACCCTCTTTGTGCCATAATAAGTGTCCAGTTGCAGGGATAGTAAACAATGACAACCTGTCTGTCTTTTTACACATGTCACTATATTTATAATATGTCAAAACATGACACATTTAATTAAATATTAACAGTGGATGCTGTTAACTACGTCTTTAGCATAGACAGAAATAATAACATGTTGATGTATTAAAAATACCAACTACTGACAAACTAACATTGACTTCCGGACATTGATACTGTGGCAAACTGTTACTGCAAATCTCGGCACAGCATGAGCATGGTAAGGCACAGCATAGTCCTAGTATTACTTTACTATACTGTACTGTTGCATGGTTCAACTGTATTGAGAATATTGCCATAGGCATGACTGTTGTTCGTGGCACAGTGGGATTATCACAGGGCAAGCAGCACAACACCAACAGTAGTAATGCATCAGCAAAAGTGCAGCTCTGCAAGTAAGAGCAACCACAATATTCAACAGTGGATGCACAGAAAAGTCCACCAGCTATCTACACTATGAACTGTCCAATCACCATTGCATTATGTCAACAAACATATGCAGCTGTGTTGCTGTACGGTGACAACTATGTGATGCTGTACCAGGCTGTAACCATTGTCAAGCACTAGCCACTGTTCTTTGTCTGCATCTTAAAACACATGCAGTGTAAAAACACAAAAAAAATACTGGTTTCACACTGCCACCCCCCACACTCTGATCAGATACACCATCAAAGAAGTATCATTCCTGATGGTGGAAATCTGCACTCAGCACAATTGCAGTTAACACGATGAAAACAGCACAAAGGTTCTATGGCAGTGGCATGCTCTGCACCTTTCCAGTCACACCCTCCAGCCCACTCCCCCCCATCTCTTACACCAGTCTATTTTTTTACCAAGTGTTTTTGGTTCTGAAAACAACTTTTTTTTTAGTTTGATATCTGTTTAAACAGTCTGACAATCATTTTGATCATCAAGCAGTATCCACTGTTCTTTGCACCCTAACAGAGAACCTTGAAAAACAAGCAGTGTAAAAACACAAAAAAATACTGACTTCACACTGCTCCCCCCCCCACTACCATCAGATGCACCATCAAAGAAGTATCATTCCTGTTGGTGGAAATCTGCACTCAGCACAATTGCAGTTAATATGATGAAAACAGCAGAAAAGGTCAGTGAAGTGCCATACTATCCACCTTTCCAGTCACACCCTCCAGTCCTCTAACCCCCTGTCTCTTACACCAGTGTGCATGATATTAGAACTGTTCTATTTTTTGACCAAGTATTTTTGGTTCTGAAAAGAACCTTTTTTTACTCAGCTATCTGTTTAAACAGTCTGCCAATCTCAGAGGACTTTGAGAAATGCATCTTGAAGGTCACCCAGGAAACGGCAGTTGCCAGCATGTGAGAAGTGTACACCATCTGGTAGGTATAGCCAATCATAAGAATACTTAATTTCTGGGTGACATATGGTGTACATTCCAGCCATGCATAGAAATGCAGATATTTGTATGTTGACTTTTCTTCGGGCTCTGTCAATCAGGTACACATGGTGTTCTGCTTGCCAGATCCTATGCTCTGTAATATCTGAAAAAATGTATTTTACAGATGGGCAACATACTCATAATAGAAGCAAGGTCCAATTTTGCTACTGTTACTAAATCTACCCAGCGTTTGGTTCCCAAATCATTGCCTCCAACATGTATCAGCAATATGTCCGGATGAGCCTGAGTACTCAAAAGTCCCTGCATGGTTGGCATGATCTGCTCCCACCTCATTCCACCCCTGCCAACCACTTTATACAGCAATTTGTGAGCTGCAGGTTTCTACCAAAATCTTTGTTCTGAGCATACTCAGATGCTCGCCTCACTATACTACTGCCAACAATCCACAAAGTCCTTTTGCTGTGTTCCACCATTCCCAGCTTTTAAACTTAGAAGAGGACAGAGAGCTACCAAAAAAGTCAATGTTCACCCTGCAGTACCTAAGCAGTAGTGAAAGTAACACTACAGTGACCATCCCAATTTCAACACTGTTTCAGTGGGCTGACCCATGAGACACAAATAAAAGTAATCATTGGCTAATACTTTGCCTTCCCTAACCAATGTAGTGTGTGCACTGACTATGACTGCAGTTCTGCTCCAGCTAAAATGTGGGAGAATTTAAAAGTGGCAAAAATGCACCATTTTGCTAGGCAGTTTCAAACAATTACAAGTGCAATGACATGTCCGATTGGTTCCCTCTTCTGTTATGATACACGTGCACCTTGTATCTCCCTCCATTTGCAGCCGTATCTGTGCAAGTAAGTACCAAATAATTGTCTGACTTTAAACAGCAGTACCTAAATAATGCAGCATCATAGGTTATTTCTAGCAACATAGTCAAATAGAGCAGTAAAACACATTTTGATTAATACTATTTACCTCTTACTAACACTTTTTATCATAGTAGAAAAATGCTTTATAAAATATGATGTACTTATAGTTATAAATGTGGTGTGTCTCAGTGTAGGCTAAGATGGCTGCTGTGGCCTTCTTCTTCAGTCTTCTCCTTTTCTGATTGGTTGTCTTACATGGCCAGATAAATCTAGCACAACATTGGCTGAACTAGCTGTCAGTCAAATAGCAAACAAGACAGAATTTGCTAATGCACACAATAACTCCCCACTGGTCAAAATTTGCGATACTTTCGAATGTACAACACTACTTTTGCAAAATTGTCGAATGAACGACACTGCTTTTTCAACACTTTCGAATATGCAACATTGTTTTTTCGAAAGTGTCGAAGTTCGAAAATATTTTTTCGACACATTCGCAATGTTCGACATTACTTTTTTGACATTACTTTAGATACTTTTGAATGAACTCAACTATTTTTTGCAGCACTTTCGCACAATCGATGCTATTTTGTTCGACACATTCGAATGCACAACACTATTTCTTGTGTTTTTTACAACAGAATGATAATTCCTGAAGGGAGAAGTGTCCTGCTTCCTACATCATGCACAAATAAACAAGCGAACACAATTCTTGATTGCTACTTAAGCAATAACCAACTTTAACTTTCAACTTTCAAGCAATAACCAAGAACTTAAGCATGACCAGACATTCTGTTAATGGTCAGTTAATCACCTTCTAGCAGTGTAATGTGGTATGAGCGTAGCCAAGTGCTACATGTCGCTAGATGATAATTGACTGACCATTAATATAATCCCTGTGAGTGACATATTTCAGTTATACTAAAAATATTTTTTTAAATAGTGTTAAACTTTGTTCAGTATATGATCAGGCTGTACATGTATGTAAATCAAATACTGGCACAGGCCTGATAGAATGTTCACAACCAATCAGAAAGCTCTATTTCTAAGACCTTTGTTATAATCTGAAATATTCAGTTAACTACATAACTACATCATTTCCACAGCATAATTTTCTGATTTTATTGTATTCAGTTACCTAAGCACTGACCACCATAGTCATCCATACACATTTATTAATGACAACAATGAATTGTCAACCTTGATTGGCTGACACAGCCTTCAAGATGGTCACTTAATTTTCTATAGATGACCACCTGAAAATAAGTGCAACAGTATATTCAACAATGTCACACAATCAACGCTACTTTTTTTGAAAGTGTTGCATGGGCGCCACTATTTTTTTTGAAAGATTTGCATGTTCAACACTACTTCTCATATTTAAAAAAAGATATTTATTAGTTAGAACAGCAGGTAGATGTTTAACATTGCAACACTGTTTTAATTTTCAAATTTTTTGATGTTGATTCTCATATTATTAGTGATGTTATATTTGTCAGTATTTGAAAAGACTCTATTGCTTCACAGATTTTCACTTACTACAGTAATTATCTGAAGAATATTAACTGGGCAGAGGTATTTATTTTTCTTATATGACATAGAGATGGTGCATGATAGTATGTGATGTTAGAAATACACTAAAGACATGGATTTAATTATCTTTTTTTTTTCTGTACTTCCCATACAGGTGCCTGATTTTTCTGTAAGATTGGTGTACTGAACTGTGAATAGTGAAACATGGAAGATGCCATCTAAACACAGACAGAAGTCTATGCACAGACAAAACAGGTATCACAGTAGTTCACTGTTGCATAAGGGTGATGTTAAAGTCAGTGATGCTTGTTCACGACGTGAAATGATTCATCATCACCGTAAAGGAGTGGATTCAGAGCTTTATCACTCTGTAGGTAAAGGACATGCTTTCTCAACAGCAAGGAAACAATGTGTGGCGAAGCAACAGTTGTGTAGATCTGTAAGCAGAAAAACTACTGCTGCAAAGACATACATTAACACATGAACTAAGCAGCGCCGACAATTTATTGCTGCTGATGCTTCTCTGAGGAAGCAGAAGTATTTTTGATATCTGGCTTCTAAAGCCAAGATTGAAATACTTATTGCAGCTGTGGTGAGATGTGAGCACAGAAGACTCAAGAGTCATCTAAGCTTGATGAAATTGCGCTTAAAAGTATGAACATTTGTTAATAGAGCAGGTTTTTGCTCTTCAACGTTTGTGGTGTAAGATGTCTCATGTACTTGAGCAGTTTAGGAAAATTGTGTATGATGTAAAGATGAGGCTACAACAATATCCTATCTTGACCCTGCACAATTTCTGTGATGTTTTCACAGGACTGTGGCTGCACACACAGCACTCAGAGGCATATTTCTGGGAGGAGTCATATTATTCTCAGAGAAAGGACAGCAAGTTGTGTATTGATGAGTCCAGAAAAGTGTGTAATGTGCTCAGTGTGTGTGATGATTCTATGATGGAGTCAGATGATGAATCTGAGGCAAGTATTCAGCCTTGTAAATGTCACTGTCTCTCATGGACATGCAATGACATTTGCAACCATAGGCAATCATCATTTGAGAAAGTTGAGCACTTTATCAACCTGTTTGTCATCACTGACTGTAAAGACAGATATAAACTGTTTGAGAGGATAGACCTATGTGAGATCCATCCACACACTGGACTTATGGGTCACTCCCTTGCATGCAAAGATAGTGGTGTAATGTGACCATGTCTTTCACCATATGAGCATGCTGGGAGTACATAAATCAGGGATGAGGAACTTTGTGTACAGGGTATATGAAGTTTGTCGAGTTGTCTTTCACCATACTCATCTCAATGAGTTATTGTTGTCTGGTGACATGCACGGTGCCATTCAAATTCTGAAACAGCTGTGATGTGTCAGCAGTGTGACTGATACTGTGGCCACTCGGGGATATATTACTGATGGTAACTGTGTGTCTGTCCTAGAAAGTAATATTCTCAAACAGTTTGGGAAATCAATTTCCAAATTTGAATTGGTAAAGTGATAGAAGTTTGAGTCTGTATATGTGTCATTTGAAAGCCTTTGTCCCCATAACTCAGCCAATAAAGACACAGACTAGTAGAGTGAGGTTGCTCAGTCTTGGCAATAATTTTACTGATTTTGATATGATTTGATAGTTTACCATTTTTTACTATAGTACGTTTTCTTAATATTCCCCATCATCTGTACATAACTTACATTTCCACCTTGGTGCATACATTATATCATTTTCTTATTGTTCTCTTTAATTTAATTTCCAGCTCTCTCACTCCCCCGACGTACATCATGGGGGGTATCCTAGCCTCTTATTCTTATGTCCTGCACTGGGGCACAGGCGTACACAACGTGCCCCTGCTTCTTCATTCCACTAGTCCACCTCCTTCTTGCGATGGACAGTGGGCTTTCTCCCCCTTTTTTTTAATTGTCATACTACCCATGCTTCAATTGCATTTGACATCTCGGTGTTGAACATGGCCAGACCGAGCCCCAACAAATGCATTCCATCCCCTCTGTAATACTTGTCTACCTCCTCCATGATCCTGTGTTTTATCACTATTCCTCCAATACTCTGGAATAATCTTCCTACTCTCACATGCATGCATTTTCTGGCCCTGTCTATGCTCTTGTGGTTCTCTGCCTGCCTCCATACCCTCTGAGGAGTGATTTCTGACCATGCTAACATAACCTCTGGCCACCATGTTTTGATTATTTTAACATCATGATCTATCTGATAAAAAATGTCAAACCAAGGCCTTGTTCCCAAGTCATTGCCCCTGAGGTGTACCACAGTCAGGTCTGGTTGCTTATGGTCCTTCCTCATCTCCATCAGTTCTGGCAACAGCTGCGCCCATTTCATGCCCTGTACGCCTTTCATACCAGCCTTATTGTGTCAATATCCAGGTACAGTTCTTTTTCCTCGTGCCTCCAGGTTGCCCATTTTTCTGCCCAGTGCACATAAGAGTGCCCACAAATCCACACCTCGAGCTTCTTGGTTGTACCTGGTTGATCAAAGCATAAGAATGAATCTCTGTCCATGTCCTTCCCTCTCTCTCCCCACTCCCTCCTTTCTCTTCTTTATACACCTGCTTATGGGAAATAAAACAAACATTTTAGTATTGTAATTCTCTTATGTATTTTTTATAGCATCCTGATGACCATTTTCCTCTCTCTTTAATCTCTTCAGCCCCCTTGCCCTGCGCAGACATTGTTGCCGCTTCCCCCATTCTAAATGAATCTGAGGAATATCCCTCCATTGACTCCCCAATAAATCTAAGTACCTTGCTCAACACCGCAGTCACCTGGTACCCCGATACTGGCCTGCCATCCCCTTATAAAAATATTCTTCCATTACCTTGGCCTTTTCGGTCTGCTGCATATATGTGCAGACCAGTCAACGGTCAAATGGCTTTATTTTGGTGCACCCATAACCACACCTTCCTCCACTGTTTTGACTGGTCAGTTTTGGACTCCCACAAATTGACTGTTATAGCTTCCTTCTGCCACTCCATGTCTTCCCAACGTAAATCCCCACCTTCCGTCTTCTTGCTGTGCCCCACTATTTCACTCAAACTTAAGGCCCCACTGTACATGGTGGTGTATAATGCTGAAATAACACCACCTCCCTCACAGACATGCATATATGCCATAAAGCCACCAATAACCACACCATCAGCCCTTCTGATATTGGCTTCCTGCTATCTTGTTTCCTCCCTGTCCCTCTCATCCAGCCCTGCATCATTCTCCTAATAAGGTTAGTTTTTATGGGGTCCTCCCAACCCCTTATGTGCAGATTTGTCCTATGGCTGCCAAGTGCACCCCCATGGTTGAGTGCGCTATGCTCTGGTTCCAACCCTTGACTATAAATTGCACCACTTGTTGCCCTGTTACCAGACCACTTACCTGCCCACACTACTCATCTCAGAATGTTTGAAAGGCCCTCCAGGAGGTTTCATATGCTGTCAGGGTCCAAGGGGCCCAGGAGTTGTGGAACAATGCCTCAGCTCCCCCAATCCAATTTCCCATACATGATCCAGAATGGCAGTCTGTTTTGTCTCTGCTCCAGGTGCAAAGGTCCTGAATTTGTCCATCTGCAATTGGGAGAGGTAGTCAGCTATCACGTTGTCCACTCCATTGACATGTTTTGCCCTGAAAGACATATTCAAGGACAAACCCTCCCACACCATTCTGCTCAAAACCCTCATAACCCTCTCTGACTTTGTCCACCTTTTGTTCAATACTTCCACGACTGCTTTATTATCACTCCTAAATGTGACTTGCCTATTCTTGAGTTCCTCCCCCATACTACCATTGCCACCCACATGGGAAATATTTCAAAAGGTGATGTCTTTTGTCACCCCCCCCATTTCCAACCTGATGGCCATAGTTCAGCGAACCATTTTCCTTGGAGGTACCCTCCCATCCCTATACCCCGTGCCACATCTGTATATAACTGTAAGTCTGTGTTATAGACCCAGTCATCCTGCCAGAATGTGCATCCGTTATATTCTTACAGAAATTGCTCCCATGCCACCATGTCCCCCATAGTCATCTTATTAATGTCTACCCAGTGGTGCAACCTTGTGGCCCCTCTCGTAGCCCATGCTAGACACCGTGTAAACGTACATCCTGCTGTGATCGCTCTACATGTGGAGTTCAAATGGCCAAGTAACTGCTGTGCCTGCTGCAGCCTCACCCTCCTGCATTTCCTTACTGCCTTCAATAGTTCTTTCAGCTTCTTAACTTTCTGCTTAGGCAGTTGAAACAATCCCTTTGTTGAGTCCAGTTCTAAACCCAAAAACTCAATTATACTACTCTTTCCTTCCATCTTGTCTTCGGCTAGTGGGACCCCCACCTTTTGGCAAAATCTCTGGAATTTCCTAAGCATGTTCTGGGTCTCTACCTTACCTTCCCCAATGAACAGGAAAACATCCAGATAGTGCACCACTGCCTGGTACCCAAATCTGTTCTGAAAAAACCATCGTAACCAAGTACTAAACATCTTGAATGTTGCACAAGCTATTGAACACCCATTGGCAAGGCTTTATCAAAATAATACTTTCCTTCCACCGGGAAACCCAGTAAGTCCCAGTCTTCTGGCTTAACCGGTAAGAGGCAAAAGGCTGATTCTTTGTCTGTTTTCATCACCCATGCTTCCTGTTTTGTTCTAATCAGTTTTACTGCATCTTCCAGTGTGGCATAAGTGACTCTGCTGTCTTCCTTCCCTATGGCATCATTGACTGAATCTCCCTCTGGGTAAGACAGATGGTGTATTACCCTATACTTCCCCTCTTGTTTTTGAGGGACCAGGTCCAGGGGCGAAACCCTCAGGTTGGCAAGTGGCAGGGTCGTGAAGGGACCTTCGACCCTCTCCACCCTTACTTCCTCCCTCCCTAATTTTCTTAGTCAACACCCCTTCCTTTCCCTGTACTGATTTTAAGTGTTTTGCCACCATCTTTTTCCTCAAACTTTTGAACTGTAAGCTAAAACCATATTTAAAACCATATCTCAATATTTTTGGCGTCTCCTTGTCCAGATATTCCCCCAACCATTTTTCCATCCTTCCTATGTTTATGGGGGTCTTCGCCAGCTGGAAACTACCCCCCGTCCCCCTATGTGTCCTGATGTCGAGGTTGATAGCCTTGCCATTTTCCCCCTGTTCCCCTTCCCCCACTGGTGCCTCCGAAATGGACTCTGCCCATTCCAAAAGACTGTCTGGGGGGTGATGTCCTGACTGCTTGTCCCTTTTTCCCAACTGTACCTGCATCTTGCCACTGGGTGATGCCCCCCACACTTGGAGCATACATGCCGTAACTGGCAATTCAGCCAAGAACAGGTTGCCCTATTATATCCCCAACATGCCTTAATTGCTGCCACCACCCTTTTGTCACTGTCCATTTCTTTGTCTGATTGGTCTGTGTAAATCTCCAACCACAAATCTATCTGCCTGGCATCCCATTGCACATCCCCAAAATTCGCCATTCTCTTCCTAAACTTCTCATCATACCGTAACCAACTATGCCCTCCCTTTTTATATGCATTTTTTATGATGAGGGAATAGGTGAGAAGGGGTATGGCTAATTCTGCCGGCTTCTCTAGTACTATGGCTATAAAATATGTAAAGCCCATAGCCCAGTTTTCCCATGTTTTTCCTTCCCATGTTTTGTCCTCATCTTCATTTTTGAGCAGAACTACTGCCACTGCCATGTCTTTTTTCTCAAAGCTATCTTTCTCCTCATATTTTTCCATGCTATCCACGTTTGCTAATGCAAAGATATCGACATATTCCCCTTTCCATATCTTCTCTTTCACTGTTGGGGGCACATGGTCAGCTAGTCGTATTCCAGGAGTGCCTACCTCCTTTTGTACCCCTTGATTACCCCTATCGCCCCTCCCCTCGTCCCTACCCCCTTTTAACTCCCCCAATACCTTTTCTAGCTGGCCATTCCCATTTTCCCCCATACTTTTTAACATTTGTGCTATATATTCTTTTATATTGCTCTCCATTGACACCCCTTGATTACCTGGTATGGTTGTCTGTGAAGGGTCGAGCCCCAGCATTGGTATTCCCGGTACCTGGGGACAGCTTGTCTGCAGCGGTGTTGGCACTACCACTGGTATTGGTGGAATGGTTTGGCAAATCGGTACTGGTGGATCCACTCTTATCCCTTGCCCTGGGGTGCTATCTGGGCATGACTCAGGTCTCGGGCTCTCCGGGGAAGGTGCCCATGGTTCCACCACTTGTATCAATGTACTGGGCTCCCCAGAGATGACCCACAGTGGCACCATTTTGTTGGCCTCCTTGCCCTTCCCCATCTTCCCTTTTCTTTTTGTACCCTTCTCCACACCCTCTGGCTCTGCTACCTCCAACAACCGATTTGCCTTTTCCACCAAATCCATCACCACCTTGAAACACTCCTCCTTGTTGGGCTTTGCTTTTCTTGGCACCATTCTCTGTTTGTATCTATAATGACAAACATCTGTTAACACAATCATCCTCTTCTTTCTACATATCCCCCTTTCCATATCATTAATGTTTCTATATCTCTTTTTTTATGTGGATTAGTTTTTGATAAACCACCCCCCACCTCTTCTCATCCTTCTTATACCATTTTCCGCATTGTCCAACCCTTCCCCCACTCCTCTCATACTATCATCATGCTTCATTCCTTATGCACATTCCCCAACTGCTTGCTTATTCCCCCCTTTTTTCTTTTTTAGCCTTCATTTTTGCACTTTCCGCACTGGCCACACTCCCTGGTGCATAGCAGCATATCTTCAACTCTGTCCTGCTGCACATCTAAGCGAGCCCCCTGAATGAAGGAACCGGGGAAGAGTAACTCTAATATTCAATCTTCTCCCTTTTTGTTGCCACTGACAAAGTCGCCCTTGCCAATTCTGAGGCCCCCGGAAAAATGGATCGACAAACTGGTGGGATTTACCACCCCCAATACAGTGCTGCTGTTAATCACCTCTTTACTTCTTGTGCCTGTTTTTCTTGATTATGTTTTCCCTTCCCCCTCCCTTGTGTTGGCATCCTCCACATTCCCTTCCATTTTTACTTTTGCCCCGTCTACGTGTTGATGACGTCACATGCCATCACCATGCGGTCGGGACCCAGCACTGTTACACGCTCCTTCTTCCTGTCTCTTCTCCCACGCAGTGCTTCCCCCCTCAAGGTGCTCTTCTGGTGCTACTGTTTTATTTTTGGCCCTGTTTCTTCTCCTGTCCCCACCCCTCTTGCTGGCATTTTCCAAAAAACACCACCCGGGCTCCCCTGCATAGCCCTCATGCCCCCACCACTTTTCTTTTCTGTCCCCCCCACTTTTTTCTTTTGGCGATGTCTCCACAAGCTGAGGCTCCTGTGCCCCTCTTTAGACCCTTCTTTTACTTTCTCCCACTGCTGCTCCAAAAACCTCTGCTTCTGACTCTCATGCTTCTCTCCTCCCGTAGTCATCTTGTGCCCTGCACACCATCATGCTATCTCTGCAGGGTTTGTCTTCTACTGCCCCCCTAGGCTTCCTTGTTCATACCTTAGCACATCCCTCACTGCCCAGTCCATTCTCCAGGCTTCTACCAACCCACTCTACTGCCCTTGTCAACCCTCCACTTTTTTTTGACTGTACCACAAACTTTTCACCTAAATGCCTCCTCCCTTCCCCAATGAGGTTGTGGCAATGCCTGCAGCCCCCAGATGGATTCAAACCATGCTTCCTGTTTTTGGTCTGGTGACCGCCATGCTGCCCCTTGCTCGTGACTTCCAGGACTGTGTGCACTGCAGCCACCCCACATCCTTCTCCCTTCCTCTGCATCTTTTCTCCCACAAACCCTGGGCAAACCACAGTTGCTACCACTCTCCATAGCCATAAACTGTGCCTCTAAACACCACCATATAAATGGCCTCATGGCCCCACACCATGACCTCTCTTTCTGTTGCCAGTAATCTCACCTGCTTTGATATCTCTTACCTCTAAATCCTCTTATTATCCTTCATTGTTGTCTACCAGCCCACTCACCGTCCTTTCTTTTTGCACTTTAATTCTTGATTCCACTTCCTTTAACTTCCAAATACAAATCAAATGCCCAATGGCATTTACTATAGACTGAAACGTGCTTCCACAAGAGAGAATTCCTTATGGAGCAAATTGTGACCTCTCTTTGGCATGCAGCCCCTTTCTACTGCTCCTTTCCATACCCCTTTTTTCCTTTGCTCAATCCTATGTTGCCACCTCCTTGCCCCTTTGTCCTATTGTCAGCCCCCTTTTGTGATGGGTCATCATACCTCCCCCTTTCCTTCCTAGCCCCACCCCCTTTTATCACCCCACCCCTTACCTTACTGAGCCTCACATTTTAGGCATAGGCCATGGGACAATGGGTCCTGCCCCTTTTAAAATGGGCAAACCTCTTTGTTACAAGAAACAAGCAGTCAGTTAACCTGAAAACCTTGTCACCATACAATGACATGTGGTTTTGACTTTCAGCATTTCTGCTGTTAAAGTCTAACTTTCAGTTAGACCCAATCATTGTGATGTGCAAGCACTGTTTTTCCAAAGTGAAGTGTAACATTCTGCCACCAAGTTCAGTCTTGAACAACATGGAGGCAGATGTGACACCAACTGAGGTTGCCACATTGAATATGTTTGAATGGATTCTTATCCAGTCAATGAAACCATTTCAAACAATTCAATGGATGAACACTAAGACATGGAATATTCCACAAAAAGAACTCATCAGATCTCTTAAGAGTTCTTTCATGTATCTACCACTTCCTCTGCTGGAAAATGTGGAGGCTATCTCCATAGAAAACACTTTGGTCATTCTTATAAATGATGTGCCAACAAAGTCTAAGGTGATTTGCCAGGATGTTGTTAATGTTGAGAAGGTGAAGCTTGCCCTTACTCACTTAAAAAACAACAACCCTTTTTATGCAGACCTTAATATTGATCAGATCACTAGTGTGCCTCTTGATCATGAGTTGGAAAGCACAAAGCCAATGACTGAGAAGGTCAATGTGGAAAGAAATGACAATGTATACGAACAGTATACAATTCATCCACTACATGAGAGAGATCCGGTAGGGGACCACATCAATCTCTAGCAAATGAAACTGGTGGAAAGTGAGCCTCTGAGCATTTGGGAGGCAACACTGGAAGCATGCTGTTTCCCAGACTTATTCTCAAAAGGGTCAGGTGGTCACCTGGATGAAAGAGAAGTTTGTGTACAGGGTGCTGAGTACTGAACAAGCTGTGTGCTCAGTAAAGATGGCAAATTCAGACTCAACATACAGTACCTGTTTCATCTCCTGTAGGAGAGTGAACTTAGCATATTGTCTGTATCTAATGCACATACTATTCATCTGACTACTCCACTTGATGGAATTACAGCTGCATAGTTTCTTGAAAAATTGAAGCAAAAAGATCAAAATGTGCAAGTTAATGTGTCTTCTATTCTGTCAAGTCTACGTGGCACCAAATAATATTGGCACTGCAGACCCTCTGAGGTGATGACAATGCTATGAGAGCATGGTGCAGCCACATAATTGGTCACACTCAGTTGTGCTGAGTATGCCTGGGATGAGGTAAAAGAACTGTTGAAGTGGGAAAACTCTGATGTTGAGGGTATTGCATCAATGACTCTCAGAGAGATGTGCTCACTTGACCTTGTCTGTGTCACAAGGCATTTCCACAAGAAGTTCCATGATATTCTGACTTTCGTTTCGTCAAAGGACAATCCACCTCTGGGTGTTGTGGAACATTACTTTTGGAGGACAGAGTATCAGGAGCGAGGTGCTCCTCATATTCACATGTTGCTGTGGATCAAGGATGCCCTCTGTATAGGTGAGCATGAAGCAGCACAAGTGCTCACATTCATCAAGAAATATATCACTTGCCGCATTCTGGACAAGTATGACAGTCCAAAACTGTGGAAGTTGATGCAAAATTTCCAGCACCATATTTGTGCAAAATACTGCTGCCAGGTAGTGAAGAACAAATGTGACTGGTACACACAATGTCATTTCGGATTTCCTAGATGTCTCTGTCAGGACTGTTGCATGAATAATCTGTTTTCAACAATGCAACACCACTTGAAGGCAAAATCAACCAAGAGGGTATATGAGTTACCCAGAGATGAGAAAGAGGTGTACATCAATGACTACAACCCTACTCTTCTCCTAATGTGGCAAGCAAACATAGATGTCCAGTTTGTGGCTGACAACTCATTGGCTCTGGTGCAGTATGTCACTTTGTGTATTAGTAAACATGAGCAGACTAGCTTGCAAGATCTTTGGGAAGATATTGCTAGTTCAATCAAGAGCCTGACATCTCAGTTGTGGTCACTAGGTTTGAAGACCCTCTCACACAGAGAATGTGGTGCTTATGAGGCTGGTATAACTTGATTGGTACACATCTATATGGCAAGTCTGATGCTGTCCGCTTTCTCAGCGTGAACTACAAATATAAGAGAAAGTGTGTACTTATTCCTCATGCTGAGATTGAGGAACTGTCTGTCAATAGACCCTCTTCAAGACATATCTTGAAGAATAACCCCATTAACCCATACTATCCCCATAGACATGAAGACATGTATGCTATGTGTCTATTTCAGGTGGCTAAGTGGTCTGACTACAAGACATATGTCTCACCTGATTGTATACGTGACATTTACAAGGTCAGAGGAGTGGATGGCTGTCTTGTTAAGAGACATAAGCCTTGGCTCATTGACCACTGTAAGTTACATCTAGGCACATCTGAGAGCAGAGAGCATTACTACTTTGCTCTGTTATTCCTACTTAGACCCTGGAGGAATGAGGCTGAATTGAAAGGTGACTGTGATACATTCGAGGAAGAGTTCAATCACAGTTATGAGACATTCAAAAGTCAATACTCAGAGATATACATACAGAGACTAGATACTGAGAAGAAGCAGCTTGAAAAGGCACAGCAGCTACTTGAGGAGGATACTCCTGTAAGCACACAGGAACATCTTGATCCAGAAGAACAAGGTATCCTTGGGGAACCTCTGCCTCTGAATGACCCAGAAGTACTCATGTCAGAAGTGGAGAGTGCTATGGAACATGGCACAGACTGCAGTGTAGACCCAAAAGAACTGAGATAGAGACTCAATGAACAACAGCATGTGGTTCACTCTCAGGTAACTGATGCAGTCCGGCATGGTATACTGCATGAAGAGAAGAAATATGACTGTCTTGACTACAACCCACTGCTGATGTTTGTGAGTGGGTCAGCTGGTACAGGGAAGAGTTTTCTTACTGAGGCCATCATGGCTGAAAGATGGAGCTTGACAGGGACAGCGATATCTGTTGCTGCTCGTGCTCCCACCAGACTGGCAGCATACAACATTGGTGGTGTGATGTCACACCATCTGTTTATGTTGCCAGTAGGGCATGGCAAAGCAGAAGAATATTGGAAACTGCCATTTGAGGTTGCATCTCAGCATCGTTCAATGTTTTATAAGATGAAGTTACTCATCATTGGTGTGATTAGTATGGTCTCTAATTTGATGCTTGCCTGTATACATCTATGTCTACAGGAGATCCTGGGGATTGACTATGGAGATGCATTCGGTGGAAAAAGCATTGTTGTATTTGGAGACCTTTTACAGCCTGCACCTGTGAATGCAGAACATGTCTTTGCAGCTCTGACTGTGAAGCAGGCTAAGAATACATTTGGCTACATTGGAAGTTTTAACCTGTGGGAGTTATTTACCTATGTCGAGCTGTATCAGAACATGTGCCAAAGTGCTGACATCACTTACAAGACACTGTTGGATCAAGCTCGTACAGGTTCTCTGTCATCAGAACAAGTTGCAATGTTAAATGGAAGAAGAATCAGAATGGACACTGCATCCACAGAAACTGCATGTGATATTTTCAGTGATGTGTGTTCCATGGGCACACGCATTGTGTGTCTTATGCCACAATTGAAGAAATGCGCTGAGTTCAACAGTGTCATTTTGCAGAGAGAAAATCAATCAATTCTCACACTACATGCTGTTGACACATTTGATGGTGGCATTTTAAGTTGGAAGCTGGTAGCTAAGATGACTGAACGACTGTCTGAATTGAAGTCAGATGTTTCACTCATAGCTGGTCTGGAAGCTGTACTTACAGTTTGTAAGTATGCATGTATCATGCTATGATGCGATCTTGATGTGGAGCATGGTATGGTAAATGGTACCATGCGTAATATCATTGACTTTGTCTACAATGTCCAAAAGACATTTATTGAGACACTTGTTGTCCACTTTGACAACATGGAACATCCTGTCCAGATTGATCGTACCTGTGTTAAGTTCCAGGCATTGAAGGATATCTATGTGAACAGGAAACAGTTCCCAATATATGTTGCATATGCTGTTTCCATCCACTAGTCTCAAGGTTTGAGTTTGGATTCAGCAATGGTGGACATAGGGACAGACATTTTTAAAGATGGCATGAGGTACGTCGCACTTTCATGTGTATGCACATCATAAAAGTCACACCTCAGAAGATATGTACTGACAAGTTCTGTACCATTGAGTACAACAGATTCTGTACTCTATACCAGCCACAGATGTCTTTAATACCACTACCAATGTACGTGGTTGTCTCACATCCTTCAGTCACATTTACAGTTGGTAACAAAAGAAAACAAGCTTGTGCAACTGATGGAACTGGTCACAATTCTAAGAAGGTCACAATGTCAAATACAGATGCGGAGCCAGCTGTTGTTCAGAAGTCAGTTGGAATAGCTGTTGTGCCTGTGTGTGACAACAGTAGTAGAGTTAACTGCTATGCTAATTCAGCTATGCAAGTCTTTCTCCACATGCCACACTTCATTAACACAATATCTGCTTCACAAGCCACTGCACTATCAAAGGAGTTGAAGCAGGTTTGTCAACATGGCTTCTGAGCAGTCTAAGAATGTGCAGCCACTAACACCTCTGCGGCAAGTGCTGGGCACATATGATGGATGCAGTACATTTGCTGCAAACATGCAACAGGATGCTACCGAGTTTATAATGGCTATCTTGAACAACCTGGATGAAGAGGGAACTTCTATGTGTCACTATTTTACTGTGTCAAATGTTACCAAGTTTGTATGTCTGTTATGTGGTCATTCAGAATGAGAAACCACAGAAGACATGCTTGGGGTTTCTCTGTTTGTGCCTCAGACTAAAGTTGTAAAGTTTCGGCAGCTGTTTACTAATGCTGAAAGTGGTCACCTGTGTGTGAGGTGTGGATGTACATGTACTCAGTCCATACGTCTCAGGACTTCATCTCAATATCTTATGCTAGTATTGCATAGATTTGATGCCAATGAGCTCAGAGTTGACACACCCATCACTGATTTCACAGCTGGTAGATTAGTATTTAACCAAGAAGTATTTAACACTCATGCTGTGAGCTACCATTATGGCCAGTCTTTACATTCTGGACATTACACTTGTCTGTTGAGGTACAGAACTGGATGGGTTGAGTGAAATGATTCAACAAGATATTTCAAACAGAGACTGCTGCCACACTTCAAAATTGCATATGTTCTGATTCTGAAGAATTATGACAGTCTTAATGTATCAGAGGAATAGTTACACAACATGTGAAATTCCTTTACTTTGCTGTCCATCTTTTTCTTACAGAGTGAGTTTTCTCAACTGTCATTTGTTATTAGCAAATGTAAAGTTGTGATTACTCAGGAGATATATCACATGGCTCTGTTGCATATCTAGGCTCACTGTGACTTTAAGATTGTTGTGTTGATCAATGACACAGTGAAAACAGTTGCAGTGGTCTTTAATCAGCGCCAGCTGTCTTCACAGTCACTAGAGAAACCACACTTACATGTCTAGCAAAGACGTCTGCTTGTCAAAAGAGATATTCCTATCTGGTCAAACTTTTCTGTCATAGTCTTATTGTTATGAGTGTGTTATATGCAGACATGGGAAATCACACTTGGCACATTTGCTACAGTACATGTGTCATGGTACTAAGGTATAATGCTTGATCATCTGTATTTACCACACTGTGTATCATATCTTTAACTAAAGATTAAAAGCACTGTGTCACGTGTTGAGAACTATGATCTGTGCTCTGTATTCATTTTTTTCTTCTTACGCTTGCGTCTTGAACAAAAATCTAAACTGTCTGTCACAACAGTGCATTACTATGACTGTTTCATTGTCATGTATCTAGATTGTATATATTTTATATATATATATATATATATATATATATATATATATATGTATATATATATACATACAATGTTTAATATATTTTTGGTTAGTACTTAGTACTCTGTTGTAAACACTAATAGTTTCAACTAACATATATGTTGATTGATAGCATTATAAATATGAATTTTCTCTTAAACAGTAGTAGACTCATAAAGAGTAAGAAGTAGTATGCTTATATTTGTTAGTATGAGATACTATGCAGTTGCACATATGTAATGTTCTGTTATGTCATGTGCTATCATTAATAAGTTTATGTGTTCCATTGTAGATATCTTTATCATATAGTACACAAAGCTTTTGCTTATCTTATTGTAAGATGTTATATTCATAGTATTCAGTTAAAAAGTGCTTTCATGTAACTAAAAGATCTTTCAGATGTAGGTAGTTAACTAGTTTTGTACCTATGTAACTATTTTCTGAACATTTACAGTGATGTATGTACTACTATTACCATATAGTATCAGAAATCTTTGTGTTTTACCTTAACTTGATGTATGTTAACAATAGTTGAAAACTGTACATCAGACACTTTCAGTGATGACAACTGAGCATTTTTTTTGTTCCTGATAATATTCTCTGATCGCCTCTAGTAAGAGGCCAGGTGGGAATTTTCCAATTGCAGTAATATTGCAGTATTACTTGACACGTACATCTATGTGTGGATGTATTCATATGTCTAAACATAGAATACATTATCACTGAATCTTTAACCATTAGTTTCAGATATATGTTTCCTTACTAAACCATAACCTATTTGTACTGCTATGAGTTTATAAGTCGCATCTGTTTTTTCGCCCATCCCAGGTACATTCATACTATCAGTCACACAATAACAACAACATCATTACTGTTTCATATGTGTAAACTGTGTTCAGAGGGTGATGTTATGCCTGCCCTTCTTGTCACACAGTTATTGTCTGTGATACTGGTTTACATGTATTTCAAGCAACAGTGAAAAACATTTATGTGATTGTTTTGTGAAACTGATTTTTGTGCACCAATTTCATTTTTAATTTGGCCTTCTCACAATTATTAATTGGCCAATAAATCTTATTAAACCTTATCTACCTGTGTTGTGTCTTTCTTTTATCATAATATAATGGTGATGCTATGTATGTTGGTGTAGCTGAAGTACTGTATTTAAGCATACTGCATGATGTTCATTCAACATTCTTTCTATTTATCACTGTTGCAGAGACCATTGCGTGCCTGAGATTGTGCAAGTAATTAATCTGGTAACGAAAGTATACCTTCAAGCAGGGAAGTCTACCATGAATATCCATGGCCTTTGTTTAACTGTGACTCTACACTCAGGATGCAGTAGCTATTGTGGTTGGGGGGGGATTCCTGCCTCAGACTGTGCAACTCCGAACTCTACAAACTGGTGTATTACTGGAATCACAGAGATGCACCATTGATGTCCATCACTTTATGTTTGCTGTGTCTCTACACTCAGTACACAATATGTGGTCTGGGGGCAGGGCATTGCCTGCCTAAGCCCATACAACTCCTAACTGCAGTAAGTAGACTGTATTTGCAATCAGAGAGGTGTACCATTCATATCCATTGCCTTATTTATGCTGTGGCTATCCACTCAGGATGCAGTCATAACTGTGGCTACTGCAGTATACCTGTAAACAAGGAGATGTACTGTCAATGTCCGTGCCCTTTTTGTTTTACTATACCTCACCACTCAGGATGCAGTACCTCCTCTGGTGGTGGTGGTGGGGGCATTCCTGACTGAGACTGTGCAACTCCTAACTCTCCTAACTTGTACACATCTTCAATCAGGAAAGTGCACAATTGATGTCCATGAACTTATTTTTGCTATGCTTCTACACTTACTACACAGTATCTGGTCTGTGTAGGAGGATCATTGCATGACTGAACCCGTGCAAGTCATAAGTTTGGTAACTGGAGTGTAGCTGCAATCACAGAGGTGTGCCGTTCATGTCCATGGCCTTTTGTTTTACTGTACCTCTCAACTCAGCATGTAGTACCTCTTCTGGTGGGGGTGGGGCAAATTCCTGGCTGAGACTCTGCAACTCCAAACTGTGAAAACTTAAGTGCAGCTGGAATCAGGGAAGCATACCATTGATGTCCATGAGCTTATTTTTGCTGTACTTCTACACTTACTATGCAGTACCTGGTCTGTGTAGGGGGGAACGGGTCAGCATTGCCTGGCAGACACCATGCAACTCTTAAATGTGCTAACTTGAGTGCACTTGCAATTAGGGAGGTGTACCATTGATCTCCACAACCAAAACTTTGCTGTGTCTCTCCACTCAGGATACAATACCTGATCTATAGTATGGGAGGAGCATTGCATGGCTGAGCCCATGCAACTCACCACTCAAGATGCAGTACCTCCTCTGGTGGGGGGAAATTCCTGACTGAGACTGTGCAACTAAAAACTCTGCTAACTTGTGCACATCTGCAAACAGGGAAGCATACCATGCCCTTATTTTACCTGTGGCTCTACACTAAGTATGCACTACCTTCTCTGTGGTGGTGGGTGGAGTCATTGCCAGGCTGAGACCATGCAACTCCTAACTGTGCTAACTTTACTGAACTTGCATTTAGTAAGCTACAACATAGATATACACAGTCTCAGTTTTGCTGTGTCTCCCTAGTCAGGATACAGTACCAGGACACCACTACATAACTGGGGGCCATACAAGTCACAACTGTATAAACCAAAGTGCATCAAACTACCAAAAGACACATCTATAAGTTGTTGAGCGTCTTCCCTCCAAATTGCAGCCCAAAGGTGCATAGAATAACACAGTGTGCACTAAGAATGTATGCATTGTAATGGCAATAGAAGCTTAAAAGCAGCATGGTAAGCACTTAATTGCTAATATCTCAGTAACATGTAATGCAGCAGTGGGCCCCATGCTCCCATCATGTGATGTCTTCTGACATAGTAACGGGAACAGCAATGCAGACACAAGGTGGAAATGGAAATGGTAACAGTAAGGAAAATGCAACCACATATGACAATGCAAAGGGTAACTCAGACAGTGGCATGCACAAGAACCATAATGCAAACGTGGACATAAACACAAGTTGAAACCGTAAGTGTGACAATAATGGAACTGCATACCTTGTTTTTGCTGGACAACTGCATAGAGAAACACAGTGCAGATAAAGAATGTATGCATTGAAATGGAAGCTTAAAATGAGCATTAGTAAGTACTTAATTGCAAATATTTCAGCAACCGTACGACGTATAAAAAAATAAATTGCAGAAATCATAATTTTCCTGGCTTCCTTTTTGCATTGGGGCTATGCAACATAGATACATAGATACATAGACAGTGTCAGCAGATAAGGTCCTATGGCCCACCCAGTCTGCCCATTTAAGTTTGTAAGTTCAGTTTATGTTTTCCAGGAAGTCTGTTGCCCCTTACCCCTGACCTCCAGAATTCCTTTATGTCTATCCCATGCATTCTTAAAACCCGTGATTGTTTCAGCCCCCACCACTTCCTCTGGCAGGGTGTTCCACTTGTCCACCACCCGTTCTGTGAAGAAATTCTTCCTCATGTTTCCTCTGAATCGTCCTCCCTCCAACTTCATCCCATGCCTCTAGTCCTGGAACATCTTTTTCGCTTAAAAATAGTGTATTCCTGCACCCTGTTCCTCCCTGTAAGATACTTGTATGTCTCTATCATATCCTCTCTCCCTCCTCTCCTCCAGGGAGTACATGTTCAGTGCCTTCAACCTGTCCTCATAGGACTTGTGATGCAATCCATGCACCATCTTTGTTGCCCTACTCTGAACCTTCTCTACCCTGTCTATGTCCTTACGTAGGTAAGGTCTCCAGAACTGCACAGTGTACTCCAGGTGTGGCCTCACTAGTGTCTGGTATAGTGGAATTATGACCTCCCTTTTCCTGCTGGTGATGCCCCTGCCTATGCATCCCAGCATCCTATTTGCTTTACATGCTGCCTTGTCACACTGTTTCCCTGCCTTGAGGTCATCAGAGATGATAACTCCAAGATCCCTTTCCTGCTTGATGCATGCTATATCCTCACCCCCCAACTGATATATTGTGCCAGGGTTTTTGTGCCCCATATGCATTATCTTGCACTTCCTTGCATTGAATTTCAACTGCCAAACCCCTGACCATTCTTCAAGTTTCTGCAGGTCCCTTCTCATTCTGTCTACACCCTCTGGTGTGTCTACTCTGTTACAGAGCTTTGTGTCATCAGCAAACAGTGAAATGTAAACATGTGATGTAAAATCTGTATCTCACACCGTTTTCAAGATACGAGCCTCGAAATGCACGGCGTACGCCACCATGTTAGTCTATGGGAAAAAGTGGCAACTTCATAGTACCGTAACTTTGCAGCCATGCAATATTTTTTCACCAAACCAGTGAAATTGCATCTGTGAGATGTAGGCTATCATTCCAACAAATTTCAGCCCAAAAGACCAAACGGTTATTTTGCAGCAGGGTGACAAAGAACTCCTGTAATTTTGGCCATAGTCTGGAAAAGTACTGTCGAACTTTGCGACAGCTTTCACAAATTCATTCGAATGTGTCACAGGTTCGAAAGTATTTTTCAAAAGTACTTTTTCCAGAAATTTGTAAAACATGTTACTGGGGTGTTTTACCACAAATTAAAGACATGGCTAGCATCCTCAGGCTCCGACTAGGTGAATACAAAAAGAATTAGGTTGCTAGAGGGTCCCAAATTTAAATGGCAAGCATTTTTGTGATCACCTACTGAAAACAAAATGGCAGATTTACAAAAATAAAAGGGCCATTTATGAAAGTAAAAACTGCATTTGCGACACTTTAAAACTTTTTGTTAACTTTTCCCATTTACTTATAATGGGAACTTGTTCTTTGAATAACTTTTGAACCGTTTAATATTTTTTCATGAAATCTTCAAAAGGCACATCAGGGACCCCAGCTGCATGATCCCTGAAGTTGTTGGACTGGTTGTGCAAACCGTGCAACCTGTAGGAGAGAGCAAAGAAATTGCAAAAAAGCATAATTGTGCAATTGGTTGTCATTTAATAACTCTGCACCCATATATCCGACTGGTACAAAAGTTTTGGGGCTCATATCTCAAAAATAGTAGCCAGGAAAATAATGATTTCTGTGAAATTTAAATTTTTGTTCTACGTTGTACGGTTGCTGAGATATTTGCAACTAAGGACATCCAATGCTCTTTTTAAGCTTTTATTCCCATTACAATGCATACATTCTTTATGCACAATGTGTTTCTCTATGCAGTTGTCCAGCAAAAACAGGGTATGAAGTTCTGTTACTGTTACACTTACTGTTTCAACTTGCGCTTATGTCCCCATTTGCATTACTGTTCCCGTGTACGCCACCCTATGCGTTACCCTTTGCATTGTCATTTGCGCTTGCATTTTCCTTACTGTTACCATTTCCATTTCCACCTTGTGTTTGCATTGCTGTTCCTGTTACTATGTCACAAGACATCACATGGAGGGCCCTGTGCTTCTGCCGCTGCATTACATTCACTATTTCTTGTCATCATTCTCAAAAAGAAGGGAAATTAGAGCCAAAAATCTCCATTTAATGCATTAGTCAGGGCTGCTCCAAAGTGACAAAAGTGAGGAAATTCACTGTTAGGGTTGAAAGCCCCCCTTGGACCCCCCCCAGTCCACCCCCAACCGGCACCGGGGTGCTCGTTGGGGTCGTTGGTCCTAACTCTCACCCCATCCTCCTATACCTCTTCTTCTTTACACATGTTATGGGGTGAGAGTTAGGGCCAATGACCCAAAAATGTACCCCAATGCTGGTTGGGGAGTGGACTGTGGGATCCAAGGGGGGCTTTCAACCCTAACACTGAATTTTCTTACTTTTGTCGCTGTGGAACAACCCTAACTAATGCATTAAATGGAGTTTTTTGCCTGTAATATATACATACACTGTGTATATATATATATATATATATATATATATTATGGTAGCATGGTAGTGCTACCATAGTTAGGGTTGAGGAGCCCTTTTAATGTTAAAGGGTCAAACTTTACACCTTAATGACTTTGTCACCGTTCAATGGATTTGCCTGAAATTTGGCAGGCACAGAGCACAGCCTTAGATAATGGGATCTGCCAACTTTTGTACTGTTCAGACATATGGCTGCAGAGTTATTCAGCTACATCCATGTGCAAATTTACTTTTTTTTGCATATTCTTTGCTCGCGCCTACAGGTCGCATGGTTTGTGTGACTGGTCCAAAAACTTCAAGGAACATGCAGCTGGGGTGCCCAAAGTGCCTTTTGAAGATTTTATAAAAAAATATTAAAAAGTTCAAAAGTTATTCAAAAAACAATTCCCATTATAAGTCAATGGGAAAAGTTACCAAAAACTTCGAAAGTGTCACAAATGCACTTTTTAGTGTCACAAATGGCCCTAGTAGTATCAGCAAATCCACCATCTTGTTTTCAATTAGCGATTAGAAAAATGCTTGCCATTTAAAATTGGGACCTTCTAGGGACACAACTCTTTTTGTGTTCATCTAGTCTGACCCTGAGGATGCTAGCCATGTCTTTATTTTGGGATTAAACATCCCAGAAATATGTTTTTCAAATTTCCGGAAAAAGTAGTGTTGTAAAGTACTGTTGCACCTGTGACACTTTCGTAAATGTTGTGAAAAGTGTTGCAATACTTTTCCAGGCTATGGCCAAAATGACAGAAGTTCTTTGCCAACCTCCTGGAAAAGAACTGTTTGGTCTTTTGGGTTCAAATTTGGAGGGAAGGCAGCCAACATGTCACAGATGTGCCTTTTGCTGGTCTGGTGAAAAAATAGTGCATGGATGGCAAGTAACGGTACTCTGAAATGTACGTTTTTTCCCATAGACTAACATGGGGAGTATGCTGCGTCTTTCGGGGCTCGTATCTCATAGACGATGCATGATATGGATATTTTGGTGCAAATTGCTTAGCCCTATGGCCTATGCAATACAAAACGGTAGCCAGGAAAATCATTATTTCTGTGAAATTTAAATTTTTTTCTACATTGTGTGGTTGCTGAGATATTTGCAATTAAGTACTTCCAATGCTCGTTTTAAGCTTTGATGCCCATTACAATGCATACAGTCTTTGTGTTTCTTCATGCACCTGTTCAGCAAAAACAGTGTATCCACTTCTGTTACTGTTACACTTCCTGTTTCCATTTGTGTACATGAGTAAATTTGGTGCAAGTGTTGAAACCCCCCTTGGATCCCTGCAGCTCACCTCCCCAAGTGGCATTGGGGTGCTCGTTGGGGTCATCAGTGCTAACTCTCACCACATCCTGAGTGTGTATATTTATAGTATGGTAGCATGGTAGTTTTACTATGGTTCAGGTTGAGGAGTCTTGTTCATGTTAAAGGGTCAAACTTTGCACCTTTATAAATTTGTCACTGTTCAATGGATTAGCGTGAAATTTGTCCCACCTTCCCAGCTCAGCAGAGGGCTATACTGAATTCTGAGTGAGAACTCATAGGAAAACAAAGGTTATTTATATATAAGCGTTACAGCTCCATTATTGTAGTAACAGACTATTTGTGGCAGTTGGGGGTTGTATGGTTTCACTCATGTAGTGCCTCCCCAGGCAAGGGACTGCATTTTGAGTGGACAGTCACATGATAAGAAGCTACATAGATATCAATGGCATGCTACTGTGACTCTGGTGGCACATACTGTAAGTTGGCACACTTTTGAGTTGCATATTGTCAGCCATGGAATGCCCCCCCACCTGTAGGAGATGGTATGTGGTGCATGTGGAGTAGAGAGTCACATGTAGTCATCCAAGGATTGCCCTAGTTCACACGCTCAGCACAGGACATGTTGTGCACCCTGAGTAGAGATTCCCAGGAAAACAAAGATTATGCATGTAAGTGGTACACCTCCATGGTTTTAATAACTCAATATTTGTGACAGTTAGGAGTTGCATGGTGTCAACCAGGCAGTCCCCCCACACCCCCTCACACAGGCGAGGGATGGTATCTTGAGTGTACTGTTACAGCATAAGAGACTGCATAGGGATAAATCATGTAGTTTTGTGGTGGCAGACACACACAAGTTACTGCACTTTGGAGTTGTCTATCATCAGCCAGGCAATTTCCCCCTCATGCCCCACCCCCCTGCTCAGGACAGGGCATGTACTACATGCTGAGTGGGGAGTCACAGGAAAAGAAACGTTATGGATATAATTGGTACAACTCTTGTTTATCATCAGCCAGGCAATTCCCCCCACCCACCCTGCTCAGGACATTGTAGCAAGACAGTAGTTGTGCTAGCTAGGTGTTGCATGGTGTCAGCCAGGGAATGCCCCCCCTCCAGGTGGGAGACTGCATCTTGAGTGGAGAGTCACAGAATAAGAAACTACATAGCTATCGATGGTACACATTTGCAGTTGCTGGCACATACAGTCTAGTACACTTAGGAGTTGCATAGTATCAGCTAGGCAATGCCTTATGCTCCTGTCCCAGAGAGCAGGTGCTGCATCATGACTGGACAGTTGCAGGTAAGAAAAATTCTAGTACACTTAGGAGTTGCACAGCGTCAGCCAGCCCATGACCCTTCCCCCCCAGAGAACAGGTACTGAATTGTGAGTGGAGAGTTTCAGGAAAAAAAACACATATAGCATGAATGACATACTATTCTGATTGTAGGGGTTGACAACTTGGGATACTTTGGGGTTGCATGTAGTCAATCATGGAATACCCCAGTTCATACGCTCAGCACAGGACATGTAGTGCACAATGAGTGGAGACTCACAGGAAAACAAAGCTTATGCATATAAGTGGTACTGCTCCATGGTTGTTGTAACAGAATATTTGGTGACAGTTAGGACTTGCGTGGTGTGAGCCAGGCAGTCCCCCAACCCCACAGGTGAGAGACTGCATCATGGGTGGACAGTGACAGCATAAGAGATTACATAGGAATGAAACATGTAGCTTTGTGTTGGCAGGCATACACAGGTTATTGCTCTTTGGATTAAAATATATCATCAGCCAGGCAATTTGCCCCCACCTCCACCACCCCTTGCTCAGGACATGGCATGTACTGCATGCTGAGTGGGAAGTCACAGGAAAAGAAAGGCTATGGATATAACCGGTACAACTCTTGTCTATCATCAGCCAGGCAATTCCCCCACTGCTTCCCCCACTCAGGACATTGTAGTAAGACACTAGTTGTGCCAGTTAGGTGATTCACGGTATCAGCCAGGGAATGCCCCCCCTCCAGGTGAGGGACTGCATCTTGAGTGGAGAGTCACAGGATAAGAAAGTACATAGCCATCAATGGTACACCCTTGCAGCTGCAGGCACATACAGTCTAGTACACTTAGGAGTTGCATGGTATCAGCTAGGCAATGCCTTTCACTCACGTCCCAGAGAGCAGGTTGCATTGTGAGTGGAGAGTTGCAGGGAGAACAAACTCTAGTACACGTAGGAGTTGCATGGCATCAGCCAGCTAATGCCCTCCCACAGCAGAGATCATACACTCAGAGGAAAAGAAAGTTTATGCATACAAGTGATACAGCTCCATGGTTGTTGTAACAGACTATTTGTGACAGTTAGGACTTGCACAGTGTGAACCAGTCAGGCCTCCCCCAACAGGTGAGAGACTGCATCTTGAGTGGACAGTTACAGAATAACTGAGTACTTAGGACTTGCATGCTGTCAGTCAGGCAATGCCCCACCCCCCAGGGATCACAGATCTCCAGGTAGAAGGTCACCTGGGGGCCAGTGACCATCACATGGTATGGTTCAATTTGGCTACTACATCTAAATCATCCCATTTCAAGGCAAAAATATGGGACTTCAGAGGAGCTGACTTTGATAAGATGGCCAACAGAGTTAAGCTAGCCCTGGCAAAAAGAAACACAGGTGAGGGGGTACAGGCAAAGTGGGCAAGCATTAAGGATGCAATACTTGAAGCAACATCCCATTGTGTTAGACAGAAAAGAAAGTGCAAAAGAAGAAGGAAACCACTTTGGTTCTCAAATACAGTAGCAGAAAAGGTCAGAGCCAAAAGGCTGGCCTTCAGGAAATATAAGGGATGTGGGATGAAGATAGGGAGGCATACCAAACTACCCTAAGGGAAGCAGGGAAGGCAGTAAGGCAGGCAAAGTCCCAAACTGAGGAAACACTAGCAAGAACAGTAAAAGAAGGTGACAAGACTTTCTATAGATACATTAGTGAAAGGAGAAAGTCCAGATGGAGTATTGCTAAGCTTAATGGAGAAAAGGAAGCATGTGAGGAGGAGGACCCTGTAAAGGCATCTATCCTAAATAGATACTTTTGCTCAGTATTTACTGAATAGAAGTTAGGGCAGGGCCCACAGCTCAGCATCATGGACACAGGGGGGAGGGAGGTGAGCACTAATCCCTTCACAAAAGAAAGGGTCCTACAAGAGCTTACTAAGCTCAGGGTGGATAAGGCAATGGGACCTGATGGCATACATCCCAGGGTACTTAAAGAGCTAAAGGTGGAACTAGCAGAGCCATTAGCAGAACTGTTTAGTGAGTCTCTGAGCACAGGAGAGGTCCCAGAAGATGGAGAAGGGCTCATGTGATCCCACTCCACAAGAGTGGTAGCAGGGAGGAGGTGGGGAACTACAGACCAGTTAGTCTTACTTCAGTAGTGGGCAAGATTATGGAGGCACTCCTTAAGGAAAGGATAGTGCAACACCTGGAATCCATAGGGGCACAGGATCCAAGACAGCATGGGTTTACAAAAGGAAGGTCCTGTCAAACTAATCTCATAGATTTCTTTGACTGGGTAACCAGAGTGGTGGACCAAGAGGGAGCAGTTGATGTTGCCTACCTTGACTTCAGCAAAGCTTTTGACACTGTTTCACATAGAAGATTGATAAATAAGCTGGGTAGGCTCGGGTGGGTCAGAAGTTGGTCAACTGGGTGGCAAACTGGTTGATGGGCAGAAAACAGAGAGTGGTGGTAAATGGTATACAGTCAGAAGAGATGCAAGTCACAAGTGGGGTACCTCAGGGATCAGTCCTGGGGCCAGTCCTCTTCAACATCTTCATTAGTGACCTTGCAGATGGACTAGAGGGTAAGGCTTGTCTGTTTGCAGATGACACCAAGATCTGCAACAGAGTAGATGATCCAGATGGGGTGGGCAGAATGAGAAGAGATCTGGATAAACTAGCAAAATGGTCAGAAGAGTGGAAACTGGGATTTAATACAAAGAAGTCCAAAATCATACACATAGGGAAGAGAAACCCTGCAGCCACCTATAGGCTGGGAGGGGAGTTGCTAGCAGTCACAAAGGAAGAAAGAGACTTGGGCATCATCATCACTGATGACCTGAAATCATCCAAGCAGACCTCTAAAGCAGTAGGTAAGGCTAGGGGGGTGTTAGGGTGTTTTAGTTGGGGTATCACAAGTAGTTAGAGGGAGGTAATAATCCCTCTTTACAAGACACTGGTTAGGCCCCATCTGGAGTACTGCGTGCAGTATTGGAGGTCACACCTTCACAAGGACATTAATCAAATTGAGGCAGTCCAGAGAAGGGCAACCAAAATGGTGCAGGGACTGCATCAGAAGACATATGAGGACAGACTAACAGAGCTCAATATGTATACCCTTGAGCAAAGGAGGGAGAGAGGTGATATGATCGAGGCATTCAAACACCTTAAGGGCATTAACAAGGTGAAAGAGTCTAACATGTTTAAATATAAGAAAAATAGCAGGACAAGAGGACACAGGATGAGATTAGAGGGGGGCTGATTAAGGGGGAATGTGAGGAAATTCTTTTTCACAGAAAGGGTGGTGGACGCATGGAATGGCTTACCGCAAGAAGTGGTGGCTATGAATACAGTGCAGGGCTTCAAACAGGCATGGGATAGGCATAAGGGAGCAATACAAATGACTATGAATAGATAGGCCACTGACAGAGCAAAGGCCGATGGCACATTTATAAGGTAGAAAAAGAAATGGGCAGACTGGATGGGCTCTGCGGTCCTTATCTGCAGCCAGCTTCTATGTTTCTATGTTTCTATGTACTGCATTGTGAGTGGAGAGTTGCAGGAAGAAAAAACATATAGCATCAGTGGTATACCACTCTGATTGTAGGGGTTGACAGCTTGGGATACTTTGGAGTTGCATGTGGTCAACCACGAAATACCCCAGTTCACATGCTCAGCAGAGAACATGTGGTGCACCATGAGCAGAGACTCACAGGAAAACAAAGCTTATGCATATAGGTGGTGCAGCTCCATCATTGTTGTACGGGGCTATTTGTGACAGTTAGGGTTGCACGTGTGAGTCAGGCAGTCCACCTCCCACAGGTGAGAGACTGCATCTTGGGTGGACAGTGCCAGCATTAGAGACTACATAGGAATGAACTGTGTAGCTTTGTGGTGGCAGTCACTCACACAAGTTAGTGCTCTTTGGAGTTGCATGCCAGCAACCAGGTGAGTTCCCCCTCCCCCACCCAGAGAGCAGGTACTGCATTGTGTGGGGAGAGTCACAGGAAAAGAAAGGATATAGACATCAATGGTGCACCACTGTGATTGTGGGTGGCCACAAGTTGGGGCACTTTGAAGTTCTATGTCATTGTCAAGGGACTGTTTTCCCCCACTCTAAAAAGAGTTATTGCTCTGTTACTGTAGAGTAGGTCACAAAGTCAGTCATGGCACTGAAGCACATTCTTTTTCTTTGTACAGATGATTGTAACCATTCAAAATTTGAAAAAAAATACTATGAACTTTTTGTAAGTTGAAAATGTTTATGTAAAAGTTTTTCTGTAAAAATATAAACAACATATAACTATTTTTTAAAATATACAATTCTTAACAGCTACAAAAAACAAAAAATGAGTAGCATTTATAAAAATATATTGTTCAAACATTTAACTTCTCTATATGAGGAGGTGTGCTTCTGGGTGAGGCAGCACAGGCTAGCTGGTTGGACCATATGTGGAGGCACAGTGGGAGTGGAAACTGCTGTGCCAACAAGAGATACCGGTGCCGTGGAGGGTTCAGCTTTGTCCAGGGAGACTGGAGTTAGGTTCATGTGATGGGATACTGCTGGTTTGAGTGCTCGTCTCAACAGGCTCAAGCAGAAGGCTGACCATCCCCTGTTGAGCTGTTAGCATTTTGCGTATTTCATCAACAGTTGCCTGGAGACATCAACTTTCTGCTCGAGCCTGTCTAGGCAGCAGAGTAAAATCCCATTGGCCATCTTCTTTTGGGTCCTGTGAAGAGACAACAATCTATTGAGTATGTAGATTTACAGACTTTGTTTGTTATTTATGTCATAAGAAGATGCATACAGCAAACTATTTGTGTCCTCTACAGGTAATCAAACTAATACAGTGACTAATTAACAATACCTGTTACTTTTGACATTTCTTCTTTTAATTTTCTAAATATTCATTTTTTATTTCTGTATATATTTTAAAAAAGTGACCCATGGCCCATTTTAACTAATGTTAGACACGACTGTTTGGGCATCATTGGGATATTATGGATCTTCCAGGGACTATGAAGACCTCGATGTGTGACGCCAGGCATCCATTAGGCCCTGGGGTGGTACGTTATATCCCAATGGTGCCGAACCTGTCAGGTATTATTACTTGATTATACAATGGTAAGAAAGAAAATACTGACTCTGATTGGTCAGCCTTGGCCTAGACCTGTGATGTTATTGCAGCACAGCATCACATGTATAGTGTCAACCTCACTGTGAACCTGCAAGATGAGCTTGATCATCTTGAGCGTCTTCATAGTTTGTTTTTTATAAAAGGAAGTTAAGGAAATATTTTTCCACACAAATACATCTTTACAATGTTTTTTTTTTATTCTGCATAACAGCTAGACATTGTATTATTGAAATGATGTCCTCCACATGTATGTTGGTTGGGATAATGTCACACCTCAGTTGTTGGATGCATTCGGCCTGCAGCTTGATGCCCATCATGTGAGGCGTCATCTTATCGCAGCACAACACACACTGTGCCAGACATTATTGCCTAAGATAAACATTGTAAGTGCACAGAGTCATACTATGCAAATCGAAATGAAGAGTGCATCTATCTGGCTACACTTGGATATCACTTGCTAGAGTTAGGGTTTGCAGTACCTCAGCCAGGAAATACCCTCTCTGTCTGTGCCCACATGCGGGGGGGGGGACTGTATTGTAAATGTTAAGCCTCAGCAAAAGAGGAGTGATGTATACCTATGGAACAGCTATCTAATAGCAGGCAAATGCATCCTAGGCCAGCTGGAAGTTGCATTTAGAGTTAGCGAGACTATGGTCAGCTCTCCACTTGATGCTCAAGTTTTGGTTCATGACTTGAGAGGCATGTCAAAACTGAGAACCTGGGGAAAAAAATTATCTATGTGTGTGGATGTAGTTTTAGTCATGTTAATTCAGGCAGTGGTCGGACAGTTTCAAGGAGTAATTGTATTGTATGCAGAGTCCACCCTCTCCCTCACCCTACACCATATGAATCAACATAGTTGATCCTGAGTAGAGACCTACAGAATTACTGAGGGGATGGACACCAGCAGTGTACCTCTGTGAGTGCAGACACACTCATGTGATAACGGTTATGTGTTGAATGAGCTCAGGCAGGCAATTTGTCATTTCTTTGCAGAACATCAGGTCATGTGTCATGAGTGCAGTCTCAAATTAACAGCAAGACCATGGATAGGTACAGTACACATACTGTACATCACTGTGTGTACAGAACTCAGAACACTTGAGAGTTGTGCAAAGTAAACTGACTCCCTCTCTACAACACAATGTATTGTTTCTTTGTCTGGGGATGTACAAAACAATAAACCATATAGAGGAACGGTATATCTCCCTGATTTTAGGTACAGATAGTTACACTGTGATAGGAGTAGAGATGACACTCCTCTCCAGAGAACGGGCACAGTATCTTGAGTGGGCTGTCACTGCAAAAAAAAAAAAAAAGAACCCATGAAGATCAATAGTGGTTGTAACTTACTAGTGGCACAGACAAGTTAGACTGGCAGTGGTTGCATTACTTTCATATATATGTAGAACTTGTCAGATTGCTGTAGTTGACAAGTTTATATAGTTAAGAGTATCATGGTGTCAGCCGTACAATGGCCCTGCCATTCCATACTCAGATGCCAGGTACTGTGGTATTACTGCAGATTCGCAGTAGTACTAACATGATGTTAAACCATACTGCTTGATAGTAGCAGTATATTGTGGGAATTTTGTTTGTCATGTATTTTGATCATGTGCATAATATCTAGGAATACGTATGCTGAGTGGCATCACTTGATTCAGTTTTCACTGGCCGCAGTGTGTGTTCTGACCCAGTCTCCCTAGCACCTAAAAAAAGATGTAACATTACAGAGCTTATGACTATCTGTATACTTCTTGACACTGCTATTGGTTTTTCATACTGTATTGCACAACTATGTACTACATTGTTAGATGTGAGATATGACTAAAGTTGAACATTGGATGTTAACATAAGCTTTTCAGTAGGAACTCAGCAGTAGTTGCAACATGTTTTACTTTGGTTGACAACAGAAGTGAAAAGATCTGTTTACACACTTGAGAATATTTCACATTCTTATGTTACGATGAAATAAGAGAAGTTAATTGTGTTAACATGCCCATGCAGTATTATGTCATTGATATGACTGAACATCAAATCTTGTGTTGAGATTGCCAGTGTCCCACTGTTGCAAATAGTCTGCTAGACACTTCCTGGTGAAAAAATAGTAGCATGGGTCATTTGTAACACAACAATATATACATGAAACAAAAGATAAAAAGTGTTAGGAGTTTTATTTAATAATATTCTAATGTAACTGTTGGTGTTTTTTTGCTAGTACACACTTCTAAGATGTGGCTTTACGTTGGATGTTACACAACTAGAGGTAAGTAACAGTATGGTTCGCAACATGGTTTAAATGCTGTGGGTGCCATAAATCACATGTTGATTCACAACTGCTTATGGCCTATTGTTAAACTATGTGTAGAGAATGATCCACAGTCTCTCTGCAAAGCAGACATCTGAGTTGAGGAACTGATAGATAGGTTGATGGTGGTAACTATTAACATAACAAGAAAAAGTAACAGCATGCGTTGTGCTAACACACACGACACATCAATAGATGTATTTCATGGCAGTGTTCCAGTTGAGACATGCACCTTTCATGGTTTATATAATCTATGATATTATCATGTGATAGGTAGGAGTTAACTTTTTTATTTATATAACAACAAGCCATAGCATAATATGAATTATGCTATGCAGGGTGTGTGTTGTTTGGGATAACATCATGCCTCAGGTATTGGACACAGTCAGCGTGTGGATTTGTGCAAAAACTATCTGAGGCTTCATCTTATCCCAGAATAAGACACATCCTGTTGGACATCATTGGTTAATTAGTACTGTAAGCATATGTCATTATCTGTTTTTGTTGTGGTTCTGGTGACTATGTCTTACCTTTAGAAGTGATGATAATAACACTGTCATCTAAGTCTTCACCCTCCATGGCTTGTGTTGCAGGTGGTACTACCTCACCTTGATGTGGGGAGCACCTGCGGTGTTCTGTGAATGAATAGATAACAATATTTACACTGCTGTTTTCATCCAGGTACAACTCAGTATATGTTGACATGGTGTTTCATTATGAATACTGTACATATCCAGAGTTAAGTGAAATGTCATATACATCTATGATCTATGTCACTGATTCCAAGTGTGCACAACTTAGGACAGCTAGCAGTTGCAGAGCCTCAGCTATGGAGTCCCCTGGTGCCCCCCATGCCAATACAGAACAGGTATTGCTTTCTGAGTGTACAGTCACAGCAAAACTGAGGATTTGGACATGGAAGGCACACCTTTGTACAACTTTTTCAGCCAATAGGGACTTCCTCACCCCAGCAGATAAGGTACTGTATACAGAGTGAAGAGGTACATTAAAATGTGCAGATACATATCAATGGAAGATGTGCCTGATTGCAGGCAGAGACAAGTTAGGATAATGTAACTTGTGTAAACTCATCCAAGTGATGCCCTCCACCCCAAGTCAGGTACTGCATCCTGAGTGGAGACTGAGAGGTAAAGAAATAACAAAGAGATTGATAGTTTGACTGTGTGGTAGTAGGCACACACCAATTTGCATACCTAGCAGTTGCACAGTATCAGGCAGGCAATGCACACCCCAACCATATCGGTCAGTTACTGCATCCTGAGTGGTGAGTCACAGAAAAAAAAACATTTATGGGGTATAAACGGCACAGCTCCATGCCTGCAGCAACATACTACTTGGTGTAGTAGCAGTTAATGACATTACTAAGGCAGTAGCACCCCCCCCAGCCGGTACTGCATAGTAAGGAGATAGTAAGAGGGAAACAGGGACCATGGCTATAAACAGTGCAGCAGTATGATTACAGTAACATGCTACCTGGGAGACTTTCGAGTTCTGTCTGTTAGGTAGGGAATGCCCCCACAAAAAGTGAGGTTGTGCATCCTCAATGGACAGTGACAGTTACATGAAGTACACTGATATTGACAGTGCAGTTTTGTGGTTGCAGCGATAGTCAACTTAGGACAGTTAGGACTTCCATGGTGTCACACATGAATGCTGTACCCCCTCTTCTTCAGAGCAGGAACTACATGCAAAGTATGGAGTGACAGCTAGAGTGAGGATTTGAACTAAAACTGCTTCATGTTTGTGATTACAGCTTTGCAAATATTAGGGCAGTGAGAAGTTTTATACCCTTGGCCAGGGAATGCCTCCCCCCCAGCCTCTGAGGCACTGAGTTTAGAGTAGTGAGCGACAGTTACAGCAATGTGCTGCATTTGAATGTTGCAACTCTATCATTATGGTTGCATGCAGCTTGGTAGACCTAGGAGTTGCACAGCTTGAGGTTGCCAATGGGTCCCCCCATGGCTGTTAGTGCATCATGAGTGTACTGACACAGTGACACTAAGGGCATTGATATGAATTCTACAGGTCCTTCATTTGTGCCATGTACTAGTTAGAATACTTAGGAGTTGCATGAACTCAGAGAATTATCTGCTGTGCACACATTCACCCCCCAACCCCCTGCAGCACTGTCAGCAAGACTGTTAGTGCATCAAGAGTGTACTGACACAGTGACACTAAGGGCATTGATATGAATTCTACAGGTCCTTCATTTGTGCCATGTACTAATTAAAATACTTAGGAGTTGCATGAACTCAGAGAATTATCTGCTGTGCACACATTCACCCCCCCATCCCCTGAGCACTGTCAGCCAGACAATGAACCCCAATGGTAACGTACTGCATCCTGAATGCAGAATACCAGGAACAGAAAGGCTATGATAATAAATTATGCAGCAGTATGGTTGTAGTAATGTACTACTTTGAAGAGTTAGGAGTTGCATAGTGTTAGGCAGGAAATCCCCACCCCCATCAGGCATGCTTGTGCATCCTGAGTGGAGAGTGACAGTAACTTGAAGTATAATGATATTGATGGTGCTCCTTCGTAGTTGCAGGCATACACAAGTTAGGACACTTAGGAGTAGGACTACACCAGACACGAATGCCCCCCCACCAGAACAGGTAGCCCACATTGAGTGTTAAGTCACAGATAAAGTGAGTATTTAAATAACAAATGGTACATGCTTATGATTGCAGTTCTACAGTAGTTAGGACAGTCAGAGTTCATGTGGCATCAATCAAACAATACCGCCCAAAAACCTCAGGTGAGGCACTTAATTCTGAGTAGTGAGCAGCATTTAAAGTGATGTGTTGGACTTGAATGTTATGACGGTATCATTGGTGGTGCATGCAACTTAGTACAGTTAGTAGTTGCATGTATTGAGGCAGCCAGTGACCACTTTCCCCCACAAGGCTGGCACTGCACCATGACTATGGAGGTACAGCAACATTTAGCCCATGGATATCAATACTAGAACTCTTCAATTTATGGAGTACAGAAGTTACTATTGTTAGGAGTTGGATGACTTGGGCTAGGAAATGCAGTCTTACATGTGTCCCCCCAAAAAAAGAAAGACAGTTATCATGTACTGCATCTTGAGCACATAGCTATGGTAAAAGTATGCATATGCAGATCAACAGTGCATGTTCTTAACTCAGGTAGATATGAATCAGGGCAGATAGGGCTTGAACATCCTCAGACATACAATGAGTGTTCTTTGCCTCCTCCTAAGAAAAGGTGGTGGATTGTGAATGTTATAGTGGTGCTGAACTACAACTATTCACTTACTAGCATTACAACAAGATGTATTTGTCTAGCATAGAAATAGCTGAGCAACATGTTTTTACTAGTATGCAGTTTCACTAATACTTATGACGTTGTACATGCTCCCCAGCAACAGGTCTTCCTGCTGACTCCCACATGTCATGTGCAAGGTAATACCGTCCAACATCATTGTCCGGTATCTCTTGTCTTTCCTTTAGGATGTAGAACCACTGGCACAGCAGTTTCCACTTCCTTTTTCACATAATGGAAGACTTGCTTTTAAGTCAGAAATGGTATGCAAGGTTTGTGTGTATACACCTGCACATATGGTCCAGTTTTCTATTTGTACTCCTCATGAGCAGCTTGTGATTGTCTTTAGCATGTGCTGCCTCCACCAGAAAACACACCTCCCTAGGTGTCCACAGATGCATTTTTTTGGGGGTTGATTTTGAACAGCTGAAATAAAAATACAGAGAGAATAGTTATCTATTATGTGCATGTATATGAGCTCTCGTGGGGATAGCTGGGTTAACTAATGACATTTTACAGAGCTTGTATGTATACAGATGATTGCAATGATTTCACATTTGCCAATTAACTGTGTTACTTTAACTATTGTCACACTAGCAGTGAGTGGCATAGCCATAAATAAATTCCATTTGGTTGCCCCAGCCAAGCCACTATCTGTTGCTTTGCATTCATGGTAAAACACCAGAGATTAAATGTCTGAGCATTATGCATGTACTGTGTGCAGCTTTTCTATTTTTTGACCAAGGTTTTGTGGCTCTTAAAAGAGCCTTTTTTTGAAAGGTGTAATGTTCAACAGTCTGATTTCTTTAAAGGACTGTGAGAATCTCATCTCGAAGGTCTCACTGGAAGAGACAATTGCCAGTATGAGAGAAGTGAACACCATCTGGTAGGTCTAGCCAATCATAACAATACTTAATTTCAGGGTGATGTATGGTGTACATTCCAGACATGCGCAGATATCCAGAAATTTGTATGTTTACCTTTCTACAAGCTCTGTCAAGCAGGTACATGTGGTGTTCTGCTTGCCAGATCCTACGCTCTGTAATATCAGAAAAAATGATCTTACAGGCAGGTAATATTTGCATGATGGAAGCAAGGTCCAATTTTGCTTCTAACACTAAATCTATCCATCTTTTGGTGCCCAAATCATTGCCTCTGAGATGGAGCAGCAGTATGTCTGGCTGAGCTTGACTTCTCAGAAGTCTGTGCATTGTTGGCATCAGATGCTCCCACATCATGCCACCCCTGCCAAACCATTTAACAGAGCCTATTTGAAAGCTGCAGGTCTCTGCCAAAATCACTTCTCTGACCATACTCTGAAGCGCACCTTACTATACTGCTGACAACTACCCACACAGTCCATTTGCTGTTTTCTGCCATTCTGAGTTTTAAAGCTAAGAACTGGACAGAGAGCTACCAAAAAAATCAGTGTTTCACCTGCAGTGTCTAGACACAACTGATTATGAAAGTGATGTTTCCCTCCCTCCTACAACATTACTTTGGTAGACTGTTCCAAAACACAGTTATTTGAAAGGTCATTGGTTTCTGCTTTCTCTTGGGTAACCAATACAAAGCATGCACTGATTATGATTGCAATGAATGGCTGTAGCTCCTGTCAACCAGAAATGTAAAAACATTTCTAGGTGGGAAAATAATAAATTTTCATAAGCTACTTCATACAATCACAACTACAGAAAGTTCTATGACTGGTTGCCTATCCTGTTATGATACATGTGCTGCTTGCTTTCTGCCTCCATTTGCAGCTCTATCTGTGCTAGTAAGTACTGATTAACACTCTGACTTTAAACACTAATAACTTCTTTTTACAACATAACAGCTTACTTAGATTACTATAGTCAAATAGAGCAGTAAAAAGCATTTTATTTAATGCTGTTTTTCTGCTGGTGACACTTTTTATAATTATAGAATAATTGTTTACAAAAATGTGCTTTACTTACACAATCTGAAGCAGGGTCTCTTAGTTTTCCTTAAGATGGCTGCTATGTCCTTCTTCTCCATTGTCTAGCACTTGTGATTGGTTGCCTGACATGGCCTGATCAATTAAGCATTTGATTGGTGTCAGCGTCAGTCACTTAAATAGGAAGCAGTCTGTGATTGACTTAGCCTTAAAGAGGGTTATCTTTCAATGTGCTTATTTGACACTTTCATGCTCATGACACTATTTTGCGAAAGTGTCATTCTCAAGACATTATTTTGAGACACTACATGCAACAGTGTCGTTCTCATGGCATTAAGTTTTGTGAAACTTTTGTGCTCACAACACAATGTTTTGCGACACATTCGTACATACAACACTTCTTTTCAGAAATTTTTAAAAGTACAATTTTACAACAGAAAAATAGTAGCAATGTGTTGGATTGTCACATTACTTTGTTTGTGTGCATGTTTACCTATTTATTTTCATGGTATTACTGAACTTGTATTATGCAAAACTTTAAGACATTGTTTATTGGTCACACTGGTGTCCAGCTGTAGCACTAATTATCTGTGGAATATTTTGCAAGAAGTGCTCTTTATTTTTTTGTACTTAGGACCTGAACACTGTGCCTCACCATCTTATGTTAGGACAGAAAAAAAAACACTAAATATCTGTTGTTTCTCAATTTCTTATGCAGGTGTCTGATTCTTCTGTAACATTATCCTACACCACTGTGAATTTTCAGAGAACAAGATGCCATCTAAACAGAGATGGAGTTCTGTGCAGAGATGAAACAGGTATCTTAGTAGTTCACTGTTGATTAAGAGTGGTCAAAAAAAACACACATGGTTGTTCAAGATGTAAACTGACTCAGAATTCAACTAAAGCAGTTAATTCACAGGTTTCACCCTCTGCAGAAAAAGTACGTTCTTGCTCAACTGCAAGGAAAAAATGTGGAGCCCAACAACAGTTGTGGAAATCTTTGAGATGGAACACCAATGTTGCAAAGGCAAGCATAACAAAGCATATTAAGCAGCGGCATAAAGCCGTGGCTGTTGATGGTCATCTGAGGAAGCAAAAGTTTTTTGACCACTTTCCTCTAAAGCTAAGATCGACAGACTTATTGCTGCTGTGATGAGATGTGAGCAAAAAAGTGTAAAGTGTCATGTCTTTTTAATGAAATAGCATCTCAGAGTATGCACATTTGTAACTAGAGCAGTGTTTGTTCTTCAACGCTTGTGGCATAGGATGGCACATGTTCTTGAGCAGTTCAGAAAAGTTGTCTACGAGATAAAGATGAGGTTGCAATGATATCCTGTCTTGAAACTAGACAATTTTTGTGATGTCTTCACAGGGTGCTGGCTGCATGCTACACAGCACTCAGAGGTTTATTTTGGGAGGATCATATATTCATAAAAAAAGGGACAGCAACTTCTGCATTGATGAGTCCAGAAGTGTGTAATGTGCTCAGTGTGTGTGATGACACTACAATGGAGTCAGACGATGAATGTGAGGGTAGTACTCAGCCTCGTAAATGTCACTGTCTCTCATGGACGTGTGATGACACTTGCAACCGAAGGCAATCATCATTTGACAAAGCTGAGCACTTTATCAACCTGTTTGTCATTACTGATCATAAAGACAGACATAAACTTTTTGAAATTATAGACTTTTGTGAGATCCGTCCACATACTGGACTTATGGGTCACTCACTTGCTTGCCTAGATAGTGGTGTTTGTGACAGTGTCTTTCACCACATGAGTATGCTGGGAGTGCATCAATCAGGCATGCAAAACTTTGTGTACGGGGTCTATGACGTTCATCGAGTTGTCACTCAGTATACCCGTCTGAAAGAGTTACTGCAGTCTGGTGACATGCATAGTGCTATTGCATTTTTGAAACAGCTGCAGCATGTCAGCAGTGTGATGGGTACTGTGATTGATTAGACATCACTTGCTGATGGAAATTGTGTGTCTGTGTTAGAAACTGATATTCTGAAGCAGTTTGGGAAATCAATTACCAAATCTGAGTTGGCAAAGACTGTGTATGTGTCTCATGTGATCGACTCTGTTACAAAAAACAAACGGTCACAGTGAACCTGTAAACCTTGTCACCATACAATGACATATGGTTTCGACTGTCAGCATTTCTGCTGTTAAAGTGTGACTTTCAGTTTGACCTGATCATTGTGATGTGCAAGCACTGTTTTTCCAAAGTAACATTCTGCAACCAAGGTCAGTCTTGAACAACATGGAGGCACATGTTATACCATCTGAGATTGCCACATTGAATATGTTTGAATGGATTCTAATTCAGACAATGCAACCATTTCAAACTATCCTACAGCTAAATACTAAGACACGGAACATTCCACAAAAAGAACTCATTAGATCTCTTAAGGGTTCCGCAATGTATCTTCCACTTCCTCCACAGGAAAATGTTGAGGCGATCTCAACTGAGAATACTTTGGTGATTCTTGTCAATAGTGTTCCAACAAAGTCAAAGGTCATTAGGCAGGATGTTGTCAGTGTGGAGAAGGTGAAGCTTGCTCTTACTTCTTTAAAGAGCAACAATCCTTTTTACGCAGACCTTGATATTGATCAAATGACCACTGTGTCTGTTGATCATACTCTGTTAGAAAGCACTAAACCTATGATTGAGAAGGTCAATGTGGAGACAAATGATAATGTGTATGAATAGTACACAATTCACCCACTACATGGGAGAGATCCAGTAGGGGACAATGTTGATCTCTATCAAATGAAACAGGTGGAAGGTGAGCCTGTCAGCATTTGGGAGGCAACATTGGAAGCATGCTGTTTCCCAGACTTATACCCAAGAGGGTCAGGTGGATGCCTAGATGAAAAAGAAGTGCGTGTACAGGGTGCTGAGTATCATACTAGTCACGTGCTCAGTAAAGATGACAAATTCAGATGGAATGTACAGTACCTGTTCCATCTCCTATGGGAGAGTGAGCTTAGCATACTGTCTGCATCTATTGCTCATACTATTCATCTTACAACTCCACTTGATGGAATTACAGCTGCACAGTTTCTGCAGAAACTGAAGCAGAATGATGACAATGTGCAAGTGAATTTGTCTTCCATTCTGTCAAGTCTCCATGGCACTAAAGAATATTGGTATCACAGACAATCTGAGGTGATGACCGTGCTGCGAGACTATGGTCCAGCCACATGGTTTGTGACCCTCAGTTGTGCCGAGTATGCCTGGGATGAGATAATAGAACTGTTGAGGTGGGAAAATAGTGATGTAGAGGGCATTTCATCAATGATTCTTGATGAAATGTGCTCACTCTGTCCTGTATCTGTGACAAGGCATTTCCACAAGCGATTCCATGACATTCTGACTTTCATTTTGTCAAAGGACAATCTGCCTCTTGGTGTCATGGACCATTACTTCTGGAGGATGGAGTATCAGGCATGTGGCGTTCCACATATTCACATGTTACTGTGGATCAAGGATGCCCCATGCATAGGTGAACATGAAGCAGCAGAAGTGCTAGCATTCATTAAGCAGTACATGACTTGCCGTATCCCGGACAAGTATGACAGTCCTACACTGTGGAAGTTGGTGCAGAAGTTTCAATGCCATATTTGTGCAAAATACTGCTGCCAGCTAGTGAAGAACAAATCTGACTGGTCCAAAAGATGCTGTTTCAGATTTCCTAGACATGTCTATCAGGATGGTTGCATGAATGAACTTTTCTCAGTTATGCGACACCACTTGAAGGAAAAATCAACCAAGAGGGTTTATGAATTACTCAGAGAAGAGAATGAGGTATACATCAATGACTACAACCCTACTCTCTTCTAATGTGCAAAGCAAACATAGATGTTCAGTTTGTGGCTGACAACTTGTTGGTTCTGGTTTGGTACGTCACTTCGTACATAACTAAACATGAACAGACTAGTTTGCAAGATCCTTGGGAAGATATTGCCAGTTTAAGAAGTCACTGACATCTCAGCTCTGGTCACTGGGGTTAAAGACTCTATCACACAGAGAATGTGGTGCTTATGAGGCCAGTGATCAGTTGATTGGTACACATTTATATGGCAAGTCTGATGCTGTGCGCTTCCTCAGTGTAAACAACAAAAAGAAGTATAAACATGTGCTTATTCCTCATGATGAGATTTAGGAAATGGCACTCAATAGACCATCTTCAAGACATATCTTGAAGAACACCCTCATTGACATGTACTACCCCCTTAGGCATGAAAACATGGATCGAATGTATTTATTTGAGGTGGCTAAGTGTTATGACTACAAGATGGATGTCTCGCCTGATTGTACACACGACAATTACAAGGTCAAAGGAGTGGATGGCTGTCTCGTTAAGAGACATAAGCCTTGACTCATTGACCACTGTAAGTTACATTTAGGCACATCTGAGAGCAGAGAGCATTACTACTTTTCTCTCCTATTTCTATTTAGACAGTGGAGGAATGAATCTGAATTAAAAGGTGACTGTGATACATTTGAGGAAGAATTCAATCACAGTTATGTGTCATTCAAAAGTGAGTACAGTGACACATGTATTCAGAGGCTGAACACTGAAAAGGAGCAAGTTGAGAAGGCACAGAAACTACTTGAAGAGGACACTTCTGTTAGTTCACAGGAGAATCTTGATCCAGAAGGACAAGGTATCCTTGGAAAACTCTCTACCTCTGAATGCCCCAGAAGAACTCATGTTGGAAGTGGAGAGTGCTATGGAACGTCGCACACACTGCACTGTTGACCCAGCTGAGTTGAGAGAGAGAGAGACTCAATGAACAGCAATGGGTGTTTCACTCTGAGGTAACTGATGCTGTCCGGCATGGATTACAACATGAACTCAAGAAATGTGACTGTGTAGAATACAAGCCACTACTGATGTTTGTTAGTGGCTCAGCTGGGACAGGAAAGAGTTTCCTTATAGAGGCTATAACGGCAGAAATAAGAAACCTGACAGGGTCATCAATGTCTGTTGCTGTTAGTGTTCCCACTGGACTGGCAGCATACAACATTGGAGGAATTACATTACTCCGTCTCTTCATGTTGCCAGTGGAGCATGGCAGATCAGGAGAGTATCGGAAACTGTCATTTGATGTTGCATCTCAGCTTCGTTCTATGTTTACTAAGATGAAGTTACTCATCATTGATGAGATTAGTATGGTCTCCAATGTGATGTTTGCCTGTATACAACCACGCCTACAGGTGATCTTGGAGACTAACTATGGAGATGCATTTGGTGGTAAAAGCATTGTTGTATTTGGAGACCTCTTATAGCTTGCACCAGTTAAAGCAGAACATGTCTTTGCAGCTATGACTGTCAAGCAGGCTAAGAATACACTAGGCTGCATTGGAGGTTTTAACCTGTGGGAGTTATTTACCTATGTTGAGCTGTGTCAGAACATATGACAAAGTGGTGATCTCGCTTACAAGGCACTGTTGGATCAGGCTTGTATAGGTTCTCTCTCACCAGAACATCTTTCAGTGTTACATGGCCAAAGAATCCAAATGGATTCTACATCCATAGAAACAGCATGTGATGTTTTCAGTGATGTGTACTCCAGTGGCACACAAACTGTGTGTCTTATGCCATGACTGAAGAAATGTGCTGAGTTCAACAGTGTCATGTTGCAGAAAGAGAATCAAGACATTGTCACTCTGCATGATGTTGATACAGTTGATGGTGTCATTCTAAGTCAATAAATGATAGCAAAGATGACTGAGCGACTGTCTGAACTGAAGTCAGATGTTTCATGTACAGCTGGGCTGGAAGCTGTCCTCACAGTTTGTTAGAATGCACATGTCATGCTGTGCCAAAATCTTGATGTGGAGCGTGGCATGGTAAATGGTGCCATGGGTAATATCATTGACTTCATTTACAATGTTCAGAAAACATTTATTGAGACACTTCTTGTCCACTTTGACAACATGGAACTTCCTGTACAGATTGATTGTACCTGTGTTAAATTCCAGGTATTTAAGGATATCTATGTTAACAGGAAACAGTTCCCAGTATGTGTTGCATATGCTGTCTCAATTCACGAGTCTCAGGACTTGAGTTTGGATTCAGCAGCGATGGAGATTTGGACAGACATTTTCAAAGATGGCATGAGCTATGTTGCACTTTCATGTGTACATAGTCTTTCTGGGTTGCACATCATTATACTCGCACCTCTGAAGATACGCACTGACAAGTGATGTATTATTGAGCACAACAGATTGCTTACTGTGTATCAGCCACAGATGTCTTTAATGCAATTACCTAATGTGTGGTTGTGTCACATCCTGCAGTCACAGCTACATCTGGCAACAAAAGAAAATGAGCTTCTACAACTGATTCAAGTGTGCAGAGTAGTAAGAAGGTCACAATGCCAAATACACATGCAGAACCAGCTGCTGGTCAGAAGTCGGTTGGTAAGGCTGTTGTCCCAGTGTTTGATAACAGTACTAGAGTTAACTGCTATGCTGATTCAGCAATGCAAGTGTTTCTACACATGCCACACTTTGTACAGGCAATATCTGCTTCACAAGACACTCCTTTATCGAAGGCATTGAAGGAGGTTGTCAATGTGGCTTCTGATCAAACTAACAATGTACAGCCATTTTCACCTCTGTGTCAGGTGTTGGGGACATATGATGGATGCAGTACATTTGCTGCTAACATGCAGCAGGACACTAGTGAGTTCATGATGACAATCATAAACATTTTGGATGAAGAGGGGATTCGAGTGCGTCAGTATTTTACTGTGTCATATGTGACCAAATAGAGTATGTATATGTGTTATGTGGTAATTCAGAGCAAGCAACCACAGAAGACATGCTTTGGGTTTCTCTATTTGTGCCGCAGGCTAAAATTGTCAAGTTCTGACAGCTGTTTACTAATGCAGAAAGTGGTCACTTGTGTGTGAGGTAAAGAGGTACATGTACTCAGTACATATGCTTGAGGACTTCATCTCAACATCTTGTGCTTGTATTGCATAGAATTGACTCTAATGGGCTCAAAGCTGACACACCTATCACTGATTTGACTAGTTAAGGCAATGCAATTCCTAAGTGTGGTACATTGTGTGCACCTGCAGTCAGGGATGTGTACATTTGGTGTACATGACCTCAGTTTTGCTGTGGATCTCCACTGAGCATGCAGTACCTGGTCAGGTGGGTGAGGATGTCTTGTAGTACATTTAGATAGTTTTTTTTTTATTTCTGTCACCTTCTGCTGGTTGTCTGTGATTGGTCATGTTGCCTTGGTCCTCCCCCCACTTGCATATGTGTGTGTGTGTGTGTGTGTGTGTGGTGCTGGGGTGGTGAATGGAGAGTTAGGGTTTTCCAACCTAACATAAGTCTCCTCACTTTTGTCACTGTGGAACAACCCTAACTGATGCATTAAATGGAGTTTTTGCCATGAATATATATATATATATATATATACACACGTGTGTGTGTGTGTATTAGAGGCAAAAAACTCAGTTTAATGCATTAGTTACAGTTGTTCCACAGTGACAAAAATGAGGAAATTCGGTGTTAGGGTTGAAAACCCCCTTGAACCCTTCAGCCCACCCCACAACTGGCATTGGGGTACACATTGGGGTTATTGGCCCTAACTATCACCCCATCACATGTGTAAAGAAGCAGAGCTATAGGAGAATCAGTGACAAATAGTGAAAGTAAAGCAGCAGCAGGAGTGTGGAGCCCTTTGGGCCCCACACTTCCACCACGTGATGTCTTGTGACATAGTAACAGGAGCAGCAACACGAACAGAAGTGCCAACAGTGGCACACATGGTAACAGAAACATAAATGGTAAAGGAAATGATAATAGAAACGTGAGCACAAAGTGATGCCAAAGCAAACAGTGACACAAACGGACATTGAAGTGCATACAAAAACACAACTGGTAATGCGAACAATGATGGCAGCAGTATTTTAAATGAAAATGTTAAATGTCACAGCAAAAAGAACGCCAAAGGGAACAGAAACAGAAATGCGAATGCAAGCGCACACGTAAACTCAAACTGTAATGCGCAGAGCCACGGTATCACAATAGTAAACACAAATGGTAAAGTTAACATGAAGAATAATGCCAAAAGAAACAGAAATGGAAATGGGAATGGAGGCATGTATGGAAACGCAAACCGTAATGTGCATGGTCACGGAACTGCAATTGTTAACGCAATTGGTAATGGTAACAGCAACAATAACGCCAAAGGAAAGAGAAATGCTAATGCAAAAGCAAGCAAGTACAGAAACACAAACTGTTGTGAGCACGGTGATGGTACCACAATTATAAATGCAAATGGAAACAGTAACAGCAAAAATAACTGCAAAGGAAACAGAAACGAAAAAGAAATGCAAGCGCGTATGAAAATGCAAACTGTAATGCATGTGGACGGTACCACAGTTGCAAATGAAACTGGAATGGTAACAGCAACAATAAAGCCAAATGACACAGAAACACAATCGCAAGCAAAAATGCAAACCGTAACGCACACGGTGGCGTAAACGGTAATGTTTCCTAAGCCAGTAGCAACGCAACTGGAAATGCAAACTGGCACAGTAACAAAAGGGCACACCCTTCTTTCCCCCAAAAATGCATTGGAAAACACAGTGAAAACAAAGAATGTATGCATAACAATGGGCATCGGAGCAGAAAATGAGGACTTGGAGTATTAAATTGCTTATATCTCAGGAACTGTACGATGCAGAAAAAAAAGTAAATTTCATATGAATTATGACTTTCCTGGCTAGTTTTGTACTTAGCCCCCCAGGTGCGGGCTAAGAAGTTTTGTGACAAAAAGTCTGTATCTCGCACTGTTTCTGAGATACGGCCCCCAAAAGGCTCGACAGGTGCCGTAATGTTATCCAATGGGAAAATGCATTAATATTGGAGTGCCGTCACTGTGCCGCCCTGTAATATTTTTTCACCAAACCACCAAAAGGCACATCAGTTGGATATTGGCTTTCTTCCCTCAAAATTTCAGCCCAAAAGACCAAACCATTATTTTGCAGCAGGGCGTCAAAAGATTCCAATGTTGCGGCGGACGCCATGATGTTATCCTATGGAAAAAAGTGTCAATTTTGGAGTGCTGTAACTTTGCCGTCCTGTAATATTTTTTCACCAAAATACCAAAAGCCACATCTATGAGATGTTGGCTGTGCTGCCTCCAAAGTTCAGCCCAAAAGACCAAACCGTTCTTTTGCAGCATGGTGGCAAAGAATTGCTGTCATTTTGCCATAGCCTGGAAAAGTAGTATAGCCAATTTGCGAAAGTTTTCTCAAAAATTTGCAACACTTTCATGAGTGCTACACTACTTCGTGAAAGTACTTTCCCAGAAACTTGAAAATCACATTTTTAGGGTGTTTAGCCTCAAAATAAAGACATGCCTAGCATCCTCTGGGTCTGACTAGGTAAACACAAAAGAATTGTGTTGCTAGAGAGTCCAAGCATTTTTCTGATCACCAACTGAAAACAAAATGGTGGATTTGTGAAAGTAAAAGGGCCATTTGTGAAAGTAAAAACTGCATTTGCAAATGTGTTGCACTTTTTGTTAACTTTTCCCATTGACTTATAATGAGAATTTGTTTTACGAATAACTTTTGAACCGTTTAATATTTGTTCACGAAATCTTCAAAAGGCACATCAGGGTCTCAGGGTGCATGTTTTCTAAAGTTTTCAGACCAGTCGTACAAACCGTGTGACCTGTAGGCATGAGCAAAGAATTCACTAGAAAGTGTAAATGTGTGCGCAGATCATGCTTAATAACTCCACAGCCGTATACTCAACTGGTATGAAAGTTGGCAGATCCCAAGATATATGGTTCTTGATCATACATTCCAAATTTCAGGCAAATCCGTTGAACGATGGCAAAGTTATTAAGGTGCAAACTTTGACCCTTTAACCTTAAAAAGGCTCCACTACCATAAAAAGTATATATATATATATATATATATATATATATATAGATAGATAGATAGATAGATAGATATATAGATATATAGATATATAGATATATATATCAGTGTGTGTGTAAACAGTAACAGAAGCTTATTGCCTGGTATGATGTCCCAGCCATGCTTTTTAATTTTACTATACCACACTAAATAACAAGGCTCACTGGAAGTGATCTTTTTTCTTACTGGAATCCATGAGTCAGGGATCTGATGCAGTAAAGTAGCCACAATTGTTTTCCCTAGCAAGTGGAGCCTTGCTTTCTTCAGTGAGTGAAACTCATCCAAACAACAAAGAAGTATAAAAAAAACAAAGAATAGGTTAGCACCCAGAAAAAAAATGCCTTATCCCATATGGATCTGTTCTCATATGAGCCACTGTCAGTCTCTTGCTGTCAGTTTTGACCAGCAAAGAGTGAGACCACCAGCACTTTTACAGACCATAGTACCACAGATCGAAGTGTGCTACTGGCAAGACTATAATGACATGTTGGTCTTACTGGCAGCGTAATGACCTGCTACAGTCTTGCATTATAGGGGCAGTGAGTCAGCTGAATAAATCAATGAAAGGGAATGATGGCTGACAGAGAAAACTCTGCACAGATTAAACAAAGAAGGTGAGTCAGGTAAAACTCTGAAAATCCTCTCTCTCTCCAGTACCCCTACTGAAAATTTGGCAAAGGGACTATTGTATTTAGAAAAAAAAAGAAAAACTTTTGACACTTATTTTTTTTAAGTGACAATATTTCTCAACATATACTCATTTTATAAGTGCAATAACATACTATGTGATGTGGCTTATTCTGGATAAACACATTTCTAGGGGTACAAAAATATTGTCATTGTAGGTGTTGATTGGTGAGAGCCAGCAGCACAGTTCTAGTTTTAGAACTCAAATATTCACTCATGTGCTGGCACCCAGCCACTAGTTTCATTTCATGCCATGCTCATTCGCAGCACTTTCATTTTCTGTTCCCTTTACACACATTTATTCTTCACACCTCAAAAAAAATTCCAAACAGACATACAAAAATATAAGTTAGCTCACCATATAAGCGTTTAATTTTGCAATGCAACATTAAGTTCAGTGCTTTGTGAAGGTTGTGCATAGATGCTGACCAAGCAAGCACAAAACCCTGGCACTTTTCTCCAAAACAACTTCCTCGGGGGGTAAATTGTGTAGTTTGCTCTTCCCAGTCCCCAACATGCAGAGGCTCGGAACCAGCTAATGACATAGCTTTAAGAAAAACCTTTCATCCATAACTGAGCCACATTTACAAATGTTCTGCAAGATTACATATAAAAATGTTTTTTTACAATCAATCTATTGATATTGTTTTTATCTTTTTGTAAGGGTCCTTTCATTTTTTTGTTGCTTTTTTTGAAGTCATGTATCACAAGGCTGGAATTATGGAATTATAATTTAAGGCAGTAAATGTATTATGGTCAATTCAAGCATCTATGGATGGTAAAAAGGGAATAGGGTAGGGAGGGAAAGTGGTTTAAGGCAATGAGTGGAGAAGAGCTGGGTAGGGGTTGGGGGTTTAGGGTTTCCTGGGGTGGTTTTGCTTTGATTGTGTGAAAGGGAGTAATTACAGAATAAGAAACACAGTCATATTACTTTAATATGTAAATAATTAAATAAGTTAAGTGTACTTACCTGTACAATTTCACATTTCTATGGTCAGTACTAGAAGGGTTAGCACTCAAATTACTTCTTCCTAAAGGAATTGTAACCCATTATTTTTTGACCTTTCAGTTATGTGATAGTCATGAGAAAATCACCCTATTTTCAACTCCTGTTTCTAAAAAAACTTTGTCATATGCATAAAGATAGACCATAAAAATACTTTCTGCCAACATTAACCTCAAGTGTAAAGACTGAGCAACTCAGTAATTCAAGCATGAATGGAATAGATAAAAGAGTACCCTGGCAATGGCGAAGAAAGGGTGAATCAAGGATCAACTGGGGTACATGTTTTTGTGATGGATAGGCAAAATGGGCTAGACTAGGTGGTCTACACGGTCCTTATCTGCCATTAGCTTCTATGTTTCTTTGTTTCTATGTTTCATAATCCTTGAATCTAAATTACAGGAACACAATATGTTCTCAAAGTGAAATATAGAAACAATCCTGTTATTCATAACCTGTATAAGTTCTTAAGAGGAATCGTATTAATGGAAACATAGATTCTCAGATGGGTGCATGATTTCCTTGCTCTGGTTAAGAGTTTGGTATTGGTGGTAAAGGGTTTTTAAGGGTTGCTGCTCATTATGGCTCAGAAATAATGTCTGGTCTGGAATCAGTTCTCACTGATTAGTCTTCTGCAGTTTCAAATTTAAACTTTATCCCCCAATTTTGATGATATACCATGAATCTACTTCCCGTTGGATTCCAAAAATAATGGTTTAAGTTTATTTTTCTAAATAATTTCCTCGATTAACTTTCATCTAAATTTGACTATCTTCGGGTAGGACACAAAGGTTAGGCCTTTACATAGGACAGCAATCAAATCCACAGTCAATTTTCTATCAAGCAAATTCAATACTTGATTTTGTTTATTTTCTTCCTGTTGGATCTCCTGAGAGCTTCCATGTTTACTCTTCCCATTTCTGCTGCAGTGGGTTGTTCTTCTCTTTTCTCTCCCCTATTCTTACTTGGGCTATCGGACGTTGCTCTTAAAAAAAGAGTTCTTGCTCTCTATCCAAGGGGTTTGAATCCTTACTATGAACCTTATCTTAGTATATACAATCAATAGTGACAGGTTTGTAGCCAGTCAACTTGTTTTGTTCATATTTGTGCTATATCCCTAGGAACACCCTCTTGTCCAGACTTTCCCCTTCTGTCACTCTAGTAAATGTGATGATCCAAAAATGCTCTGTCATCTCAGGTAAATTTATTTATTTTTTCTTTTAAATTAGTTTGATATTTATCAACATTGTTTTGTAAACTTGTATCTATTTATCATATAATTTGAAGAATCTTTATACTTTTTAAGCACCACCCGAACAGTATCACTTTCTTCCTGTACTTCACTGTGGTATTCTTGATAATAATTTCAGTTGGTTTAATGGTTTATTTATTAAGAGCAGCCTCCTATCTTTTCTTTAGGTTCTCTTTACTAAAGCCTTTGAGAGGATTTTATCAAGACACAAGCTGTGCGGTATCTGTCAGAGGTCCAGGTATTTGTAGAATGTTATATGACTGCACTACAAGTTCAGCTCTTAAAAGGGCAGCTTTTCTAGTTGGACAAGGTTTTCATTCAGTTCAGTATTTGCTGAGTAATAACTCAATGATAAACTAAAAGCATCTCTTGACAAAGTTGTCATTCAAGTTGGGATTTGCTGATTATTGACTCAAAGATAAACTAACAGCATCTCTTTCTTTTTCTTTTTGCCACAGACTTTCTCTTCTACTCACCAAGCTGAGGAAACTGGTGTTCCTGTTAGTTTTGATGTCCTTTGAAGCTGAATTGATTGCTTCACTCATGGAGTGAGACTGGACATCAGCAAAGGGGGCATCTTGTAAGAAAAGAAAAGGTGTTTCAACACTCAGTAAAGTGACAGAGTTCAAGTTCAAGATTTTACTGACCAGCTTGATATGAGTTATTACAAATGATAAAAGCAAGAAAAAAAGACAAAAAAGCATACACCAGACAGTGTTATAAATACATACTTTAGAATCTTACACATCAGTGCATAAAAAGACCCATAAATACAATATAAATAGCATTAATAACAATCATTTGTCAATGCTGAATTTTGTCTTGCTGACATTGGCATTTTTAGTGCACGAGTTAGATGCATAAAAGGAATGGCAATGAATTACAGAAGTGACACCAATCCCACACCACCCAGAAGAGACGGACAGGCACTGAGGTGTGCCTTTGGGTGTCGGCCATAACTCTCATGTGATTTCACCTCACCCTACCCTGCAGAGTCTGACAAGTATCACATTCTGACTTGGGGTCCTTGGGCCTTATACTCACCCCATTCCATATGGAAATACATTGAGTTGGGTGCAATATAGGAGAATGGGGTGAACTTTGGGGCCAAAGAGTGCAAGGCAGAGTTCGATGCCTGTCAGTGGCCTTCAGGTGGGGGTGGGGGTGGAATGGCGTGAGCATTAGAACCAACAATCTAAAGTCACAGCCCTGATGCCAGTTAGTCTCTACAGGGTGGGACGTTATGGTTAGAAACCCTAATGCCCCAGGCATTTGTTAGTATTTGTACTCCAAATTTTCAGCATGGGCTTTTTCTCACCCCACCTCATGAAAGAATTTGGGATCTCTGCTCATGAACAATGGCACTGTGATTTTGTTAATCTGTCCTGAATGTTGATGTCCCAGAGTGATTGTGCTATTCTGCGCCGGTAGCTCAAAACCACATTTTGGGCAGGATGTGAGAAATAATAACTGTAGTGTTCTTGAGGAGATGTGCAAAAATGGCAATGTGGAAGATCTGGAGTGAAAATATTAAAAATTCTCCAAGTTATGAGTGTGCATGGAAACTGCACAATGCATGCTCCTAGCACAGTCATTCTGTGGAATTTTCTCACCAAATTTTCAACATAGGAATTTTGGGACCTCCACTCATGAACACTGTCACAGTGATTTTCTTAATCTGTCCTGAACATTGATACCTGCAGCAACCATGCCATTATGCATTGCATGTGCAAAACCACATTTCTCACAGCATGTGAAAAATAACAACTGTACTGTTCATAAGGAGGTGTGCAAAAATAGCAATGTTGAAAATCTGGAGTGAAAATATTAACAATTCTTGAACTTAAGAGTTTGCATGGAAACTGCGCAATGCATTCTCATAAAATAGGCATTTTGTGGAAATTTGTCACCAGATTTTCATCATATGCATTTTGGGACCTCCGCTCATGGACAGTGTCACTGTGATTTTCTTAATCTGTCCAGAACATTGATTTTGCACACTGACTGCGCCATTGTGAGCCACGTGTGAGAAAACACATTTTGGGCAAGATGTAAAAAAAAAATGACAGCTGTACTGTTCATAAGGAGATGTGGTAAAATGGCAATGTTGAAAATCTGGAGTGAAAATATAAAAACTTCTCGAAGTTATGAGTGTGCATAGGGAGTGTGCAACACACTTTTGTAATGCAGTAATTTTTGGGAATTTTTCACCAAATTTGCAACATAGGGTTTTTGGGACCCTACCTCATGAACTGTGGTACTGTCCTTTTGTTAATCAGTCCTGAAAGGTGGTTCCACACAGTGACCACAAAATCACTTTTTGGGACCAAATTACAAAATGACAGTGACTGAGTTCATGAGGTGGGGTCCCAAGAACCTCATGTTGAAAAGTTGGTGAAAAAATTCCCTAAAATGGTTGAGATAGCCACCAAAGTTGAAAAAACCCTATTTATGCCATTATACAGCTTACCAGCATTTCTTCAGTTCGCGGTTGGCTTTGAAGAGTGTAGACATGTTCCCAGTCTACCAAAGATCATTGCACCAGCTTCTGGAGGTAAGTATGTGGTGGGGGTGTGTGGGGAGCTTGGTGCACAGAGGGTGGGTGTGGGTTCTGGGGCATGAGAGACTGTGAGGGACTGTTTTCTGTTTTTACAGGGGAAATAAATTGCAACGTGGGATGCTTTGGGCATTCTGGAGTGGGCTCCCAGTGTGACGGCATACCTGGGTGTTTCTTTGTGGAGGCTGGAGCTGATGGGGATTGGGCACCCCATCAGCACACGGTGTGCTTTTGGGGGGAGCATGAGCTGAGGGGGATTGGGCACCCCCTTGGCTCACAACAAATTTTTTAAGGGGGAAACATTATGCCAACTGGGATTGGGCTACCTCATCTGCAAATGAACGGGTGAGGGCAAATGCCGACAGGAGGATTGGGCACCCCTGACATCAGCTGTTATGGGGACTGTGAGAGGTGGATGTATCCACCATGTTTATTGAAATGTTACACCAGGGAAGGCACACCCAGCAATGAGGGGGCACTCCCTCAATGCAGAGGCCAAATCCTTTCAAGGTGGTGGCATGCTTTTGCACTGCTGTCATAGACAGTGTGCAATCTAATTCATGCCACAGAACCCAGCCTGAAAAAGCAGCGGTGCTACTAGCCACTACAGGATTGCACCTCCAAAACATGCTATTCCAAGTTATGGCAATATGTTTCATTCACATGCACAAGGCAACATAAAAAGGAAAATGTATGATATTGTTCTACAGTTACATTTCCATAACATTAGGCCTAATCACAAGGGCAACACTTATGTGACTTCAGATAATTCAGTTATCCGAAATGAAAAAATGAATTTAAACAGGATGGCTAATGATTTGGACACAGTTACCTATACATCCAGTTGGGTGCAATGGAACCTGTAATCCCACTTTTCCTATGAAAATAACGTCCTTAGACTATCAAACATGGTTCTGTTAAGGACTTTTTCCATTGCTAATTCTAAGTAGTGTCGTGATAAAATAGGGTTCAGGCACTTAATTTAATAAGATGATATAAAAATGGACCATTACAGAAACATAAAGATCATGTATTTTCTACAAACACCTTCCACCTCAAGAACCATATTATCCATCTGTATGTGTATTATTAAAATGTTTTTAACATCATTACATAGATTCATTTGAGGCAGTTTACTACATCCCATGCTACCACTCCTGAAAATGGGCTTATGAGACCATATACAGTAATAGGTCATAAGATACGTAAGATATGTGGTAAAGATGGTTTAAATATGGAGCCAAATAAATCATTTCTAGTATCTGTAAAGTTTAGGTACTGTAGAAACACTTCAGCCAATGTCTCAAAATCATTCTCTCCACAATAGCATTCAGTCCCCAATACATATGTTTGAGCATTTGGGGTTATATCTCCATTTTAGTAACTTGAAGGGAAAGGTGTTAAGCCTAAATTTCAATCTTTTTTCCAGCTGTTCAGTCAGAAATATTAAATAGGGCTCTAAATTATGCAAGATGTATAGGATAAAGTATGGGTTTGTGTGTATAACAAGAATTTTACACACACCTAAGGTGTTGGATGCCACCTAAACCCTGAGAGCAAAACATGAAGGATTTATCTAAGCATCCAACACTGAGGGTGTGTGTAATATTTGAGTTGACACACCACACCATATTTTATTTTATATAATTGCTGGGTTTCCTTTTTTGCCACAACAATCATATAAAATAAAAAGCCGTTGCTGTGCAGCCGTGGTCCAGTTTCAGCACATGATCCATGGTCACCCATAAGTTTTTATTTAACATTTTTTGTATATATTTGTTTCATTCAGCAGGCTTAAGTCAAGGTGTTGTTTTTAAATGTGTTAGATTTTCTATCTAAAAAACACCACCAAGTTCATGTGGTGGATTAGTCTGTGGGACAAAGATAAGGCAGCGATTGGTGGGACAGGAAGAACAATGTATGGTGCATGCACAGAGCGAAGGAGACCATGTGTGTGTTTGCTATAATAAACACTCATTTATTATGGCATATTATGGCACAGTTTCCCTATGAAAAAAAGGGGAATTCAGATATTATCTTGCTATTAATATGCCATAGAAAATAAGCTGGCATGTCAGCACAGCAGTAGCATTACCACTCATGATGACGGTAACCAGAGTTTGTGAATGAGTTTGGGTCACTGGAGGGCCAGCTGGCATAAGAAAGATTAAGCATCCCAGGGGATGCTCTACTCCACCTCCTCCAGGGAGGTAGAGCAGCCTGCTCCACTGCCATACTGCAATTGTGTGACCACAATTGGCAGTGCAGTCACAAGCAGTTCATGGGGAGGGAGGACATTGTCAGGTGTCTCGCTGCACACACTAGTGGTACTGCACACTTTTGCACCCTTGCCACTGACATCCTAGCAAAGGGACATACTGTAAAGTGAAGAGACCCCAGCCACCCGGATGACACTTGCTGCCTGTGGCCCTTCACCTGGCTACCCAGGTGCCATCTCCATACAAACATGATGCATCCTGCAGCAGACAGTGAGGGAGGCCTCCGCCACTTCTGCCAAAGGGAGTCAGGCTCTGGGGGTAACTTTGAAGGTGAAAGTAAGTCCCGGGAGATGGCAGGGTGATGGGGTTGGCACAGCTGAGCAGATGGGGACTGATCTATTCTGTAATGGCTTAAATAGCAGCAGCTGCAAAAAATTTATACCATGGTAAAGCTTTCAAATTTCTAATTCCATGGATAATGTGTCTTCATGGGCAGATTGTTCTCTTAATCTTAACTTTATCACAGACATGTAGATGGGTGAAATTATTATTTGTTTTAAATAATTATCCCAAAGATGCATCTGATCTATGGAAATAAGAACCTCCCTTATCTCACTTAACCAGGGAGAAGGCCTCTCAGATGATAATCAACTTATATTTTCCTCCAAGCATCTTTTAGTTAGGTCAGTCTTTTCTACGTTTAAACATTTTAGCCAAAAGGCAATTTTTTTAATATATATTGTTTCAGTTTTAATCCTTCCCTATTGGGCTCTGACTATCTCTACTGATGAGGCTTTTTTAACTTGTAAATTGGCTGTTCGGAATTGGTTGAATTGTTGCTGCAGTAAACAAAACACCTCTCACCTCTTCATATCTTGGCCATGCATATGTCCACAGTATTCATCTTCATCTCCACCACATGAACAGCTGGTAACAGTGAGTATACCCATATTCAGCACTGAAAAGTAGAAGGCCATTTTTAATCTGCATGAACCTTGTTGTTATGTATTCCTTATGTGTAGACCATAAATTATTGTTTGAAAAATTTCAAGCAAAGTAACAGTAACTGTTTAATTCTACAACTTCTATCCTCCACACAAAAATAGATTTTCTCTTTCCATAAATTAGGATTGTGCTTTTCCCAGAATTATAACAATGGAGGTTACTGACAACAAACTCAGAACGTTTTTATATTTGGAATGTCCTTCCTTGCCAAGAAGGGGGGGGGGGTCATTTAGTAAAGCTAGAGAAGTTTTGTCTCTGACACATACTGGCCTCTATGCATGAATGGGTGGGATGTATGCACTAGAGGTGCATATCCCACCCACATAGGTCTGCACCTATGGACATGTGCACCCATGGGGGTGTGCACTACTGATGCTCACCTGTCTGCAGCCCAACCCCCAGTGCTCAAGACTTCACAGTGCAGCCAGAGACAGAGTTGCTGTCCCAGTTGAGGATCCAATCATATGACATCCTGGGCCAAAATTGGATCCCTTGTGTGAAGAGAAGCAGGTCTGAGTGCTTGAATGCCCACCAAGGCATCTGGACCCATGTGCCCATGCAACTTTGCCAGGCTATCCGATGGCCACCCCCTTTCACCGCACAACAGGGCCACAACCAGTACTGGCATCCTTACCCGCCTTATGCCCCTGTCTGCAGCAGCCCAACACCATCCTGGTACCCCTTTAGGTGGTGACTGCCATTGCCCATTTTCACCCCAAATGGCAAGCCAGCCGAACCAGTGACCCCAGTGGTGCTCACCTTCAGCAGGTTCATTCCCCACCCCTGGCTCCTTATCACCTGTGTGCCAGTGCTGCTCCTGAACCAGCCAGAGGAAAACCCTCTGCATCCCTCCATGGCCACCAGCCATTTGACATATGCAGATGCTCATTGGCTTTGTGTCCCTGCATATGTCAGATGGCCAATAGCCATGGCGGTGTGTGGATGGCTGTGCCACTGGCCATCTGGGGAGCAGTACCAGCACACAAGTATGGAAGCAGGGGGTGGAAGTGCAGTGCTGGGGAGTTGGGGTGATGTCTTGAAAGGGGGGACATTATTTGGGGGCCAGAGTCACTCTTTCAGTGTGCTGGGGTGGGTGGAACTGGGTGGTCATCAGGGATGGCCACATTGGTGCCATTGCAGGGAGCATGGCTGTCCAACCAGTCTGGGTGGCAACAGATTATGTGCACATGGCACACAGGGGCCATTTGGCAGGGTTCTTCCTTGCATATCCTGCAACCTCCTCTGCACCCATGCAGCCAGCAATACACACCATGGTACAAGGCACGTAGTGCTGACACATCCCAGCCCACTCCTTGCACAGTGTGGTCCGCTGACATGTGGGATTAGGTGAGTTGGGGCTGTGCACCTCCTGTTTGATGCTTCCATCACTGAGGTGCATTGGGTGCAGAGTGGCTGTGCACCCCAGATGTGCAATGCATATCCACTCTGCAGTATCATGCATAGGAGCCACTGTATGTATGACTGTAATGGTGGTTACACCAAACCAAAGCCTCCAGCTGCACTCCACCAGCAGATAAGCATAAAGCAATGCTGCCCATGTTTAAAAAAGAGGGTGGTTGCATTCTGAAAATACTGTCTGTGCCACTAAAAGATCTATTCTGGGCCAAACAGACTATATGAAATATCCATAACCTAATGCACTCTGCACTAAAAAAATCTTTCTTATAGTGCATACTTGGGACAGGTCCTGTGGCATTGAAAGGTGTCCAAATCCAATTTGCTCCTTACATGATCCATGTATTTAGTGAGCTATTTATACAGTATGTATAGCATTTTGCAGTTCCAATCAATACAGGTGCTTTAGTCAGAAAGTGAGTAAATGTATAAAGCCTCAATCACATGCAGTATGGAAATGTATACCATACTATCAATTATTTCAAAAAATCACATTTACAGTACTGTTTTCCTGCTTCAATGAGGGTCAAAAAGGTAAAATCTACAGTTACCACAGCTGGATACAAATATGCTTTTATGAAGGCCATCTGTAGGAAAAAGTATAATTGATAATTATGCAGCAGTCAGATATATGTTGTGCAAGGTCTGTGCTTGAGGCAGACCAGTAATCTGAGCCTTAGCTCTCCACAAACACCCTCAACTCTCCCAGTCATTTGTTCTATCTGTAACTCCCCCTCCCCTGGAGTGTATTTAATTCTCTCCTTTCTGCTCCTTTACAGAGTTCCCTTCAGACACCTTGGGGCACATTTACAAGCCCACTCCCTTAGATCCAGTGGCAGCTCATCTGTAAAAGGTAGACAGCTGAACCAACTCAGGAACCTGGCACCATTTTCAAAATCCTGACATTAATTGGAGCTTTTTCACATTTTAAGTACTCTGCTTGTACAAGCTCATTCTATGCCTTACTTTTCCTTTTTTTTTATTTAAACTTGCTCTTGTTGACTCATGTTTAGAGTTCAGCCTGATTTATTGTTAAGAACTGCACACTTTTGCAGACTGTTTAATTGTTAAGTACTGCTTCTCTAGCTGAGTTAATTGCTGGAACCAGACATAAAGTTGGATTCACAAAGCTTTCTGAAGGTGCAAAACCTTCCCTAAGTCCCCAAAAGTGCCATAGCCATGGAAACAAATGGGAACTTGCACTGAGTGCTATGCACAAAACCCTCCACAGCTGCGGAAAACAACACTAAGGACTGTGGAAATAAGTGCAGCTGCGGAAGTTCCTGAGGAAAAAAAGGTGCGAGATAAGTAAGGCACAGCCCCTGAAAGGCTATTCACAATCAGTTTTTTTCTGCAGTTGCAGAAAAAATGTTACACACAGTGGAATTAAGCAATATACCATAGAAACATAGAATTTGACAGCAGATAAGGACCGCTTGGCCCACCCAGTCTGCCCATTTCCCTGTCTACTGGATAAGCTGCAGATCCTAGTTAACCAGCTGCCTACTTCTTCCTACCCCCATCCCCTAGAATTGCCTTATGACTGTCCCATGCATGCTTGAATTCCACCACCGTTTTTGACTCCACGACCTCCCCAGAAGGCGCTCCATGTATCCACAGCCTCTCTGAGAAAAATACTTCCTTAAATTACCTCTGAGCCGCCCCCCCTCTATCTTCAAATTGTGCCCCCTTGTTCTTGCACACCCCTTTTTTTGAAAGATGCTACCCTCTAGGACTTTGTTGATTCCCTTGAGGTACTTGAAAGTTTCTATCATGTAGCCCCTCTCCCTCCTTTCCTCAAGGCATGAGAGGGTGTTGGTGATGCCAGGATTTACCCATGCCCTGGGGTGTTGTGTGGCCATGAGGTGCAGCTAATTGGCCAAAACACCCCAAAGTATGGGTAAATCCTGGCATCACCAACATTCTCGAGTGGCATATTGCGATTATACAATGGACATCTCTATATTTTGTGTCTGAAAAAATAAGAAAAAACTAAGTTGGTTTAGATGTTTTATTAGTTTTTATTAGATGTGTTGTTACACTTGGAAAAATAGTGCTTTGTTAGTAGGTATGTGCATGTGCAGTGGTGCCAGCAAGCAGGCGAGGAGATACCCTTAATGGCTGCAGTTTGTGGAAAACAGAGGCTCAAGGAAACTGCGGGTCTGGAGTTCAGCAATGTAAGCTGTACTAGTGCCTATTTAAATGGAGCAAAAATGAAGAGAGGTAATTTTGTCGTGGGATGTTTTTTACAGTGTTGCTAACAAACTGTAAGAACAGGGTTCTGAAAGTGAAATGGAAAGAGAGAGCCCGGGGAAAGAGCAACATGTTTCTTTTTTTTTTTAACCCCCCGAAAGCCAGAAAAGAAAAAAAAAATGAATTTCCTGTGATTTGGAGTTTTTTTTTTAATTTGTAGCTGAATTACATTTTTGAAACTTACGGGGGTTTTCATATTGTTTACTCCGACTGCAACATTGTGGCTTTGTGGGGGTTTTGCCCTGTGACTGTCGATGTTTTTGTGGGTATTGTGTTTGTGATGGTCACATTGATTTCAGGCAGGCTCTTGATGCAGCTTACTGGTGGCTGGCACCTCTTCCCATGGGGTGATTGTAGCTTTTACAATGGAAGAAGTGTGCCAGGTAGCCAATGAGATTAGAGGATTTGTGCTTCATTTCTATGCGCATTGTATAATGAGGTGTAACTCTCCCTCAGCAAACTGCAGTAGAGTCCCAGCAATTGGTATCGATTAAGGTGGAGGAGAGGCACAGGTAATAGCATCCCAAATAGCCTAACAGTGGCTGCTGTAACAGCAACAAAAGCACACATTGCTATGATATGGCAACAGGCAACAACCACCAGACACAGTGCAGCCCATGACGGAGCCACTCAGGCAGTAGAGCCTGGCCAGCCTGCAGTGAGTGCTACCCCTGCAGGCAACAGGAACACCCCAGGGAGGGAATACCAGCAGTGACAGCTGGCCACTGTGGTGCCATGGTATTGCTAGTACCTGTGGTGCTGCAGTGGTCCCAGTTGAGGGACTGGTTGCTGGTCTCTTTGTATGTGCTTTCAGCTTCATTCTATGGCAGCCCTGTTAAAGTCTGCTGTTCCAGCTAATTAATTTAACTGTTGTTGTGCCTCCTAAGCTATTTCTGCAGTTGCAGATCTGCAGTTGTGGATTTTCAGCACATGCGCAATTTTTGCAGCTTGTGAAATTCCGCAGCAGCGGGGATTTTATGAAATTCTGCACCTGCTCAAAATTTCTATATGAATATCACGCAACTGTGTTTCCGCAGTACTGCAGGCCTTTTTCCCACAGCTGCAGGATTTTTGGCTTTCCTTGTGAATCCTGCCCATAGGATCTTTTGCTGTTTTAAACTGCTCATTACTAGAGTTACTGTGCTTGTGGCGGATCAGTAATCTGAGCCTTAGCTCTCCACCAACACCCTCAACTTCCTAGTCTTTTGTTCTATCTGTAACTCCACCTCCCTGGAGTGTATTTAATTCTCTGCTTTCTGCCCCTTTACAGGGTACCCTTTGGACACCTCAGGGCACATTTACAAGCCCCTCCCTTGACCCAGCAGCAGCTCATCTGTAAAAGGTAGCCAGCTGAACCAACTCAGGCTCCTGGTGCGATTTTCAAAATCCCGAAATTAATTGGAGCTGCTTCACATTTTAAGTAATCTGCTTGTGCAAGCTCATTCTCTACCTTAATTTTCCGCCCACCCCTCCCCCACCACCAACACCTTATTAAATACTCTTTAAGCTCAACTAGCCCCACCGTACTTGGCCTTCCGAGCCAATTACAATAACTCTCCTTACCCAGCTTAACAGGCCAGTTGCTTCTCATCTTGCTGAACCACACACACACAAAACACTCAGGCTCTCCCCATACTCTACTTCTCTCCAGCACTACTCTACCATTTGGCTATAGCCAAGCATAACCAGCATAATGTCTCTAACTTGTGCAATGGCTGGGTGGGCTACTCTTTCTCACCCTTCTGAGCCTAAATAATCACCTGTACAGCACTCAGATTTCTTGGCATGCTCCTTCCATCCCTGGGACTCCCATTAATGTGCACTCCTCATCAACATTGTCTTACAGTGTCTTACTACCCACTGCCATCAGTGAGCACAAAACAAATAATTCTAAACATTTCCGTGCATGTCACCCCTGGTGCCTGCACCCAATGACCCTCTATCTCAAGATCCTCCATGTTAAAGGATATCAATACTCAAAAATCCAGAGTAGGCAGCATAAGATCAGTGTCAAACTCATTAAGGAATATCTCTGCTGCATAACCTTCCTGCTCTTGCTACTCTCTGGGAATATTCAACCCCAACACGGCCCTCAAACACACCTGAATGGGTTGCAAGGCAATGTTGGCAAACTTATAATTGTCTCACTCAATATTTGTAGCCTCCTACCAAAAATGGACAACCTGTATGCCTGGACACAACAACATAATCCTGATATTCTGTCAGTTGCTGAGACATGGTTCTCTCCCAACATTGCAGATACCTCTGTTTCAATCCAAGGGTACACTGTGTTCAGGGCAGATCTCCTCACAAAAAAAGGAGGTGGCTGCTTAATATAGCTCAGGGACTAGCTACAGGCCCACATCCTACCCCTACCTGACATGGGTACCAGCATGCACTCCTTGAGATAAAATTATTTCTTGGAAAGCACAACACTCTCACAGTCCTCTCAACATATATCCTGCCTGGACAAAAATCCAGTGGACTTGATTCACTACTCATATGTCTCAGTACCCTTAACCTCAACTCTGAAATACTACTGTTTGGTGACTTCAATGCAGATTGGCCCTCCACTGTGGTAACTCCATACAGGAATGCAGTGACATCTGTGCACCTTTCCCAACTTGTTTCCTCACCTACTAGGGTAAACTACAAGACTGCCACATCAGCTTTGCTAGACTGGGCCCTATCAAATAGGCCAGAACACATTTCCCAAACCTCTGTGAAACCTGATGCTTTCAGCAATCACTCACCTGTTCTAGTTTGCTGATCTAGCACTTACTCCAAACCCACTACTAGAACTATGACAAACAGAGTCCTTAAGCAAGGCCACCTGGACCAGTTCAGAGTCTATCTAAGTCAGCAGGGCTGGTCCCAAGTCTACTTCTCTATTTCTGTGAATACAGCCCTGGAGTGCTTAATCAGGTTATTCAATGCAGTCTGTGACACACAAGCTCCCAACAAAAACAGATAATAAAGGGTCAGAGCAACCCTTGGTTCTCTCCTGAGCTTCCTGAGTGCTTGAAACTAAGAGACTGCCTGTGGTATAAAGCCCAGAAGACAGGGAAGCAGGCTGAAATTCAACTCTACAAAAAAGCCCACAATGACTGCACTAGGGAGATACGGGCAGCAAAAAACAATAATACAGGGATGCGTTTACCCGATCCTGGAGTAACAGTAAACAATTTTTTGGACTAACCTCAAGGGGGCCACAGGAAAAGTTAACAAGCCAGTCCCTACGATGCTTAACATTGATGGTGTGCCTACTACTGACCCAGAAACCATTGCCAACTCACTTAACAAAGCATTTACTGATCTCTCTGGAGTGCTAACCTCTGACTTTTTCCACCCCTCTAACTCCTGTGTCACAACACAAACAATGAACCAGCTGAATACTAACACTCATTTTTGGTTCAGATCCATCTCTTTAAATGAAGACAGGAAATACCTTCTAAAAGTCCTGGGAAAATCACGCTACAGTGGAGACTCCCTTGATTTAAATTTTGTAGACCTATCCCTGGAAGTCATCTTGAAGCCTCTGACCTACATAATCAACACCTCAGTAAGATTCTCTCAGTTCCCACAGCAATGGAAGGTGGCATTAGTGACCCCCGTCTTCAAGAGCGGTGATCGATCCATGCTAGGAAACTACAGATCCATGTCGATTGTTCCTCCCCTATCCAAGGCAGTAAATAGAATTGTCACTGACCAATTAGTGGAATATCTGGAAAAATACAATATTCAGTGCTCTGAACAACATGGCTTCCACAAGGCACACAGCACCAACACCGCACTGCTTGAGTTCACAGGCTTTATCCTCAACTCACTTGAGCACATCAAGCTGGTCAGTGCAACATTTATCGATTTGTCAAAAGCATTTGATATGGTTAATCACAACCTTCTCACTGAGCAAATAGAAGCAATTGGTCTATCAGACGATACTGTAAGATGGTACAAATCCTACCTTTTGGGCTGATACCAGCAAGATAGGATAGACAATGTCTACTCTGATAGCAGACCATTTCGCTCGGGTGTTCCACTGGGCTTCTTATTGCTTCCCCTAATGTTCAGCTTATTTCTAAAACAGCTTCATAGTTCCTGTCCTAGCAAAATTCTGCTCTAAGCAGATGATGCTGTCCTCTTCTCCAAAAGCACAGACCTCAGGTCACTGACACTCACCCTACAAGACAGCTTCTCCTCAGTGGAAAAATGGTTCAAGGTACACAAACTTTTGTCATGAATTATTAAAAAACAAAGGCAATGATGTTCTCCATTCCACAGAATCAACATTGATTGCGCCCACTTACCATTACGCAGGATGAAAGGGCATCACTTCAACAGGTACAGCACTTTAAGTACTTGGAGGTTACACAACAGTACCATGTCAGTTGTCTACCATACAGACAATATAGTAAAATCACTCAATATACTCTTCGGCCTCCTACACAGGCGTAAGCACAGTCTCACCCATGAAGCACTAAACCTTGCCATCTGCAGCTCAGTCGTCTCTCTTGTGGAGTATGGTATTGCAGTCTACAGATCTGAAACAGACACAGCACTCCACTGAATCAAGGTCGCTTTAAATAAGGCATGCCGCCTCTCCACTGGTTCAGAATGTCAAACCCACACCAGTGACCTTGGTACCCGTGCCAACTGGCTCCAGTTCAATAGCAGACTTCAGTACCAGACCTGCCTGCTGGCCAGAAAAGCAAGTCTAGGCATGCTACCCATATTAGTCCAGAACCTCCTCTCACCCCTTGAATGCAGCCTCACCACAAAAAGCTCTGAGAGCATGGTCTTCAAGGTTTCAAGATGTCGCACTGCTGTAGGACAAAGGTCCTTTTCCCCCCCAGGCACCTAAATGAACTAACAACCTACCACCAAACCTCTTTCCTATTCCAACACTGGGCCCTTTTATACATTGGCTATGATCATATCTGGTTACCAAAGCAAGTTGCAACTGTTTCCACTAAGGCCTCCAGATCCTGGCAGTTCATCAACCTAAGTACCTCCTGGCACCATCTATACCCCCATTTCTTCCCTCCCTAAACTGTGCCACCCTCCTCCCTTTCACGTCTACCCCTGCACTGCCAGGTGCATCTCCAACCCCTATTACTTCCCTCCATGACTGATCCAATCTCCTCCCCACACCTTATACGCCACCTCCCCTCATCCCCTCTCCACCACTCCCCTTCTGCTCCAATTCTCTCTTCCCCTTCTTATATTGACATCCTGCACTGATCCTGCACCACCCCAGCCTCTCACCTGACACCCTCTGTTAACACTTCCCACTACTGCCACTGCCTGTATGCTTAGTATAAGCCTCCTTCACCAGTGACAAGGCCCACCTTCTGGGCTGATTTTCAGTATATATTACCTCTCTTTGGTTTGTCTTCTCATTACTACCCCTCTCTTCCTCAGCCAACCCCTCCCGTTGTTCACTCTCTCTATCTCTTTTTTTTTTCTTTTGTGTTGGCAAGTACTGATGTATATAGTGTTTGCTTATTTCAGTCACACATGTAACCTCTTGCCTAATTTGCCTTCATTGTTGTCCTCTTACAGCTTCCCGTAAGCTGTAGTTTTGTTTGTTACTGTATTGACCCTAATGTGGAACCTATGTAATGAGCCTGTACTCAAAGTTTAATCCAAGATCTTAATAAATAAATAAATAATGTTACTTAGAACTCTTCTGGACTAGCAGAAAATGTTGACCCTTTTGCCAGATGAGCATTCAGAAAGCTATACATGCGACTAATTTAAATATTTTGAAACTTGAGCACTGTTTGAATGTATTGTAATCTTTTCACCAAGTCAGGTGTCCTTAAGGTTGAAAACTAACACTTCTAATACAAAGGACATTTGTGAATGGTAAGCATTAGTTGAGTACCTATGGGGTGCAGAAATCACATTGTCATATTTGGACAGCACAGAATTAATCCATCCTTGGTACTGTAGCTCTTTATCTGCTTCTCTCTCTCTTCTTGTTTCAAGTTATCCACCTGCTGTAGTCTGAATGAATCTAGTAAGGTGGCAACATCCTGTTCTTCCAGGTTTTGAAATATGGTAATGGCCGGAATGAGGCCTAAACTGGGGAAAAAAAACATTGATTTATTCTTTAAAAGATTTTTTACAGACTGCAGTGAAGGCTCTGCATTGTCATTCAATATTTTACTAACGTCCGTGTTATCCAAATAATTCATCTTCTCCAAATGATCTAGATAGTTTATCCACTAGGTCTAATTAAGAGTTCAGCAAAACAAAGTGACATCTAAACATTGTGCCAAACAGGGCAGCCAGCCCTGAATCATAAAAACGCAAATAATTGATGTACCTACAGTATTTCAGAGGGAATATTAGATGAAGTAAAAGCACCGACATATAAGTTAGCTCACCATATAGATGCTTAATTTTGCCATAAAAAATTAAGTTCAGTGCTTTATGAAGGTTGTGCATAGATGCTGGCTAAGCAAGCACAAAACCCTGGCACCATTCTCCAAAACAACTTCCTCGGGGGTAAGTTATGTAATTTGCTCTTCCCAGTCCCCAACATAAATACACGATCTTACAACAGAACTGGTAAAATAACTAAATATCCACATTAATAGTCACAAGGAATGCAGAGGCTCGGAACCAGCTAAAGACATAGCTTTAAGAAAAACCTTTCATCCATAACTGAACCACATGCAATATTTACAAAGGTTCTGCAAGATTACATATAAAAACGTGTTTTTTGGGGGTTACCATCACGCTATTGATATTGTTTTTATCTATTTTTAAGGATCCTTTCATATTGTGTTGCTTTTTTTGAAGTCATGTATCATAAGGCTGGAATTATGGAATTATAATTTAAGGCAGTAAACATATTTTTGGTCAATTCAAGCATGTATGGATGGTAAAAAGGAAATAGGGTAGGGAGGGAAAGAGGTTTAAGGTAATGAGTAGAGAACAGTAGGGTAGGGGTTGGGAGTTTAGGGTTTCCTGAGGTGGTTTTGCTTTTATTATATGAAAGGGAGTAATTACAAAATAAGAAACACAGTCATATTATTTTAATATTTAAATAATTAAATTAGTTAAGTGTGCTTACCTGTACAATTTCTCATTTCTGTAGTAATTACTAGAAGGGTTAGCACTCAAATTACTTCTTCCTAAAGGATTTGTACCCCATTATTTTTTGACCTGTCAATTATATGATAGTCATGAGAAAATCACCCTATCTTCAACTTCTGTTTCTAAAAGAACTTTGTCATGTGCATAAAGATAGACCATAAAAATACTTACTGCCAACAGTAACCCCAATCGTACAGACTGAGCAACTTAGGCATTAAAGTATGAATGGAATAGACAAAAGAGTACCCTGGCAATAGGGAAGAAAGGATGAGTCAAGGATCAACTAGGGTCCATGTTTTTTTTGTGATGGGTAGGCAAAATGGGCTAGACTAGGTGGTCCACATGGTCCTTATCTGCCATCAGCTTCTATGTTTCCTTGTTTCTATGTTTCATAATCTTTGACTCTAAATTATAGGAATACAGTATGTCCTCAAAGTGAAATATAGAAACAATCCTGTGATTCATAACCTGTATAAGTTCTTGGGAGCAGTCAGATTAATGGAAACATTGATTCTCAGGTGGGTGCATGATTTCCTTGCTCTGGTTAAGAGTCCGGTATAGGTGGTTAAGGGTTGTTAAGGGTTGCTGCTCATTAAGGCTCAGAAATAATCTCTGGTCTAGAATCAGTTCTTTCTGACTAGTCTTCTGCAGTTGCAAATCTAAACTTTATCCCCCCCATTATGATGATATACCATGAATCTACTTCCCATTGGATTCCAAAATATGGTTTAAATTTATTTTTCTAAATAATGTCCTAGATTAACTTTTATCTAAATTTGTCTATCTTAGGGTAGGACACAAATGTTAGGCCTTAACATAGGATAGCAATTGAATCCACAGCCAAGTTTCTATCATGCAAATTCAGTACTTGGTACAGTTTATTTTCTTCCTGTTGGATCTCCTGAGAGCTTCTGGCCCAGCTATTCAAACTGCACCCAAAAAGTGCACAACAGCAGGAGCAAGCGCAAGTCCACTGCGCCCATGCGGAAAGAAGCACGATATTCAAAAATTGCACAGGTCAAAATGCGCCTGCAGCATAAGACTGAATATCGCACAACCTGTGCCATAGCACAACCAGGGATGTGCAGTAGCGCAGTTTAGATACACAATAGTGCAACCAGGGATGCTCAGTGGAGCAGTTCAGATGCACCATAGTGCAACCAGGGATGCTCAGTGGAGCAGGGCAGCAGTGCAACAGCACAACCAGGGATGCACTGGGACAGGATGCAGGGGCCCACCACCCATGCCACAGATGGGCAGAGGAGCACAGAGCAGAACAGACATGGTTCCTCACACCCCATGCACTTCATAACTGGTGGAGAGCTGGAATAACCACCGGCCCATGGATACTAGCAACAAACCCACAGCCAGGGCATGGTGCCCCAGCACACCCCCTAGCAAGCTGTGACTGGCACACAAGGAGGTCCAACCACCCCATGCCAGACCACCCCACCAATGCAGAACACACCCTGCACTGTGATCCCCAGACACCCTGCCCAGGAGCAGCATCCACCAGTGCAGGACACCCCATGCATGCCACCACCCCCACTTTGACAATGCAACCCTGTGCACCACAGAACCATACAAGGCAGCCCCACCATGAGCACTCATTAGTGGGTGGCAGCAGGCAGTGATGCAATGACTGCATACATAGTGCCACCATGCAGGTCTCCTCCAAGGTACAGCTGAGAGACTGACCATGCATCAGCAAAAGAGGTACCCCACACGTGACAGGGCATGCCCTGGACCCCGCCACCAGTGGTACATTACCCTGCACACCCTCCCAAGGACACACCCCAACCCAGCACTGGCCACAACAGCCAGTGCAGACACCCACAGTGGTGCATGGAAGCATGCACCACACAGAATGCAACACAGTGCATGGACAAACACCCACCCATACCCAAGGGCACACCAACACAGGGACAGTGTAGCGGGGTAACCAAGCCTCTCGCGTGTGGCCACGGACACTGTGTACACAAGGCCAGCACCCCTCCATGGCACAGGAGTGCCAGCCACTCTGCGCAGGCACCATGGAGCTGTACGCCACCAGCATGTGCCTGAAGCACAAGTGACAGACAGTGGTGCACATCCCTTGCAACACACTCAAGCGACAGAATGGAGGTGAGACAACAACAGCAGAGGCCACAGTGTCACCTGAGGCAGACATGCACCACACCAATGACAGGAGGCAACCCGGCATTGTGCCGAGTACAGTGGCTATCAAACATGGACAGTCACCACTGACATGTCAGCTGACCATGCAGGTTACAGACATGCAAGGTTGTCAGCTGCACAGGCCATGGACGGCATGACAGGTGCATCGTGGACACAGAGCATGCACCATGGACCACTGCACACAGTCATCCAGTGCACAGGGAACAACACACAAACCACAGACAGTGACTGATAGCTACTCCCACACCATAGTCACTTCCCCATGGACACACACAGATGCACATGACTGCACCACCCCTGACACCATGCACACCACTGCAGCTGAGCACCTACAGCCCGCTGCAAATCAGAGACCACCACAGTAGGCATAACAAAGCAAATGTATTGTAAAAGATCAAAAACAACTATTTACAGCTATGTACAAAAGGTTGGGGGGGAGGGACACAAACAAGGTGGGGGTCAGTAAGGGGCAGGGGTGAACAAATGGTAGAGGGAAGGAGGGGTGTGTGGGTGGGTCCAGGGGACTAGGGGAAATCATGGGGTGCAAAATGCTCAGCGGCAGCCCCATTTCCCACTCTGACTGTGCCTCCCGCCATGCCGCCGTCAGACTCCCAGACGGTCTAGTCACTCCAAGATCTCCAGGGAGGCCCTGGCCACCTGCAATATCTCCCGCAGCATCTGTTGGATTGTCCACAACTGCTGTCCACCTAGGACAAGGGAGCAGAGACAATAGGTGTGAATGCACAGCTCCCTGCAGCCCACCCACTGTGCATGGCATATGGCTGTGGGACATGCCTCTTGATGGTGTGCGACCACCCACAGTGATCGTGTCCACAAGACCTGCCCACCCAGGTGCACACAGCCATGTGGACCGCTGCACACACCCACTGGCCAAGTCCTGCACATCACCACCTTGGCTGTACAGTGACATGGCTATGCGGTGTAAAGGCAGTGGCACAGCCATGTACCCAGTGCATGAATGAACTGCCATTGATGCATTCCCAGACATGCAGTGCCACTGGACAATGCTGACTGTACCAAGTTGTGTGCATGACAGTGGTGTCAATCGATGGTGGCCATGCCCTGCTGTCCGCCCTGTTACACAACATGCAAAAATAATCATGGATGTAAGGCACTCATTATCATCAGGTTGGTCCCTCTGCTGGTCTGGTCTGGCCACCCTTGCCGCATGATGTGGCTCATGCCGCAGCTATCCTCTACCTGACACCCTGGTGCTCCTCAGTGCCTAGGGTGCAAACATGGGGAGAGGAATATCAATACAATCCAGTAACAAAGTCCCCCTGCCCCATGTGTGTGCAATCCCACACAGCCATACCATCTGCCCCCAACCCCTATACCACCACCACGGTCCACACTGGATGGCCCCCTCCATGTGCTGGGCACATGCCACCGTGATATCCGTATGGACATTAACAGTGTATGGATGGGCACCTACCTGGCTGTGGAACTGCATCCCTCTTGGCACATGACCCGCAGGTGGGCAAGCCTGTCCAGGTCTCGATGTTGCAGGTCCCGATAGCGGTGCCTGCACTGCTCAGCCGTGTGCTCCATGCCCGTCACCTCCTCCAGGGTCACCTCTGCCTCCTCCCACATGGCACTCCTGGCCCTGTCCAGGGGTGCCTCCCCAAATAGAGCAGCAGCATGGGGCTCCACCAAGTGCACTAGATTGGCGAGTTCGACCTGGCTCCAGATTGGTGCCCATCTTTGTGCCATCCTTCAATCTTTCAGTATTAAAATGGCACTCTGTAGTGCATGTCCACCATGTGCGGATGCTGCATGGTACTGCACTGCCATTCCCCATTGTGCTGTCACCGAACAACGTGATAGAGGTGCACCCATGCAGACGCATGGCACCTAGGGGCAAAGGTCGGCACAGGGTCAGGGGTCTTTTGTGCACGGACCGCCACAGCACGATTGGTACTCACTGCATGTAACATGGTAGGGCACCTGTGTGGCACTTCCTATAGTGGCCTACTGCACTGTGGCCCCACTGTGCCTATGGCACCCCAGTGCCAGAGTGCCATACATGTGAACAGCGCAGTACTGCCACTGGCACAATGGTGGCCATGCCCTGCATTGCCTGCCATGCACAGCACATCAGCAGTGCAGCAGGCATCTGTGTCAGCACCCAGGGTATGCGCCGTTCGGTGTCCACTGCGCATGTCACAGAAATGCGCCCTTGCCTGAGCACGTTCAACACAATTGCGCAAGATGCAACGTCATGATAGTCAGCTGGCATATGCAAATCAGCTAATCAGCTATTCAATGGTGCAGATACTGCATTATCATCCACTTAAAATTGCACCTCACCTTATTTGCATGTGTTGCGCTACAGTATATAAATGTGACATTGGGCTACAGAGGCATTAGTTTGGTACTGCAGTCTATTGTGATGAGTTGCATGCTGTTTGGGAGTGTGAACTGTGGTGTGTGGGACATGAATGGGACTGCACAGTCACAGGTAACACCTGTCACTCCCACAGGATCAATAATGAGCTATCATGAGGTGGAGGAAGAGGAACAGAGACGTGGGAGGAAGAGGAGGCCAAACTTCACCAAGGTAGAAACAGATGCCCTGTTTGAGGTGTAGCTTGACCAGGAACCACTGCTCAGCAGACAGCAGGGAACACCACAGGCCTGTGCTGTTGCATGGGGAGAGGCAGCTCATGCCATCAACCTGCATGGCAGCCACCAGCAGTCTGTGCAGGAGTTCAAGAAGAAGGTGGGCATGGACAGGCAAAGGATTAAGGATAAGGTGTTTGCCATCAGGGCAGCATGGGCTGTGACAGGTGGGGGACAGTCGGCCTTGCAATGCCTGACCCCACAAGAAGAGCGGGTTGCCGGCCACATGTGGCATTGTGCCATCAAGGGTGTTCCAGGTGGTGGATTCCAGATGGGTTGTAGCCCATCACTGCATGGTAGGTCCTGAGCTTTCACTTGGGGGGATGACACAGGGTAGGACAGATACATTAATGCTACTGTGTTCCCTTACAGCTCCTGAGTGTCTACATGGGTCAGCGGTGGTGGGCTTGTCCACTGAGGGTGATACCATGGACACAGAGAAGGGCCCATCCACCTCCACAGGTATCCAAGGGTCAGGGCGACAGTGGGCCCACCTGGATGTCTGGACTGATGTTGGTGAAGCAGGTGCGGAGTAGGACCTGCCCATGTCCCAGTGTGCCAGTGTCCATGGATGCCAGCATGCTGAGACTTGGACTGGTGCCGGATCCATCACTGATGATGATGGAGCTCACATCATGAACAGTGATACGTGTGGGCCAGAGGATGGCCACACAGCAGGTTACAGCACGGCATAGCTGTGGGTGGTGCCACCATGGAGGCCTGCATGACATCATAGTCTCAGCCTTTGCCTGTCTGCACCAGTGGGGCAGCACTGGTGTGTGTCTAGGGCAGTGGGGCTGTTGCGACTGCTGCAGTGGCACCATTGAGCCCTGGAGAGTGGCAGCAAGAGGGGCAGTGTCAGCAGTCGGCCAATGGCCATGAGGGTACAGTGTCAGGAGACAGTGTCAATGCACCACCTGTGGACATGCCCAGGCATGGCCCTGGTGTGCAGCACCAAGGGGAGCTGCCCATCTGAGCCATGAACACCGTGAGGGACAGCATGCCAATCAGGTGGATGACCTCTTAGATGAGCACACCTGCATACTCCAAGATTCATCAATCAGCAGTTGCGGCTTGTGACGGCGGTGGATGCACTCAGTGTGGCCCTGTGCCAGGCAGAGGAGTGGCACAGTAGGGACACCAGTCTGTTCCTGGCAGGGATGAACTGGCTGCGGGAAGATGTGACCACTGCCATTGACAGGCTGACACAGACAATCACAGCTGTCATGGCCACAGTGGGCACACAGTTATTTGCCCATGCATCGCAGGCACCATGCAGTGCAATGTCCACCCCCATTCCCGGCATCGTGCTACACCCTCCTTGTCAACACCGGGTTCACCTGTTGGCATCCCGAGCACGCCTGGCACAGGCATGTTCGGTGTGATGTAGATGCCTGCACAAGCACGGTCGCGTTCACACAGCGGAAACCCTGGGGAGCATCTGTGCCACCCCACGAGGCCATTGGTCAGCCCGTCACTGCTGGTGGGTCTCAGTGGGGCTGCCCATGCATTTGTGGTGGCTGTGGCACTGTGGCGTGTGACTGACCTGTCTCCCACAAAGGCTACTGTCTAACGCTGCCCTGTGTGCAGTGTGTTGTTCAACCTGCAATGCATGGGTGGGGCACCCGGCCCTGCACACACACACCTTCCCAGCTGCTGCCCGCTGTGGCATGTGCATGATGATGCCTGCATTGCACTGTCTGTCACTGTGCAATGGTGCCCAACGTCTGACACATGCGCAATGACAGGCACTGGGCATGGTGGTCTGTGGACATGTGTGTGGCTAGGGGTGGCTTTTGGGGTCGGCGTGCCTCCTACCCTTTGTTCAAGTCTTGTGGGTGTGTGTGTGTGTGTGTGTGTGTGTGTGTATGTGTGTGTGACCGTGTGCCGTGTTAGACCTTGCCCATCCCTGACAGCATGTGCAGTTCCATGCTGAGCCAATTCCCTTTATGACATGCACCCCTGGGGTTTGTCCATGCGTGTTTGTGGGTTGTGTCCTTGCTATTGGTAGTTGCACATGGCCCAATGACTTAGCTGGGTTGGTTGAAGTGCTCCTCTGTGATGGTGTCCCGGTGCAGCTGCACCATCTGGATCAGTTGGGGGTCCCTTCAACCAAGGGGGGGGCTGCCCATCATCATCTTCACCAGCATCTTCATCGTCCCCATCACTGTCTCCCTCTTTGACCTGTACAGCTATCCCACAGTCATTGGCCATCTTGTGCAGGATGCAATAGGCCAGGAATAGCCCACAGGCCTTTGAGGGACTGTACTGTAGGGCACCACCAGATGTGTCCATGCAATGGGAATGTGCCTTCAGCATCCTGAACACCCACTCGATGACGTTGCATGTGGTGGCATGTGCCTCATTGTAGTGTAGCTGTGATGGGGATGTGGGCCACCAATATGGTGTGAGCAGTCAGGGACAGATTGGGTATCCACTGTCACCTGTGTGTAGAGGGTGGACATTAGTTTGGTGATCAGCATTTTCCTGCCATGGGCCATCTAGGCCAGTAACCATGTCACCTCTGACTATGCCCCTCCCAAGATCCATGTCTTTCTGCAGGATTTGCATACTCACCCACTAGATGGCCAGTGGGGATGTCCCCACTCTCGAACCTGTGGCATAGTGCAGATTGGTGCCAGATGAAGGCATCATATGCTCCCCCAGGGTGCATGGCACTGACATTGGTTATGCGCCCCCTGGCATCGCACACCACCTGGCAGTTGATGCTTGCATACCCCTTCTGGTATATGTATGTGGCCCCTTTAGGACCAGCTGGCATGCGGATGGCCACATGGGTGCAGTCTATGGCCCCAGCATGCCAGGCATACGTGCTACCCTGTGGAACTCCTGTACATTTTCTGTGCACTCTGTAGGTGTGCTTGGGAAATGGAGGTACTCTGCAGCATGTGGCAGCAGTGCTCCAAGGAACTGGGTGAGTAGGTGTGATGCGGCCAACTGGGATATGCCTGTCATGTCCCCTGTTGGTCTCTGGAAGGTACCCGTGGCAAGCAGGCACATGACAGCTGTCACTTTGGTCTCCACTGACAGAGCATGGCTCCGTCGTGTGGGTGCCTGCATCACATCACTGTACAGCTCACAGAGCCACCTCAGGATCACCTGGTTCAGGTGGTACCGGCCAACGATCTCAGTGTCAGTGTACAGCTCGAAGCTGGTGTGGGCTCGGTACTGCCTGTTGGGGGCATACCGCTGAGGGGCCTTTCCATGGCCATGCCTCCCCCACTGCCTGCTTTCTCACACCCCTCATTACTGCCTTCATCTGAATGGTGGCAATGGCCATGTTCCTGGATTGTGTTACCCCCCCAGCAGCTGTTTTACCATTCCTCTGCTGTCCTTACTGCTACTCCCCCTGCACTGGAAACACCTCCCAGTATTGAACGAACTGCACAGTGTCCATGCCCTCAGTCCTGAGTGGCACTTCCCCCTTTTGTCCTGCGCAGTGGCACAGGCTCCCCACTTCTTCTCTGTTCCTGGTGGTTACAGGTGCTCTCTCCTGCTCCTGCCCTGTCCTACTCACAGTTACTGTGTGCCTGCTTGCAGTTCTCCCACATGTAGCTTTCCTGTAGTGTTCTTGCACCTCTCTCTTGTTCCTTTTTATTTTGGATCATTTCTGCTATCACACAACTTCCTTTTGCTCCTCTATTGTGTATGGCGCATGTTGTTGAATATCACACTGCACCATTTATTCTAGTTCCTCCCCTTCAGTTGCGCATGCATTCATTACCCTTGCACTCTTGCGCATTGTGATTTGGGGGGTGCATCTACTTCCCGCTGAATATCACACAATGGTGCATTTTTGGACTTGCGCTGGTGCATTTCTGTTGCACATGGTGCAACCCTTTTGAGTATATGGGCCTCCATGTTTACTCTTCCCATTTCTGCTGCAGTGGGTTGTTCTTCTCTTTTCTCTCCCTTATTCTTACTTGGGCTGTCGGACATTGCTCTTAAAAAAAGAGTTCCTGCTCTCTATCCAAGGGGTTTGAATCCTTACTATGAACCTTATCTTAGTATATACAATCAATAGTGACATGTTTGTAACCAGTCAACTTGTTTTGTTCATATTTGTGCTATATCCCTAGGAACACCCTCTAGTCCAGACTTTCCCCTTCTATCACACTTGTAAATATAGTGATCCAAATACCCTCTGTCATCTCAGGTAAATTTATTTTTTCTTCCTTTTTTTTAATTTATTTTGCTTTATCATTATTATTATCACATTTGTAATACATGTATTGTGAAACATTGTATCGGTAGGCATGTACCAGATAACAGTGATTTAACATATTAACACTAAACCCACCGGTCTTATTAAAATACCTTGGATTAAGAAAACCTACCACAATTAACTCTACAAATACAAATAACCAACCTCCCCCAGCATCCACTACAGCAACCACACGCCACTTACCCTTAGATTAACTAATGCCATTAAAAGGGAAGACCAGGATAACTAAGTCTAAGTGGTTATGGGATAGATCCAGTAATTAGGTCGCGGCCTGCCATGCGGTCATAGCAGCCTCCAAGAGGCCCCATTTGGAGTGAAATGACAGACCTTTGTTAGCCATCCTGGCTATATGTGACTCCAACTGTAATGCGAGCATTATTTCTTTGTGCCATTCTATAGTTGTCGGTGTGAAGGTATCTTTCTAGTGCCTCAGAATGACAGATTTTGCCATGGTCGATATTATAACCATATATAACTTGTTCTTTTCAGTCATCCCAAATTGAAAATTATTTAACGAACAGATTTCTGGAGTGAAAAAACCCTTCAATCCTATCACCCGTGCTAGTGAGGCACTGATTGCCTTCCAAAAGGGTTGTATCTTAGCACATTCCCATAACACATGATAGATATCACCATTCATTGCTCCACATCTGTTACAAATGGGGGATGATAATTTACCCATTCTGTGGAGTTTTACTGGAGTGTAATACATATCATGCATGATAAAGAACTGCTGAAGTTTATACCTATCCTGTCTGACATATTTATGGTTATGTGTCCATATTTGCTTCCACGATTCCTTATCATCTGTCATTCTGAGTCTTTGTTTCCACTAGTAACAGACACCAGAAGGAAGGTTATCATCTAGCCTTTGTACTATATTATAAATTCTAGAGATGGAGTGGGGTTGATCAGCTATTTTAAATAAGGAAGATAGTTCAACCCTACTTACTACTTGTAATCCCCTTTTAAACAGGTGGGCCTTTATTGAGTCTGAAATTTGCCGATACTTGAAGATATGTCCTTTTAATTTTGGAAATTTGGTACAGGCAAGCTCGTATGTTATTATCTTCCCCTGAGGAGCCAAATCTCCTAGCCTTAGCCCCACTAATGACCTCCAGAACCTAATGGATATTGGAGCTCTCTGTATTAGAAAGTGGGCATTTTGTATCAACAGTTGTTCAGGTGAATTCTGCCAATTTACCCTGAGAAGCCTTTGGGCCTGTTGGAGAGCTTTTCGCGACCATCCGATAGGTGTGCCTTTTAGTGGCCTGGGGAGAAGTTTGACATTAAGATATGGAATCGCAGTTAATGACAAAGAATATTTAAGAGCTAAGTCTCTTTCAATAAGGATCCAGAGAGGAATGTAAGACTGCGGTGACAATAATGCATTTGACTTATCCCATTGCACTATTTTACTTATATGCAAAGCAATATAATATTTAAAGAATGACGGAAGGGCAAGGCCTCCCTGCTTTTTCAAACATGTGATTTTCTGATATGCTCTCCTAACTGCTTTTCCTTTCCATAGAAATACATTAATCGTCTTCTGGAGACTCTCAAACCAGGATTTAGGCAGGTAACATCCCAGCATATTTAGGGGATAGAAAATCCTAGGAAATACGTTCATTTTAACCGTTTTGATTCTGGCCCATAGTGATAGGGCCATTTGTTCCCATCTGTTTAAATCCTGCATAATGACTTTCACAAGATTGTGGCGATTCTCCATGATCATTGAATTTATCCCTCTGGTGATCTTAACACCGAGATGTGTCAGCATTTTCGGTTCCCAGGACAAACCCTGCTCCCATGCTATGTTACGGTAACATCTGTTATTCAGCAGGAAAAGCTTTGTTTTGGATACATTAATCCTATAATTGGAGACTCTAGATAATTTTTTAATTTCATGCATAATTACAGGTATGCTCATCTCCGGTTCCTCCAAATGCAGAAGTAGGTCATCTGCATAAGCAGAGATGAGGTATCTCCTATTACTTACTTTGATTCCCTTAATGTAGTGCAAGGCCATAAGCCTACGAATCAGGGGTTCAAGGTATAGATTAAACAGGAGCGGAGATAATGGGCAACCCTGTCTTGTACCACATGTCAATGAGAAGGGGCTGACAAAATACGGTTGCACCATATGCGAGCTGTGGGAGTAGAGTATAAAACCCAGACCCAATTTAGAAATTCCTTAGGTAGCCCAAAGTTATCTAGAACTGCGAAGAGAAAGTCACAGGACACTTGGTCAAATGCCTTTTCGGCATCTAACGCTAGTAACGCCGCTGGAAACTGTAAACCTTGGGCATGTACAATAAAATGATGGATTTTGCGTAAGTGATCACTGGATAATCTTCCACTCATGAATCCTACCTGCACATCACTTATCAGAGTACTCATTAGTGGGGCATTTTTTCTTCCTTTTAAATTAGTTTGTGGTTTATCAACATTGTTTTGAAAACTTGTATCCATGTATCATATAATTTGAAGAATCTTTATACTTTTGAAGCACCACCTGAACAGTATCACTTTCTTCCTGTACTTCCTGTACTTCACTGTGGTATTCTTGATAATAATTTCAGTTGGTTTAATGGCTTATTTATTAAGAGCTGCCTCCCATCTCTTTTTTTGGTTCTCTTTACTAAAGCAATGAGAGGGGTTTATCAAGACACAAGCTGTGCGGTATCTGTCAGAGGTTCAGGTATTTGTACAATGTTATATGACTGCAGCACAAGTTCAGCTCTTGAAAGAGCAGCTTTTCTAGTTGGACAAAGTTTTCATTCAATTCAGTATTTGCTGAGTAATAACTCAATGATAAACTTAAAGCATCTCTTGACAAAGTTGTCATTCAAGTTGGGATTTGCTGATTATTGACTCAAAGATAAACTAAAAGCATCTATTTCTTTTCCTTTTTGCCACAGACTTTCTCTTGTACTCACCAAGCTGAAGAAACTGGTGTCCCTATTAGATTTGATGTCCTTTGAAGCTGAATTGATTGCTTCTCTCATGGTGTGAGACTGGACATCAGCCAAGTGTGCACCTTGCAAGTAAAGAAAAGGTGTTTCAACACTCAGTAAAGCGATAGAGTTCAAGTTCAAGATTTTATTGACCAACTTGATATGAGTCATTACAAATGACAAAAAACAAGAAAAAAGACAAGAAAAAGCATACACATGACAGTGTTATAAATACATAACTTAGAATTTTATTTATCAGTGCATAAAAAGATCCCTAATGCAATACAAATAGTATTAGTAACAAGCATTTGTCAATGCCATATGTTGTTTTGCTGACATTGGCATTTTTAGCGCACGAGTTAGACAGATGCATAAAAGTAATGGCAGTGAATTACGGAAGCGACGCCAACCCCACACCACCCTGAAAAGACTGACAGGCACTGAGGTGTGCCTTTGGGTGTCGGCCATAATGCTCATGTGATTTCACCTCACCCTACCATGCCAAGTCTGACAGGTATCTGATTCTGATTTGGGGTCCTTGGGCCTTATGCTCACCCCATTCCATATGGAAATACATTGAGTTGGGTGCAATATAGGAGAATGTGGTGAACTTTGGGGCTGAAGAGTGCAAGGCACAGTTTGATGCCTGTCAGTGGCCTTTGGGTGGGGGGGGGGTGGAATGGTGTGAGCATTAGAACCAACAATCTAAAGTCACACCCCTGATACCAGTTAGTCTCTACAGGGTGGGACATTATGGTTAGAAACCCTTATGCCCCAGGCATTTGTTGGTATTTGCACTCCAAATTTTCAACATGGGCCTCTTCTCACCCCACCTCATGAAAGCATTTGGGCCCACTGCTCATGAACAGTGGCACTGTGATTTTGTTAATGTGTCCTGAACGTTGATGTCAAACAGTGATTGTGCCATTATGTGCCAGTAGCTCAAAACCACATTTTGGGCAGGATGTGAGAAATGACAACTGTACTGTTCTTAAGGAGGTGAGCAAAAATGGCAATGTGGAAAATCTGGAGGAAAATAGTAAAAATTCTCCAAGTTATGAGAGTGCATGGAAACTGCACAATGCATGCTCCTAACACAATCATTCTGTGGAATTTTCTCACCAAATTTTCAACATAGGCATTTTGGGACCTCTACTCATGATCACTGTCACAGTAATTTTCTTAATCTGTCCTGAACATTGATTTCCTGCAGCAACCATGCCATTGTGTGCCACATGTGCAAAACCACATTTCGCACAGCATGTGAAAAAGAACAACTGTACTGTTCTTAAGAAGTTGAGCAAAAATAGCAATGTTGAAAATCTGGAGTGAAAATATTAACAATTCTTGAACTTATGAGTGTGTGTGGAAACTGCTCAACGCATGCTCATAAAATATGTATTTTGTGGAAATTTTTCACCAAATTTTCAACATGTGCATTTTAGGACCTCCACTCATGGATATTGTCAGACTGAGTTTCTTAATCTGTCCAAAACATTGATTTCACACACCGATTGTGCCATTGTGCACCACATGTGAGAAAACACATTTTGGGTGAGATTTAAAAAAAATTACACCTGTACTATTGATAAGAAGATGTGGTAAAATGGCAATGTTGCTAACCTGGAGTGAAAATATAAAAAATTCTCAAATTTATGAGCATGCATAGGAACTGTGCAACACACACACGTAATGCAGTCATTTTGGGGAAATTTTCCATCAAATTTGCAACATAGGGTTTTTGGGAGCCTACCTGATGAACATTGACACTGTCATTTTGTTAATCATTCCAGAAAGGTGGTTCTGCACAATGAATGCGAAATCATCTTTCGGGACTGAATAACAAAATGACAGTGACTGAGTTCATGAGGTGGGGTCCCAAGAACCCCATGTTGAAAATTTGGTGAATAAATTCCCAAAAATGGTGAAATAGCCACCAAAGTTGAAAAAATCCTATTTATGCCATTATACAGCTTACTGGCATTTCTTCAGTTCATGGTCAGCTTTGAAGAGTGCAGACATGTTCCTAGTTTACCAAAGATCATTGCACCAGCCTCTGGAGGTAATTATGGGAATGGGGGTGTGGGGAGGTGGGTGCACAGAGGGTGGATGCAGTTTGGGGGGCACGAGAGACCACGAGAGACTGTTTTCTGTTTTTACAGGGGGGGAATGGCAACGTGGGATGCTTTTGGCATGCTGGGGTGGGCTCCCAGTGTGCCTGAATACCTCAGTGTTTATTTGGGGGGCCTGGAGCTGATGGGGATTTAGCACTCCCTTCTGCTGCATGGTGTGCTTTTGGGTGGCAGTATGAGCTGAGGGGGATTGGGTACCCCCTCGGCTCACAAACATTTTTTTTGGGTGGGACATTATGCCAACAGGAATTGGGCTACCCCATCGGCAAATGAACTGGCAAGGGCAAATGCTGACAGGGAGCTTGGGCACCCCTGATGTCAGCTGTTATGGGGACTGTGAGAGGTGGATGGCTCCATCATGTTTATTATAATGTTACACCAGGGAAGGCACACCCTGCAATTAGGGGGCACTACATAATTGCAGCAGCTAAATCCTTTCAAGGTGGTGGCACGCTTTTACACTGTTGTCATAGACAGCATGCAATCTAATTCATGCCACAGAGCCCAGCCTGAAAAAAGAGTGGTGCCACCGGCCACTACAGTACTGCACCTCCAAAACCTGCTATTTCAAGTTATGGCAATATGTTTCTTTCGCATGCACAAGACAACATAAAAAGGAAAATGTATGATATTGTTCTACAGTTACATTTCCATAAAATTAGGCCTAATCCCAAGGGGAACTCTTAAGTGAGTGACTTCAGATAATTCAGTTATCAGAAACTGAATTTAAATAGGATGGCTAATGATTTGGACACGGTTACATAAACATCCAGTTGGGTGTAATGGAACCTGTAATCCCACTTTCCTATGAAAATAAAATCTTTAGACTATAAAACATGGTTCTGTTGGATTTTTTCCATTGCTAATTCTAAGTAGGTTCATGATAAAATAGGGTTTAGGCACTTAATTTAATAAGATGAGATAACAAGGGACCATTACAGAAACATATGGATCATGTATTTTCTACAAACATCTTCCAGCTCAAGAACCATATTATCTATATCTATGTATATTATTAATTTTTTTAACATAATTTCATAGATTCATTTGAGGCAGTTTACTACATCCCATGCTACCACTCCTGAAAATGGGCTCATAAGACCATATAATATGTCATAAGATACGTAAGATATGTGGTAAAGATGGTTTAAATGTGGAGCCAAATAAATAATTTCTAGTAATTGTAAAGTTTAGACACTGTTAAAACACATCAACCAATGTGTCAAAATCATTCTCTCCACAATAACATTCTGTCCCCCATTACCTAGGTTTGAGCATTTGGGGTTATATCTCCTTTTTAGTAATTTGGAGGGAAAGGTGTTAAGCCTAAATTTCAAACTTTTTGGGGGTCCAGTTGTTCAGTCAGAAATATTAAATATGGCTCTAAAGTATGCAAGATATATAGGATAAGGTATGGGGTTGAGTGTATAACAAGAATTGTACGCACACCTAAGGTGTTGGATGCCACATAAACCCTGAGAGAGAAACATGAAGGATTTATCTAGGCATCCAACACTGAGGGTGTGTGTAATATTTGAGTTTACACACACACCGCCCCATATTTTATTTTATATAATTGCTGGGTTTCCTTTTTTTGCCACAACAATCATATAAAATAAAAAGCCGTTACTGTGCGGCTGTGGTCCAGTTTAAGCGTGCAGTCCATGGTCACACATAAGTTTTTATTTAACATTTTTTGTATTTACTTTTGTTTCATTCAGCAGGCTTAAGTCAAGTTGTTTTTTTCAATGTGCTAGATTTTCTGTCTAAAAACACCACCAAGTCCGAGGGGTGGATTAGTCTGTAGGACAAAGATAAGACAGCCAGTGGTGGGACAGGAAGAAAAATGTATGGTGCATGCACAGAGCAAAGGAGACCATGTGTGTGTTTGCTATAATAAACACTCATTTATTATGGCATATTATGGCACAGTTTCCCTACGAGAAAAAAGGAGAATTCAGATATCATCTTACTATTAATATGCCGTAGAAAATAAGCTGGCATCTCAGCACAGCAGTAGCATTACCACTCACAATGCCGGTAACTAGAGTTTGTGAATGAGTTAAGGTCATTGAGGGTCAGCTGATGGAAGAAAGCTCGAGCATACCAGGGGATGCTCTCCTCCTCCTCCTCCTCCTCCTCCTCCTCCTCCAGGAAGGTAGGGCAGCCTGCTCCACTGTCATACTGCAATTGTGTGACCACAATTGGCAGTGCAGTCACAAGCAGCTCAAGGGGAGGAAGGACATTGTCTAGAGTCACACTGCACACACTAATGTTAGCGCACACCTTTTCACCCTTGCCACCGACATCCTAGGCAAAGGGATATACTGTAAAGTGGAGAGACTCCAGCAAGCAGGATGACACAGGCTGCCTGAGGCCCTTCACCTGGCTACCCAGGTGCCAACTTCAAACAAACAGGATGTGTCCTGCAGCAGACTGTGAGGGAGGCCTCCAAAACCCCTGCCAGAAGGGGTCAGGCTCTGGGGAGAACTTTGAAGGTGAAGGTAAGTCAAGGGAGATGGCAGGGTGATGGGGTTGGGCAGCTGAGCAGATGGGGACTGATCTATTCTGTAATGGCTTAAACAGCAGCAGCTGCAAAAAATTTATACCATGGTAAAGCTTTCAAATTTCTAATTCCATTAATATCTTCATGGGCAGATTGTTCTCTCAATCTTAACTTTATCTCTAGCATGTAGATGGGTGAAATAATTATTTGTTTTAAATAATCATCCCAATGATGCATCAGATCTATAGACATAAGAACCTACCTTATATCATTTAACCATGGAGAAGGCCTCTCAGATGATAATCAACTTATATTTTCCTCCAAGCATCTTTTTGTTAGGTCAGTCTTTTCCATGTTTAAACATTTTATCCAAAAGGCAATTTTTTAAATATTTATTAATGCTTCAGTTTTAATCCTTCCATGTTGTGCTCTGACTATCTCTACTAGTGAGGCTTTTTTAACTTGTAAATTGACTGTTCAGAACTGGTTGAATTGTTGCTGAAGTAAACAAAACACCTCTCACCTCTTCATATCTTGGCCATGTATATGTCCACAGTATTCATCTTCATCTCCACCACATGAAGAGTTGGTAACAGTGCATATCCCCATATTCAGCATTGAAAAGTAGAAGGCCAGTTTTAATCTGCATCAGCTTTGTTATTATGTATTCCTTATGTGTAGAGCACAAATTATTGTTTGGGAAATTTCAAGCAAAGTAACTGTAGCTATTCAATTCTACAGCTTCTATCCTCAACACTAAAATATATTTTCTTTTTCCATACATTAGGATTCTGCTTTTCCCAGAATTATAACAATGGAGGTTACTGACAACAAGCTCAGATCATTTTTATATTTGGAATGTCCTTTCTTGCCAAGAAAAAAGGGTGGGGCCATTTAGTAAAGCTACAGAAGTGTTGTCCCTGACACGTACTGGCAACAGGCATGAATGGGTGGAATTTATGCACCAGACATGCATATCCCACCCACGTAGGTCTGCACCAAAGGACAGGTTCACTCATGGGGCTATGCACTACTGATGCTCATCTGTCTGCAGCCCCACCCCCAGTGCACAGGACTTCACAGTGCAGCCAGGGCAGAGTTGCTGTCCCAGCTGAGCATTCAATCAGTTACCCATCTTGGGCCAAAAGTGGATCCCTTCTGTGAAGAGACGCAGGTCTGGGTGCCTGAATGCCCACTATGGCATCCAGACTCACATGCCCATTCCCCTGTGCCAGGCCATCACATGGCCACCCCCCTCCAGTCACACAACAGGGCCACAACCAGTAGTGGCATCCTTACCCCCCATGTCCCTGTCTGAAGCAGCCCAATACCATCCTGGTACCCCTTTAGGTGCAACCACCATTGCCCGTGGTCATCCCAAATGGAAGGTCAGCCAACCAGTGACCCCCCAGTGACACCAACCCCTCCACAGCACCACACACCCACTCCCTGGGTCCCATACCTGTGTGCTGGTGCTGCTCCCTGAGATAGCCAGAGGAACAACACTCTGCACACCTCCATGGCTGCTGGCCATTTGACATATACAAGTACTCATTGGATGTATGTCCCTACATATGTCAGATGGCCAGCAGCCATGGCAGTGTGTGGAGGGCTGTGCCACTGGCTGTCTTGGGGAGCAGCACCAGCACACAGGTACGGGGGCTGGGGGGTGGATGTGCAGTGCTGGGAGGGTTGGTGGGAAATTCTGAAAGGGAGTCTTATGTTGGGGCCAGCATTGCACTTGCAGTGTGCTGGAGTGGGTGGAGCTGGGCGGTCATCGGGGATGGCCACATTGGTCCCATTTCAGGGAGCATGGGCTGTTCACCCAGTCTGGCAGGGTTCTCCCTGGCATTCCCTGCACCCTCCTATATACCCATTCAACCAACGATACACACCATTGTGCAAGGCATGTAATGCCGGCACACCCCTCACCCACCCACTGTGCAGTGCGGTCCACGGACATGTAGGATCAGGTGTGTTGGGGCAGAGCACATCCTGTTTGATGATTCTGTCATGGGGCACATTGGGTGCAGAGTGGCTGCACACCCCAGATATGCAGTGCATATCCACTGTGCTGTATCATGCATACCGGCCACTGTACGTATGACTGTAATGGTGGTTATACCAAACCAAAGCCGCCAGCAGCACTCCACCAGCAGATAAGCATAAAGCCATGCTGCCCATGTTTAAAAAAGAGGGTGTTTGCATCCTGAAAATACTGTCTGTGCCAAAGAAACCTCTATTCTGGGCCAAACAGACTATATGAAATATTCACAACCTGATGCACTCTGCACTGAAAAAAAAAGCTTTCTTGTAGTGTATGCTTGGGACAGGTCCTGTGGCATTGAAAGGTGTCCAAATTCCATTTGTACCTTACATGATCCATGTATTTAGTGAGTTATTTCAACAGTATGTATAGCATTTTGCAGTTCCAATCAATACAAGTGCTTTAGTCAGAAAGTGTGTAAATGTATAAAGCCTCAATCGCATGCAGTATGAAGGCAATAAGTCCCCATCTCAATGTATACCATACTATCAATTATTTCAAACAATGATTATTTACAGTCCTGTTTTCCTGCTTCAATGAGTGTCAAAAAGGTACAATCTACAGTTGCCACAGCTGGATACAAATACACTTTTATGAAGGCCATCTGTAGTAAAAAGTATGATTGATAATTTTGCAGCAGTCAGATATATGTTGTGCAAGGTCTATGCTTGAGGCAGACCAGTTATCTAAGCCTGAGCTCTCCACAAACACCCTCAACTCTCCCAGTCATTTGTTTTATCTGTAACTCCCCCTCCCCTAGAGTGTATTTAATTCTCTCCATTCTGCTCCTTTGCAGGGTTCCCTTTAGACACCTTGGGGCACATTTACAAGCCCACTCCCTTGGACCCAGCGGCAGCACATCTGTAAAAAGTAGCCAGCTGAACCACCTCAGGTACCTGGCACCATTTTCAAAATCCTGAAATTAATTAGAGCTGTTTCACATTTTAAGTACTCTGCTTCTGCAAGCTCATTCTCTGCCTTAATTTTTCTTTTTTATTTAAACTTGCTCTTATTGACTCATGTTTAGAGTTCAACCTGATTTATTGTTAAGAACTGCCCACATTTGGAGACTGTTTAATTGTTAAATACTGCTTCTCTAGCTGAGTTAATTGCTGGAACCAGACTTAGGATCTTTTGCTGTTTTAAACTGCTCATTCCCAGAGCTGAAACCAGAGTTACTGTGCTTGTGGCCGACCAGTAATCTGAGCCTTTGCTCTCCACCAACACTCTCAAATCTGCAACTCTTTTGTTCTATCTGTAATGCCCTTCTCCCTGGAGTGTATTTAAATCTCTCCTTTCTGCCCCTTTACAAGGTATCCTTCGGACATCTCAGGGCACATTTACAAGCCTCTCCCTTGGACCCAGCAGCAGCTCATCTGTAAAAGATAGCCAGCTTCTGGTGCCATTTTCAAAATCCTGAAATTAATTGGAGCTGCTTCACATTTTAAGTATACTGCTTGTGAAAGCTCATTCTCTGCCTTAATTTTATGCCCACCTCCTCCCCCACCTCAACATCTTATTAAATACTTGTTAAACTCAACTAGCCACACCCTACTTGGCCTTCTGAGCCAATTACAATAATTCTCCTTATCCAGCTTAACAGGTGAGTTGCATCTCATCTTGTTGAACCACACACACACAACACACTTAGGCCCTCCCCATACTCTAATTTTCTCCAGCACTACTCTGCAATTTGGCTATAGCCAAGCATAACCAGCATAATGTCTCTAACTTGTGCAATGGCTGGGTGGGCTACTCTCTTTCTCACCCTTCTGAGCCTAAATAACTACCTGTATGGCACTCAGATTTCTTGGCATGCTCCTTCCCTCCCTGGGACTCCCATTAATGTGCACTCCTCATCAACATTGTCTTACAATGTCTTACTACCCAGTCCCATTGGTGAGCACAAAACAAATAGCTCTAAACATTTCCATGCATGTTACCCCTGGTGCCTGCACCCAATGGCCCTCTATCTCAAGATCCTCAATGTTAAAGGATATCAATACTCAAAAAGCCAGAGCAGACAGCGTAAGATCAGTGTCAAACTCATTAAGGAATATCGCTGCTGCATAGCCTTCCTGTTCTTGCTACCCTCTGGGAATATTCAGCCCCAACACGGGCCCTCAAACACACCTGAATGGGTTGCAAGGCAATACTGGCAAACTTATAATTGGCTCTCTCAAAATTTGTAGCCTCCTACCAAAAATGGACAACCTGTATGCCTGGACACAACAACATAACCCTGATATTCTGTCAGTTGCTGAAACATGGCTCTCTCTCAGCATTGCAGATGCCTCCATTTTAATCCCAGGGTACATCGTGTTCAGGGTGGATCACCTCACCAGAAGAGGAGGTGGCTGCATAATATATCTCAGGGACTACCTACAGGCCCACATCCTACCCCTACCTGATACGGGTACTAGCATGCAGTAAAAATATTTCTTGGAAAGCTCAATAATACTCTCACAGTCCTCTCAACATATATTCCACCTGGGCAAAAATCCAGTGGACTTGATTCACTACTCAAATGTCTCAGTACCCTCAACCTCAACTCTGAAATACTACTGTTAGGTGACTTCGACGCAGATTGGCCCTCCACTGCAGCAACTCCATACTGGGATGCAGTGACATCTGTGTACAGTACCTTTCAAAACTTGTTTCCTCAACTACTAGGGTAAACTACAAGACTGGCACATCAACTTTGCTAGACTGGGCCTTATCAACTAGGCCACAACACACCTCCCAAACCCCTGTCCTACCTGATGCTTTCATCGATCACTCATCTGTTCTAGTTTGTAGGTCTAGCACCTACTCCAAACCCACTACTAGAACTATCACAAATAGAGTCCTTAAGCAAGGCCACCTGGACCAGTTAAGAGTTGACCTAAGCTAGCAGGACTGGTCCCAAGTCTACTCCTCTACTTCTGTGAATACAGCCCTGGAGTGCTTCATCAGGTCGCTCAATGCAGTCTGTGACACACATGCACCCAAAATAAACAGATAATAAAGGGTCAGAGCAACCCTTGGTTCTCTTCTGAGCTTCTTGAGTGATTGAAAGTAAGAGACTGCCTCTGGTACAAAGCCCGGAAGACAGGGAAGCAGGCTGACATTCAACTCTACAAAGAGGCCCACAATGACTGCATTTGGGAGGTACAGGTGGCAAAAAAAAAAACAATACTACTAGGATGCACTTACCTGGTCCTGGAGTGACAGTAAACAATTTTTTGGGTTTACCTCAAGGAGATCACAGGAAAAGTTAACAAGCCAGAACCTACAATACTTAACATTGATGGCATACCTACTACTGACCAAGAAACTATTGCTAACTCACTTAACAAAGCATTTAAAAATCTCTCTGGAGTGCCACCCCCTGACTTTTTCCACCCAGCTAATTCCTCTGTCACAAAGCAAACAATGAACCAGCCACCTACTAACACTCATTTTTGGTTCAGATCCATCTCCTTAAATGAAGCCAAGAAATACCTTCTAAAGGTACTGAGAAAATCACGCTACAGTGGAAACTCCCTTGATTTAAAATTTATAACCCTATTCCTGGAAGTCATCTTGAAGCTTTTAACCTACCTAATCAACACCTAACTAAGATTCTCTCAGTTCCCACAGCAATGGAAGGTGGCTTTAGTGACCCCAGTCTTCAAGAGTGGTGATCAATCCATGCTAAGAAACTACGGACCCATTTTGATTTACCCTCCCCTATCCAAGGCACTAAACAGGATTGTCACTAACCAATTAGTGGATTATCTGGAAAATCCAACATTCAATGCTCTGAACAACATGGCTTCCACAAAGCGCACTGCATCACCACAGTACTGCTTGAGTTCAAAGGCTTTATTCACAACTCACTTGAGCAGAGCAAGCTGGTCAGTGCAACATTTATCGATTTGTCAAAAACATTTGATATAGTTAATCACAACCTTCTCACTGAGCAACTAGATGCTATTGGTCTATCACACGATACTGTAAGATGGTTCAAATCCTACCTTTTGGGCTGATCCTTGCAAATTAGGATAGACAATGTCTACTCTGATAGCAGACCAGTTTGCTCAGGTGTTCCACAGGGCTTCTTACTGGGTCCCCTAATATTCAGCTTATTTCTAAATCAGTTTCCTAGTTCCTGTCCTAGCAAAATTCTGCTCTATGCAGATGACGCTGTCCTCTTTTCCAAAGGCACATGCCCCAGGTCACTGGAGCTCACCCTACAAGACAGCTTCTCCTCAGTGGAAAAATGGTTCAAGGTACACGAACTTGTCATGAATTATAAAAAAACAAAGGCAATGATGTTCTCCAGCATGCAGAATCGACATTGATCGCACCCACTTACCATTACCAATGATGAAAGTGCATCACTTGAGCAGGTACAGCACTTTAAGTACTTGGGGGTTACACTTGACAGTACCATGTCAGTTGTCTACAATATAGACAATAGAGTAAAATCACTCAATATACATATCGGCCTCCTACACAGGCATTAGCACAGTCTCACCCATGAAGCACTAAAACTTGCCATCCACAGCTCAGTCATCTCTCTTGTGCAGAATGGTATTGCAATCTACAGATCTGCAACAGACACAGCCCTCCACTGAATCAAGGTCGCATTAAATAAGGCATGTTGCCTCTCCACTGGTTCAGAATGTCAACCCACACCTGTGACCTTGATACCCGTGCCAACTGACTCCAGTTCAATAGCAGACTTCGGTACCAGACCTTCCTGCTGGCCAAAAAAGCAAGTCTAGGCATGCTACCCATAGGAGTCCAGAAACTCCTCACACTCTTTGATTGCTGCCATACCACAAGAAGCTCTAGGAGCATGGTCTTCAAGGTTCCAAGATGTCGCACCGCTCTAGAATAAAGGGTCTTTGCCCCCCCAGGCACCTAAATGGAGTAATAACCTACCACCAGGCCTCTTTCCTATTCCAATGCTGGGACCTTTTAAATGTGGGCTACAATCATATCTGGTTACCAAAACAAGTTGAAACTGTTTCCGCTAAGTCCTCCAGACCCTGGCAGTTCAGCAACCATGTACCTCCTGACACATGGTTATACCACCATTTCTTCCCTCCCTAAACTGTGCCACCCTCCTCCCCTTCACTTCTACCACTGTACCGCTAGGCACATCTCCATCACCTACTACTTCCCTCCGTAACTGACCCAACCTCCTTCCCACACCTTCTACGCTACCTCCCCGCATCCCCTCTCCACCACTCCCCTTCTGCTCCGATTCTCTCTTCCCCTTCTAATTTTGACATCTGGTTCTGATCCTGCACCACCCCCACCCTCTCACCTGACACCCACTGTTAACACTTCCTACTACTGACACTGTCTGTATGCTTAGTATAAGCCTCTCTCACCAGTGATGAGGCCCACCTTCTGGGCTGATTTTCAGTATATATATTCCCTCTCTCCAGTTTGTCTTCTCACTATTACCTCTCTCTTCCTGAGCCAACCGCTCCCCTTGTTCACGCTCTCTCCCTCCCTCCCTTTTTTCCTTTTGTGTTGGCAAGTGCCATTGTATATAGTGTTTTATTTTAGTCACACATGTATCCTCTTGCCTAATTTGCCTTAATTGTTGTTGTCCTCTTACGGCTTCCCGTAAGCTGTAGTTTTGTTTATTACTGTAATGACCCTGATGTGAAACCTATGTAATGAGCCTATACTCAAAGTTTAATCCGAGATCTTAATAAATAAATAAAATAAAAAAAACATGTTACTTAGAACTTTTCTGGACTAGCAACAAATGTTGAGCTTTTTGCCAGTTGAGCATTCAGAAAGCTATGCATGCCACGAAATTATTTTTTTTTATCTTATTTATTTATTGAGTATTCGGAAAATACCTTTGAGTCAAAGACTCTTTTTCAAAGGTTCCACGTCAGTACAGGTAAACACAATAGGAGAAAGGTACAGCTCAGGTATAGAAGCAAAACACAAGTAGGCAGGCACTAAACTATACATACAATAAATAATCTGACACCTAGATCTTGGAAATACTTTTGCTAGTCATGGTTATAGAATCAAATACAGAAGCAGTAATACAAACAGGCAGGCAGGAAACTACAAAACATTAAGTCAGCTAACATTTAGATCCTAGATATACTTTGTGCTAGCCACAGAGGCCAGTGAGCATTTGAAAACTCCAGAGTGTGGCTACCTATGGGGGGATCTTGCAGTTTGTGGGCAACTAATGTCCTGTAGGAGGAAAAGTGGGAGGAGGTCCGGTTCGGTGGCAATCACAGAAATTCTTAGACTATAGGTGGTTCGGAAGGAGGATTTTGTAGGGACCAAGTCTGTTCAAGTTAGTGAGGACATTAGGCAGGCTATTGACCCCGGATGGGGCCCTGTAGCTAAAGGACCTTTGGAATTGGGAGGTGCAGCAAAATAGTTTGAAACTTGAGCACTGTTTGAGTGTATTGTAATCTTTCTCACCAAGTCAGGCATCCTTCAGGTTGAAAACTAACACTTCTAATACAGAGGCATTTGTGAATGGTAAGCATTAGTTGAAAATTTATGGGGCTCAGAAATCACATTGTTATATTTAGACAGCACAGAATTAACCCTTAGACTGCCAACAGATTTAGAATGTATTGGAGTTCTGGACTGATATATCAGTCCATGGACCAGCAAGGGTTAACAGTGTGCTGTGTTATCATGAATTAAAAAAAACCAAAAAAACTGGCTATCATTAGGGTTTTAAAATTCTATTCAATTTGCAATGCAAATTTAGACAAGGAAGGTGATTGTGCTTGATAAAAACCAAAACACATGCATCCAACAACATGACCTAAAAGTGTTTTTTTCTTTTGGGGGTATGCAAACCTAAAAATTTAATTTCAGTAAAAATGAAGACTCAGAGCTACACAATAGCAGCTGGCAAGCCTAACAGGCAAGTGCTACAGAAATGAAACTAAGTGTGCTTGGGCAAAGGGGGCCTCCTGAAGAGGAAAGTGAATGCACTGTCCATGAAATTTTGTAATAGATTCCTATAGCTAGAAACCTTTGGTTGAAATAATTATTTTGAAAGAGGTGTTTTGCAGTTGACTGCTAGCTGAGAGCTCAGTTTGAGGGTTCAGATATGGTGGTACAAATGGGGACTCAGTGTGATGTATTTCAGAACAGCTGAATGCTCCAGTCAATTAAGCATTAACTCATTTGTGTGACAAAATCTCCGTGAATGCTCAATTAGTGCTCAATTAAAAGGTAGTTAAACACTGCTAGAGTGTTTCAACAGAGCACTCTGTCTTGTCCAAATGTTACACATCCTTCTCTTTTGCTTTTTAAACTGCTTAATATTTTGCAGCAACAGAAGTCATTCATAGTTCTAGGCCAAGTATCACCAACTTTGGACTGAAACAAATGAAGCCAAGTATCCCAGCCAATTTCAGCTGCACACTATCTCTAGCTACTCTGGCATTTTAGGCTTCAGAAATCCTTTCTCAGCTCTCAAAATGTTTCAGTTTTTCTCTGACCCCTTATTATTGTTATATGTAGCACTTACCATGGATTATGTGTTAAAACTCAACTTCACTATGATTGTATGCTTCTGTTTTGTACTACTGTGTATGTTTTTGCCATTGTCTCTGTCATATTAGCAATACTGTTTACGTCACAGAACATCATTTAGATTTTTCCTTGTAAGGTTGATTACCTCTGAACTATACCTGTTATTTATTTTGTCTGCTAATTTTGTATTGTAACCTCCTAAGTTGTGTCTGAAAATACTCATATTTTGTGGCTACGACACCTTACACGGTAAACAAAAACTAAATAAAAATAAAAAAATAAAGTATGTATCAACTATTTTTTGGTCTTTAAAGCAGCAGGCTGCAGCTGCTGTTTGTGTACAGCAAGAGGGGGAGAAACATCCTTCTATTTTAGAACTTTCTGTTTTGACAACAGAGAAAACAAGTGGCTGGTCAATTTCAGTTTCCATCACAATCTCTCTAAACAATTTGCAGTGAACTTTCAGTGGCCCTGTTTGATTGCAATACACTGGTGAACTAGTGGTTTAGCAAATTACTAAATGTAATCCAACTATTTCTAGCATAGCCAGCAGGCTTGTTGGGGTCTCAACAAGTATGGGTCTGACAAGCAGGGATTTGTACAGTATTTGTTTCTTCATCTGCCCAACCCTGCCTGACCAAGGATACCTGCATAGAGATTCCATAGAAGAATAATTTGTATAGTACTCTATACAGTTTGTAATCTCTATGGGTGTACTGCTGTGACCACAACTACTTTCAGCTTTTGGCAGGAGGGCACTGGCACCCTTCCCTTCTCTAGCCACTAAAGATCCAGGGCCCCACACACAGTCACAGTTGGGGTGGTGGTCATTGGGTGCACAGAGGTTCCCCATATCATCAACCCACCAAAACTACCATAGTCAAAAGCCTTCATAGTCACAGTGGGAGAAGTCTCCCCAGTGGCTAAAGTCACGATTCAAATGTGAACCACCAGATGTTTGTAGTTGCAATCTGGGTTTGTGACTGCACAGACTGCACTTGCAGCATGCACAGACATTTGAGCAAGGCCGTGCACCAGAGGTATGGCACACTGCCATACCCAAATGCCTACAGCAGAGGTGCTACTGCCTCAGCAGTCCCCCTGACCTCCTTGTCCTCAATCCTTATGACCTGCTTTAGGGCCAGGTGATATGGTTTGTCTGACATAGTTCTTCCCCCTCTGGTCCTGTTGCTCTCTGACCATCTATAGAGGCAAACTCCCTGGTGTCCAGTGGAAACACTTACCTTATTCCCCCTTTTCCCAACATGGTGGTTAAACATAATTGATCTCTCACTAGTCTAGGTCCCAGATCACTACCACACATCATTCCATGGTGGCGTCAGAGCTGCTGCACACTTATAGCATACTGATATAGCACTTTGTGGTGTGCAACAACCTGCCTGGGAGGCCATGAAACAACTGTACATAGCATAGTGCTTCACTGGTGTAATATCCCCTGCCCCTTTTTCTGTGCCAGTGCAATAGCCAGTTTACCACTTCATGGAAAGGATAGCAACTCTTGTGTATTGCACAATGGGGTGCAAGGGTTAACTGTGCTGCAAAGAGGTTGTACATTGTACATACAAACTGATGTCAGAAAAAGGCACTTGTCTCAAACAGCCTGCCTACCCTACCTATCTATTCTGCCTTGCCCTAGTGGCAATCCTCCCCTTTTTTTTTACTGTCCCCTTTTATTCTAACTAAACCCACCTACTTGTGCCATCCCTGCATGAAGCTGACAATTGATTTGACCTGTACCCCTTCTGTCCACTTTCCAGCATCACAGTGTGACTGTGTTTGGGGCCCCTGGTGTTTTCTCTATACTGGGAAGAGCCAACATAGAGTCTGTAGAAAATGTAGAGACATGCATAAAGTGCAATGAAAAGAAATGCTGAACTAAAGAACAAAATGTTTTATTTTAGTTTTATTATTTCATTTTCATGTTGTTCTGTAAAGGGAACCATCAGATTAACTGGAAAATCTTTACTTCTTCTGACTGAAACATCCTCTTTAGGTCATGCATTAATTAATAGGATGTCTGAAAATGACTAATGGTAAAGTGGTGTTATCAGCAACACTAGACCTGTGAGGCAAAGTCTGCTAAAATGAAATGGCTGGGTACAAACACCTCATACTAATTAGTGATCTGATTATTACTTGGGTTTAAAGAGGACACAAAATATGTAGTGACACCTCTTTAATATATGTTGCAAGGTAGTGGTCACAGAATTATATCATTTATGCAATGTGTTCTGTGAAGTAAGTTTATGCTAATGAACTAATCCTGTACACTTAGATCATTATCCAATGAAAATGTGTTTATAACTGACCCATTGATGGTGACTGTATACAACCTGGGAGTAGTAAAGTATGTAATGTCAAAGTCTCTACTGAGGTTAGCTGGTGAGCTAATAGTTGTGGCAGTAATCAGATGGTATCTGAGACAACAAAATTGAAGCAAAACTGCAGAGCTATTTGCCAGTAATCACTAAAAGGAATGTGCACACTAAGTATGCACACAAGAAACCTAATAGTATGGACTGTATGTTGTGTGGCAGGAGTGGAATGGTAGTAAGCATGTGAATTTATAAGTATACTGTCCCAAAAGTACAGTAGGTGCAAAAGGGTAAAATCCAACATGTAGGACATAAATCCTTGTGATCTGCATGCAGGATGCACAATCTCAGAAGATTTTTCATTTCTCAGGACAAAAAAAAAAAGATTAAAATCACATTCACTAATGCCTGCCAATCAACCCCACCACCCCATGCAACCACATACGGTATATTGCTGGTAATGAGAACAGAACAGATTCGAGGTTTTTTTCACAATCATCAGGGATCAGAAATCACACTCCTAGATATGTATACTGTATCATCATAGCTGGGTTATCCTTGGTAAATAAACTGTAACCCCCACTATTGGACATTTTAAGAGTCTACATAAAACATATCTTTTTAATCAGGTATTTGGAACCTACAAAGCCTTAGAAATACAAACCTGGTTATTGCAGAGGATGGATCCTGTTACTATCTGTATTATGTATAATTGTGTACTCATATGGCTGTGCTTGTTTCTCCTGGATGCATTCTCTGTAACTATAACTGTAATAAAGTCTTAATGGGAAAAAAAAAAAGAATACAAACCTAAAATTTAATTTTATGAGTTTTGGTTTTGACATGCATATATTGTTTTTATATTTATTGTACTAATTGTTAAGTTTGTGATATGTACAGAGCCTAGAGCCTTGGATAGGTGCAGAAGAAATACATCTACCTTGCCTTGCCTAAAAATGGGTAAAATAAGAACATAGAAACATAGACTTTGACAGCAGATAATGACTGCTTGGCCCACCCTGTCTGTCCATTTCCCTACCTACTGGAAAAGATGCGGATCCTAGTTAACCAACAGCCTATTTCTTCCTACCCCCCACAAGAATTGTCTTATGTATGTCCAATGCATTCTTGAATTCTCCCACAGTTTTAGACCACACAAGCTCCTTAGGAAGGTGGTTCCATGTGTCCACCACCCTCTCTGTGAAAAAATACTTCCAAACATTGCCCCTGAGCCATCTCCCTCTAGCTTCAATTGTGTCCTCTTGTTCTTGCACATCTCTTTTTCTGAAAGATGCTACCCTCTTGGACTTTGTTGATTCCACTGAGGTACTTAAAAAGTTTCTATCATGTCCCCCTCTCCCTCCTTTCCTCAAGGGTATACATATTAATCTCCTTTAGTCTCTCCTCATATGGCTTCTCTTGCAGACCCTGCACCATTTTAGTTGCCCTCCTCTGAACTGCCTACATCCTGTCTATGTCCTTGAGGAGATGGGATCTCCAGAACTGGATGTAGTACTCCAGATGGGGTCTCACAAAGTGTCTGTACAGAAGGATAACAACTTCCTGCTTTCTGCTGATGATGCCCCTCCCTAAACATCCCAATATCCCCCCAGCCCTCCTTACTGCCTTCTCACACCTTACTGAAAATGAGCTATTGCTTATAAGCTGGGATATCCTGGTGGGTAAGCTGTAAAACTGTGAAGAAGTAGAACTGCATTCCTTATTAAAAAACAATATATTTGCACCTCAGCTGGGTATCCTGGGTTGTGCCAGAAAACAGGCATTCATTGCCTAGTGTGCTTACCCAGTAAACAAAAGCTAAATAAATGCATAAATCTTGTATGTGTACATAGGTAAAATGGGTAAAAGTACAAGCTGTAGCATATGACCTTGGCTGAGATTTACAGGGTAAACAAGTAAGCAATGGGATATAACAGGGTGTTGGTTTGGTTTTGTAATCTGCAAACTGAGGTGGAAGTACAGATTATGAAAAGAAACCCATAACATGGAGTGCCTTATTGAATATATGAAATGAGTACCATGTGGAACATACTGTAATAGGAAAAGAGATTTTAAAGAGTTTTTGTTTTAAAAGTAAAAAGCAGTTTGTTTTCTCATGTTATAAGTTCTACTAAATGTTGTTTCCAAATTGTACCATTTGAGGATGCTGTACTATTTTAAAAAAGACTGTCTCAATAATTTTAAATGGACACACTCAACTTTTTTGTATCATGTTATTTCTAGGTAGAAAAACATTATGATTTCTTATGCTCACCAAAGTTCATTGGGTTGCTAATTGTTTTATCTGTTTCCTTTCTTAGTAAAACTGAATTGAATGCTAATGGTTTAACTATACTCAACCTTGTTTTGTTTCAAATCCTTGATATAGTCTTATTGTATACTGTGGTTCAACATTAGGAAACCCCACAAACAGTGCAGACACTAAGATTTAATAGTCTCTTCTCCTCCAAATGTATTTTGAGTGGCTAAACTTTGTTGTGGAAGTTCCCAACCCTAGAAAAGTTACAGTGGGAGTTGATCAAGGGAACGTAAACAAACATGCTTTTGTGTGGTAACATGAGTATGGTGGTTAGTCTGTTTTTCAATTTTTGAAAGAAAAAAAGGAATCATAATCAAAGTACCATTTACACAAACAATCTCTACAGAATGTGATCAATCTTAAAATCTGTTTTTCAAACTAGGAAAATGTTGAGGCCTAAGTGGGCTGACAATGCCCATTTAAAATACTTTTTATTAGGTTGGTTCTGCTTCCCATTTTTATGTGGCAGCTCTTGAGATGGATGTGGTCCACTCAAAAGAAGCAGGATTAAATTGTTTTGGTTTACTTTAGTTTATTTAAAATCACTATTGCAACCCCACCAACAGAAATTTATTTACTCACATAAATCTTTAAACACACAGTTAGGATTACCTATCAAGTTGGTTAAAAACTTAATAAAATATATTTAAACATTAAATGGCAACTGTCTGTTTACTCTCTCTTAGAGACAGTGAGCGTTAAAAGATGCTACTGCACTAATGCACTTGCACACTACTGCCTAAGGGAGCAGTTATTTCAGCAAGATTGTCTGATTTTGATATTCTGCTCTGACTTTGTTATCTGGGGCATGGGGCTGTGTAGAATGCAGTTTGGTTTCAACAAAGATGACCAGTGCCCCACTGGACTTGGTGCTGCTGGTGCAATTCCCTATGGAGGCCCCATGAATTTTGAGCAAGTAATGGGGTTCTGCCATCATCATGAAATAAACTTCCTGCCTTCAGCTGCTGCTGTTGAGACTGATTTGGGGACAGCCATGATGAGAGGTTGGCAGGTGGGTGTTAAGAATGGCACCTGATGAACAGGACCTTACCAGAGCCTTACCCTTGTTGCCCACTACAGGAATGCATCTCCAGATCGGCATGCTTCATATGATTGTTGAAAAGGAAGATGAAGGAGACATTATTGGGAAGCTGAAGGGACTAAACCCATTGGAGTCCCCAAAAGATATGGAGATCCAAGAGTAAAAAAGGAGTATGGCTGTGTGAGGAGACACCCAAGAGGTCTGTAAAGGTTGGGATACCTGAAGATCGATCTGACCAGAAGCAGAAGAACAGTTTGTGCTGCCAAAAAGTCCTTACCATTTCAAGCTGGAGAAGCTGTGCTGAGTTGCCAAGTAACCAAAAAAGTGCAAAAACAATGGGGTTGCAGCTGCTCTTATGCCTCACAGTGTGGTTTTGAAATCACTCAAATCCACCTGGATGATCATAGAAACATAGAAACATAGACTTTGACAGCAGATAAGGACTGTTTGACCCACCTAGTCTTCCCATTTCCCTACCTACAGGATAAGTTGCAGATCATAGTTAACCAACAGCCTATTTCTATCTACCCCCCCCACAAACATTGCCTAATGTCTGTTCCATGCATTCTTGAATTCTCCCACAGTTTTAGATCCACAACCTCCTCAGAAAGGCTGTTCCATGTGTCTACCAGACTCTCTGTGAAAAAATACATCCTCACATTGCCCCTGAACCGCCCCCTCATTTTCAAATTGTGTCCTCTTGTTCTTGCACATCTCTTTTTCTGAAAGATGCTACCCTCTTGGACTTTGTTGAGTCCACTGAGGTACTTAAATGTTTCCATCATATCCCCACTCTCCCTCCTCTTTCCTCAACGGTATACATATTAAGCTTCTTTTGCCTCACCTCAGATGACTTCTCTTGCAGACTCTGCACCATTTTGGTTGCCCTCCTCTGGACTGCCTCTATCCTGTCTATGTCCTTGCAGAGATGGGGGTCTCCAGAACTGGATACAGTACTCCAGATGGGGTCTCACCAACTGTCTGTACAGAGGTATAACAACTTCCTGTTTTCTGCTAGTGATGCCTCTGCCTATACATCCCAGTATCCCCCAGCCCTCTCTACTGCCTTCTCACATTGCTTGCTAACCTTAAGGTAATCTGATATGATTACCCTCAGGTCCATTTTTGTTGTTGTTACTACCCCCCCTTGTGTAATCTTCCACTGGGTTTTTGTTTCCCCAGGTACATTATTTTGCACTTCTTTGCATTGAATCCAAGCTGCCATTCTTCTGACCATTCCTCCAATCTTGCCAAGTCCCTTCTCATCCTTTCCACACCTCCTTGTGTATCAACCCTGTTGCAGATCTTTGTGTCATCTGCAAAGAGACATACTTTTGCTTCCAGTCCCTCTGAAATGTCACTTATAAAGGCATTGAAAAGGACTGGACCCAGTACTGAACCCTGCAGTACCCCACTAGTAACCCCTCTTTCTTCAGAATGGACTCCATTTACAATTACCTTCTGTGTCCTGTTGTCCAGCCAATGTTTTACCCAGGCTACCACCCTGGGACCCACTCCCAGACTGGTTAATTTGACTATTAATATTTTGTGTGGGACTGTGTCAAATGCCTTGCTAAAGTCTAGGTAGGCCATGTCCACAGCCCCTCCCTGGTCTACTACTTTGGTCACCCAGTCAAAGAAATCAGTTAGATTTGTCTGACATGGCCTTCCCACTGTGAACCCATGTTGCCTTGGGTCCTGTGCCCCACTGGCTTCCAGGTACTCAACAATTCTTTCCTTCTGAAGTGATTCCATCACTTTCCCTACCACAGAGGTTGAACTGACAGATCTGTAGTTTCCTGCCTCTGTCTTGGTCCCACTTTTGTGAAGGGGAATCACATCCGCCTTCCTACAATCCTCAGGTGAAGAGATATTACAGCAAGTGACTAAAGCACTGTGCACAGAATTTATCTCCAGTAGCACCTAGATCCAAAACTTTGCATAACAAGTGCAAAAGGGTGCAGGAAAACTGGAAAATCAGCAAAAACATCCCAAAAGAACCTTGTGACTTACACCTGAGTTGACAGTACTGTGCTTAGAAGTATTGCAGCATCAGTATTTGGTAACCTCACAGAGCCATGGAGGAATGCCCAAGTCAGCATGGTACTAACTGTACTTATTACTAACTGTATAAACTGACTGGACTCTTTTTATGTAAATGTTTCAACAGTTCACTCCATTATGAAGACACTAAAAAAATATCTTGTTCAAATAATGATTCTGTAGCAGTAGTAGTTTGGCTGGGAAGGCAGGTTGTTAGCATTTGCAGAAAAGGGCATTTATGTGCTCTGACAATTTTCCCAGTCACAAGACATGTTGACTTAAAGTGGTGAAATATTTTTGTTTTTGGTGATTGAGCATGATGCATATTTGATCGCTGTCCATGTGTTCTATTACATAGTATTAAGTTAGCCAGCTAACCTATGCTCTTGGTAAGACTGGGTTAAGTGTCATCTATAAAAGCACAGAGAAAGTTACAGAGAGTGTGGTCATTGATTTAATACAAAGTCTAACCTCCTAACTAAACGTAGTAACAGTGAAACAGAATGTGCTGTCAGAGGTCCATCTAGTCTGCCCAATTTACTGCCTGGTTCAACTTTGCTAAACTACTGGATATGACAGGATAATTATTGAAAATGTACCTTTTCAAGTCACGTGAAGCAGTCCACCAGATAGCAGCTCTCCGGTGCAGCTCCAGCCTCCTGACCCATCTAATCTCTTATGTTACAATTAGTAATTATCTGAAGCTTGCTAAACCATCCTCTACGACATCAAGGAAGGAGCTAGAACAAGAGTGTTGGGTTAAGTATACATATGGAGGTAACTATGAGGAGGAATTTGTCAAAACATACTCCGTCGGCAACACCTAAAAAGGCCTCCAAAAAATCCACGGTCTCAAGTAGTGCAGAAGGACCAGGCTCTGAAGCTATGGAGGAGGAACAGCAACTCCTTACTTTGCAGCGATTTCTGCAGGAATGTGCCCCTTTTAAAGAAAACATCAGCGAGATAACGTCTGAAATTAAGAGCATAACTCAAACACTGGAAGATCTGCATCAGTGGACAGCAGATAGTGAACCCCCAATTTACTCAGTAGAAAAAAGAATCGAGAAAGCGGAACCTGAGATTGCAGCCATCCATCAAAAGTTAACACGAATGGAGGTTAAGATCGAAGACCTAGAGGGCCGAAGTCGTAGAAATAATGTGGTTCTCATAGGTCTTCCCGAAAACGAAGAAGGATCTGATGTGGTGTCATTTATACAAAAACTGGTGGAAAAATTAGCTGGCCCGTCGCCCTTCAGACCGCAGTACATTACAGAGTGGGCGCACAGATCTCTTCGTCCAAAGCCACCGGCGGGAGCACCCCCTCACCCTTTAATCTTCAAATTTTTAAACTATTTAGAATGGCAGCATTTTTTCACTAAAATTAGAGAACTGCATGAAGTGCAATGGGAAGGCACTAAAATCAGGGTGGCACAGGACTTACCAGCGTCCGTCAGACAAAAAAGAGCTTTGTTCCACCCACTAGTATCCAAACTAATTGTAGCCAGTGTGAAATTCCAGATGGGATATCCAGCGAAACTAGGGGTAATGATATCTGGAACATGGATGTCTTACGAAGACCCAGATATTGCCACTAAAGGGCTCAAGACTGCCTTTCATAATCTATTCAAAGATGCATGAAAATCCTGTACAAGAGGATACTGGTTGCTGAGAGGAATAAGGAGATACCAAACTTGATTCTAATGTAAACCTGAAGCCCATCTACCTACATGCTGGCAACAGAGGGCATAATTATTATCCAGCACGCAAAGTTGACAGTTTGGGTGGCCATCAGATAAAATTTTAGTCTTTCCCCTTGTTCACAGATCTCTTTTGGGGATTCCCAATGAGACGTCCTAATCCTTGAAAGGGGTTTTGTTTAGACTGCAAAGTTTTAAGTAGCTTGCGATCAGTTTAAAGTCTCATCCCTGCTATGTGTGGGGGAGCATGCCTTATTTCATCTCATTTCGCCTTAGCAATGCCTGTGAACAGAGTTTACTTTACTAAGCTGCTGTTTCAATGCCCAGTACATTTTAACGACGATCTCTGCTAGAGGGCTCCCGAAATCCAGGAATAGCTGGAACGTCAAGACTGACAGATAATTAAACTGCATTGCCGACGCTGGCTGCAGAGTAGCTGGGTGTGAGGCTATGGTATGGTAGAGCAGCATACAGATAATTTTTACTCAAGAGAGGAATTCCGACTCTGGCACTGATAATGGTGAATAGCCAATGTCCCAGGATCATTACCCAGAAGAAGGGTTTTTTTTTTCTCTAAAGTATAGCGTTATAAAACAGTGAACTCAGGGTATAAAACAAATGGACCCCTGAGTTAGTTCTTAGATAATGGAGCCTCTATCATGGGAAAAGGTAATACTAAAAGGGGCATCGGACTTCGAAAAGGGGCTAAGAGAGTAATTGTTAAAAGCTTTACAATGAGGAGGGTATCTCCTTTATGTTATGTATTTATATGGGGGCAGACTCTCTAGTGTTGTTCTTTTCAAAGGTTTGTGTGTTTTTGGGAGCTTGCTAGTTTCCTTCTGTCTCTGTTTTCTTTTCTTTTTCAGAGCAATTAAGCCCGGGGCGCTGATGATCAGAAGAGGTTACTCTAAAGTTCTATAAAGTACTACATGGTTGAAAGGGCATAGGAAAAGGGATCTGGTTACTCATTAGTGTTTCAGTGGATTTAGAGGATAGGTGTTAATGAAGATTAAAGTATCAGCTTAGAAAGGTAATAATTTAGAGTCGTTGTAGTAGGAGGATAGCCTATTAGTAAAACTGGGGTCAATGAGAATAACTTGGCTCATATCCCCCATTGCTACCTTCGTTATGTATGGTTCAAATGGTTGAAGGTGTAGATGGGGTGGTGGTTGGGTCGGGAGGGCTGGGGAGGGCAGGCTTAGTGAGGGCACTGTTGACCGTAGATCATAGCTATGAGGGTGAGGAGGCGGGTGGGGAGAATAACCTGATGCAAATACTGGAATATTCCTCCCTTGGGCAGTCAGGTTTCGGGGAGTTGGAGAGGAGGAGGGTGGGGGAGGTCGGGTTTGCTCGGGTCAACCTTTTAATACCCAGACGGTATTAGGGTTTACTGAGAAGGTGCCCAGAAATGCTCACAGCTATATATATCCAACCCATGATCAGTAGCTTAGTTTTTTCCACATGGAATGTTAAAGAAATTGGGTGGAAGATTAAGCAATACCAAGTCCGGAAGCATTTACAGTTGTTAAGGTCTGATATCACTTTTATTTAAGAGTCCCACTTACTGATTTCAGAAGAATTTAAGATGAGAAGGCAGCAAACAGGGCAAGTGTTTGCAGCTGAGGGTACTACACAAAGTTGTGGGGTGATGATTTTGATAAAGCATAATGTCCCATTCTCACCAACTAAGGTTATCAGGGATGCCCCTGGGAGATACATATTAGTTCAAGGGAGAATGTACACTATGAAAGTATTATTGGGTAATTTATACAGACCGAATACTGACTCTCCGGGTTTTTATATGGAGTTAATCAACATATTAGCCCCCTTTTTAACAGTTCCTACGATTCTGGGTGGTGATTTAAATTTAGTGTTTGACCCCAATATGGACTGTACAGGTAATAAATTCAGAGGCCTGTCACCAGCCCAAAGGGCATTAAGAGACATGTGGGACAGGGTAGGGCTGTGTGATGTGTGGCGTACTCTGCACCCCTCAGATAGATGTTATACATTCACTTCTCCAGTTCATAAAATGTCCTCCAGAATTTATTATATCATGATTTCCCAGCAGCTATTCTCAGGGGTTTTAGAATCGTCCATACAGCCTGGCCCTCCATCGGACCACTCTCGTGTTACTTGTCAGCTCTCTCTAGCCGCTGTTTCAAAAGTGGAAGGGCGATGGAAAATTAAGAACCAAATTTTAGAGGACCCAAATACAGTGAAATATATTAGTAGTCACATCTCACAATTCGTATCTGCTAATCTCAACACCACCAGGAAACCCGATATGGAATGGGGTGCCTTAAAGACCTATCTGAGAGAGTGTTAATTGGGTGGCATCAAAGAGGAAAAAATGAGAGCAGCAATTAATGCAGCTCCTCAATCAGGTTAGAATTATAGAAAAGAACATGTCCCCCCATACTTCGGAACAAACTCAGTTGGAACTTATAAAATTAAAGGATTCCTACTCGGACCTTCTGAGGGAGAGGGCAGAATTTCTGATCTTGAAGTCGAATGCTACTTACATTGACCAAGGGGAGAAGGCAGGTCACCTTGTAGCTACTCGAGTTAAGCAGCAAGAATCTGCTAGATTTATTGCCTCAATCTGGTCTTCTGACGGGGTATTGGTAAATACCCAGAAAGAAATTACTACAGAGTTTCAGAAATTCTTCCAACTGTTGTATAGCCCGATGGTTGATCCTCCTCCACTTAAAGATATGGATCGCTATTTAGCTGAATCTCATCTGCCTTCTCTCTCAGAAATGCAACGAGTAGCATTATGTACCCCCATAACTGAAGCAGAGATCCTAAAAGCCATAGATGGCCTCTCCCTCGATAAATCCCAAAGACCAGATGGGTTCTCGCCTAATTTTTATAAAAGGTTCGCAAAGCAACCTGCCCCCTTACTCCTCTCTCTGTTCCAGCAGATTCTTGCAGGCAATAGCATGTATGATACACTGTTTGAGGCTTTGATCACTCTATTGCCAAAACCTGGTAAAGCTCCAGTATATATGGCCAATTATAGGCCTATATCTTTACTTAATCAGGACGTTAAAATTCTGAGTAAATTGTTAGCAGATCGTCTCAATGCGGTCCTTCCTGATCTAATAGGAGCGGAACAGGTGGGCTTCATGAAGGGGAGGTCAGCCAGTGACCATCTACATACCCTGGCCCATGTCTTTTCAGCATCCAGGGATGCAGAATACCCAACTGCCTTGGTGTCCCTGGATGCCGAGAAGGCATTCGATAGAGTAAACTGGAATTTCCTTTTCTGGGCATTACATGCTTTCGGTTTTCCCTCAGAGTTACAAAACTGGATACAGGCACTTTACAAGGCCCCCACTGCCAGGGTTCTATGCAATGGGTGTATCTCCAAACTATTTCCCCTGGATTTGGGCACCAGGCAAGGTTATCCCCTATCTCCATTACTTTTCAACCTATACTTGGAGCCACTCATTTGAAGACTGACTGCCAGTCCTAAGATCCAAGGTCTCACCATACAAGGTATTGAAGTTAAAATCTCAGCCTATGCAGATGATCTTTTACTTTAAATTTCTCACCCCAGAAAATCTATTCTGCATCTGTTGGGAGTTATTAAAGAGTATAGTTGGTTTTCTAATTATAAATTGAACATGGAAAAGACTGTGGTTTTCCTCTTAATCAGAGAGTGATGAAGCATGAAGTTAGTGCACTAGGTCTGTTCTGGGAAAAGAAATCAATGAAATATTTAGGCATTGCCCTCACAAGAAGTGTCGCACAGTTACAGAAGAACAACCTGGATTCCTTATTGCAGGTCATTGCCCAAGATTTAAATAGGTGGTCCCTTTTCCCATTGACTGTCTGGGGTAGAATCAACCTCATTAAAATGAATGTCTTCCCTCAGCTGTATTATCCACTGAGTCTCTTGAATATATGGCTACCTCAGTCATGGTTCAAGAAGGTACATAACATTTTCACTAATTTTATTTGGGCGGGGAAACGTCCCCGTTTGGCGTTCCACAAGTTAGCGGCCCCAAAACTCAAAGCTGGCCTTCGCGTGCTGCATGTTGGCATTTACTATTGGGCCAGCCATGCAAGCAAATACCTGAGGTGGCTTAAGATAAATGATCTGGAAGAGTCCCAAGGGCATAAACCCCTCTGGATAAAAGTAGAATTAGCCCTAATCCAATATTATAATCTCTCTCCTGTGGCACTGCTTTTTGTGAAACCCAAGAACCTCCCAAAGCAGCTTTGTTTGACACCTATTGCAACCTCTGTGGGGGTACACTCCCAATTTTGTAGTTTTATAAAATACAACCACTGTTTAGATCTGGAGCAACCATTGATAGGCAACCCCAATATTAAAATAGATGGGAGAGTTCTCTCTCCAAAATGGCTCCCACAGGCTAAGGAGGTCAAACTTACATGCTTTTGGAATGAGACCAAAGGGAAATGGTTTTCATCACCAGAAATTTTAGACAAGTTGGGAGTTTCGACCTCTAATATTTTTAAAATCTTCCAGCTGCGGCACATACTTGTGAAGGTCATAGCGATGAAGGCCCAGCCATCCAAGAGCCCTCCTTTTAGGGCTAATCTAGCTCAAATGACAGGCCTTCCACATGCCGTATCGAAGATTTTCAATGTTCTATACGATTGGATTTATCCCAGACCCTTTGGACCATCAGACTATTGGGCGGAGCTCCTTCCTGAGATACCCATTAGTTGGGAGACACTTTGGCAAGGGTGTCATAAATTTATTGCACAAGATAGGATCCGACTAATGCAGTTCCAAATTTTGCATAATTTATACTATACTCCCCAAAAAATGGCTAAACTTGGTATTGCTTCTTCTGCCAACTGTACAAGGTATGCCCATGCGGAGGGCAATTTATTGCACATTTTCTGGCTCTGTCCCAAGATAGCCTCCCTATGGTCGCAAATTAAACAAAAAGCAGATCCCCTGCTAGGGCTAAATGATTTGTTTTCAGCAAGAATTTGCCTCTTAGGAGACTATTCTGAAATCCCGATAACTACACACAAATATCACATGGCATTAATGTCTATGTCTGTTAAAAAATTAGTACTCAGACATTGGAAAAATAGTGGAGAAATACCATATACTGAATGGTTGAAGGAGCTCCTGGCTAATCTTAGAGTGAAGAAAATGATAGCTAGTCTGCTGAACAAAATGAGTAAGTTTAATTAAATCTGGGCCCCGTTACTAACTCTTTATTCTCTCCAGATAAATTAATGTAATGGATCCCAGAGGATAAGGGTATGAATGAGCCACTGTCCTGGAGAAGCAAACCGGGGGTTGGGGCGGTGAGATATTGTTGAAGAGGTTTTCTTTGGGGTGTCATCTTCCTTTTTTTTCTTGATGTATTGGAGTTGAGGAGGGGGGGTATGGTGGAAAGGAAGGGGGACTAAGTTTATGCTTATGGTTTTGCCGAAAACATATATCAATATTTTTCTGCATTATGTAATCATGATGTATTGTGTGTTAAACTTCTAATAAACATTGAATTAAAAAAAAAAAAAGAAAATGTACCTTTTCCACCATTAGCAGTAGTGCTTATGAAAAGGTTCATTTCAGACTCCTTCTGATTGCATCATGGCACTAAGAGAGTTGCCCTCTATCCCCATTTTATTTCTGTTCACCCTGGTTCTCTTTACATCAAACTGTTAGATACAGCAGAGCTATAAGGCATTCATGTGGGGGATCCAAATGTAACTTACCTATTGTGCCTACCTGTATATGCAGATGACCTCCAATTGACTATTTCCAACTCAGTCACTTCTCTCCCCTGCCTGATGGCCACTTTGGATTGGTTTGTACTGCTCTCTGGGTTAAAGTTGAACTACAATAAGAGCACAAGCATGTCTATAAATGCAAGGTCCTCTGTCGTGTGTTGTCAGGGTACACAGTTGGAGTGTGAGAAAACATGGATTAAGTAATTAGGGATTGAAATTTTGACCCACTAGACAAACCTCATCAGCAATAATACTGTTCCCATTACTGAAGAACTGGAAGCAGACTGTTGGAGATGGCTTACACAGAATCTTACACTGGTGGGTAAGATAGAGGCCATGCGAATGTTTGCCCTCCCTACATGTACTTAACATTTTAGTTATTTACCCTTATTGACAATTATTGGGCAGTTCTTGGGGAAAGGAAGCAACTATGGTTCAGACCCTTTGCTGGCCCTCTTGCTGCTTGCCTGCTTTGTCCCTTGGCTTCGGCCTCTAGGATGGCTGTTGCACTGGGATGCCTTCCTTGTTGGCTCCTTCATCATCCAGCCTATGTGTGACTTGTTCTTTCTTTCACCTGTCCACCATGGAGCCTGGCTTGACTCAGTCTTCCTTCACCTTGCCTACATGGGGTCTGGCTGTATTCGCTGGCCACATGAGGTCTTCGCCTGGTATCGCTTACTGCTCCTTGCTATCCATGAAGATTGCAGTCTGCTAGTTTCAAGGAGCTTGGTTTTCCACCATGGACTTACAACTGGATTTTGGACATTCACCATCAATTCTTTTGGATGCTTCTGCCTTGCTGCTTCAATTCATATGGATTTACTACTACAGTATCTACCACCATCCTCAGTTTTAGCCTCTGGGATGACTGCTGTACTCTCTACCACTGCTGAATAACCTGCCTTGCCCCATGGGGCTGAAGGTGTCACCACATCATACTTCGAGTAACCTGCACCACTACAGGGCCCGAAGGTTTATTGAACTTCTATTACTAACAGTACCTGCTTTGCCCTCAGGGCCTTGAGGTTCATCGAGAGTATCGTGCCCACTTACAAGACCTGTTTTTCCCATTCAGGCCTGGGAGGTCTTTCGGTTCTCTATCTACTCGTATCATGAGTTCTATTGCAAAACTCTACTCCTCCTATCTTCTTGCCCCACTCAGGACCGGAGGTTCCAACCATTCTGCCCCCAGCCTCATAGCCTGCATCTAGCTTCCTTGCTTCACCAAGGAACTTAGCCTTGCATAGCTTGACATCGAATGCAGGACCACAGATCCTTCTATTCTGGATTATAGAGTCATTTGTTCAAGCTCAAGTCCTCCTTGGAAAGAATTTCTAACCTGATGGATTGCTTTGACCAGTACTACTCAACCCTTTTCAGATTGTTTATGCTCACCTGTGGATTTGAACTTACTCATATCTGATTAATGCCCTGGACATAGATATCTATTGGACTCGGAATTCACTAGGATATGCTGCCATCTCTCAATAGACTCTCATCATCATGGCTCCGATACCAGCTTTCCTGCTTTTATTGGATTCAGGATTTGCAATTTATTGGACATCAAATTAACCGACAACCTGATATATCTAATTTAGGTTTACTCTACTTTAGCATGTCCAGAAGGACAGGCAGCTCAGTAGCCATGGGTCCTCAGAGGTTCCCCCCAAGGAGGGGTTTCTTTTCCTGCATGCTACTGGCCACATTCTCCAGAGTTGGAGGAGATAATCACACTGATAATCATTATTTCTTTTGAGGGGGTCTCATCTTACTTGACTAAGCATTCTTCCTAAGGTGGGATACAGAGAAAGGCCAAAACATCAAGTCATAACAAGTTACTCATCAGCACAATCATCTAAACACCTTGCATACTATCCAGTTCAAAGGTACTACGATCACTGAGTTGCTCATGTCTATGCTGAAGTATCTAAGCACTAATCATTTCATATAACTAATACCTTGTTAGCAATGGCCTACTTACTGGTCTGGTCTCTGTATCTAAGAACAACCTACATTATTCAGCTACCATACGCAGCACAAGCACTGAGCTATGAAACACATATAATTGAAAGGTGCATGCATGTAGTTATGTGGGGGAAGAACTCCTCCCTCACATCCTACTTAAACTAGCAGGCTACCGCCACTCCGCTTAGAGTGAGTTGCACTCACCCTCCATTCTCCCTTTATACCTCCTCCTTCTCCAGCACTCTTACCCCACTGGGGGGGTCATCCTACTCGGCTAAGCATCCTTCCTACAGTGAGATACAGAGAAAGGCCAAAACATCAAGTCATAACAAGTTACTCATCAGCTCAAGCATCTAAGCACCTTGCATACTATCCAGTTCACATGTACTATAATCACTGACTTGCTCATGTCTATGCTGAAGTAACTAAGCATTAATCATTTCATACAACTAATACCTTGTAAGCATTGTCCTACTTACTGGTCTGGCCTCTGTATTCAATCACAACCAACTCAGTTAAGAAGGGATAAAACTTTTTATAGCTACATCAGGGAGTGAAGGAAGACCAAAGGAGGGATAGTGAGGCTTAATAAAGGGAGGAGGGTGGGCAGAGGGAGACTGTGAAAAGGCAGAGATACTAAACAAATATTTTTGCTCAGTATATACAAATGAAGAGGGGGAGGTACCTAAAACAAACAGTAGAAACACTCTGGATACAGAAGTTGATACCAGACCATTTACAGAAGAAATGGTTATGAAAGAACTCTTAAAACTGAAGGTGGACAAAGCAATGAGTCCTGATGGGATTCATCCCAGAATTCTAAAAGAACTAAGGGTAGAACTAGTGACACCACTGACTACCCTCTTTAACAAATCATGGGAGGATAGAGTGGTACCCGAGGACTGAGGAGGCAGATATGATTCCCTTCACAAAGTGGGAAAGCATGGAAGCAGGAAACTACAGACCTGTTAGTTTAACCTCAGTGATAGGGAAAATGATGGAATCACTTCTGAAGGAAAGAATTGTTGAGTATCTAGAGGCCAGAGGGGCACAGGACCCTAGGCAGCATGAATTCACAGTGGGAAGGTCATGCCAGACGAATCTGATAGATTTATTTGACTGGGTGACCAAAGTGGTAGATCAGGGAGGAGCTGTGGACATGGCCTACCTAGACTTTAGCAAGGCATTTGACACAGTCCCACACAAAATATTAATATACAAGTTAGCCAGCCTGGGAGTGGGTCCTAAGATGACAGCCTGGGTAAAGAATTGGCTGGAGAATAGGACACAGAGAGTAATAGTAAATGGAGTCCACACAGAAGAAAGGGGGGTAACTAGTGGGGTTCCTCAGGGTTCAATATTAGTACCAGTCCTCTTCAATGTCTTTATAAGTAACATTGCAGAGGGACTGGAAGGAAAAGTATGTCTCTTTGCAGATGACACAAAGACCTGCAACAGAGTTGATGCACAAGGTGGGGTGGAAAGGATGAGAAGGGACTTGGCAAGGTTAGAGGAATGGTCAAATGTATGGCAGCTTAGATTCAATGCTAAGAAGTGCATAATGCACCTGGGAAACAAAACCCAGGGAAGAGTACACAATGGGGGAGATACTAACAACAACAAAATGGAAAGGGACCTGGGGTAGTCATATCAGATGACTTAAAGGTGGGCAAGCAATGTGAGAGGGCAGCAAGGAGGGCTGGGGGATACTGGGATGCATAGGAGAGGCATCACCAGTAGAAAACAGGAAGTTATTATCCCTCTGTACAGACAGCTGGTCAGACCCCATCTGAGTACTACGTGCAGTTCTGGAGACCCAGTCTCCACAAAGACATAGACAGGATGGAAGCTGTCCAGAGGAGGGCAACTAAAATGGTGCAGGGTCTGCACCAGAAGACATATGAAGAGAGACTAAAGGAGCTTAATATGTATAGCCTCGAGGAAAGGAGGAAGAGGGGGGACATGATAGAAACGTTCAAGTACCTCAAGGGAATCAACAAAGTCCAAAAGGGTAGCATCTTTAAAAAAAAAAGGTGTGCAAGAACAAGGGGGCACAATTTGAAGATGAGGGCAGCTCAGAGGTAATTTAAGGAAGTATTTTTTCACAGAGAGGGTTGTGGATGCATGGAACGGCCTTCTGGAGGAGGTTGTGGAGTCAAAAACAGTGGTGGTATTCAAGTAGGCATGGGACAGTCATAAGGCCATTCTAGGGAGTGGGGGTAGGAAGAAGCAGGCAGCTGGTTAACTAGGATCTGCAGCTTATCCAATAGGTAGGGAAATGGGCAGACTGGGTGGGCCAAGCGGTCCTTATCTGCCATAAATTCTATGTTTCTATGTAACCTACATTATTCAGCTACCATATGTAGCACAAGGACTGAGCTATGAACCACACATAACTATAAATAATGTGACTTAATCACTGGGCACACTACATGTCCCTGTTTTAAGTAATGCTTCTGTATTTTGTATTTGGTATTATGCACTTTGTATTGTGTATCTTTTGTTAAATTTCTTTAAGCTCCATGATTACACATGAACATAGGCAGTGTTGCTCCTTGTGCTCCCCAGATAAAGAAAGGCATGGTGCCCGATTCCGAAAGGAGTCCTTGGAGCAATGCAAATTGCACCACTCCAAGGGCTATGGCAATACTGGGCATGCCAGGAACCCTGCACCGTATTTCAGAAGAAAGCAGGGTCCATGCACCAAACTCCATGAGACTGCTGCAATTGCAGTACAGTGCCCAACCAGTGGCACAGCAGCGGCCCATGCCACAAGGATTTGGCACCCCTCCTGCCAGCACAACACAGGACGGGCAGCATTGATGGTAGTGGTGAGGGGGCTACACACATGCCCAGTGAGGAGTGAGGGGGAAGTAGGGGACATGCTGTAGGATGGGTTAGTGTGCCAACAGGGTAGTTGGGTATTGGTTCAGCATCCAGTAGGGTGCATATGCCTATGACCTATATATATGGTGATATATGTACCACACACATGTCAAAGCAATTCCTTACATCCCGGCTGCCACACCAACCCTTCCTATGCCCCTCTGTGCCCCTCCTGCCCATGGACCGCACTGGTAGTCACCCAAAACAGTGTCCCACACAGTTGTAAGGGGCTTAGACCACCTTCTGGCAGGTCTAAGTGGAGCCCCTTGTGATGGCCATGGCAGGGCTTTTAGAACTGGAACTTGCTTCATTGTATTTTGACACAAGCACCTTGGGTCCACATGGAACTCTTTCAGAATCAGGCCAAATCAAATCAAAATGTCTGTTTCACAAACTTTGAACTAAATACTGCCAAGCTTCACAATATTTGATTAAAATAGTTTTCTTTTTCTTGAAGTACACCAAAACTTTCACAAAGATTTGGTACATTTTATGGAAACTGCACAAAGTGCTACTTGACCCAGCTCCATTTCTTACCAGATGTGAGATATAGTCAACAACAAAGCTTCCAGATATATTGCACAGTATGTGCCTTGTCCAAGTGATACCACTTGGTGTTAATACTTATCTTTTACAGTAGATGTAATTCTGATATGTCATCTACTATTTTTAGATGGATTGTTAGAGGAAGCTCGAGTCCGACAGTATGAAAGATGCACTTGTCTCCATAGTTTTCATTATACCCTGATAGATTTACTGTATTTACAGTATATCTACTATAGTCCCATTACCACATACAAATAGAAAACATATGACGATAGTCCCAAGATAGCATATTATAGGGTTTCAGAGGCACAGTTCCTAGATGGTAAGACAAGGCTTATTCTGGAGGTATGTCCCAGTCATGTAGAGTAGGAATACTGTATCACTTTCTTGAGGTACCTAAATGAGGTACATAAGAGAGAAAAGGAAAGCAAGGGGAGGTATAGCAAGGATAAGAAGGATGACAGAGGGAAACTATCCAGAAGAGGACTTAGAAAAAGTAGACATCCTGAACAGGTACTTCTGCTCAGTTCCCACAATAGAAGGGGTGGACAGACCACCAGGAAGCAGCAGGAACTAATGGTGGGGGTGGTGACACAGGAAAGAGTCCTGAAGGGACTTGTAGCACATGGGCAAGGCTATGGGACCAGATGGGATACATCCAAGGTTACCAAAGGAACTCATGGAGGTGCTTGCTGCACTCCTGATGGCCATATTCAACAGCTAACTGGAAATAGATGTGGTTCCAGAGGACTGGAGGAGAGCAGACATGGTTCCACTCGATTATAGTAGCAGCAGTGAGGATGCTAGCAACTATAAGCTAGTAAGTCTCACATTAATGGTGGTGAAATTAAAGGAAACCATGTTGAAGGAAAGGTTAGAAGAGAATCTTGAATCCAGTGGGCTACAAGACCAAAGGCAGCATGAATTGACAGGAAAGAGGTTTGACAGATGAATATAATTGTTTTTTTTAGCTTTGTGACCTAGGAAATAGATCAGTGGAGGGCGGTGGATGTAGCTTATCTGGACTTTAGCAAGACCTTCAAAATCTGTGCTGCATAAGAGGCTGATGAAGAAATTCAGCAGCCTGGGGTGGGATCCAAGGTAGTAAACTGTGTAAGAAACTGGCTAATGGATAAGCAACATAGAAACATAGAATTTGATGGCAGATAAGGACCGTTTGGCCCACCTAGTCTGCCCATTTCCCTACCGAATGGATAAGCTGAAGATCCTAGTTAACCAACAGCCTACTTCCTCCTACCCCATCACTAGAATTGCTTTATGTCAGTTCCATGCATTCTTGAATTCCCCCACTGTATTTGACTCTACGACCTTCTCAGGAAGGCCATTTCATGCATCTACAACCCTCTCTGTAAAGAAATACTTTCTCACATTACCTCTGAGCTTCCCCGTCTATCTTCAAATTGTGCCCCTTTTTTCTTGCACATCTCTTTTTCTGAAAGATGCTACCCTCTTGTACTTTGTTGATTCCCTTGAGGTATTTGAAAGTTTCTATCATGTCACCCCTCTCCCTTCTTTCCTAGAGGCTATACATCTTAAGCTCCTTTTGTCTTTCTTCATGTGTCTTCTGGTGCAGATCCTGCACCATTTTGTTTGCCCTCCTATGGACAGCCTCCACCCTGTCTATGTCATTGCAGAGATGAGGTCCCCAGAACTGTATACAGTACTCTAGATGTGGTCTTACCAACTGTCTGTACAGAGGGCCAATAACTTCCTGTTTTCTAATGGTGGTGCCTCTCCCTCTGCATCCCAGTATCCCCCAACCCTCCTTACTGCCTTCCTACTTTGCTGGCCCACCTTTAGTTCATCTTATATGATTACCTCCAGGTCTCTTTCATTTTTGTTGTTGTCAGTATCTCACCACCCATTGTGTACTCTTCCACTGAGTTTTGTTTCCCAGGTGCATTACTTTGAACTTCTTTGTATTGAATCTAAGCTGCTATACATTTGCCTATTCTCCAGCCTTGCCAAGTCCATTTTCATCCTTTCCACCCCACCTTTTGTATCAGCCCTGTTGCAGAGCTTTGTGTCTTTTGCAAAGAGACATACCTTCCCTTCCAGTCCCTCTGCAAGGTCACTTATAAAGACATTAGAAAGGACTGGTCCCAGTACTGAACCCTGCCATACTCCACTAGTAACCCTCCTTTCTTTACTGTGGACTCCATTTACTATTACCAGCTGTGTCCTGTTGTCCAACCAGTGTTTTACCCAGGCTACTACCATAGGACCCACTCCCAGGCTGGCTAATTTGTTTATTAATCTTTTGTGTGGGACTGTGTCAAATGCCTTGCTAAAGTCTAGGTAGGCTATGTCCACAGCCCCTCCCTGGTCTACTACTTTGGTTACTCAGTCAAAGAAATCAATTAGATTTGTATGACATGACCTTCCTGCTGTGAATCCATGCTTCCTTGGGCCCTGTGCCCCACTGGCCTCTAGGTACTCAACAATTCTTTCCTTCAGAAGTGATTCCATCATTTTCCCTACCACAGAGGTCAAACTGACAGGTCTGTAGTTTCCTACCTCTGTCTTGCTCTCACTTTTGTGAAGAGAAATCACATCCACCCTTCTCTAGTCCTCAGGTACCACACCACCCTCCAATGATTTATTAAAAAGAGTAGTCAGTGGTGTTACTAGTTCTTCCCTTAGTTCTTTTAGAATTTTGGGTGAATCCCATCAGGCCCTGTTGCTTTATGAACCTTCAGTTTTAAGAGTCCTTTCAGAACCCTTTCTTCTGTGAAAGGACTAATATCAACCTCCCTATCCAGAGTGCTTCTATTGACTGGATTAGGTATCTCCCCCTGCTTTTCCATTGTGAATACTTAGCAGAAGTATGCATTCAGTATCCCTGCTTTTTCACTGTCAGTCTCTGCCCAATTAGCTTCCTCTTTATTCAGCCTCAGTATCCCTGCCTTAGTCTTTCTTTGTTCCCTAATGTACCTATAAAAGGTTTTATCCCCCTTCTTAACCAAGCTGGCTATCTTTTCCTCTATTTTGGCAGTTGCTATTCTGACTGCCCTCCCTGCTTCCTTCTGCTTTAACTGGTACAGTTCTCTTTCCTGCTCCTTCTGTGTTTCTTTATACTTCCTGAATGCTATCTTTTTCTTCCTAACCTTCCCCGCCACTTCTTTTGAGAACCATAGTATTTTTTTTCTTTTGTTTTGATTTGTTTATTTGCTTCACTCAAAGGCTTGTTGCTTCTGTGATGGTAGTTTTGATGTTTCCCTATTGTTGCTCCACCCCACCTTCTTGCCTGTTTGCCAGTGCTTTTCTGAGGCACTCTCCTTTTTGACAAAATCAGCCCTCCTGAAGTCCAGTAACTTCACTTTTGTATGGCTTGACTCTACAGCTAAGTTTATCGTGAACCACACTGTTTGGTGGTCACTTGTTCCCAGATGGTTCCCCACTTCAAGATCAGAGATCCTCTCTCCATTCCCATTTGAGACTACCAGGTCTAAGATTGCTCCCTTCCGAGTGGGTTCCAAAACTAGCTGTATGAGGCATGCCCCCAGTAGGGCATTGAGAATGGCCCAGCTCCTGGATGTGGCTCCAGCAAAGGTGCTCCAGTTAACATTTGGCATATTCAGGCCCCCCATCAGCAATATCTCCCATTTCTCTGCCATCCTAAGGATGCCTTCTATCATTTCCTTGTCCATTTCCTCCCCTTGAGATGGGAATCTGTATACAACCCCTGTGTGTATTGTGGTGCCATTTCCAGTCTCCAGTGTGACCCACAGTGCCTCCTCACCTCCCTGTTTACCCTTTAGTTCTATTCTTTGATCCGTTCCCTTACATAGAAAGCTACTCCTCCTGCTCTTCTTCACTCCCTGTCCTTCCTGTAGATTGGGTACCCTGGTATGTTGACATCCCAGTCATGGTTCTCTATGTACCATGTTTCTGTGACTACCACAATATCCAGGCATCCCTTTTCCATCAAGGCCACCATTTCAGGAAGCTTTTTATCTAGACTACGGGCATTGGTACTCATTATCCTCCATTTTATATGGCTTTATTTCTTTTTGCCCCATCCCTATCCTTACTGCCTTTGTCTTTTTCTCCATTTACCCCTGTCCTTCTCCCTATTGACTGCTCTGTCTTGGTGTTTACCTCACTAACTACCCTGATTTTTTGGGGGCTAGGATTTCCTTTCTCTTTTCCAGTGCCTCCCCCCTTGGATAGTTTAAATGCTTGCCAATGAAGCATTTAAACCTACCACCTAGGATCCTGATTCCCCTCCTGGTTAAATGCAGGCCATCACATCTGTATAGGCCTACATCTCTCCAGGTGGAACCCCTATCCCCAGTGAATCCAAATCCATGAGCTCTGCACCAGTTTTTCAACCAGTCATTGAATCCCATGGTTTGGATATTAACAGCACTCACTCAAATAAAAAGAGAGTGACCAGCAGGGCTCAGTACTGGGACTGGTCCCCTTCGGTGTTTTGATAAGTGACCAGAAGAACTGGACAGAAAGGTATGCATTTTTTCAAAGACACCAACATCTGTAATAGGGTAGATATTCAGGAGTGGGTGGAGAGAATAGGTAGGGGCATTGGGAAATTTGAGGAGTAGTGAAGGGCATGGCAGCTGGGGTTCAATGCCAAAAAGTGCAAAATCATGCACTGAGGGCACTGGAACCCAGGAGCTGACTTTCGGATTGGGGAACATACTGACAATCACTAAACATTAAAGAGATCTTGGGGTTATCATGTCTGTTTACCTCTAAGGGGCAGGGCAGTGTGACAAAGCAATGGGTAGGGCCAGTGGAATGATGGGATGAAAGGGGAGAGGTACTACCAGCAGGAAGAGGGAGTTGGTGTTACCATTGTATCAACTGCTGGTAACATCCCACCAAGAGTATTGTGTCAAGTTCTGGAGGCCTCATCTCAGAAAGTGCATAGACAGGGTGGAGGCAGTTCAAATGAGGGCAACTAAAATGGTGCAGGGGGTGCATCAATAGTCTAATGAAGAGACACTTAGGATTCTCACCATGCACACCCGATAAGAGAGGAGAGCAAAAGGGGGCATGATAGAGACCTACATGCCCCACAAGGGATGAACAAGGTCCAGTAGGGCACTCTCTTTCCAAAGAGAAGGAGCACCAAAACCAGAGGGCATGCAATGAAGCTGGAAAGGGATGAGTTTAAGAGGGATGTAAGGAAGGACATTAACCTGCTGGAGAAGGTCCAGAGGAGGACTACAAAGATGATAGCAGGTCAGCAGGGTAAGGAATACGAGGAGAGATTGAGGGCATTGAACATGTACTACATGGAAGACAGGAGGGAGAGAGAGAGAGAGAGAGAGAGAGAGTATAATGATTGGGAACTTCAAGTACTTGAAAGGGATAAATAAGGTTGATAAGAAGAGTCTCTTTAAGATGAGTGTCAACCATAATATGAGGGGGCACAGTCTTAAGCTGGAGGGTAGGAGGATTAGGAGGAAAATCAGGATGCACTTCTTCACAGAGAGGGTGGTGGACACTTGGAATGCACTGGAAGAAGAGGTCATCTCATTGAAGACAGTGGGCAGCTTTAAGAGAGGCTGGGATAGGCATGGGAGAAGGTAAGGATCATGGGTAGAGAGGATGGGAGAAGTGGGGAGGGACGGCAGGGACATTAGCTCAAGCTGTTGACCCTGCAATATGAGCAGACTTGATAGATCAAATGGCCTTCTTCTGCTGACTTCTTTGTATGTTCATATGTAAGTACTACTTCACTGAAAAGGTGGTGGATACCTGTAACAGACTGCCATTAGAAGTGGTGGAGGCAAAAACAGTAGGGGGCTTCAAGCATGCATGGGATAAGCATAGGGAATTAGTGGGTGGGCAGGAAGGATGGTGGTTCACCACAGACCAGTTAGGATCTGCAGAGACAGACTTGGCAGGGATCATCAGGGAAGACTGGGAGGGCCAAGCAGTCCTGTTCTGCTGATGAATTCAATGTTTCTATGTTTCTCTGTTACTTGATTTCAGCCCATGAGCACTACTGGGCACACTTTCCTTTGAATGCTTGCCATCTTGTGCAGCTGCAATAAAGTAGAATGCTCCATTTCAGATATGGGGTGAGGACCATTATTGTACATCTACTTTTTTAATTAAAAATGGATGTAAAACTGATTTACTTTAAAAAAAAATGTTTTTGGTAAGATACAAGTAGCCAAGATATATTCCCAGCAGCAACATGAGAAAGGAAGAAACAGGGAAGTATAGAAACATGCTAAATATAGATACAGTAGTGCAAACAGTTTGGCAGTATAATACACTGCAGAAATAACTCACAGTATTACAGCACAAAAAAATAAATATAAAGTAAAGTTTAACACTCAAGTATAAAGAATCTAAAAATGGCAATCCGATTTAAAGGTTTAGCCCTATGTACTATCCCTATGTGCCACAGATACATGGTGTGTAGGTATTCCTAAGTCAGAAAACTGCACATCCAGAGTCCCGTCTGACCCAGTGACATGCATGAAAGGGGTGTGCACTCCTTTTGCCATGGAAATTTTGTCCATGAGCAGCTCTGTGAGACCAGCCTTACAGGCAGATTGACTGGGAATGGGGCTTGGCTATGAGCCATGTACTATTCCAGCCCTGTGGTGCAGAATGCCAGTGGAAGAGGCACAGGATATGCATGCAGGGAACTTTCTATAACTGCTATGCCCACCCTCCATCCAGTGGCAGGCTGTCAAGATGGGGCAAGATCCCCTATCCCACTGCCCACAGCCTTCTGAATGGGAAGTGAGGGCTGGGGACTACCATTTATGGATATCTCTTGTGTAGTGTTCTTTTATTGGAATCTAGGATGATATGCCACACAATCTCCTGTTTCACAAGGAACAGTAGATCCAGTCAACCAGCAGGAAAGCATTTGATAGTAATCCCACCATTGCTCACCCCATTACCCATGTCATGCAACCCAGCCCCTCCACACTGTGACACACATATGAGAAGGGTCCAGAGATGGGCAGACCAGGGTAGTGAATCTCATTGGATGCATCCCTCTCCATAGATGATGGCAGACACAGCATGGTTATGCATTTTTATTGTATACCCAGACAGCCTTCATGCATAGGCCCCATTGTGCATAAATTCTGAAGACAAAAACAAAGTGACCTAGAGTGGGGGGGGGGCAGAACCATGAGACAGTGGAGGGTTTGCAACTAAAGAGAATGGATTATAAATAGGAACAGGTGCTAGCCATAAATACACATAGCATGGTTTTGGGGTGGAAATCAATGAGGCCAAATAAAAAGAAGAAGGAAAGTGGTTCAGAGAGAAGCGAGCCATATGAGAAAGGGAACTTCCCAGCAGAGGATTTAGACACTGTGGTAAGAAAAGAGTCGGAGACGAGATTGTTAGGGAGTAAGTCTGGGAGGGAGAAGAAAGAGAAGAAAAAAGAGATATTTGGGGGAGGGAGTTCCAGAATTTAGAAACAAGAGAAAAATTGTGATAGCTGCCTTGGAGGGAGGGAAATGAGAGCTTGAAGGAGAGGGAACAGTGATGGGAACCAAGTGGAGAGTTAAGGGAAAAGCAGGATAAGGAGTGCTGAAAGGTGTCCTATTGGGCATGGGCGTAATGGGAAACATGACCATAGATAACAATACCATAATCAAATATAGGGATTTTCTCCCTGAGACTGATCTGACAGGCTGGGCAGTCTGGATCTGTGTATGTAGTAGAGTGCACCTAATTTGGGAAGCAGTTCAGCCTGCATGGCATCTAGGCAGTCACAAGGTGAACAAAGAGCTCTCTCACTGTTCTGATCAGAAGTGGGTCCTGGAGCCTTCGGGATCTGCTGACTGGCTGTCCACAGTGCAAGCAAAATTGTGACTACTGAGCCTCCATTTGAAAAGGAGTGATTGATAACAGTGAACTAGCAGTAAATTAGCTCATAATTAGCAATCAACCTGAAAGAGCAGCTTTAGTTGGCCATGACCAAACCAAGATTCAGGAAGATAAGCATAGCATTCAATTGATTTAACCATTTTAAAAGCTGAACACTACTTGAATGCTTTTACTAAGCTGGATTTTGACTGATGACAAGCATTTCAGTTCTGGAAGTGTTTATTTAAGTTGATAATGAGATAAATGCTAGCTGGGCTAAGTATACCGATTTTCAATTTCTAGCAGGCCAAAATAATCTGATTTAAGTATCGTTAATTTAAAAAAAATGATAGTTTCAGGGTTTTATTGAGATTTTGAAATTATAGTATAAGTTTTAACAAGGAAAGCAACTGCATTTAACACAAACCAAGTACTATGTAGTAGCTCACTATAACTAAAAATGCTTACCTGTCAAGGGGTTTACATAGTAGTAAAAAGGAAATACTCTAAAACCCAGGTAATTACATTACTATTAAAACTACATATCTAAAGAAGCTTCCTAAACAAAGAAGATAATACACAACAGAAGTTAACATTGTCAATCTATTTTCGTAGGTTATTTTGCAGGAGCATGCTACTTGGGAGAGTCTGAAATAACCCAGAACAGCTTAGCATTCTAGTCTGTTAAGTGTACACTAATTTGCTTTGAAAAATTACAATTGTAACACAGTTTGGTATTTATTATATGAAAAAAGTGCTTCATCAGCATGTTTGTTGAAAACTAAACAAAAAGACCATCCTGTATGCCCAGTGCTGCTTATCTATTACGGAATGAAAAAGCCCTAGTGACTCTTCACAACTACTCCCTCCTCCCCTTTTGATACAATACCTTTTAGAACATGAATAATAATTTAAAAGATGGAGGACACAGTTGAGTTAGTTTTCTTAAAACCTGATTTGAAAGCAATAATAAAGAAGAATAAGCTGAGGTAGATGAAGAGTTTGAAGAGCACTACCTTCTCCTGCAGCATGGCAAAAGCATGGAGGTAGAAGATAGGCTGTTAGTCTCCTGTGGCAGCAGGGTCATCTCCTTAGTAAAGAGCAAATACCCTTGCATGCCTTTAGGTGGCAGGGTTCCAGCCAGTATAAAAAGGGAGATTTATGAGAGAGGCAATAGGTGCTACAATGTTAGGAGTAGCAAGGTGGAAGAGCTTGGGATCCAGACCATTCGGGCCGTTGCCTTTAGCTGGATCAAGGCAGGAGGGCTGAGAATGCAGTAGAAGGGGAAGTGGATGAGATGGATGAGATGGGAAAAGGGCAGGAAGAGGAAAACAGAAATGAGATGGTGGGCAGTGAAGGGGAGATGTGAAAAAGGTGGAGGATAGATGAGAAAGGGTGCAAGAGCAGAAATAGTCACTGAAAGCAGAATGATTTCAAAGGGATTAGAGATCAGGGATTTGTCAATATTGATCAGTGGGAGGGGGATAATTAAGTGGAAGGGGCGAGCAAGGTGTGAGCAACCATCCCAAATCTGGATGGCAGTCCAGGTTATTCTGTAAGGTGGAACCAAAGAAATCAGTCTTCACCAGTATAATAGAATTAGTGCAAATGTTTAAAAGTGTCTGTACCTGAGAAGGTCTCCATGTAATCTAGAGTCTTATGCAGTCATCAGGCAGTGTCTCCAGCTTTGTGATGATCAATCAGCTCGACTGAGAGCCAGAGGAGATGAAATCTTCTGACCCTAACTCTCTTGAGAGGGGCATGAGTGTCCCAGACTGACTGAATTATACAGGCAGCAGGAACTGTCTCAAGTACTGAGATGATCAAACAGCTTGACTGAGAGTTAAGACCCTGAAGAGATGAAAATATCTTTCCTTGTCTTAAGAAGAACATATGCATCCCAGACCGACTGAATTATAAATCATACTCGCATAAGTTCTTACGTTCTGTGAGAGAGATGTGTTATGTTATAACAAACATCATCTACACCAGTTTGGGCAGATGCAGCTGCTATGTATTACTTTGCAATATTCTCACTCACACTGTATGAGGTGGCATTCTTATATCATATGAAACATCTCGCACAATACATGCTATGTAAACTTATAATATAAATGATATCCTTGGCCCTGCTTATTGTTTTTACTGGTGAGAATGCAGTTTAAATTCTGGAATTTTACCAGATTTTCTGGAACAAAACAAAAAACAGTGGCTTTGATAATAAAGCTAAGTAAATTAATGTGATGCATGACAACAAAATATAACTGCACCATCTGTTGTACTGCTCCATACATGATGATGGACTACTTAGCAATGAAAAATAATCTCTATGTACTTTGCAGGTACTGTACATTGATATGTTTGTAGTCATGCAAAGAATTACATACACTGTATGCTCATTTTAAGTACTTCTACAATAACTTTGGTATAGCAGAATAACTGAAGATTTACAATATGTTGTACTGTGCATACCTAGTTGTCACTGAACAGGAAAAAAACACACTTTGGTTAACACACGGTAGTGTACAAATTTGCATAAAGAAAGTTGTGCAATTGTGCAAGTTCTGCTGCATGAATTGCCTCACTACACCTGTATTACACACCTTGCTGTAACTTTTAGTATGTGAATTGACACATTTTACATCAGAAATTCTCTGCAAAGTTTGAATTATGTCAATTTGCATAATGAAACTCATTGCAGTTGCGGCAAATTCTGTAGTGCACAATTTGCAAATGCTATGCATTCCGCATAAATTTGCAGGAGCAAAATTTGAAATTCTCAATGAACCTATAGTATATGTACCGCCACTTAAATGGACTTATAGTTAGGATGAAACACAATATTGTTGCAGTATAATGCAAAATTCTGCAGTATACTATAGGGAACAATGTAGGTCAATGAAAATTAAGCCCTTTTGTCATGCAATATTTTGTATGTGTCATTTACTGCAAGTCATTGAGTTGTACCATGGCTGGCTCTGCTGTATATTAATTGTAAGGTGATATAGGTAGTACTTCGGATACAGACCTAGCAACAACAAAATTAATTTCAAGTCCTGTCAGAGCATTGTACTTACTGTGTAATTTTTATCATGTCAGTTAACCTCCCTGTACCCCAGTACTCCCAACTGTAAAACATGGTAGAAGCAGGACCCCACTGTAATATACATGTGTGAAGGAAGATTTTAAAAGATAGGAGGGGGGCTGAAAGAGTGGTATGAAGGTTAATTTATTTTTAAAATCGGGGAAATTTATAACAATATTTTAATTTCACTGAATATGCAAGAGCACAGAATGAACTTCTAACCAAAGGACATCACTTGTACAGTACAATTTAGGAAAGAAAATTCCAAAGATGGTGACAGCTTAATTCCTTAGCTCTTCTCTACTCTCTCTACATCCACTGCCATCCACCAGCTTTTCCTTCCTGTTTAACCCCATAGTATTACTTACCTGTTTATGTTTCAGTTTAAAGACAGTTCTAAAGTCTCTGGATCTAAATGACACTGTAGTCTGTGAGTTCTCCACCGCCCTCAGCCCAGTCACCACAGCTGTGTGATCCAGAAGATGGCACTTTCTGCTCCAAATACTTCTCCATCACAGAAAACAGAGGACCTGCAGGAGATAAGAGATATGTTCATTCAACTGATCACAGAAACTGGTGACATAAAAATTTCCAGTCGACCTATGGGGGAAGATTATATTCCTTTCCCAGTGACTATACAGGATTGAACAGCCGATTGACACTCAATTCCTCTGGAGAGAGCACCTGGGGCTGTCCTATGGGAACAAGACCAGACCATCTGCCAGCTATGGGAGTGCATTGAAGATTTGTTTTATTTAGTATACTTTATATATACACAAAGCATAAGGCACTAGATAAAATATAAACTATAACAAATGGAGGGTCCATACAACACATAAACAAATAAAGAACATGCTAATAAAAAAAAAATTCAGAAAGAAATCCCCCCCTGGAGTGCCACAGTCTCTAAAAGGACACCACGCATAAAAGGTAATAATAGAAACACAAGGGCTAAGCAAACATTTATATTTATCCTATCTATCAAAAACAACAGATGCACAACTATGTATAGACACCAGCATGGCTACCAACTGCTGAATAAATGCACATAACATAATTAAAGAAGACAAGGGGAATTATCAAATTTTTCACATGTTTATAAAAACTATAACTTCACTAAATCAACATGTGGTAACAATTTTAATTTGGAAAGATAAAGGCATTAATCAAATGGATATGATAGCTGATAAAACTTAAAAACATTTGAAAACATACAAAAGCAATACACATTACCTCAAACAGAAAAATTTCAATGTACTCAAATAATAAACTATGAGTAGGATTTTCAAACTGTGCCCGGAAGGGGCATAAGTGCACATGCAGCACAACTGAGCTGTGCCAGAGAGCATCAAGACAATATTCAAATGAGATGCATGATCACTCATCCCATCTGAATATGGCCCAAGTTGTGGGCAGTGCAACTGGGGGCCACCAAAAATGCACCAGCCCATCCCACTGTGCGGGTTTGAATATCTGGAATGGGGATCCATGGCACTTCTGCTGAATGCACCAGATGTACATTCCAGATATTCAGACCACGACATGCAAATGTGGCCATTCACCATGCAAGGTGCAAATGGGACCATTTGCATGTCATTATGGCTCATTTGCATGTCTGGGGCAGATAAGCACTGGGCAGACTGCACCGGGCATGCTGCAAGTGCTGCAGTAAACACAGCACGCTGCCCCTGGCAGTCTAGTGCCACTGTCCCCGATCATGCCATGCAATAAAAGTAAACCCCAATCCCTAGTAGTCTAGTGGCTCCCTCTCCCTTCCCTGATCTGTCATAAAGGAGTGCCTTTCCCCCCAACCCTGGCAATCTAGTGGTACCCTTTCTCTTCCCAAAACCCTGTCCGTATTATCAAACAATACCGACACACCTGCTAGTAGCAAATTACACACAATCCCATATTGCTCTGGGTAGTTCAGTGGATCACCCACCCACTGAGGTACCCACACCCCACCCCGCTCCCCCAGTCCCAGCAAGGCCAGTGTAGTCGGAGGGCAGCAAAATCCACCTGCATATCTCCAAGGCTTCCCATCAACTGAGCTGTCACTGAATGACTGCTTACAGAAAACACAGTAATAACATTAGTCGACACTGTCAACCAATGGGCTTACAGTGTGTTTTTGCAAGCTTTCATTCACAATACTTTGTGTTTCTTGTATACTCTGCAATTTCACATGTGTAGTAAAACTTTGCTGCACCTCTAGTTGCCATCTACTATTCAAGAAGAATGGATATCCTCTGGTCTCTGTGGAGATGTTTTACAGCAAGTTATCCTGCCCCACCCTACTTCTAAGTTGGACTGTATTTGTGTATTTGTGAAGGGACTTAAAAAAAAAGGTAAGAACATTAACATTGTGTATATCATGGCTTTCCTGGTCTGAGACTTTTCTGCTTATCTGCCTGCTGTGTATCTGGCTCTCCTCCAACCCCCTCCTCCACACCATTTATTAAATGCCCTGTGGGTGGGATTGGCAAGTACACTGCTCGAAGCTGGTCCTTTTTCATTGGTCTGCTCGGGGGAGGAGGAGCAAATGGTTGTGTTCTACTATATCTTGAAGCCGGTATGTTACATGTTGCTTCTTGGAGGGGGATCACTGTCATGTAGACAACGCAATTGAAATGTTAGACCACACAGGGGTGGGATTGAAAGTGGTTAAATGGGTACAGAATTAGCTACAAGCCAGAACTCAGAGAGTACAGGTAAAAGGAGTACTATCTTCGGAGGGTAGGTTGACCAGTGGAGTACCTCAAGGATCAGTGCCAGTGTCTCTACTCTTCAATGTCTTCATAGCTGACATAGCTAAAGAACTAGAGGGAAAGGTGTGCCTGTTCACAGATGACACCAAGATATGTAACAGAGTAGACACAAAGGAGGGAGTAGGCAAAATGGAATTAGACTTAAGGAAACTTGAAGAGTGGTCTGGCACATGGCAGCTGAGGTTCAGTGTCAAAAAGTGCAAAGTCATGCACATAGGAAAGAGAAATCCAAGAAAGGCATATTACTTCAGAAAGGAAAAGATTAGCTGCCTCCAGCCATGAGCGTGATCAAGAAATCATGATCTCAGAGGACTTGAAGGTGGGAAAACAGTACAAGAAGGTGACACTCAAAACCAGTGGAATGTTAGGATGCATTAGAAGAGGAATCATGAGCAGGAGGAGGGAGGTGATCCTGCCACTGTATAGGATACAGGTCAGACCATACCTGGAGAACAGGGTCCAGTTCTGGAGGCCTCTCTTTAAAAAGGTCATCAACCATTTAGAGACAGTACAAAGGAAAGTGGCAAAAATGATATAAGGAATTCACCAGATGTCATACGAGGAAATAGTGAGAGAACTGAACATTTATTCCCTGGAGCAGAGAAGGGAGAGAGAAGACATGATAGAAGTATTCAAATATATGAAAGGTGTAAACAAGGTACAGGTGCAGGACCTTTTTCACCTTAAGCAGGGTAGTAGAACTAGAGGGCAGGATCTTAGGCTTAAGGGAAGAAAGCTCACTACCAACACCAGAAAGTTCTTCATCACAGAGAGGGTGGTGGATGTGTGGAATGGTCTTCCCCCAGAGGTCATGGAAGCTAACAAGGTAGGGGGATTCAAGAAAGCATGGGATAGACACAAGGGGGCCCTCTCACTCAAGGACAGCAAATGAGGTAGAAATAGATAATCACAGGGCAGACGAGATGGACCTGGTCTCCTTCTGCTGACAACTTCTATGTTTCTCTGTTTCTATGTGAAATGGGGAAGTGCTGTTAAATGTTTGCAGTCTAGGAAAAGGTGTAGATGGGCTACTAGGATCAAAAATGGTCTTGCTTATAGGGCCCATGTGGAAATAATCAGCCAACATTTGTCCCCCCAGCTGGATGCTCTTCACCGTGGTTGCATCCTAGTACTGCTTCTGAAATCTGAAATCTGATAGTGGACTATCCCAATTCCTGACAGAAATGGGGCTGGCAGTATAGCCTAGACTCAGGTTAGAGTAATGAGCTGTGAATTTGCTTGGTACATCCAGCACACCTGAGTTTGATTCCCACAACCTCCACTTGCATACTGTGTGACTGAACAAGTCGCTTAACCTCTCCAGTGCTCTCAGGTCACCCCTGAAAACAGGCACTTGTGCCTAGTGGGCCTTACCCAGTTACCAAAGACTGAAAAAAATAATCCCCCTCCATAAAACCAAACTGTACTCTACTGAGGCAACTACCTAACTCAAATCACCTGATGCTGGCCGCACAACAACATTTGCTTCCTTACGATGAAGTGCTCCCTTGGTCCTTTAACCCTGCTTATCTTCTTGCTAATAGCACTACCCTCTACTGACCTTAAAATTAACTGCAGAAGCAAAAATTGGAAAACTGTCTCTAGTAAATTATTCCCCCCATGCACAAGGAACTAACAGCTACATCTTCTTCCCTCCTAACTGCCCATTAGTGAGGCTATTCAGATGCAATGCTGATAGCATCCTTCCCCAATCCTCCCACTCAAAATACCCACAATGCAGCTTAAGCACGAGCTGGGAATAGTAAGCAAAAGAAAATGCTTAACACGGCTAAAACTAATAAGGCTGCAGGCATTGCAGATGACCCTGATGGTCCCATTGCTGTCAGGAACTGTACACCCTAACCCTGACCCCCAACACCAACCTTCGGCTAACAGCACTATGCATGCCACCCTCACCCTGGCATTGTTTAATATCTGCAGTCTAATGGCCAAATTTGACACCCTCCAAGTCTGGGTCACTCAGCACAGACCAGATGTGCTATTCTTTCTTGAGACATGACTGTCTCCAAAGACCCCTGACGCAATGATCTCACTAAATGTCTATACCCTATTTACCCTGTTTAGATGTAACAGGATCACAAAAAAGGCTGGTGGTTGTGCGATCTACCTGAGGGACACCCTCCATGGCAGCACATTCCCTTATATTGACACAGGAATAAATGCACAGGCCCTTGCAGTCAAAATACTGTTGGGTGTCCATAGCAAAGTGATCACCTTCATCTCAGTCTATACCCCCCCATGAGAATAGTCCAGTGGCCTAAATAAGGTCCTTGATTATTTAAGCAACCTCCAGCAAAATGCAGAAGAAGTGTTGTTAGGGGACTTCATTGTCAACTGGAAATCCCATGAAGTAGTCAGATACAAAGATACCATGTCCTCCATCAACATTACACAGATGGTAGACAACCACAACCAGATACAACTACCGCACTGGCACAAGCACACTGTTCAACTGGGTGCTTAATAACCACCCTGAAAGATACACCAACCTCTCTGTCCTCCCAGACTCTATAAGTGGCCATACCCCCATTCTGCTAAACTGGTCTAATAAAGCCACTAAACCCCAGCCAGAACCATCACTGGCCAAGTCCTAAAACAAGGGCAACTAGAACCCATTAACCCCCACCTGAGTCGGCATGACTGGTCTCAGGTCAATATTTAAAAAGACGTGTACAGTGCACTTGATTACTTTATCAATGTATTAAATGCTGCCTGTGACATCCACTCCCCCATTAAGAAATGCAGGCTTAAGGGCATTTGCAATGCATGGATCACCCCGGCCCTCCTCAGCTTCATGTCCACAAGGGATAACTTACGGCACCGTGCACATGCCTCTGGCAACCAGGCTGACATTCAGCTATACAAAAAGGCCTGGAATGACTGCACCCAAGAAATACATCTGTTGAAAAGTTGCTATTTCAAGGATGAGCTCTCCAAATCCTGTGGTGATGGCAGGAAATTCTGGGGAAGCCTGTGTGACCTGACAGGGAAGACCACAAAATGCTCACCAAACATGCTGGAGGTCAATAGGGTATTCACCCAAGACCCAAAAGAAATAGTAGACACCTTTAACAGTGTTTTCACAGACCTAAGTAGTGACCTACCCCCCCGACTTTTCTGAGAATACTGGTAACTCTATTAAAGCTTGTAAAGGCACTGCACTAGCATGCCCCTCCTTCCATTTTAAAGTCATCGCCAAAACTGAAGCCAGAAGATACCTTTAGTGAGTATTAAATAAAACCACCCCAGCTATGATTCCCTTGATCTTAAAATCATCACCCTCACCTTGGATGCAGTGCTTACTCACCTGATCAAAATACTTAACCTGTCACTAAGACTTGCCCAATTCCCCCAGAAATGGAAAGCCACCATGGTAACTCCAGTCTGTAAGAGCGGAGATAGAGCTTTGCACAGTAACTATTACCCCATATCAATACTATATCCCCTCTCCAAAGCACTTGAGCGCATTGTCACAGGCCAGCTGATTGAGTACTTGGAAAAATACCAGATAAAATGCCCTCAACAGCATGGTTTTTGTAAGTCGCTCAGCACCACCATAACATTGCTGGTGTTCACCTGTTTCATTCACCACGCGCTTGATCCTGGTTAGAGTGGGAGCAGACTACATCGACCTCATCAAAGCATTTGAAATGGTCACTAACTCATTACTACTTGAACAACTCACCACTGCTGGACTCTCAGATGAGTCCATTGGGTGGTTCAATAGCTTTCTAAAGAACAGGTCCCAACAGGTCAAAATTAATGAAGTCCTATCTGACAGCCATGAGGTATGCTCAGGAGTTCCAAAAGGATATATATTGGGCCTGTGTCTCTTCAGCCTCTTTCGTAACCCACTCCCCCTTGTCTATTCTGACAAAATTCTTCTTTATGTGGATGACACAGTTATCTTTGCCAGCAGTCCAGACCCAATCACTCTGGAGAAACTACTCCAGAGTTACTTTACTGCAGTTGAAGCCTGAGTCATGGAGCATAAATTCCTCATGAACTATAAAAAGAAGATGGTCATGTTGTTTGCAAATCCCCACAATAAACTTAAATCACATCAACTAACAATCCGTATTAGTGTCAACACTCTGTTAGAAATAGTACAAACCTTCAAATACCTAGGGATAACCTTTGACCGCTCCCTTTCTTCCACTCACTATGTTGACCATGTCGCCAAAGCAGTCAACACTAGAATAGGCCTACTGCACCATTACAAACATTGCCTGACAACCGAGGCACTCCGTACTGCTGTGAACAGCAGCATAATCTCTATCACAGACTATGGGCTAGTCATCTATAGTGCTGTATCAGACTCCACACTTAAAAGGGTTACCACTGTACTAAACAAAGCCTACAGACTAGTCACAGGTGCACACCAACTCATGCATATATGCAACCTATATACTCCATCCTGCTGGCCGTCCCTTAAAGGCAGGGTAAAATACAAGACCTGTCTACTAGCCAAGATAACCTGTCTAGATCTAACCTCCACAGCCCTCCAGCACCTTCTCACCCCAGAGTCCAACCCCCACAGGACTCGGAGCAAGTCCAGGCAGTCATACCAGGTCCCATTCCACCGTACATCCCAAGGACAAAAGTCCTTCACCTATCATGCCCCAGACCTTTTTTTATTATTTATTTATTTATTTATTGAAGTCTTGGATGACACCTGTGAGTGGATGCTGGTTGAGAGGTTCCACATCAGATACATTAACACAAGAAGACACAATATAGCTATAGTAAATTATATATACAGAGTACAAAATTCAATAATACATAGATTGCAATGACAAACAGTTCACAAACTACTAAGGCATTGTACAGTGTACAGTGCCCTGTGGAAGAGAGAGATAGAGCAGAGGAAGACTGTTAGGAGTGAGGTAGGGCGGGGCAGGAAGGGGTGGTGGGAGCTAGGATAGGGAGGGCAGAGGGCAAGAAAAGAGCCAAGTGGTAGGGGGTGGGAGGCTTGTACTAGGGCAAAGGGATTGGGAGGCAAGTGCTTTGGAATAGACTTAACCTGACAGGCCAGGATTTGGAAGTGCTGTGGCAGACTAAAGCTGCAGGCGCAGACTAGTGGTAACACCTACAGGTACTATTGTCAGTGAGGTGCTGATAGAGTTTATGCTTAAAGGAACCAAGGTTGTGGCTCCGGCGATGTCAGGTGGTAGACCATTTATCCACAGAGGGGCCCAGTGAGCAAAGGATCACTGGGCCATAGCTGTGCGGCACCTGGGCACATGGAATACTTATGTAGTCGAGCTCCTGGTGTGCCTGGTATGTCTAGGTGGTGATAGAAGGCTCAGAACTACTTGAGAAAGTAAATTTAGTGAGATCTTTTTTGCAATTAGGCAAATTTGATAAAGCTTTCTGTCCTTCAATTGAAGCCAGCCCAATCGCTCATAAAGCTCACAGGTATGGGTAAGTTTTGGGGCATTAGTGAGCAGGTGGCAGGCTTTGTTTAAGGCTGTTGAGAGGTGTTGGAGCACTGTGTCATTGGCGGAGCCATAGACAGCTAGGCCACAGTCAATCAAGATGTTGAGTGAACTGGTAATTGCCAAGTTCAAAGCATCATAGGTCAGGCAATGTCTGTGCCTCTAGAGGATATTGATCCTGGTGTTAAAGGCTTTGGCCGTGATGTCAACGTGCTGTGTGTAAGACAGGGCATTGTCCAGTGTGATTCCCATGTACTTGAAATGGGTGGCTAGTTCCAGGGTGTTACTGGAATCATTCTGAATTAACAGGGGGTAGCCTTTTAGCTTGCTTTGGGCAGTGGTGAAGAGCATGGTCTTGATCTTTTTATGGTTCATGACCAGTTTTTGCTCTTTGAACCATTTCTCAGCCACTGCAAAGCCGCTTTGGAGGTCGTATTCCAGAAGTGAGGGGTTGAGGTTGCTAGTAAAGATGTTCATATGTAGGCATTCTGTTGCACCCAACATCATGACAGTGAGTTGTTGTTTTTTTTTATTAATAGATAAACTAGTTGTAGCACACTACCTACCGTCACAGTTTAGCAAATACATTTGGATACTACCTGGCATCGCAATTGCATGGCTCCTACCAGACTTGACCAAAGCTGTACTGAGCACATGCCACCACCCCCACTCACCTAGGCAATTGGCAAACAAGCAGGTCTTTGAACTTTCTATTACAGAACTGGGAGGAAGTGCCATCAGGAAAGCCAGAGGATGAGCAAAAGCTTGATTAAAAAAAGGTTGCATTTTGGATGATAAAATCCATAAAGAAATTAATGCAGTCTTACTTTGACCCAGTCTTAAACTGAGTTGTCAGTAAAGCACCATCCTTTTCATGGACAGAGAGCTACCATCATGTGAATAGGTTACCCTGCCTACTCAGGGCAGCAATGAATTGGGCACCTAGTTGTACCCCTGCAGATCAGGGAGCATTTTGTTTTACAAAAACTTGGCGGATGTCCTGGCAAAACTCCTGGCGGAGCTTTTCACCATCTCTCTGAGGACAGGATGGGTGCCCCAAGACTGGAAGGTGGCGCATATAGTGCCTATCCACAAGGGGGGATCAAGGGAGGTGGCAGAGAACTACAGGCCTGTCAGTCTGACATCGGTGGTGGGCAAAGTGATGGAGGACATTGTTAAGGAGAGGCTAGGGGGGACCTGGATAAGTCAGGGTGCCTGAACGATAGACAGCATGGATTCATCCCGGGAAAATCATGTCAGACAAACCTGGTGGAGTTCTATGACTGGGTGACTAGTGCCTTTGACCTGGGTAGACCAGTGGACGTCCTCTTTCTAGACTTCAGAAAGGCATTTGACTCTGTTCCTCACGTGGGCCTGTTGGATAAGCTGGGAGAAATGGGGGTGGGGAACCAGATGATCAGATGGATAGGCAATTGGCTCCAGGACTGGACCCAGAGGGTTGTAGTTGGCAGGATAGTCTCATCCCCAAGGAGGGTCATTAGTGGGGTCCCACAGGGATCAGTCCTTGGGCCCCTTCTATTCAACGCCTCGTCTCTGACATAGGACAGGAATCAGGAGTGAGATGAGTCTCTTTATGGATGACTCAAACTGGGGGGCGGTGGTGGATGGGGAGAAGGGAGGGTGGCCCCACAGGGGACCTGGAGGCTCTGGAAAGATGGTCTAGAAAGTGAAGCTGAGGTTCAATGCAGGGAAATGCAAGGTACCTCCACCTGGGGCTGAAACCCAGGCCAAGTGTACACCCGGAGATACAAATCTCGATGGCTGAGAGGGACCTGGGGGGTGGTGGTGGATGTCAAGATGAACAACCTCGGAGACTTGTAGGAGGGCAGCAGCCAAGGCCAACAGGATGCTGGGATGCATCATTAGGGGATCACCTCAGAAGGAGGAAGTGATACTCCCTCTGTATAACTGCTTGGTGAGGCCGCACCTTGAGTACTGCGTGCAGTTTTGGAGGCCATACTTAAAGAGGGACATTAACCTCCTGCAGAGGGTCCAGAGGAGGGCAACCAAAATGATTTGGGGCTTGGGGGACAGGACCTATGAGGAGAGGCTCGAAGAACTAAGTATGTACACATTGGAAGAGAGAAGGGACCAGGGGGACATGATAGAGGACTTCAGGTACATGAAGAGCGTAAATGGGAGGAACAGTCAGCGTGCTTGAAGGAAGGAGGAGGGCCACCAGAGGCATGAGTGGAAGCTGGAGGGGAAGATTCAGGGAGAAAGGAGGAGGTGCTACTTCACTGAGAGGGTGGTGGAGCCATGGAATGCACTGCCTAGGGGCTGGTGGAGGCAGAGACAGTGGAGGGGTTCAAGAGGGGGTGGGACAGGTACAGGAGCGGTTCTGGAAGCAAAATCCAATGCAGCAAGAATATCCGGAACTGGGAAGGGAGAAGCCAGAGAAGCCGAGGGGGACAGGAAGGTCAGCACCCAGGGTGGGGGCTGACCAAACGAGCAGACACGAAAGACCGTTACGCCTATTCTGCTGGCATTTTAGTATGTCAGTAAAAAAGGATCATTTAAACTTAAAACTGCCATGTGTCGGGTGCAGCAACATTATAGCTCTCATTTGTGAAGAGCAGTGCTGCATCCATTTCTAGGGAAGAGAGGTGAGGGCAGAAAATCATTGTTTTTGACTGTTTCCAATTCCATGATTAAAATATTTAATTTTAGGAAAAATTAGAGTATAGTTCAACCAATAAAGGAAGACCTGTCCCCACAGTCTGTGCGATGCCATGCTGGCCAACTTAGAAATGTTGAGGGTTGCTTCTTTATACACAAAGGCAATATGTGCATTCCTGAAAGGAAGGTGTGTGCAGTTATTCTATTCAAGTCAGTAAACACTGAGGGAAGATGATGGGGTTCAGGTTTAGGAGGGAGTCTTTCAGATGTTCAGTCAAGCAGCAGCTTTCGGGAAGTGCAAAAGGACTGGGGGGCTGTTCCACTCTGTTCTGTCTGAGAAGGAGGGGGCCCATCTGTTGAAATATTCTTAGAATTTGGGTACCATACAACTAGCAACCTCGGCTGACTATAGAGAAGCCCTCAGAGGGTGAGTTTGAAATTATGGCCCTTTACAAACAAATAGATTTTATTTTTTATTAAAAATATTTTCATAACAAGGAAAAGGCTCACTGAGAAAAGGATTGTCTTGGAGGAAGATGGAATGGTGGTTAGCAGGGTACAGTTTATACCAGGGTTAAAACTGAACAGTACTGGCTGCCAATGTGATGATTTGCAGAACTCCTCCTTCAGAATCAGACATAGTTTTTTTTTTCAAATAAAATAAATCTAAAAGGAGTATTCCTGCGCTCTGCAGAAAGCCAGAGAGCCACACTCCTGCACCCAGTGTGATGTAAATGTTAGTGAAGATTTGCAGAGCTCCTCCTTCATATTCAGACATTTTTTTTTAAATAAAATAAATCTAAAAGGAGCACACCTGCAGTCTGTGTACGCTAGTGAAAATTAAGAAAATCAGCAGAAGGAAGGACTCTTCAGTATGCCATCCCCAATAATCAGATATGTCCTGTCCTGGGACTGCCCTGGGCACCAATTGACAGCCGCTCACCTGCCCCTGACCCAGTTACTGGTACTAGGACCCGACGATGAGTCCGTGTGTCCGACTGATGACTCAGAGACTCCACAATTGGTGACCAACCATCCCATGGCTCCCGTCTTGGCAGGCACTAGCATCAGTGAAGCTCGAAGCACTGCTCAGACTCTCTTCCCAGACCAACTCTACACGCCATGGCCAGACTGGAAGCCAGAACTGAACAAATGGCAAATCCCAAGCGACCTGGTCCCTGACTCCCTGGAAACCAAAAAAAGCTCTGCTCACTCTGCTTTTCTGGTCCTCCCAACGCAGGTATGCTGCTGCTCCTAGCTTTCTCTCTCTATCTCTGTAGTCTCCACTCCAGCTTGCTCTTGTGGGGCCTAGTGCATTTTGTGTGTGTCCCCATTCTGACCCACCAGGCAGACCTGAGGGGGAACAAACATTCAAAGTAAGGCACAAAACTTTCAGTTGCCTCCACTCTGCCTTTTGCGAGGATGTCACCCACCACTGGCACCAGCAAAAATCACAAAGAGCTGAGAAGGAGGAGACTGGCACCAACAACAGGCAAGGACTGCCCAGACTGCTGACAATTAAGAAGTCAAAGGAAGAAGTAAAGAACAATAGACTTAAATGAACAGGCCACTAGGTATGGGCAGTCATCCCCCCCCCCCTTCTACTTCAGTTGCTTGGGGGTGGGGTTGGGGAGTCAGAGGCTGCAAAAAAATTTACAAAAAAAAAACAGCTTCTTGGGTGGGCGGCAGGCGGGCCCCACAGAGCTCAGGGCCTGGAACAAAAGTCCTGGTTGTCCTCCAATGACTGTGGCCCTGCATCCCATTTCAATAGAAGAGGTTGCCCTATTGAAGGGCAGCCTAGGTTGTCACTAGCCTCCTAGGATTAGCATGACTCTTAGAGTAGGGGAAAGATAAGGATAAGGGAAGGGGTAGTAGCTAGGTGTGTAGAGGTAGATAGTGCTGACAAGCAGGGGAGGGGTGGGGATGTGATAGGGGAGGGAAAATGAGGTCACAGGTTCAATATCACAAAGGGGGAAGGCTAGTCAGGTGAGATGGCAGTTTGCCATTGGAGGGCAGTTGAGCAGGGGAAGGGGCAAATAGGGGGTAGATAAGAGGCTGCAGAAAGAGGGATCTTCCTCTTTTCTACAGCAACTTTTTCAGGAAACTTGTACTGATTTAGCAGATTGCATGGCTGCAGAAAATTTCTTGTTGGTAGATTCGGACAACTTGAGATAAGTATAAGAAGGCCTTCATGTGGAGGCCAGGCCTGACCGCATGATTTGGCAGAGATATTGCAGCTAGTTAGCCTTATTGGCAATATTTATTGAAAATGAAAGGATATCAACCATATTTTTATATGTTGCTGCAATAAAGTTTTTATTTTTTTGTGTGTGATTGATTATGATGCCCAGAGTCGTTTGTGAGGGCCTGTGATGTTTTACTGTTTGGTCAGACAAGGTAAGAAACATGCAGGTTAGTATGCACAGAGACAGAACAAAATAAAAAAAATGTAATAACATGAATTCGCCTGGGGCAAAAGCTTGCACATGGACTGGACAGATTTTAAACAGGCAGTCAGCACAGTCATTGGCGTGCCTGCGTTTTGGTTGTGATTCAAGTTTTTTCCCTTGAGAAAAATGACACTGTTGTGTGGTGCTTTTATCGAGTGCACAGTAGCCCTGTTTTTTGAAGTTAGCATTGTGGTGAGAAGGAGCAGAATTGTGGGGTGTGGACTGCCCACATGGCTGCCTGCTGCACATGAAGGAGTTTGGTTCTACGAGTAGTGGGCGATAGGCTATGTCTCTTCAGCCCCTGTGGAGCTCAGTATCCCGAGCTGCACTGTGGGACAGTTCACCAGCAAGTAGATGTAAGGGGTGATTTTGTATTGAATGGGGATCAAGGGGCAGTAGGACGGAGGGTACCAGAGGATGTGTGGCTTAGGCATGCCAAGGCCAGATGGCCACAGAGGATTCACGAGGCAATGAGAGTGACCCGTGGAGTAGCTGCCGTATGGCATGGAGAAAGAATACCAGGAGAGGAGGGGGCTGCTATTGGAGGGAGGAAAATACCAAAAAAAAAATGAAAGCAGGATGTCTGGCAGTGTGATGTGAGGATAAAGCAGGGACTAGGGCCTCACCTGTTTTGTTGCTCCTGGAGGAGGCAAGGTTTTCCATTCTTGGCTATGGGCAGCAATTTCTCCCTTGGGTGTACCTTACTTTGCTGGGTGCAGCTAAGGAAAGGAGGAAGCGAAGCAGTTTTTAGTGGTCATCCCACAAGTGTGGTACTCTTGTTTGTGGATACAAAGGGGGGGGGGTTGTTGCTGTTTGATTGTTATGGGGATGCCACTGATTAAGAGGTTTGACATCCTTGAAGAGGCAGGGAGCTGTTTAGTATGCTCACATTAAATTTAATTCCTTTTAAAACCCGAGTCTTGTGTATATATTGCTGTTTCTTCTGTGTATGGGGGCCGGGGAGGCCTGGCCTGAGCCCATTGCTGCATGGGCAGTCCCCTCATTCAGATACTACGGGGTTTGTTCTGGAATATTGGGCTGGGGCCCAAGGTGGGGCCTGGTGCAGTTTTGCGATGAAGGTGGGGGCAAAAAGGGGCACTAGTGCATGATTCTTTGCCCAGTACATCTTGGCACAGGGAGGTCGGGTGATGGGGGTGCAGGGATGCGGGCAGCAAGGGAACTGAAGAGGAATGTTTCTAAAATATATATATATATATATATATATATATATATATATATATATATATGTAAAGGAGAGGAATGGGAGCCTCAATGAGGGGGCAGAAGGGGGCATGGGTGATGGAGGGTTAAGGGGGGTTGCAGCAGCCATATGAGTGGAGCACATTTGGTGGATATTTTGTAAGCCTTCCCATTTTAAAAGAGAGAGTGGAAGGAGCAAACAATGTGGACAGCCCATGGTCCTTTTTGAGCAGAGCAAAAAGTGAGGCCGTGGTGAGCAGACTAGGGCACTATCATCCATAAGCCTGTTGGTCACCTCAGGGATGGCAGTCTCCTAATCAGAACTGTTTTGTACTGGGAGGGGCAACGGTCCCACTCAGGTGAAGGGGGTGGGGAGAAAAGTGCCCGGATGTGGGCAAGCAAAGAATAGAGCGAGGGACAAAAAAAGGGGGTGGGGGATGAAAGAGGACTGCAGAATGTGCTGGGCATGGGGGGGTGAGGTGCAGGGGGGAACAAAGAGGGGGGATCGGGATGTGTGTTTTTACAGACATGACTTCACATATGTTAATTCAGTTTCAGGATGGCACCCACAAAAGCAGCAACCCCAAAACCTAAGGCCAGCGAGGTTCTGGGGCAGAAGGCCATAGATTTGATGGACCAGCTTCAGGCCATCATTTTTTATTTTATTTTATTTTATTTAGTTTTTATTAACCGGGTAAGTGCACTAGTCAGCAAGTGACTGTTTTCAGGCATGACCCGGGAGGTACAATTACAATACACAAAGAGTACAGCCAGATTATTAAGACAACGAGTACAAAAAATGCAGAGAGAAATACATATGGCAATGTAACATACATTAGTAAACAAAAATATACTTTAGCACTTGATCATGGAACATACTCAAAAATGTGAATAGTAGAAGGCAGAAAATAAGAGATGATAGGCATCAGTAGAAAAGACACAATGAAGGAAAAACTGGCAAAAGGATGGGAGGGAGAGATTAAGTGGAAAGGAGGTGCTGTCAGATACGGCAACAGCGGGGTGAGGTACCAACCTGCAGCTGGGCCTATGGAGCCGAAAGACGGCAGGCGAAGAGAGGGTGGTAGGGGGGAGCGGCAGTAGATGGCAACAGTGGTAGGAGGTAGGAAAATACAGCCGGTCTGGTGGAATCGATAGACGGCAGGGCGAGAGTGAGGATGCCGGTGAGGGGGGGATAGAGGCGGAGGAGTTACGGCAATAGCGGCAAAAGTGTCAAAGTCAAGCCAGACCAGTGGAACCAAGGAGACGGCAGGGCAGGAAGGGGGTCGGTAGACAGTGGGAGTAAGGCGGTAGTAGGTGGAGAGGTGACTAAGCACAGCCAGGAGGGTGGGGACTAAGGAGGGCATGGATGAGGTAGGAACAGGTAAAGGTGAGTTTGGTGGGGAGTGGCAAAAAGGGGGGAAGAGGATATAACAGAAGGAGGGGGAAGAGAGCAGCAGTGGGGTTAAGTGAGGAGAGGCTGTGAAGTGAAGATAAGAATGTCATGGAGTAGAATAGCGACTTACAATTGTCAACAGCTAACGTTAGGCTTATAAAGAAACAGGTTAAGGCAACATTAATTACAAGGCACAAAATAAAACATTAATTACAAGGCACAGTATAGAACACCCATTTGGACAGACAAAAGTGCTAGCAATGAGGAAACAGTACAAATGCAGCAGATCAGGTAGGGTCAAAGCAAGCACATTTGTCCATAGTAGTGAGGAAAGTCCTGAGTTTGCTCTTAAAAGTCACATGAGTGGAGACAGCTCTTAGATCCTGAAGGTAGTAGGTTCCATAGGTGGGGGGCAGCATGATGGAAGAAGCCCATGCCTTTTTTAGTCCGACAAAAGGGGATGGATAGTAAGGTCTGATCAGCTGATCTAAGATTCCTTGTGGGAATGGCCGGCCTGAGGAGATCAGACAGGATAGCAGGCTTGGACATCCTTAGGATGGAATCAACTAAATTGTACAAGTAGTACTGCCTGGTAGAGGAAGGAGAGAGCCAACCAAGGTCCTGATATAAGAGACAATGATGCTGCAGCCGAGGTGCTTTGGTTGCATACCTGCACACATTATTGAAGGTAGTATCCCATAGTTGCAGTGAAGATTTGGTGGCCAAGGACAGGATGGGACACCCATATGTAAGGTTGCCAATAGAATGCCTCTGGCTATCGCCAATTTAGCAGCAGGGGTGAGCAGGTATTTGGTTCTATAGGCAGCCCCAATTTGCAGTTAATTGACTTGCAGGTTTCCTGTATATGTGCTTTCAGGTCCAAGGTTTGATCCAGGTGGATGCCAAGGTAACGAAAGGAAGTGACAGTTTCTATAGGGTCCCCATCGATATCAGAGACAGAGATGGTCAGAGGACAGGATCTAAGCTTGTGATTGGAGCCAAACATCATAACTTTGTTTTATTTGTATTTAAAACCAGGCGTTGAGAGTTCAACCAGTGTTGTACAACACGAAAATCTGCAGTGAGGGCAGCATTTAGATCCAGGACCTTATCAGAGTGATAATAAATTACCAGGTCATCCGCATAAAGAAGTGAGTGACCTGTGGTGACCAGCTCAGGAAGTTTATTAACAAATAATGAGAATAGAAGAGGGCCAAGTATAGACCCTGAGGACTCAATGTTGATAACAGCACTGTCTGACATGGATGAATTAAACTTAACAGCTTGTGTTCTGTTGGAGGTAGCTTTTGAACCAGGTAGTGACTGGGGAGAGAAGCCCAAGGTACTGAGAGGCGGATAGTAGCAGAGAATGGTCAACCAGATCGAAAGCTTTGGTTAAGTCAATGAAGACTGCCCTGTTAACTTTCCTCTATCCATATTGGTAACGATATCTGAAGTGAATTTTGCAAGTGCTGTCATGGTGCTGTGATGCTTTCTAAAACCATGTTGTGCTGGAGCTTAGTAAATTGAATTTCTCAAGGTATTCAGTGATTTGCATGGATACTACTTTTCCAGGATTTTATTCAGAACAGACAAAATAGCAATAGGCGGTAATTTGATATGTCATTTTACTGCCTTTCTTAAATACAGGAGTGACTCTGGCTGCCTTCCAGACTTCAGGGACAATGCCATTGGAGAGATAGGGTGAAGATGTGTGCCAGGGGCCAGAGATGTAGTAAGAAGCCATTTTAGTAGTCTTGGTTCTAGGCCATCTGAGCCAGTACTGGTGTTTTCAGAGAGTGACCTGAGCAGCTTTAGGACCTGATGCCTAGACACTTCCCTGAAATAGAAGGGGTTGGTTAAGTTTGGGGTCGTTCAGATGCTGTGGGTTAAACTGTGAAGCAGAGGATTGTGATGGGAGGAAGCTGTGTAGGCAGATAAGTCAGAAAATTGTTGGTTAAAAGCATTTGCAATGGTAGTAGAATCATTACAGTGTACACCATGTAGGACCATATCTGAGGGGTGACATCTTTAGCAGAACCCAAGAAGGACTTAATGTGACCCCAAAACTTGTGAGGTCATTGGAAGAATTAATCAGCAGGTTTGGCAGTATTTACTTTTGGCCTGCCTGATGCATCTTTACAGTCATTTCTGTATTGTTTATACAGAATGAGATCTGACTCAGTCCAGTTTGTTTGTACTTTTCCATTGATTGTCTCTAACTTTTAACTTTTGAAGCAGGTCTTTTTCAGCCACCTCGAATGCTGGCCCCTTACCCTCCTTTTGACTGTGGGGAGGTGCTTCTTTTGGATGTTGCCAAATTCAGTCAGAAATGAATTGAGGGCAGTATCAACATTGGTTATGTATAAATGTTAGACCAGTCAACACAAGAGAGGTCAAATAGGAAGGCTTGTTTGTCCAGGGCAGCATAGTTTGAAAACCTAATCAGGCGTGGTGGAGGAGGAGGAGGTGGACAGGATCGCCATCGACAAAGTGTGGGGAATGATCAGTGATTGAGTCAGCAAGCACTGTGGCATCTAGTACATGATCAGGTCTGGTGGTGAGGATCCAATCAAGTAGGGACCCTGAGTGCTGAGTAGTAGTTCTGGTAAAGCCTGTGATAGTTTGGTGTAGATTGTGCTTCTGTATTAGAGATTCAAGGATGCTGTGCTGTGGACCGAGCCAGTTAAGGTTCAGGTCCCCAAGGAGTAGAGCCTCATTTGATTTTACATTCTGGGAGACATATTGTAGCAAATTCTGGAGACCACTCATCCCGCTTGTAGGTGGATTGTAGACACAAATGATGTGCATCAGTTTTGAACCCAGTGCCAGGGTAGCGTGCAGAGTTTCACAAGGTGTTAGGGAATCAGTGCAGGGTAGGATGTTCAGGGATAGGTGATTTTTGTACATAATCGCAACCCCCCTTTGACCCAATATGTCTTTCCTTAGAATGCTATAACCAGGCACAAGACAAGTGGCATCAGGCACCCAAGGCTTCAGCCAAGTCTCTGATAGGCATAAAATGTCAGGGTTAATCAGTTTAGCCCAGGCTTCGAGCTCAGCCAGGTGACTCGTGAGACTCCGGATATTCATGTGGGCTATAACCAGACCCTTTTTTGTTGAAGCCATTGCAGGGGGTGAAGCGCAAACCATAGGGCCCGGATTGGGTTCAATATCTCCGGCAAGCATAAGGAGCCACCGGGCAAGGTGAGAAAGTAGGTTGGCAGAGAGAGTGCCTAGCTGGCGTTTGGGTCTACGATAGTTCAAGAGATAGGAGTGGATAGACAGATAGATACAGCCCTTTTTGATGAGGATAGAGTGAGCAGGGGTAGAATTTGAGTAATAGTACAGCAGGATGTTAGAAAACCTGAAGTCACTATCATTGTTAGCGCAGGGATAAGTAGCAAGAGATGTACAAGTTGTTAGCCAGTTTAGACATAAGAGGGGAGACAGGAGTATAAGTGGTGAAGTTTTAGAGGTGAGAGGAGGGTTCATTAGGGGGAGACTGGGGTGCAGCACCATATCTGAAGTGGCCAGTTTCACAGAAGAAACTATGTTACTATATGAATACCCTGATCACGTAAATGACCTAACCTAAAAGTTAAACTTCAGCATGATTTGTGTAATTTGTCGACTTCCAAAACATAATATTAAAACTACGATGCTGACGAATATTTAATTCCAACGTTCCTGCCAGCCCCTCCTGTGCTCTGCATGGCGGGGTCGGCGCGAATTTAATAGTTTCAGGATACTGCTTAACAGTCAATAACAGAATAAATTATTTAACAAAAGCTGTAGTAATGACATTTTGAGAGTGCTGAGGTGGCCCTGCTTATATACACACACTGAAAACTAAATGGCAATTAATGCTCTAATGCTTTAAAACAGTTATGAACAATCTTATTTGCTAATATTAAGATTTTCCAGAATTAAGCAGTAGAATTTTGAATGAGAGAAGTTCGCACTGTAGAGCCATGGCATTTCAAAAGAAACTGGCCAATAGGAACACACAGTCAGGGAGACCAACCAATCAGGTTGCAGAAGTAAGAAAGCACTGCTTTCCGGCTGGTCAAAAAGTTACCGTGCCTGTCATTGTTGCTGGCTGGAGAGGGTGGGCGTGGGTGGTGGCTTTGAGCGTGCAGGTCGCCCGCTAAAAGGTCTTGGAGGGCTGTGGTTGCTTGCAGGCTTTTGTGGTCTCCGGTTTTGGAGGTGCCACTCAGGCTGCTGGCAGAGGCACAGTTAGGAGGGAGCTTGGAGGGCTTGTAGGGCAACGGAACGCCCGCTCAGGGGATCCTCCAAGGAGAAAGCAGCAAATGAAATAAAAGATAGATCCAGTGGAAATGATGAACTGAAGAGGACCAGAGTCACAGAAAGTGTTAAATTCCTTCAATGTGATGAACTTTGGCCTGGGCATATGCAGGATGTGAAAACCTTTGTCTGTCTGTTTCCTTTGTTTTCAAAGTTGTTGTAGAGCAGCCCTTTAGAGACAAGTACATTTAAAGTTGATTTAAAATGAAAATGCTGTTACCTGGTAGTAAATTTCATCCAGTGGAAACGATGAACTGCTGAAACCCAGGGTCACAGAATGTGTTAAAATTCCTGAAAGGTGATAAACTGCGCCCTGGGCATATGCAGGATGTGAAATCCTTTTGTCTGTATGTTTCCTTTGTTCTTAAAAATGGTTGCTGAATAGCCCAAGTAAAATTCCTTTTGGAGCAGGTCAGACGAAAATGTTGATTCAATCGCAGGGCCCAGCATCACCGAGTTTGTCAGACTTAGTTGCTAGAGTTATTTTTCCTTGGGGTGGCTTCCAAAAAGTTGATTTAAAATGAAAATGCTGATACCTGGTGAAGATATTTTGCAGAAATTCAGTCCAGGAGACATTCACAGACGTTGAGTGTAAGAATGGCGAAGTTACTCCAAGCAGAAAAAACATGCAAATCCACAAAAACTAACCTACAGACACAGACAAACACAAACATCCACCCACACAGCACTCCACTCCATTCTAGAAGCGGATATAAGAGAATCATAGAGAAGCAGAAGAGAAGGAGAGGCAAGTGGAAAAGAGAAAGAAGCTGCCACCACAAAAGGAGCCACTCAGGAAGAAGGTTATGAGAAGCAACCTGGAGGACAAGGGTGAACCACCTCTGGATGAGGGTAATGTGCCGACAGTGGACCTGTTGGTCAAGGGTAGTCTCAAGGACTACTTAGCAGGTTTGATGGAGGAAAAAGGTTAAAAAGGGTGGGAGGAAGTTGACAAGACATGGCAGGCATTGAAAGCAGATAAAAAAAGGCAAAATAAGGGAGAACAGTGGGCCAGAATGGGGAAGGGGGCAAGCAAGGGGGGATACAGGTGGCTGCTGGGTATGACACTGTGAGACCATGTTTCCCAGATGCTGAAGGAAAAGATTTGGAAAGGGGGAGTATAACATCATGTTTGCCTTGATAGACAAGGATACGGCAAAAAAATATGAGCAGAAAGATTCTGTAGGCATCTCAGAGATGGCATTACCATTGGCCATTGTGGATAAGACCAGCGAGGAAGTCAACTATAAGGTCAAGACATTCATGATGTGGATGGAGGGTTTCCCACATTTTAGCAACATCATGCTTCAGAAAAAAACAGAGCTGGTGATACCGTTGCTGACCAATTTGGCCATCATACGGGATGCCTACAGGGTCAAGTGCAGTTATGGGTGGCTCATATATGAAGAGAAGTTCAGGCAGAAGATGGCATCGCATAACAACATAAGATGGGATGTCATGCTATCGGAGCTGTGGATAAGAATGTGGTCAGGACAGGGAGCGAAAAATAATAAAGGAAAAAAAGGGACAGGGACCACCTGTAAGAAAGCATGCTGGGCATACAACAAGGCAAATTGTACTTGGCCAAGCTGCAAGTTTAAGCATGCCTGTTCCTGGTGCAGAGGAACTCACCCTGTCACACACTGCAGATCTCAAGGGGAGAAAGGTTAATACCAGGCACAGGGGCAGGCTTTTCAGGGAGGTTTGGGAGGGAGCAGAGGTGGTTTCAGTGGGCAGGAGCACAATTACAGGTTGCAAAATGGGACGGGAGGTTTTGGGGGTGATAAGGGCCCACCAGAGGTGGCCCTTGTGGAATGTTCCAAATGGCAGCATCTCCCATAAGATGGGACATATTAAAAGTTTGGTCAGAGGTTTACCCCAAACATGTCTTTTCTGGAGTCTGTGAAATATAGTTGAAACCCCGCTTCAAAACCCTTCCGTAACATATCCCTCACCTCATTTATTTATTTATTATTTATAACTAACTAACTAAGTAAATAAATAAATGAATGAATGAATGAGGTGAGGGATATGTTACAAGAGGGTTTTGAGGGGGGATTTCAACTATATTTCACAGACTCCAGAAAAGACATGAGATCAAAGAACCTGGCATTCATTGAAAGGGAAGGAGGAGATAGTGGAGAGAAAGATTAGAAAGAAATTGGAGGATGGCAGAGTGGCAGATCCATTCAACTCCCCTCCTTTCCCACATTTCAGGGTGTCCCCTCTAGGTATAGTCCCAAAATATTTGCTGAGGGAATATCGGCTAATCCACCACTTATCATTCCCCGAGGGCAACTCAGTCAATGATGCCATCACTCCCAAGAGGAGAACGGAGTCTTATTCCACCATGGATCAGGCAGTGGAAGGTATACGGGAGAGAAAGGGTGCATGGCTCACAAAAACCCACATCAAATCAGCATTCCATTGCTTTTGGTAAGAAGGGTGGACTAGGAGCTCCTTGGTTTCCAGTTTCAAGGGTGGTTCGATTTTGACAAGTCCATGCCCATGGGTTGTTTAGTAACCTGTGCCACGTTCAAGGTTTTTAGCACCTGGCTGCACTGGGTTGTCTCTGTACGGCATCAGAGGGGGCAGTGGTAGTCCACTACTTGGATGATTTTTTGTTCATTGATGAGGGCAGGGAGGAAATGGCAGGCATGCTCAGGAATTTTGAAGCCATGTGCAGGGAGCTAGGTGTACCAATTGTGAGGGAGAAGACGGAGGGCCCCGATAAGACATTAATGTTCCTGGGCATCAAGTTGGACATGGAACAACAGTGTTTTTGCTTCTGGACAAAAAGTGGCCAAGCTTTCAGACCTCATAAAAGGGATAAAGGGAAAGCAGAGGGTACAGCTGAATGTAGTACAAAAGGTTTTAGGGCACATGAATTTCATCTGCAAGGCGGTGGCACCAAGCTGAGTCTTCATGAGGAAGTTGACCAGAGCCATTGCCAGGGCCCAACTACTGCACCACTGGGTTAACTTTACCATGGGGGTTTGGGAGGACCTCCTGGCTTGGGAAACATTCCTAGAAGGGTACAAAGGGCTGACTTTTTGGCAAGGACAGTGGGAAGAAAACAGTGACACAGAATTATATACAGATGTAGCAGGGGGGCATGATATGAGGGTGTATTTCCTTTTTGCAGTGAATTTCTTTATCCGCCTCTGTCCCAGGTGGCTCTCCATCAAGCCTGATCCCCCAGTCCCATCCCCTGCTCACGGTTTACCTACTGCTTCCTACATGGCTTGCCCCCATGACATGGCGACGGGGATCCCTCAACCCACTGAAATGGATTCAGTGCGGAGATTACTGCTTGCTTGCAGGAGTGGGGCCTGCAGGGATTGGCTTCATCCTGCTGCACCCAGAACACTTTTCTCCTCCATTTCCTCCCCTTAGGAGAAGAGGCATGCAATGACACCCTATGGAGACAGCGCATACGCATCCACACACGTTCCTCCAAGTATCTGCCCCCTCTCATCCCCTTTTTCTGAAGCATCAGTGCACTTTTCCCCAGCCACCACTAGGGGCCAGTCAGGCACCAACTGCTGGTGGCCCCCCTCCCCGGAGAAGGAGAGTAGTCCCTCGGATGCTCGATCCTTCTCCTCCCCCTCTGCCAACCCCCTGTGGTCGGTGCTTGTTCCCAAGCATGGGTCGCCTGCGTCGTGTGAGGTAAGGCTTCCAGCGCCTCAGCCCTCAGTGCCACTGGGCTGACATGGGGGTGTATTTCTGAGGAAAATGGATCTCTGAAAGGTGACCAGACCACTGGGTGGAGATGGGACTGACCAGGGAAATCACGTTTTTGGAGGAATTCCCCATATGGGTGGCCATGGTAGTGTGGGAGAGAACATTTAAGAAACAGAAGGGTGTTGTTTCAAATTGATAATCTGGCTGTGATTTGGGTCATCAACAGGCAGTCTGGAACCACAAAGGCTGTTCTGAGGGTAGCTAGGGGCTTGGTGTGGGAGTGACTGAGGCTGAACACATCTTTCAGGGCACAGCACATGGAAGGGGTCAAAAATGAAATCACTGAAAGCCTCTCCCATTTACAATTAGACAGGTTCCAGTCACTGGTCCCAAGGGTGACCACCTGGAGAACACTGCTGCCTGTTCATCTCTAGGAGATTGGTTGTACCAAGCCCAACTCCTTTCCCAGAATGCCTGGGTGCCTAACACATTAAAGGCCTATGAAGGGGTGTGGAGGATCTTCAAGAAGTTCTGGGGAAGGGGAGGGTTGGAAGTAAGGGGCCCAGTTACTGAGTTACACGTCATCAGATATATAGTAGACAGCTGGGAAGTGGGAATATTAGGCACCACCGTCGGCATCTATTTGGTGAGTGTGGGCATGGTGTGCCAGCTGAGGGGTTGGGGCTCACCCACTAGTGCTCTGGCAGTCTGACGCATGCAGCAAGGGTGTGTCAGGCTGCAAGGGAAACAGACCGATAGGCACAGGCCCATTTGTGGAAATTTGCTACAGAGACTATTGGGCAGTCTTCGCAGCATGTGCTTGTTGGCCCAGGAGGCCAAGCTGTTTGCAGCTGTTTTCCATGTGATGCAGCTGGGGGTTTTCAGGGTTAGCGAAGTGGTAGTGAAAGGGAAGGGTGACATACAGAGTGGCCTCCTCGAGCAGGATGTATCCTGGTCAGAGAGAGGAGTCTGGGTGTGACACAGGTGAAGCCACAGAGACCGGGATGGAAAATAGGGGAGGGTGGTTTTGAAACAGGACATGGAGCAGGGCCAGGGGATAGTGGACTCCATAAGAGAAGATGTGGAGGTAAGGCCACATGGGGGTGGGTGTTTTTTCCAGCACAGGAATGGTGACTCTGTCACAGCCCCACAGGTCACCGCAGTGCTGAAATAGGGGTTGGTTTTCATAGGTGAGGCTCTGAAATATTTTGCATAGCACTTTTTTAGGATTGGGGCTGCCTCAGCAGTGGCCAGCCGGGGGGGGGGGGAGCATCCCATTGCCATAGAACAAGTGAGTAGATGGAAATCATAGGCATATAGGAGATATGTCAGGAAATGAGATCTAACTATCTTGATTTTTGCTTCCTGGAAATAGACAATGAATGGTGGCATGGCTTATCAGACACTCTTTCATTCACTGGAGATGTGGGCAAGGAAGACAAGGGGAGAATGGCAGGTGATAAAATGGCATGGACAAGGAGGACTATGCTGGAGATAACTGCTGCCACTTATTAAGGAACAAAGTAGGACCTGGCCCACACCGAACCTAATTGTTGTACACGTGGGGAGATGATCTGGGGAAGATGCCATTGGTGGCTTTTGTAAGGAGGATCCTGATGGACTTGGTGATCATTAGACGGTGGTAGCCACAGGTCAAGTTAGGGTGGTCAGAGTTTGTGCGCAGGAGGAAGTGGAGAGAGGCAAGGGAGGTGCTTGCCATTAAGAAGGATTGTAAGAGGGTCAACAGAACAATGGCAGTTTGAGCAGAGGAATATGAAGGGCTTTACACAGTCTAATCACTTATGACACCCAAGTATGTACAGGGAGGATGAAGTGCACATGTCTACAGTGGACAATTTGGTGCTCAACAGGGACATTTGGGAGGCCAAAGTAGCCTGGAGGGGGCTAGAAGGGATGGTTGCCTAATTTTTAATGGGGGGACCCTATAGGCCAACCATGTTGGCCCAAGGGCTAATGTGGAAAAAATGGGGCCCAGGCAGAATGTGGTATGGCTGGGCAGGGCAGGGCTCCCCATGGGGATGTTTCCCCAGGGAAGGGGAGGGCTAGGGATCAGGTGGGACACCTGAACCCAGACATAAGATGTAAGAAGAAGAGGCACTGGGTCAGTACACCCGGGCCAATAAAAAGAAAGTGTTGAAATAACATTATCTGAAGAAAGGGGGCTACCATGGGTTTTTGTAGTATGAAAATTGATATGACCAAGATTTGTGGTGATTGTGTAATTGTAATGTAAAAGGATTTAAAGAAAATGAAAGTCTGACACAGATCTATCCAATAAAGAAACTAGTGGTAAAACCAAAATATGGTGTGAGTGGGGTCTGATTTCAGGGGGTCCATGTGACAATGCATCTAACATCTTTCTATCAGGATCTTGCAGTTTGGGGTTTGATAAGCTATTACACAGGTGACTTAAATGATCATCCACTGCTGTGTTTCTGGGTCATGATATAGATCATTGTGAGATTCTGCAGATCTGTTTCCTGAGGGATTGTACAATTAGGAGAAGAAGGAGTAGGTCCCTTTACGGATGTTTCTAGATCCCTATTCCTTGTGGAGTTGCATGGCAAGAAGTCTGCTTGCATTGTTTCCATTAGAAACATACTTTAACTGCAAGAATGTACAATGTTCTATGTTTGTGCAGATTACATCTGTATTTAAGAAATGTTTTTTTTTTCTAATTCAAAATACACAACATGAGGTATTGTGTTGGTTGACAGTTTAGAAACTGATAGAAAGTTTACACTAAACATGAAGGCCCAATACTATATGAATTTGGGAGGTAGTGAAAACAAGGAAAATGAAAATTGTTGTGTATAGAACAGGACTTGGCATATGAGGATGGAGGCTCAAACTAGAGGAAACAGAAAAAAATCATATCTGCAATGCATTGTATTATTAGTGTATCTTTAGATTAAAAAACTGGCATCCAAGAAAAAAAAGAACATCAAAACAGAAATGCAAGTTTAAACAATATACTGTACAGACTTTGCCTAAAACTACAGGAAAATCTTTCAAGATGTCAACATAAGATGGTTGTTATTAAGAACACATGTTGACAGATTTTGAAAGCTGGGGCCAGTTTTGCAATCCTGTTTTCATTATTCAGATGTGAACAGAATAAAAAAACAATGTAAAAAAATAACTGAGTGCATACAGTATGTACATTTGTGCTACAGTCTCTTTACTTTGTAAATTCAGGTGCTTTCAGAACCAAGCAAATGATTCAGATCAATGGAAGCAATGTAAGAGCTGCAAGGGTTCACTGCAGAATGATGGAGACCCAGCCCTGGCAAGCCCCCCTGACATTCCAACACTGATGAGCTACATTGTATTCAGTTTGTCTGAATTGACTAACTTCACTTCCCCTGCAGATCTCCTACCCGAGGCATGTACTATTGCCACTGCTTCATGAGTTGACAAGCCCTCCCTGCTACTGCTGTTAGGCATGACTGTCACACTAAGTTACCACTGCCTGTATGCCACTGCATGTCTTAAACTTATACTATCCTCTCTCTGTCTCGATAGGCCAGGCAAAAAAAATGGTGGAGGTGTCACCCTGTTTTATAAGGAACTCCTCTCTGCCAACATTGTTCTCTGCTCTGATCCAATCTCACCCAGTGAATGGCTCCTCACTGAAGTTACAGTGGAAGCTATAAAAAAATTCTACATCTGTTGCTGCTACAACCCTCCCACTGCTGGAACTGAGGGCCTAGACAACTACCTTTCTGGCCTGGGCTCCATATCCCCTCAGTGAGGCTCAGTTCTTCTTGGGGATTTAAACCTAAACTGGCTGAGTACCTACCAGCCCGACTATGCTTCCCTCCTAAAATCATTTAACCTTGTCCAAACCATTTCGCTTCACCACCAGGCTAACCCTCAAACGACTACCCAGACACTACTGGATTAGATCATTACCAATAAGGAGGTCCGTGTTCTGCATGCTGGTACAACATCTGGCTCCACTAGCGACCTCTCCCCTTCTTACTTCCTCTGGTCATCCAAGTTCACATGGCCCCTCCCAAATTCCTGACCTTCTGAAACTTCAGAAACCCAGATACCCCTAACCTCCTCAATGAGGCATGGGTGCTGGACTGGTCCACTCTTTTATCAGAGTCAAATGTGACCCAGGCAGTTACCATGTTCACACAGACACTCATGACATTACAGGATAAGCACTTCCCGGTCACCACCAGAAGGGTGAGGGTTGGACACTCACTCTAGGTCATGAAAGACCTCTTTACCCTAATGGAAAGATAGGGATCATGCCTGGTCCCCCTACAAAACATCCCACTCTCCAGCCCTTTGGGAAGCATACAGGTGTCTGAGGAACCCATGCAAACACCTGGTCAAGGCCCTAAAACAGACTAATTTCCACAATCTCCAACAAACGATCCTCGGTGACCCTAGAAAATTCTGGACATCCATTGGCTCCCTACTAACCCCCGCTTCCAAAAAGACAACCATGCAGCTGATCTCTGCTGATGGCCTTATCACTGACCACCTAGAAGTGGCCAGGGTTTATAATGACAAATTCACTGACCTTACCATGTATCTGAGCAAACTCCCAAACAGCCTGCCACACTACCCTGCCCCCCAGCATACCCCTCCGTTATCACTCGCTGGGCCAGAAACCCAGCCTCAAGCTCCCCCTTTTTTCTTCAAAGCACTCTCGCATGCTTACTCTGCTAAACTCTTAAAGAGCCTTCCTAACCACGGCTCCCCTGAAGCTAATGACCTGTCCCCATCTTCGTAATGCTCATCTCTCCAGCCATCATCACCCCTGTCACGTTCATTTTTAACCTTGCCTTGACCACATCCTCCATGCCTGATCCCTGGAACACCACTAAGGTCATCCCCATCTTCAAAACTAGTGACCACCAATCTACGGACAACTATCGTCTGATCTCCATACTTCCCCACCTAAGCAAACTACTCGAGAAAGCCATTTACCATCAGCTGGCTGACTGCACAGGCAAACACAATTTCCTATGTAGCCAACAACAGGGTTTTTGTAAAAACCATTCCACAACAACCTCCCTCACACTTCTGATGGATCACATCCTCATGAACATGGACCATGGAAATGCCACAGGCACTGTATTCATTGACCTCTCCAAAGATTTCGATATGGTCAATCATACCCTCCTCCTCTCCAAACTTCAACACATGGGCTGCTCCCTGGAGGCCACTGCCTGATTCAGAAGCTACCTCACAGACAGATACCAATTTGTTTGCATTGGCCCTGCCAGCTCCCCCACTCTGCCTGTTTCTACAGGTGTCCCCGAGGGCTCCATCCTGGGCCCCTCCTATTCTCCTTATTTGTAAACTCCCTTCTTTCAGACGGTCTCAGCTGTTACTCACTCCCCTATGCTGATGACCTTGTGCCCTTCTGTAGTGGTAACTCCCCTGCCCATATCTCTGCAGCCCTCTCACCAAACTAGGCTGTGGCCCACAGATGGTTCTCTGACAACCTTCTCCTGGTCAACACCATGAAAACAAAATCCACGTTATACGGGTTCAATCCCTTCCTAGCCAAATGCAAATCAGGCTCCTCCCTAACCATCACATCACCAGATGGCCATATCCAGGAAGACATCAAGCACTTCAAATTCCTAGGAGTCATGCTAGATCCTCCCTCCCTCCCTTTTCCAAGCACATAAACTCCTTAGTCCTATGGTTCTACCAAAAGTTTGGTGCTGCCTACAGAATGCTGCAATACCTCACCCTTGAGGCCCACCTGGCCATCACTCAGGTTAATCTTCTATCTATCCTGGACTATTGCTCCTCCATTTACTCCAGGACTTCTGCAACAATCAAGGCTAAATTCTCCACAACCTACAACAGTGCCTGTCAGTTTACCTTGTTGGCCCCCTTCTCCACACACCACTGTGTCCTTCACAAATACCTAGGATGACTCCCACTTCAAGTCTGCTTCGACTTCACCCTGTACTGCCTGGTTGACTCCACCATCTGTATTGGTCATTGAATCTCCCCTTGTACCCCTCCTCACAGTCCGCACCTCACACCACAGCCTCTGCTCAACTAGCATACCACCTCTGAACATTCCCGGAGTTTTAACAAATATGGGCTCTAATGCACTGTCTGTTGTGTCCCCCACATTATGGAACAAACTGCCAATGAACTGTGAACTGCCAATACCCACTGCCAGTTTAAAACCCTCCTGAAAAACTGGCTCCTTAAGGCATCCACCTGCCACTGTTTTCCTGGGTAGCCCCCCCCACACCTGCATGCTCTCTTCCCTTGGCTGTCATCTCCCCACTATTCCCCCTTACAATATCTCTCCTTCTCCTCCTTCTCACAACCCCCCTCCAATCTCTCGCTAACCTATCCACTAGTGTACCCTAATGCAAGTGGTTGGTCTCTTGCCTGCTCTCTGTCTCCTCCTACCACTTCTCCTTAGCTTAGTTGGATTTTTGCACCATTATCTCCTGTATACATTGTTCTTTTCGGCTTCCTGTTATTGTGTCTCTTAGGGTTGCCATTTGTATATGCAGCTGCACTACTGTAACTTTTAATTTAATGTGTTCACTGCTCTTCTGTACTTGTTTGCTGTAATAGTTTAACTCAGTGCAACAGTATGTGGCCCTGGTCATGCCTGAAAACAGTCCTTGGGACCAGTGCACCTATCCAGTTACCAAAGTCATAAACAAATAAATAAATAAAAATCCTGTATTAGCATCTTGTATGAAAATACGACAAGGGGGCATATAAGGTAACTGCAAGGGGAAATGATCAGGAGTGCAGGAATAAATATTACTTCTTATGGAGAGTAGTTGGTACATGGAACTCACTTTCAAGTAATGCAGCAAACTAGAAAGACAAATTTAAAGAGCAACAGACAGAAACATGTTACGCAAAGAACCATGACTGGGATGTCAACATACCAGGGTACACAATCTACAGGAGAGACAGGGAGGATAGAAGAAGAGGAGGAGGATAAATAACTCTCTATGTAATGGTAGGGATTAAAGCAACCAAACTGAAGGATAAACAGGGAGGAGTAGAGGTACTGTGGGTCACCCTGGAGACCAGAAATGACACCACAATCTGCAAGGGGGTTGTATACAGACCCCAAACTCAGAAGGAGAAAATGGACATGAAAATGATAGAAGGCATCCTTAGGATGTCAGAAAAAGGGGGAGATATTGTTGATGGATGACCTGAAAATGGCAGATGTTAACTGGAGCACCTTTGCCGCATCCACATCCTAGAGCAGGGTCATTCTCAATGCTCTACAGGGGGCATGCCTCAGACAGCTAGTGTTGGAAACCACTCAGGAGGGAGCAGCCTTAGACCTGGTAATCTCAAATGGGGATGGAGAGAGGATCTCAGATCTAGACCTGGGTAGCCATCTGGGAACAAGTGACCACCAAACTTTGTGGTTCACAATAAACACAGCCGCTGACTCAAGCCATACAAAAGTGAAAGTACTGGACTTTAGGAGGGCTGACTTTCTCAAAATGGGAGACTGCCTCAGAAAAGCACTAGCAAAACAGGCAAGAAGGAGGGGTGGACAAACAATGGGGAAACATCAAAACTGACATCACAGAGGCAACACGCCTTTGTGTGAAGCAAATAAACAAATTAAAACAAAAGAATAAACAACTATGGTTCTTAAAAGAGGTAGCAGGGAAAGTTAGAGAGAAAAAGATAACATTCAGGAAGTATAAGGAAATGCAACTGGACAGAGAACTGTACCAATTAAAGCAGAAGGAAGCAGGGAAGGCAATCAGAATAGCGAAGGCCCAAACCAAGGAAAAGATAGCCAACTTGGTTAAGAAGGGGGATAAAACCTTTTATAGGTACATTAGGGAGCAAAGAAATACCAAGGGAGGGATAGTGAGGATTAATAAAGGGGAGGGTGGATGGGCAGAGAGGGATAGTGAAAAAGCAGGGATGCTGAATGAAAACATCTGCTCAGTATTCACAAAAGAAGAGGAGGGGGAGGTACCTATTTCAATTAATAGAAGCATTCTGGATAAGGGAGTTGATACCAATCCTTTCACAGAAGAAAGGGTTCTGAAAGAACTCTTGAAACTGAAGGAGGACAAAGCAATGGGGCCTGATGGGATTCACCACAGAATTCTAAAAGCACTAAGGGGAGAACTAGTGTCACCACTGACTACCCTTTTCAACAAATCATGGGAGGATGGTGTAGTACCTAAGGACTGGAGGAGGGTGGATGTGAGTTCCCTTCACAAACATGAGAGCAAATCAGGGTCAGGAAACTACGGACCTGTTAGTTTGACCTCTGTGGTAGGGAAAATGATGGAATCACTTCTGAAAGAATTGTTGAATACCTAGAAGCCAGTGGGCCACAAGACCCAAGGAAGCATGGATTCACATAGGGAAGGTCATGTCAGATGAATCTAATAGATTTCTTTGACTGGATGACCAAAGTAGTAGACCAGGGAGGGGCTGTGGGCATGGCTTACTTATACTTTAGCAAGGAATTTGACACAGTCCCACACAAAAGATTAATAAACAAATTAGCCAGCCTGGGAGTGGGTCCCAGGGTGGTAGCCTGGGTAACAAATTTGCTGGACAACAGGACACAGAGGGTAATAGTAAATGGAGTCCACTCTGAAGAAAGGGGGGTTACTAGTGGGGTACCATAGGATTCAGTACTGGGTCTGGTCCTTTTTAATGTCTTTATAAGTGACATTAAGGAGGGACTGGATGGAAAAGTATGTCTCTTTGCAGATGACACAAAAATCTGCAACAGGGTTGATACACAAGGGGGGGTGGAAAGGATGAGAAGGGACTTGGCAAGGTTGGAGGAATGGTCAAAAGTATGGCAGTTAGATTAATACAAAGAAGTGCAAAGTAATGCACATGGGAAAAAAAACCCAGGGGAAGAGTATACAATGGTGGGGTGGGGTATTAGCAACAACTAAAATGGAAAGGGACCTGGGGGCAGTCATATCAGATGACTTAAAGGTAAGCAAGCAATGTGAAAAGGCAGTAAGGATGGCTGGGGAGGATACTGGGATGTATAGGAAGAGGCATCACCAGTAGAGAACAGGAAGTTGTTATCCCTCTTTACAGACAGTTGGTGAGACCCCATCTGTAGTACTGTGTGCAGTTCTGGAGACCCCATCTCTGCAAGGACATAGACAGGATGGAGGCAGTCCAGAGGATGGCAACTAAAATGATGCAGGGTCTTCAACAGAAGCCATATGAGGAGAGACTAAAGGAGCTTAATATGTATACCCTTTGAGGAAAGGAGGGAGAGAGGGGGCATAATAGAAACTTTCAAGTACCTCAAGGGAATCAACAAAGTCCAAGATGGTAGCATCTTTCAGAGAAAGAGATGTGCAAGAACAAGGGGACACAATTTGAAGATAGAGGGGGGATGGCTCATTGGCAATATGAGGAAGTATTTTTTCACAGAAAGAGTGGTGGATGCATGGAATGGCCTTCCTAAGGAGGTTGTGGGGTCAAAAACAATGGCAGAAGTCAAGAATGCATGGGACATACATAAGACAATTCTGGTGGGGGGTAGGAAGAAGTAGGCTGCTGGTTAATTAGGATCTGCAGCTTATCCAATAGGTAGGGAAATAAGCAGACTAGGTTAGCCAAGCTGTTCTTATCTGTCATCAGAGTCTATGCTTCTATGTAACTCTGCACAGCATATGGTTTCATATGTAAGATGTTTCATCCGTTATAATTTTCTAGAGCCTACATTTTTTTCATTTTAAATGTTTCTTTCCAAGGCTTACAGCAGATCTTGGTAGTCCATCTAAAATATCTGTATAGAAACATTTGAAAAACCTTTGCCTCTCTCCTGTTAACCTCACAGTTCCTTTGTTTATGACATCAAGACATCATGACATCATAGTGATCACCATGACAACAGACTGTGATGTCACAAACAGCAATTGTGTGGTTAGTGTGCAGAGCGAGTTACAGTACAAGTCACATTAAACTGTCCCTCCAATGAATTGGTTAAGCATTGTTTTTTACCATTGGCAATGCACTGGCAACTCATAATGCATTGTTTTTCAATGCTTAACCAGCTCAAGAACAATGGGCCCTATGCACTAATGGGTGGGAAGTATACATGAAATGCACATATCCAGCCCACACCACTCTGCAGCTGCACCCAGATGTGTGCATTCTGGCATTCATGATTGCTGACCATTGGAATGTGCCCACACCAAACTGTCACACAACCACATGGTGGAAGAACATGGCAGCATGGCAGCAGAGGGCAGGATGCTGGTGGGCATCCAATGGGTTGGCGATCCCAGGTCCCACAGTGGATCACCTCCATGCATGAGCAGGATATCCTTGGATAGCGTGGACCCTAGCAGCAATAAACATCATTCATTTGCTCGAATGCCCACCCCAGCCCTTCTAAGTGGCCTGGTGGGCCAGGGCATGTGTCTACAATGGGAACCCGGTGCTGCCATGCCCTGCTGCTAACCTGCAGGGGGTGCATAACTACTTATAACAGTGTCCCCCCTCAAGTACATTTTCCTGCTCCATCCTGGCAAGCAGTGCCATTGCACAGGGGCACAGAATGGGGCATGCCCACGGCCAACCCATGGTGCAGCATTGTGCAGCTGACCTGGGGGATCCATCATGCAGGATGATAGCACGCCCATGATGAATGTCACGTGGGGTGCACAGATCACCACTGCATGGCATTTGGATGTTGGGAAGTCTACGCATTGCCCTTATATGGCATAGGCATTTGTGTATAGGCCCCAGTGTTTGTAAAACATTTTTGCAGCTCATTTGGAAGGCATCTTTAGTCCAGTCATAGTGCAATACAAACCTGCATTTCTTAATAAACAGTTTGTTCAGGGCTTTGAGTTGGATCCAGCAACTCTTAAGCAACTCACTCAGAAATGCTTAAGCAACTCATTTGAGGAACCGTTTAATGTGGCTTGTACTCTATATTTTGAAATACTCAGTGAAATAATTGCTGCATTATCTACAATATTTAGTAGACCAACAGGAGGGGAAAACAAACAAAAAACAAAGGACTAAAAAACTAGGAAGTTAAAACATAATTGGTGTAAATCTAGTGTTTTTAAGCTTTTTAAGATACTAGAGAGTTGCTTCTTATGGAAAGATTAAATATATATTTATGGGAGGCAAACATAAACAGATACAACCACTGACAAGTGGGGGAAGTTTCAGTAAGCAACAACTGTCTTTGGTCCTACCATTTGTTGGAATAAAAAGCGGGGAGTACCAATTACTTATTATGGGCACTGGGCTAAACCTTCAGCCCTGTGTCATAAAATATGCATAAAACCATATAAAACAATGTAAGACTGGCTCATATTCTTACTTCACAACCTATTGTATAAAACATTTTAGATAAGTATGGATAATATTTTGTCACACCCTTTTGTAGTATAAAAATATATTTTATTTTTCCCTGTGTATCATAAATAATTACTAATAACTTGTATAGATAATATATTGTAAACACATTGAAAAACAGCATAAATATAAAGCAACAAAGAATTCAGAAAATAAAAAAGAATAAACAAAAGCACACAGCTTGCAGTTTTAGTAATGTTTATATATCATTATTTAGATTTAAGATTTTCCTTTATACCCAACATTCTCATATCTATGAAGTTATTTTCCCCATGCAACCTCCCAGCTAAGTCCAATTAGAATATTATAAAAGTTATTTAAAATAATACTGAAGACATCTGATTAGTTATTTTCTTCTTAATTTCAAAATCTTGGTCAGTTCTCCTTCTCCTGGATGGCAAAAGTTATTTTAGTTGCTGGATCTTCTTCTTGTTCCTGTTTTTAATCTGTCCAGACTCGAACCATGGACTTTGGACTCATCTGTTGTCAACACAGCAATGCAAACTTGCTTCTTTGCTGATGGTTATAAATAGGAAGTCTCTGTCCTTTGTTCTGGTTTTGACGGGAATTTCAAAGATAATAAGAAAAACAACAAAAATGGCAGTCTCACAAGCACGTCTTTTCAGCATTTCAGTTGGAAGGTGACTGACCAACCTCTTTTTGGAAGTGGCTTTTATTATCTCTGGTCCAGAAAGACGTCACTGTCTGTCTCTGTCATTATTGCACCAGTCCTGATTGATTCTAGCAAAGGGGGTATTTGTTCTTCCAAGAAAACACATACATCAATCTGTTAAGTCTGTTTACTTCAAACTCTTTAAGATGATATTTTCAATTCAGCACCAAGTAGCACAAACAAAAATTATTTCTGTTGACTTGTCATAGTACCTGCTTTCATTTAAGACCAGGCTCAGGTATTTCAGCTTTTAGGCTTTTAACACAGGACAGTCTTGCAAAGAAGCCTTATTCTCCAGCAATTGTAAGTCTCGGACTCAGCCATTTGATAGGTTGAAATGTTCTTTATCCGCTGATGTAATTTCATGCCAGCAGCATGTTGCATTCTCTAGTAACAAACAAAAGTTTATTCCTTGCATTGAAGCTTAAGAAGAATTTTAAACCCATCTCTCTCTTTCTCTCTCTCTTTTGTAACCAGACATTTGGTACCTGGCAATTCTGTCATAAATCTTGGTATTTGGTCACTTGGTATGGGGTTGCTAGGCAACTTTATCAATAAAATTCTTTCTTTGCATCTGGCTGGACACAAGTACAAAACTTAAGCCAACGAAAGAGGCCCAGTTCTTCACTGGATCAAAGGTGATATTTTAAACTGCAAAGTAAAATTTTATTTTCTGAACTTTGAAAGTCTGAACACATTTTAAAACCACTCTTTAGCAGAGGTTTTTCTAAACAGTTTATGAAGGCAGATTTTTCAAAGTCCAACTAGGTATCTTGTTTTACTCCAGTTATCTTCCCAGTTTGATACTATAATAATATTATAATAGTATAATTAAACATCAATGATTATATAAAATAATAATAATAATAAAATGATTATAAAATATTTTGCAATCTAGGATTTGTCTCCACATTTCCCTCTTTTTGAATTGAAATGTATTCTGAAATAATACATTTTCTAATTCAACAACTGTAATCCTACTATATGGGTATATAGTTTAAGCATCACAGGAAAAACTAATCAAATAACATAAAGTTGCATCATCATGTGGTAACTTATGACATCATAATTGCATAACATCATCACATGTGACATCATCAAATGGGATATCATCGGACTTGACATTGTCAGATGTGACATCATCGCAGATGTACATTTATGCATAGAAATATGTACAGTACTTCATGGTTAAACATGATTACAACTATGTACACTTTTCCTTTAACTGATTTAACATTTTTTCATATTTTCACACATTATTTCAGACATTTTACAACAAATGAACTCTTTATTCATTGTCTACAAATATCATCATTACAATTAAACTTTTCAGTGTATAACTATTGTCCATTATTTTCACTTTTACTTTCACTAGAAAAATCCTGTGAGGTCTTTTTGTGTTCATGGTATGAGCTGATTAATATGAATCCATTAAAGAATCAAATCCCCAGTGTTTTTCATTTTGATCTCAATATGGTATGCTGCAGGTGAAACTTTATCATTGATTAAAGAGGGTCCTTGCCAGCTTGGGAGGAATTTTTTAACCTTAATTTTATCCCTGCTATGGTTAAATTATCTCCAATTTGATACTCTTTTGGATCAGTTTTCAGTCATAATATGACTTAGAAGCCTGAATACTTTCATCTAAGTTCTTTTGAGCTAATGCAAAGGTATCTTGCAAGTGCTGCTGTAAACAGATTACATTTTCATGTGCAGTAGCAGTGCATGCTGAATTTACATTTCCTGTTGTCTACAGGAGATGCAAGGGCAACACCATTTGTCTCCCTGACATAATTTCAAAAGGAGATATGTCTGTAGGCTTACTTGGTATAGCACATATGACCATCAAAACTAGAGGCAATTTTACATCCCAATCTTTTCCCGAAGAACTAAGATACTTAGTTAGTATATATACTGTTGTATGATTAACACGTTCCACTTGTCCAGATGATTGTGGATGGTGGGACACATAGTTTTCTCTGAACCCCTAGTATTTTCCATACATTTTCTATAACTTCACCTGTAAAATGAGGACATCAGATTCCACTCTCATTGATAATCTCCAATGACTAAACACATGGGCCCAGATATTCAAAAGGGTTGCGCCATGCACAATAGGGATGCACCAGCGCAAGTCCGAAAATGCACCATTCTGTGATATTCAGCAGGAGTCAGATGCACCCCCCCAAATCAAACTGCGCAAGAGCTCAATGATAAATGCATGCGAAACTGAAGTAGGAGGAACCATGCATAAATGGCGCAGTATGATATTCAACAACATGCGCCATGCACAATAGGGAAGCAAGCGGAAGTTGCGCAATAGTGAAAATGAGCCAAAATAAAAAGGAACAAGAGAGAGGCACAAGAATGCTACAGGGAAGGCACATGTTGCTGAACCATAGCCAGCCACACAGGTGACACACACACACACACAGGGCAGGACAGAGACAGAGCACCTGGAACCCCCAGGAACAGGGAAGGTGTGGGGAGCCACAGCCACAGTGCGGTGCAAAAGGGGGAAGTGCCACACAGTACTGAGACCACCACAGGAAGGTGCTCCCGGTGCAGGGGAAGTAGCAGCAAGGACAGTGGAGGGAACACAGAAACAGCTGCCAGGGACATGGCCAGTGCCACCATCCAGATGGAGGCAGTTATGAGGGGGGTGAGAAGGCAGGCAGCAGGGGGGTGCAGCCGTGGAAGGGCCCATCAGTGGTATGCCCCCAACAGGAAGTACTGAGCTCGCACCAGCTTTGAGCTGTACACTGATACTGAGATCGTGGGCTGGTACCACCTGAACCAGACAATTCTGAGGTGGCCCTGTGAGCTGTGCAGTGATGTGATGCAGGCACCCACACGATGGAGCCATGCTCTGTCAGTGGAGACAAAAGTGACAGCTTGCATGTGCCTGCTTACCACAGGTACCTTCCAGAGACCAACAGGGGACATGACAGGCATAACCCAGTGGCTGCGTCATGCCACCTCACCCAATTCATCAGCACACTGCTGCCACATGCTGCAGAGTACATTCATTTTCCCAGCACACCGGCGGAGTGCACAGCAAACATACAGGAGTTCTACAGGGTAGCACATATGCCTGACATGCTCAGGGCAATAGACTTCACACATGTGGCCATCCGCACACCGCCTGGCCCTGAAGGGGCTGCATACATTAATCGGAAGGGGTATGCAAGCATCAACTGCCAGGTTGTGTGCGATGCAAGAGAGCACATAATCAATGTCTGTGCCATGCACCCTGGGGGAGCACATGATGCCTTCATCTGGCACCAGTCAGCACTGTGCCACAGATTCAAGAGTGGGGATATCCCCACTGGCCACTTAGTGGGCGAGTATGCAAACCACGCAGAAAGACATGGAGCTTGGGAGGGGCATAGTCATAGGTGACATGGGTATTGGCCTAGATGGCCCAAGGCAGGGCGACACTGATCACCAAACTAACTTCCACCATCTACACACAAGTGACAGTGGATACCCACTCCGTCCCTGGATGCTCACACCATACCAGTGGTCCACAACCCCATCGCAGCAACGCTGCAATGAGGCACATACCACCACATGCAATGTAATCGAGTGGGTGTTTGGGATGTTGAAGGCATGTTTCCATTGCCTGGACACGTCTGGCAGTGCCCTACAGTACAGCCCCCTCAAAGGCCTGCAGGCTATTCCTGGCCTGTTGCATCCTACAGAACATGGCCAACAACTGTGGGAAAGCCTTACAGGTCAAAGAGGGGGACAGTGATGGGGACGATGAGGACACTGGTGAAGATGGTGATGGGCAGCCCCCCCTTGGGTGAAGGGACCCCCGACTGATCTGGCTGGCACAGCTGCACTGGGACACCATCACAGAGGAGCACTTCAGCCAACCCAGGTAAGTCATGGGGCCATGTGCAGCCACCAGTGGCAAAGGCACAACCCACAAATACACATGGACAAACACCAGGGGTGCATGTCGTTAAGGGAATTGGCCAAGAATGGAACCACACACACCACCAGGGATGGGCAAGGTCATGGCATGCAGTCACACACACACACACACACACACCTCACAAGACATGCACAAAGGGTAGGAGGCAAGCAGACCCTGACCGCCACCCCTAGCCACACACTCATCCACAGACCACCACACCCAGTGCCTGTCATTGTGTGTGTGTCAGATGCTGGGCAGCATTGCACAGTGGTGGACAGCACAATGCAGGCATCATCATGCACATGCCACAGTGGACAGCAGCCGGGAGGGTGTGCAGATGGAACATGTGCGTGCATGCAGGGCCGGGTACCCCACCCATGCATTGCACGCTGAAGAACACAATGTAAACAGGGCAGCATCAGACAGTAGCCATGCTGAGAGAAAGGTCAGTCACACGCCACAGTGCCACGGCCACGATGGATGTGTGGGCAGCCTCGCCGAGACCTGCCAGCAATGACAGGCTGACCAATGGCCTCAACGGGTGGCACTGACAGTCCCCCAGGGGTTCCACTGCATGAACACGACCGTGCTCGCACAGGGGTCTGCAGCACACCAAAACATGCCACCACCAGGTGTGCTCGGGATGCCCACAGCTGAACCTGGTGTCAACAAGGAGGGTGTCGCACGATGCCGGGAATGGAGGGTGGACATCGCACTGTGCGGTGTCTGTAATGCATGGGCAAATAACTGTGTGCCCATTGTGGCCATGACAGCTGTGATTGCCTGTGTCTGCTTGTCAATGTCAGCAGTCATATCTTCCCGCAACTGGTCCATCCTTGCCAGGAGCAGAGCAGTGTCTCTGCTGCACCACTCCTCTGCCTGGCGCAGAGCCGCACTGAGTGCATCCACCGCCATCACAAGCCGCACCAGCTGATTCACTGATGCTTGGAGTATGCGGGAGTGCTCATCTAAGAGGTCATCTGCCTGATCAGCATGCTGTCCCTCATGATGTTCACGGCCCTGATGGTCCGCACCCTTGAGGGTGGGCACTGCACACCAGGGCCATGCCTGGGCATGTCCACAGGTGGTGCACTGATGTCGATCCCTGACATTGTACCCTCATGGCCATTGGCTGACTGCTGACACTGCCCTTCCAGCTGCCACTCTCTAGGGCTCAACGGTGCCACTGCAGTGACTGCAACAGCCCCACTGTCCTGGACACACACCAGTGCTGCCCCACTGGTGCAGACAGGCACAGGCTGGGACTGTGATGTCATGCAGGCCTCCACGGTGGCACCACCTACAGCCAAGCCCGTGATGTCACCTGCTGTGTGGCCATTCTGTGGCTCACACGTATCACTGCCCATGATATTAGCTCCATCATCATCAGTGATGGATCCGGCAACAGCCCAAGTCTCAGCATGCTGGCATTCATGGACGCTGGCATGCTGGGACATGGGCAGGGCCTCCTCTGCACCTGCTCCACCAACATCAGTCTGGACATCTAGGCGGGCCCACTGTCGCCCTGACCCTCGTATGCCTGTGGAGGTGGATGGGCCCTCCTCTATCTCCATGCTACTGCCCTCAGTGGAGAAGCCCACCACCACTGACCCATGTAGATGCTCAGGAGCTGTAAGGAAAAACAGTAGCATTAATGTATGTGACCTAACCTGTCGCCCCCCCCATTGACAGACCAGGAGCTACCATGCAGTGACGTGCTACCACCCATCTGGAATCCACCACCTGGAACACCCTCGATGGCACAACGCTGCATGCTGCCAGCAACCCGCTCTTCTTGTGGGGTCAGGCGTTGCACCTCCATCTGTCCCCCACTGGTCCTGATGGCAGCCACCTTCTCCTTAATCCTCCTCCTGTCAGTGCCCATCTTCCTTTTGCACTCCTGCACAGACCGCTGGTGGCTGCCATGCAGGTTGACGGCACACACCACCTCTTCCTATGCAGCAGCACGGGCCTGTGGTGTTCTCTGGCATCCACTGAGCAGCAGCTCCTGGTCGAGGTAGGCCTCAAAAAGGGCATCTGTTTCTGCCTTGGTGAAGTTAGGCCTTCTCTTCCGCCCATGTCTCTGTTCCTCTTCCTCCACCTCACAATCAGTCATTATTCATCCTTTGAGAATGACAGGTGTTACCTGTGACTGTGCAGTCCCATGCATGTCCCAAACACCACAGTCCACACTTCCAAACTGCATGCAACTCACCACAATAGACTGCAGCGACCGACTATGGCCAGTGCAGGCCAATGTCACAGTTTTATAGCACAACGCATGCAAATGAGGTGAGGTGCATTTTTTAAGTGGATGCAAATTAAGTGCCTGCACCATTGAATGGCTGATTAGCTGATTTGCATATGCCGGCTGAATATCGCGCTGTTGCGCTTCGCGCAATTGTGTTGAATGTGCTCATCCAAGGATGCAGTTCTGTGACATGGGCAGTACACACCGAACTGCACATGCCCTGGGGTGATGACGCAGGTGCCTGCCATGCTGCTGATGTGCTGTGCACAGGAGGCAATGCTGGGCACGGCCACCATTGTGCCAGTGGCACTACTGCACTGTTCACATATATGGTGCTATGGCACTGGGGCACCGTAGGTGCACTGGGGTCACAGCGCTGTAGGCCACTACAGGAGGTGGCACACAGGCATCCAATCATGCTACATGCATTGGGTTCCATCGTGCTCTGGCTGTCCGTGCGCAAGAGACCCTTGACCCTGTGCCCGACCTTTTCCCCCTAGACGTCATGCATCAGACATGGGTGCACCACTATCGCGCTATTCTGTGACAGTGTGATTGGGAATGGCAGCACTGTACCATGCAGCATCTGCACATGGTAGGACCATGCTGCCGAGCCCCATTTTGACTCCAACTATCTGCTGAGATGGCTCAGAGAGGGCTGCTATGTGGAGCCAGGTGGAATTAGCAAATCTGGTGGCCATTGTAGAGCCCCATGCTGGGGCTCTATATGGTGATGCACCCTTGGACAGGGCCAGGAGTGCAGTTTGGCAGGAGGAGGCTGATGCATTGGAGGAGGCCACAGGAATCGGAAGCACAGCAGAGCAGTGTTGCCACAGGTACAGGGACCTCAGGCGCAGGGACCCAGATATGCTTGCCCACCTGTGGAGACATGCCAGGAGGGGCACAGTGCCATGGCCAGGTAGGTGCCCCATCCATACACTGTTATTGTCCATAGGGGTATCACGGTTGCATGTGTCTGGCACATGAGGGGGCATCCATTGTTGGCCATGGTGGTGGTAGCAGGGTGGGGAGGTGGATGGGTATGGCTGTGTGGGATTGCACACACATGGGGCAGGGGGACTTTGCTACTGGATTGTACTGATGTTCCTCTCTCCATGTTTGCACCTTAGGCCCAGAAGAGCGCAAGCTGACGAGGGAGAGGAGGTGCCGCCAGGAGGACCAGCAGGCTGGGAGGGGTGAAGGTCTGCAGAGGCACAGGGACCAGCCTGATGATGGTGAGTACCTTACATCCATGATTACTATTGCATGCTGTGTAACTGGGTGGGCAGTGGGACATGGCCACCATCCATTGACACCACTGTCATGCATGCAACTTGTTACAGTCAGCACTGTCCAGTGACACTGCATGTCTGGGAGTGCATCAATGGTGGTCCATGCATGCACTGGGTACATGGCTGTGCCACTACCTTCACACCACATAGCCAAGTCACTGTACTGCCACGGTGGAGCTGTGCAGGACATGGGCAGTTGGTGTGTGCAGTGGTCCACATGGCTGTGGGTGTCTGGGTAGGCAGGTCTTGTGTACACGGTCACTGTGGGTGGTTGCACACCATCACAGGGGTGTGGCACATGGCTGTATGCCATGCACAATGGGTGGGCTGCAGGGGGCTGTACAGTCACAAGTATTGACTCTGCTCCCTCGTCCTAGGTGGACGGCGACTTCAGGTCATTGAGAGGGGACTGCAGGAGCTGCTACAGGTGGTGAGGGAAACCCTGGAGCTCCTCCAAAGGATGGACCAACACGCGGTGAGGAGGCATAGGAGACATTGGCACCACATGGAGGACGAGCAGGGCAGATGATAGCCCATCCATGCCCCTGAAAACACGTTCCCCCCTGGACCCACCCTCATACCCCTTCTTCCCTCTCCTATATGTTCACCCCTGCCCCTTACCCGCTCCCACCTGGTATGTGGCCCTTCCCACCATTGTACATAATTGTAAATAGTTGTTTTGATTACCAGTTTTTAATACATTTGTTTTGTTATGATAACTGTGGTGGTCTCTGATTTGCAGTGGGCTACAGGTGCTCAGCTGCAGTGGTGTGCATGATGTCAGGGGTGGTGCATGCATGGGCGTGTGTGTGTCCGGAAGGGAACCACCTATGGTGTGGGCAGGGGGATCAGTCACTGTCTGTGGTTTGTGTGTTGTTCACTGTGCACTGGATGCCTGTGTGCAGTGGTCCACGGTGCATGCACTATGTACATGGCACCTATTTCAGACCATCCATGGTCTATGCAGCTGAAACCCTTGCATTTCTGTGATATGCACAGTCTGTTGGCATGTCAGTGGTGGCTGTCCATGCTGCATAACAACTGTACCCAGCACAATGCCAGGTTGCCTCTCATCACCAGTATGGTGCATGTCTGCCTCCAGTGACACTGTGGCCTCCGCTGTTGTTGTCTCCCCTCCATGCTGTTGCTTGTGTCTGTTGCAGGGGGTGTGCTCCAGTGTCTGTCACTTGTGCTCCGGCTGCATGCTGGTGGCATACAGCTTCATGGTGCCTGCGCAGGGTGGCTGGCACACCTGTGCCATATAGGGGTGCTGGACTTGTGTACACGGCAGCTGTGGCCACACACCAGTGGCTTGGTTGACCCACTACTGTGTCCCTGTGTTGGTGTGCCCTTGGGTATGGGTGGGTGTTTGTGCATGCACTGTGTTGCATCCTGTGTGGTGCATGCTTCCATGCAACACTGTGTGTGTCTGTGCCGGCTGTTGTGGTCAGTGGGATGGGATGTGTCCTTGGGAGGGTGTGCAGGGTGCTGTACCGCTGGTGGTGGGGTCTGGGGCATGCCCTGTTGCATGTGGGGTACCTCGTGTGGTGATGCATGGTTGGTCTCTCAGCTGTACCTCGGGGGGATGTGCAGGGTGGCACTTGTATGCTGTTGTTGCATCGCTGTCTACTGCTGCCTGCTGCAGTGTGCACATGGTGGGGCTGCCTTGCATGGCTACATGGTGCACAAGTTTGCATTGTCACAGTGGGGTGGTGGCATGCATGGGGTACCCTGTACTATTGGGCGCTACTCCTGGGAAGCGTGTATGGTGATTGTGGTGCAGGGAGTGCTCTGCATTGGTGGGATATTGTGGCATGGGGTGGTCAGCCCTCCTTGTGTGCCATTCACAGCTTGCCAGGGGGTGTGCTGGGGCACCATGCCCCGGACGTGGGTTGGTTGCTGGTATCCATGGGCTGGTGGTTATTCTAGCTCTCCTCCAGTTGTGCAGTGCATGGGATGTGGGGGACAATGTCTGTTCTGCTGTGTGCTTCTCTGCCCATCTGTGGCATGGGTGGTGGGCCTCTGCATCCCTGGTTGTGCTATTGCATTGCTGCCTTGCTCCACAGGGCATCCCTGGTTGTGCTATGGCACATCTGGACTGATCCACTGAGCATCCCCTGTTGCACTATGGCACATCAGAAATGCACAACTGCACATCCCTGGTTGCACTATAGTGCAGGTGGTGTGATATTCAGTCATGTGCCATAAGCGCATCCTGGCCTGCACAGTTTTTGAATATTGTGCTTCTTGCGCATGGTCACAGTGGACTTGTGCTTGCTTCTGCTGTTGCACACTTTTTAGGTGCAGTTTGAATATATGGGCCACAGCTATATTATTTGGAGCAGGTAGACATTCAACCCATTTTGAAAACAGACAAGTAACTGTCAAAAGGTATTGATTACCCATTGAAGACTTTGTAACAGGGCTAATCCAGTCAATTTTGATGTTAGGCCAAGGCATGGTGATTCCCTTTGACTGTAGTTGTGCTCTTTGTCTTGGGGAAGCTGGCTGAAATTTGCAACATGTTATACACCCTTGCACATACTTTGCAACAGTGCTGCACATGTACAGTAAGGCAAGTAGGTTACCTCTTTCAGTGTTTCATTAGTTCATCTGCCCCCTATGTGCTCTGGATGGTTCTTCATGAGCATGCTGCAACCTAACTCCCCTATAGCCTAAAGGAACCACCTATTTGGGTCCTTGTGACTTTTTATCAAGTTCTTACCAAGATAGCATTCCTTAATTGGAATTTACCTTTCTGGGCATACATGACTTTTAGGTTA